>JAEIGQ010000082.1:0-1449190 GCA_018904275.1 Lordiphosa clarofinis
GCATCATTTTCTTTTCTCGATTTGCTAAGAGGGCAATTCTCTTCGTAAGCATCGATTATACTTTTGTTTAGTTCGTCGACTAAGATTTCTAGTTCTAGGGGATGCTTCGGTGACCGAATCCTAGGTATATTATTTCCTAGCGTGGAATGGAAGCCTCCCCAATTTGTCTTACGGGGATTCCTGCTAGGGATATTCTGCTGTATGCTAGTTTCCAATCTAAATTGGATAATTCTATGGTCCGACATAGATTCCTCTAATGAGACCTGCCAATCCTTTATAAAAGTCAATTAGCTGGAGAAGGTGAGGTCAAGGACTTCCTCCCTTACTCGAGTTACAAATGTCGGGACAGATCCTACATTACATATTTCCAGGTCGAGCCTGGATAGAAATTCTAGTAAACACTCACCTCGATCGTTTACATCGGAGCTTCCCCATGCGACGTGGTGGGCGTTTGCGTCACATCCGACAACCAGCGGCAGGCTTTTGCTCCTGCAGTATTCTGCCAGGGCCGACACCTCTTGGGGGGGACACATTCTATCTCCAGCGAAGTAGGCAGAGGCTATGACCGTGGTCTTTCCCTGCTTTACTTCGGTGGTCGCTATCGCGACGCAGTCCCTGGAGAGAAATTCTGAAAGGATAGTATATTTAATATTCTTCCTTATCATTATACAGGCTCTGGGGAAGGCATGCCTTTGGTCCCAAATTACCGTGGATTCTCTCGTATACAGGCCCTTTATTCCCTCATTGCACCAGGGTTCCTGTATTAGAGCTAGTCCTAGGTGTTGTCGGGTGAACGTTCTAGCTAGGACGGCCGAGGCCGCCTTCGCATGGTGAACGTTCACCTGGACTAGCTTGGTGCTTTTGATGACTGAGGGGGAGTCATCATTGCGCCGAATTATCTGCGCTATCTGGCGGAGAGCCAGGGCTGCTCTCGACGCCTCCGAACACCAATGTGGTGTCGGCTTCTTCGTCCTCAAGGACTGCGAGCTCTGAGGCGAGCTCTTGTGAGGACATGGGTGCGTCTGCATCCTCCACCACCTCCATGTCCTCTACGGGGATTCCCCGTCGAGCTCCTCGTCCTCAGCGACGTCCTCCTTATCTGTGAGGGGTTCCTCACACGGAGACTCGCTACTTTCCGCTTCGGCGGGGTGTTCTGCCTCCGTCTCTTGCTGATGGGTCTGTCCAGCCAGCTTCGCGGTCTTCTTGAGACCATGTACGGTGATCTTCCCGTACCTGAAGTTTAGCTGGCGACCCATCGAGACGATGGCCTGCATCGAAACTTCGTCGATGCCAATGACCATGAGGGCTCCGCCCCCTTGGTCCTTTCGTGACATGACCCGCCACATGTCAGTCACGATGTTGTTTTGGTTCCTCAGCATTGTGAGGACCCATTCATCCGCTTTCGCGGCACTCCTTGGGAGGAAGACGGTAATGTAATGGGGCGAGGGGATATTCTCTCCCATTTTACCGAGAAGGGGTACTCCCTTCCATTCTGACAACCTTGACACGTTGCTCATCAGCCACTCCGCGGTCGTCTCATCGTTGCAGTCGATGATTAGATGACCCGGCCGGAAATGAATTCCTGCGAAGCTGATGGGCGTATCCCAACATGCTAGGAAGACTTCCTCCAGTATCGCCTCCTCAAGTGCAGATAGCTCCTCATGGTTGAGGTTGACCTGAGGGTATTCCTCAGGCACTACTGCTACCCTCACCTTTATCGCAACGTCTGCATACGTTGCTTGGGGTGGAATGGGCACTGAGGGGGGAGTTACTGCCCTTTCTTCACTGTCAGTTGCAGCAGCCTCTGCTGCAGCCCTGGACGTGCCGGGCCCGCCGTTCGCGTCTTCCTCATAGGCTACTGCCTGTGAGGGGGTGCTAGCCATGGCGTCTTTCGACGTCACTGCTGTGCACTGACGCTTCGGCGTAGCTGTAGGCGGTGTTATGTCCGCGCTGCTTCTCTTTGGGGCAGGGGTGTGTGGTTGCCCCTCTGATGCCCCAGTTCGAGGCTCCTTTGTCATCCGGAGGGCTTCCTCCGGTGTGTGGCCATGCTTGAGGTATCTCAGGTACCACTTGATTCTGGAGCCACAGAGGCCTCGACGAATTGGGTCATCTAGGCCTCCTGGCTGTCCTCTTGCAGGGAAGGAGTCCTGCTTGGAACGTTTGTCCCCATTGGGAGGTGGCCTTTGTCCTCCAGAGGAGGCGGGGCGTGTTCCCTTTGGGGGGAGGGGATGGTCCCTCTTTGTTCCTGTACTCTTTCCTACCGCACGAGCTCGGTAGGGACCCCGTGGTGGGGTTCTACGCACTGGTGCGCGTTTCTCATCTCTTACGAGGCTTGGACGCTCCTGGTCCATCTGCCTCTCTTCAAACTGCCTTGCGACAGCGGTTGCAGGGAGATCCTGCTGAAAGTTAACTTTAGTATTACTTTACTTCATGCTTGAAGTTCCTTGTTTTTGGGCTTCTATATAGTCGACCACCGGCCGAGGCCCACCAGTGGCAAGGCTACTTAGAACAGGAGGTCGCCACTTGCCTGAGCCCACCGTTCAAGACTGGACTATTTGTTACCCGGGCCTCCAGCCAGGCTGACTCTCGGCACGGTCCGAGTGACACCTTAGTCCGGCCCGGTGTGAGATGTGCGGGATGGGAGAGGGGTAGGTATTGTGTGGGAGTTGGGTGTGTGTGAGGCTACTTATAGAAGGCGGCAACACAAGCGCCTTGTCGGTGCACTACGGTGTGACACCCGCTGGCTGTCCGGGACTGCTTATTTGTGGGGTAAACCCACTTATTCGCAGCTAACCTCCATAAGAAGGCCTTTCGCTATCCGCAACCTGCGACCCGTCCGATGGCCCAACAGCTAGGCCCCCCTAAAACCATCTCACAAGTTCTTGAGACGGATGTCCGGATGTTTGTAACGCATAGAAGGAAGCATCTCCGACCACATAAGGTATATATATTCTTGATTAGCATGACGAGCTGAGTTGATATAGCCATGTCCGTCTGTACGTCTGTCCGTCCGTCCGTCTTTTTCTATGCTGTCTCCTCCGTCAGTTTTAAAGCTATTTTAACCAAACTTTGCACGAAGTCTTTTGGTATAAATACGCTGCACATTTGTCGGAACCGGACGGATCGGATGACTATAGCATATAGCTGCCATTGGAACGATCGGTTGAAAAACTAGTTTTAGTGAGAAAAACTTTTTTGTTTTTAATGCTATCGCTCCCAACGCTCGTATTTATAAGTTTTTAATGATTTCACATAATTTCATCAAAACTTGTAGAAATCGGACAACTATATAGTATAGCTGCCATACAAAAGTTAGGTCTGAAAAAAAGTCTTAGTGAGAAAAACTTTTTTTCAATGTTGTCGCTCCCAACGCTCGTATTTATAAGTTTTCAATGATTTTACATAATTTCAACAAGATCTGTCGAAATCGGACCACTATATAGTATACATAGTATACATACAAACTGTCAGACACATATCAAGCTCCAAGGGTATATAAACTTCTGTCGTGCAGAAGTTAGCTTGCTTCTATTTTTATACCCTTGGAGAGGGTATATTAAAATTGTCCAGATGTTTGTAACGCATAGAAGGAAGCGTCTCCGACCACATAAAGTAAATATATTCTTGATCAGCATGACGAGCTGAGTTGATATAGCCATGTCCGTCTGTCCGTCTGTTTCTATGCTATCTCCTCCGTCAGTTTTAAAGCTATCTTAACCAAACTTTGCACGAAGTCTTTTGGTATAAATACGCTGCACATTTGTCGGAACCGGACGGATCGGATGACTATAGCATATTGCTGCCATAGGAACGATCGGTTGAAAAACTAGTTTTAGTGAGAAAAACTTTTTTGTTTTTAATGTTATCGCTCCCAACGCTCGTATTTATAAGTTTTCAATGATTTTACATAATTTCAACAAGGTTTGTCGAAATCGGACCACTATATGGTATAGCTGCCATACAAACTGTCAGGCACATATCAAGCTCCAAGGGTATATAAACTTTGGTCGAGCCGAAGTTAGCTTGCCTCTATTTTTCTAAATAAAACCCACTTTTTCGACCGATAGTTCCTATGGCAGCTATAAGATATAGTCATCCGATCCGGTCGGTTCCGACATATTAACAATGTGCAGTAAAAAGAAGACTCTGTGCAAAGTTACAGCTCGATAGCTTTTAAACTGAGAGACTAGAGCTTAATCGACTCAGCTCGTCGCCCTGATCAAGAATATATATATTTTCTAGGGTCGGAAATGAATATTTCTATGCGTTGCAAACTTCTGGGCAAAATTATAATACCCTTTGCAAGGGTATAAAAATCAAAAATAAAGATTGATTTCAAATAACTTTTGAACCAAGCGGCGTAGGACTAAAATAATAAATATAAAATGTAATTAAAATTTAAAATTAAATTAAAATAAAATTTAAAAAAATCCTTATTTCACAATTATTATTTTTAAATAAAAAAAAAAGAGTTATTTCTGATATTTATGAAAAAAATTCATAATTAATCTGTTTGACTAACAAGCTTTTTTGTTAGTATATTTTGCGAATAAGTTCCAATAAGTAAGACTGTTTTGTTTCAATGTTTTTTGTGGGTTTTTATTTGATGCGAAAACAAGTGAGAGATGGGAGCAAATGTCCGCTCCGAAATCCGAAATTGCGACAGGTTAGGAGTGGAACCGGCTGTCAGCTGGAACCTCCAATAAGCAAAATGAGTTAAATAATTAGAAGAGTGGACCAACTATCCACTGCAACCTACGATAAGCAACTAACTATGAGTGTGGGCAGGCTAGGCCAGCGGCTGCCCAAAATGCAAGTGGGAAGAAAGATGATAGATAAGCGAGAGAATGCAAGCCGTTAGATCATGATGTGATAGAGAGCAGCTTACATGCAAAGTACAATCGAGAGAGAAACTTACAATATGCGTGTGTGTTAAGCAGGCCATCCACACACGAATTTGTTCAGTTCGAGGAAATGTTCGTCGTTCTGTTCGCAGAGAATAGAAATGTTTCTATCTTGCGAGTGTTCGGTCGAACATGTTCGTCAATGGATGGGAACATTTTAACGAACATCATTTGACGAACATTAGAGTGAACACGTGTCCAAATGAGCAATAAATTGTTGCTGGAAATTATTAAATGCCCCCAAATTGATCAAATAATGCTCTAAGCTAATTTGTATCACCATCTAGGCCATTCTGTTAGTTTCCGCTGCCATATTTTCATGTTTATTTGGTGAGATTTTGCCGCAAATGATGTTCGTGAAAAATGTTCGCCAGGTTAGTGGGCAAATGAATTTTTGTTCGGTGAACAAGTTCGTCGAACAAATTCGTGTGTGGATGGCCTGCTTTAGGTATATGCATAAAACCATGGGCAATTTCAAGTCAAAACAATGCATTTAGTTACGTTAAGTTGCACCATGGGACACATTACGAAAGTGAGTCACAAATTATCGGCTGCGTGACCCGACATAATCCTTAAATCGTAATTATACCCTTGGAGAGGGTATATTAAAATTGTCCGGATGTTTGTAACGCATAGAAGGAAGCATCTCCGACCACATAAAGTATATATATTCTTGATCAGCATGACGAGCTGAGTTGATATAGCCATTTCCGTCTGTCCGTCTGTCCGTCCGTCCGTCCGTCTGTTTCTATGCTATCTCCTCCGTCAGTTTTAAAGATATCGCAACCAAACTTTTCACGAAGTCTTTTGGTATAAATACGCTGCACATTTGTCGGAACCGGCCGGATCGGATGACTATAGCATATAGCTGTCATTGGAACGATCGGTCGAAAAACTAGTTTTAGTGAGAAAAACTTTTTTGTTTTTAGTGCTATAGCTCCCAACGCTCGTATTTATAAGTTTTTAATGATTTCACATAATTTCACCAAGGCTTGTCGAAATCGGACTTCTATATAGTATAGCTGCCATACAAACTGTCAGGCATATATCAAGCTCCAAGGGTATATAAACTTCGGTCGAGCCGAAGTTAGCTTGCCTCTATTTTTTTTATTTTTATACACTTGAAAAGTGTATTATAATTTTGCCCAGAAGTTTGCAACGAATAGAAGGAATCATCTCCGACCACATAAAGTATATATATTCTTGATCAGCATGACGAGCTGAGTCGAGTAAGCTTTGTCCGTCCGTCTGTCCGTCTGTCTGTTTCTACGCGAACTAGTCTCTCAGTTTTGAAGCTAGCGAGCTGAAATTTTTCACAGAGTCTTCTTTTGTCTGCACGCTGCTAATATGTTGGAACCGACCGGATCGGATGACTACTTCTTGTAGCTGCCATACAAATGATCGGTCGAAAAATGGGTTTTATTGAGAAAAACTGGTTACGATCGTTACGATCCCTGGAAATAAGCATTAACATTTTGCATTTTTTCTTACTTTACTGGGACTTAAACTCGGGACATCTTAAGTACCAAACAATCGGACGACGCCTTGGCTTACTCGACTTCCAGCCATCACCAAAACCAGGCGTCAAAATCATACTTAAGAATGTAAGCAGTTTGCATTTTGCGACTTAACAAGCAACAGGGGCCGTGGTCGGTGGGACAATATATTCGCTTTAAAATCGTCGAAACCCTAGCAGAGGGTACATTAAAATTGTTTGTTGTTGGGAGAAAGTGAGTCACTTCAGCGACACTTCCAAAAGAGCCGCGGAACAGTCTTCTGAAAATGTCGCAAAAGCGCCTTTTTGAAGAGGGGCAAAATAGACTCCCAGAAGAGTCACCAAAGGCTCTACTGAAAGTGTCGCATATATTTAGTCACAAAGAAGAGTCGTAGAAGATTCACCAAACTATTAATATTTATTTTTTTGTTAAATATATATTTATTAAATGATTTCAACGGAGAATAATAAACTAAATCAACAATTCAGAATTTTAAAAATATATAGCAAATAAATGACACATTTTAATTACGTTTTCCAAAGTAGCGCTTTATAATAAATTGATTACATAGATTAATTTAATAAATTACCGAAACGAACCAATTTATAAAAAAAAAGTCTCGAAACACACTGTTCACTAACCAAGGTTATAATGCACAACGCAATCAGCTTTGCATAGTGATTTCACACGCAATTACTCAAAAACAAAGTAGTTTGTTTTGTGAAATCCCTCTTTTTCATGTTTTTTTTCTGAAAGTAAGGCGCTTTCGTTATTCCTTCATTCCTTCGTTTTCGGGATAACGCGTTTTATCGCCAATCGATCGCCAGAAAGATTTAATCTTTTAGCAACCTTCCCTGCGACTTCCATAACACTCTTTTCTGCGATCGACGCCAAAACAATCTTCTGTGAGTCGCGGGATAGATTTTTAAAAGATTCAATCTCCCGATAATCTTTCCCGCGACTTTCAGAAGTCTTTTTTACGCATTTGGCGATTAAACAATTGCTCAATTGTTTGCAGCAATTTCGCAAACATTGAGGAGGAATGATTTATAAAAACTTTCTTAAAATTGGGGTTTATTTTCTTAGTTTTAGGGCAAAACACCCTAAATTTGTAACAAATATTGACAAATTGTGTCGAGCCAAGTTGCTGATCTCTGATGTACTCGTTGAACCTGGTAAAAGACTACCAGCTGAAGACGTTGAATGATATTTTGAGCACAAGGATAGTTTTTAGAATTTTATATTTAATTTATTATTTTAATAATTATCCGAATATAGTGACTAGTGAATACAAATAGCAAATAAGTTCAGAAAATTCACATTTTAATTTTTTTCATCATTTGTTTTTAATAGCTTATAGCCTATTTCCACTGGCTTCATTTCTTGTCATTTTCATTTCTAAAAATTTTGCCGTTTCCATTGACAAATTGTCATTTCTTTAACATTCACAACGATACGTTGTGAAAAACAGCTGAAAAGTTTGATTGAAATAACAGGCGCCACTTTCAAACCCACGTGGAATATTTAGCAAAAAATAACATACCCGTCGTGACAGCAATTTTCAGGGGCAAACGCATTGTTATCATCCTGAATTATCAACAGAAAGCTAAATACACAACTTTTATTGACTAATTTTTATTTTATACAAAATTGCGCCTACTATTTAAATTCAAATTAACAAAATATTGGTGATGACACTTTCCGTTTCCAGAGAGTATCGAGTAATGCCAGAGAGTAGCTAGTATTTTTTAAAAAAATACCAGATTCCTTCGTGGGGAATGTCATCATTTTTCATCATTTTTCAGAAATGAAAGGCAAAATGAAGTGACAATTTGTATGGAAGAAATGATATCATTTTCTTCATTTCTTGTCATTTCATGAAATGAAGCTTCATTTGTTCAGTGGAAATAGGCTATTAATGCTAAAATATATAATTAAGGGAATATTGAAGATGATGTACATATAATAAGTTGTTGTGCAAACCTAACGATTTCTTCCCTTTTCTTCATTCGAAACTTACAGCGTTCGCGATCAGCGTGTCTATCGTCTGGGTATACGTTCTACTACCGTTTGGGCTGTGGCTGTTTTCTGTTGGATCAATGATCGCGTATTCTGTGAGGCCTGGTCGGCAATCAACTTCCCCTATTTGCATGGCTTTTGGCATATATTCATCTTCATTGCCGCCTACACAGTGCTGGTTCTATTTGCCTATTTCTATGTGGAGTCAGAACTGCCACAACGCCAACCGTTGCTCAAATACTGGCCGAAAAATGAATTCGAATTCGGCATACCATTTATATCGATAAGAAATCCAGGTAAGGTACTGCGTAGCACCATCTGAGACCAAAACTAAACTAACGTGAATGCTTTAATAATCGTATCGTAAATTATTGTAACAAAATAGCGCACAATTTTATTAGCCTTACTTATGAAATAGCAAATGCAATTCAATGACAAGTTGATACTGAAAATAGGTCTGTTTGTTGAAAAATGTATAAAACCAAAATGTAAGCCAAAGATTTGATTTGTTGGTACGTAGAGCTTTAGCCTTAGTAAATAGAGATTATATTGAAGAAGGACATATCCAAAGATACAACCGCGAAATGAGTTCGGTCAAGAAGAAGTTCCGTTTTGTCCCGACTGTGATATGTTAACAATTTAATTTGACCAAGACTTCCAAAACCCCAAAGAAAAATATAAAAAGTTCCTACTTGCTTTATTTTTAAATGGGTACCTGAATATTCCAACTGCCTTTTTTTGCTAATCTTGGCTGAACTTATTTCTAGAGCTTCTGTTAACACTTACTAACCCAAACCCCCTCCACCTCTCGCCCCGCAAGTTAAAGTTTTGCTAAATATACCTTCTCCTACAGATTCCAAAGATTGGCAAGTCTACTGCAGCTTATACATGCAGGATTATTCCGACTACAAGCTAATGCAAGGAAAAAACTAATTCATAAAATTGATTTCACTGACTAGATACAGTTGCTAATTCAAAACATTTTTAGACCTACACAACGTGATATAAAAATAGATTATACAATTTTTAGCCATATTACAAGATAATGCATACGAAACTGTACTGAGTTAACTTAATTAAATAAACGCAAACAACAAAAACCTCATTATAATTCGTGTTTGTCTTTTATTTAGCATTATTAGTGTATAAAAAGCGATATATATATACTTGGTAATTCGTATAACTAAATGTCTTTTATTTATATGAGCATTGGTCAAAAAAAAAGCCAAATTCGTTGATTAATTTTTTTATCTAGTCCGAATCCGATGAGATATTGGTACAAGAATCGTGAGCAATACGTTTGTTAATGGCATTGTATATGCCATTCAATGGATACGGACCACGGTAAGTGATAATGTTCTTTGGTGTCTCATAGATTTTAACCTCGTAAAGCAATTCCGGTTTTTTCAGCTGCAGGCGTATGTTGTCCCAGATATACACAGCCAGATTCTCAGTAGTGCTTGGCTATATTCATAAATAAGCAAACAATTAAGATGATTTAAAATTAAATAAATTTGCTAATAGTTAACCGTTTTGGCAAAGTATTCGACATCCTTGTCGAGATTCTTGTGATCCAAACGCTTCATAATGACCGTCTCAATGGCCTCTTTCAATTCGGTTATATTCAGTACCATGCCAGTTCGCTGATCAATGGGACCACGCACAGTGATTTCAACTATGGGAAAACAGGAAAAGAAAACAAACTGTGGTTTACAGAACTGTATGCAATGGAGGTAAGCAGTTGCCTTCCATTAAATGATGAATGAAATAATAAATGATTCAAAATAATACGAGACCGCGATTCAAAAAGAACGTTAACAAATGAAATTAATAACAGCTGCTGTAAACATATGTATATTAGGTTGGACCCCCGATCTAATACTTTTTGATGTATAATAGATATAAAAGTAGAGCTTTAGCGGAGTCGAATAGTCTCTAAGTTTTTGTATATAAATAGTCCGCGGTGATTTTCTTTAAAAACTATTCGAATGAAAAAAAATGAAAGACTACTTCTATGCGTTATTTCAAAAGATAAAAGACATGAACAAATAATTTCATTCTAAAAAAAATAGAGGCCAGCTAACTTCGGCTCGACCGAAGTTTATATACCCTTGGAGGTTGATATATGCCTGGCAGTTTGTATGGCAGCTATACTATATAGTGGTCCGATTTCGACAAATCTTGTGAAATTATGTAAAATCATTGAAAACTTATAAATACGAGCGTTGGGAGCGATAACATTGAAAACAAAAAAGTTTTTCCCACTAAGACTTTTTTTCAGACCTAACTTTTGTATGGCAGCTATACTATATAGTTGTCCGATTTCGACAAGGCTTAATGAAATTATGTAAAATTATTAAAAACTTATAAATACGAGCGTTGGGAGCGATAACATTAAAAACAAAAAAGTTTTTCCCACTAAGACTTTTTTTCAGACCTAACTTTTGTATGGCAGCTATACTATATAGTTGTCCGATTTTGACAAGGCTTTATGAAATTATGTAAAATTATTAAAAACTTATAAATACGAGCGTTGGGAGCGATAGCATTGAAAACAAAAAAGTTTTTCTCACTAAAACTAGTTTTTCAACCGATCGTTCCTATGGCAGCTATATGCTATAGTCATCCGATCCGGCCGGTTCCGACAAATGTGCAGCGTATTTGTACCAAAAGACTTCGTGCAAAGTTTGGTTAAGATAGCTTTAAAACTGACGGAGGAGATAGCATAGAAACAGACGGACAGACGGACAGACGTCTGTTTCTATGCTATCTCCTCCGTCAGTTTTAAAGATATTTTAACCAAACTTTGCACAAAGTCTTTTGGTATAAATACGCTGCACATTTGTCGGAACCGGCCGGATCGGATGACTATAGCATATAGCTGCCATAGGAACTATCGGTTGAAAAACTAGTTTTAGTGAGAAAAACTTTTTTGTTTTTAGTGCTATCGCTCTCAACGCTCGTATTTATAAGTTTTTAAGGATTTCACATAATTTCACCAAGCCTTGTCAAAATCGGACAACTATATAGTAAAGCTGCCATACAACAGTAAATGTAAAATTGGCTTACAGCTCCTCGAACGGGGCCAAGCCAAGCTTCTTTCAATCTCTTGGCGTGTGTGCTTTAAATTTTTCGCACAAGAGAAAGGGACCTACAGTTTAACGCCGGATCCGAACGGCAAAGTTTGAGAATTTGCTTTTTCATGGCTAGTTACTTCACAGCTGGCGCCAATAGCTGGTGAAGGTGACCGTATGTGTAAATGCTATTTTCTAAAGAAAGAAAACAATTTTTATTATTAGATGTTCAGAGGCGGGATCGAACCCACGACCTCCCGCCTAGCAGTCCAGCATACTAACCACTACGCCACATACGGCCATACAAAAGTTAGGTCTGAAAAAAAGTCTTAGTGAGAAAAACTTTTTGTTTTCAATGCTATCGCTCCCAACGCTCGTATTTAAAAGTTTTCAATGATTTTACATAATTTCACCAAGATTTGTCGAAATCGGACCACTTTATAGTATAGCTGCTATACAAACTGTCATTTCTATTTTTTCCAAATAGCGGGGGCGGGAGGGGGCGTGGCAAAAATTGAAAATAAACTTGATCTGCCTGCAAGCATTAGAAGCATTTGTCCCATACATGTCAAGCCACCTCTCTTACCATCTCTGAGATATGTTTGTGTCCGTCCGTCTGTCTGTTTCTACGCGAACTAGTCCATCAGTTTTGAAGCTATCGAGCTGAAAATTTGGATCGGACGACTACTTCTTGTAGCTGCCATACAAATGATCGGTCGAAAAATGGGCTTTAATGAGAAATACTGTTTTTTTCTCGATATTACCGCTTTAAATGTTAAATGTTTTCTGCGAAGTTTGGTCGAAGTCGCTACCCGTTGAGACAAGCGTTTTCAAGTGTATCAGAACTTCGGCACAGACGAAGTTAGCTTTGCCTTTCTCGTTTTTTTTGCTTTGTATTAATTGGCACGGCAAATTTTTGAAAGAGGAATTGATTCATGTTCCCGCTTCACCAAAACCAAAAAGTTTTTCGTTTTGAAAAGTAATTCTTGTAAGTCGGTGGAATGAAAACTAGTTGCTGAATTGTGCACATAACGTGAATTTTTCTTAATTCTGTGATCAACTTAAAAATTGTAAATGAAATTTAATTAGCGTTCTAGTCTTTAATTGATTTATTAAGGATTTTTTTTTGGTTTAATGTGTCCAGATTTTGGCTGTGCTTACGAAAACCTAACAGTCTGCCTTTCTGATTTTCAACTGTTCCATTTTCGATCGTTTGACTTGGAATTCTGGTATCTATCTGGTGTATCTGGAGTGGTTTGCAAAAATTAAAAAGAGAGCAATTTCATTCGGAATTAAGAATTAAGAAATTTGGTATTTAGAAATCAAAGAAAGGGGGTCTGTAAATTGTCGTTTGAATTCTCAAAAGTGTTTCTGTTTCAGCTTACCAGAACACGAATCAATTCCACTTTCGAAAAAAAATTTTTGAAAGTGAAATTGAAAACAAGGCTGATACTCTTTCTTCTTTTTCCACACAGATGGTATTGGGGTTATTCTTGGGTTCAAAACATCTATCGATGTTGAATTGTATCATTATTTATAAATTTTTCATTATCAAGTAAATTTAGTTATGTGCGTTGAACTTGAACATGGGGTTTGGGATTGATAAGCGAGCTTGTCGGCCAAGGTTATTCTATGGCTAAGCATTCTTTCAATCTCAAATTTCTAATACATACACTTTGCGGGCTCCACTTGTCTGAGTGTGTGTGCTATATGTGTGTGTTATACGATATTTTGTGACTAATCAAGCTTCTAAATGTAACATTTATTTATTTAATTCACCTGTATAATTGTGTCCATGACCATGAAAATTGTTGCATTTGCCAAACACCTCCAAATTTTCAGCATCGCTCAATTGGGGACTATTAACGAAATAAAGAAAGTCACTTTCTATCCTAATGACTGGCAATTGATTTTATTACCTGTGCAGGCGATGGCAGGCGCTGAAGGTTTCACGTCTTGTTAGGAAAGCAACAGGTTGTTGAGACATTTTTCCGTTCTGGTATTGGTCCAAGTGTTTATCTATCTATCTCAGCTGTTGTATGTTATAATGGTTCTAGTTGCACGTGTGAGTACTGTTTAACAATTAATGCCAAACCTGCTCTTTATATCTTATATTACTTGGGAAGGGGTGGGTGCGAGAACGAGAATAAGGAAATGGTAACAAAAACAACTCTCGAAGCGCTTTTGATTATTTTCGGTATTAGTGAGACCCTGTTCGACTGTTTTTGCAATGCTTATCGTTATCGACTAGAGATGAGCCAAGTGACAGTCGAAAAATAGGCGTTAATTTTGAAAAATCTTTTAATACTTAGAAATATTCACGGGACTGGAATTGGCCGGCAGTCACTGGCGGCATCGGTAGGATGGAAAGTGGAAATCAAGATTGGAGTAAGCTGGTTTGAGTAATGAAACCCATTTTTAAAAACTAAAATTTTTTTTGGAAATGTTCTGTTTCTCAATGCGCAAAAAAATTCGTAATATTTTCTTGATAACGTAATAAAAAACAAAACTTGAAAATGTTTAGGTTTAGTGCTGGCGCCGTGGGTTTACATTATATTTTGATTTCCCCTTTTTCATTTTACGTTTTCATTAAAGCAACCTGAGATGCCAAACGTATTGGATCAACTTAAAAACTTTTGATGTGCCAGAAACAATCAATACTGTGTAAAAAAAGTAAATGTTGGCTATACAGCTCCTCCAACGGGGCCAGCCAAGCTTCTCTCAATCTCTTGGCGTGTGTGCCTTAAATTTTTCGCACAAGAGAAAGGGACCTACATCACTGAAGAAAATTTTCAAAAGATCATCTCTGAAAATGCAGATCCTGTCCTCATAACAATTTACAAAATGGCTGGCAACAAAGATAACAAATAAAACATAGATATTCAGTTTAAAATTATTACGCTGCGCTAGCTCTAATGTTCGTAAGGGATTCAAGCGAAAAAGCAATATGCAGTTGTTGTGAGGATCATTACGAGTCATAAACGAGAAGGCCAAGCTAACTTCGTCTTTGCCGAAGTTTTAATACCCTTGCAAATGTTTTAATACAACAGAGTTTACGGACGTCAGCATTAAAACAAACCATTTTTCTGATAAAAGCCACTTTTCGGCCGATAGTTTCTATGGCAGCAATAAGATATAGTCATCCGATCTTGACCAAAACTTCCAAATCTGTGTAAAAGCGTATAAAACTAATAATTGTCGAAGCGGAAGGCGTTTACATTAAAAACAAAAAAGTTTTCTTACAAAAACCCACTTTTCGACCGATAGTTCCTATGGCAGCTATAAGATATAGTCATCCGATTTTGACAAAAACTTCCAAATCTGTGTAAAAGCGTATAAAACTAATAATTGTCGAAGCGGAAGGCGTTTACATTGAAAACAAAAAAGTTTTCTTAGAAAAACCCACTTTTCGACCGATAGTTCCTATGGCAGCTATAAGATATAGTCATCCGATTTTGACAAAAACTTCCAAATCTGTGTAAAAGCGTATAAAACTAATAATTGTCGAAGCGGAAGGCGTTTACATTAAAAAACAAAAAAGTTTTCTCACAAAAACCCACTTTTCGACCGATAGTTCCTATGGCAGCTATAAGATATAGTCATCCGATTTTGACAAAAACTTCCAAATCTGTGTAAAAGCGTATAAAACTAATAATTGTCGAAGCGGAAGGCGTTTACATTAAAAACAAAAAAGTTTTCTCACGAAAACCCACTTTTAGACCGATAGTTCCTATGGCAGCTATAAGATATAGTCATCCGATCCGGTCGGTTCCGACATATTAGCAGTGTGCAGTAAAAAGAAGACTCTGTGCAAAGTTTCAGCTCGATAGCTTTAAAACTGAGAGACTAGTTTGCGTAGAAACAGACAGACGGACAGACGGACAGACAGACGGACAGACAGACGGACGGACAAAGCTCAATCGACTCAGCTCGTCGCCCTGATCAAGAATATATATAGTTTATAGGGTCGGAAATGAATATTTCTATGCGTTGCAAACTTCTGGGCAAAATTATAATACCCTTTGCAAGGGTATAAAAAGTATAAGTTAAAAGCAGGGCTCAATACCGGAACCGAAACCGGAACCGTTAACCGAAATAAACCGTTTCAAATCGAGTACCGCAACCGGAACCTGAACCGATACAAATTTTTTTTGAGAACCGAATACCGTTTACCGTTATTATTGGAACCGATAGTACCGGAACGAAACCGAAATTTTGGTACCGGTACCTAATTATTTTAAGAGTGTGCAAAAGTATGTAACTAAGAGGAATCATTTCCAACCTAATAAAGTTCTTGATCGGCATCAACAGCCGTGTCAATATAGCCAGTGCATATATACAGCAAAAGCTAGTGCAACTGTTGATTTGTTTTTTCTACTTTGCACGAAAGTACACAGGGAATATAGCAAATTTGTGCATTTGCACTGCAAATATAAACACATTCGCCCTTTCTAGAAAAATCGCACTTAAACGTATTTGAAAACATTAAACCGTTCTTAACTGGTGGTCAGATTCATCCAGTAGGAGTTGTTGATCAAACGGGTACCTGCTAGTACATTATATGATATTTAATAGCATATAATGCAGTGTCCGGCAAAACACACATGCTTATTTTGCCTTTGAATGTGTGCGTTCAGACACGCGAGAGCGCTCTCAGTTAGCACATGTTTGTTAGTGCAAAAGAGAGCAGTGTACGCTCGTATAGTGTCTGTGTATCGACGCCGCTGCTACAGAGGATGGGCGTCGCTACTTCTATACACAGAACATTGAACGGTGCCGGACACTGATATAATGTAATCATTAGTTATTACATACAAAGAATACGAAATATTAGGGCCATATAATTTTAAAAAGTGAAACCATTCATTTTGTGTTGAATTTTGATTCGTTTTTTTAAACAGGAATAAAATAATTTAAATTTATCTCAGAATTTTGTTTGATTTTTTTTTCAGTATTAAAAATAAGTAGTACTTATATCGGTGAGTACCGGTACGTACCGGTATACCGAAAAAAAACCCGGGTACCGGAACCGAAAACCAAAATAAAATCTTTAACCGAAACATTAATTTCGTGACGTACCGGTACTGGAACCGAAATTCGTTTCGGGATTAAGCCCTGGTTAAAACTAGTTATTCAAATTTATTCATAATAGTATTTTTTTGCTATTTGGATAAGCGTACTTTTCTCCTCTTCTTCAAAATCCATTTGATATGGATGGCGACTACTTCCACTAGATAGGGACTCCTCGTAATCCGACTTCTGTCGTTTAAAAGCAGCATCAGGACTTAATTCAATCGAACTTTTTAAAGTATCATCAAAAATTTCTTCTAAATAATCCATAAAACTCCTTTTTCTGTTGCGGTTTCTCTTCATCGCGACCAGCATTCTTTCTGAGGAACACATATTGATTATAAAGTTTCCTCAAGCTCTTCTTAGTTTCATGGTAAGCCCAAGTGATTTCAATACACCATCAATTTGAAGGGCAGTGCGGTTTAGGCTGTCCCTTAATGTGTATTTGAATCCTCTTATATTATGCAGAAGAACCGCTTTTCTAGATGGTCGCTTGCTGAATCCAGCGCTACCCGCAACGCGCCAATCAAATAAAAACTTGCATAAAATATTATAAAAATATATTTTTAATTCAAAAAACGTTTGGCATCTCAAAGTTTAGTTCTACGAAAAAGTAAAATAAGAAAAGGGGAAACTGAAATTTAATTTAGCAACTTTAAACCTTAAAATTTCGAAGTTTGATTTTATATTACGGTAACTAGAAATTTTTACGAATTTTTGAGCCCTGAGGAACAGACCATTTAAAAAAAATTCCCATACGATTATGTTCAGTCTAATGCGCATGCTACCTGCGTGCATATTTTCTTCTGTATTTTGTTCTTTTTGCTTCTGCTTTGTGGAAGATGTGGTAAATTATGGCGGAAGTAATTCAAATTTCAAATTTAAAATGGTACGAATTTTTTTTTTTTCAATTTCGTTCCAGTGATTTAATTATTTTTAATCTGAAATTTGAATTTATTCCATCCAGGGCTCAATACCGGAACCGTTAATCGAAATAAACCGATTCAAATCGAGTACCGGAACCGGAACCGAAACCGATTTAAAATTGTTTTTGAGAACCGAATACCGTTTACCGTTATTATTGGAACCGATAGTACCGGAACGAAACCGAAACTTTGGTACCGGTACAGTTTCGGTTTTTTATACGCTGTACCGTATTATAGTAAGCTTATGTAACAGAGAATAATCATTTTCGACCTTATTATATTATATACACATTTTCTTGATCAGCCCATTGATGGTTACACAGATCATTTTTTGGGCTCTAGGAAATCCCGTACAACTGGTGATTTGTTTTTGTACTTTGCGCGAAGGTACACAGAGAATCTAGAACTGGATGTAAAAATTGGAAATATAAACACAGTCGTCCTCTCTAGCAAAATCGCACTTAAGAACATTAAAACGTTCTTAACTCCACAAAGTTCCCAGAACTATATTTGATTTCAAAAGTCGTGCTTTTTTCTTCACTACGCAGGCTCTTTTGAAACGCCTCTTTTCAGGCGTAAAATGTATAATGAATCTGCTAATTAGTTGCATGGACTCAACTACATTGAATGTAATTATGAGAAGAATGCTATGTAGGGAACGTATAAAATTCGAAGTTAAATTCGAAAACTAATAGTACATAATATAATATTTGTGAGCATATAAGGTAATTAGTTCTTACATGTTAACAATATAATTTGACTATATAATTTTACTGTAAGTGTGAAACAATTCATTTTGTGTTGAATTGTGTTTCGTTTTATTAAACAGGAATAAAATTATTTAGATTTATTTTAGAATCTACATACGTTCCGGTATACCGAAATAAAAATCCGGGTACCGTATCGAAACCGAAATAGAACTTTAAACCGAAACCGTACCGGTACCGGAACCGGAACCGAAATTCGTTTCGGGATTATGCCCTGATTCCACCTAATTATACGAAATTTCCCACTGAAAGTGAAATCAGCCAAGGGAATCCAATGACAGAAGTTGAACGAGATTTACCTAAACGGTCTTTGGTGTAAAACTAAGAAACTACTTCATAAAACTACTTTAAACGTGCACTAAAATACTAATAATAATAGCACTTCAAATTATTTTATAAATAAAATGAAATGAATTAAATTATTTAATTTTTGTATACAAACTTTTCTTTTGGAGCACATTTTAGAGTTTTTTTTTTTGATATGGCAGCGGAGCGCTTCCTAGAACTCTTTCTACAGTGGGATCAAAGCGCTTTAAGGCGCTTTTTCCGCAGTGACAGGCACTAGTTATAAGGAAAATTTTACGCATCACTGCACCTTTTGTAAGTTATAATAGCTCTCGAAGAGCTTTGAGTTCACGCAGTCAAATAACTTGCCAAATTTTTTCTAAATATCCATGATTGCAGATTTTGTTGGACTTAAAACATAAACTATCGATCCATTCACTAATACCAATTTGGCCAATTAACCAAATTTTCATCAAAGCTGGTTAAATTATTTGCCTGAGTTAACTAAAGATTTTGGAAGATGGATATCTTGCCCACTACTGAGCTCACTTCCTCGACACCCTTTTCTAGTAACGAACTAAATAAATTATATAAAGTCCGTTTAACATTTTGAAGAGTTTATTTTTGAAAAAAAATAAACTAGATTATAACATAAATTTTGTGTTTTTTTTTCTGTATATACAAAAGGAATTGAGTTGCGTGTGTAAAACTAAATACAACGAGAAATTTTTAATTAATTTAATGGACGTGGCAAAGGATATTTGTATTAGTTACACGACGAATCACACAAAGTTGGAAAGTTACAAAAAATCCAGTAAACGTGTCAAGTGAACAGAGATATTTTTTTTTTTTTAATAAGCTAAGTCCGAGTGTTCGATGCACGTCTAAGGCACGTATCTATATAAATCTATAAACAATTTGTTATATTTTCCGTTTCAGCTAATTTGTGATTTTTAGGAATTATTGAATTTCTCATCGCTTGTCAGCACATTGTAGGCGCAGCCCAGGGCCCATGAGATTTCATGACCATCAATCTTTTTGTAGAGCTGAAAATGGTACAAATTAGTTGGGTCTTTATTCAGCAGTAAGAATCAACTTACCTTAATCTTCTTGCCATCGTTGAGACCAAATCCTTCCCGAAGTAGAGTAGAGATAAATGTCAAATCGAAGCACATAAAGGGCTGCTCATCATTGGCAATGGAGCAAATCTCTTGAGCTTTCTTACGATAGGCCTCCACAGTGGTCTCGCCGCCAGCCAAAGGATCTACCAGACCGGATTCTATGGCTCTTTCAAAGTAATAACTAAAAGCCGCCACTGCATGTTGTTTAAGGGTAAACGGCTTGGGCTTCACCAACGGCATCACTTTGCTCTTGACAAGCTCCAGGCAGGCTTCAAAATCCACCACTGGTTGCTCGGCGCTCGACGACTTGGCATCCCCCTTTCCACTGATCTTGTAATTGACATTGCCATACGTCCAAGTGCGATTGGCTATAATCGGATTGACGCACACACTCTCCAAGACGGTGCGATCTTTGCTATAACCATGAGTAAATACAGCATGACGAGCCGCCATTAATCCCAGGCCCAGATAGCTATGAGTAAACACATTTATCTTTTTACTGGAGGTCACCACCTCGTGCATATACTTGTCATAGACGGGCACTTGCTCGGGATCAGTGGGCGAGAAGGTTACCTGAGTGCTGCCGCCACCCAAGTCCAAAGCAGCTGCCTGATTGGTCTTGGAAAGGCGTCCCAGAAGAAAGTTGACTGTGAACCAACTGAAAATACCTTCGTCAGTGCCATCCATTATCTCCACGGCTTCCATGTCCACACTGAACTCAGATTTGGCAAATAAATCGCGTACCGCATTTAAAAGATTCTCCGCCTTGCTGGTGGGTAGCAGACGCAAGCCAGCTGTTGCTTTCAAAACCAAAGGAGTCGAGGACCAATGCTCCTTGGGTATAAATGCTCTGGCCTCATCAAGCAGCAGCTTGATGGAGTGAGCACCTTCGGCAGGATTATCAGCAAACGAGCTGAGACCGGGCTTACGTTCCTTAAACAGCTCCTCGTACAGAACCAACTTGTTGTCTATAAAACTACGATTAAATTTATAGGCCAAGACACGTGATCCTGTTGAACCGGCATCTATAATGGCAGCATATTGCACTTTGCTATAGCCCAGCTTAGAGGCCAGGCGGGCCAGATAGGGACTGGCATTCTCAGAGACACCTGCAGCAGCAGCAGCAGCAGTAGCCATGTCATCATTAGAAGCAGCAGCATGATGGTGTATTGGATATTTCGGTTTGGGTATATTGGGAGACATCACATGCGGGGAGACGCGAGTGGGTAAGACAGAAGACTTAGTTAGTTTCGTTTCATGCAAGGATTTGGATTCATATAATTGATACACACCAAACACTAAAAGCACCAACACAACAGACACTATGAGACACATAAATGATAACTTAAGACCACTAGGGCCACGTCCAGCGCCTCCTCCATTTCCACTGCCGACGCTGCCTTTCCGGCGATTGCCCGGCATCGACTTGTCATCGCTGGCCAGCTGCATGATAAGAAAAATGAAAAAATAAAAATAAACAGTGTCAGAAAATTAAACAAATTTATCTAAATAATTTAGATGTGATGTTATGTTCGTTGTTCCGTACCAGCTTATATTCGAATCTCATTGCCGTCGTTGTCTAGTGCTAGTGTTTGCCTTTGCCTTAAGCGTAACGGACATTTTGTGTTCAACACATTTTTACTCCCCAGCACATTAAGTAAATATAATTTAAATATGCTTTCTTCAGTCTGTTTTGTTATCTTTGTGGAAATGTCAATGAAATATTTGCGTCAAAGTAGCGTCGAATAGCTACCATTTGGAACAGTGGAGAGTGGAACATTTGTGGAATTTTGAATGGGCGCATTCTTAGGCTGGGCAACCGTAAATTGATGTTCCCAAAAATTGTCGCAACAATCTTTATGATTTTTTAATTAGTCTAGAGTCTAGACTAAATTTGCATTGCTGCATGATCTCTGAGATGACAGATATTTTTCCATATGTAGACAATAGTTTTTACTCGAGTCATTAATTTCCTGGAATGTTTAAGTCTAACCACATGTCAATTAATATAATGGTAAATGCTTTTCTTAACGATTTTTCACATAGATTGGTTCAACAACCTAATAAATTAATTTGAAAATAAATATGGTTTTGTTTCAATGTTAAACAATCTGATTGGGCGCTACCTTGACGCAGATCAATGAAAATAAGCCGTCAAGTCTGCGACAGTGTGAAAAAACAGGTTCATTGATTAAAACTAGTTCTAAAGTTGTTTTTGTTGCAAATAATATATTTATATTTAGCTTCTGGCATTAATTATTAGGCAGTACTCAAAGTGGGGTCACACACTGAGCAGATCTAACATCAAACATCCTAAGTTTAAATGCTTAATAACCATTTGCTCTGCCAATATTCTTAAGCTTGTTTTGTAAAAATGTTAAGTGGGTCGATGTCTGATAGGAACACGCTACAAAGATGGTAAATTTCGTTATGGTAAAAATTTAAGCTCCTGAATTGCATGGAACTAGTTCAGGCAAGCATTTTCTGTATTGCTACCTACGGTCACACTTGCCACCAAATTTGAAATAAATTTTTGTTTTATTCATACATTTGTGAAAACTTGATATTACCAGAAATTCTGTTGTAAAGTGGCCTGCAAGACAAGGATAACACAAATGGTCAAGAAATGCAGCGTTTGCATGTCCAGTTTGGCAGCTGGCACCAACATAAAAGGGCGAAGTATATTTAACGGATTGCTGTTTATAATGGGAGGTTCAACAGGATGAGAATCTACCGGAGTGCATTTAATTTTAATCGGTGATTTAAGAAGAGGCTTCAGCTGTAGATGCAGAATATAACAAGCTACGAGTATTCGTTGAAAGTCCCTACAGAGGATGGTCTCATCAACAGTGAAAGCGAAGAGAGTGAAAAGGTAACTCGAACTCAATATAGACGACAGCGAAGATTCTTATACTTTCGAATGGTCAAACCAATGCACTCAAACCGAAGAAAGACCCTTTGGATGTTCCCACTGCCAATGCCTCTCTAAAGATGCACTCTTTCCCGCGAGCGACCTTAACCCAAAGAACCATATTAATGATCACTTACGCACTGATACGTACAAGAGTAAATTCGGCTTTCAACAAGAAACAAGTCAAATAACGCTTCTAATGTTCCAACTGGTCGAAGAATTTTACTTGGAATAGCAGTCTAAATTATCGGTTCATAGACCTTCTTACCAGCGCATCCTAGCCTAAACCCACGACGCAATAGATACATATCACAACAAATAAGCACTGCTTCGCTCTGATCGAAAGCAAAAAGGCAAGAATAAGAATGTTGTTGGGTTCCGTTATTTTTGCTGCCCACCGCTAATCTAATGAACAACTTTGGACTCGTACTGTCCAGCGACCTGACGAGACTGGCGAGTATTGTTAAAGGGGTTGACCAGTGTGATGGTTTCAAAAAATCAATAAAATTATTTATATGTGGTTCAAATAATTGTTCAGAATTCGATGTCGTTAAAAAGCGCTAAGAATATACGTACGTATATACATATTAGCACATTTATTTAGAGGAACTTTCAAACGCGTTTTTCTCGAACCTGTTTTTTTTCAACTAGTCAACATGATATCTCAAAAACGATTTAACATATCGGCTTGAAATTTTTAGGTATGTTCAGCATATTCCCTAGTTCATGATCCTAATCATTAAAAAACTCGCTTTTTTATAGAACAAGACATAACCAAAATAAATTGTTTTCTTTTTCAGAAAGAAAAATACAAAGTCGCATTAAATTTTTATTTTTTAGTATTTTAAAAATAATCTAGTTTATCTTGTAGCTAAAGTCACACGGACTTAAATACTTTTTCCTTTTTGATTCTACATCACTCAGTCCGACGGAATTGTAAAGACCAACGCAGTACTTTTTTTTAACATAAATTACATTCCCACGCCGTATCACGGAAATGTTCATTATTTAGACTTCAAAAAATTTCTAAATGTACTTCAATAGTTACTAAACATATCGCTCACTTACTTCAATACTGGCATAACTCAAAATAATCCATTTTGAGAAAAACAGGTTTGAAGTTCTCAATGGATTTAACCTAAAAAAAATGGTGGTTTTAGTTTCAACTTAATTAAGTAAAATATTATAAATTTAGAATGCCTATTAATAAACATTGAAAATATGATGTATTAACTGAAAGACGAAGTATGTTTGGTCAATATCGACAGCAGGTCAACTGAGATATGACGGTTCTTGCATCAACATGATAATGAACCTGGAAAATGATATTGCGACATATTCTCATCTCACATGGAAAGTAGAAGAGATAGCGATACGAAAATTTTTGCATAAAATAGTACAGAAGAGCGCACATTTCTGCATCATTAAGTCAAAAATCGTATTTTTTGAGTTATGCCAGTATTGAAGTAAGTGAGCGATATGTTAAAAAATTCAAAATTCGATCTAAAAAAATTTCCAAAAAACAGTTAAAATAAAAAAGTCCATCGCACGGGTCAATCCGCTTATACGTTCATCAATTTTGAATAGTTTACATATGGAGGTATAAATAAAAACTTAATTCTAATTTGTTTAGAATAATTGTTCATGGAATAAATTAAGATATTCAGTAGTTAAAGCCGAGTATGTTTGCGTGATCAAAAAAATAGTAATAAAAATAGAGGCAAGCTAACTTCGGCTCGACCGAAGTTTATATACCCTTGGAGCTTGATATGTGCCTGACAGTTTGTATGGCAGCTATACTATATAGTGGTCCGATTTCGAAAAATTTTGGTGAAATGATGTAAAATCATTAAAAACTTATAAATACGGGCGTTGGGAGCGATAACATTGAAAACAAAAAAGGTTTTCTCACTAAGACTTTTTTTCAGACCTAACTTTTGTATGGCAGCTATACTATATAGTTGTCCGATTTCAAAATGGCTTGGTGAAATTATGTGAAATCACTAAAAACTTATAAATACGAGCGTTGGGAGCGATAACATTGAAAACAAAAAAGTTTTTCTCACTAAGACTTTTTTTCAGACCTTACTTTTGTATGGCAGCTATACTATATAGTTGTCCGATTTCAAAATGGCTTGGTGAAATTATGTGAAATCACTAAAAACTTATAAATACGAGCGTTGGGAGCGATAACATTGAAAACAAAAAAGTTTTTCTCACTAAAACTAGTTTTTCAACCGATCGTTCCTATGGCAGCTATATGCTATAGTCATCCGATCCGGCCGGTTCCGACAAATGTGCAGCGTATTTATACCAAAAGACTTCGTGCAAAGTTTGGTTACGATAGCTTTAAAACTGACGGAGGAGATAGCATAGAAACAGACGGACGGACAGACGGACAGACGGACAGACGGACAGACGGACATGGCTATATCAACTCAGCTCGTCATGCTGATCAAGAATATATATACTTTATGTGGTCGGAGATGCTTCCTTCTATGCGTTACAAACATCCGGACAATTTTAATATACCCTCTCCAAGGGTATAAAAATAATAAAAAGGAGTTAACGTGGCTGAAGGGTGCACGAAAGAGAACTGCAAAAATCACTTTTTTCTTGATTGCCTCATACACAATAATTCTTACACACATTTAATCAATCATAAAAACTCATTGATGAATGTACTCAGCTCGACCGCAATCGCATCGAGCGATTGTGTCAGACGTTTTTTTTTGTTCATATTTATTTATCGAACAAAGCTCTGTATCAAATAAAACCACAATCAAACCGCAAACGCATTGTATGTTCGATCGAACAAATCTTTGTAAGCCATGGAATAAAAACATCTGGCAAAGAACCATAAGTATTACTTTTTTGTGTAATATTCAAAAAGATCTAATAAATAAAAGCTTTAAGGGTATGTATACCTTCAGGTGTCATTTTTTAAAGGTTTACAAAAACTTAAATTACTCAAAAACTATAAGTGATATTAACTAGCGGTTTTTCTCATTCGATAGGTAATCGGTTAAATAAAATTAGGTATTTCTTGTTGTTGTTGTTGTACCTGCGGTTGTTGCTGTATTTCTGCTCAAAGTTAACCAAAAATTTAAAAAATAGGCCCATGGTTGCAAAAATTTTTTGAGTACGGATGATTTGAATTTAAAACTGAAGATGGGTTTTTGTTAAGAATCGATGTAATTCTGGTGTGAACTAGGATATTTTGGATCGGTCAATAAATGGCGGAGTTATGGGGTTGCTAAGTCAAAATTTCCATAATCGACTTTTTCCCCACTTTATTGGTCCTAGCTCCGTTATTTGATGACCGATCCAAAATATCCTAGTTCACACCAGAATGGTGGGTATTTGGAGCAATTAAAAAAAAAAAATAGAGGGAAGCTAACTTCGGCTCGACCGAAGTTTATATACCCTTGGAGCTTGATATATGCCTGACAGTTTGTATGGCAGCTATAGTGGTCCAATTTCGACAAATCTTGTTGAAATTATGTAAAATCATTGAAAACTTATAAATACGAGCGTTAGGAGCGATAACATTGAAAACAAAAAAGTTTTTCTCACTCGGACTATTTTTCAGACATAACTTTTGTATGGCAGCTATACTATATAGTAGTCCGATTTCAACAAGGCTTATTGAAATTATGTGAAATCATTAAAAACTTATAAATACGAGCGTTGGGAGCGATACCATTGAAAACAAAAAAGTTTTTCTCACAAAAACTAGTTTTTCAACCGATCGTTCCTATGGCAGCTATATGCTATAGTCATCCGATCCGGCCGGTTCCGACAAATGTGCAGCGTATTTGTACCAAAAGACTTCGTGCAAAGTTTGGTTACGATAGCTTTAAAACTGACGGAGGAGATAGCATAGAAACAGACGGACGGACAGACGGACAGACGGACATGGCTATATCAACTCAGCTCGTCATGCTGATCAAGAATATATATACTTTATGTGGTCGGAGATGCTTCCTTCTCTGCGTTACAAACATCCGGACAATTTTAATATACCCTCTCCAAGGGTATAAAAATTTGAAAATCGGTCAACAGGTATTTTGGTATCTTTGCAACCATTTTGGAAAAAGTGGTTCCGAGATAATCGCATTTAAAGTTTCGACATCTGTTTCCGATGAAATGAAAATTATTTTTAATAAAGCTAGGTACTGAGACACTCGAAATTTTTGCGGAGCGGAAATTGTTTGATAAATTTCTGAGCCGCTCAGACAATGTAGTGTGACCAGGCAACAGCAAAAAAGTCAGCTGTTGTTTATTTAAGAAATTGGCGGGCTAACTCAAATAAAATTAAAGAGTTGATAGAATTGATAAAGGGAGTCACTGGGAGAAATTCATAGGTCATAGACAATGCCATGGTCGATTTCATGAATGCATTTTGTGTGTGGCTGGAGGTATAGGTTAGGTTAGGTTGCGATGGCTGAGAGCGACAAGTCGCTCTCCCACTTAGGCCACATTGGGCCCATTGCGATGCCATATTTATTCCCTGTTAACCCTTTTTAATACCAATGTACCAAGCAGAAATCTTCGAAACTTTCAGCCCTTCTCCAACCAATTTTCCCGAACCAATTATTCCCTTAACAAACTTATATCTAGGGCCCTTAAAAATTTCAACTACTTCGTTTTCAATAAAACTGCAATAAAAACTTTATTAGCAGAATACTTTTCCACTTTTAGGCATTAAGTTAAGTAATATAATTTAAGATATGTTAGGGTAGCCAGTAAAGAGCATTGTTCAATTGGCGAATAAATAAATAAACACAATACTGAGGGGGGTCCTCTTTACTGAACCATTGTGTGGACAGAATAAATTTGAGTAGAGCTGGGATCTCTAGCCCGGATGTCTCCGAGAGGTTGAGTAGCAGAGATTGACCAAGTGTCCTGAGTCTCCTTCTACGCAAGGCGGGGCAATGGCACAAAAGGTGTTGTACCGACTCCTCCTCTTCTTCGTGCCCGCAACTTCTGCAAAAGTCATGGTAAGTGACGCCTAGGCGTGCTGCGTGTCTGCCAATAAGACAGTGACCCGTTAGGGTCCCCACCAGAAGTGATATGTGGTCTTTTCTGTGACGTAAAAGTGTGATAGAACGTTTTTGATTGAAAGCAGGCCACGTAAGTCTTGCTACAGCACAGGAAGAAAGGTTTTTCCACCGGTCCGTAGCGAGACGAAGTGTTTCTGCTTTTGTATGAAGTTTACATGTCGCCATAGGCATTCCTATCGTGCTCCTCTCTGAAAGGAGCTCGATGGTGGTTCCTATTCTGGCCAGTTTGTCCGCAGACTCGTTACCTTCTATGTTGCGGTGTCCAGGTACCCATATAAGGTGTATACTAAAATGTCGTGCGATCTCGTTGAGAGATAAGCGACATTCCGTAAGTGTTTTAGCATTGTTGGTGTGTGAGTCAAGTGCTTTAAGGGCGGCTTGACTATCTGAGTATATAAATACATTTCCTTCCTTGACCGTGAGTGTGCTAAGGTAGGTGGCAGCTTCCTGGATGGCTACCACTTCCGCTTGGTACACACCACAGTGGTCAGGAAGGCGGAACGATAAGCTCAAATCTAGGTTGGGAGAGAAAACTCCCCCTCCTAATTTTTCGTCGAGCTTAGAATCATCAGTGTAGATGTTAATGGCGTTAGCTCTGCTGTGGGGCAGGTTGTCATAATCGTTTCGGCTTGGGATATAGAAGTCGTAAAATTTGTCGAACGTTGTTTGTGGTATACAGTAGTCTGTAATTAATGGTATACCCGTTTGGTCGTCGAGTATGGTGGCGTGTCCCGAATTGCCCCTGTTCCAGGTATCGGATTCTCGTAGTCTTAAGGCTGTTGCTTAGCCATTTGCTTAGCTACGAGGTCTAGTGGTAGAAGGTGAAGAATAGTATTTAGCGCTTCCGTTGGTGTCGCTCGAAGAGCGCCGCTAATACAAATTTCCGCACTTCTCTGTACTTTGTGCAGATTGTTCAGGGCTGATTGTTTCCCAAGTGCTGGCCACCATACTAGAGCTCCGTAGAGAAGTATGGGGCGTATTACGGCTGTGTAGAGCCAATGTACAATGGATGGGGAAAAACCCCATCTACGGCCAATGGCCTTTTTGCAAGATGCGTTCATTTATGTTGTCATTCCAGAGGTATAAGCAGTGTCAATCCAAAACGCATAGAACGATTAGAAGTAGCACATTAAGCCACAGCCAGCTCCATGGACTGAAAGATCATACTCGCCGGGCGTATTAGTTGAATACCTAAAGGTAGCCACGGGAGCGGCTGGAGCAACGGAAACTACCACATTAAGCCGGAGGAAACACTGCTATAATGGGCTATGGAGACTGCGAAGGTTCAGTGCTGTTTGGCAGTGGGCTGTGGAGGCTACGGAGGTTTGGACTCGGGTGGTGTGCACACATTGGGCGAATGGCACATCAACGGGAGAGCATACCGAAAAAGATTCTCAGCCACAAGTGATGCAGCGGCTGGAGCTGCCCGAATCAAACCCCTTTTTATTGGCCAGATTCCATAAAAATGGTAGCGACTTGCCCACTTTGATCAGCTCCACATCTTTGTCCACCTCGGAGCTCTTCAAATAATGGTAGCTTTGTTTTTTTAGTCTTCTTTGCTTTAACTTTTTTCAATGCGTGCACAATTTTCGTAGGTACCTCTGACAATTATCAAACAAGTTTCATAATTTCATGACCCCCTTCGACAATTTAGCAGCTGTTTTCAAGAAAACGAGTTGGCAGGTCCATGTTTATTGTCGAAGCGAACTTCGAGTGCCTCAGTATTCGCTTAGTTATTGAACATTTTATAAATATTTATAAAGTTTTTGACCAAAAAAGTGAAAAAACTAAACATTTCTAAAAATACGATGTCAATGAAATATAACGAATAAATGTCAATGAAAACAATTTTTATATAAAAGTGTCAGGAAAAATAATTGTTTTTGTTTATTGCTGTAGACCTGAGTTTCGGATCTGCTTGAAAGTTTTGCAGGATGTTTATAAGATCCTCATAGAATTTTTAAGCAAATAAAATAAAAATGAAAAAAAATTTTCTGAAGGTATACAGTACCCTTAAGAAAGACTAATGAAATTAATAATGATTCTTTGCCATGTTTATGTTCTGATGAAGATACAAAACAAAATTCAAAGCTTTGGCTAAGCTATCAACTTAAAGAACTTAACTTTACATTATTCCTGCAACACAAGTATCAGTCTGGCGAACTTTTCTACTCATATATATATGTTTTATGCATCGATAAATTAAAGAACTGGGAGGTTCTTGAAACGACTGTACATTCGATCATCCTTTGGGGTGCATTTGCGGCTTGTTTTCAAAGTTACGCACAGACATAAATTATTCAGAAACAAAGATATATATATATCTCAATGCGGAAAATCGCTAAACGCCACTTAAAATTCAGAGGCAACGTAAATTGTATCTCAAATGCTCATTGCACCATGACTAATGAGAAAACGGCGCTTAAACTGTTCGGAACTTTTCAAAAGATCAAATTTCAGCCCAATTGCAGGGCATACAGGAAAAATATAATATTATTATTCATAGAGTTAATAGTATTTATGGAGATAAAATTAATGTAAGAATATCGTTGACGCAAATATGTATAGTTTTTACTTATAGCAAACATAACAAACAATTAGCTGTTGCTCATATGAGTCACTATTCGGCATTACTGTAGCTATTATCTTGGTGAGTTTTTTGCTCATTCATCTGTAAATTGAAATGCTAAAACATTAAAACAAATGCTTCACTAACATTCTTTTTATATGCATTTTTCAGCTTTCAATTGAAAGTTCAAAGTCATGCACAACATACACAAATTTTACTTGTCATTAGCAAACGCATTGGGAGTTGGAAGCCAAGGCAACTTATCAACGTACCGCTATTATCAGCCCACGTAACCTTTATTTTGACGATAAGATACCACCAACTGGTATGTCTAGCCATTAAGTGGTAGCTGATGTGAGATCTTTTAGCTTGATTAAATATTGAAGCTACAAACAAAAATGATGAAATTTCCATTATTTAGACAAATGCTTCGCCGCATTATTGAAAGGGATGGCAAAGAAGACAAAGAATTAAAAATAAATTAATCTACCAAGTATGCGTGGATTTGTCACTTGGCAACCAAATGTGGTTACGGGGGTGGTCGTTTTACATTGTAAAAATGAATTGAAAACGCAGAAAATGTGTGAGAACTTAGACAAATGTTGCCTTGCTAATCAATAAAATCAATTAAAAATGCAAAATGAGTACGTGGGAGTGACTTGGAGGCGGGAGAGACGTTCTGTTATGCTTATCAGCTTCAGGTGTTCCCCAAAGTAGAGCTCTGTATCGAAAACATTTGGTAAACACACAAGGGTTAACACGTACGTTTAACCTGTTCAGCTTGATCTGCATTCTTTTTATTGCGCCCACACAAAACGAAATTTTCGATCAACTGAAATTTATTAGAAGCAAGAAAAAGGAAAAAAAGTGGGAAATCAGCGAAGCAAATGCCAATTACAATTAAGTGAATGACCTTGAAACAGAAAACAATAACACACTTATTTGGCTCAAAATGCCGGAAATAAACAAATGCCGGCCGGCCTAGCCAAAGTAATATAACTCTAACTAGTTTATCAATTATCAAAATGAATTAAACTAAAGATTGAGAGAAAGCATTATGTGTATGTTTTTTCACTAGCTCTGCCGCTGTTATTGACATTGTATGTTATTTTAAATAAGAATTGGCAACAATAAATGCTCTTACTGAATTCAATTTCCGCCCTCTTTGATAGAATATCTGCTTAGTGTATGTCCAATGTTTATTTGTATGTGTGCCCAAATTAGCATAATAAATGTAATTTCCCTAACCCTATCAACTGTAGCATTTTACTTACATTTCTTTTACGCAAATCGGTGGTAGTCATTTTTATTGTACTTTGTTTCCTTTATGTATGTATGTATATTATGTAAAAACGTTTAAACTTTAACCCGTCTCCGCAGCTCTAGCTCTCACTCACATTAAAGCGAGACGCGCTCGTTCGTTCTCAATAGTGATCGCTCATTTGTCTTAGGTTGAATGTTATATACGAAATCTCGGAGCCGAATTTCGCCACGCTTGCACCGAATGGCGTCTTAATAGAAACTAAAAAAACAGAACAAACAATTGTGGTTTTAACATGTGCGTCAAAATAGCGACGGACAGTTAGCAACGATTTGGAACGATGGAATCTGGCAGACGAGGGCTATTATAATTTTTCGAATTTCGCGTTAATTAAAATAAAAATTTAACAACTACAAATTCAGAATTGTTAAGAAAAACGTACCTTATGGTTTTAATTGGGCGGAAGTTAAATTTAAGCTTGGTCGCCATGGTTTTGGCAGTTTTTCAGACAAATCAGTAAGACTGCCTCATATAGCTGACTTAAAAAATGTTTTGTCAAAAAATGGGTATTTTTGGATAAGATTTATTGAACAAAACATTTTAACTATTTACGCTTTTGTCTAAAATAGCTGCCAAAATAGTGATTAATAGGTAGCTAAGCCCACATTGGCTTAATAACACTGTGCAACACTAAAAAGTTGATACGGTCGAGACCAAAAAATTCTGAAAGAGTATAATAGTAGTACAAAAACCTTCCCTGGGTTTGGTCTAGTTAGCTGCCGATTTCTTTTATAGCACTTTGAAGTTTTAAGCATATGATTGAGACTTGTAACTCCCTATTTCGTAAACTATTTGGAATTTCGCTTTGACGTCTGAAAAGAAGTTGTTGCTCTTGACTTGGTTTACAAAACATTTCTGGGTAACAAGTCAAAATAGTTACATTTTTAAACTCAAAATTGCAAAAAATGTCGTAAATTCATCATGTTTTCCCCTCATTTTGTACTGTTTTTCAACTTTTTCTTGAAAACTATAACGAATTTGACCAAGCAATGAGGGACGAAAAAGTAGCATACACTAACGTTAACAATCGGTTGGAACATACCAACTTCATTCGAATGGCCCTTCATATAGTTAAAGACCCTAAAAGATGAATAATTTCAACCAAAACTCGAAAAAGTACAGTTTTAGGTAGAAATTGGCTGACACTATCAAAAATTTCGATTGTTTTGTATTAAATCAATAAAATTGACTAAAAATATAACTTAAACAAGTAAGACCGTTGTTGTCGAGGAGCTCGACTTCAAAATACCCTGTACAATTGACAAACAAACACATACACAAACAGCACATAGCACATACCACATACATCCGCTCTGCCAACACTGTAAGGCGACTATGTTCCTCCGAGTGAGCTGCGCATTCTGCGAATTTTGCAAATCTGAAACAAACTTGATCTGCGTACGGCCTATACCTAGGTTCATGCAAAAATTTGTATCTCTATCTCTTATAGTCTCTGAGATCTACGCGTTCATACAGACAGACGGACGGACGGACAGACGGACATGGCTAAATCGACTCGGCTGTTGACGCTGATCAAGAATATATATACTTTATAGGGTCGGAAATGCTTCCTTCTCCCTGTTACATACATTTGCACAACTTCATGATCCCCTTTTACCCATTTTCAATGGGTACAGGGTATAAAAATGTAGCTAAAGAAATTTAATTTATTTACTTTTTTACCGTTAAAATTCGTTTTCTTCGAATTTTTTTGACAGTTTTTCATGCTTTTGGTCTTTTTACTATATCAAAGAGTACTTAAATGAAGTGTGTTCGTACTAACGGTTTGTTTATTTTGGTCTAAGCAAGAACTTTTACCTACATTGCTTGTCCAAATTTGTAACGGATTTCGGAAAAATGTTCAAAAACTGAAAAAAGTTGTGAAAAATTGATTTTTTTGGAAATCTTTTGTAATTTTAAGTACCAAGACGTAATTTTTTTGATTTGCTACTAAGAAATGTTTTGTAGGCCAAGCCAAGAGCAACAACTTTGCTAAAGACATAAAAGCAAAATTCAATATAGCTTACGAGATATGGAATCATTAATCCTACACTGAAGCTGAAAAGTTCAAAGGTCAATAAAAAGAAAACGGCAGCTAATCAGACCAAACCCATGCAGAGTTTTTATACTACCATCACACCCTTTTAGAATTTTTTGGTCTCGACCGTATCAACTTTTTTGAGTTCAAAAATGTGTCACAGTGTAATTAAACTGATTCGAATACTTTTTCGACATCTTTTATAAATCATAGTTATATAGTAGCAGCCGTGAGCGCCGTTTTTTTAGGGTTGTCGGATGTTTCAGAAATATCTTTATTCATCATTTTGACGATATAGAAAAAGTATAATTTCGATATAAATATTTTGGTGCCAAAAAATCGATATTTTCCATACTTTTCAAGTTGATAGTTAAAGTTTTGAGTATTGCAGGCTCGAGGTCAAATAAAACACACAAATGCGTATGTTGTTTTCCAATATATTTGCTTTAGTTATTTTCGCTTTGAACCCTGAATAAAAGGCATATTTTGATGTGCAGAAGGCTACTTGGGAGCTTACAGTTACTGTAAAATTAAGTGAAATATTCCAAAATAGGTTGAAATATGTTAGCATATTCTCAAAAATGCTTTTAGGTCGGAACTATGTCATATATACAAAACGTATAGGGATTTAAAATAATATTCTTTTCATACTTTTTGATTACATGTCCAGAGCAAAAGAAACACTTATTCGCTACAGTGTGACCGAACGCTAAAACAAAAATTTCACCAAAATATATTCGATTTCAGACCTGATTCCTTGATTTTTATAGGTATAGCGGTAGGTACCACTATAATTAACAAACATTTTTAAACTTATTACACATTAGTATGTGTACTAAAATTATCCACTTAATTCGCATGTGTTTGCCATAAAAAATTCACAAGTTTGTATTCATTAGATCATTAAAATAATATATATTCAACAATGTTTTCAACAGAGTAACAGAAAAGGTAAATCATTGATTCCCTCTTAAAATCATAATAACGGTCAATGTATTTCTGTCCATCTGTTTTCTTAGCGGAGACATAATAAACTTCACACCGGAAAACAATCGTTCTATGTTTCGTTTGAATTAAATTCACAACCCAATAGAATTTGGCGGAATCCGATGTCGTTCATCAGGAAAACGTCCTTCCATCAACCGAACACAGATACACATATAATCACACGCATCTCAAATAGTGTGTTTATTAATTGCTACAAGAATGGTCGGGATTAGGCAATGCACCCGGAATAGGGGAAAATCGCCCAATAAAAAAGAAAGTACATACATATATGTGCACTAGGGTGGACGCTGATAAGAAAGTTAACTGATACCAACTTAAATGATTGCTTTGTACATAATAAATTAAAAATTGAAAAGATTTCTGTTTATGTTTTAACCCCTGCGAAAAGCCCTCAGTTTCCACAAATATTACGTATACGACACGTTCACCTTATCGAAATTTCGTCATCGAATTCTCCGTATCATTCTAAAAGTTGTCAAATTTGTTTGAATTTAATCGAGCAACAAACAGATATAGAGCATGAATCAACCGTAATTTGGTCGGTAAACTAAGACCTAATTTTGACGAAGCGAGCCCATTTCCAACAAAGAGATGCATTTTATCCACGCTCTTATATTGGACTTAATTTTTTAGACTGTTCATTTCAGAAAGCGCGACTAGTGTGGCTCGGACGCACCGTGGGCCCTGTTTTGAATCGATAAAGAGAACGAGCCGAGGAGGGAATTGTAGACTATACCGGAAGAAGACTTTGCAGCATGTTTTTAAAATACGCAGTCGAGGGAGAATTTTCAATAATAAATAAAGAATTTTGATTTATATACAAATTCCCTGTATTTTCGGCCCGATTAAGTATAGAAATCCGCATATTTTTAGATCCCGAAAGAATGGACAATAGTCTATTTATAAGCAGCACAGTCATGGTACCCTTTTGTCAAATGTTATGACTTCAAAGAAAGAGGCAAGGGCAACAGTACGTATGAGTGATAAACTTAGAATCTAAGTCGCAGACCCTCCAAACTAATTTTTCTCCCAACATTTTTTTACACGAAAACGCATCGATCGGTATCAGTATGTTCTTACATTTTTCCATACTTCAAAAGTCCGACCTAATGTACACAAGAGTCTTTATGTTCCCTTTGGGGTTGTCGAATATTTTTAAAATATCGTATCGATGATATTTTTTGATTAGAAAACATATCAAATGAATCAGGGATGCAAACCGGTTTTGAACCGAACCGAACCACTTTTTTCGCTCGTGAACCGAACCGTAAACCGAACCGGTGTATTTTCAAAAATGCTGAACCGAACCAAAAACCGAAAAATAAAATGGTTCGGTTCACTTCAGCAAGGTATTGAGTTACTGGCGAATAGTAAGCAAAATCAGCAATTAGCTTTAATAATTAGGAAAATACTTGGAAAAGCAGAGTTATTGAAAAAAAAGCTAAGAACATCAACCTTATTAAATTTGCTAAGGACCCAAAATTGTAATAAGCCAAGTCTTGATTGTATTATCCGTGGAGGGTCAACTTACTTAAAACTCAAACGTTAACTTTTAATCTTCAATTGAGATTGGCTTAAAATAGAAAATGAGTATTTCTATGGCTGGCAGGCCTGCAAAATTCATGTTGAAAAAAAGGGTGGACGACATAGCTCAGTAATTGTCAACTCTTTGCAAAAAAGGGCTCCTCCTGTTTTTGAATTCGATTTCTTAGATTCCAGGAATCAAACTTGCTATCAGAAGAAGGAAAAAAGGTAGCTAAATCTCATTTAATGTTAATATGTATACAACAAAATTCAAAACGTTAATAAAAACATAACGGATAATTTCTTTGAACTCGATAAGTAAAGACGAGTTGGTAATGCTTGCCAAACAACTCAATAACAGGGATTCAATTCCATGAAAAAGTAAAATATCGTTTGTTAGCGTTTACCTAAAGATTATTAAATGTTGGAATATTTATCAGAAAAATTAACTTAAGCATATCTTGAATACTGTTAGCAGTTTCACCCACACAAGTGTCAGTAGAATGAACATTTTCCACATTGGAGTTTGACCAAAGATGTTTTCGTCACTTGATATGTAAAGTTGTAGGATTTCAAAGCGAAATGAGAACGTTGATTCGGAAATTGCCGTCGAAATTTTGTACAAACCCGATTAACTGAAAACCTAAGTCTTTGTTAATGAATAATCCGAATACTTGTTTTTTAGTTATTTAAATGAAAAAAGAGCAAACCGAACCGAACCGTAACCGCGGTTCAGTAAGCCCCAAAAACCATGCAATGAACCGAACCGGCGGTTCAAAAACTGTGTGAACCACTCAACCGAACCAGTCCTTATTTCCAAGTGGCTTGCATCCCTGATCAACAGCCGAGTCGATTTGGCCATGTCCGTCTGTCCGTCTGTCTGTCTGTCTGTATGAACGCGTCGATCTCAGAGACTGTAATTGATGGAGCCACAAGTTTTGGCATGTATGCAGGTGAATACTGTACCCACATCGAGTTTGTTTCAGATTTCCAAAAATCCTCCTCCTCCATCTTTAAACAGCGAAAAACTGTCTTTTTCTCACAGATCTATAAGAGTTAGAGCCACAAATTTTTGCATGTATATAGGTGTATACTGTAGCCACATCGAGCTTGTTTCAGATTTGGAAAACTCCACATCCTCCATAATTTAGCAGCGAAAAACAGTCACTCTCTATGTGTAAGCGCATCGATCTCACAGACTATAAGAAGTAGAGCCACAAATTTTTGCATGTATGTAGGTGTACACCGTACCCAGATAAAGTTTGCTCCAGGTTTGGCAAATTCCTCCTACATCTTCTTCTAACCGCGAAAAACTGTCAGTGCTTCAATTTTTAAGTTTGAACCTAGTGACTTAATATATATTCAGTGAGGCCCATCCTCTATCTATTCTGAGTACCACAATGAGATCCGAGCAAAAACACCGAAGATAGGTACATAAGTGCGCCTGCCCATTTATTGAAATAAATTTTAAAATAAATGGAACTCAAAGCTATAGGAACCACATTACTTGGGACAGGGTATTTTGCAGTCGGGGCACTCGACCGCAACACTCTTACTTGTTGTAACTTGTAGCAGCTAAGTCGACCATTAAAATAAAAGGTAATAATGATAATTGAATGATAATTGAATTGAATTGAAAGACAATTTTTTATTTAGCATAAAGGAATGTAGACCAATCGATTTTCTTGTGGATTAGTATCAACTGTGAATTACAAGTGGTGGCTTAGTTCCTTCACATTCAATTGAACAGTTTATATACCTTGTGTTTTTCTTAAAATAAAAAAAAAGAAATGTTAGAAATTGCAATTTATTCACCAAATATTTCAGTTTTAGTTATTCTATAACAATGCGATAACCTTAACTAGGACTAAGTTCTCTTTTAAAGCTATAACACAACATGATTCCAGTTGATTTGATCGCTGATAAATGTGAGTTTTCAGTGAAACAGAGAGGGAATTGTAAAAAAAAACAAATACCTGTACTCGAGTGTCTTTTCTTTTGTTTTTTTTTCGTATGATAAACGAACAACACATATTATCCAGCTAAAGATTTAATCTCAGACTAGACTAAAGCCCTGTGTTTGTTGTATGGCCTGTTGTAGTTTGTATTTAAGACGTTCCTTTGTTTTATATCGCGGCAGGTCCAAGAGATTGAAACAGGTATGTGCCACAGGCAGGAAACGTTCATCGGGAGTGGGTTGGATGACCAGCTAAGGGTAAATGTGTTTGTGTAGATGTCATTTATTTATTTTCTTCAACTCACTTTAATGGCCTTCATACCCTGAATGGGTATTCTATCGCTTCCAGTCAAATAGAGCAGGAAACTTTTCTTGTCCGCCTCGGACAGATCGTGGAATACCTCCCAGAACCATTTGATCTACGAAATGCAAATAAAATCAAACCGTGATTGATGTTGGCTTCAGCATGCACTCACCGTTTCATCGCCCGAGGTATAACCTTCCTTGTACTCGCAATTATCCTGCAAGGCCTGCCAGTCATACTCCTCATTGCCCACCACCACTGCCATTAGCTCCTCCGGTTGGAAGATGTTTATAATACGACCCGAACACACTTTCATGAAGCCATTGTGGAAGGCTGTATAGTGCAACTGAACGGATTTGTTAAACACAAAGTCGACGTACAAGTCCACAAATTCCTGTCTATGTAATAGAAGGGCCCGCATTATTTACCAACTGCTTACCACCAGCCACTTACCGATTCTCCAGCGTCACAGCAATCTCATTGCCATTCGGCTTAAGGCACTTAGTCTCCGACTCTCCATAGACATCTCGAGATATTTCAAAGGTCAGGTCAAAGGTATCCTTGAAGTCTTCACCCTGGTAGTCGAGCAATGACTGCATGGAGTTGGCCTCGGCAGGTGAGAGCTCACGCAAATCACTTAAATCCACACCCTTGCCCAGTAGCTTCTTGTATAGGGCCAATGGAAAGGGTACATTTATAATGGTAAAGTTGTATATGGCTAAGCCACACAGAACTCCGATTAGGTAATACATGTTCTCCGTCTCAAAGGGAAGATCGGCGAACCACAGCAAACGCGACTCCTCAAACTCCTTGAACATGCCATATTTGGGGTCGATCAGATCCTTCAGCAGCAGCATGAAAAACTCTTTGCGTACACCGCCCGCATCTTCAGCCTCTTCGTCCTGAAATTTGATTTTCAGCGGCTTCTTGAGATCACTCTGGCTATAGCGTTGCAGTTCTCTTAAAGAATCCTGTACAAGGTTCTCTCGGGTGACATTTAAAACAATGTACTGAGAGACGGGCAGTCCATAGTTGAGAAGATTGTAAAATGCCTAAGCAAATAACCGTAATGAGTGTCTTAAGGGGAGTTTCAAAGAGGATTTCTTACGTTGGTGGCCGCATTGGCCATGGCCGAGTGCATCTGCAGGGCTTGGTCCGCCTGCAACAGTGCTGTCTTGGCGGATGCATCAAACAGGAATGGAAAATTGCATATATTAAATTCACTGGCACTATCCGACATAATCCAGCGCACATACTCCTGCTGTACATCCACATAGTCCGCTAGATCGGTCCAATGAAAAAGTTGATAATTCAAACGTTCCTCCCTTTCGTTATTGATGAGGCACAGGGATTGTAATAGCCTAAGGATCATTTCCAGTTCCCGGCTGTAGGGCATCAACTGAGAAAAGAAGAGAAATAAGTGAAGTCAATCCATACAATGAAACAGAGAGAATGGAAAACTGACCAGCAGAAATTAATAAAGTCGTTGTCGAGAGAATATTATTTCGATCGGAAGGGAAAGAGGCTTAAGACAGACGGACATGTCTATATCGACTTGGCTGTTGATGCTGAACACGAATATATATACTTTACAGGGTCGGATACGATTCCTTCTGGCATGTAACAATGCTTTTGCACAAACTGATCTTACTCTATGTACAATGTACTCTGTACATTTGGTACAGAGTAGAAGTCTACGACGTGAAAGTGAGCAAAGACAGTGTTTCGTACGGGAGCATCCGTGTTCCGTGCTTGTTTCGTGAGTAATAAAGAACTAAATTCGCCCAAGAGCAGTTACAGTAATGCACGATTAACTTAGTTTTTTGACTCATCATACAAGAAACCGAAAGCTTATTAGGAATATATAAGTGATGATATTCAAAACTAAATCAAGTTTCCTGTAGAAAATGTATGGAAATGGAAATGGAATTTAGGAAAAATATTTCGTGCTTTCCATATTATAGATGAAATGTGAACACGGCTATTAAGCGATAATATTATATTGATAAGCTTATATTTTTAAATAAAAATATGGAACTATTTTAAGAGTAATGAAATAAAGAAAAACTTAACCGTTTAGTTTTTAAGTGTTTATCTATATATGTATATAAAAATCAGAGCGGGCAAACAAACGAAACGTTTAACGAGCCGTTCGCGAAAGCTAAGAAACTATTCATATGCTTTGTAGCTGTTACTATAGTCAGGGAAAGCGAAACCACTAACTTTATATTGCCGAAGAGCGCAAACGAAACGATTGGAGTATTGTTCTCCCGACAGCTGCACTGCCTTGGAACGTTTCGGAACGTATACTAAGAAATCGTTTGCGGAATGATCGGCTTTTAGTTCTACTTCAGCTGCTGAATTGAAGAAATAAAATAAAAGCAAACGAAAACAACAAAGATGAGAGAAACAAAAAAGTAAGCAACAGAAAAAAAACAACTAAGTGTATACAAATTGAGCAGCGAACGTTTCCGAACTATTCGAGCTCGTTGCATATCGTTCCGATTCCCATTGTCCGCAAATCAAGATGAGCGCATTTCGCTTTACGTTTAGTTTGCTCTCACGAACGCAAACTGAACAGAACTCATTTTTTTTACACTTACATTTTCTCGGGTTTTGTTAGTATTTCGCTCTGTGCAAAGAAAGAAACGAAACGATTCAGAAACGTTTCGTTTGTTTGCCCGCTCTGATAAAAATTAATGTTTCTCTGTCTGTCCCTTATGCCTGCTTTAACCGTTCATCCGATTGTGATGAATCTTTAGAGAATGGTTGGACGCTTGCCTGCCATGGTTTCTGGTCAAAAAAAAATGTGCGAAAAATGTTCCAAAAACCGTTAAATTTGCATAACTGTACTGTTGATCCGATTGTAATAAAACTTTTGGGATTGGTTAGTCGCTTGACATGGAAGCTTTCCAAGTTGAAGAAATGGGCAGGAAATAAGAAAAAAATAAACAGCGAAATTTGCAATAATAATAACAGTTTTAGTTTTGTGTGTGTTAATTAAGATCAAATCAAATGCAGTTGGCCTCGACGATCTTAACCCTAAAATGTTAAAGCTTCTTCTACCTTTTCTTCTTGATCACATAACGCATATTATTAAAACTGTCCTTACCACTTCATTTTTTCCCGAAATAAAGAAAAGAGCCAAAATCTTGCCAATCCCTAAAACTAATGTCAAAACAAATACAAGAATTTCTTGATAGAAACTCACTGTTAAGTGATGTGCAATCAGGATTCAGGAGAAAAAGAAGTGGCCCAACAGCCCTCGTAAATATAGCTGAGGAAGTCAGAAAAGAGCTGGATCAAAGTAATGTGGTTTTCTTGACGTTGCTTGATCACAGCAAGGCATTTGACACTGTTAATCATGATGTTCTATGTAAAAAACTAAATAATATTTATAATTTTACTAGAACTGCAACCAAACTTCTTAGGTTTTACTTAACGGACAGATCACAGGCAGTGGTCGCTGGATCATCCACGTCTACTTTAAAAAACCTCAAAAAATCGCAGTGGGCGATTTCTCATGGAATCACCCATATATATGTAGGGGAGAATGGGGGCTTCTGAGCCGGTGGGGGTTGTGAGCCACTCGAATATTGGCCACAAAAAAAATAAATTTAAGCTTTTTGTTTATGTCAAGTGTCTTCCTTCTTATTACCTATCTTTTGACTAGCAACCGATCAGTCAACACGTTCTTTAAGTTTGTGAACCAGAACTCGACTTTTTAAAAAAAAAAAAAAATTTTTTTTTCATTTTTGACTTGTGAATATTATACAAATTTTTTCCGTAATGCCAAAAGTAAGTATGAGGGAAATATCTTTGGTCAATTGCCTTTTTAATAGAAATATGTTTTTTTTTTAAATAATTTTTTTTTGGTTATGTGACGTCACCAAAAAAAAAATGAGAGAGGGGGGGGTTGTGAGCCACTTTGAAAAGTTTTCGGTCGGTTTTGACTTCCAAAGAGAATATTGCAATGATGCGCAATAAAACAGAGGAAAAACTCTAAAAAAAAGTAAAAAAAACATTAAAAAAGGCAAACAAAAGAACAGCCACCAGCAAAAAGTGCTCGTATATAAAAGAAAACAAGCCTGATACCGTCAATCAATTTTCACTCTTCATTGATATTTCTTAATTCAGAATATGAGAAAAAATGTTATTTTTTTTCATTTCATAAAGAATATTTGCTTAAAAACACGAATTGTGAACTTTTAGATGAGTGGCTCACAACCCCCCACAAATTTTTGAAATTTAAAAAAAATTCCTTTTTTTTCAATATTGAATAAAAAAACCCCTAAAACTTATTTTTTAAATCTAGTGATGAGGAAAGTTTCGTGCATCTTTTACCTAAAATACAAAATTTACAGATCGAAAAAATATTAATTTTTGCCGAAGTTGTGTTCGAAAAACAAAACTATGATCACAACCCCCCACTCTCCCCTAGTAATAGTGTACCTAATTGTAGACTGACCGACACGAAAAATCGACAAAGTTTCTAATTTTGATGAGTTTTGTGTATTATGAATATTTGATAGATCGCAATTGTAGACACGTATATGGTTACATCGAAAAGTGCAAAAAATCGGGTAAATTGACGGGTGAAAAATTGCAAAAATTTATAAATAGTTCAGATTACCATGAAGATCTAATTACACTGTGCAACGCTAAAAAGTTGATACGGTCAAGAAAAAAAATTCTGAAAGGGTATGATGGTAGTATAAAAATCTTCGCTGGATTTGGTCTGGTTAGCTTCCGATTTCTTTTTATAGCAATTTGAAGTTTTAAGCATGATTGGGATTTGTAACTCCATATCTCGTAAACTATTTAAAATTTCGCTTTGACGTCTTAAAGGAAGTTGTTGCTCTTGACATGGCTTATAAAATATTTCTAACAACATACCAACTTCATTCATCATGGAACTATCTCCGACCACATATAGTATATATATTCTTGATCAGCATGACGAGCTGAGTCGATTAAGCTTAGCGAGCTGAAACTTCGCACAGAGTCTTCTTTTGTCTGCCGCAAAGTTGAAAAAAAGTTGTGAAAACATGGTTTTTTTGAACATCTTTGGTAATTTTAAGTAGGAAGATGTCATTTTTTTTTAATTTGCTACAAAAAATGTTTTGTAGGCCAAGTCAAGACCAACAAATTTGCTACAGACATAAAAGCAAAATTCAAAATAGTTTACGAGATATGGTATCGTTAATCCTACTCTGAAGCTGAAAAGTTCAAGGGTCAATAAAAAGAAAACGGCAGCTAATCTGACCAAACTTAGGTAGGAGGGGGGTACTCCACAACTATCCCGATTTGGATAGTTTTTTGGTAAATGCTTAATTTATTAGGCTAATCACACTGATCACATCTAACATCCAACATCGAGTCATAAATACTTACCATGGCGAAATTTGACTACTTTGTGGCATGTTCCTAATAGACATCGGCTCACTTAACATTTTTACAAAAGAAAAGCTTTAACATGTTGTCAAAGCAAAAGGTTATTAAGCATTTAAAGTCAGGATGTTGGATGCTAGATGTAAGATGTGCTCAAATTGATCTCTTTATCTATAAAGAAGAGTGTCCTGACTGATTCACTAATTCATTGGCAATCAGCACCCAGCCCGAACGGAAAAAGATAGAAAGCTGAAATTTGGACAGGAGTTTCCATTAGTGGTGAAAGTGTGTACTGAATAGGAAAAGTCTGTGCGATATCGATACCTCGATATCGAGGGACTTGTTGGTTCAGTTTGTTAGTTCAAACTTGTTTGAGTAGAAATATACTTTATGTGGTCGGAGATGATTTATTTAATGTGTTGCAAACTTTTGGGCAAAAGTATAATAAATTTTTCAAGTGTTTAGATATAAAAGTACATCTAAAGGGTGGTTTTTTAGCTATTATCTTTTTGGCAACACTGTTTTAAAAAGCTCACGCCCGTTTCGTGTTTTTTTCACTGTCAAACATCTTCAGTTTGGTCTATAATAAAACCATGAATCGTCTTACAAACGAACAACGCTTGCAAATTATTGAATTTAATTATCAAAATGCGTGCTCTGTTAAGAATGTTCATCGCGAGCTTCTTCCATTTTATGGTCAGTTTAATCGACCCACTGAAGCAGCTATTTGGGCTATTGTGACAAAATTTCGCACCAAATTTACATTGTTGCGAACTGAAGAAAATATCGCAGCTGTATCGGCCAGTGTTAATGATGACCATCAATTATCGATTCGTCGCCGTTCGCAGCAATTGGGCCTCTGTTACTCAACAACGTGGTCAATTGGCCGCCTAGATCGTGCGATTTGACGCTGTTATACTATTTTTTTTGTGGGGCTATGTTAAAGCTCATGTCTATACAGACAAGCCCGCTTCAGTTGACGCATTGGAAGACAACATTGAAGCATTTATTCGTGAGATACCGGCCGAAATGTATTCCAAAATTGGACTAAGCGGATGGACCATTTGAGGCGCAGTCACGGTCAACATTTGCATGAAAAAATCTTTAAACATTAAATTATATGGACCGTAAATCGATTTAAATAAAGATTTCATGCATTTTTCTGAATTATATGTGTTTTTTATGTAAAAACTCCTATAGCTCTTAAAAAATCACCCTTTACAATCGGACAGCGAAATGAGATTAGAGACTTCCGTTAAGGTTTTCAGAATTAAGAAATGACAACCTAAGGCAGTTTCTTTAATCACACTTGGCTAACTACGCTTCTTGGCTGAGTAAGATAGAATTTTTACATAGATCTTCAAACAACGATCCAACTTGCTCACCCTTTGCTGTCGTTCTGCTTGCCGTTGGTTGAACACCTCCAGTCCCATTTTGAAGCTTATTATGTGCATTACCACATGCAGGAAATTGTTGACCATCTGCTCGTAATAGTCCGTAGGTGTTTGACCCCACCACTTCTTTAAAACCTTGCGTGGATTCTCGGTTAGCTTAAAAATGGCATTGGCAAAGGGCACATGCAAATTCTTATAGTGCTTGGAGTTGACAAACTCATGATAGAGTGGCAACAGCAAGTACAATCGCATGCTCTCCACATCCGCCGGCGAGGACACCAGTGAGCCAATCAGCTCCTTGGTCACATTATCCCAGATCTGCAGGACAAAAAGCAATCTTTTAAGCATCGATACAAGAAAGTGTTTTGTAAGCTCTACACCTACCACCTGCTTAATGCTCTCATTCTCCACATTTCTGAGATGATCGAATGCCACTTGGGCCGCCTTCAAATCCAGTCCATAATTACGCGCCGAACAGCCAAAGTGTTGATCATTCGCCAGGAGAAATGAACCATTGAGGCAGGCTTGACTCTTAAAGATTAACTCCATAGACTGCAGCAAATCCAAATCACTCTGATCGCCCTCCTTAAAGCGAGCGCATTGCTTGGTAGCCTCGGCGGTTAAAGTAAGAATCTGCGATTTGGTCCCATGGCAGCGCAAATCCACTGGCGGCACTTTATCCACATACAGCGTGGTCGTCACTATTGACTGATCTCCACCGGAGAAAATCTGTTGTATAACCACAGATAGCTGAGCATCAGTGTCCGGGGACTGCAATAAGGTGGAACCACTGGGCGAAACCCAGGGTCCCAGCACCACTTGGGGCAGCGTTAAGCTTTTGGTACTACGGGTGCCCAATTGACCCGAACTGCCGAGACCAAAGCCATAGAGACGACCCCGCGACGGTACCAAAGCCAGTGTATGACGGTTGCCACAGGCCACCTGGGTAATGGTGCTGCCCATTAACTCCATAACACAGCGTGGCAGCATCTCATTCGAGCTAAATCCGTGACCCAACTGGCCGTAGGCTCCTGCTCCGCAGGTAAAGACGCCACCCTCGTTGGTCAGAAAGACGGAGAACTCATCGCCACACGCCACGAAGCGTACGCCCAGAGTACGCAATGTCTTCAGCTGAGTGGGATAGGCGCGATTCGATTCATCGTTGAGTCCCAGCTGACCGCAGTTATTCCGGCCCCAGCCAAACACAGCACTTGATTTGGAGATGACGAACGAATGATTACCGCCGCATGAAATGAGGACTAATGGGATTCCCAGCAATGTGGTTAATTTCAAAGGATAATTGCAGTGGGTCAGCTCTTGGGGAGCTTTAACACCCAGCTGGCCGTAGATGTTCGAACCCCAGGAATACAGTTCGCCACCTAAAAGAAAAGTTAGTTAGATAAACTCAGCAGGGTTTATTTAAGTTCTACTTACAGCTGGTGAGGGCCAAACTATGATTATTACCGCAGGCAATCTGCACCACAGTCTTGGACACCAGATAACGCACTATTTTGGGAAACTCAATAATCTCCTGATCCGTTGCGTGTCCCAATTGGCCACAATCGTTATCTCCCCAGCTTAAAATTTGACCCCATTCCGTTAAAGCCATCGAATGCCGGCTGCCACAAGCTATTTGAATGATCACATAGTCCTGCAGTTCAGGAATCAGCACTATAGGGGGAGCACAAGTGAGTCTAGAATTTTTTTTAGATGAGAAGGGTTTGTGATGGGTGGTCCCAGCGGAGCAAAGGGCAGTACCAAAAGTATCCAGACCTTCTACAATGCCTTTACGCCGCTGGGAGGATCATGACAATGAGCTTTAGAGATACAGAGAAAGGCAGACAATAGACAAGACGATATATGTGGAAGTTACATACGAAATGGCGACATACGTGGCCTTTTGGTGGGTAAATCATGTCCCAGCTGGGAGTGGTCATTGCTGCCGCATGCATACACCTTGCCCAGAGCGGTAAGGAACAAAGTATGACGATGCCCACAGGCAATTTGCTGAACTGCAGAATCTGGTTTCCAGGGTATTTGGCTGGGTATGAGAATCTGGAAAGGAATAAGTGCTAGAATTCAGTTGGCTGAGCCTGCTCTTCTATTGCAGTCGGATTACCCTTTCATCTTCAATGCCGCCCAGGCCCAGCTGGCCGTGCGATGTGTTGCCCCAACAAAACAAATCCATGGGCCTTGCCTGCTGCTGCTCCTTTTCTATGTGTGTCCTTTGTTGTTTTTGTTGTCACCGACTTGTTTTAGAATTTTCGAGAAGTGCTTTTACCCCCAAAAAGTTGCTACATTCTTTTAGTCAAATTTTCACTTTCGCTTTGTTTTCGCACACACTCACACACACACATGCACTCAAATGCTAAACCGGCACTTTTTGTTGTTAATATTCTTTGTTCTTTGTTCTATTGCTAACGATGCTAATTACTTAAACGAAAAATTTGCTTCTATTTCGTATGACTATTATAAATATTATTATTATGAAATTATAATTATAAGAAATGAAAAACAGCAACAAATCCAAGACACTACTAAAGGACTGCCAACTGACTGCAAATGAAAATAAATAAGGCCCCATTTACATCTACACAAACACCGCCGTCATCAATAACTCACCAAATTTGAACTAGTCACACTGCGCTGATTTGCTGGCATTAAACATTTTCTTATTGTTATTTTTAAATATTCAGGTGTATTTTGCGGACATATGTGTGGTGAAGTGCAGTTTAAAAGCATAACAATAATAAACACAAGCCGCCCTTCCAGTTGGTATCGAAAAAAAAGCAGGGCTGTCAAGTGTGAGTCGGCTGAACTGATAGTTGAGGAACTGGTTCCGAAAACGGTTTCCTGTGGATTTTAAGAGTGGGCGAGATAGTTTTGTTCAAATTTGTTTAGAATCAAATAGCGGAGTTTAAAACTTTAAGTTGTGTAGCATGGCTGAAAATCGGCAGTAATTAATTGCACAAAAAACATCACGTTTAAGGATGAGAAGAACTTGGTGAGTCGATCAAGGAAAGGTTTTAGAAGATGTCGGAATTACCCGATTTTTTGGTTTGCGTTTAAGAGGTCCAAGGATAAGCTAGAAGGCGTTTGGCCACCAGAGGCTCAGCGTGGAAGCGAGATTGGACACTTACCTCCGGGTGGCCCAGTTTTCTTGGTCGTTAGGTTAACTAACCTAACACCAAAAGCCATACAGCAAATCAAACCAACTTCTTTATATTATTGATTTAATTATTTAACCACACTTATTTATTTTATTAGTTGTTATGTGTCAATTTCCCTAATTATTTCTTATATGTACAAATATTATTGTCCAGGTAAAGTGAAAATTATCCGTCTTGTCTTAAATATTATAATGCTGTAAAGAAATTGCGACGTGGCATCTCAGCGAAAACTCACAGTGGCATATAATAATATCGCGAGATTTGTCTACAATGTTGGAAGAAGAGAGCACATATCCAGTTTCGCCAGACAAATCCATCAACTAAATTTTAAATCCTGGACCTACTATAAAAATCTACTGCTTTTGCACCGAATCATTTTTACAAAAGAGCCAAGCTATTTATATGACAAATTATGTTTCAGCACATCGTCCAGAACTAAAAATATCAATAGCATACGACATAAACTCTCCTGCTCAGAACGTCAATTCTTCGTACACACTGTTCGTTTGTGGAACGTTTGCTTAGGCAGTTTTTAATGTTAAACAATTAATTAATTTTATTATATTAACATGTTTAAAATATCTTGTTTGGCTCAAAGCAGATGTGGAAATGTAATTTTTAAACTTTAGATTAAATTAGGTTAATACGCTTTCCTCAATGTTCGTTTTTTTCTTTGTAGTGACTAGTGCAATAATTTATAAGGTTATCCTTGTCGCACTAGGATGTAAGAATAATAATAAATAAATTTAAAGTGAAAATCATAATGCGTGATTAGAAATGTTGTGTTGGGTGAGATGGGGGTGTAAAAGTATCAACCGATTCTGTATATGGAGATTAGGAAACAGAATCAAAACCTGGTCCAAGAAGGGTAGGACACGCGGAACAGAGGAAACCAAACTGTCACCATGAGCCGCATCAAAGAAGTTGTGTCCGGGTTATAAATATTTTTGTGATGGATCCGGTGCGTCCTGGTGGTCACATTGAAAAGTACTCATTCCTGTGACAAGGCATTTGCCGTCAACAATGCGCTGTGACACTGTGACAATGAAATGAGATGCTCTGTGCCTCAATGTTAACCTAGCCTAAGGCCGGGCTTACATTGGGGCACACTGTGACAGTGTTGTCTGTGACGCACTGTGGCCAAAGTACTCAGAAGTCCAAAGTGTTTACATTGGCGTCACCGAAATTGCATGTCACAGTGCTTTGCCTGCGCTGTGACTCTCCAAATGAGTACTTTTGATGTGAACGCTCTTGTCGTCGCCACAGAGCGCCACTGTGCTCACAAAAGTGAACATTGAACTGTTTGTGAATTGTGAGCCAGATCCGCATACATAAAGCAAAAAATACCGGCAACAATCAAAAGAGAACAATGGAGAAGCCCAAAATTATAAATCGCGATCGCCGAGTGGCCATGGAGTGGAATGCCGATTTGATCCCTAAGCTTGCCGTCACCTAAAAATACGTTGTCGACAAATGGAACAGTTTGCGAAACACATATCGAGTGAGTGTACAATTCAAACGAAAAAGAGGTTCGATTTGATATGTAATGGTTTTTAGTCGGTAGAATGAAAAGTAATTGCCAAATTACGCACATTTACAGTTGCTTTATGTACATAAAGTTAATTTTTCTTAATTGTGGGATCAATTTAAAAATTATTAGTGAAATTTATTCTAGTCTTTAATTGATTTATAAAGATTTTTTTTGTTTAGAGCAGGGGCGCCCATGCCTATTGCGCATGACACGCATGTGTTGTTGTTCTACGCAAAGGAATAGCCTGCGCGCATTCGATTTGCGCATGCCATAAGCCAGCAAAAAACAAAAACAAATCTTATGCCTGCTCTGTGTTTTGTTGTTGTCGCGCTCTGACCTGCAACAACAACATCATATGTGTCTCTCTTCTCTCTCTCCTATGTCTCTCGCAAACTCGAACCCAACAACAAATTGCTTATGCGTACGGCTGAACGCTTGTCGCGCTATCGAGTATGATTTGCGTAGCAACGACCACACATACACACAAACAAGAATCGGTTCTCTCTCTCTATCTCATTTTGTTTTTATTGCTTGAAATATATTTGGCGTATGTGTATTGTTCTGGCGCGCGGGTAAGCTCGTTCTGGGCACCCCTGGTTTAGAGTGTCCAGATTTCAGCTGTGCAAATATAAAATAAAAAAGCGAATTCTGGTTTCTCTCTTGTTTTTTAGTGTCATTCTCGCTTGGTCCAGCGGTTTGCAAAAAGTAAAAAGAGAGCAATTTCATTCGAAATTGTGAACACAAAAGCAAAAACGAAGCGGAATTGAGATCATGCCTGATTGTTGCCTTTGACATTCTAAACTCGTATGAGAGGAATGTCATGCTGGATCCTGAACGCAAATAGCGCAGTGTCACTGCTCGTCTTTCGCCAGGTGAAATGGGCTCACGAAAATTCGTTGTCTGCTCTCTGATAAGTGGCGTTACCCAGCATACGAGCTGACTTCGCAACTCTCTTTCGCCTATCGCGCATTTAAAAAATTTAATTTGACATAATTACAATTAAAAATGCACGAAAACACAATAAATGACGCATATTAACCTCTATCAAAATTTTTAAGTCGCAAAAAACCAAACAAGCCACAGTGTGAGTTACAAACGAACTTCATCGATATGCTTTTCACAGTAAAAATAGTTTAAATGAGCTAGTTTTGAGTTAACTTATTGGAATCAGATGTTCAATTAATTGTTGTCACAAACGTGCCACCCTCCGGCAGAGAAACACTGTGACGCCAAATGAGTACGGGTGTTCACATTGAAAAGTACTCATTCCCGTGACACAAGATTTTCTGTGACAGACCATTTGCCGTTCACATTGCGCTGTGACACTAAAACGTGACCCGTAAGCCCGGCCTAATAGTATTTGCTTTTGTAAAATTTATATTTAAAGTTGTTCTGTGTTCAAAGTGGCAAAAAAGCAAAATATATTTTGAAAAAAAGCCAGAAATCCCGCTGCCCGCTGTTTTTGAATATTTCCCGCCATTGGACTTTGAAAAAAAAAACCAGATGGCAACATTGGTGTCGACTGTCGTTCTGTGTTAGTACCAAAACAAACGCCAAACTGAGCAAGTCGTGTCGCGCTCCGTCATGCGCTGCGAGAGCGTTTTGTGAGTGAAATAAACGGTCAAATATTTTCACAAATTGATTAATAAAAAAAACCTTAATCAAATAATATAATTAAACTAAATTGTAATTTTAAGTGTAAAGTTAATAACAAAACGCAACTTCCTGGCCGCGACCATTCGGCTTATAGGCCATCTCTTTCTCACTGCAAAGGTCGTTCATTGTTTGCCAGTGTGTGTGTGTAGGTTTGAGTGAGTGAGCTGGAAGCAACTAAATAAATACATATGTATGTATGTATCTGCACTGCATAAAAAGTGCATAAATTTTAGTTACAGAACCAAAAGCAAATGTTAATTTTTCCTTAAAGATAAACTTGAAGGTTATTCTTTGGCGTGAGCTTGTCTGTATGTATAAGTGTGTGTGTGTGTGTGTCTGCAGCCTTTGTAAACAAAAAAGCAAGTGTTAAGAGAGCACTGTGAGCGGGGGGAGAGAGAGAGAGAGAAAGAAGAGAGCGGATGAAGAAAGCAGCGCACAAAGCGAATGCTGAAAATGTCAATAAACTCTGCAAAAGGTGAGGAAAAACGCAACCAGAGCCCATGTCGGTGTAAAATAACACCCAAAGTCAAAGGCAAGTGAAAAAAAAATAAGAACAATCCACACTCTCTCCCTCTCTTAAACATACACTCTCAGAGGCCCGAAGAAAGTCGTCGCGGATAAATTTTGCAGAATTTCTGGTTTGACAGCAGCTTCCGCATTTGGTTCGGTGTTCTGCAACTTTTTCATTTGTTGCATTTTGTTTATTTTATTGTCCCACACTCACTCACTTACACACCAGCATGAGTAATTTACCGTTATTAATTCACAGGTGAAAAATCAAAGTAACGGTCTGAATATTTCGTTCGTGCAATACAATTTTTGTAACCTGCTGTGTGCATTTGTATGTGTTTGCGTATCTGTGCAAAAAAAAGAAGAAGGAGAGTTGTCCAAATCACATTTTTAGAAAAGCATTTTATACAACAACAAAAAACAACAACAACCACCACAAAAAGTTACTATGCAAATGGAAAACGAATTTTAAGGTCCCAACTGGTTTACTTTGGGAAGAGAACAAATTTTGTTAAGGGAAAATAACAACAACAAAATCTTATTAGACTGATCGAACAACACAAAGCACAATTGGATTATTCATTTTTATCAAAAAGTTTTACATAATGGTAAGTTGAATCAAAAAAATAAACATACAAATTTTAAAAATAAAAAAAAAATTCTAAATATAGAAGTTTTGGTCTGAAAACTTGGCTTTTTAAAAAATATTTTGAATCTATATTTTGATTGAATTCTAACTGTTGTCTCATTGAGGTTGCTTCCAACTGCATTTCATTATATGTTAACAATCAATTTCGGGATCTTATAAAAATGTAGAGACCCCGGAATTTTGAAGGTCTCCAATGAAGGCAATAACTTGAATGTTTCCTGCTAGTATTCATTGTTGCATTTTTAACATTTTATACCAAGAGTAAAGTTTATACTGATAACCAAGGATGGTAACGCTCTATATGGGATTTTTTTTCTCGTTGGAGCACTGTAGCCTTTCTGTTTTGCCAAACATTTTTTTTATAAGATCTTAACTATTACTTCAGATATATAGAATTGATCCATTTGATCAGTAAATTCGATAAAAATGCTTCCCAGGAGTAAAGATTATTGAAAATACGTATGGAAAACCGCTTTTTGGAGTCACATTATTAACTTTGTTTTTGTTTTTTCTTCGCAATAATGCAAATGGGCGGGACAAGTTTTCATTGATAAACAAGAGAGAAAGTCGGTCAAGCCCGACTATGTTATACTCTGTACCAGTGTCCGGCACCGTTCAATGTTCTGTGTATAGAAGTAGCGACGTCCATCCTCTGTAGCAGCGGCGTCAATACACAGACACTGTACGAGCGTACACTGCTCTCTTTCGCACTAACAAACTTGTGCTAACTGAGAGCGCTCTCGCGTGTCTGAATGCACACATGCAAAGGCAAAATAAGCATGTGTGTTTTGCCGGATACTGCTTCGTACCAAGAGTAGCAGCTGAATGCAACGCTTCTGCTGCGCTTCTCTCTAAGTTTCTCCCTCTCTCTCTCTCACTCACACGTTGTTCAATGAAATGCGGTGTTGGTTGTGAGTGCGTGGGAGGGGGTGGGGGAAGGTGATTTTATTTTTTGGTCATAACTTGAGAACCGCTCATCCGACCTTTATCATTTCTTCAGCAAATCGATTCATATTACGAATGACTAACTATCTTTAGAAGGAACGAATCATCTATCTACAAAACTAGTGGATATGTTGTTATTTCAAAATTGCCGGGGCGGGAGGGGGCGTGGCAAAAATTGAAAATAAACTTCATCTGCCTACAAGTATAAGAAACATCTGTCCCATACATGTCAAACCTTTATCTCTTACCATCTCTGAGATCTGTTTGTTCATACGGACGGACGGACGGACAGACGGATATGGCTATATCGACTCGGCTGTTGATGCTGATCGAGAATATATATGCTTTATAGGGTCGGAAATGATTACTTCTCCCTGTTACATAGATTTGCACGACTTCAGTTTACCCTTTTTACTCTACGAGTAACGGGTATAATTATGTATACTTTACAGGGACGGAACCGATTCCTACTCCCTGTTACATAGTTTAATATAATCTGTGTACCTTTGGAAAAAGTAGCGAAAAAATATCTTCGGCTCGACCTAAGTTTATATACCCTTACTGCTCGTATCTGTATAGAAATAAATGTTGTTGAATGATTTTCATAGAAAAATTGCTTTTTCGCTTTGGAAATTGTTAGTTGAATTGCTTTGCAAGTTTACCAATATATGGCGCCATTACATTCATCAGATTTGAATCAAAATCGTCAAAATGGTGCTGAAGCAGAAAATATTCATAACTGGAATGCTTAAAAATGCAACCATTAAAAACAGAAAACCCAGATTTTTCGTCTGAGTTGCTGTCAGACTGTGTAAAAGGGATTCTGAGTATACAGAAGCGACCAGACAAAATAGAACCGGTTCTATTTGGCCGAAGCACTCAGCTTAGTGGTATCTAAGGAATTTCAACTGCAGTGTGCTGGAGTTGCTACTTTCTGGCAGGCGATATACATTTGTTATCGAATTTTGGCTATCGGTTAAGTTTTTTTTTAATGTCAAATAAATTCTTATTAAAATTAAGCAAATTAATTGAAACTTTAGAAGCATCAGAACGCATATCACCATTCTGTCTTCTTCTTTGGTGGTTATTTTAATATGAACTAGATGATTCCGATTACCCAATTGTTCTGTAAATGGCTCATCTGAGCTTATTAGGTAGTGTGAAAGCGAAACTGAGTAGAGCAGATGAATTCAGGTCTGACGAAATTCATCTGAGTGATCCGGTCGTGTAAATAGAGCTTTACTTTTATGCATTACAAAAATATGGATTATTTTGATGTACCCTCTGAAAAGTATAACACTAATGTCCTCTACTTTTTTGAAAAATATATATAGTTCATTATCTTTATACCCTTACAAAGAGAAGTTTAATTTTGTCTAGAAGTTTGCAACGCATAGAAATATTAAATCTCGACCCTATAAACTATATATGTTCATCTGACACTCTGGTCTAAATGCTATCCAGCTGAAACTGTGCACAGAGTCTTCTTTTGGCTGCACGCCGCACGAATCGGATGACTATATCTTTAGCTACCTCCAAACGGATTGGCAAAATTTGGTCGAAGTCGGATGACTATATCTTATGGCTGCTATAAACCCGATTAGTCAGAAAATGGGTTTATCAAGAAAAAAGCTGATTGTTAATTTTAAATGCTTTCATACAAATTCTAAAACGTTCTTCGTTTTAGTGTTAGCGTTCTTAATCTATGATACTTCCAAACCCGCATTTGCAGGAATATAAAAACTTCGGCACAGACGAAGATCGCTTACCCTTCTCTATATATCTATATTTTGGAGCTATTTTTTAATAAATTAGAATAAGAGGACTTCATTTTTTAGTAGTGGCAACCGTGCTGATAACAGTTAGTTCCGTACTTCTGGATCAGCTCTCGTTGGTTGGGTAAACGTGGAACTACACATTACATTAGTTGAAAATCAATTGACCAATCGCTTTTATTTATGATCTGTAATCAATGGTCTACCTCATAAAAATCACACTTCCCTCCCCTTTGTCCCGCACCTGCCGCCTTGCTTTTGACTTGACTTATGACAACAAAAGCTGTAAATTAACATTTGAGGCCGCACACACACACACACACTTACTCACACATGCTTAAAAAGAGTTCAAGAACATAAACAAGCCACAGAGCCAATCAACTTACAAAACGCAACCTTCGCGCAGTGAAAGAGACGTCGTCGTTCATCTCTGCTGCTGGCTCTGATAAAAGCGAAGACCGCACATAAACCCAGTTAACAGAGAGGAAAAAAAACTGCAACAGCAGCAGCAGGCGAACCAGCCGCCAATAAACACAAAAACCGCAAGCCGACGTAGTCAAAATAATAATGAGCCAACATTTAAAATGGTTTATGAGACAAGAGTCACAACACAGAGGCGAGAGTCAAGAGTTGGAGAGTTGCGGGCATCCGACAACGTACACCTACGGGCCAAGACTTGGATTTTTCTGGGTCAAGCTACACGCTGAAAAAAGAGTAGAAGCAGAAGAAGCAGAGTCAGAAATGTGTGTGGTAGAGTTCAAAACGTGCCTGAAACGTATCGTTAAAAGACATTACTTGGGACCCGACTTTCCTCCCCTCCCTGCCCCGACAGTGGAAACAATTTCCGGTGGCCTACGGGGCCCAAGCGGCAGTTCGGTTTGTACGTTCATTGCAATTGCCAATGAGTCAGCGTCAAACCGATCGCCAACAACCGTCATACGTACATATGAAAGTAGTTCAAGTGACCAGCAACGGCGCCGTTACATTTCACTGCTTATGCGAATTGAAGTGGCACCTTCGGCATCCTCCTCTGCACATTGGGGCGTTAATTAAATTTTGGTTTGTGGCTTAAGTGTGTGTGTGTGGGTCTGTTTAGTAATGAGTGTCCAAAAACTTTATGAATTTTCTGGCTAAAAGTCCTTTATTTCCAGAAATACTAATAAATATAAAAGATCCCTGGTAATAAAATGTGGGTTCTATAACCTTGCAAAGGGTATTATCATTTTGCCCAGAAGTTTGCAACACATAGAAATATTCATTTACAACTTTATAAACTATATATATTCTTGATCAGGGCGACAAGTTGAGTCGATTAAGCTTTGTCCGTCTGTCTGTCTGCTTCTACGCAAACTACCTTCTCGTTTTTAAATCCATAGTATGGTCTCACCAAAAAAGTTACAGACCACATATTTATATCGACGTCAGAACTGTTGGATTTGGGGCTCACAACGGACCCACATAATCGTAGATAGGCCGATGGGTCCTCCAAGTGTTTCTAATTGTTGTGAATTGGCTTGATGGCATAGTTGGTCAATTTTTCTTCAATGGCCTCAAATCGACCCTATAAATGTAGTTGACATATAGTTTCAACAGGGTGTCGCCACATGCCAAACAAGCCGATTAATAAGCGATTTCTTTGCACCGAATATTTTTATCGAATATTTATTGAGCCCTCTTGTAGCTTCTAATTAATACCGCGGATTTTTTTTTTAGCTGGGTAAGTGTTAAGGATCGATGCTATGCGAATAATTCAGAAACAATTCCACATTTAGGCGGTAAAATCATCGAAAATATGCTTAACAATTAGGAGGACAGGATGAAATACCAGGACAGGATGAAGCAGAGGGAGCCACTTAAACCAAAATATTTTTTAAAAATATCAATAAACATAAATGATCCATCATTTTAAAAAAAAAAACCTTTTAAATGTCCCACTCTTAATAGGAGCTTTTAAAGTCCGTTAAAGACACTTTAATTTAAATGCATACAATCAAAACTAATGTTTCGGAATAGGTTCTGTTTTGGTTCTAGTATATATCATGGTATTCGGTTTTATTTTGGTATCATAATTTTTATACTGTTGTACCGCTACGAACTAGAATGTGCTCGTGAGTTATAAGAATCGTTTAGAATAGCGACGGGCATGCCCTTGTTCCGATTGCTCCGAGATTTTTAAGACCCAATTAACTATTTTCGAAGTGTGTTACAACCACAATAATGACTGTTTTTCAGTTTTAGTATGGTTGCTTTGCTCCAAAACTCCGACTTTGCGCCCACCGCTATTTTAGAATCAAAGGCTTTACAGAGGAGGTAGGCAAACTACAAATCAAAGCTCGTAATTAACTCTCAGCCCAATGTTTAGTTTGCTCTGCCTACGCTACTGACTGACTGAAACTCTGTCGGAATTCATAAAATGCGTGCTTTTCGAAGACCAAAAAATGTTAGTTGAAAAGGTTGCAGACTCAAGAGAGCGCCAGAGTTAAGCATAAACAGAGAGCGAGTCAGAGTGGAGAGAACGAATACATTCATATATAACTTTGCAGTCGACTTAATGCTTTCAATAAACTGATTTTAATTTAACTTCTTTTACAGTGACAAAGAAGGTAAATTGAACATAATGCAACTTTTGCCAAAAAGTTATTTTATCAAAGCATGGGTTCTTGAATATCAGTTCTTATATAATTTTTAAAATCGTTTCAATTCTGTATTTTATTTGCTAAAAACAAGGTGTTCATCTTTGGCGATTTTATATTTTTTTGTAAGTCAAATTGTGTTAGAAAAATATTACACTTTGCAAAAGCCTTTGAAAGTTTGTAAGCATTTGAAAAATATAAAACGTTTTTTATCCTTGTATAAGCATCATTTACTCACTTTTTGGGAATTTAGAATTCATTAGCATATTATCTTAATTTAATCAATTTTAATCAATTTTAGCTAATCCTGCTTGGCCTTAATTTTGTAGAAGAGGATGCAACTAATTTAATAAATTAATTGTTATGTCCATATACATATATGAAAAGATTGTCTTCTTAGATTTACATAACGGATCCTTAGTAGATAATGCAACAACCAATCTAGTGATTTCTAAGAAACGATTAAAGAATTCGGAAGAAACGCTTTGCCATCAAGAGGAGCAAATGAAAACTAATTCGGGTTTGAAGTTGAAAGCGAATAACACATTCGGTTTTTGGAAGCGTAACCATTTAACAATTCAGATATAAAAAAATTGTTTTTTAAACAGAGGACCCGCTACGGGTTCAGGTTCGAAAGGCGATCTATATATATTCTTGATCAGCATCAACACCAGCGTTTTTATAGTGAACTTCTTCTTTTTTTAAGAATTATGTCAAAAGCTTCTTAAAGACAGAAATTTATGAGAATAAATAACTGTAATAATTTTACGGTTCTGTGTTTTCTATGTAAACTTACCTATTCAATTGTAAATCTTAATCCAACTCTTCTTCGCCGAGTAATTCCTCAGACTATTAATCATAATTTGTCCTAAGCTTATCTTAAACTCGATCTTGAACTACCTTCCTATGCATGTACCTATCCACCTACCTACCCAACAACAACTTAACCGGTTAACCAGTACCCTGCCCCCTTGTTACAATGCCAAATATAAATTGCTTACATGCTCTTCCAATTCAAAGTCTCTCCTCTCTTTGACTGCTAATTAGCAGTTAACAATTGCAACATTGACCTCCTCCCATAATTTTTGCCTCAAGCTTGGCTCTTTTCTGCTTTTGTTCTATTGTCTGAGGCGGCGAGGCGGGTGAGCTCCCGAGATCAAAACAAAAAGATATAATAACATGGCAGGCAGCAGGTTTACCTTGTTGTAACCTCAGAAAACCGAAGACGACGTCGACCACGACGACTACGGCGATCTGCAACATTTGGCTGGCAACATTGTTGCTTGCCATTTTGTTTGATTTTTACCAACTTCGCCAATTGCCATAACTGTGTGTTTGTATTTGTACATGTGTGTGTGTGTAAGCAGGCACCCGTCGCGTTTTTCTACTAGTCGGTATATAAAACATGATCGTTTTGGCCAATTTTTTGTTTGCTTCTTTTGGGGCCAAAAGCGCAAAACATGTTGCTGCAGTTAGTGTGTAGTTGTAGCAACTGCTGCTGATATTGTGTAACAATTGGTAGCCTTTTTTGGCTCTTAGGATTAAACAGACTTATGTTGCAGTGGCGTAGTCAAGACTTAATCAATGACTTTTCGGAAACTGATCCGGAGCAAAAAATAAATTTGGAAAGGGTTCGGTTCAGAAAAAATATATACATCCACATACTGATTGGTGCATTTGTGTTTCATGGTTGGAATATTCGTAAATATTTTAAAAGTTCTTCAAAAAACCTTCCTACATTATTAATTCGATCCCATATATTACTTCTTTTTTTTTGGGTCCTACAAACTTAATATTTTGACCTTAAATCAAAGACAGCTTGCAAAGAGTCTAACAAAGGACTAATTACACTAGTTTACAGCATTTCCGATCCCGACCATCTGGGAGACATTTCGTATATAAATCCATTTCCTGAGTCCAAAAATCCAATCCGCATATTTTTTTATGGGGCCGTTTTCGAGAAATCGCGGAAAAGCTAGTTTTTTGATTTGTAAAAAAAGTACCTTCAGAAAAATGGGTATATCTTTAGTATCGTGTCTTTTATTATAAAAAGGTACTGCTCTCTTGGAAGGTTATTGAACGCCCTATCATTCATTCATACACCACTTCTTAATCCGGTGCTCGACTTCGGCGTTATAAAGGCTTTTATCGGCAACTTTGCATTAAATTTATCACTTTTTTAAAAAAAGCTAGATTTTAAGTGCGATTTTCACAACGAAAAAAATTGTGTAAAATTTATTTTGTTGCTGGTAACTAAAGACTTATCTATTAATTATACAAGGCCACATAACTCATTAAAATCCGATCAAGAATAAAGAAGTTATTGGCATTTTAGTAAAAAATGGAAGGTTTCAACTTCAACCAAATTGACTTGGTTTGACTGTTTTATGTTAGTCACAGGAGGCATAGTTAAAATTCAAACAATTCTATTTAAGAGCTACTATGACCTAACAAATTTTTTTTGTACCTGGTTATGTTTTTTTTGTGATTGACTTAGGTTGAAAAATGAGTGCCGGACGTCAAATTGAATGAATTTCGACTCCGCTAACAATTTCAAGGACAGAGCATGTAGAAAATCGATTTAGATATTCATCTAAAAATGTTTATAAGTTTTGATTGTGCATATTTTAAAACACAGTTAACACTCAAAATAGCTTGGGAACGGGACCAATAAATTGTGAAACAAGAGGCCTCAGATAGCAACACCACATACCCAGTTTTTTTTTTATCACGTCTATTTCGCGATTTATGGTGAAGGGATTTGTTATACCAAATTCCCGACTCCAATGGACAAGCGGTTAGTACCCCGCCCTCAGAAGTCTAATTTAGAAAAAGGAATCTATAGAAAACCACTCGATAGAATTTTTGATATTACGATAGGAGGAAAAATTTCATTATTAAAAAGAATTTTATCATATAAAACAAAAAAGTTATCTTCGGGCGGTGGTAAAGCTCTTATAATGTACACAAATGTCGTTGAAATTGTTAGTAAGTAATGCCCGCAAGCATACCAAGATCATCCTTGCATTCAATTTGACGTCTTGCACTCATTTTTCAACCTAAGTCAATCACAAAAAAAAACATAACCAGGTACAAAAAAAATTTGTTAGGTCATAGTAGCTCTTAAATAGAATTGTTTGAATTTTAACTATGCCTCCTGTGACTAACATAAAACAGTCAAACCAAGTCAATTTGGTTGAAGTTGAAACCTTCCATTTTTTACTAAAATGCCAATAACTTCTTTATTCTTGATCGGATTTTAATGAGTTATGTGGCGTTGTATAATTAATAGATAAGTCTTTAGTTACCAGCAACAAAATAAATTTTACACAATTTTTTTCGTTGTGAAAATCGCACTTAAAATCTAGCTTTTTTTAAAAAAGTGATAAATTTAATGCAAAGTTGCCGATAAAAGCCTTTATAACGCCGAAGTCCAGCACCGGATTAAGAAGTGGTCCATCAACGAATGATAGGGCGTTCAATTACCTTCCAAGTAAGCATTAACTTTTTATAATGAAAGAACCGGAACTGAAGATATTCGCATTTTTCTAAAGGTACTTTTTTTACATATCAGAAATCTAGCTTTTCCGCGATTTCTCGAAAACGGCCCCATAAAAAAATTCGCGGATTGGATTTTTGGACTCAGCGGAAGGACTTACACAAGGAATTGCTACCAAATGTTCGGGATCGCGAAATTTTTATTATTTTGTAAACTAGTGTTATTAAAAGCATCAATGATTCTTCAACATGTTCATATTCTTATGAAAATGAAATCAAATCTTTATCCAAAGAACTAGAAAATAAAGTATTAGTGACAAAAACACAATGAACGACTTCTTTGCTTCTTTTGAAGGAACTCTAAGAATTCTTATATCTTAAAGATTTTGTGAACTATCATTGTAGACAACTTAAAAAAGTCGCATATGTTGCATTAGCTGTTCCTGCAACACAAGTATCAGCCAAATTTTCTTTGGTCAGATAAATTTAACATAGCTCGAATGTTCGGGGGTGCCACAGAAACCTCTTCCAACTAAATTTCAATTATTAGGTGCCAAAAAAATTTCTTTTGGTTGGTTTCAAATTTTCTGTGTTTTGTAATGAAATTTAGCAAAGCCCCCACTATCAATAGTGTCGCCACCTACGTGAAACCTAGCGAATTTAGGGCTGCACGTTATACCTCATGTCAAAATTTTTTGCAAACTTGCATTATATTTATGGATAATATGACTTAAATTGGAATTTTAGTTTAAAAATGCATCATAAAACAAATAACACAATCAAAAAATGCAGACAATCATCAAATTAACTTATAACTAAAGAACCTAGAACTTTGGAGAGATTCAGTCCTGAGTTTAGAAATGGAACTTCAACTGGAACCACTGGTATTCTGCTAAATTTTATAATAAGAAAATGAATTCTCTCGAAGTTCTGTGGCACCGACGAATTTTTCGAGAGATTTACAAACCAACAGTCGGCAAAATCTGTGGAGATTTCTGTATCACCCCCGATTGTGTAGAAAATATCAATATTTTAATACGAAATCCATTTTCCAAAAAAAAGTATACTTTTTAAATTGTTGTTTTCTTTATATTAAATGTATATTTGGTCAGTCTACAATCGAAGACGAACTGATAGAATGTCTGACGTATCAATTAATATATTTGACTCACCCCTACAATCGTGAATGGATGTAAGAAGTCTTGTTTTATTATATAAAATAATCTGGACAAAAGAACCCTCATACCTAAATGAAAAACTGAACTTTAGCCTTTCAAGAAGAACGAACAATACTGTGTGTCAAAAGTACAGACTGTCAGTTTCGGAGAGACAATTTTTCATACATACTGTTCGCTGTTGGGATCGATTACCCCACGATATAAAGACAATAAGAAACGCCCCGCAATTTAGGTTAAGAATAGAAGAACACTTACGAACTACAAACATTTGATTCGAGGAAACCATTAGTTGATAGAGGAATAATAACATTTAATATTTATTATATTTTTGAACTTTTTGATTCGGATTGTTAACTTTAAATGATGATGTTAATACATGTTAGCATTTAAGTAGGAAATCTAAAATATTTAAGTGGTTTTCAACCGTTGTGACTGGCGCAATAGTTTATAAGTTTATTGTACTTGTAGCGTCAGAATGTATTGCCAATTAAATAAACAATTAAACCAAGGGGCTCAGTTACAATTATCCCTATTTAAATACCTGTCCATTGCTGGAAGAGCGCTTTTTTCTTTGCCAAATGCGCTCATTTTTGATTCAAATTATTGTCGACTTGGACAAGGTGCTCTAAATTATCCTATTCAAGGTATTCGTTATGAATCATCATCAATAATTCACGAGATTGTTTTTTGTGTTTGCTTGTCATTGGAGCTAAACCTAAATGGCGCAACTTGCTCAAAATTTCACAAAAGTCTATTAATGGATGGTTGCATTAGAACTTAAACCTAACCATTTCAATATTCCTTAAATTCTGCCATTTGTTTTTTATCCATTTTATATGTTTTTAGTTCATTAGCTACAACAATAGTTGCTCCAAAGTAAATCACTTTAACCACCATACATTCAATTTGATCCACAACCCATCGCACATTAATTACTTCTACTTACTTCGAAACCATCTTCAGTACACAGCAAACTTTCAGACCCTTGACGACGACAATTAAGAAGAAAAATCAACAATATTTATTTATAAACATTGAAGGTCAGCTAATAAATCTTCACCAGAATTAAAGAACATATTTATGACCATTAGCCAATTTAATTTATGCACAGAATAAAGCATAAAAAAATGAAGAAGAAGAACACGAAATCGATAAAAATCTCATCAAATTAAGGCAAAACGATAAAAATTGATTGGAGCAGCAGCAGCTTCAACTCTGGAGCCAACAACTTGAAAGTTGCTGGGCCATAAAAAGTTTCTTTAGAAACTATTCTAATGCGACGAACAAAAACCTAAAAAAGAGTTAAGGAAACATTGAACCGAACACCTCTACTCCCTGTGTTTCTCCTGACTTCGCAGTCGTCGTCTGATGACTAATCACTTGAAAATTGCCGCCAGCTATCGGGGCTCCAGTTTTGTTTGGCTTTTGATTTTGCTTTGGTTTTTAGTTTGGTCCTCATTGGTTGTTGCTTTGCTTGATTGGTTCCACTTCTGTGCTGCCTTCTCCCCTTCATCGCTCCCGCCAAAGAAACGTGTTTCTTCCTGTTTCAGGTTTCTCTTGTTCTCTCTCGCGGTCTGCGGATAAAGTTTTTGAGTGACGCTTTCCAAATGACGCATGGCGCTTGGATGATGGAAGTGGAATGAAGATCTTTCAAAGTCAGACTGTCAATTACAGGAATAATGAAAGATTTAAGGTGTGGAATTAACGGGAAAGTATGTAAGCTTAGTGACTCTTCAGCGCACTTGCAGGAACGGACGAAAATAGTTGATTCTAAAAGAAATGGCACAAAATATTGGTCACGATTCTATTGCTTGCATCTATCTGATCGCAGGTTAAAATTTGTTGGAACTAATCGAATGCTTTTGTAAGCGTTTTTGGTATCTTTAAGAACGCAAGTGTTTTAGTTGAACAATTTTGACTATGATGATGACTTCCAGCCCTGCTCTCGATTTCACTTTCGTAAGACTTTTGCTATTTGGAACTAGTTTTTAAGCAAATTTCGACGTAAAATCGCACAATTTGTGCGAGAGCGAAAATGGGAGCATGTCTATATATAAAGGATCCAAACCGTTCTATAACATGGATTGACTTGGTCCATTAACATACAAAGATTTCAGACCACCGATCATTGCAGTATTTATATTGTTTCGCGCTTAATATATTATCCCTCTTGTTCCGGTTTCTGGATTATTTGAATTTTCTGAGATAAAACTTTCGAATATTTTCACATATTTATACTATACTATTGCAAAGGGTATTATAATTTTGCCTAGAAGTTTGCAACGCATAGAAATATTTGTTTCCGACCCTATAAACTATATATATTCTTGATCAGGGCGACGAGCTGAGTCGATTGAGCTTTGTCCGTCCGTCCGTCTGTCTGTCTGTCTGTCTGTCTGCTTGTCTGTCTGTCTGTCCGTCTGTTTCTACGCAAACTAGTATCTCAGTTGTAAAGCTATCGAGCTGACACTTTGCACAGAGTCTTCTTTTTACTGCACACTGTTAATATGTCGGAACCGACCGTTTGTTTTTATTTTATTAATATTATACGCTTTATTACACAGATTTGGAAGTTTTGGTCAAAATCGGACTACTATATCTTATAGCTGCCACTATCGGTCGAAAAGTGGGTTTTATTTAGAAAAACGGTTTGTTTTAATGCTGGCGTTCTTAAACTCTGATTAAAACATTTGCATGGGCATAAAAACATCGGCAAAGGCGAAATTAGCTGGGCCTTCTAGTTTTAAAATTTATTCTCTTAAAAACATTTTATTAACTAATCTAAATATTACAGAATAAGAACGAGGTAAAAATCAAACAAGATTATGGGAAGAGCTTAACCACTATTCAAGTAACATTTTAAAATTTGTATGGATCAAAGAATTTGAAATGAGATGAGCGCAGGATAGGTTCGCGGTTCATTTTACGACCACAGAAAGCATTACGATTCTTTTGGTTCGGTTCCGCAGGGTTTTGGAAAAAGTTTTAGCTATACTTTATATACATAAAAAAAAGTTTTCTATTTGATTTAATCATCTTTCCTCAAATTGATTTGAGTCAGGTTTTGTTTGTCATATTATGAACACTAGGTCGGACATTTTATATATGGAAAAATGAAAGACCATACTGATACCCCCTTAAACGATGCATATTTGTGTAAAAAATGCATAGCAATGAAAATTTTTGAGAAAAATTTAGTCTTAGGGTCTGCCCTTGCCTACATGTTTAATTTTAAACAAAAAGGTACCATGACCATTAAAAAAATGTATTTTATATGACCAAGACCATATTGTCATTTTTTGACATTGTAAATAATATTTATGGGAAATCGAATATTACGGCAAAATTTCTACTATTTTGCGCCTTTCACTTCTACATGAAAGCAAGAGGCTATCAGGATATCTTTGAAGTCAGGTCGCACACAGTACTGAAGTGTTGCGCATGACGGTTGCAGCCGTTCCTGCCAATAGTCTATTTTTACTGTGCTGCTTATAAATAGACTTCTTCAGGATCGAAAAATAATGCAGATTACTAATATACTATGGGCAAAAAATACATGGAAATTTTTCATAAATCACAATAAACTTTATTTATTATTGTTAACTCATTTCATTCCCTTGAAAGTAACCTCCCCCTACTGCACTACACCTGTGCCAACGTTTTTTACAATTTTGTTTGTGTTTGTCCTACAATTTTAAAAAAATGCTGCAAAGTCTTCTTCTGGTATAGTCTTCAATTCCTTCTTCGTTTCGGGCTCTATCTTTTTTATCGATTCAAAACGGTGTCCACGTAGCGGTCTCTTGATTTTAGCGAATTGCCTAGGGTAGCCCAAATGGACACTCAAAAGGTTTTCCACTGTTATATCTGCAATGTCTGACTAGAAGGACAGTGCGTTTATGCGAACATGGCCCTTGTTGAAATCCCGCTCGTGGACCATGCTGACTCCAATATTTTTACGTGTTGTGGAGCTTCGATCTTTGTCGATATCGACATAAATATTTAAAAAATGTTTCAACGATCTATTTAGCCGCGAGCCAAGGTTCATACAGAAACTTCGGCTCCAAACCTTCGCCCAAAAATTCTTTGGAGAATCCCTGATAATTTTTAATTTCCACTCTTATAAAGAGAGTTCACTTCAATTCAAAATGCCACCATTAAACAGGTGCTTATCAATTTCATTGCCTTATCTCTAGATTTGGGAATAAAAGATTTGCGCGTTTAATTTTGCCAATTGTAGCAATTAGCAATGAGAAACATCATCACGAGACTTTTATCAGCGGCAGAAAATAAATCTAGCATTATTTATACTATACAGAGGTAATGGGAATCATTTAGCCAGAAATGATTCACTTTGGGCCAAAGCAAGGCACAATTTACTCAAATATTCTACAAATATGTGTAGCTTTCTCTCTCCCTCTATCTCGCTCTCTTCTATACACAGCAATGTCTCAAGGTCGTTCGGACTCGTACTATGGTTCTTCTTGTTGTTCTGTATGCTTGATTATTTCGTTTGTGTATTTCCTGTTTGAAATGTGTTAATTTATTATTATTATCATTTTTTTTGCAACTTGTACACTTAGATAAATACTCGTATGACGGTGAAACAGGCAACCTGTTTGGTGCGTCGTTTAAGCTGCAGTATGTGATTAGTTTTTTGGTCTTATCATATCTGAATAATGATTTGGAACATACATAAATCGCTTGAATTAGGTCAATTGGTTGTTAAATTGCTTTTGTATGATAACTGAAGGTCTCATCAGTAAATGTAAAGAAAAATATTTTTGTTTGGATAAATTTAGAGTAAGATTATTTGGGTGGGCGAAATACTGGGGACGAAACTACATATATTAGTAGGTTCACCCCAAAGTACAATTTTAAAGAGCCAGAAGTTCAACCGATCAATTTTAAAATAGACTTAAATTACTTCAACTTACTACAACAAAAAAAGAAGAAATGATTTTCTAATTTATTAATATTTTCACGAGACTGCAAGAATTGGTTTACAATAAAGTTTTGTACAGTCTGGTCACAATGGGAATATACGAAAAGTTTCATAAGATTTTGGCTACGCTAGAAAAAGTTCTGCGCCTAATTCGGTCAGTGTGGCTTTTTGCGCGTGTGTGTGCGCGTTTGTGTATGTGTGTGTTTGTATGTGTGTCTCAACTGTACAGGGTATTTCGGCGTCGGGCTATTCGACTGCAACGCTCTTACTTGTTGGACATTGTCATTTCGTTGAAGTCTATATTTTTAAATACATCTATTAATTGTGCCATGTGAGTAGATATGTTTCCGTTTCACACTGATTATAATCTTGATTCAAAGATATATATTAATTTTAAAGCTTTTGCTTTCCAATTGACCTCAAGTCCCCAAAAAAAAAATATCAAAAAACCCACCCGTAAGTATCTTATTAAGGTAGCTTCAGGTCATAAGTGTAGACTCTGAATGGAAGATCAAAACAAACCGCTTAAAAGGTTCCCCTCGAAAACAGGCTCCACTCAGTTGTGTTGTGTCTTCGGTGTCTCGCCATCTTTGAGCCTCTGAATAAGACATAAATCCTTGAAATTATGTTCGTTCCTCTGTCTGAAGATGCGCGCGTTGCCACACTTTTGTAGAAGATATTTTTGTGTTGTGTTTTCCCCCTCCCACCTTTTGATTTGTTTTGATTAAAGCGGGCCTAAAATGCGTTCGTTCTGTGCTTTTTTTTTTTTTTGCGCTCTTTTGTCTGGCCTGTGCCTTCTTTTGTTGCTGCCGGGGAGATTTAATGTGATGTGTAGTGGTGGTGGGCTCGTTTTGAAGGACATTCGCTTAATTTAGGACCTGAGAAAACATATATTTTGAAGCGTCGCTTATTATGGCGTCTCGTATTGTGTTTTTGTTAAGTGGATCAGAGGCGTAGTAAACGAAGAAGACAGCGCCGGGGTCTTAATAAATACTTTGAAATTGTCTAAAGGAGTTTAGAATATTGGCACTGATCTTTGGGCAAGATCTCCCAGAGCCTAAAACGGCAGAAACAGACAGAAAGAAGTTTCCACGCCCCTAAAATATTTTGATAAATCACCTTCAAAGTATGCTACATTAATAAATACTATTAATTCAGGAAAATATTTATTTTATATGTGTTCTAATACTAGCGATATGTTCTTGATCAGTATCAAAAGCCAAATCGATACAGCCATATTTGTGAGTCTGTCTAAACGTACAGATCTCAAAAGTGGTAAGAGCTAGGGGTAAGATGTGTATGGAACGCATGCTGCTTATACTTAGGGTCATATTAAGACTCTTTTTTATTTTTTGCCAAGCCCCCTGCTTCCCCTACAATTTGGAAAAAAACCTCAAATCTTACAAAGTGTCATAGGTAGATAGTTCATAACTTCTAGACATATTCAGTAATCAGCAACTTTTCATACCTATAGAAAGATTATAGAGAAAAAAGCTAAGTTTTGTCAGGGTAACCACCCAATTGCATACATACTTACATATCTTCTATACTTAACTGTAGGCCCGACTGACTGACATATTATCATCCCAAAACTGCCTATCCTAGAAATTTAAGACTTGACATAGACCTTCGTTTAGTTATGTAGGCCGCCCACTAAGAAAGAAAATTTGGAAAATTTTTGGGTAAAAACGCCAAAGAAAAGTTAGTATGGGGTAAATAAATGAGCTGTGGCGTTCAGGCAACATTGTGATAAGCTGTTTTGCTAAGAGCACGAGAGAAAGTGAGAGAGGAATGAGGGGGACAGGAAAAGTGGAGAGCGCTGAAAGAGTGAGAGGAATGAGACTGGACGGTAGTGCGTTTGAAGAAGGAGGGGGGCGAAGAGAAAGAGTCGATAGGTCAATTTGTTTTTATATTTAGTTTGTTATTATTGGTTCAACGAAACGGGACTTATATCGAAGTCTTATCTAAAAATGTTGTCTCTTTAATTTTTGGGAAAGACCTATGGATCTATACGTTCCCACTTATGGGCAAGCAGAGCTGATGCTGCTGGCTGTGAAATCCACAATCTTTATACATTTACTATATATGGGCTCGGCATGGAAATATTGCTAGACCCGAAATTCTAGTGTACCTATATTTAATAAACATAAATAAACATTGTTACCTTAAAATTACTGTTGCATTAATGTGCAACCACTCCTCTAAAGAGAGTTATCGTTGGCGCTCTGACAATGACTATTGACAGGCTACAAAAGAACCACCACAGCCATTGCCGGAGGTTGTAGAACTTGCGAACAAAAGACAATAATAAAAAAGAGGAGAGATCATTGGACACATTTGCGGTACAAACAGAAACAGAAACAAAGAGCTACAAAACATTAAACATGGGACAAAAGAAAGGCCAAATACGTTCAAACACAACATTGGCAGCAGCAGCAGCAGAAACTAGCAACAACGACTTGTTGCCAAGACATAAAAAAAACGAAGAGGAAACACAAGCCAAACTACCAAAGAGAAATGTGAGAGAGAACAAGAATAAAAGTAACACGTCATGCTGCCTGCCTTTGGCTACCTTCTCCTCCTCACTACCCACTCTTCATTCTTCTGCCAATGCCAAGAACAAGTTGTAAATGAGGCGGCAGCAGACTGCGAAGACGATGGCGAAGAAGAACTGGCCAAAGCGACGAAGACAGAGAAGAGGTCATTGGCGGCCATTGACTTTGTCTCGCTGATGACCTTGCCCGAAAAATGGCGTGTAGTAAAATGAAGAAAGAAAAAAAAGGGCAGCTGGAAATGCACTCACACTGAGTTAGACAACGAGAAAAAAAGAGTGAGGGAGCACTCGTTGGGTATGTGTGTGAGTGCAGCTGTTGACAAAGCCAGCACCGTATTTGGGGTGCGGTGGAGAAATAGACAAACCAAGAGAATAATTGCATCCATTGGGCACAGGGCCAAGGCAAATGGAGCAACGGTATTCTTGTGCTTGTGCGGATGATAAATGTGAAAGTACACAGTGAGAATCAATAAAGAATCATTTATACGCTGGCTAACAGTGGCTCTAGACCAATTTTCCAATAAAGACTTGTGAAACGAAAATTCTTATCATTTTTAATCCATTTCAAAGCGAGAACGTATTCGATATATCCGTTACTCAGGGGAGAAAATATTTCTTCTAAATATTTTATGTTAATATGTGAATTAACAGAGCATTAACATAAATTCTAACATTCTGTTAGCAAAGTCATCTGATTTCTACCAAACTTGGCTGATCGATAAATAATGTTGATAACTATATATGTTGGAAATGTGAAAATTCTACCTTCATCCTTGTTGGAGATATGAGTATTTCTTAAAAGATAAAATTTTGAATTGTTAAGAATTCTAAGAAGTCTCTATCCCTTAACTCTTGTTTTGGATGTACCCTTGGCATAAACAGTGTTTGTAACAATTGTTTGGACTATTTGCAAAGCGTAAAAAAGCACACAAGGTCTTGCTTGACATTGTCATTCTCCTTTTTGCAGTCAGAACTCTATGAGAGATTTGCCAGAAAAATGTCTTGGGAATTTTTTGGGATTACACCAAAATTTGTTTCAGTGCTCCAGACAGAGGCCATTATAGTTGGCGGTTCTATTTAGACTCTGAAAACCGAACCGAATATTTAGGTTCGACACAAGTTCCGGTTCACCTATTATTTCGATTTAAGGTTCGGTTTGAAGTAGTGTTGCCGGATATTTTAAAAATATCTCTCTCGAAATTTTTTCGACATGGAAAAAGATTCATAGTGATATCAAAATCAAAAGCTATCAAGTTTGTAGAGCTTCTGTTTAGCTAGAATGTTGTACGTCACAAATGTTTCCACAATTATATTCTGCCTCTTCCTTTTAATATCTGAAAAATTACATAAGTGACTTTTATTCACTGTTAACAAACAAATAATTAATTAAATTCACTTTCATAAAATTCGTACTAAAAGCTGTCAAAGCCAAAAAATATCGACTAGAAATATTATCAAAAAATTTTCGATATCCCATATATCGACTCAGAAAATAATTCGGTAATGATATATGATCATTTCTACAGCTACAAACGTGAAAATCAAGGAAAATTTTTTTTTTTTAGCAAATTTCTTTCCTTCTTTCGTTAGCTGCACAAAATGAATTAATGTTTTCGGTTTTATGACCTTTCTGTGGAAATGTCCATATCGCCCTTTTAAACAAAAATAAAAATATTTCGGATTTGTTGATATTATTTCCAGCATCCCTAGTTCAGAGTAAAAGAAACGTCGGAAATCCGGGTTCGAACCGGTTCTGATTTAAACCGGTTTGTAGCCCTGTTTTTAAGTCACATACATATTTGGGCTTCGATGACCTTATATATTCGGTTAGATTTGTTCTGAAGACAAATGTATGGCAAACTTTATTTGCAAAAGCCCAATATCTAAGTTGTTTTTTTTAATAAATAATATATAGAAATAGTTTTATAATAATGCAACAAGTTTTTGTTGGGAAATTTTTTTATATCCATAATATCTCGTTCAGTTTGTGGCGGTAAGAGTTTTATTTTTCTCCAGTTCCTTGCCTTAGGATTAGGAACTACTCCAATTCTTGAGTGATTTCAATTTAGCGATTTTTTATTGAATGTTGATTTCCATTGTAAGCTGAGGTTTCCTTATATAAAGAAATCATCCAGAACTCAAGTAGATTGTTTAACCAAATAAATTTTAATTTTTGCTTCACTACAATATAAAATAATCTAAAACTAGAAAGCAACGCCAACTGAATCTGTGCCAAAGTTTTGATACAATTGCAGGAGGTCTCTGCAAACAATCTTATATATCTAATAAATAGTATAGAAAAAATATAATAGATTTTGGCAAATATGGATTCATTACAAATCTGATTGTTTACTTTTAAGTTATAGCTCGTTACTTTCAAGTACATTAACGTTGTTTTCCACAAAGACCCATTCCCGATCGGTTTAACGATCCTAATTTCGAACGCTTAAAAAAATATGGTCGAGAGGAGAATAAACGTTTTACTTTTTGATCTTCCGAATGTCAACCGATTATGGTTTTACTCTTTTAACACGTCTTCCATTTGAATTGAACAGTATAGGAACGCTAACACTAAAAACCAACACAGTTTTTTGATCGTTTCTATGGCAGCTTTAAGACATCTAATCCGAGTGGTTCCGACATATTAAAACGAACACTCTATGCGGAATTCCATCGCAATAGCTTAAAAACTAATAGATAACTTTGCGTAGAAACAGAAAGAAAGCTGGATAGACAAAGCTTAATTGACTAAGCTCGTCGCTCTGATTAAGAGTGACCCCATATGTATAGATCAGCGTCCGGCAAAACACACATGCTTATTTTGCCTTTGAATGTGTGCGTTCAGACACGCGAGAGCGCTCTCAGTTAGCACATGTTTGTTAGTGCAAAAGAGAGCAGTGTACGCTCGTATGGTGTCTGTGTATCGACGCCGCTGCTACAGAGGATGGACGTCGCTACTTCTATACACAGAACATTGAACGGTGCCGGACACTGGTATAGATTATGGGGTCGGAAATTAATTTTCTATGCAAAATCAATACACATTTTCCTATCCTAGTTTCCTAGTTTTCAAAAGAACCTATAAATAAAATAAAAATATTTATTTGGTGCCCACATAGTCTCAAAAAGTTTTCGGTACTTCTTGCCTAAGATCTTTACTTACATTTTTTTTAAACTAAAATCAAAAACACTGAACGTGATATGCCATAACCCAATCGTTCCACTTTATCGATTACACAATCGCACTTTTAAAAATTGCAACCTGCCAAAATAGTTTCGTCAATTCAAAAACTCAAAATTCAAACTCATTGGGTTGCATCTAACTTGGCCAATAACAGCAACGACAATAAAAACGAATGCCAACACGCACATGCAGGGTAGGCTGCAAGCAAAACAAGAAAAATTCAGCTGCAGCCAGCGTGCAGCGCAACAACCTTGTCCCAAAACCACTTTGCCAGTATTTGTTGTAGATTTATTTGAAGTATCCACTTGTATTTTGCACGTACGCGTTGCCAACTTACTTGGCTTTTGATATTAATTAAACGCATGCAGTGGAGAACTGCAGAACGAGGCCTGCCTGCCCACCCAGCAGTAGCTTGATCTTAAACGAGTTACAAAGAGAACCAGAAACTACCGCACGTCTTAAATGCACAATTTAGACTTGGAAATCTACAAATAGAAAAAGAAATCCAAGTGCAAGAGATTCGTGGGCGGCGGCAGTGTGTGGCGACCATGCTGTAAAAGAAAGTTCATCTTGATTTCGCTCGTCTATTAAAACTAATTGGATCTCCCTTTATAAGTAATAATTGCATTACTCTAGCATTTTTTTTCAGTGTACTGCAACTGGAATTGCTTTGCATGCGCCGTTGAGCAGCATTTTTTAATGACTCCGTTTTAAGAAGCCTTTTCTGCGTGGCGAATGCCACACCACCTAACCCATAGTCCAAGTCCAAAGCCTCGTCATGGGAATGACATTATTGACATTAGCAAGCAGTCCGTTTTCTTTGAAAAACCAACAAAAACTAGTTTCAATATTATTATTTAACATCACTTAAATTGAAAATAAAACCTTTTCAAATAAACAAAACCAGTTTCATCAAGAAGACTTCTCTCTGGACAAGAGATCCGGGAGGCAGGTACACTGGCTGGTTATTTATAACAAAAAAATACAACACGACTTTTATTTATTTATAAAGAACAGTCAAACGACCTTGAGGACGAGCAATAACAACAGCTGGAAACAAGTTGAAGCAAATTTATAAATAAACAGAAATTGTTATCTTTTGTTGATATTGATAGTGCAGTGGGCGATGGGGTGAAGGCAAGCAACCTGATAAAGCCAACACCACAAATGACAAAGCAAAAAAAATAAATAAAAAGTAATTGCGAACAAAGTTCTGCAAATGGAAAATGGCCTGGGAGTGCCAGTCATAAAACTGCACAAAAAATGCAAAAAGGCGCAAGCGTAACATTTCCTGTTTGGTTGCCCGTACGGTAAATTGTAATTGTTATGCACAGGCCAAAGACTTGCAACGCCCCGAAAATATGTGGCTAAAAGGGGGGGTGTCCAAGAGTCTAATAGTGTCTGCTGGATCGTTAGATTGGTACACCGCAACGACGTTGACAAAGTTGTCTTCTGTATGTTTGCACGAGAAACTTGTTCAAGCAGATGCACTGCGAAAAATTTGAGAATCGGACAAAAGAAACTAGCAAACTAGCAAAAAAAAAAAAACAAAAAACTTAGTTGTTAAAATAGAAAAAAAGATTGATAAAAACCCATCACGACTATGTTGGGTAGACTATTCGCAAGAGCAAATGAGAATAAAACCTTTCCAAGCGTTTTTATTAATATTTTTAAATATAAGGTATTTGGTTATTTATTTTTTAAACAAAATAAACTAAATTCCCTTCAACAGCCACCCGCAAAATAAAGAAATTATACCTACTCTAGCTTCTGTACGGTTACATGAGAGCAGCGCAAGAAAATATAAACAAAAGAATTTCTTTTAAGCAATTGCACGACTGATGGCAATCGAAGATATAAGAAGCCAATCTGTAAGGATTCGCATCTTCGGATCTTCTTTCTAAAAAAGACGGTATACAGCTAGTTGCTTAAACAACTTATTTCAGTTTTTATTACTTTTATCGTGTTGACAAACACGACTATTGGGCGCTAGACTCGCTCCAAAGATCTTACTTAATTAAGGCATTTAAATTGGCAAAGTTCTTTGTGTAATGCTACCGTTGATCGAAAAGACCTTGGTTACTGCTTTATTCAATTTAACCATTCGAAGGAAAGTTGACCAGGTTCAAAATCAATATAGTCCAGACGGTAGCCACAGATACCTTGAGAAAGGTACTGAACATCTGTTCAATGGGCTTAGCGTCATATCTCTGACGACATGTCCCCGCCCAGTACATAAAACGACATACACTAATGGGCATAATTATTTTGACCAAAAAAAAACCTTAAATAAACAATTATATCTCTTAAACAAAAAATCCTAAAATTTTGAAATTTATATCGAATACTGGTATAAAAGTAAGCTTTCAATTTAACTTAACTAGTACACAATCGGCTGCTTAGGTTGGAAAATATAAATCAAATGTGCAAATGGGGGTTGGCATAAGTATTTTGACAAGAACCGCACATAACATCACAGAACCGTAAATGGTAAAAGAATGATGGTTTCTATACAAGTTTTTCACGCTAAACCAGAATCTGGCTTTAGAAATTCCATATCTCTAATGGTTTTACTGAAAAATGCACATTAAAAGGCAAAGTACATAAATGGCTTATTTGCCCGTTTTGCCTGGATCCTATGTCCTAGAAACGGACTTTTTTTTTAAATTTGTTAATTTCAAGTTAAAGTACTCATACACACCAATACAATTGCAATGAAAAAAATTTCTGAAAATTTTTCACTCGCGTGAGAAAAATATTGTGTGAAAAATTTTCTGGATTTTTTTCTTACAGATGTTAGCAAAAATTTTTTTCACTCGTGTTAGTAACACGCGTGAAAAATTCTCGTGTTAATAACATGAAAAAAATTTATTTTTTCTTCTTTAAAAAATTGTTAGTAATTTTTTTACAGTCTGAATTTTTTCTTTGTGTTAATATTGGGCTTGAAAAAAACAAATGTGTGTTATCTTACGAACCCTGCTATTTAACGATTTGCCGAAGAAATTGACCAAATAATACCCAAGCGCTACTTTCAGCTGTAGGTACAGAGCGTACCGACTTTTTTATTTTTTCTTAACACAAAAATTGCAATTAAAACCAAACTTGATCAATTTTGAGAAACAAATGTAGAAGAGTGGTTGCACTGAAATGCTAGCGGTTTTGAGTTCTGGCGCAAAAGACAAAAATAGTGTAGATTATTCAGAAATTGAACATCAATAAAAAGCAATAAAATTAATATTAGGGTTATTTAACCAGTTCCCCAACACAACAGTGCACACTTGGCCAGTGGGCCGACATTTTGGCCAAATATCCCAATTTATTGTTTACGAAACTGGATAAAGTGACTTTTGAAAATGATTTCGAATACGAATATCTATATAATGCAAAATTTGTAACCTTTTTACAAAATATGTAGTTGCCGTTGAAAGCTGCTAAAATTGCTTAAAATTGCTGAAAAAAATAAATAGGATAGTAACCGTAACCAGTACCGTAACCGACATGCCACAACCGTAATATAACCGTAACCGGAAAAAAGCGATCGGCCAAAACAGTAACCGTAACCCAAACCGTAGTTCGTTCGGGTTTTAATCTCTGTTTAAAGTGTTTGGTTCCCCCTAATCACAATTCTGGGTACACCCTTGCTAGCCGTTTTGTAATTTTACAGATTTAAGGGTACTGTATACCTTCAGGTGTCATTTTTTAAAGGTTTACAAAAAATAAGATTATTCAAAAACTATTAGTGGTATTAAGAAGCGGTTTTTTCATTGGATAGGTAATCGGTTAAACTAAGTTCAGTAAATTTTGTTGTTGTTGTTGTACCTACGGTTGTTGTTGTATTTCTGTTCAAAGTAAACCAAAAATTTAAAACATAGGCCCATGGTTGCAAAAATTTTTTTTGGGGTTTTGTTAAGAATTGATGTAATTCTGGTGTGAACTAGGATATTTTGGATCGGTCAATAAATGGCGGAGTTATGGTGTTTCAAAGTCAAAATTTCGAAAATCGACTTTTTTTCCCCACTGTATTGGACCTAGCTCCGTTATTTGTTGACCGATCAAAAATATCCTAGTTCACACCAGAATGGTGGGTATTAGGAGCAATTTAAGGGAAAGAATTTGAAAATCGGTCAACAGGTACTCTTTAAATCTTTGCAACCATTTTGGAAAAAGTGGTTCCGAGATAATCGCATTTAAAGATTCGACATCTGTTTTCGATGAAATAAATATTATATTTAATAAATGCATAAATCGGATTTGGTGCATTTGGGTGTTAACTTTCACCGGAAAAAAAGATTATCAAAATTGGTTGAGCGGTTCTCCAGAAATTGGACTCAAAGTGCGTCAAGACATGGTAAAAAATAAAATCTCCAAAAAATTCCAAGTAAAATTTTTTTTCACAAAATTTTTTTTTTCCATAATATCGAACATTTTATTAATATTTATAAAGTTTTTGACCAAAAAAGGGAAAATAAAACAATTTCTAAAAATACTAGGGTCAATAAAAACAATTTTCATATAAAAGGGTCGGAAAAAATAATGGTTTTTCTTTATTTCTGTAAAACTGAGTTTCGGATCAGCTTGAAAGTTTTGCAGGATGTTTATAAGATCCTAATAGAACGTTAAAGCAAATAAAAAATAAATTAAAGAAAATTTTTTCTGAAGGTATACAGTACCCTTAAGAATTATTTTTAACGTTAAAACTTGTGTACCTTCAAATCGGGATCTGTAAAGACTTCACTTGAGTCATCGTCAGATCCTATTGTATCAAAAATGTTCTCTCAGTGCAGTTCTTGGCCAACGTACCGGTCTCTCATTTTTCTTAGTGGCCACATATCGATGGCAAACACGAACAGACGCCGCGACGCACCTGTTGAAAATCAAGTTCTTTCAGACATTTCTCGCCTGGATCGGATCCGCAAGCATTAGAAGTCTCGATATGTGCACACACACAGATTTTCAATTTTTCAAATGGTAATGGCAATCTTCTATGGACGACGACGACAACGACCACGCACAGTTTTCAATCTTCGTCTGGGCCTACTATGTATAGCTCGCCCCTGCCTGTCTAACCTGTTGTTTGGCTTTTTGTACAATTATTTTGCCATGTTGCTCTTTGGCAATTTGTTTGCCATTTTCCATAAGCCAACTTCTGTTGCACATTATGCTAATGACTCCACTCCACTCTGTTAGAGCCACAGCTGTGCATCGGCGGGTCGGGTCTATGGGGTGATTAATCAAAAGCACACACAAAAATGTGGCCCGTTTTGCCAGGCAAAGGCAAATGCAATTGGCAATTGTTGACTGGCTAGATGCCAGCCAGTCCAAGCCAGAGTCTGAGAAGCCTTTGTTTGCAATTGGCGAAAGGTGTTAGAGGTGTGCTATGCTAGCATGTTCAAATATAAGACAACCAGATTATATAATAATTATAGAAGTGGCGCAATTAAATGGAATGTGGAATACCGAAAACTTTACAATTCATTTATCAGGTGTCATTTTAGTATACCGAACATTTCCTTAAAATTTAAATAACTTAACTAATTTTATTCATTTTTGAACTATTAAAATAATTGAATTACCTTTTTTCACGACGTTGAGAAGGTTTGAACTGATGAAGCAGAAGACAACTTGTAAAATGGGGAAAAATACCAAAATAATTTATTTAGTACCTAAAGGTCCAACCTTTTTAAAGCTTCAATAATTAAAATAACAGAAATGATAAGAAAAAAGACAAAACACCTAAAACAGTCATTTTTAACTAAATCTGTTAGTATTAAAAACATTTTCTTCATTTTCAGTGCGCTCTCCTTCTATACGTAACAAACACCTTTATGAAAAACTTCCTTCTTTTAAGTTGGGTTAACTGTAGGGTTAAGTTAATCGTACTAAGTGACCTCACCTCAACGTTTCTCGTGGGAGCCTTAAACTTTTCAACAGACGCAGAAAAAATGATAACAAACTTTCTCACCCTTCTATCCCCAATTACAACACCTTGCCACCCACCCTGACACTAGATTGCCCTCCACACCCGCCCCACTTTGCCTTTTATGCTTTCATGCTACGCAAAATTGAAACCAACTTCCTATTCAGTAAGCACACATTTTCAAAAGAAAATTCCACCCCCGTCATTGTTGGGCTTTTTGCCCCACAAAGCATGTCAATGTCATGAATATTATTGACATGGATTTACCACAACAGACACAAACGAGTCAAGAGGAGGACGCCATTTTGTTTCCGCGATAGGTACACAGACAAAAAGGAACAAAAAAAAAAAGTGAAGGTCAACCCCTTTACGCCCAAGCTCAACGTAGAGTTTGGAGTTTGTGCTGGAGTTGCAGTTGAAGTCAAAAGCATTTTGTGCTGATAAAAATCGATAAACGACAGACATGGGGCCCAGCCCGCACGTTCATTGTCTCGTACTGAACCTCCACTCAACTCTCTGGGTTCTGGTATGTCGCTTTGGGTGATTTTTCAGGGGCTTGTCAAATTGCAAAAAAATGTCATGGTTTGAGAAACTTTTCTGTAAGGCGAGAGGCGGCGCCACAAGACATGCAGTTTGTTTTTTTTTTCTTCCTAACACTACCCACAATATTATATCAAATAAGCGTAATTAGATCATGGCTGAAATATGCGGACAGCTTTACAGTAGCTGTTGAAACTATGCAAAAGTAGAATGCCTGAATGGTACTAACAAGAAATCACCTTGGCAGCTGAGCAACTTAGTAAATGAGCCTTAGAAACCACAGTTAAAATACGATTAAGGTAAAAGTTTTATGCCAGTATATAGAAGACACCTAGACGTAAAAACAAAGACAGAATCGTTGAACATTACTTTAAGACGAAAGTATTCTATAAAAAGATCAAGAAGAATAGATTGAACCTATTTTCAAAGGACTTTTCTATATATTCTACTCAGAACAAAAATTAACCATTTGAAATAGATAGTTTTATCATATATATATTTTTGTCAATTTTACAATTTTACTTTAAATGAATATAATTAACGTTTATTTCACAATATTAAAAGTATCCAGTTCAAATGGATGTCAAATCATCAAATCAGGTACCTCAATCAGGGCTGCAAACCGACTTAAACCCGGAAACCAAATAAAAGTTGAGAATATTTCTGATACTGAACCTATTTTTGCACATTTGTTGTGTTCTATTCAACATTGTAAAATGTAAAAGATTTTTATTTTAAATTTAAAAAAAAAAAATAGAGGCCAGCTAACTTCGGCTCGACCGAAGTTTATATACCCTTGGAGCTTGATATATGCCTGACCGTTTGTATGGCAGCTATACTATATAGTGGTCCGATTTCCACAAACCTTGTTGAAATTATGTAAAATCATTGAAAACTTAAAAATACGAGCGTTGGGAGCGATAACATTTAAAACAAAATAGTTTTTCCCACTAAGACTTTTTTTCAGATCTAACTTTTGTATGGCAGCTATGCTATATAGAAGTCCGATTTCGACAAGTTTTGGTGAAATTATGTGAAATCATTGAAAACTTATAAATACGAGCGTTGAGAGCGATAGTATTGAAAACAAAAAAGGTTTTCTCACTAAGTCTTTTTTTCAGACCTAACTTTTGTATAACAGCTATACTATATAGTTGTCCGATTTCGATAAGCCTTGGTAAAATTATGTGAAATCATTAAAAACTTATAAATACGAGCGTTGAGAGCGATAGCACTAAAAACAAAAAAGGTTTTCTCACTAAAACTAGTTTTTCAACCGATAGTTCCTATGGCAGCTATATGCTATAGTCATCCGATCCGGCCGGTTCCGACAAATGTGCAGCATATTTGTACCAAAAGACTTCGTGCAAAGTTTGGTTAAGATAGCTTTAAAACTGACGGAGGAGATAGCATAGAAACAGACGGACAGACGGACAGACGGACGGACGGACGGACGGACGGACGGACGGACAGACGGACAGACGGACATGGCTATATCAACTCAGCTCGTCATGCTGATCAAGAATATATATACTTTATGTGGTCGGACATGCTTCCTTCTATGCGTTACAAACATCTGGACAATTTTAATATACCCTCTCCAAGGGTATAAAAACAATAAAAACACCAACCATAGTTAGCTATGATCAAAAGATGACGAAAGCTATCTAATTTAACACTTAAGAAAATGTTTCAATTAATAAAGCGAGCACTAACATCATTATAGCGTACGATGGCATTAAAATCGTACCGACTAAATCAAACATTTTTAACATTTGGACATATTATCAACGTTAATAAACTAAAGCTATTGAGTCTGTCTGTCTTATCAGTACAATCGAATGAAGTCTCAGTTGATAGGGCCTTAAACCTTTTTTTGTCTGATCAAAAGAATACAATTTCTGAATATTATTTTGAAAATTTATATATATAAAAATTGTATTATGTTTGCAGCTCTGATCTAAATTGTCTTGCGATATAAATGAGCCGTGTTCTTCATTCTTCTATTTTCATTTTTGTGTTCTCAATTCTGAAAGAATTTTCTCTCTTTTTACTTTTGGCAAACCACCGGTCCGATCAAGATTGACAGTAGATTCATGAGAGAGAAGAGAAACCACAAGTCCAAGGCTGAATTTTTCGTTTAAATTATTGTTTTTGCTGGCACTGCCAAATTCTGGACGCATTTAACAAAAAACGAGAAGGCCAAGCTAACTTCGGCTGTGCCGAAGTTTTTATACCCTTGCAAATGTTTTAATACATCAGAGTTTAAGAACGCCAGCATTAAAAAAAAAATTTTCTACATAAAACCCACTTTTCGACAGATAGTTCCTATGTCAGCTATTAGATATAGTCATCCGATTTTGACCAAAACTTCCAAATCTGTTTAAAAGCATATACAACTAATAATTGCTGAAGCGAGAGGCGTTTACATTAAAAACAAAAAAGTTTTTCTCACAAAGACCCACTTTTCGACCGATAGTTCCTATGGCAGCTATATGCTATAGTCATCCGATCCGGCCGGTTCCGACAAATGTGCAGCGTATTTGTACCAAAAGACTTCGTGCAAAGTTTGGTTAAGATAGCTTTAAAACTGACGGAGGAGATAGCATAGAAACAGACGGACAGACGGACGGACGGACGGACAGACAGACGGACAGTCGGACATGGCTATATCAACTCAGCTCGTCATGCTGATCAAGAATATATATACTTTATGTGGTCGGAGATGCTTCCTTCTATGCGTTACAAACATCCGGACAATTTTAATATACCCTCTCCAAGGGTATAAAAACGATGCGTATTTTGATGCGATCCAGTAATCGATTGGAGTTTACGGAGTTGAAGAAGTGCGCATCCTCAAGAGAATGCGTCATCGACGAACTCAAATATTAATCGGAAGGGGCAATGTGTAGGCTAGGCACAAAAACTATGTTGCTTACACTTCAGCGAAACGACACATACTGAAAAAGAAAGCCTAATGGTAAGGCTTTAAAACAGGGATGCCCAGAACGAGCTTACCAGCGCATCAAAACCAATACACATACACCAAATATATTTCAAGCAATAACAACAAAATGAGATAGAGAGAGAGAACCGATTTTTGTTTGTGTGTATGTGTGGTCGTTGCTACGTAAATCATACTCAATAGCGCGACAAGCGTTCAGTCGTACGCATAAGCGCGACAACAACAAAACACAGAGCAGGCATATGATTTGTTTTTGTTTTTTGCTGGCTTTTGGCGTGCGCAAAATGTATACGCGCAGGCTATTCCTTTGCGTAGAACAACAACGCATGCGTGTCTTGCGCAATGGGCATGGGCGCCCCTGCTTTAAAATGAAGTGGGTTTCAACATTGTCCGATTCGATTTAGTACTAGTAAAGTCAACAAACAGATCAGTAAACTCACTATTTTGGATCATCCGATGTCCAATCATCATAGCTCGGACAATAAGTTTAGTGTAATAATATATCATTTACCAGCAGTTATGACCAAGCATTCTTTTATTTAAAGGAGAGAGGTGCAGTGGTCCCCCAACGTCATGTAAATTTCGATTTATAAACGAGACTGCCTTTGGTACCGAAATTCGTTTCCGTATCATCCCCTGTACCCTTGCAAAACGTACACTTTCTCCATGTATCCAACCTTTCTATATCTCTTTGCTGTTTCACCAACTCCTATCAAGGGCGAATTGTAATCCACCCAATTAGCCTTCCATCAACCGTTACACCCACTGACAATCCGGCATCTATAATCATATAATGATAAGACATTTCATATGATCATCGATGTGGAGCCAAAACCATAATAGTTAGAAAGTTCAAAATTTCACAATAACTTCCTATAGTGATCGGACATTGTACTAAGAAAGCATTTCCTCAACGCAGCTCCCATTGCTCTCCAAAACGAAAAAAACGTTTAAGTGCTGAAAATATTTACTAGAAGTGTGTTTTCTTGATATCAAAAATAACAAAAAATTATATTTGTTTAAAAATACAATAAAAATACAATTTGAAAACAAAAAAAAACAAAAAAAAATCTTCGCTTGCGTCAGGCCATGATTCGAACCCACAACTGCTGACATGGGCGGCTGACTCTCTACCCTCGCGCCACTTTAGCCTTTTTCAATTCGGTGGCAGACCACTTATAATTATGAAGCGCTCAGTCCGCAAGGCATATTTCTTTTGTAATCTATAATCTTCTATAATCATATAATGATAAGACATTTCATATGATCATCGATGTGGAGCCAAAACCATAATAGTTAGAAAGTTCAAAATTTCACAATAACTTCCTATAGTGATCGGACATTGTACTAAGAAAGCATTTCCTCAACGCAGCTCCCATTGCTCTCCAAAACGAAAAAAACGTTTAAGTGCTGAAAATATTTACTAGAAGTGTGTTTTCTTGATATCAAAAATAACAAAAAATTATATTTGTTTAAAAATACAATAAAAATACAATTTGAAAACAAAAAAAACAAAAAAAAAATCTTCGCTTGCGTCAGGCCATGATTCGAACCCACAACTGCTGACATGGGCGGCTGACTCTCTACCCTCGCGCCACTTTAGCCTTTTTCAATTCGGTGGCAGACCACCTATAATTATGAAGCGCTCAGTCCGCAAGGCATATTTCTTTTGTAATCTATAATCATATAATGATAAGACATTTCATATGATCATCGATGTGGAGCCAAAACCATAATAGTTAGAAAGTTCAAAATTTCACAATAACTTCCTATAGTGATCGGACATTGTACTAAGAAAGCATTTCCTCAACGCAGCTCCCATTGCTCTCCAAAACGAAAAAAACGTTTAAGTGCTGAAAATATTTACTAGAAGTGTGTTTTCTTGATATCAAAAATAACAAAAAATTATATTTGTTTAAAAATACAATAAAAATACAATTTGAAAACAAAAAAAAACAAAAAAATCTTCGCTTGCGTCAGGCCATGATTCGAACCCACAACTGCTGACATGGGCGGCTGACTCTCTACCCTCGCGCCACTTTAGCCTTTTTCAATTCGGTGGCAGACCACCTATAATTATGAAGCGCTCAGTCCGCAAGGCATATTTCTTTTGTAATCTATTATAAAGATAAAGATTCTCAAATAAATGCTTAATTGTTTGAATGGAATTTTAATATCCCTATTCTAGCGATACTTAGTCCTTGGTTCCTCCCAGGGGGGCGAAAACATTTCGTTATTCACACGTACACGACCCGAACGTTTGCCGAAGCTGAGACCAAAAGAGCAGAAAGCCGTCATTCGCTCGCAAGAGTTCGAATCGACATCAATACTCTCTCACTTTTTGGCCTCGCTCTATATCTATAAAAAGAGAGTGTACTGACTGACTGATTCACTAACTCAATGGCAATCATCGCACAGCCTAAACGGTAAGAGATAAAGGGCTGAAATTTGGAGAGGAGTTCTGTTAGTGGAGAAGTTGCGTACTAAGACGGAGCCCACGAGGAAAATGGACGGAAAATTCTGCACTCAAAAACTATTTTTCTTCCGATTGGCTTTAACCTCGGTTTGTAAGGATGGAATACGAAATAGTTTGAAATGTGATTTTCTGATGTTGGAAAATTTTATCCAAAGGTCGGCAAATTCTGCATAAAAAAGTATTTTCCATCCGATTTCCGTGAAACTCGGTTTGTAAGGACAGACTACGATATGATTTAAAATGGGATTTTTCTTACCAAAAAACCGCCCCCAGGTTGGCTTAAAAATCGGTTTGTAAAGATGTAATACGAATTAATTTAAAAGCGTCTTTTCAAAGTCGGAAAATTTTACCCGACTGCCGTAAAATTTCCGGCAAATTCTGCGAGAAGAAAACTATTTATCATCCGATTGGCTTGAAGCTCGGATTCAATTGATGAAATAGAAAAATGTCGGAAAATCTGATCCCCGCGAGTGAAAATGCGCAGAAAATTCTGCATGCAAGAAAACTTTTATTCATCCGATTGGCTTAAACGATAGAATACGAATTAATTTGAAGCATAATTTTCCAATGACGGAAATTCCGCCCCAGGCGCGAAATTCCAGTAAAATTCTACATGGAAAATAACTATTTTTCATCCGATTGACTTGAGATTCTGTTTGTACGGATAAAGTTCGCAATTATTTTAAGTGTGATTTCCCAATGATGGAAAATCCGACCACGGTCTGATATTGGTTCTATACTGTCAAAGGCGCAGCGAAGCGCGACGGGTTATGTGCTAGTATCTACATAAAAATGCATATGTATCTACGAAGTACTTCCGCCTTGGAGTACCCTACACACATCCCATCTTAGGTATGTATGTACGTAGGTACAGTGCTATCCCAGACTACCAACAAAAAAGGGCCAGAAATCGGTTGACTGCTTTTTGGTCCGACGGGGCACTCAGTCAGCAAAAAGTAAATGCTGACCAGTCATTCTCTTTCTCTCTATTTCCACTCTCTTACTAAGCACCCACACAACTTTAGCTGAGAACAATTCTTGATTTGAGGGAGAGTTGGTTTTTTTTATTCTGATATAAAACAATTTTTGTTTATTTTCTTTTGTGCCTTAAATTCTCACACAAACTGACGCATGCTTCTCGTCTCCTCCCCCGCGGCGTCGTTCGCTGCCCGCGCATGTGTTGCGTCTTTTGAGTGTGTGTGTCTGTGTTTGCTCGTAGTCGTTTGCTGTGTCTTCTTCGTGGCTTGCTTTTGTCGTCGCTGCCGTCTCCGTCGTGGTTGTTGTTGTATGCAAGGTCGTTTGCGTACAAATTTCAACATTATTTGAAGGTCGTCCTTTGCCCGTTCTGCGCGTCGCGTTCTTGCGCTCTCGCCGCTCTCTCACTCTTTCTCTCTCTCGTTCTTTCCCTCTCATCCCACATACATATGTTGTTATATTTAATTGAAATTATTTTTGATGTTACCAAAAACCAAAAGTGAAAAATTTGCCTGAACTTGCCTCGCCCTCATATTTCTCCAATGGTCACCACGCGTGGTTAGGTTAATGTACCTTAAATTTATTATAATTCCATCGGCTTTTGCGCCTCTTTCGGTGTTTTTCGTCTTTTATTTCGTTGGCTTGTCCAAAGGGTCGTTGACATTTCTCCTATTGTTGTGTATGATTTAAGCTATTGTTCGTGCTCATCCACATCAGGAGAAGCTGCCCGTTTGCTGATAAGAAGAAACGAAGCTAGAGAGAAGTTAAGAGGAGTGTTTATATTGCGGGTGTTAATTAGCTTAACTGGCACTATGGGCGGACCAAGGTCGTTGGGGGGTGTCAATGACCTTGGCACCAGATATTTGAATTTCGTATAAAATTGAGATATTTAGGTTGTTGCTAGGCAACGGCATGAGTACATGGCTAAGTGGATGAGGTACAATAGGTTCTAATGAACTGAATAATTTGTGTATGGCTTAAATGGATGTAAGGTTAATGAACTCTTGCATGCATATGGTAATGCTCTGGGGTGGATAAGGACGTGGGATAGGGCCAGAATAAAGTGTGGGATCGGGCGGGGCGGGATTCAATTGAAAACGGGAAGGGATTGAATTGGAAATTGTTGATCTCTACTTTGGGGTTTCCACCCTGAAAGTGATTTGCTTTTGATTTGCTTTCGATTTGATTTCGTGAAACAGCTGATGACAGCTGCTCTATACAAAATGAGCAGTGTGCCCAGAAAATGCAAGGAAATTAGGGTCGTACTAATTGATTTCGTAAAATCAGCTTCGATGCTGATTTCGATTTGCTTTCGTTTTAGTGTGACAGTTCTCTTAGAGAACTGCTTGACTTGGTCAAAGATGTTCATGGTTACTTATCTGCACAGCACTCCTAGAAAGTTCGAAGTTACAAATTCTTCCACAATTTTATTCTGCCCTTCCTCTTTGAATCTGTCAAATTGTATATGTGTGTAAATTTTATGAAAGCAAATCAAAATGAAATCAGGGTCGTTCCACTAACTGCTTTGCTTTTGCTTTCACGAAAGCAAATCGAAAGCAAATCAACTTTCAGGAATACCACTAATGTACAAACAGGCTTTCTTGGTCCTGCTTTCTTAATCTAATTGAATATACTACTTCAACGCGAATGAAGAGAATTTATGTAATTTAATTAACTATACCCTTGGAGAGGGTATATTAAAATTGTCCGGATGTTTGTAACGCAGAGAAGGAAGCATCTCCGACCACATAAAGTATATATATTCTTGATCAGCATGACGAGCTGAGTTGATATAGCCATGTCCGTCTGTCCGTCCGTCTGTCCGTCCGTCTGTCCGTCTGTTTCTATGCTATCTCCTCCGTCAGTTTTAAAGCTATCTTAACCAAACTTTGCTCGAAGTCTTTTGGTACAAATACGATGCACATTTGTCGGAACCGGCCGGATCGGATGACTATAGCATACAGCTCTCATAGGAACTATCGGTTGAAAAACTAGTTTTAGTGAGAATAACTTTTTTGTTTTCAATGCTATCGCTCCCAACGCTCGTATTTATAAGTTTTTAATGATTTCACATAATTTCATAAAGCCTTGTCAAAATCGGACAACTATATAGTATAGCTGCCATACAAAAGTTAGGTCTGAAAAAAAGTCTTAGTGAGAAAAACTTTTTTGTTTTTCATGTTATCGCTCCCAACGCTCGTATTTATAAGTTTTTAATGATTTCACATAATTTCATTAAGCCTTGTCGAAATCGGACCACTATATAGTATAGCTGCCATACAAACTGTCAGGCATATATCAAGCTCCAAGGGTATATAAACTTCGGTCGAGCCGGAGTTAGCTGGCCTCTATTTTTTTTTTAACTTCGCACTAGATTGCCATAAAAAATGATTAAGAAGTTTTGATTCGAAAGCGTTTATTAAAATATTGAAAAAAAAACGAAGATTTTGTGGTTTTTTTTTTTACAATTTGCAACTTTGCGTTAAGAGTACCCAAAAGTACCTCTCTGAATTTACTTGCAATATTGCTTATTATTTTCTTTGAATGATGTACCATAGCTGTAGGTATGCGGATTTGCTTTGAATTTTTATAAAATCGCATTTAAAATTATATTCCCATTTGAAATCAAGAATGACTTGTTAAACAGTTAGACTAGAAGTATGCTTTTTTAACTTCGGAATATAGCACATGCTCTCTGAGGTAAAATATTTTTATGCGAAGCCAATTTTGATGTGTTTAAATGTGTAGCATACTCTTAGAAGCATTGAAGGTAAATTGTTATATGTTTAAGATATTAGAGTTTTAATTAATTAATTTTTTTTTGACTAGTTGTGATTAGTGTTGAATCAAAACAGTAGGTGAAATAGATAGAAAATCGGTAAGAGCAGTCAGATTGACTGAAAATCCTTGACAGGGTGCGCAGTCAAGGTCTAAAACTGCTTGTGTCAATATCTCATAAACCATTAGACATATCAAGACATATTATTTTTTTTTTTTTTTTTTTAGAGTTCTGGTACTTATATATACTTTTATGCAAGAATTGGGTCAAATCCCTTTACAAGTTTTTTTTTCTAGAAATATTAAACGAAAATGTTGAAATATTTTTCGACTCTGATTTGGATTATTAATATCCCATAAGTTTTTTTTGTTGCATTTTAAATGATGTGCGTTAAGTTCAATATTTTAAGATCATTTAGTTAGTTAGTAGTCAGCTTCCTAGCTAGGCTAGTGTAGAAATGCCATAGTTTTGTCCAAAAAATGAGATTTCTGGCCCACAGTGCGGCGGGTCATAAACTGTGTGGTTCGCTGAACCGTACCAGTCCTTATTTCCGTGCGGTTTGCATATCTGCTAATTAAACTGTGACACATTTTTTCGTGACAAAAAGTTCTTAAAGGGTTTGATGGGTAGCATAAAACCCCTTTGTGGGTTTGGTTGGCTACCTTTGCAGAGAGTAATATAATTTTGACCAGAAGTTTGCAACGCTTAGAAATATTCCTTTCCGATAAAGTCGATTAAGCTTTGTCCGTCCGTCTGTCCGTTGCCTAGAGTCTTCTTTTTATTGCACGCTGCTAATATGTCGAAACCGACCGGGTTATATGGGAAATGTTGTGTAAATCAAAACAAGAGCTTAAATATAAAAATAGAGGCCAGTTAACTTCGGCTCGACCGAAGTTTATATACCCTTGGAGCTTGATATATGCCTGGCAGTTTGTATGGCGGCTATACTATATAGTGTTCCGATTTCGACAAGGCTTGGTGAAATTATGTGAAATCATTAAAAACTTATAAATACGAGCGTTGGGAGCGATAACATTGAAAACAAAAAAGTTTTTCTCACTAAGACTTTTTTTCACACCTAACTTTTGTATGGCAGCTATACTATATAGTTGTCCGATTTTGACAAGCCTTGGTGAAATTATGTGAAATCATTGGAAACTTATAAATACGAGCGTTGAGAGCGATAGTATTGAAAACAAAAAAGTTTTTCTTACTAAAACTAGTTTTTCGACCGATCTTTCCTATGGCAGCTATATGCTATAGTCATCCGATCCGGCCGGTTCCGACAAATGTGCAGCGTATTTGTACTAAAAGACTTTGTGCAAAGTTTGGTTACGATAGCCTTAAAACTGACGGAGGAGATAGCATAGAAACAGACGGACGGACATGGCTATATCAACTCAGCTGCTATTGCAGCCAAACTTGTTATTGATCAATGTTATATGCTACCACACAATTCTGCCAAGTTTGACTTAAATCGGATGACTATAGCATAGCTGCCATAGGAAAGATCGGTTGAAAAACTAGTTTTAGTAATAAAAACTTTTTTGTTTTTAGTGATATCGCTCTCAACGCTCGAATTTATAAGTTTTCAATGATTTCGCATAATTTCACTAAGATTTGTCGAAATCGGACAACTATATAGTATAGCCGCAGTTAGCGTGCCTCTATTTTTTAGGACTCAACGCGATCAACTATTTGGTGTTGCACACTGTTATGATACAGACGTCCCAGCAGTTGTAGAAATATACCGTTATACTGCCTCTACAAACACATCCATTCATTCTCTCTCTCTTTTTTGTTTCAGTTTTACAACACAATGGAACTGCATCAACGACATCTTTCCAACTTTTACAAATTGCACGGAACATAACAAAAACAAAATTGAGAAACAAAGTCTTGATAAAGATAATAAATACCTAGAAAATTACTTCGCGTTTAAGAAGAATCATCAACCATGTCTAGCATTAAGACAGAGCAACTGAGTGCCCCAACATCCAGTTCCAGTGGTAGCTATCAGCTACCCATGAATATGTCCACTGCAGCTGCAGCAGCAGCGTCAACAGCCACAACAACCACAATACGTCACAATGTCTCCGTTACGAATATCAAATGTGAGCTGGACGAACTGCCCACACCCAATGGCAATGTGGTGCCAGTTATAGCTAACTATAATCATGGCAGTCTACGAATACCCCTGAGTGGAAAGTCAAACACTGACGCCGATTCGGATTCAGAGACAGAGCTAACAAATATAGAGAACCTGAAGGTACGACGACGTGGTACAGATAAAAATGGGCCGCGACCCATGTCCTGGGAGGGAGAACTGAGTGAAGCGGAAACCAATACCCTAGAGGAAGAGGAGCTTATGGACACGGATGGCATGGGCACGATGGTGATCAAGAGCGAGGCTGGTAGTGGTGTACCCACAATATGTCCCATCAAAACGGAGCTGGAAAACATTGCAGAAGAGCTGAAGCCACAGTGCTGTAAGCCCACGGGCTATCCGCTATCTAAACTAAAATTGGCTCCCACGCAGAGTGATCCCATAAATCTCAAGTACGAACCAAGTTTGGGTGATAATTCTCCTTTAATACACTCGCGTACCAAGTCGAATAGTGGAGGACATTTACCGCTGCCCGCCAATCCCAGTCCCGATTCGGCCATACATTCCGTTTATACGCATAGTTCGCCCTCCCAATCGCCATTGACCTCCCGACATGCCCCATACACGCCCTCGTTAAGTCGAAACAATAGCGATGCTTCGCACAGCAGCTGTTATAGCTACAGCTCTGAGTTTAGTCCCACACACTCACCCATTCAGGGGCGTCACAATCCCATTTATGCAGGTGGAGGAGGAGGAGGACCTACTCAGTATGTTCAGCACAGTGTTTTGTACAGGCCACTGAATGTAGAGGCAGCTGAGGCTCAAAATTTGTCTATGGATTCGACCAGCCTGGATCACTCCGGTTCTTCCAATTTACCCGCCTCACCAGCTGGCATCTCCCGACAGCAATTGATTAACTCTCCCTGCCCCATTTGCGGCGATAAGATCAGTGGCTTTCACTACGGCATCTTTTCCTGCGAATCGTGCAAGGGCTTCTTCAAACGCACCGTCCAGAATCGCAAGAATTATGTATGTGTCCGTGGTGGTCCCTGTCAAGTGAGCATTTCCACACGTAAAAAGTGCCCCGCCTGCCGTTTTGAGAAATGCCTGCAAAAGGGCATGAAGCTGGAGGCCATACGGGAAGATCGCACTCGGGGAGGTCGGTCGACATATCAATGCTCGTACACACTACCGAATTCCATGCTAAGTCCGTTGCTCAGTCCGGATCAGGCTGCTGTAGCGGCAGCAGTGGCCAATCAACAGCAGCATCACCGGCTGCAGCAGCAAATGAATGGTTTTGGCAGTGGTTCCACATCCTTGCCGGCTAGCCCCAGTTTGGGGAACAGTGGTAGTGGAGCCAACATTAAAACAGAGTACACGGAGGCAACCGCAAATCATGCAACGCGAACTACTAGCATTCCAGCACTATTGCAGGTAAGGAATTCCACAAAAAGAACAAATTTTCAATTATTTATTAACTTACCAATACCCTTTTTTTCTATTTTCTCTACTCCAGGAAATCATGGATGTTGAACATCTATGGCAATACACAGATGCCGAATTGGCACGCATTAATCAGCCATTGTCCAGTTCCTCGTCCACATCAGCCTCATCAACGACTGCTGTTCAAGGTCAATCATCTAACACTGCCAATAATGCCCAACAAATGACCAATCCACTGCTGGCCAGTGCTGGTCTCTCATCCAATGGGGAGAATGCCAATCCCGATCTAATTGCTCATCTTTGTAATGTGGCCGATCATCGTCTCTATAAGATTGTCAAGTGGTGCAAAAGTCTGCCGCTTTTCAAGAATATTTCGGTAAGTAATTAGATAGATTTATGCCAAAGCCAAGAACATTTTTAACAGTTTTGCTTTCCGTATATTTCTGGTAGATCGACGATCAAATATGCTTGCTCATCAATTCGTGGTGTGAGCTGTTGCTATTCTCCTGCTGTTTTCGTTCCATTGATACACCCGGTGAGATTAAGATGTCACAAGGTAGAAAGATTACGCTGGCGCAGGCCAAAACAAATGGATTACAGGTGAGCTTTCATTGCAATTAATTTTAATTGAACTGAAAGGATACCATAGTTGGTATAACCTAGAGAATGAATCAAGAACGACAATCTTTCAGGACCAAAAAAAATAAAATAATTGACTATGTTTACCAAATTAACCAATAAACGATAGTCGAAATACGTAAGACCGTCAATTTTAAGGAATCAAACTTTCCAACAGAGAAGATAGAAAACTTTTCATATATAAAAAGTTATTTTAGTTTGCTTTTTGGTAATTTAAATGCGTTTTCTTATTATTTAGCAAAATCAAAACCTTTTGTTTGGTTTTTCTGTAACGTTATTCAATGCAGCTTACATTAAAATTTCGTAGGAAATGGTTAATGTGGTCACAGGACCTACAAATGTAAACAAACCTCGCTCAACACACGTTTAGCGAATATCTCTTAAACCTGACGTGCTTGGGGTGAACGGTGAAAAGTTTTCTATCTTCTCTTTTTTTTGTAAACCTGTGTTCTTTATTATATGTATGTGAGGTTTAAAAAATCTCATCTCTGATTTTTTGAAGTTTTATCAAATGCATCTAGTCCTTAATCCAAGGTCGTTCATTAATGAAACGGCTGGCCATCCACAGTACACAATAAATCTCAATCGTCTTTGATATCGGCTTATTTAAATGACATTTTAATTGAGGGCTGAACAAATTGTCAATCCGAACTACAAGGGCTTCCTCGGCCTATATATTCTTGTGATGAGCTTTCTTTAAAATATATTTTCTTTAAAATCTTCAATCGCACGTATGAAACAACATTCTAACATTCTACATCAGAGAACAGAACACTTGCCGCGAGCCTTAGCCAGGCACAACTCATGGGTGCAATCGTTTTTCAATAAGGGGGGTTCATGGGTTCGGGTACACGGAAAGGGTTCAGTATATCTCTGAAATTTTTGGTCCAAACTTTTACAAATTATAAATATTTAGAAGCTTAGATCTTAGAGGCGCACTGATATGTGCTCTGTCGCTAAAGACTCATAAATCCAGAATTTTATTCCAACAGTGCCTCCAAAAATCCAGAAGGAACAAAATTTTCAAGGCTGCAAACCGGTACGGAACCGAGCCCCTTGGAACCGGTTCGGTTCGGGTTTTGTGGGTCCGTCAAACCGGACCATGAACCGAACACACGGCTCACAAAATTAAATAGTTTTTCAACGAAACACACAGAGAAATATTGAAAATATCTAGAGATTTTAGTATAAACAATTGTATTTCGAACTAAGATTGGATTAGACATTTACGCCGCCGCGCCACGCCGCCGCCGCCGCCGATTTTCACGAAAATATCGGCGCGGCGGCGTTCGGCGCCATAGCATTTTTATCTGTCTGTATGAACACATAGATCGGACAACTGTATAGTATAGCTGCCATACAATAGTTAGGTCTGAAAAAAGTCTTAGTGAGTTAAATGTTTTTGTTTTCAATGTTATCGCTCCCAACTCTCGTATTTATAAGTTTTCAATGATTTTACATAATTTTAACAAGATTTGTCGTCACATCACAACTAACTGTCAGCCATATATCAAGCTCCAAGGGTATATAAACTTCGGTCGAGCCGAAGGTAGGCTACCTCTATTTTTTTAGATGCTTTTAAGTAATCGAATAAAAGAATCGATATTGTCTCAGCTCCATTTCCCAATTTGTCATCTCTAGAACATAAACAATGATCTCAGAAAAAAAGCGTTAATTTGATTTTAATTTCTTGAAATTTAATTTTTGTTTAATTATTGGATAAGGGGCTTAAGTTTAAGTTTAATAAAGAAAATAAATGAAAATTGAAGAAATGAAGAAATCTTTCAGAAAATTATATAAACTTAGAAATGATACAAATTGCTATATATTTTATTAAACAAATTTTTTTTTGTTACTGTGTACGCCGCCGGCCGCCGACAAATTCGACGGCTTATCTGCCGCCGCCGCCGCCGGTTCTTTCTTAACTCAACGCCGCCGCCGCCGGTTTTTCTTGACCCCCTACGCCGCCGCCGACGCCCAAGCTATCGGCTTAAACCTCTAGATTGGATGACTTTTCATTGCAAAGAAGATAAGTTTATGAAAGCAATATAAAGCAATAAACAAATATCAAATATGTTAATGATTCATTTGAAAATTTTTCAAGAGAACATCCTATACAACGAGAAGTGTTTTAAGATTTTGGAAAAAATTGCCTAGCTTTTCCAACAACTCAGGTATCAGTTGAACGATCCTTTTTAACACTTTAGTTTGTTCTTTCTGATCTAAGAGCTAGTATAGATGAACAGTTTCTATAAGATATAACGCTTATTGACTTAAGCCAGAATTCGGCACGGTCTTATTTACTGTGTATACAACGCCGATCTACGGCAGCACTCCGACAGCATGCGACCTTATACTGCTCTCTTTTGCAACAACACGTGCTACATGAGTGCGCGCTCGAGTCGCTTAACACACACACGCGACGCAAATTCAGCTGATGAATTTTATAATTTAAATTACATTATATAGGCTATTTCCACCAAAGAAATGAAGAAAATGATATAATTTCTTTCATACGATTTGGCATTCCTCATGAAGGAGTTTGGTATTTTTTAAAAAAGTACTCTCTACTCTCTGGAAGTAGAAATTCTCATCAGAAATAATTTGTCAATCAATGGAAACTTTAAACTTTAAAGAAATTAAAATAAAAAGAAATTAGGCAAGTGATTATGGGCTAATAGATATAGGTTCAAGGGTCTTAGGAACCGGTCCGCGAACAGAACCTACGACTTTACAATAGGTTCGAACCACCGCACCGAACCTTCTGCAAAATTTTTGAGGTTTGCAGCCTTGAAAATTTTATAAATCTGTTTTTCCACTATGACTTGGAAACACAAGCTGATAGAACACAACCAATGTAGATTTTTCTAGTGCAATCCATATTAACATAATTAGATCAAAATAGTAAAAGCTATTTTCTAAAGAAGAAGAAAATAATGACCCGTGATATTTATGCGGCCCGCATTTCCCCATGAAATTCTCTGAATTTGACGTGTCGATCAGTGTGAAGGCAGCCTTAAGGGTACTGTAACTAACTTTACATATCTCAAGTAACAGCAAAATACACAGCCTGTCCAAATCAGCTGGTTTGCTTTAACAATTACTATTTCGTAAATGAACCGATTACCATTTTACTAGGGATAAGGAATATTCTAAATAATTCGTTGAGCGAAATGTGTAAAAACGATTTTGGTTTTGGTGCGATTTCATTCTCTTATTTAAAGTTATTTTCAATTTCAAGAATATTTTCAAATTAATTAATATTATTTTCAGGCCTGCATTGAACGCATGCTCAATCTGACAGATCATTTGAGACGTTTACGCGTGGATCGCTATGAATATGTTGCCATGAAGGTGATCGTGCTGCTGCAGTCGGGTAAGTTGTTGATCCTAAATCGATCGCCCCGCCTTATCACTGATCATTCTCCTATACCTTAGATACCTCCGAGCTGCATGAGGCGGTCAAAGTGCGCGAATGCCAGGAGAAGGCATTGCAAAGCTTACAGGCTTATACTCTGGCCCATTATCCTGATACGCCGTCCAAATTTGGTGAGCTGCTGTTGCGTATACCCGATCTGCAGAGAACGTGTCAGGTGATTTACAGAAAGACAAGTCCTCGTTTCCGAATCGAGTTTTCAATCTCCCTCTCTCTTGCAGCTGGGCAAGGAAATGCTGACGATTAAGACGCGAGATGGTGCCGATTTTAATTTATTGATGGAACTGTTACGCGGAGAACATTGACAAACAACAACCACACCACACACAAGTTTTATATGTAGTATTAGTATATCTATTTAGATTTTTATTGGACTTAACTAAGTAATTCGATGTGTAAGCTCTGAAAACATGTGCCTAAAACGAAAAGTGAAACAAGACAGCAACACTAACAACATTTGTTGTTTGGTTGTTGTTGCTAGCTTTTTTATATACATACATACATATAAACTGACTTATGTATAGAGTAAAACTAAAGCACACATGGAAAATGAAAAGACTAAGAAATTTAATATTAAACACAAACAAATTGAATGAAATCAAATTACCATTTAGTTAAAACAAAACACAAAAGAAGAGGATGTTAGAAAAAACCCAGCAGCTAGCGATTTTTATATTACTTTAAATGAAAAATGCCAAAACCGATTTGGTTTACCACCACACAGAGAGCTGCTAGAATTTTCTATATATATATATATTAATATAAACGAGTATATATCCATTTTTTAAATGTTGTAGCATATAGTTTTAGTGCAATTTCACACACACACTCACACACACATGTCTACTTACATAACTAAACTATATACCAGAAAAGACCACTCGAAAGGACTATTCCAGTGATTATGATGATGAAACTACATAAATCAAATTTATTCTTTTGTCAAAACATTAAATTGCATTAATTATATTCTTTGATTTTACTTAATAGCTGAAGCAAATCCTGCAACAGGATTTAAAACATTTAACAAAAACTCTTAAGTTTTACATTTTTTTTTTGTTTTTGTGTCATCAAAAATATGTAAAGAAAAGCACATTGAAATCTTAGATAGATATACAAGTATGTATGTTTGTACCTATATGTCTAAATATGTGTGTATATGATGTATGTAAAACTATTAAAACTTCCAGCCCCACCAGCAAACAAATGAAACAACCAGAAATGTAATTCCAACTTAATTTAAATGCAAACTTTTAAAGTTAAAATGTTTATCTAACAATAGTTAATTGCTAATTAACACACATACACACACCTAACCATAGTTAAATGCAATTGTCAAACTGAAAATCAAATCAAAATTAATTTATAATTCTCTCCGCAGGAAAAATTTAGCTTCCAGTTGTTAACATAAGGCACAAGTAAACCATGGCTGATGAATATATGGCTACACTTTAGTTTCAAGTTAATAGTTTTTTGTTTAAATTTTGTTATATGGCAACATCTTTTATGCTCAATCTCTTTTATTTAGTTGGACCAAACGGTGTTGGACGGAAATAAATCCTATAAATTATTGATCTCCCGAAGTGGACCTCATCTTTTTGCCAAAAGCTTACAAACCTCGTCCCCTCTTACCCTTCGTTTACAATACTTTTTCGACGACCAGGCAAAAATTATACAAAATAAAGGAGAGCTTAGAAAAGCGACAACATCGGATCGGGTGACAAAATCATTATAATGAGCTGAAAAGGGACCATTTAATTTGTCTCCTTGCTTTACTTCATTTCTTGGTGGATTTTGCATTCACTTCTTCAAGGCTTCACCTAAATAAAATGAGATCAAACAATTGAAAGTTTCTTAGAAACAATTCACGCTTCTCTAACAGTTTGTTGTTAAGTATTCAGTTTCACTTTCTCAAACAATTTTGCGATTTAAACCAAAGTTTCAACCAAATCGCACAGTTATTGCGAAAGTGCGAATTTGTTATATTCCACAAGTAAACGAGCTTTAAGAGCAGCGATGGGCAACCACAATAAAAACAATTTCGGGTTAATAAATAAAAGAAAAAATCTGTCTGTTTTGGTAGCGCCCTTTCATTAGAATTTTTTCTAAAGAGTACTGCCATGAAATCCTTGGTTACTTTAGGACAGTGTCCGGCAAAACACACATGCTTATTTTGCCTTTGAATGTGTGCGTTCAGACACGCCCGAGCGCTCTCAGTTAGCACATGTTTGTTATTGCACAAGAGAGCAGTGTACGCTCGTATAGTGTCTGTGTATCGACGCCGCTCCTACAGAGGATGGACGTCGCTACAGAAAACTGAACGGTGCCGAACACTGCTTTAGGACCTAATTTTTTCATTTTCAAAATAATGACTCTAAAACAGCGATGCGGGGGCGAAAACATTTCGCTATTCACACGTGCATGACCCAAATGCTTGCCGAAGCTGACATCTAGAGAGCAAGAAAGCGTCATTCGCTCGACAGAGTTCGAAGCGATTAGGTCGAAGCAAATTCACGGAGCTTTGTTTTCGCACACTAATACACTCTCACTTTTGGCCTCGCTCTCGCTGGCCATCGCTGCTCCAAATAATTTCAGCTGTTGAAGAGAGCAGTATCACTTTAAAGTGGCGTTGATACATGCTCCTGCATCATGATACCTCAAATTGGCTATTTTAAAGCCGCATCACTCTAGTGCAGTAGAAAGATTATTTCAAATTTATACTTGATCAGGAAGCAACACCTCAATTTGCTACTATTAATTAACACTACAAACAATCATAGTTCTTTTCTTTTCTCGTTATGATAGCACGATTCATCAGCCACCCTATTTATATGTATAGCTTGTCAAACGTCCATTTTTAGAACATTTTGCTGATATTTTTCTACTTAAGTTCAAAAGCTTAAATAGTTTTTAAATGCGCAACCAAATTGAAATAGTTTCCAGGAAAAGAAATCTGTTAAAATTTGCTTGTGTCATTCTGGTTAAGCTACTTTTCCTCTAATCACCCCCCCATACACAACACTACTCATTCATAGTAAATATTTAATTTCATATTTTTGCATATAAATGTAATAAACTGAAATTTCCAATGGAACAACAATTAATCGTAATTGTCAATGCAATATTTTGTAATAAACATTTTTTTCGAAAAAAAAACAGTGTACTGAATCTATTGAAAATTTAAATCCTATATCTATTTAGTGGGTTGGAAACTGACCGAGGGACCTCAACCAGCTACGGAACATAATGAGAGAGAGAACCCTCTATTTTTTTTTTAAATTAATTGCGGAGTTCGCCCGTAAACGAAGGACGTGCGGTATGATCAAGAATGAGTCTATTTTTCAAATTAAGTTAATCAAAAAATTCATATTGTCCCGTATGGAAAGGGTACGTGTCGAGACGGAAGACTCATCGCAATTAATTGTAAAAGGTGATTTTTTAGCAGCTTTCGGATATGCTTAAAAAAAATACCTAACATTCAAAATTTTATGTAATTTGAAATTTGCCGCGGCTGCGCCTCGAAAAGTTCTAACGCTGGGTCCAACTTTGGCATACTCTCTCCAACATATGGGACGGTTTGTTTTGAATAAATTCTTTAATATTCTTTCTGTGCATCAACAGCTGCGGGCTTGTCGCCCAGAACCCCAAAATATAGTCTTAGGGAGTTATATCGCACGATCTAAGCGGCCAATTAACCGACCCCAAACGTGAAATAAACTGTTCACTCAACTCGCCTCTCAATTTTGCCATTGTTTCGCGTACTGTGTGGGGCACGTGGCACCGTCTTGTTGACACCACATGTCAGTCAAGTCCTGCTCTTCCATTTTGGGCTAAAAAGTTTGTAATCATCGCACGGTAGCGCTCTCCACTCACAGTTACGTTCCTGCGTTCGTCATCTTTTAAAAAGAACGGTCCAACGATGCCACCGGCCCATAATCAACACCATTTTTCGGAATACATTTGCAGTTCTCTTCACACCAAATACGGTAATTTGGTTAATTAAACCAGAAATAAGCTTCGTCGCTGGACACAATTTTCCGATGAAATCCATCTTTGCAAGCGTCGATTTATTAAAAGTTAGCCTTCAGGCTTAGGCTTCAATTCTTGCACCAGCTGTATTTTAAAAGGTTTTATACCATAGTAACAGAGGCCAAATTGCTGCGAACGACACCGAATCGATAATTCACGTTCGTTCATAACCAACATTCGCTTTTTGATGTTTGTGTTCCACTTGAGCTCCCTCGCTGTCCTGATAGGCAGCCTTGGTTCACAAGAGAACTAATTAATTTAAAAAAAAAAGAAGTCAAGGTATTTAAAAAAGTACAAGATTTCGAAAAAATCATCTGATTTCTCTCGTTATGTAGATGTTCGTTCTAGATTTAATGTGCTTAATGCACAATGTTATAAAGACTATCTTAACCGTTGGAGGCTGCAATTCTCGCAAAATCCTAAGCAGTTTTATTCGTTTGTTAACTCTAAACGCAAATCGTTCACTATCCCCTCTTCTGTGCGTTATGGTAACGTGATACCGAACTCTGATCAGGCGATAACCGATCTGTTTGCGGAGTTTTTTACGTCAACCTACTCGTCTACTAGCTTCCCTGCGAATCAACCATACCCTCATCGGCTGAATAAGTCTAATTGTATTTTTAGCCCTGTGATAACTGAAAGCTCTCTCCTTTGTGATCTTAACTCTGTAAGACTTGTCTATGCACCGGGACCCGAGGTAGGTTTTGCGCTGATGCACTTTGTAAGCCTATTCATAAATTATTTGAATTGTCTCTGGAATCATCCACTTTTCCTATGTTATGGAAGGATTCTTTTCTCATTCTTCTCCATAAAAAAGGTAATAAGTCGGATGTTGAAAATTATAGAGGTATTTCAAAGCTGTCTGCAATTCCGAATGCTTTTGAGAGAATTATGAAATCTCAATTGCAGCATTTGTGTAGTTCCGTTATTTTACCCCATCAACTGTAACGTTCGGCTGGCATGTGCCATACTCTAAACAAAAATAGTTTAGGTAACCGTGGCACCAAAAATTAACTGCACTCTGGAACCAAGATAACCGGGCGGGACTCCTTGTTGGGCTAGCTAACAATCGGCTGATGGGAGGTTCGTGGCTATCCGCTGATCCAGGCCATACACACACATTTTATTGATGAGTCCCTGTAACAAACTGGTGGCCAGCGATTATTCGGTCGGAACTGGGGCTATTAACAAAAATCTACAAAAATTGAAATTTACCACGGATCTTCCCATTACTCAAAAATAAAATAAAACAAAGTACTCCTCGATGATATGGAGATACTGGCGTCTCTACCCTCCCTACCGTGATTCATGGGAGCGTTGAATTATCATGAATCCCTTAACCAATTTACTCTTGCACACTTAACTCCAGTCGCTGCCACACATTTAAACTCTTAATATTTCATTATCCTTCTAGGAATCAAGTATTCAATATATTCAGATCAAAGAAACAAGATTTAAGTAAATTCATTGTAAATAACAGATACGATTAATATGGCTTAAGGCGAACTTAACTCTATTAATATTCAAATGCAATATCGTATTAAACAGAAGCATTAGCGTGATGGGGTGTTTAAACAAATCCGCAAACAAAAGTAATCATAGTTGAACTAAGAATATTGTCAAATTACAACATCCCTTGCTCCGGAAGGCTGCGGCTAGCTGCAGCAGCGGCTGCTAATTAGCAGCACACTTCCCTTGCTCCTTTTGGGAGTCAGGTGCCAAAGCAAGCCAGGCCGTAAGCAAAATCACACGATCAAATTATGCGGCAAGATTTGAGGTTATGTAGCTTCAGTACGAATTTTCCTGGTCTGGAAGTAGCTTGGCCCCTGTGGCTCGCAAATAGGGAACAAAGCCCAATTAGGATGAAAGCGCACAGCGCACCACGAGACAGGGACCGATGAAGACTAAAAGGAATAGAAGAACTATTTGAGAACACAAGTCTGCAGACGCGGTGGGGACAATTTAAAGTTACCTGCAATACGCTCAAACACTGACTTGCGAAATAAAACTCAGTATTCCCAATGCTGCTTATTGTGGGCGCAAGTGACCACGACAGTTGGATGCCGAAAATGTCTTTAGGGGATCTCGATGGTCGACGAAAAAGGTCTGCACCGTTCGACGTTAACAATGGGAAAGAAGGATAGAAACGGAAGCCGCCATGACAAAACTAAATGGCTGACATGCAGGGTTGCGTTGAGATTTTTGGTATTTTTTTTTTCCATGCCTTTGAACTGGTTCCGAGCCCTAACTCGCACGTCACTTGCACATCTGACTAAGGGGGAAGCGAATAATAACAAAATTTATTGTTCATACCGCGATGAAGCAAAACTGACTACTCGCCCATTACAACACCTGATAACTTGCCATTTCTCTTACCAAATGAGCAAGTTAGACGGAAACAGGGCGAATCAGAGACGAATATCCTTAGAAGCAAACGTTCCTACTAGCTTGCCTTGAAGGTCTTCTAGTTTATAAAAGCTAGTGCCAAGCTTCTCGCGCACTCGGGCTTTCACAAACAAGGGGCTAAGTTTAGCATTAAAACTTTTATTGAAACTACTTTGCGAGAAATTACGACGAAAAACTTCTTGGCCGATTTTGTAATGAACCGGCTTTGAGCGGAGGTTATATTGCCGTTGGTTGTTTTCGTAGGCTTTTTTGACGTTAGTTTGAAGTTCTTCTCGCAACAAGACTAATTGATCATCCTGGCTTACGTGCATTGCGGGTTCATCTAACGAATGAAGACTTCTTAGCAGTTGGTAAGTAGATCCATGTGTTATCATGTCAAACCCGTATAAAGCGTGGTAAGGTGAGTATCCCAAGGACTGATGCAGACTGTTACGTCATGCGCAGCTAATATGGCTCACATTTTCGTCCCAACGAAAAGCACGAATTCCTGCCAATACAGACCGATTGACCCTCTCACTTGCGTTGGATTGCGGAGAATACAGTGCTGTATACAGGTGTTTTATCTCGAATTTGGTCAAGAACGCATTGAATTCATTGCTTTTGAATTGCGAACCATTATCGCTAACTATAACTTCAGGAACGCCGTAGCAATGAAATATGTCTTGTAGTAAAAAGTTTTGAATAGCCAAGGAATTGAATTTACGCAAGGGACAAAGCCAATGGAATTTTGAAAAGTGGTCAAGGACAATTAATAAGCCAATATGGCCTCGTTTGCTTCTCGGGTAAGGCCCTAAAAGATCAATATAGAGTCGTTGAAACGGTCTTGACGTTGGCATGTGCTTGCAATGTTACATTTGGGGCCTTCGTTGCTTTGCACGTATCGCAACTCCTTATATAATTTCGGACATCTTTGACCAGACCTGGCCAAAAGAAGTTTCGGCGAATCAACTCCACGGTTTTGCCTATACCACCATGGGCTGTAATCAAGGCGTCATGGGCTCTGCTGATTACCTCAGTACGCAATGGAGTCGGTATCCACAACTTCCAAGCGCGGTTTTCTTGATCCGGTTTACCTGACGCATGTTCACGCCTACAATACACATAACCATCAATAACTCGCAAATCTGGTAACCGACTTTCTTCCAGTTGCACTTTCTTTCTCAGAGTTTCATACTCCGGGTCAGAAAAGTGTTGCGAAGATAAATCAATCTCCGGCCCTACGTCGTCAATAGCCGATAATTCTTCATAACCCATCTCGAAAGTCTACCAGTCAAATTGGGTTGGTAACAACTTCGAACTCTTGCATTTCGATATAGCATCAGAACTTTTCTAGCGCTACAACAACCGATAAGCACTCTCGTTCGGTTACACTACAATTTCGCTGTGACGCGGTCAGTTTTTTGGATATAAACGCAATGGGCTGTTCGTGGCCATCGTCAGATAACTGAACAAGAACCGCACCCACTCCGTAATCGCTGGCGTCACAGTGAACGAAGAACTTTTTTGAAAATCCGGGTTGACCAGAACAGGAGGCGACGTAAGGATGCGCTTTAATAAATCAAACGCTTCCTGAGCGTCATTTGTCCAAACAAATTTTTTCTTTCCTTTCAGTGTTTCTGTAATCGCATAGGTGATTTCCGCAAAACGCTCTATAAATCGTCGGTACCACCCTGCTAAACCTAAAAAGGCGCGTACTTGGCGTATATTTTTCGGTACCGCCCAATTTATGATCGATGATATCTTTTGTGGATCGACAGAAATGCCACCCTTACCAATAATATACCCCAAGTAATTAACTGCTGTGACACAGAACTTACTTTTGGCTATATTAAGAGTAAGGTTTGCCTTTTTGAATTGATTGGCAATTCTTATCAATACCTCGGCATGGTTTTCGAAACTATCAGAGACTACGCATAAGTCATCCAGATATCCGAAGACACAATTGCGAAGATCTGGCGGAATGATCTCGTCCATTAATCTACTCATTGTCGCAGGAGCATTACAAAGGCCGAAAGGCATCACTGTAAACTGGTACAGTGGCCTTCCAGGAACTGTAAAAGCAGTCAAGGCTTTCGATTTTTCCGTCAAACCGATTTGCCAGTACGCGTCTTTGAGATCAATTTTTGAGATCAACTGCGCTTTTGGTAAACTGGCGAAGATTTGTTCGATGCTGGGCAACGGATAGGCGTCTTTACGAGTAACTTCGTTTATGCGTCGAGCATCGAGACACATTCTAACCTTTCCAGGTTTCAGAACAATTCTCATGGGAGAACTCCAGGCACTGGAAGAAGGCTCTATGACACCTAACTCTAACATCCGGTCTATTTCCGCGAACATCAATGCTTCTACAGCTGGAGAAACTGGATAAAATCTTTGTTTTATCGGCTTGGCATCGCCTACCTCTATTTCGTGTTCAATCAACTTGGTTCTACCCAGTCCTTGTCGGTCAAAACTCGGAAACATAGATTTGATTACTTCTAATTGTTGCTTCTGAGCTCTGGTTAACGGATATTCTGTTTCAGCAGGGTAATTTTCAATGGGATCCAAATCCTGAATGGAAGAAATAATACCAGGTGCTAGTTCAAACTTTTTCCAGAAATCAATCCCCAAAATTAGCCTCTGAGCAATAGCAGGTATAATATATAATTTGATTGGTTCAGTCTTGTCAGAATAATTCATTGATACCGACATCCATCCGATAACGGCATGAGAGTTTCCGTCCGCGGTTTTGACATAACTTTTCATTTTATGGAACTCAGGCAAAGTCGAAAAATCTTCTGTGGCCAATGATGAACCAACACAACTAATCGTGGCGCCGGTGTCGTGCAAACCTTGTTCGGTTAATCCGAGAAAGTTCACCGTAGCGTACGCTTGAATGTCTTTACAACTTGCAACAACTGAAGAAACTAGAAATTTTCCTTCAGCTCGTACGTTTGTCCAAAACCTTTTTAATCGCAATGTACTACAGTGAATATTATATCTCATTAACCTAACGTGATATGGTACTAAAGGTAACTTAGGATATGAATTTGTATTTGTATCTATACCCGAAAAGGACTGTAAATTCGGTTTCGACTGTAAATTTATTTGTGAAAAGCTGGGCGAGGATGGTCTTGTGTCGGAGGCTGCACGCGGGTCTTGGTGAATGCAACCTGATTCAAGTTTTCCGACTTCCTTGACCTACAACGCTTACAGTTAGGTTTATACATCTCTGGCTCACCACAACCATAACAAAAAATTGCTTTATGGGCCAGACAATCCTGCCAATAATGCCCCTTTTCCTTACAATTCCAGCATGTACTTATTTGAACTGCAGAAATGCACTGGTTATCAGATTCCTCGACCGAGGCATCTGGATTCACAGCCGCAATTGCTGGTTTGTGTTTGTTTTGGGGTCTTAAATAACTTGCAGGTCCTCCCTCACCAAGAAATCGTTCACGTCTAGCACACAGAGTACGCAGATGAGCAACAGAATTCACCTGAATATAGAGAAGTTCATGTTGGATTTCTTTTAAAAGGTTTCCTTTGATAATTTCCAAAAGCTCGCCATCTTTCATGGGATCGTTAATACGATCTACAAGCTGCATAATGGAATTATAAAAATCTTCAAAAGTTTCTCTAGGTTTCTGTCTACGACTACGAATTTCTGCACGGAGATCATACTCAGAGCGAGGCTCTTGATACTCTCGACGTAATTCGGTACGAAACTGCTTCCAGTCAATTTGCTTTTTCTGTTTTCGGTATCTCCAGTACCATCCTAAAACTTTTCCAGACAGAAGAACGGGTAAATTAATGGAAAGCGCTCCAAAATCTCCGTTTAAAGTATCCTTAGTAAGCACTTTGACGCGATACAAAAATTCCTCAACGGTCAATCCGGTCGACGATGCGTCAAATTTGATATGCCAATTCTGAATAACTTGGGTCATTTTGTCAGGACTTAATAGCCGTGGCCAAGATTCAGAGATACTGGATGAAGAGGTTAACTCTTCGGTACAACTTGCTGAATCGATAGCACCATTTTCAATCGGATCTGATTCAGGGGCGTTATTAGGAATATTCATAGTGCTCAACGTTTTAGATGGGGTTTCGGAAATCATTCTTGAAATCCGCTCATAATCCACAATTGGTTGCGCTGGGGCTCTGACCATACGAGCTGGTCTGTCCCTTGTTAATTTCTTACCCGTTTTGGGGGAATTATTTGAGTCTACTAAATTGACATTTCCCTGACGAGCAAATCCCCGAGTGTTTGGCCTGTTTTTGGGAACAGTCCCGGTAAGTGCACCGGACTCTAGTTCCAGTGACAAATTAGTATTTACAGCTACGTATTGTAATTGATGTGGTTGGCATAAGTCTTGGCATGTAGGACACTCTTCCTTATCTGTTAACCAATTAATAATACATGTTTGGTGAAATATATGCTGGCAAATAGTTCTCACACAAGCCTGATTCCTTTCCATGCGATTTAAACAAATTTGACAAGAATTGTCCTCTTCTTCGTTATTTAGGGCACTTGCGGTATTTGGACTGTGCCGCACCGCCATATTTACGTGTCTTTTCTAATACTAGTTTTCTAAATTCTTTGTATATATCTTATGTGGCAGACGAAAGGAGAAAGTGCAAAAGCTTAATGATTTAAATTTGAGTAAACGGGTCGGAATAACTAGAATGGGCTATTGAACTATAAATACATGCGATAAATATACGATTCCTTTTTAAATGCAAAGGCTTCCTGACTGCCATAGGTTATGCGAGGTGATTGAATCACATCATGCATGCCTTTCCATATGGGACTCCGGAAGTATTACTTTCAAAGTGGTTTCTCTATCCGCACTACTAAAAAAGTGACATTTTATTTGAAATTTTCATATGAATTGACACGAAAAACGCTGGTCTTCCCTTATTCCAAAGAATAGATTTGTTGATGGAAGTACAAATCCATTTAAAATTAACAACATTTAAGAATGCTCTGAGTCGCGTCGGTATTTCGGTCTTACGCCAAAATAAACCACATGTCGCTTACCCAGAAGATTAACTGTCCGCTGCCAAATTTTAAACTAGGGAAATGTTGTAGTAGTTTGTCTTTTAATTTCATTTCTAGTTCACCAGATTATGACGTAAATTCATATTCTGTGAATAGAGGAGTGAGGTGAATTGACTCCGAAAATAAAGCAAATGATGGGTAACTCTGATATATTAGAGCAACTACCAGATAAGAATTAACTTGTCTTTCGTTGCCCCACGTTGGGCGCCAAAAATATATGTAACGTTCGGCTGGCATGTGCCATACTCTAAACAAAAATAGTTTAGGTAACCGTGGCACCAAAAATTAACTGCACTCTGGAACCAAAATAACCGGGCGGGACTCCTTGTTGGGCTAGCTAACAATCGGCTGATGGGAGGTTCGTGGCTATCCGCTGATCCAGGCCATACACACACATTTTATTGATGAGTCCCTGTAACAAACTGGTGGCCAGCGATTATTCGGTCGGAACTGGGGCTATTAACAAAAATCTACAAAAATTGAAATTTACCACGGATCTTCCCATTACTCAAAAATAAAATAAAATAAAACAAAGTACTCCTCGATGATATGAAATACTGGCGTCTCTACCCTCCCTACAGTGATCCTTATCCTTCTAGGAATCAAGTATTCAATATATTCAGATCAAAGAAACAAGATTTAAGTAAATTCATTGTAAATAACAGATACGATTAATATGGCTTAAGGCGAACTTAACTCTATTAATATTCAAATGCAATATCGTATTAAACAGAAGCATTAGCGTGATGGGGTGTTTAAACAAATCCGCAAACAAAAGTAATCATAGTTGAACTAAGTATATTGTCAAATTACAACATCCCTTGCTCCGGAAGGCTGCGGCTAGCTGCAGCAGCGGCTGCTAATTAGCAGCACACTTCCCTTGCTCCTTTTGGGAGTCAGGTGCCAAAGCAAGCCAGGCCGTAAGCAAAATCACACGATCAAATTATGCGGCAAGATTTGAGGTTATGTAGCTTCAGTACGAATTTTCCTGGTCTGGAAGTAGCTTGGCCCCTGTGGCTCGCAAATAGGGAACAAAGCCCAATTAGGATGAAAGCGCACAGCGCACCACGAGACAGGGACCGATGAAGACTAAAAGGAATAGAAGAACTATTTGAGAACACAAGTCTGCAGACGCGGTGGGGACAATTTAAAGTTACCTGCAATACGCTCAAACACTGACTTGCGAAATAAAACTCAGTATTCCCAATGCTGCTTATTGTGGGCGCAAGTGACCACCAGCCGCCATGACAAAACTAAATGGCTGACATGCAGGGTTGCGTTGAGATTTTTGGTATTTTTTTTTCCATGCCTTTGAACTGGTTCCGAGCCCTAACTCGCACGTCACTTGCACATCTGACTAAGGGGGAAGCGAATAATAACAAAATTTATTGTTCATAGCGCGATGAAGCAAAACTGACTACTCGCCCATTACACAACACGGCTTTGTGAAGCGTCGATCCACTACAATTAACCTATTAGAGCTTACATCTTTAGTGATCAAAGGATTCTAATGTAAAATGCAAACTGACGTGATTTATACTGATTTTAGTAAGGCTGTCAATCATTCCTTGCTACCTTACAAATGGAGTTTAATTGGTTCTCAAACTAACCTTCTTAATTGGATCTCTGGTTATTTAAGTTCTAGAACACAAAAAGTTCTTTTCTCTAATTCATATTTCGAACCAATCCAGGTTACGTCTGGTGTACCCCAAGGTAGTCACTTGGGTCCATTGCTTTTTACACTCTTCATAATTGATCTTCCGTCAGTTTTGACTCACTCTCGTGAGCTTATGTACGCCGATGACGTGAAACTATGTTTAACATATAATGATTTGGTTTTCCGCTTTAATTTGCAAGCTGACTTGGATTCATTTCAGTCTTGGTGTAAAGATAATCTATTAAACCTTAACAGTTCCAATTGTAAGGTTAGAACATTTTATAGAACCACACCACAATTCTTTTCTTATATGATTAATAATGTCCCACTAGAGTGTTTGAATGATACAGTCTATGAGGTAAATGATCTTGGGATTATTCTAGATCACCGACTTAAATTTGACTCTCATATAACGGCTACTGTTTGTAAGGCCAGGAGTATTCTTGGGTTTATTAAGCGCTGGTCGAAGGAATTTGATGATCCATATACGACGAAAATTTTGAACATTTCTCTTGTCCGCCCTATACTTGAGTACGGATCATGTGTGTGGTGCAAAAGCAGTATTGTTCTCATATATGATAATTCAAATCAACATCTGGGACGAATTGGACTGTTACAACCACATGCTTTATTCCGCTATAAAATCCTGATTTACTATCAAATCGCCAAGTGTCAACTTTTTCCCGTGGCTGGGAAGGAAGGGGCAATTTAGATTTACAATTGAAAATTAACCGTGATAAACATTCGTCAGCGAAACAAGATCTCGATAATATTGTTGAATGTTTTCCATTAAAGTAAGGCCAACAATAATTTCTTGGTTTTGCAATCAAAGAATCGGCTGCGTTGAATAAGTTGTCGAAATTAGAGATTCAAATTTTGTTTGGAGCAGTTTCTCATATTTCTTTTACAAAATTTTGTAGTGTCCTGTTTTTTTGTGTTTGTGTTATGGATTAATTTAGAAAAAAAAATAGATATAAATATAAAATACCATCTATGGCTCTTTGCAATTCCAATGATTCCAATGATGACATCGATTCCCTCAGCAATGAGGAACTGGAAGCTAATCTACGAACAATGAATACCATCAAAAGTTTCGAGGATATCTATAAAACGTACAAGCCGGCAATCATCACCAAACCTCCAGAAGTCCATCAGCATCCCGTTTCCATTTTGAAAAATAGAAATAGTACCTACTCCACTACTACACTTAAAAACACTCAATCCCTGTCCAGTATTACCTTGGCTTCATTCAGTTTAATAGGCAAACAAGTGAGGGATAAGCTCGAAGAACTTCAAAAGTTACCTAAGGAGAGAAAATTGCCCTTCAACGATCTGAGGTTCAGGTAAATTTTGACTCAAATGTACTTTGGTTTTTAATAATTCCTTCCCCTAAATAGTTCAAATTTCCGCATAGCATCGGGTCAAATCTTGAATAGAAGTAATGACAGTTATAGTTGTGGCCAAGGTAAGTAATAAAGTTGGATAATTTCTGGTACCGAACTCTACAGTCCAAGTTATAAAGGACTTAGTCTTAAAATCTTAATCCTTCTTTAAAAGATCAAAATTATGGAAATGTCGGAAATTGTGTGACTTTTGCGGAGCCCGAGTGTTCGAATGCATTTAACTATACAGGATATTATGATCAGGGCTGTTCCAATTGTTGCTGTTGTGGCTATAACCCAATCGAGGAAGGCTCACAGGAGCAAATGCAGCCACAGATATCTTGTTGTTGCTGTAACCAGGACTCCTCAGAGAGCTGCCGGGATGTGGATAATGTTTCGAAAGCTACGAAAGATTCCCAAATGGGTGAAGGTTCCAAACAAGATTCTAATGAATACTGCTGTTGCGATCAAACCGATGAGGAGTCAAAGGGAGACGTAGATAATTTTGCTTCAAATTCAGATAATTGTTGCAAATGTATTGAGAGCCAAGATGAGCAGAGCTTGGACTTGGATCGAGGTCTTATTATGCCCGATGAGACAAGCAAAGCAGCCATGTGTTATGAAACATGTGGAAATCATGGTTCCCCGATGAATACCATGCAGGGGATACCAAATGGAGGGGAATGTTGTTGCACCGTTATGAATGCAAATGCAGAATGTGGAAGAGGGGCTTGCGGAATGAGTGAATATCCAGCCGAATGTGGACCATGTTGTCCCTCGCCATTTAATGGTTGTCCACCATCCATGGGCATGGATTGCGTTTGCAATTGTGTGGACATTGAAAGCTTTGTGCGTAAGTTTCGATCAGGAGCTCAGACATGTTTGCCCAATTGTTTGACGTGGCCTTCGCCGCCTTGTCTGGGCATGGGAATGAATCTGAATTCCTGCAATGGTTGTGGGTACAACAATGACAACCCCTGCTGCTGTCCGGCTTATGTAAACGATGTGCTCCAAAGCCAAACCGTCTACTCCACTGATTATAGACCAATTTGTGGAGGAGGCAACAATTTTAATCATTTTCCCAGTGCGACAGGAGCATGTAATGACTGCTGCATGCCCATGGGAGGAGCCGGTTGCTGCTTAAAAATGCCCATGTCCAATTGTGGAAATGGATTTGGACCCATGGACGCTTGCCGAAATCCTTGCTGTTCAATGGAATCCACCGGAGGAGCCTGTCCAAGTGCTTTCTGCGGAGATTTATGCGGCGGGCAGTCCACTGGTATCTACGGCATTGGTGATCCTTGTTGTCAGATGAATGGCACGGGTTGTTATCCCTTGAGTCAACTAAGGTAAGAATTTTTAGATTTTGTAAAATATCTAATCTATAAGGTGAAATCTAGTTTGATTAAGTGGAAGAGGAATAAGAACTAGGCTGCTCAGGTATTCGAAATATAATAAGTCGTCGTATAAGTCTTATGATCCAGAAGCCAGAGCTTTACTAATTACACTAGTTTACAAAATAATAAAAATTTCGCGATCCCGAACATTTGGTAGCAATTCCTTGTGTAAGTCCTTCCGCTGAGTCCAAAAATCCAATCCGCAATTTTTTTTATGGGGCCGTTTTTGAGAAATCGCGGAAAAGCTAGATTTTCGATTTGTAAAAAAAGTACCTTTAGAAAAATGCGTATATCTTTGGTACCGGTTCTTTCATTATGAACAGATAATGCTTACTTGGAAGGTAATTGAACGCCCTATCATTCGTTGATACACCACTTCTTAATCCGGTGCTGGACTTCAGCGTTATAAAGGCTTTTATCGGCAACTTTGCATTAAATTGATCACTTTTTTAAAAAAAGCCAGATTTTAACCGCGATTTTCATCACGAAAAAAATTGTGTAAAATTTATTTTATTGCTGGTCACTAAAGATTTATCTATTAAAAATACAACGCCACATAACTCATTAAAATCCGATCAAGAATAATGAAGTTATTGGCATTTTAGTAAAAAATGGAAGGTTTCAACTTCAACCAAATTGACTTAGTTTGACTGTTTTATGTTCGTCACAGGAGGCATAGTTAAAATTCAAGAGCTACTATGACCTAACAAATTTATTTTAATCCTTGGTAAATTTTTTTTGTGATTGACTTAGGTTGAAAAATGAGTGAAAGACGTCAAATTGAATGCAAAATGATCTTGGTTTGCTTGCGGGTATTACTTATTTTCGACTCCGCTAACAATTTCAATGACATTTGTGTAAATTATATGAGCTTTACCACCGCCCGAAGAAAAAGTTTTTTTTGTTTTTTATGATAAAATTCTTTTTAATAATGCAATTTTTCATCCTATCGTAAAATCAAAAATTCTATCGAGTGGTTTTCCATAGATTCTTTTTTCTAAATTAGACTTCTGAGGGCGGGGTACTAATCGCTTGTCCATTGGAGTCGGGAATTTGGTATAACAAATGTGTTAAATCCCTTCACCATTAATCGCGAACTCGACGTGATAAAAAAAAAATAGAGGCAAGCTAACTTCGGCTCGACCGAAGTTTATATACCCTTGGAGATTGATATATGCCAGACAGTTTGTATGGCAGCTATACTATATAGTGGTCCGATTTCGAAAAATCTTGTTGAAATTATGTAAAATCATTGAAAACTTATAAATACGAGCGTTGGGAGCGATAGCACTAAAAACAAAAAAGTTTTTCTCACTAAAACTAGTTTTTCAACCGATCGTTCCCATGGCAGCTATATGCTATAGTCATCCGATCCGGCCGGTTTCGACAAATGTGCAGCGTATTTATACCAAAAGACTTGGTGCAAAGTTTGGTTACGATAGCTTTAAAACTGACGGAGGAGATAGCATAGAAACAGACGGACGGACAGACGGACTGACGGACGGACGGACGGACGGACGGACGGACAGACGGACATGGCTATATCAACTCAGCTCGTCATGCTGATCAAGAATATATATACTTTATGTGGTCGGAGATGCTTCCTTCTATGCGTTACAAACATCCGGACAATTTTAATATACCCTCTCCAAGGGTATAAAAACTGGGTATGTGGTGTTGCTATCTGAGGCCTCTTGTTTCACAATTTATTGGTCCCGTTCCCAGGCTGTTTTGAGTGCTAACTGTGTTATAAAATATGCACAATCAAAACTTATAAACATTTTTAGATGAATATCCAATATATAATCGATTTTCTATATGCCTTGTTATTGAAATTGTTAGCATCCCAAGATCATTCTTGCATTCAATTTGACGTTTTGCACTCATTTTTCAACCTAAGTCAATCACAAAAAAAATTTACCAAGGATTAAAATAAATTTGTTAGGTCATAGTAGCTCTTGAATTTTAACTATGCCTCCTGTGACGAACATAAAACAGTCAAACTAAGTCAATTTGGTTGAAGTTGAAACCTTCCATTTTTTACTAAAATGCCAATAACTTCATTATTCTTGATCGGATTTTAATGAGTTATGTGGCGTTGTATTTTTAATAGATAAATCTTTAGTGACCAGCAATAAAATAAATTTTACACAATTTTTTTCGTGATGAAAATCGCGGTTAAAATCTGGCTTTTTTTAAAAAAGTGATCAATTTAATGCAAAGTTGCCGATAAAAGCCTTTATAACGCTGAAGTCCAGCACCGGATTAAGAAGTGGTGTATCAACGAATGATAGGGCGTTCAATTACCTTCCAAGTAAGCATTATCTGTTCATAATGAAAGAACCGGTACCAAAGATATACGCATTTTTCTAAAGGTACTTTTTTTACAAATCGAAAATCTAGCTTTTCCGCGATTTCTCGAAAGCGGCCCCATAAAAAAAATTGCGGATTGGATTTTTAGACTCAGCAAATGGATTTACATACGAAATAACTGCCAGATGGTCGGGATCGGAAATGCTGTAAACTAGTGTTATTAAAATATTATGCGCCTTGCATTACAGAACGAAGTAATTGAGCTTATATTGTCAGTTTCTGTCTTCGTACTGTTTTACAATTAAAATGTATTTGAAAGATCCCAAAAAAAAAACGGAGAAAAAACTCTTTCTGGTCGCCCGAGTTACAAGTCCGGAGCGATTGGACTCGGTAACAATCGTGGTTGCGATACTCTCAATTGGGATGGATGTGGTTGAAGTGGGCGGTGTTTTTTCTGCTGGGATGATGTCTGGGTTCATGATTCACTTTAGTTTAGTTGCACTTTTTTGTATTTCATGGGGTCATCTCTCGTCCTTCCTTGATCCTATGTTCTTTGGGGTTTTGGGTTCTAACTTTGGATTTAGAAAATTAAAAGAATACGTCTTCGTGGTTTGATTTCTTGTACAAGTCTACTTTATTCCAAACATGAAAATGCTCGAAGAGCCCTTAAGAATATGAACTGCACACAGGCAGCGAAAATGTATATAACCTGCACATAGGCAGCGAAAGTGTATGTAAGCTGCACATAGGCAGTCAAAAATGTATATATGTATAATAAATGCTTAGTGTTATATTTCCTTTTGGTTTGACAAAATGCTTAGTGTTATATTTCCTTTTGGTTTTACATTGTTGTTTTGGTTTTACAAGTGGTTGCCGGTCTCTTTGTATTACATAGTTGTTTTGGTGACTCAAGTGGTTGTTAGCCCACACATGTCTGTGCCTAAAAAAAATGCTGACCTATCATATTCTTGGCTATTGGCCTGCTAAGGGCCGGATGCTTGTGCATGTCATCAACCCGATCGTTTGCAATCGGTCAGGGGCGGACTCGAGGGTATTGTACAGGGGCGGACTCAAGGTGATCTAAGGTATGGATGGACTCTAGGTGGTTTAGGAGGTGAGACCGTAAAGGTGGTAACTCCTCCCCCCTGGAATGAAGCGACGGCCATAGGGATGGAATCGCTGCCGGAGCGAGAGTAGGGATTATTGTTTCAGGTCTGAAAATGAAGGGTCTTTTCTTAACCTGTACAATTATGATGCCGATTATTATTACTATAATTATTAGTGCTATATATATTGCCATATTGTGTCTGGCGGTAAGAACTTTAAACTGAATTAATTCTTTCTGGCCCCAAATATTTGCCAATTGTAATTTGTGGAAGTTTGGTTCTTCAATAGTGTTATTAATTTGTATATATGTAATTTCTTTTAAGATTGGTTCAATATGATCGGACATTTTAAAGCTATAAGTTGAGAAGGTCGTATTTTTAATATGTATTGAACAATTAGTGTATTGTATGAGTGCTGATCCTTGGATTATTGGTTGTTTACCACAATCCGAATTTATTTTGAGTTTCTTTACATTGAACAAAAATATTTTACCTTCTTCCGGCTCAAAAATTTCTTCCTCCCCCTCTATTTGTTTAGCATCACAGACTGACGTGTTCTCTTCTAACAGAGACCTAATACATTTGTCGTTTCCAATCTGTGGTTTCGGGCAGAAGAAAACTTCTCCTATGTTTGGACATTTGTGCTCGTATTCGTATATGACATTTCTTACATAACTTATATAATTAGGTACTACTAGAATTTTTGTTTTGTTAATAGGGAGTGGTATGATTCTTGCATACTTGAATATTTCCTTTTCGACAATAGGAATCTTAATTTTAAAGATTATTTCTGATTCCTTATATGCTACCTCCATCTTCAATAAATCGTAAATATTTTCCTTATTGATTAATCTGATATTTTGTTTCTCAAGAATTACCTCCAGTTTTTCGACTTCATCCTTTCCTAATATAAATCTGGGTACTATTCCTATTTTCGAAAGTAGAATGCTTTCTGCTATTCCATTAAGATGGTTATAAACTACGTCTATATTATAACTCATTCTTATTACCTTCTGTATTATTTGAATCTCCAGGTCTTCTTCTCTAACTTCATTCCAAATTTTATTTTGTGATCTATCCAAAAATTCATTAATCTCTGTTTGTTCATTATTAATAAATCGTGTTATGTTTGTAAATCTTTGGAAGATATCCTTATTAATTCCTATCTGTTCTTTTAATCCTTCCGTTAGCGAATCCTCCTGATGTTTAATATTAGTTAATCTACTGTCTATGTCTTTTTGATCATTTGCGTCCATGTTTCCTGTCACTACCTTTATTACGGAGCCCAGTCCGTTGAGTATCCCTCTTTTATTCCTCTTTAATGGCAAAATCATCTGCAACCTATTCCTTAATTGATCAATCTTAGTGTCTAGAACCTCTACCATATCCTTGGTACCTTTCCCTAAGTCGTTTCTTAGAAGTTTAATAGAACTTACAAACTGTTCCAAACATTTCTCGTATTCCGTCACGTTGATTACATGTCTTAATTCATTGTATGCCATGATAGTTCTGGCCTCTCCCAGATTGATTTTTGCAATGGGATTTTGGTAGTTGATTTCCTTTAGGGTAATCCATTGCGACTCCGCCCATAGTATGCTGTAATTAAACCGTTTGGTTGTTACTTCGTTTTATCTTCGCCTTAATCTTAGACTTGTGTATCTTCTGTCCTTTTTGTGTTTTGAATGTTATTCCCCGCTCTTCCTGCACTTTGTGTTCTGAAAATCTAGGTGTCAACTTATTTCTCCTGTTCTCTTTCCTGAAAATTATATCTGCTTGTATTAATTCCTTAGGTTCCTGTCTATTTTGGTTCCTTTTTTGTGCTTGCGCTGTTGCTATGTTTTTTAGTTTTTTACTCACTTCCGCGTATAATTTTTCCTGAAATTCTCTTAATTTTGACAAATAATCGTATTCGTCCGTGAATTGGTAAGTTTTTTCAAAGTAATGTGTGCGGCCGGTAAATAACTCGTACGGTGTATACTTAGTTACTGAGTGTATTGCGTTATTATAAGAGATAAAAGTTTCTGCCAATATTTCGTCGTGTTCACATGATAAGGACTTATTCTTCCTGGTTTCGTAAATGATTCTATAAATTTCTGTCAAGGTTGAGTGTAACCTTTCTATTGGAGCATTACTCGAGGACTGCTGAAATGATGTATAGTGAACTTCTATTGTAAATTGTTTGCAAAATTCCTTAAAAATATTTGCTGAAAACTCTACTCCCTGATCACATACTATTTTCTTTGGTATCCCATAAGATTGAATGAAGGCTTTTAATGAGTTGAGTACGTTCAATGAATTCCTTGCTGGTATTGTATAACCCGCGGCAAACTTAGAAAGTTTGTCAATCACTGTCATGATGTATTTAGAATTTATAAAGTACAGATCAATGTGTACTATATCAAGTGGTTTTTGTGGCATTTCAGGGTTTTGGTAAACTAACTTTTGTGGTCTTCTGTCGTATTTTAACCGATCACATTGACTACAACCTGCTATAGTTCTTCCTACCACGGCTCTCAGTTGTGGAAAGTAATAACGTCTTTTTAAATGTTCTGTTGTTTCGTCAACTCCTCTATGATTGCTGTTTTCATGGTATTGCCTTACCGCCTCTTCTTGTTCTTCTGGTGTCGTTAGTTCTGGTAATGTAAATGCCGCTCGTACTATTTTATACATTTTACTGTGTGCGAATAACGTAGAATATACCTTTTGAATAAGTCGGAATATATTGTCTGAGGCGTATACCGCACATAGTTTATTAGGTTTCAATATTACTCTTAACCATTTTGATATTGTACGTTCATTAAACTCTGTTTCTATTACACAGGCCAACAAAATGACCACTTTTGTGAGGTCCAGCCCAATTTGTATTAAATTCTGATCCAGTTTTGTGCACTGATTCTAAAACTGGTCTCGGTTTTTCTCCATCAGCTCTTGTTTTCAAGATATCGCGGAAAAACCATTTTGCAGTATTTTTGGCTTTTAAAAAATTCTGGAGGTTACACCGAGCAACAATATCTGTATTTATGAGCTCTATGCGACAGTATACATATTAAGGTCGCCCAAAAAAATCAATGGAGCATTATCAGCAAACCCAAAAGCGCCTAAATTGGCCTTTGAAGAGAAATATTCATCAAATTATAGCAAATTTTTCAAACTTAATCGCCGTGTACCAGCCATTTGGGGTGCTTGCATTTTAATGAAAACCACTTTAGCATGTAGGCCAATGGTTCTTCTAATTTCACAAATTTTGTTGCATTTAAATCTTCTCGATGGACAAAGTTATAAGCGGTTTATCCCGAAAAAATGAATTAAAATTTATGGCAGGATAACTAGATTGATACACAAAATCTGTATAGGAAATGTTAAAAGACTACTTGATCTAACATTGTTCTTACATTAATTGTCAGGCAAATGTACAATAACATTCAATCAGTACTAGATTCAAACAATTTTCCCCAAATCCATATTTGCTTAACCTGCGAAAATAACATTAAAATTAAATGAATTGGGCTGCAAATGAGCCAAATGTGTTCCATCTCATTTTCCAATAACTTTCTTTTTATTTATTGCCAAAAAAAACATCTGCATAAGAACTGCATATTGTGTTTTTTGTATTTGGTTGCACAATACAAAAAATACAAAATTAAAAATGTGTGACTGCTTGGGGTGTTGAAAAAGTTCTTTTGAAAAATGGTGTATTGATGGTTCGCAGCTTTGCTCATAACTTGAAAACCGTTCATCCGATCTTTATCATTTCTTTGGCAAATCGATTCATTTTGCTAATTACTAACTAGAAGGTACGAATCGTTTATCTTCAAAACTGTAGGAGATAAAACGTTTTTTCCAAATTGCGGGGGCGGGAGGGGGCGTGGCCAAAATTTGAAACAAACTTGATCTGCGTGCAGATAAAAGAAGCATTTGTCCCATACATGTTAAACCTCTATCTCTTACCATCTCAGAGATCTAGGTGTTCATACAGACAGACGGACGGACGGACAGACGGACATGTCTATATCGACTCGGCTATTGACGCTGATCAAGAATATATATACTTTATATGGTCGGAAATGATTCCTTCTGCCTGTTACATACATTTGCACGACTTAAGTATACCCTTTTTACTCTACGAGTACCGGGTATAAAAATTGGTTAGTTTAAATCCCTTAATGTCCCGAAGCAGAATCATGAAAAAATTTTTTGTAATTTTTTTTTTTTTTTTGCAGTCTACTGTAGAAAAAAATAGTAAAAATAGGGCGACGCTACAATTGAAAAAAAAAATTTCCTTAATTTGTGTCTTTCTATGAAAAATTCGTCAAGTGACGTGACAGATTCACAAAGTTATTCGCTTGCGAAATAGAACGAGTTTTTGCACTACCTTGCATGAATGAGCATTCCTCTCAATAATAAGAATGGTCAACTTCCTCGACATAGACATTCGTTTCACAGATAGAGTCTTTACTACAATCTCTTTCCGCCAGGCATTTGTTGAAACTTGTAAAATCATAATAGTCAGAAGGGGCTTAATCTACGGATTATAGTGAGTGCGGAACACATTTGGCTCATTTGCAGCCCAATTCATTTAATTTTAATGTTATTTTCGCAGGTTAAGCAAATATGGATTTGGGGAAAATTGTTTGAATCTAGTACTGATTGAATGTTATTGTACATTTGCCTGACAATTAATGTAAGAACAATGTTAGATCAAGTAGTCTTTTAACATTTCCTATACAGATTTTGTGTATCAATCTAGTTATCCTGCCATAAATTTTAATTCATTTTTTCGGGATAAACCGCTTATAACTTTGTCCATCGAAAAGATTTAAATGCAACAAAATTTGTGAAATTAGAAGAACCATTGGCCTACATGCTAAAGTGGTTTTCATTAAAATGCAAGCACCCCAAATGGCTGGTACACGGCGATTAAGTTTGAAAAATTTGCTATAATTTGATGAATATTTCTCTTCAAAGGCCAATTTAGGCGCTTTTGGGTTTGCTGATAATGCTCCATTGATTTTTTTGGGCGACCTTAATATGTATACTGTCGCATAGAGCTCATAAATACAGATATTGTTGCTCGGTGTAACCTCCAGAATTTTTTAAAAGCCAAAAATACTGCAAAATGGTTTTTCCGCGATATCTTGAAAACAAGAGCTGATGGAGAAAAACCGAGACCAGTTTTAGAATCAGTGCACAAAACTGGATCAGAATTTGTCATCAATAACGCTGGACCAAAGTGGCTGTTGGCCAGTGTTATCACTCTTCTAATTTTATTTTTAAAAGGTGCTTCTGTTCTCTTTGTTGGTTTCTCCCCAATCTCAAAAATCGCTTGCATATTAAATTCGTTTAATGCTTTCTTTTATTTGTTCCAGTATATCTAATCCAATTAATCCATCAAATGATGGGTTAAAATTCATTAATAAGAATTCAAGGTTTCCTTTTTCCTTAAATTCCTTAAACATTTGTAACCGTACGTACGAATTCACTTTGTGTGACTGTAAAATAGTGTTAATGGTGACTGGACTCTCTAATGGTTTTTTTTGTTGTTCTTTGACAAACTGCGGGTTCAGTAACGAAACCGTAGCTCCTGTATCAATCATAAATTTCAGTGGTCTTCCAAACGGTGATTCTACTAATATGTACCGAAGTACTGCCCCATGTCGTTTCCTATTGATATATCCTGTGGGTCGCCCGAGGCTGCCTGGTGAAAATTTGCAGTATCGTCGATATTGTGAATTTGTTGGTCATATTGTACCTCATTGTTTTCTCCACTAGGAGTGTCTATATTATAACATTGTTGCTGGTTCTCTCCCTCAGCCTGATAAACGAAATTAGATCCTCCTGATCTAATACTCGTTTGACCACTTTGTTGTTCCTGTTTAGATGGCATGATGGCCTGTTTTGTCATGCTACTGCCTCCCGGTCCGTTCTGTGGTCTTTGAAAGTTGTTATTCCGCTGTCCTTCATTTCCTCTGAAGTTATTTTGTCTACCATATGCATTTCCTTGGGGTCCTTGGTTATTTTGCCCTGCATTACCCACATTGAAATTATTATTTTGTCGGAAATTTCCCTGCGAATGCTGTTGTCTACCATAATTATTTCCTCCTGCATATGGTGTGTTGTAATTGTTGTTCTGTCGGAAATTTCCCTGACTCTGTTGTGGATACGGGGTCTGTCTGCCTTGGTTAGTTCTTTGCATTTCCTCTCCTTGCTGTTGTCTGTTTCCCTGTCTTGATTCCCTTTCTCTAAAATAAATATCCCTTTCTGTTATTGCTATCTCGTATGCCTCCTGCAAGCTCTGAGGTCTAGAGGTCCTTACCGTCCTTCCTAAGGGCCCCTTTATTCCGCGTACAAAATTATCTAAACATGCTTTGGCGTAAAATTCCTTCCTTTCGGCTCTTATTCTTGGATCGGTTACGTTGAGTACACAAAGATGTGCTAATGCCGTCTTTATTTCCTGAACACTTTCATATAGACTTGCTTTAATTTCGTCCCAATTTAACGGAACACCGTCAGTATTCAACACTTCATTGGCCTTTCCTTCGACCTTATTCCTGATTGCCCTCAATAAAAGCATTCCGTACGGAGTCTGATCCGTTCCTTTAATAAACATTAATACCTCTTCTACATTTGCAATAAACATTCCCAAATTTTTGGGGTTACCGTCGAATGTAGGCAATAACTTAATTGCATCAGGCACCCTCATTGCTGCGAAAATATCCTGCGGGTTTACTCCTTGTCCCTGAGTCGGGCTACCTCCCTCAATTTGATCCCTATTCATTTCAAGTATTGGTGCTATGTCTTCCTGCAACTGTAGTTCTTCCGAAATGTTAGGCAAACTGCCTGTTAGCTTTGACCTAGCGATCGATCTAGTTGTTGGTTGGTTTGTAAGTGCCCTCTTAATTGGAGCTGTGATTTTCTTGACCCGCCCTAGGGTTGACATCTAATTCGTAGTTCACTCTATCTCTATTCTTCTACAGAAAAATTTTTCTCTCTTTTTTTTTCAATTTTAATTTCTCTTTTTGTTTAAAATCCCTTTTGTCGTTTAAAGGTTTTTAATTGTAACTTTTGTTATCCCTTACTTGAAATTAGTTTTAATGTGATTTTTATAGTAGAATATTAGATGTGTAAGATGTGTCTTTATGTTGATTTGTTGTGTAAGGTAAAGATATCTTATACTACGTGCCCAGGCTTCCAATGTGATATGTTTTTTATTATTATTTTTTTTTGAAAACTTTTCACTATTGGAAAAAATTTTTTTTTACTTTATCTTGTATTACATTGCTTTGTACCATGCGACCGGAATAATTGTGTTTTTTTTTTTTTTTTTTTTTTTTTTTTTTTTGATCCCCCCACTAGTCTTAATCGCCTATTTTTTTTCTCTCTGGGCTTGCTTAAATTTTTGTATTTGAATGTGTTTTATTTTTTTTTTGTTGCTTTTAGCCCTTAAACATTTGCAGTGACTATCCTGCGAGAATTTTATTGCTGAAGGTGTTCACGCTCTGCTTACTGCAGCTACAGGGTATGGCTTTACCAAGTTTCTGACGTGAACAACCCACCGCTTCTCTCAGGTGCGACGTTGAGTGCTGAAGCAAGTTGTTCGACCCGCTAAAAGCTGACGGCACTTAATATCACCCACAGATGTATTAAACAAACAACTCAATGCGGACAGCAACACAACACTGCTTATAGTTTGCCAAGAGTGGGTATTTCACCTGTAGCACTCTTGAGCCCCGTCCTGTGAGGCCTGGAACCCTTTTTGGTGGGGCCCGATTATTTTCAGATCTCCCTCTTTTTATTTATCGTTCTTCTAATACTGAGGGTCCCTTGGGAATCAGCATTTGAACTTGTTTAAAATGTACGTTTATTTATTTATTAATTTTTTTTGATCGCTTTACGCAGTTTTATATCTTTGTATTTAAATTCTTTCACATCTATTTTAGTTATATTTTTCTTTGATTCTATTTCTCTTTCCGATCGCATAATATTTTTACTTTACACAAACATATTTATTTCACATTGGTCACCCTTTTGCACTTACTTGAGTAATAATAATGAAATCAGCTTCATCCTGAAGTGGTTCTCCTTCTGGTCTTCGAAGGCCTGTTCGACTGCGCCAGTTACAAGTCCGGAGCGATTGGACTCGGTAACAATCGTGGTTGCGATACTCTCAATTGGGATGGATGTGGTTGAAGTGGGCGGTGTTTTTTCTGCTGGGATGATGTCTGGGTTCATGATTCACTTTAGTTTAGTTGCACTTTTTTGTATTTCATGGGGTCATCTCTCGTCCTTCCTTGATCCTATGTTCTTTGGGGTTTTGGGTTCTAACTTTGGATTTAGAAAATTAAAAGAATACGTCTTCGTGGTTTGATTTCTTGTACAAGTCTACTTTATTCCAAACATGAAAATGCTCGAAGAGCCCTTAAGAATATGAACTGCACACAGGCAGCGAAAATGTATATAACCTGCACATAGGCAGCGAAAGTGTATGTAAGCTGCACATAGGCAGTCAAAAATGTATATATGTATAATAAATGCTTAGTGTTATATTTCCTTTTGGTTTGACAAAATGCTTAGTGTTATATTTCCTTTTGGTTTTACATTGTTGTTTTGGTTTTACAAGTGGTTGCCGGTCTCTTTGTATTACATAGTTGTTTTGGTGACTCAAGTGGTTGTTAGCCCACACATGTCTGTGCCTAAAAAAAATGCTGACCTATCATATTCTTGGCTATTGGCCTGCTAAGGGCCGGATGCTTGTGCATGTCATCAACCCGATCGTTTGCAATCGGTCAGGGGGCGGACTCGAGGGTATTGTACAGGGCGGACTCAAGGTGATCTAAGGTATGGATGGACTCTAGGTGGTTTAGGAGGTGAGACCGTAAAGGTGGTAACTCCCGCTTTTTCTGCAAAAACGTACCAGTAAAACCAGTTTTGAATAATACTGATTAATTGAATGACTTGTGACTTATTTCGCTTACCTTATTATAAATCCATTTCAATTTGCCTCTTTCTCCTAGCCCGGGTTTTTGTTGCTCCTATCCCACCGGATGCTGTATGCCATCGTCGCCAACGTGTTGCCCCTCACCAAATCTCTGCGATATGAGCACTGGTAGCTGCATTCCTGGTATGTGTGCCAGTTCCTCTAAGGCCACCAGCTGTAATCTAAGTCAAAACTCATGCTGTGAATAACTATTGAAACGAACTAAATCAATCCTGTATTTTGTCCAAATTACTGAAAAATGTTTGATCAGAAGAAATCTAATATAAATAAAAATAGGGTGTACTTAACACTCGAAAGAAAATCGCATTTGTATTTCCCTTCGTATTTTAAGTAGTTTTTAACAGTTTTAAACCGCTCCAACTGAATTGCTGTCTTCATAACGGTTTCTATCGATTACAAAACATTTCACTATAGCGAAAAATGCTATTGATATATCAATAATTTATCGAATGAAAAAAAAAACGCTTCTTAATATCACTTAAAGTTTTTTGTAATTTAATTTTTTGTAACCCTTTAAAAAATTACACCTGAAGGTATACAGTACCCTTAATTAAAAACTATCGAAAAGTTTGCCGATAAATAATTGTCATTTCCCCCACCTGCGGTCACACTCCACTGTGGCAGCAGCTGACGCAAATAAAAATATAAACTTGTCCGTACAAATCATCTATAAAAGCGTAGAAAATGAATGTGAATTTGATGTTAAATACATTAAGGACTTTGCGTTTAAGCAGCAGCATTAGAAACCAAGTGCCGTGTATATCCACAGTGCGTGCATATGGTAAGCATGTTAAAACGCAACATTTCATAACAGCGGCCAGTGATGCTCAGCATCAAAAAGGCTACATTTGGCCGGATATTTATAATTGGTAACCGAATGAATTCTCTTCCAGCCACTCCGCCAAAACGTTTCTATAAGAAAACCTCAGTATTGTCTACGGATGCTGGCTACGAGGTTATACTAGATCATCGCAAGCTCAAGACACCCAAAGGCAAGCCATTTACCGTGAAAAGCGAACCATTGGCCATAGCTGTAGCCACTGAATTCGATAGCCAAAAAGACCACATTGAACGTTCGCGGATGCACTTATCTGCTTTGTGCTTCACAGCCCTGGATAATCCCAACAATTTAACCAAGTTGGATATGGTTAACTATTTGTTAAATTTTTTAGACACCGATACCGTCCTATTTCAGTACGATGTGAGTTGTTTAAGTCTACTTCAGAGATTTGTGGAATAATCATTGAATTGCGATCACTTTCAGGATGAGAAGGATTTGAAAGAGCTGCAGCAGAATGAGTGGGATCCGATAATAGCGTGGTTCAATCAGCGTTTTGAAACCAATTTGCAGAAAACATTAAATATCACACCGCCCAAGGTGACCGATGAGGATAAAATCAAAATAGCCAAACATTTCCAGTCGTACAGTTTGGAGACTCTGAATGGTAAGACCTTGATGGTTCTATAATATTGATCACAACAATCATTCTTTAGGCTTTATATTTGCTGTGGACACTTTGAAATCAATTGTTTTGTCCTGTGCTGTAATTGAGCAACAAATTGCTGTGGAGAAAGCTGTGGCGCTGGCTCGCCTCGAAGAGGAATATCAACTTAAATTCTGGGGACGTGTTGAATGGGCGCATGACTTGAGTCAACAGGATTTGCAAGCTCGTCTGGCGGCATCAGTTCTATTCGTTCATCTGAATTGTTCAGAGAATTTTGTTAAAGAAAAACTTATATTATAAAAAACTTTAAATAAGAAATTATGTTTGAAAACAATATTTACAATTACTTTGTCAGGGATGTTTCCATGGGCGTACGCAGGGGGGCAGCCGTCCCCCCCTAAATCCGAACTTTGATTATTTTTTATCCGTTGTTCATAGAGGTAACGGTTTAACTAAGATCGTGTTGTAAAGCTTGTTGCAGGCTGATGTGCAGTTATACTGCATTTCCACTGAAGCTAGTATAATATATAGGCTATATAAGATATATCAGAATAAAATCATTCAATTGGTGAAGAAATCGGAGTTGAACTCCGAACTCGTAGAACTGTGAAAGTTAAAAACTATCGCTCAAATCGACCTTCATCGAATATGGTTGAATTTGGGAAGAGATCGCTATTGATTCCATAGTTGGACTCGTTGTAACGAGCACGTAAATAAAATCATTCAATTGGTGAAGAAATCGGAATCTACAAAATTATAGCGGAGAAGCTAGATTAAGCTAAGTACGATCACTGAAAATCAAAAAAATTGAGCACAGAGTATCTCAAGGAACTAGAACTGTGCGATGTTGTACCAGAAGCAGACGATTTTTCCCAATAACAAAGATCGCTCTTTGTATTGCTCTAGCTCTTCCTTGTATCACATACTCGATAGAAAGAACTTTCAGCACATTAAGAAGGGTGAAAACTTGGCTAATGTTCAACCATGGCGGAAAACCATTTGAATGGTAAATATGTACTAAACAATATAAATACAAAGATGAATTAAAAAACTAACCATTTGCAATACAATGTTTGTTTACAGGACTATGCATGCTCAGTGTTCACAGAAAAACTGTGAGCGGAAATGAGAAGGGCATTGTGGAGAAAGCTCTAAAAATATCCACGAAGTTAAACACGAATTTAGATACCTCGTCTTACCGACTCTTATTAATTCAGTTTAATATGTTGCAGAGACTAAACACTCGAACATCTTTAACTGAACAAAAAAATTTTAATTACAGACACATGGAATTGAAAAGTTTAATTTATTGAGCAATAATCTTAAATAATGTTGCCACCAATTTAGATCAAGTATTTTAAAAAGTTTTGCGCCCCCCTAATTTTAATCCGGCGTACGCCCTTGGATGTTTCTCGACATCTCCAGAAATGTTTGTTGGAGCGCAATTCAGAACGTAGCTTATAGTTAATAAAAATAGTGAATTACACTGGCCTTAGCATAGTTCGCCGGTTCGAACCTGAACCTGGGTTCAGCGACCTTCTGAACCCGCTCCGTGAACCCGAACCCAAAAAATTTCAAGGGTTCGAACCCCGGAGTGAACCCCTCCCGATTTGAAGGAGGTTTGCAGCCCTGATTTCCATTGGTAAGTCTTCGTTCTGTTAGCCGGAGAGTTTCTTTCATTTGCTTCGATTCCTTCTTCTTGACTACATAAATAAGACGAAAATATAAAATGTAGGGCTGCAAGCCCCTCTGAAATCGGTGGAGGTTCACTCCGGGGTTCGAACCCGTGAAATTTTTTGGGTTCGGGCTCGGTGAACCTTGGTTCAGGTTCGAAATGGGGTTCAGCAATAATTTTGTTTTTGCTAGCTTAGAAAACAGGAATGTAAATTGTAACAACATTAGCCAACTATTGATATTTTCCAAAAAATATTCGAACTTTGTTCAAGTTAATTATGGATAAAACAAATTTAACTGACTGTAGAAAAATTTGCCTGATACTTGTGTTGAAGGAACAGCTAATGCAACATATTATTATTATTTACAATGATAGTTTATCGAAACAATTAACACATTAGAATCTTTAGGCAATCTTGGAATTCCGCCAAATGAAGCTACGAAGTCGTTCATTATTATGTATTTGTCACTAATTCTTTATATTCTAGATATATTCTTTATATTCTCTTTAGCTAAGGATTCCATTTCATGATCATAAGAATAAGACTGCAGAATATTCAGTGATGCTTTAATTAATAAGTTCCTTTTGAGGTTCATACAATTTAGCAATTTGTCTCTTTGCAAGCTGTTTTTGTTTCAAGGTCAAAAAATTAATTTTCTAGGTTCCAAAAAAAAATGTAGTTGGGATTGAATATAAAAAGTAAGAACGATTTTCTAAGAACTTTGTAAGTATTTACGAACATTCAAACCTTAAAGCACCAATACATAAGCCAGCCCGATAAAAGTAATATGAATTGTTTTCTGAACCGAACCACTTGTAAATTTTTTTGCTTCGGTTCGGGTTCTGGTTCGTTCGCGAAATTTTTTGGGCTCCGGTTCAGGTTCGGTTCGGGATTATCAAAAATCCCGGAGTCTCTAACTCCGGAGCGATTCAGCTCCGGACCGGTTTGCAGCCCTGATAAAATACAATTTTAAATTAACCATTTGTTTTATTAATTATAATAAATAAATAAATAATTAAATAATTATTTGTTTAGCTTGATGGGTAATGGAACTTCTTGCCCTCCCAGTACTCTATAATATTAATATTAGTATCAATTGCTTATGGATAATATGCATCGAGTTCGCGTTGAGATATTTTTATTTTTTCGTTTGTTCTGTCATCTTCCTCTTCGTCACTCGAAGCAACCTCAAGAGAGTAAAAGAACTCGTTCAATAGGGAGACAGCATTTTTGACACGCAACTCCTCTGTATTTACTACCGAAGCCGATGTGAAAGCCTGCGCGCTACTTGAGCTTGGCGTGGGAAAGGAAGGTGCTCCAAACTGTAAATTTGCGAAATTAGTAGTTTAAGTTTATATTTAGCAAAAAAGCCTTATCGGATTTTCCTGCAAAGCTCTTCTTATCCTTGGATCCAAGTAAACGCTGCACGACATGGTTTTCTAATAATAACGACTCCTCTTTATACCCGTTACTCGTAGAGTAAAAAGGGTATACTAAAGTCGTGCAAATGTATGTAACAGGCAGAAGGAATCATTTCCGACCATATAAAGTATATATATTCTTGATCAGCATCAACAGCCGAGTCGATATAGACATGTCCGTCTGTCTGTATGAACACCTAGATCTCAGAGATGGTAAGTGTTGTCACCTCATGTGACGACGACTACTTTAGTCCAATTTGTTTCCAGTTGAAACTATGAATGTTGCCACCTCATGTGGCCAATAACACAAACAACACCAAATAGAATAGCTTAAGTTTATTATCCAGGCAAATAGGATACAACGATTACTAAGTGACGTAATATAAGGAGCTATGAAGAGCTATCAAGAGCTATCAAGAGCTATTATAAAGAGCTATTTATTTAAACGTGTTGTCGCGCCGCTGGAACTCTTACAACTGGCTTATTTGAGATGGGCGACGCGCTCTTCTCGGTGATCTGTATGGTTATCGATAAATGAGCATCGATATGATAGTGGCGGTAGACAATGACGGTAAATTCAAATTTTTCGAACTCGCAACATCCCGCCCACCGTAAAACGACTCCTAAGTTTTACCTAAAACATCCAAGACTGCTAGCTTCGAAACCGGGCGCTTAAGTATACCGGTTGATGTCTGAACTTCAGCTAACCTTACATGACCATCCTTAGCAGGTATAGTTCGCACTATAATTCCTTTTTTCCAACAGCCTCTGGGCTGATTATCTTCACAAATAATAACCACGTCACCTTCAGTTATTGGCTTGGTGCGTGCATGCCATTTCGTACGCCTTGTCAGAGTTGGCAAGTATTCTCGTATCCATCGACGCCAGAAGCAGTTTTTTAATTGTTGAGCAATGCGGTATTGCTTTCGAAGACACAATTTACTATCGTCCCCAGGAGTTTGTGTAGAGTTTGTTGAGCCGAGCAGGAAATGATTCGGGGTAAGAGGTTCCGGATCATCCATATTTACTGGCAAATGAGTCAATGGACGGCTATTTATTATGTTTTCGGCCTCGATGAGCAAGCTCCTTAAAGTCTCCACCTGTGGGGCTTTCTCTTTTAATGTTACATCCAATACTCGCTTTGTGGTCCTCACCATGCGTTCCCAGCATCCTCCTGAGCTCGGATTAGAAGGGCAATTAAACTGCCATTCAATGCCTTTCTTCGATATTTCGGACTTGATGTAATCCCAATCAAACAAATCTTTTACATTTCTTATTTCCTTGTCGGCACCAACGAAATTTGTGCCCATGTCCGATCTGATCTTCACAGGAACACCTCTCCTGTTGACAAAAATTCTTATGCATAAGATGCATGCATCTGTGGACAAATCTGCAGTCAGCTCCATATGTACTGCTCTAACTGTCAGACATGTAAAAAGTGCAACCCATCTTTTTTCATGCCTACGCCCAATCGTGACCAGAACTGGTCCAAAATAGTCCAATCCAACAAAAGAGAACGGCCGCTGAAATGGTGTCACCCTATCCTTTGGTAACTGTCCCATTAACGGGGGCACTGGTTTCGACATCTCATTTTTACAATGCTGACATGCCGATTTTGCTCGCTTAACAGATTTCCGCAAGTTTATAATCCAAAACTTACGCCTTATTTCATTTACAATAAGCTCTTCGTTTTGATGATGGTAAACTTCATGATACCATTTTATAATTAATTCAGTCAATGCGTGGTGCGACGGCAATATTACAGGATGACGTGATCTTTCAGATATGGCCATAGCATACTCGAGTCTTCCTCTAACAGTTATAATTTCGTCTACATTCAATTTAGGCGTTAAAGAATAAATGCAACTATTCTTTGAGACGATTCCTGACTCTTTTAAGTCCTCAATTTCCTGCCCGTATGCTTGGTTCTGCGCTATTTTACATAAGATCACTTCTGCCTTGTGCAATTCTCGAATTGTTAATTCTCCTTGATCTTCTTTATGATTTAGTCCACGACACTTATGTATAAATCTCAATGCCCATCCCATTGTGCGCTTCAGGCGTAGGTAATTCGAAAATCGACTCAATTCGATCACCGATTCGTGGAACACAGCCATTACATTCTTTCGACTCTCGGCCAAATCATCTGGGGAATGAGCAAAGTCCATTGAGGGCCAATATTGGTTGCCCAGAAGTAAAAACTCAGGTCCCTTAATCCAAACACTTCCAGTTATATAATCTGCACGTTTGTTGGTCTTCGTTGCTTTGTCCGCTGGATTTAAATCAGTTGGTACCCAACGCAACAAACTGCTTATACTGCCGATGGTCTGATCGGATCCATGAGATAACTGTTCGTGAGTCTGACCATAGGGTGACAGACTTCACTTTCACGTCATGACTTTCCAAAATAGTTTTTCGTAGCCGCGTGCCCAGCACTGCCGCTTGCAATTCTAGTCTGGGAATTGACAACATTTTCAATGGAGCGCATCTAGCTTTTCCCGACACAAAAATTATTTTAATTTCTCCACAGCATGATATACGCCAATACGCTACTGCTGCGAAAGCCTGTTCACTCGCATCCACAAAGATGTTCAACTCAATGCAATCATTTGACGCCAAAAATTCTGGTGAATAGCATCTTTTCAATTTAAAGTCCTTTGCCCTTTCTAATTGAAGAACCCATTGCTTAAAGCAAGCATAAATTTTATCAGGTAACAAATCATTCCAATGAATTCCTGTGCGCCACACATCCTGAATCAAAACTTTTCCATATATCATCAGATCTGATAACATTCCAAAAGGATCATACACGGACATAACAAGACTCAGCAGCTGACGTTTCGTGGGACACTTGATACCCAATGCAATGTCTTTGTCCACGCGATTCAATTTCAGGTCAAACACAAATTCATCTCTTTGATTATCCCAGCACATGCCCAGAATTTTATCTACTGAGCCGTTGTCCATACTGACTGCTGCTTTAACATGGTCGTCCTCATTGACCTCATTTAACATTTGCTGGACCTGCATCGAATTTGAGACAAATCCTCTTAGCTCAAAATTTCCCATCTTATGCACCCTTTTGACTTCAGAACTAATGGCAGAGGCCTCTTCTTCCGTTTCAAAACTAGCGACGAAATCATCTACACAATGTTTTGACTTGATGGCCTGAATCACTTTGTCCCTATAAATTGTAGCATTCTGAGCGTTTATATTCTTTATATATTGGGCGCAACAGGGAGAGCAAGCAGCTCCAAATATCATGACTCTCATTTGGTACGTGTCCACATCTTTGTTTTTATTGCCATGTCTCCACAAAAATCTTAAGGAATCTTGATCAGCTTTGCAAACCTGCACCTGTAGAAACATTTCCTTAATGTCAGCACATACTGCTACTTTGCCTTGACGAAACTTAAACAGAATTTCTGTTAGTGGCGGGTTTTCATCTGGTCCCTTCAAAAGTTTAGAGTTCAGTGACACTCCATCTATTGATGCTGCTGCATCGAAAACCAATCTCATTTTCTTAGGCTTGTTAATGTTATAAACTCCGAAATGAGGCAAGTACCATGTACGTGGACCAACTACTGCAGCTTCCTCTTGGGACAATTTAACTGCGTATCCCTTTTCTACAAAATCCATAATTGCTTTATCGTACTCCTTCATTTTCCCCAAACTGTGCATCTTATTTTCAACTCCATGTAATCTTTTCAGTGCCATCTCAAAGCTATCTGGGAAATGTATTTCGTCTTCCTTCCAAAGAAGACCAGTTTCATATGACCCTTCCAATTGTTTTGTGGTGCTCTTTAGGATGTTCCTAGCTCTGACTACGCTAGCCGATTCCAATGGCTCCTTTACTGCCTTCACCCCGAAGTTCTCGGTTGTAAAGTAATCTGCCACAATTTGATGCATTTCTGATTCAATGTCTTCTTTTTGTATACATGCATGAAACACCACTGACAATATTGAAGAGCTTTCCTTTTGGATCCCTGTTGATCCATAAATACACCATCCTAATGGTGTCTTTGTCGCAAACAAATTTCTGTCAAGATATACGCTCTTTATTGCTGAAATCAAATGGCAATTATTAATTCCAATCAACAACATTGGATCCGCGTCTATATATCCTTTAATTGGCAAATTTCTCAACTTTCCGTATTTTCCCTTTAGCTCATCCACATTTACGGACTGTAACGGTAACTGTAAGTTAGGTACGGTGTTGCCATTAAATTGCAACCATTTTTTACCACCACCACTCGCTCGAATGCGAACATTACATTCCATGGACATTACATCCGTTGCCCGACTCTCTATCCAATTTAGAGTAAGTTTAGTTTTCGGCTCTTTAACACCCAACATATGTGCAAGCTTCTCATTCATCAATGACGCAGACGAACCTTCGTCCAAAAACGCATAGGTTTCTATAACAGTATTATTTGGACCTGAGATCTCTACAGGAACCACTTTGAACAACAGTTTTGACATACCGGGCTGAATTGTATTCACCGTGACTTCTTTAGTTGTGGCATTTTCCTCTTTCGTCTTCTCTTCCTCATGCAATGATGGGTGATGATTTTTCTTGCATCCATTTTTCTGGCATTCTCGTTTATTTTTGCAAGTTTGCACAGTATGTCCTCGCCGAAGACATCCGAAACATAATCGAAACCTTTTTACCATAGCCCATTTATCTTTAATGCCTGCCTTTGAAAATACCTCGCATTTATTGAAATAGTGATCCCCTTGACATTGGAAACATTCAATTTTATACTGTTTCTCAGTCTCCTCAGCTTTCTTTGTAGTTTGCATAACCGATTTTTGCTGACCTTTATACTCATTTTTTGCCAGTTGTGTGCCTGTCGAACAAACTACTGCTGCTCTTGCAATGCTCCTCGAAAAATAGCTGAGCCAAATGCTTAAGTCTTTCAGATTGGGAAACGATTGAAGAGTTGATGTGTATTCTATCCATTGAATACGTTTTGACATGGGCATCTTGCCCACCAATTGTTCAATCAGTGAAGGATTCTGCAAATACTGCGTAGCATTTGCCGACTGCAAAAATATGACTAAATTTTCCACTTTAGCTGCGAATGGAACCATCTTTTCCATATTGTTTTCTGTAAAGGGCAAGATCTGGTTAACCATATCCATTTGGCTTTTTATCAACAATTCTGGCCTCCCATATGTGAACTCTAGCCTGCTCATGATATGACTAACATTTAATGGACTGATTAATAAACCCTTTACTTCATCCTTAGCTGTCCCTTTCAAACTTTTTTGCAGCCTCAACAAATTTTCTAAACTTGTATATCGATATGCGTTGGATGATTCCCAAAACATTGTTGAAAACACGGGCCAAGCTTCTGGGTTCCCATTGAACTCCGGCAAGTCTATTAATTTTCTTGGATTTATATATGGGGAGAGTTGCGATTCGAACCTATTGCCATTGACATTAACCATCCCCACCGAACCACTACCACCATCGAGCCCATACATACCAATACCATTAAGTACACCTTCATCGGACGATCCAGTTGCAACAAAGCCATGTGCGCCGCCAGTAGCGCCAGAACGTTTTGCACCTCCAATAGGGCCAGAATGCTGTGCGCTTCCAATAGCGCCAGTACCATGTGCGCCTCCAACAGCGCCAAAACCATGTGTGCCACCAATAGCGCCAAGACCAAGTGCGCCTCCAGTAGCACCAGTTCCATGTGCGCATCCAATAGCGCCAAGACCAAGTGCGCCTCCAGTAGCGCCAGTTCCATGTGCGCCTCCAATAGCGCCAGAACCAAGTGTGCCTCCAATAGGGCCAGAAACATGTGCGCCTCCAATAGCGCCAGAACCAAGTGTGCCTCCAATAGGGCCAGAAACATGTGCGCCTCCAATAGCGCCAGGACCAAGTGCGCCTCCAGTAGCGCCAAAACCATGTGCGCCTCCAATAGCGCCAAGATCAAGTGCGCCTCCAGTAACGCCAGAACCATGTGCGCCTCCAATAGCGCCAGAACCATGTGTGGCCGCAATAGCGCCAAGATCAAGTGCGCCTCCATTAGCGCCAAGACCAAGTGTGCCTTCATTAGCGCCAGAAACAAGTGCGCCTCCAATAGCGCCAAGACCAAGTGCGCCTCCAGTAGCGCCAGAACCATGTGCGCCTCCAATAGCGCCAGAAACATGTGCGCCTCCAATAGCGCCAAGACCAAGTGCGCCTCCAGTAGCGCCAAGACCAAGTGCACCTCCAGTAGCGCCAAGACCAAGTGCGCCTCCAGTAGCACCAGTTCCATGTGCGCCTCCAATAGCGCCAGAACCATGTGCAATGCCAGACCATTTAGGAATTGTACCGGTTGTGCTTTTGGGCGGTTTATTAACATGTTCGTTCACATCGACATGTTGTCCAGCTGAACCTGATAGAGCATTCCGTGTATAATCTTCCAGTGCTTCTCTTGCAGATTGCAGTTCCAGTCTACACGTGTTTGTCAACCTTTTCTCCATGTTGTTTACCTTGCCGGCCAATTCTGCTTGAGAAGCTGACATATTTTTCAGCATGCCCATAACTTCTCGCAAGAGTTCCTCATTTGGATCCTTTTTCTTTGAGTTGTCGATAATTGTATCCTCTAATACTGTTTCCATCTCGTCCTTTGTATCATCCAAGTCGGATTCCATCTCGTGATCTGAATTTGACTGACCGGTTGGCGTCGGTGTCAAATTACCAGCCATTTGGTTATTTTTTTTTTTTTTTTTTTTTTTTTTTTTTTTTTTTTTTTTTTTTTTTTTTTTTTAAAAATTTTATATTTTTTTAAAAATTTTTAAAAAAAAAAAAAATTTTTTTTTAGTTGACGTATCGATAGCGGTGTGGGTCGTGAGTGGATTAAAAGAACAGCTGATTTGACTTGTGGAAATAGCTGTAGCTCTTTATTTTGACAAGATAAACTGATTATGGAGGGAAAATCACCTGAGCGCAAATCGAAACGGATTACAAGTTTCAGACAAGAAGAAGCCCCAAGCTAAGGGCCACAAATCAGCCCAACAAAATGACGAAATCGGCACTGAAGGGACGTACTGAAACCAGTCTCCAATGCCAACGTTCGACGCTTGGAGACGCCTCGGTCGGTTGGCATGGACGGTTGCGTCCGAAATCGGAGGAATTCAGCAGGTGATAACCATACCAACCCGGTATGGTGGACAGCAGTTTGAGCTCCAGCGGCTCCCCAGGAGGAGGATTTGAATTTACGACAAATAAAACACAAATTGTTGATGAAAACTAAAAGTATATTTGCCAATCTCTAGCGTAGCGTTTTAGTTGAAAGGAAAATGGTATCACAGCACAATGATTTGCAGATACTCCAAGCAACCTTCCTGCACACGATAGCAGCATTCCTGCCAAGAATGAACAGTCAACCAACTTGGAATCAAGAATTAAAAATGCTACCACCCACCCCCATCTTGTCACATATCTGGGCATTCGTCAGGGCCGCATGATGCACTATGTACTTCAGAAACTGCTCCATCTGACCCACAATGTAGGCCGATTAACCAATCTCTTGTACAAACTTCTGCAAACGATTATAGTTGCCTGAACGGCAAACATCCAAAGAAGCCTTCAATTGGTAGTCCGGGACTAGGTCCGACATCTCAAATAAATGGACCTTGTTGACGATAGCAGGACTGCAAAGTAGATCACCGCCCAATATCTGTACAATTGTAAGCCTCCTCCTCAATCTGCACCTGCTCGAAGTCGCAAATTGGTCTCAAACGGGCAATAATTTGATCCTCGCTCAACGCCTTATAACGGAATTTGGTGCAACGCTACCGGCATCAACATATAATATATGTGTTCCTGTTATTTTGGCAAAATACACCATTTAAATTTTTTTTGTAAACAAAACAAAACAGCTTTCCACCTGTGTGACCGTTTCTGTATTTGGCCTCATTGGCTTATATGTGGGCACACTAAAAATTTATTGTGGATGCTAAATAAATTAAGTGCAATTTAGCGTGCTAAATTTTCCGCGCTTCTGAGAACAGGCCTTTAAATAAAAATGTTGTCACCTCATGTGACGACGACTACTTTAGTCCAATTTGTTTCCAGTTGAAACTATGAATGTTGCCACCTCATGTGGCCAATAACACAAACAACACCAAATAGAATAGCTTAAGTTTATTATCCAGGCAAATAGGATACAACGATTACTAAGTGACGTAATATAAGGAGCTATGAAGAGCTATCAAGAGCTATCAAGAGCTATTATAAAGAGCTATTTATTTAAACGTGTTGTCGCGCCGCTGGAACTCTTACAACTGGCTTATTTGAGATGGGCGACGCGCTCTTCTCGGTGATCTGTATGGTTATCGATAAATGAGCATCGATATGATAGTGGCGGTAGACAATGACGGTAAATTCAAATTTTTCGAACTCGCAACAGTAAGAGATAGAGGTTTGACATGTATGGGACAAATGCTTCTTTTATCTGCACGCAGATGAAGTTTATTTCAAATTTTGGCCACGCCCCCTCCCGCCCCCGCAATTCGGAAAAAACGTTATATCTCCTACAGTTTTAAAGATAGACGATTCGTACCTTCTAGAGATAGTTAGTAATTAGCAAAATGAACAAATTTGCCGAAGAAATGATAAGGATGAGCGATTCTCAAGTTATGAGCAAAAATGTGAAAAATAGCCGAGTTAAAAAAGTGTTGCATACTTTTCTGATGTTCACCCTAAGGCACGCAGGAACACTGTTAAACATGTTTTTTCATGAGTAACGGGTATATTGAAGTCGGTTAGAGCCGACTTTAACTTGCGCTCTCGTTTTTAGATGCACTTATATAATATGGAACTGTGGCTGGTTTTCGCTGCACGAACTGTAAGACTAAGCTCCAAGCAAAGCTAAAATAAAGCTAAAAATCTCCCATATATAATTGCGTGCGCTGCTATTTATGCTGGTTCCATGTTTTTACAAGGCTTCTTAGATCAACCCAATCCGATGAAGAGAGTTTAAGTGGGAGCTCCAAGTGCATCTTGCAAAAGTCTTCGAACTATACTAATGTACTTATTTCGGTTGAATAATGCAGTTTCGGTTACTATTTTAATCTCTAATTAAACAAATTTGTTCATAAAAGAATTAAAAAAAATTATTTTAACTTAAAATGGCATTTTATATGTTTGTCTTGCTTCATTTATTAAGATTATACATCAATATTTGCAAAATTCCTCATCGTAAAGCCGTAATTTTTTTTTTATATTAAAAAATTTTTTTTGTCTTAACAATAAAACTCAACAATAATCATTATTTTTTAGTTTTATTTTTTTTTATCAAACATAATCATTAATGTTGAGTTTTAAAAATATTACTTAAAATTAATCGTTATGGTGTGAGCAATTAAAATAAAAATCAAAAATAATCATTATGGAGTAAGTTTTATTTTAAAACTCATAATGATTACGGTTCCTGAATATTTTCCAATCAAATAAAGCACAATTAGGGTACATATTCACATATACTACGTTTATACGCACAAAATTTATTGTAAGGCCTTCAAAAGTATGCTATGCTTTTAAAATAACATAATCGAGAATAATCTTTATTCTTTTTTGGCTAAACACTAAATTGCCTTTTATGTATCTGACTACAATTGTCTACGTTGAAAGCAGAGGCTCAATACCGGAACCAGAACCGGAACCGTTAACCGAAATAAACCGTTTCAAATCGCGTACCGGAACCGGAACCTGAACCGATACAACATTTTTTTTAAGAACCGAATACCGTTTACCGTTATTATTTTAACCGATACCGAAAACCGGAACGATACCGAAACTTTGGTATCGGTACGTTTTCGGTTTTAACTTACCTAATTATGTTAGGAGTGTGCAAAATTATGTAACTGAGAAGAATCATTTCCGACCTTATAAAGTTCTTCATCTTATGTATGTAGACAAAAAAAAACAAAAGATTGAACAGTCCAAAATATTGCAAAGTTTGGAAATGGCAATGACGGGTAAACAGAAGGTGTAGATCAAACAATGAAACACAAAAAAACAATGAAACAACTAAAATAAATGCGAAATTTGCAAAATTTTCTTATTCCCAAAATTTTTATGAAGATTTGTTAGACTGCAATAGTAGAGGGTAAAAATATGTGGTGTAGACCGAACTGTCTCAAAAATCGGAAATTTACAAAATTACATGAGTTCAGAAAAGTATAAATTTGCAAAAATTCTAATATGAGTTAATGAGAAGTGTTCATCAAACGGACCAAATCGCAAATCGCAAGATTTGCAAAATTTTATAACGATTTTGATTCTTATGAATACGGGTAAATAAACAAATGGTGAATTTTGCTAGATAAAGATTAAATAGATGGTAACTGTAAGGTATGCTTCACTCCTTCGCTTTGTGAGCGGCGTAGCAACGAACGTCGGGTACATATTTATTAGAATTTTGTTTTTTTTTTTTCAGTATTAAAAATAAGTAGTACTTATATCGGTGAGTACCGGTACGTACAGGTTTACCGAAATAAAAATCCGGGGTACCGGAACCGAAACCGGAAACCGAAATTAATTGAAAACCGATACAGAACCTTTAACCGAAACATTCATTTCGGGACGTACCGGTACTGGAACCGGAACCGAAATTCGTTTCGGGATGAAGCCCTGGTTGAAAGTGATGATTATAGAAGAATATAAAGTTTGCATACTTAGAAGGGCCTTACTCACAAATAATATTGTGTGTATAAACGTAGTAATTGTTGAGCACAGAAGCACTTGGGGAAAAGTGTAAGCATTATCAACAACAATTTTCTCTCAACAAATTGTGCACAGATTGCTTGACCCAGACCTTGACTTCAAAAAGTTGGTCACTTGTGCCCAAATAGTGATTTCATATTTTTGTTTAGAATGTTTGTTAAAACTTAGTGCTAAAGGTTTTACTCAATCTAAAAATAAACGTATTTTAATATGAATGTAGATTGAATCACATATATTTTATGAAGAAAGCGGAAACTTTAACTTACATTTCGGGGTCCATCAAGGAATATTTTGACGACACAGTGGTATCAGTTGTTGTTACACCCCTTCAGTAATGTATGCTGAACACTGGTGTACTGGAAGATATCTACAGACGCTGATATACCTTGTCCTCTCTCAATCAATTTGAGACATGTTACAAATTACTTCTAAGATAGCTTAATATTAGCATAAATCGCTTCTCGTCAAATCAAGCAAGGATGTCATTTAGCCATTAATTTTGGGTTGGGCGCGTTACAGATACTATATGTCCTCGGCGGCAAAAATATATGCAATCGACATCGTCCATAAAATCGCTGAAAAATTCGTCCATTGCTGATTCAATTTGGTTTGGTGGACATACATTAAATCTGCAAAAGTCGACAACAATAAAACGTGCTGCTTATTAAGGCAGCAATCGAACCATTCATTCCACTTCAGAAGAATGCTTTTATATGGCATTTTTATTTATATAATTTTTTGTTAACAAATCTCAAAAACATAGCAGGCAGAACATCAAATGTTATCGTGCACAGAGAGCTGCTCACAATACTAGTCGGGTAAATTTGCATTTTTGCACCACGAAGAGAATCCAAAAATTATTTTGCCAAACAGATGATTTGTTTACTATATCAAATCACTTTCTTGACTTATTGAACTATACTAATTAACATCCGGATCCACATAGCCATTTCCGTCTGTTCGTTCGCCTTAACAACCAGATCTCAGAGATAAAAAGAAATATGGGTGCGAAAAGAATCGAGCGTAGACGTTTTATACTTGCCATTGACTGTGTGCTGATGAACCAAATATAAAAATTCTTGAGTACCTCCGATAGATAACGATTTTAAATTTTAGACTGAAAATGATGTGAGTGAAAGCTTTTAAATACTTCTAACCCACTTCGACTTACTTTTATACTTAGACTTACTTATAATAAAAATTTACCTATTGGTTCTAGAACAAGCCCAGTTTTGGACCTCAAAAAGTGATTTATTTTGTTGGCCTAAGTTACTTACCTAACCAACCCATGAAGAGTTCCTATACTTGATCAGCAACAATAGCTGAGCCGATACAGACATATGAAGTAAAATTACCAAAATTCATTTTATTTTATTTTCCAAAATTTAACAAGTCGTCTAAGATTTTATTGGAACTTAACCCTTTATTTTATTCAATTTGACTGAGGTGAATTTATAAATGTGTTATTTTGCTTTAGACCAAAGGCATTCAAATCACTTTAAAGATCTTTATGCGCAGAGAACAGTTACAGGATGGCTAACCGATACCCTCGACATCGAGCATCAGGTTCCCTTAAGAAACAGAGTCGTTTTGGGCATGAACGCGAGTTTTTTCGCAAATGTCTGGTTAGATCACAAAAAGACTGAAGGATATCAAGGGATCGTTACCTGGCATGAGTGCGAAGGTGATACTTCAAATTGTTCAAATGGGTATAGGCTTTGGAGCACTGGGAACACTTGTATGGTCGTTCACCAGTATGAGTGCGAAGGTGATGCTGTAAATTGCACTTTATTTTAAAGGTCATAGAGCAGTGGATGCATTCAAAGGGTCGATCAGCGGAATGAGTGCGAAGATGCGTCATCAGATTGCTGTTATCGCTAAATGCCTTAGAGCAGTGGGTACATTTGAAGGGTCGTTCCCCAGTATGTGTGCGTAGGTGACTCTCGAGATTGCCTCTGAAGCTGAAAACCCTTGGACAGTGGGAACACTGGAAGGGTTGTTCTCCAGTATGAGTGCGAATGTGATTTTCTAGACTGCCTTTGTGTCTAAAAGTCTTTGGGCACTGGGAACACTTGAAAGGTAGTTCCCCAATCTGAATGCAAATGTGTTCCGTAAGATCAATAGATAGACTAAAAGTCTTCGAGCACTGTGAACATTTAAACGGTCGTTCCCGATTATGAGTCCGCTTGTGATTCGACAGAGAGCCCTTTTTGGCAAAGGTCATCGAGCAGTGGGAACATTTAAATGACCGTTCTCCGGTATGAATACGAAAGTGTTTCGTTAAAGAGTCCTTTTTGTTAAATGTCTTTGAGCACTGGGAACACTTAAAGGGTCGTTCGCCACTATGAGTGCGAAGGTGGCTCTCGAAATTGCATTTTTGGCTGAAGGTCCTTGAGCACTGCAAACAGTTAAAGGGTCTTTCCCCAGTATGAGTTCGATTGTGCCTCGTAAAACCGCCTTTGTGGCTAAAGATCTTGGAGCAGTGGGAACATTCGAAGCGCCTTTTTCCAGTAATTGTGGAGTTTTCTTCATTGCTTAGACTTTCGCTGTTGTAGCTCTCTTCAGTTAAGTCCTCCCGGTTGTCCTGCGGCCAACCCTCGGCTGTGGTTTCATACAGATCCTTCCGCTCGCTCAAGCTTTGGAGACTCTTCTCAAATCGCCGCTTGTAATTCAATGCCACTTTTGCTGCTTTTAAGCAAGAGGGACATATGAGTTCAGGCTGTCCCCTATAAGGTCTGACCACTCGGCCAGTCACCTCGCTGATTAAAAAAAACAAGCCTTGCTTCACTTCAGAGTCGGTGTCGGTGAAAATATTTAGCCAGGTGGTGTCGGTACCATCCCGGGGGCTGGCCATGCAAGCGCAGCATAGCTGGGTAACCACAAAGTCTAGATCCTTTACTCCGCAGGCCATTCCAAAACGACGTCTTTTGGAGATAAAAAAAATATGTGGGATATTCGTAGAGAGACCACATTTGACTATTTTCGGGATAGTACCGTATGTGACAAGTGCGAAAATACCGATTTGAACTAGTTCCACTAATTACTTATATTATTTATAATTAAAATATATCAGAGCTTGGCAAGTGTCATTGATGCACTGCAAATAGTTGCTGGGGTAGACGTCCGACTTAACCGATGTGCCATGACAAGCTTCTCAAAAGATACTGACAAAAGCTTATGGTCTCCGTTTATAAAAACCAGTTCGGTTCATTGATTCTGAAGGTGGCCACATTAATACCGATATCGGGTGCCGCTCACTTATTGTTGCCATTTTGTCATCCCTAATACCGCAGATTTATAAGTGTTTGTTCCAAATTTTCTGGAAAAGATGACTAGCTGTGTACCAGCGACGCAGCAGGAGCAGTTGCTAGATGAGCTAAATGCCAGCGATGAAGATGAGACCATGGATGACACAGAAGAGAAGGAGAAGGAAGGCCAGCTTCAACTGACGGAGGCGGCGGACACATTCAGCTTTCCGGTGTGTATACAAAGGCGACCCAATAAAAAAAGGGGCAAAAGAAGAAAACTGTTAATGGTTTCAATACACTTACAGAATAGCAATCAATGTTGGGTATGCAATGGCTATTACGGACCCAACTTTGGCGAGCCGTTGTGTGGGGCGTGTCATGCTTTTCTATACAATGCACAGAGGGCCGAGGAACTGCTCACCGAGTTGTCCGATAATGAGGATTCGGGTAACGATGAGCCACCGTTTAAGGATAAGCAAGAGGACGATGAGACGGAGAATGATGTGGATATTATGGGCTTTGAGGATTTGGAAGATGCACAACAGCAACCAGTGGAGCAGCAGGAACCAGCTGAGCTGCCGCAAGTGGAGCAACAGCAGCCAGAGCAGCCTTCGCCGCCGCCACCATTACCACCAGCTGACGCGGAACGTGAGCCTGAGAGGGCGTTAAATCCCTTCCTGTTGCCCATTAAGCGACCGCGTCCCATGGCGCCATTGGCTTTGCCTCATTTCGTCAACGAACTGGCTGACGGTCGAGCTCGTTCGCATGAGTACAATGCCGGAGCATCAGGCTCGATTAAAAGCAGCATAACCAGCCTGATACCCGTCGAGGTGATGCTTAAAATTTTTGCCTATCTGGATGACATGTCCCTATGGATGGCCAGCGAAGTGTGCAAGCAATGGCATGATATTATAGGCAAGAATACGGCTCAGAGCATGTGGAAGACATACATAAAACAGCGCTGGCCGTTGTTCGAGAGCCTCACTGATATGCCCGATTGGTATAAATTGTATGGCGCTCTGATGTCCTCGTGCTTCTGTCGCACCTGTCTCATCGAGATGGGCGGACGTCGTGGCCAACCCGAGCCGGAGGGCAATGTAATGCGGAACAATTTCTTACGCGGCGAGGCTAACCTGCTGAATAGCTACGAGTCGGAGGGTATATCAGCCATACCACTGGATCGACAGAATAATTACTGGCAGGCCACCATACTGGGTCCGCCTGGGAGTCCCTATGAGGGTGGGAAGTTCTTTTTGTTTATTTACTTTCCCGAGCGTTATCCCATGACACCGCCCACAGTGCGTTTCCTGACCAAGATACTGCATCCAAATGTATCGCGGCACGGTGATGTGGGCATTGATATATTCCAGCAGCAGAATTGGTCTTTGGCCCTGAATGTAGCAAAAGTGTTGTTGTCCGTTCAAAGCCTGCTGACGGATCCCTATACCGAGGTGTGCATGGAACCGGAATTGGGTTATATCTATGAGCATGAACGGGAGCGCTTTGAGCATCTCGTACGCTCTTGGACCTGGAAGTATGCCATGTTCGAGTTGATTGCTCCACGTTGAGAAGGACTGAAAGTTGGAAACTATTTGGGATAAAATATATGTATATTGAACGTATTTAGTTTAGTTGTGCCATTTGGCCCCTCTCTATGCACACACACCCCGTAGTCGAAATTACTTAACGCTTCTAACATAATTCAAATTTATTATTTAAGATACAATTAAAATTATATAACTATTAGTAACGTGTTCTTATTTCGTCCAGGACACTTTGGGTATATCGAAATGTTCGGTCAGTGTATCCAGATGCTCGTTGAATTTCTCTACGCGCTCCTTGTGTGTGGTTTGAGCCTTGTCCATAATGCGTTTGTTACGCATCTTCTCCTGCTGCTTCTTGCTGGCCAGTTCTGCCTTTGTTAGTTTGCGTTCATAGCCAGTGGTTGAGGTGGAGGAGGTTGCTGCTGTTTCTTCTAAATAGGATTTGAGCAGCTCGCGTTCCTGGTCCTTGTCCTTGCTCTTATGCTTTTTCTTCTTCTTCTTGAGCTCTGAGTCACTCTTGAGCTTTAGTTTGCCTTTGGCTACACAGGCATATTCATCAGACATTTTCCAGAATCCTTGGAAGTTGTGGTCTTACGAAGGGAGAGTGCAGTGACAACAATAAAAATCCCAAAAACACAAATCACAAGAATAACCTAATGCTAGGCTTACACTGCGTTTCACTGTGACACTATTGTCTGAGACAACTTGTGACAATGACTCAAAATGACTCACAGCGCCTAAGGCCGTCCGCACACGGCTCGCATCGTCATCTTAGCTTATGCGACGCGACGAACAAGTGGCTTACGTTCTGATGTCGCACACTTGTGTTCAAAGGGCAAACCGCACACGACTCGGCCGCTACGCGTAATCGTCATAGCATTTGTTCAGCATGACTATCGTCAAGCAATGGCAGCCTCCCATCGTCGAGTGAGATTGTACGGTTTCTGTTTGTTTTCATTTTGCAATGAACATGAACGTGTTATTATCAAAATGTTGGAATAAGGCCGCATTCACTTTGATCTTAATGGGAATGCGCTGTCCTCTACAAAATAATATGGAAACTCATTGCAACTTCCGTCATGCGGTAGTTCAGCTGAGGATGGTAAATTATTCAGCTCGTATCGTCATCTTAGCGTTTTCACGTACTAAATGTCTAAAATTTTATGGCGCTTTAATGAGGCACACTTGATTTTGAAGGGAAAATATGTTTATATGTGACTATCGTCAATCAGTGGCAGTCGCCTCTAGTCTTGCTGCATGCTCGATGTTCTTCCTGGAAACACAAGTGTGCAACATCAAACTTTAGGCCTTATGTTTGTGAAGTCGCTACGATGACGATACGAGGCGTATGCGAACGGTCTTACTCGCCTTGTAGTTGTGTAGTAAGAACTCCAAAACTAAAACAAACAAACAAAATCATGCTATCTCTTTTGCTCTCACAAGTTTATGTTTTTGCGCGGAATTGTGTTATACCTGTACAAGCTACGAGTCAATGCGAGTATTTGTACTTGCAAATACACGAGCTCGCACGGGTGAACGAGCTTACTCGTGACAGCGGCCACTTTGCTCTGTGACACTGAAATGTGGACATTCTGTGACACTAGTGTAAACTTAGTATGACGGTACTACTAATACCGAACATATTCAAATGCGGTACTACTAATGAATAGTCGAGGCTGGTCACACTAGTCGATCAAAGTATCGAGGGGTACTTAATCCCCAAATTGGAGATTAATTATAGTTAATTTAATTATGGCGCCATTTAAGCGTGTTCGGCAGCCTAAAATCACAACACAGGCTCTGCTGGAGTTTGACTTGGGCGAAAGTTCATCGGACAGTGATTTTTGTCCAGACATTGGCTCTGACGATGATGATGAGAGATCAGAGAAGTCAGGGATCAGCAGCGACGCCAGCAGCAGCAGTGACTCGGACTCGAACGGGGATTCGGATTCAGAGGACTCAACGCTGCAGCTGCGACAGCTCTTGGCCGAAGAAGGCGAAAGGGGTGGTGTCGCAAGTCATGAGAATGGAATTAATGGCGAAGCATCTGGTGTAGGAACAGTGGCCGTGAGACCCCTCCAGCTAGCCCAGTTGTCGAAGGCTCCGGCCAAGCGAATGTGCTGCGTCTGCCTGGGCGAACGCAGTGACGATGTCAACGAAATTGTAGAGTGCGATTCGTGTGGCGTTTCCGTGCACGAAGGTTGTTATGGTGTGAGCGACAATGTAAGCATCTCCAGCACCAATTCAACGTGCTCCACGGAACCCTGGTTTTGCGAGGCTTGCCGGGCTGGGGTGTCGGAGCCGGATTGCGAACTGTGTCCAAATAAGGGTGGTATCTACAAAGAAACAGATGTGGGCAAATGGGTGCATTTGATTTGCGCTCTCTATGTGCCGGGAGTGGCTTTCGGTGAGGTGGAACAGCTTACATCGGTGACTCTGTTCGAGATGCAGTACAGCAAATGGGGTGCCAAGGTATGCTCCCTCTGTGAAAATTCGCTTTTTGCCCGCACCGGCGTGTGCATAGGTTGTGATGCGGGCATGTGCAAGACTTATTTCCATGTCACTTGCGCCCAGGTGGCCGGTTTCCTGATTGAGGCTCACCACGAGGACGATGCAGCTGATCCGTTTTATGCCCACTGCAAAGTTCACTCGGAGAAGGAGATGATCAAGAAAAGGCGAAGGAACTATCACACTTTACGCTTGAACATGATACAAAAGGCCAAAGAGAAGGAGGAGGAGTCGCTGGGGGATGATCCGAATCCCGCACAGGCGCGCATACAGCGCAAGCTGTTGAAGATTCAGCACAAGTACGCTCAGCACAAGGAGCTGAAGCCCATGCCCTGGGTGCCAACACAGAAGATGTCCCGCCTGTTGACAACCTCGGCCTCTGCCTGCCGCCGACTTTTGGCCAAGGCGGAGATCATGTCGGTGGACGTGCAGCATTTGGAGCAACGTGAGGCTCATATACATGCCCTGACAGACATACGAAAAAAGTGGCATATAGCTCCGGCATTTAGTGTGGAATTCACGGCCTACTACATGGATCGCATAGTGCGTATGCAGGATTTTCGCCAGCAGCAGCAAAAACTGATTGTCCAAAATGCCACCTTGTCCAAGGATCAGGATGTGCTGAGGGCTCAATATGATACGGCTCTCGAGGAGCGCAAGTCTGAGAAATCTGCCAGAGATTCTCTGCTCGGTCATATAAAGGGGCTACATGGCAGCCTGGCCCTAATTTTACCCGCTCTGATCTTACCCACGAATCTTGAGCTTATAGCCAGGCCACAGCCAGAAGCGGCCACGCCCACACCACCACCACAACGTCCCATTTCGGTGCCCACAGCCGCTGCTCTGAAAATGGGTGTGGGTTTTCCGCTAGCTCATTTGGCAGCACCAGGCGGCAGCAAACTGGACTCAACACGTCTGCTTAGCACTCACGCCAAGAGCGGCACTACCACACCAGCCATGGTGGCTCCTTCCATGTCCTGTGGCATCTGCAAACGACAGAATGATCAGCATTTGTTAGTCAAGTGCGACACTTGTAATCTCCATTACCATTTAGGCTGTCTGAATCCGCCACTGACAAGACCACCCAAGAAGTCCAAACAATATGGTTGGCAGTGTTCCGAGTGCTGCGACAAGTCGGATGGCTCAGATGCTGTGACCGAAATCTCTTCGGGACCCCGAAAATCTCGGACACGTTTCAACAAGGATGGGCATCTGGTGTATGTGGACAGATACTCACTGGATGATATACCAATTCCCAATCCCAAAGAGACGCTGACCAAGCGCGCCCTAAACAAGTCTTTGCCAGCTGCCATGGCCAGCGAAGTCCTGGAGGAGCTGACAAAATCGCCCAAAAGACCCAAAATGCAATCACCCAGGAAAACGCCCATTAATGGTGAGTAGCAGGAAATCAACCAAAGTAGCTGAATTGTCCAAGTAACCAAAACCCTGTTCTCTCTTAGTTCCAGTGGCCCAATTGGCTCCCTTGGCCACCCCCACTGCCAGCTGCGAGGATTCCATAGACGATTCCATTTCCAAACAATCGCGTAAAGGCAAACGTAAGGACAAGCACAAAGATCTGGAAAAATCCCTGAACAAAGAGCACAAGCGTAAACGCAAAAAGCGCGCCCATCCCGACTCGGAGCAACAGCAGCAGGATTCCTCTCAATTGGGAAGCACCATTAAAATTATTTTCAAAGCTCTGCGTCTGCCGGGTGAGGATGCACCTGAATCTCAGTATTTCTATGTGCCCGCCAATGCGGTTCGCTCGGTGGATGAAGCCTCTCGTCCCACGTCAGTGGAAACTGTTGAAGACATTGTACCGCCACACACAGAACCACCGCCGACAACGCCTGTAGTTCCTATGGTTCAGGCCAAAGAGGTTGTCGAAATAGACACTGAGACGCCGGCGGCCGTTTCGCCGCCCAAGCGCAAGATCAGTCCACGTAAGCCAAGCCCACGCAAACCTCGTGTGGGCCGCCCTCGCAGCTCGAATCCCAAGCCCAATATGGAGATCAATTGTTGTATGTGCAGTCAAACGGGTAAAGCCAATCAGGTGGTGACTTGTGATGAGTGTCACAAACATTATCATTTCGCCTGCCTCGATCCACCGCTGAAAAAGTCGCCCAAAATACGCGGCTATTCCTGGCACTGTGCCGATTGTGATCCCACAGATGCAGATGAGGCACTGCCCAAACAGTAGAATTAAGAAGTAGCGATTAAGGCATTTATACTTGTGGATATTCAAGCCACTGATTACTAATTATTTATATCTAGATTTATACAATTGTGACACAAATTATTTTAAATTTACAAACAGATTTCGTAATTAAATAAAATTATGTAATTCACCTTACTGCCGCTGATTTTCAAGGGAAAGGTATGGTCCATATGCTTGTTTTATTTTTCATAAGATAAACAGTCAAAAATCACAACAGATCATAAAATATTCTACTTGCATATATGTAAGTCATTCTGATACATACAGATATTATTATCTAGTAGGCCTGCGTTTCATTTTGATTCTAGTAACATGTAAAAGCGGGTTCGACACATGAGACATGATAATTTAGTAATCATGCTTTTCCCTATGAAATTCTATGAATTAGGTGATAGCTGTTATGTGTCAGATAGTCATCGAATTTACACTTATATAGCTCTATGTAGAAGATGTGAAATCGGCCCTTAGACAAGATTATTTATTTTATTTACTTAAAACATACCAAAAAGCAGGACTACTCGTCTATTATGTCTCATGTGTCGAACAGTGTGAAGGCAGCCTAAGGTTTGCCATTTTGTCATGAAAAGACTAAAAAGTACCGCCTTTTTTGACCAAAAGGAAATTGGCGTGTTTTCAACAAGACGGTGACACAGGGCAATCGAAACCATGGATCGATTGAGAGGCCAGTTAGGTGAGTAATTAATCTCACGTTGTGGACCAGTCCATTGTCCGCCAAGATCACGGGATTTTATCAGGGAATTAAACCGGAACCGTATCCCGAATCTAAAAGAAAAGAAAAGAACCTACAAATTGTACCGGTACAGTTTCTGTTTGGATAATTCCCGTAGCTGCCACAAATTTTGTAATCGCTTTATTCAGAGCTGCTACCTGCCCCAAAAAGTGTGATCTCTATATTCAGAGCTGTTAACTGCGCCAACGGTGTATAGCGTGAGAGAATGACAAAAGATACTGTTTCTGACGTCTGTGCATATACGGTGCAGAAACATTCCATTCGATATAAGTAAATTTATTTGATAAACAACCTCCTTGAAATCGAGAGGGGTTGACTCCGGGGTTCGAAATTAAAATTTAAAAACATTTTAAAATTTTTTGGGTTCGGGTTCACGGAGCGGGCTCAGAAGGTCGCTGCACCCAGGTTCAGGTTCGAACCGGTTTTCAGAAATAACATTGTTTTCCCTGACTCAAAAAAAATCTATGTTGATTGAAAAAACCTTAATCATTTCATACATATTTCAAAGTTCAGATCCTTGATATTTGGAATATAATATTAACTCAATAATAGTTAGATTAAGGGATATTTTACTTTAAAATCATAGATAAATTTAAACTGATTTTAAGGAAGTGACTACACTGAGAAAAAAAGGATAGTTTTTGATGATCCTTACGATATTTAACTATACTTCTGGACTGGATAGTTAACTATCCTTTTTTGGGATCCATTGAATATTTTCGAAGTCGATTTATTTTCGCTTAAAAAGGATATATCAGGAAATAAATTTTTCATTGATCTTTATTCTTCATCCAAAGGAGCTGAAAATGTGAAAAGGATATTTAAATAATGGATCTTAATGTGGATATTTGAATATCAATTCTACGGGGATCTTTTTTTTCTCTGTGTAGAAAAGTTCAACCCAATTACGCAGGTTTACAAGCATTTGCAACAGAGAAAGCTTGGAAAACATCGATTTTCTATATAAATAACCCCATTCCATATTAAAGTCCAACAATTTGTATCTTATGAGCATAACCAAAACTTCATACTGTGTTTTCTGTAACGTCATTCTATTCAGCTAACCTTCGTTACAAAAGGTTACTTAATGTGGTCACACGATCCACAAATGTAAAGAAACTTCTCGTAGCACAGGTTTATGCAAATAGGACGTATTTTGTAACCCTGACGTGCTGGGTGAAAACGGAAATATGATTTCAATTCAGCGACCAATAAAAACTATGAAAAGTTTTCTATCATTCCTGTTGAAAAAGTTGGTCTTTTTTGTATTCCGGTGTTATCAGACAAATTCTTATTTATAGAACTGTTTTTTCTTAAATTTTTTCTCATATTTTTCGAAGTCCTTAAAAACTTTTTCTGTTGTTAAAATATTTTCCTAAATACCAGGGCAAATTTTAATAAAGGCCAATTCTTTAAATTGATGTCACATTTTTTTGCTTAGTGTGCATTTAGATCTATTGGAAGATGGCAAAGTTAGCATCTAGAACATTTTTTATACTTTTTGAACCAAACCCATTTTTAACTATTTTTTGCTCCGGTTTAGGTTCAGGTTCGGGCGGATAAAAATTAACCTGCCCCGGTTCGAGTTAGGTTCAGACTTCCAAAAAATCCCGGAGCCTCCGACTCCGGAGCGGTTCAACTCCGAACCGGTTTGCAATCCTGTTGATAACAAATAAAGAAAAAGATGAAAAGCCAAAAGTTTTAGTTAGCTGCTTTGTCTCTTTCTTGTTCCTCATCTAAGGGCGTAGCCAGGGGGGCAGGGAGGGGCAGCTGCCCCACCCATTTAATCACAGATTTTGCCTTGGAAAATTCACTTTTAATTATATCTTAAATTTTTCGCTATTATTTTGAAGATTGATTTTCATTTCATATCAAATGCATCATGATCTCATTAGTAAATGTTCAAAAATATAATTAATGAAATATTTAAGAAACGTTCAGACACAGCTGCCCCCACCTTTTCGGAAAGCTGGCTACGCCCTTGTCCTCATCCTTTTTTTTTATTTATAATGCCAACATAGTTTGTATGAAATCAAAGGTATTTGCACATATGGTTGTTGTTTGCTCGATCGCCGTTTTTTAGTAACCCTCTTCCTCTGAAAATGAATGAAAAAGAAAGCCTTTAACCTGCCTTTTTATATATATAAATCTCTACGCCCGACTGAGTGACTGATATCAATCCTAAAATTCTAAGATTTGGCATAGACCTTCGATTAGTTATGTAAGCGGGCACTGTGAAAGAGAATTTGGAAAATTTGACCGGGTCTTGATCCGCACACGACGTACGTCCAGATGGTAAAAGATAGAGGTTTGACATGTATTGGACAAATACTTCTAGTGGTTGTAGGCAGATAAATTTTTATGTCACAGATTGCCACGCTCCCTCCCGCCCCCGCAATTTAGAAAAAAAAAACTCATATCTCCCACAGTTTTGCAGATAGATGATTTGTACCTTCTAGAGATATTTTGTAATAGATCGGATGAACGATAGTGGAGTTATAAGGAAAACAAAAAATTTTGATGGGTTGCACCGGTTCAACGTTGATGGGCAGCACTGGACTCACTTTATGACTTCTTCATCACTTTGTCTGTCTTCTTTATAAAATTTATCAGATAAATGCAAACTCTGGGGGATAAAGAGTATGTTACAGTCGGGCTTCACCGACTTTCTAACTTGTTTTTGGGAAAATATGACATAAATATTTAAAGTCGATTTGCGCGGACTACGAATTCATTGTAGAATTATGGTTTCTTGGTTAAATTTTCTTAGAATTGACCGTAGATTTAGATTTTGCTATACGCTTTGTGCGAAAAAAAATCGACCCCCCTAATGTACATATGTATGTACTTAACAGTCTAATTGATCTGTTGAGCTAATCCGGTCCAAGCTCCTTCTGTAAGATGCTTATTGGAATACGCTTGTATAACATTTTTGAAAAGGCATACGCTGCTCTATTAAATGAACGAATCTGATATTTTCCTCTGACATTTTCTTAACAACACGTTCATGTTCATTGCAAAATGTAAACAAACAGAAAACGTACGACGATAGTCGTCATGCTAGCGGCCGAGTCGTGTGCGGTTCTCGACATCAAAACGTAAGCCTCATGTTCGTCGCGTCGCATAAAGTACGATGACTGTTTCAGAGCTATGTATGTATTTTATTAAAACTAGGAAAGTGTGCTTCATATTTATGAAGCTTTTCACATATATCAACAACAGGCAGATCGTCTATATCATTTAGCTTCCATAGGAATGCTATGATTAATTTTTTTTTGTTGTGGCGTAGTGTGAGGAAAGTTCGAAAACTAGATCTAGTTCTAATTTCGGATTTTTTATTACAATCAAAATTGATGGACTTGGAAACCGTTCGGTTTGTAGAACAATGAGTTTACAAGTCCAAGTTAGGGGCCTGTTACTCTACCCATCTTTGAGATGTGTTGGTTCATACGGAAAGACAGACTGTTTATTCTAATCAAGAATTTATATCCTTTTTTACATTTGGGCAACTTTATGATATCTCTGGTACCCATTTAAATGTTTACAGAGTTGAAATATGACGCAGACTGGTTCCGGTTCCGATTGTTGTGTACGGTCACACTAACTTATCAGCTGCAACGCCACACGTGCAATAATTCATAACAAAAGTTAAAGTTTGCAAACTTTACAAATAAAATGAAGCCAAAAAAGAAGTTGGGTAAGTTCAGCTTTAAGCTGTTGCTCATCTTATGCGCATTCTTATTCCCTTCCTTTCATCTGTCTTGAGCAGCTGTGGGTCTGAGCCGCGAAGAGCGGCAGGTTCTAGTCATTGGCGAAATCATCCAGGAACTGCTGCAGGCTCACGAAGCCAAGAAAGATGTAAATTTAAATCGCATGAAATCGCTCATCTCGTCTAAGTATGGACTGGAAAGTTCGCCAAGACTGGTGGATATTATAGCAGCAGTACCACAGGATGCCAAGAAGATACTGTTGCCCAAACTGAGAGCCAAACCCATCAGAACTGCCAGCGGGGTAATTCGAAAACGACTCCAAACTGTTCAATATTATGAATTTGTCCCTTCCAGATCGCTGTCGTAGCTGTCATGTGCAAGCCGCATCGTTGTCCCCACATCAATATGACGGGCAACATATGTGTCTATTGTCCGGGCGGGCCGGACAGTGACTTTGAGTATTCGACGCAATCGTATACGGGCTATGAGCCCACCTCCATGCGTGCTATACGCGCCCGCTACGATCCATTTCTGCAGACGCGCCATCGTGTGGAGCAATTGAAGCAATTGGGTCACTCCGTGGACAAGGTCGAGTTTATAGTAATGGGTGGCACCTTTATGTGCCTGCCGGAGGAGTATCGTGATTATTTTATACGGAATCTGCACGATGCTCTTTCTGGTCACTGTAGCTCGAATGTGGCCGAAGCGGTGCGTTACTCGGAGAAATCCCGCACCAAGTGCATAGGCATCACCATCGAAACGCGCCCGGATTACTGCTTGAAAAGGCACATCTCGGATATGTTGAATTATGGCTGCACTCGCTTGGAGATAGGCGTTCAGTCGGTGTATGAGGACGTGGCCCGAGACACGAATCGGGGCCATACAGTGCGGGCAGTGTGTGAAAGCTTCCAGCTGGGCAAAGACGCGGGCTATAAGATAGTGGCACACATGATGCCCGATCTGCCCAATGTGGATTTCGAAAGGGATATTGAACAGTTTATTGAATACTTTGAGAATCCCGCTTTTCGCTCGGATGGCTTGAAAATTTATCCCACTTTGGTGATACGCGGCACAGGGCTGTACGAGCTGTGGAAGACGGGCAGGTATAAGTCGTATCCGCCATCGATGTTGGTGGATCTGGTGGCCAAAATTTTGGCTCTCGTGCCGCCTTGGACCAGGGTATATCGGGTACAAAGAGATATACCCATGCCACTGGTGAGGTGGGTAGACAGATGAGATTGTGCTACGCAAAGGCGAAAATTATTTTGTTCTCTAATTTACAGCTCTGGCGTGGAACATGGCAATCTGCGTGAACTGGCCTTGGCTCGCATGAAAGATTTGGGCACCAGCTGTCGAGATGTGCGCACACGTGAGGTGGGCATCCAGGAGATACACAATAAGGTACGCCCCTATGAGATTGAGCTGATACGACGCGACTATGTGGCCAATGGTGGCTGGGAAACTTTTCTCTCCTACGAAGATCCCGAGCAGGATATACTTGTGGGTCTATTGCGATTGCGTAAATGCTCACCAGATACCTTTCGACCGGAGCTGAAGGGATCCTGTTCCATAGTGCGTGAACTACATGTTTATGGCTCGGTTGTGCCGGTCAATGCACGTGATCCCACCAAGTTTCAGCATCAGGGGTTTGGTATACTGCTGATGGAAGAGGCCGAGCGCATAGCACGTGAAGAACATGGCAGCACCAAGCTGGCTGTTATCTCGGGTGTGGGCACACGCAACTATTATCGCAAGCTGGGCTACGAGCTGGATGGTCCCTACATGTCCAAAAGCATAGCCTGAGGAGGCCTTCTTGTTTGTCTTGGGATACATATATTATTATATCACGCTAGGATCGTCAGTAGGATTTTGGCTACTTAAGACTAAGTGGAATCTTAAATATATACACACGAAAATGATAAATTACAAGCTGGGTTTTGTGTTTTGTTTCTTAAACAATTGCCTCGGCCGAGCCAAAGACCAGGAATATAATCCAACCCACCAGATTAATACCGGCTGCCGCACTGAATACCATGGGCCAACTTTGCGTTAGTTCTAGTATATGCCCAGCCAGGTAAACACCCAGAAACCCGGGAATGGCTCCCACAGTGTTCATCAGACCAAAAACACTGCCCGAATGCAGCGGAGCCAAGTCCTGAGGATTCACGGTTACCGCATTATTGTGGAAGCCCGTGCCACCTATGATAATGGTCATGCAGACCAAGGCCGTATGGAAGTCTGTGGTACGGCTCATCACGAACAAAGCCAAGTTCTGTGCTGCAAAGCAACAGCTTTGAATCAACTTCCTCACCGTCGTGGTGGACCATTCGCGTGCCAACAACTGTGTGGTCAAATACTTGGCAAAGAATGTGCATGGCGGCAAAGCTAGCCAGGGTATCATATTGACCACCCAGCCCTTGGCCTGTGGAAAGCCATCATGGAAGTAAGTGGGCAGCCAGGACAGCAACACAAAGAAGCAGTTCATCTCGCAGGCATGCGTCAACACGCAGGCCCAGAAGGATAGGCGACTGAAATATCGCAACCAGGGCACAGCCGACTCCGCTGGAGTTCTGTTCGCGCACAGACGCGAAGGTGTGGCTATGTTAATGATGCGATTACGCTCCCCAGCCATGGCATAATAGCGCAAGACCAAAGCCCACGCTAATCCCATAAGACCAATGACACGGAAGACATATGACCAGCCAAAGTAGTCCAGCACAAAGGAGCCCATGATGCCCGTAAGCAGCGTGCCCATGGCCGAGCCGGCTGTGAGTAGGCCAAAGAAACTGCTACGCTCATTGGGGCAGAGGTTCTACAAAGGCCAAGGTTAGTGAAATTAATTTGTGGCATCACTTTTGGTACTCACCTGGCTGGTTAGGCTTATCATGCTGGGAAAATGCACACCCTGCAGGGCTCCGTTCAATATCCTTATGGTCACTATACAAGGAATGGCATAGGATTTAATGGAACTTGAGAACCATATAATGGTGGGCATCAGGAATGTTATCAGTGACCAACCTACAGCGGCCATAAGAATGACCCGCTGACCACCGAATCGATCACTGAAATAGCCACCCACCACCTGGGTCAAAGTGTAGCCCCAAAAAAATGAACTCAAAACGGTTCCAGAGTCAGTTTTACTCCACTTTTGAGCAGCAGCAACTGCCGGTACCAACAGTGGCATCGTGGTCCGTGTCGAGTATAACATGCAGGTCCCACAAAATAGGCATATAAACCACATCCGCTTCTCGTGTCTGTAAATGATTATGATTGGTATATGCACATATCGAAGAGATTCTCTTCTTACCTGGTCCATATGCTTTGTGTATCTACCAGTTCGCCACGCAGCAGTGAATATTTCAGTTTCTCGTCCATGATTAATCAACGTCCTCCCAGCAGCTGGCCGCTGCGCCACGAGCACGCTCTCTATTGTTTATTCTGCTTTGATGTAAACACAGAATTTTTTTTATTTACGAACATATGCTGAAAATTTGTTTTCACGTGGCCATTCCTTCCATTCCATTCGCCAACGCGGATTAGGAAAAGCATTTGATACAATTTATACAAAAATTATTTGGAACCCGCGTGGCCGACCAAGTTGATGCGCTGCATATTTTTGTCACGTGCTTATATTTGGTCATGAATTGTGATAACAAACGATATCAACTTTATAAAAAGATAAGGGTCTTCTACTAATTAGTTGTCATTTTGCATTAATTTATTTATGGTTTGTTTATAGCTGATAAAATGCCCCAATCAGCTGAACGTAGAGTGCATTAGTGGTGGTCAACAATTGATAACTCGGCCTGGCGCTTAGCAGCACTGTTATCTATGTTAAGTGAGTTATCGATATATCGATAGACGGATTTCTATTTGACAACCCTGGGCAGCTGTCAGCCCAGCTCCTATAAGTTCCAATTGCATAAACAAACCTCGTATTCAATTAAAAACTATTAAAATGTCGTTCAACATAATGCAAAAACTCACAATGCAGTGTCTCAAAGCAGACCAGCCACTGATCAGTAAGTTTTTCCCTACCGCAACCCAGTTTGAACGTTCTAGCACTTTCAAATTGCAGCCACCATACGTAATGCCAGCAAGAAGACCGGCGGCAGCACCCGCAACAAAAAAGGTCATCCTCGTCCGAAACATCGCGGCTGGCGTGTACTGGACGGACACTTTGTCTCCCATGGTACTATTCTAGCCACCCAGTTGACAACACGTTTCCATCCGGGATTGAATGTACGAAAGTTTAATTATGTTGGAGACAATTATTTAACAATACCCTTTTCTATTCTTCAGGTGGGTTTTGGTCGTAATGGCACTCTGTTTGCCATGGAGCACGGTCGGGTCATTATGAGCTGCGAGCCCCTCGATCCGAATTGGGATCACTCTTGGGTTCAGAGAAATTATGCCGGACGACAAGATCAGACCATATATAAGAAGTTCTTCAATGTTATACCCGAAAAGCAGCATCAGCGTTTTCGTCTGGTCGAAGAAATCTAAGTGTTAACCGACTAATTGTTATAAATAAAACCAAAATAATGTTTGTAAAGCCAAGTTTACATTGGGGCACAGCGCGGCACGTTTCAGTGTCACAGCACAATGTGAACGGCAAATGTCACAGAAATCGTGATGTGAGCACCAGTACTCATTTGGCGTCACAGTGTTTCTGTGCCGGAGGGTGGCACGTTTGTGCCAAGAATATATTGAACAGCTGATTGCAATGAGTTAGCTCAATACTAGCTCATTAGAATGTGCGTCAAAATAGCATCGAATATTTAGCATCGAATTGGAACGGTGGAATATGGAACATTAAAATTTTTTTTATTTATTTAATTTCTCACTATCTAGATTATTATTATATATATATATTTATAATATAATTATAATATTATTATTATATATATATTTAATATAATAATTATAGTTATTATATATATATTTAATATAATTATAATTATATTATTTATTATATTATATAATAATTATTATTAAAAATATTCAATACTCAACTCAACTTATATGATCTCAACTTGTTAAAAAATAAATTAGCTTGTTAAAACATTTTTGCTGATAAAATGCAGAATTTTCAAAAAACCGTCCAAAAATCATTTTTTCTTTATTCATGGATTACAACAAGTAAAACGCGTAGTGTTTTGCTCTAAAAGCTTAAAAAATTAATTAGCTGCTATTTTGGTAAAAAAAAACTTGAGCACATAAGGAAGAATAGCAACAAAAAAGTGATTTATTTTTTGGAAATACACACTTTTGGGGACGTTTTAGAGGATGTAGAAATGCTCAGATTGTAAAACCTTGTTAAGAAGAGTTGTTTGGTGTCTCAAAAGCTTCACTTTTGCCAAGGAAAGTATGCGATAATTTCTGATTTTTGATGTGAAACATCTTTAATTTCGGTACGGACGATTTTAGGAGTAAAATTTGATTTCAGTGTCACGTGACGCTGACGGTCGATTTTAGTAGGAGTCAAATTTGATTTCAGCGTCACGCGACGCTGACGTCATTCATATATTGTGTTGTTTTGATTTGTTTAGTATCTCGGCAAACACACTCACAAGAGGATGGGCAGAGAGGGGATGCGAAGAGGTAGGAAAGATGCTGAAGAGGAGCAACTGGGTGGGTTCTGGGAAAGATCTGGGTGTGATCTTGGTGGGATTTAGTGGTATGTGGGAGGGATTTAGTTGGAATCTTATCTGGGCGGGATCTGGCTGGAAATTAGGAGCTATTTGGGTGGGATCTGAGTGGGATTTAGATGAGGATCTGGGTGGAAGCTGGCCGAGATCTGGCAGAGTTCTGGGTGGGATCTGGGAGGGATCTGTATGGGATAAGGGTGTGATCTGGGTGGAATCTGTGTGGGATCTGGATAAGGATTTGGGTGGGAGCTGGGCGAGTTCTGGGTGAGTTCTGGGTAGGATCTTGGAAGGGATCTAGAAGGGAGCTGGGTGGGATCTTGGCGGGATCTGGAAGGGATCTGGGTGGGATCTGGGCGGGGTCTGGAAGGGATCTGGGCAGTATCTGGGCGGGATCTGGGTGGGATCTTGGCGGGATCTGGGCGGGATCTGGGTGGGATCTGGAAGGGATCTGGGCGGGATCTGGATGGAATCTGAAAGCGATCTGGAAGGGATCTGGATGGGATCTTGGTGGGATCTGGAAGGGATCTGGATTGAGTCTGGTTGGGATTTGGTCGGTATCTGGAAGGGATCAGGGTGGGATTTAAGTGGGATCTGGGCGGCATCTGGAAGGGATCTGGATGGAATCTGAAAGGGATCTTGGCGGTATCTGGAAGGGATCTGGGCGGGATCTGAGTGGGATCTGGATGGGATCTGGAAGGGATCTGGAAGGGATCTGGGTAGCATCCGGGGTGGGATCTGGGAGGGATATGAGTGGGATCTTGCATCTCACCTTGGTGGTATTTTGGTGGTGAAACATCATCATTTATCTATGGATTACCACAATAAACTTCCTGAAAAAATGAAAGAACACAGCAGCAAGTGATCTTGTTTCTGGTATTTCTACTCCCCGTTAAACTTCTTCTTTCAAAAAAGTGCCCTTGCTGATTTATATACCATTGAGAAAGCTTGTGATTTGAAAATAAGCTTTTAAACTTAGGATCATGTTTCACATCAAAGACTCGTGAGTGCTAGCGACACTCACTTTTTTTTTTTTAAGTTATACTCGAAAAAGTAATAAAATACGTTTTTGGAAAAAGGTTTTTGAAGAAATACTCCAGGAAAACATGAGTTTTTAAAAAACCTTTGTAAAACAATTTTATTCTGCGGACTGCCAGCTACATCTTTGCCAAAGACAGTTTGCATCTATCACCAAAACTGAATCAGCTGTTTGCCCAAAACTAATGACACCTTTTTTTTGTTGTCAAACACAATTTTAAAAAATTTGAGGGTCCTTAAAACAAAAGTGCTACCAATCTAGCCAAACCCTGATAGGCACTTACTCAGTTCGGGTAGCACTATCGATTCCGCATAGTGTAATTTGGAATTTTGAAAAAAAGCTAAAATTTTTCGCACTGTGTAATTAAAAATAATGAAAATTTAAATTTCTCAGAAACTGTTCGCACGATTTTGATGAAACATGCATCAAAATGCGAGGAATATTAATGCTAATCGTTTGCACTACCGTGCATTGTGGGCCATTATCTGAGAATAATTAGCGTCGATTTTGGCCATGTGCCAGTGTTGGCAAGCCACCGAATCTGTGGCCATGTTATGTGAATTTTTCTAGAATAAGGAAAATGTAAATTTCTCAATAACTATTCAGACGATTTTGATGAAACATATATCAAAATGCGTGGAAAATTAATGCCAATCGTTTGCACTACCGTGCATTGTGGGCCATTGTCTGAGAGCCAACATAATCATTAGCGTCGAATTTTTCGATTGTCGATTGCCGCTTGATCCAGTTCCAATGACTGGTTCCGGCTCGCACGATAGCGCCACCCATATCAGTGGAAAATATGAAGCCGAGGCACCCCCACTGAAATGCGTTTTTCACAAAAACTGTTCACACGATTGAGCTCCAACTTGGCAGACACACTCTTGAATATCTCTGCTATAAGCTAATATACCGTGCAACGTGGGCCATTGTCTTGGAGCTTAGCAGTTGGCTCATAATTTTGGATGTAGTTTTTTGATGGTTCTTTGTATGGGACTTTCCAGAGGTTGGCTTACTGATAAGCGTTTATCTCGAAAACGGTTCAGACGATTGAGCTGAGCTTTTCAGAGCATATTCATGAATATGTGCCCGAAGTTTTTACGTACCGTGCATGTCGGGCCATTACCTGAGAGAGGAGATATACCCCAAAATGAAGGGAGGCGATTTTTAAGTGTGCTTTTTTTAATATCTGCAATGCTCAAACCCACCCCGCCGTTAAATAAAACAGTAGTTCTTGCATTTCTTAACAATTTTGCATTTACAGATCTTTATTTTTTTATCTAGATAGTGAGAAATTAAATAAATAAAAATTTTTTTAATGTTCCATATTCCACCGTTCCAATTCGATGCTAAATATTCGATGCTATTTTGACGCACATCTCATTAGAACTATTTTTCCTGTGACAAGCATATCGATCAAGTTCGTTTTTAAGGCACACTGTGGCCATCTTTTGTTTTTTTGCGAATTAAAAATTTTGGTAAAGGTGAATATGCCTCATTTATTGATGATATTTATGTTAAATTAAATTTTTTATCTGCAAGAAATGAATGCGCGAAAGGCGAAAGGGCTAGTGGCCCGAGCTGTTGTGGCGTTGTGGGTGCAGAACGAAGATGACAATGATGATGAACCAAGTCAAAGCGCTCTTGCTGGATCGACAACATTAATTTGACTCAAAGGGAAGAAGGCATGTTTGCCAAGTTCAACGGAGAGTTGCGAATAGAGAGCACCTTCTTATCCAAGAACCACAAGTCTGTTGTCTAAAAAAATGTGAATAAAAATACAATTACATGCCGGGTAGCTTTTTGTATTGAATTGTACCCTCACTCGATATGTGTTTCGCAAACTGTTCCATTTGTCGACAACGTCTTTCTAGGTGACGGCAAGCTGATCGGCAAAGCTGCTCCAGCCAGACTCCTTGGCATCGCAATGTTTATAATTGGCAGTGGTCAAATTCCAGAGGTGTTGCCGGTGTAATTTACTTTATTTATGCGGATCTGGCTCACAGCTCACAAACAGTTCAATGTTCACTTTTGTGAGCGAGGTGGCGCTCTGTGACAACGACAAGAAGCGTTCACATCAAAAGTACTCGTTTGGATAGTCACAGCGCTGTGACATGCAATTTCTGTGACGCCAATGTAAACACTTTGGACTTCTGAGTACTTTGGTCACAGTGCGTCACAGACAACACGGTCACAGTGTGCCGCAATGTAAACCCGGCCTAAGTATGCTATAGATATATCGATAGACCGATTTATATTTGACAACCCTGGGCAGCTGTCAGCATTGAATCGCAGCCAACTTAGCTCACTTCCTTTCTTTCCCAAACTCTTAAGATGGTGAGTGGACGTTGTTAAATGTTGTGCAGTTTTAAATGGTCGCAAAAGAAATAAAATGTGCCAATGCACAATCAATTTGGTCTGCAGATTAACTGCATCCCTATACAGTTGAGATAGACCCAAGTGAAAGTGAGCACAATTTCCAACAGGCCAACATAACCTCCAGCACATGTTTTGTCTACATGCAGCAGCGCCGCTTGCTGCCGCCCGCACGTGTAACTGGAAAAAAAAATTAAATTTTGACTCTCATCAATTTTTCAGTCCAATATCAAGAGGAAGAAGACCAGAAAGCTGCGCGGTCACGTCAGCCATGGTCATGGCCGTATCGGCAAGCACCGTAAGCATCCTGGAGGTCGCGGTAATGCTGGTGGTATGCACCATCATCGCATCAACTTCGACAAATACCATCCCGGTTACTTCGGAAAGGTCGGTATGAGGAACTTCCATTTGCGCCGCCAGCACAAGTTCAAGCCCAGCATCAATCTGGACAAGCTATGGTCTCTGGTTGGTGCCGATAAGTTTGCCGAGCTGGAGAAGGAGAAGAGCACAAAGGCGCCCGTTATCGATTTGGTGCAATTTGTAAGTTTGATTTTAAATGGATGTACTATTTCTTTAGCTTGGCTTGCTCCTTTGAATATGAAGAGACACCCAAGGCGATGGGCGGACTGAATGCGACCGTACAATTGCTCTCCCCGTGTAGAGGAAAGCCTTTCAGATCAAAGACAAAGCCAAAAGCAAATGCAATATTTACGTTTCCCTATTCTCTCGGTTTGTTACTAATTATCTTTCAACTTGTTTCTCAACAGGGTTACTACAAGTTGTTGGGACGCGGTCATTTGCCTGCCCGCCCTTTGATTGTGAAGGCCAAGTTCTTCTCCAAGAAAGCTGAAGACAAAATCAAGAAGGCCGGTGGTGTCTGCTTGCTGAGAGCCTAAGTTAAGGTGTGTGTGTGCTTGGTTAACCAAATGAGATGAACAATAATAAATAAAATTTCCACAAAATGTTGTGGATAAAGGAATTTGCCAGATGACTGATTATGTGAAGTTAGCTGATGTTAAAAAAAGGACTACTGACACTGTGTATTAGGTCCACGATCGTTTTTTATTTTAATTTAAATTGAAATGCTGTGTTTTAATTCCCTTGTAATTTTTTCAAAAATGTTGGGCCTAGTCATATTAAATTTTCTTCGCCTTAAAAGTGAAGCATAGTCTGAAAAACAGGAAGCTAATTATTTTTATTAATTTTTTACATAATATTTTAAGTTTTAAAGTTAATCACTAATGTAAATTAGTCTTGTCGGATATATATTACAACGTTCAAGAAGGCCAGCTATTTCGACCAACTATCGCCTTGCCCCTAGCGAATGTTTTTCTTAGATACTTTAATATAACGACATCGTTTCAGTGTCCATACTGGTGCAAGGGGACAATGGTTTTACTAATAACCAACGATTAAGATTGAATTTAGTTCATTTTTCATCTTAGAAGTAATTTAATACTTCTTTCACTTTGAAATAACACTCATACCGCCAGCTATTCCATCATCAGTGATCTGTTGCCCATTAAGCCCAAATGAGAGTCAGTCTAATAACCAAATATTTTTCTTTTGCAGATTCTTCTTCTACTGAAAAACGCAAATGGAATACATTCGACCATCAAAAATGTATTTGTTTTTTAATAAATTTAAAGGAAAAACAAAATATTTGTCATTTGTTGAAACGTATAGTCGTCGGCTCTAAACTCTTGCTGCTAACTAGTAGTCAAATTGGAAAGATCGATTCTTGGATTCGGCGAATCATTTTGGCCAAGACAAGTCAAGTAGATGACGCAGTGTAGCTGCTCATGTCTTTTGGACTTTTTTACCGCTTGTGTTTTTTTTTGTAAAATGGTGTACAGATGGTGTACCGTTTTCATACCCTTGGAGAGGGTACATTTAAATTGTGCGGATGTTTACAGCGCGTAGAAAGAAGTGACGCCAATCACATAAATTATATATATTCTTGTTCAGACGTTTGTTAATATGATATCTTCTCCGTCAGTTATATTAACCAAACTTTGCACGAAGTCTTTTGGTACAAATCGGATGACTTTTACATATAGCTGCCATAGGAACGATCGGTCGAAAAAGTAGTTTTAATTATCCATACATACGAAGTTTGCTCAAAAATTATCCCGAATTCAGTTTATTTTTAAAAAGTATTTATTTATTCCTTAATATCTATTTTGTCACCTTTAAAATAATAAGTAGAAGTATATTTTGCCATTTTTTTCCGTGAGCCCTATGCCGATTCTTTTTATTCTTTTTCTAACAATTTTCACATTCAATTTTTCTTTTTCTTAGACTATATTTTAAACAGTATAAAACTCAACTTTTCAAAAATATTTAAAAGACATTTACTGGACTACATTTACATTGATTGCGACTTTATCTCCCTAGAAACTTTCTTCCATTATTTGTTGTATGTACTTTTGAGCGTGGCTGAAATATGCTGCTGAACATATCCATTTGCTTCCGTTTAACAAGTTGATGCATTCCTCCATTCAAATGCGGTGTTTCGAAGCCTCCTGCCCTGATCTCTTGTTGCACAGTGAGCATTCATTAGAATGATTTTCCAGGTGTGGACGGTAATTTAGGTTGAGCATCTCTACTCTTGTTTTGAAAACCTGCATTAATCTGTAGGAGCCGATATCGTTCTGAAGTTGTATGCCAGGTGTTGGTAAATTTGTCTGCCAGAGCTCTGCCTTGCTTGATCCTCCCATATTCTCCTTGTATTAACGTCTATGTTAAAAATCAATCTACACTGCTCCAATCTCCATAAGCTTGGGGTTTCCAGTGTCAGCGGGAACTCAGTCGCTTGCCACTGTGCTTTTGATTCCAACAGGTATTTATTGACTATCGTCGTTCCGGCATGTTCAAGGTTTTTAGAACATATTTAATGTGGATGTCCAATGTGTAGGCGAATATTGACGGCAGAGCAGTTTCCAAATGGATTGCGTAGTGAGGAATTTTCTGCGGAATGTGGAAGACTCTTTTTGTTACTTATTGCCACTTGTGTATCCTTCCTCTTGAGCTGTGAGTGCTTTGGAAAGTTCATATTGCTCGTCAGAGCAACCTCTCGAATATAATACATGAATGCCAAAGTTTCTTCCAATTCTCAAATCGTTTAAAAAAAAAACATTTTTTGCGATCCTGATTAGCTCCAACTTCGATGTCGTCTTTATAGCCTCAATCATGTCATAGCGTCATCCTATCATGGGCCTTTTTATTTTTGGGAACAGAAAAGTCCCAGGCCCGGTCGGGAGAATACGGCTGCATTATTAAAGCGTGTTGTGGGTTATGGCAAAGAAAATACATACATATATACATTGGCGTACGCAGGATTTTTTTCTGGGCAATTTTTTTTATAAATGTTCAGGATTAAAAAGGCCTTTTTAAAAAATTTTTCAAAATTTTTTATTTTTTACCTTTCTTGAAAAATAAAGGATTTTTGCAAAAAACTTAGTCTAGCAAAAAAGACCCATCCTTCGAAAAATTCTCAAAAAAAAATATGTGTGAAAGCCGCATCTTTTCCAAACATTTTGAGTGCTCGAACATATCGGTAGATTAAAAATGTCAGGTAATCTCAAAAATATCAGTATGAAAAATTTATCAAAAATTTCTAATAAATTTTATTTTTGGTTCTTAATTTAACCACATACAATGGTAAACTTTTGCAAAGTGGTTCCAAGAGAAATTGTCATATATTACTGGAATCAAGAGTACGGAAAAGGTGCTTGTGATGGGGCAGGAGAGCTGTTAAACGGCTTGCCAGGCAGTACTGCCTGCAGCAAGGAACAAGAAATGAAATACAAACAGCTGAAAACCTTTATCAATGGGCAAGTGATCATTTGAAAACCATCACCACAAAAGATTCCCAACAGTGTGCAGAATATCTGAAAACCAGGTTCGAAAATTGTAAAACAATCAAAGGGACGCTTGGAGTTCATCATGCGGTTCCTGTGAATGATTCCTCACTTAAAGTCAAGACGACATCAAGAAGTGTAATTTAAAAATTAGTTTGAGTGTAGTTTATTTTTTAGAGCATCAATGAATGCGATTGGTTTATTTTTTCCTTTCAGCTTACTTTTATTTGTAGGCTAATACAATTGAAAAAAAAACAAGAAAGAAAAGAACAGTCGAGCACGCTCGGTCGCATTACACACCGTGCCAATACTGGTCGCTTGAATTCTCTATCGATTGAATAATTTAAAATCGATGTCCTGGGAATTCCACTACGAAGTCATAGGATGTCTTTTATATACATTTTACTGTAAGCTTCAAATCCAATGCGTTCTTTTCTGGGTCCTAAAATTTTATTTAATAGCTCAAAGAAGGTTTTAGGGCCGAATTAAGAACCAAAAAAAAATGTATTATAAATTTTTGTCAAATTTTTCATACTAATATTTTTGAGATTGCATGACAAAAATGGCCATAACTTCCTCACTCAACTTTTGAGAATTTTTGAAGGGTGGGTCTTTTTTGCTAGACTAAGTTTTTTGCAAAAATCCTTTTTTTTTCAAGAAAGGTAAAATATAAAAAAATTTTGAACATTTTTTTAAAAAGAGCTTTTTAATCCTGAAACTTTGGAGCTTTGCCAAGCTCTATCTTAAACCGTTTTCGAGTTATTGAAAATTTAAAAAATTCACAATATTACACTTTTAAGCGGAGAACTTCCGCAAAAGAGCTCCAAAAAAGCTCACATTTTGGGGTTAAGCTTCTCTCATAATAAGCTCCCTTTGAGCCAATTATAATCCAATTCGGAGACATCATCCCAGAAAAAAGTTTTTTTTGTATGGAATGTCCCATATATAAATTAACTGCGTCTTCATTTTTATCATGAAGCTAAACGAAATTCCCACATTATAACCAAAAACACGAGCAACTTTTCGAAAATTTATTAAAATGCACATTTCACAAGTGGTTTCCGTACACACAGACTGTATACATAACACAGTGCAACAAAGGGCATAGCAGAATAAGCATACAAAAACTGCCCCCACTCCGATCAGAACCAAATTTAAATATGTTGTTACCATCAATGAGAAACTCACTCTCCTAAATTTGTAGTCTTCTAATCGCTATTGGATTAGAGTTACGAGAGCGGAAAGATAAATCAAAAAAGTCGTTTATCTTAAGAACCGCTTAACCGATTTGGATGGGATTAATATATGTTGTAAGTGTCCACAGCACAATTCAATTAATAATTTTTTGACATTTTTATTGCCAATTCTTTGGCCAAAGAAAAATTATTTAAATTTTAAAATAATTCTTTTACGGTGTTAGCCTTTTACGACACCGACAGTGTTTTCCTGTTTTTTTCACCTCTTGATGAACAACAACATATAATTTTTGCAAACACATCCCAAGTGTACCTCATGGTGAAATATAATTAAACGTTAAATACGTATTTTTAATTAATATTTTATACATATTAGGCACACTGTAAATCAACCTAAAAAGGGGAAAAAGGGGAAATTTTCTGTCAATTCTGAGTGAGTAGTTACAGTGTGCTCAATATTATAAAATATATTTGTAAAACTGTTCACATGTTTTATTGGCATTCACTATGAAGATGATTCCCGATGACCGTGCAAAAATGTTACATTGTTAAGGATTTCTTACTGAAAAAACCAGCAAAAAACTATTAGAGTTGAAATCGACTTACACCTCGAAAAAATTATTTGAAAATTTTAATAATATTTTTTTTGCCTAAGAATTGGTAATAAAAATGTGCGAAAATGATTTTCTGAATTCTGTGGTGCACACTTATAACATATTTTTAACGCATTCAAATCGGTTAAGCGGTTCTTAAGATAAACGAGTTTTTTGTTTTACCTTTCCGCCCTTATAACTCTACTCCAATAGCGATTAGAAGACTAAAAATTTAGGAGAGTGAGTTTCTCATTGATGGTAACAACATATTTAAATTTGTTTCTGATCGAAGTGGGGGCAGTTTTTGTATGCTTATTCTGCTATGCCCTTTCAACTTTTTTAAAAACTACCGTGCAACACTATGCGGAATCGATAGTACTACCCGAACTGAGTAAAATCATTTCAGCGTTTGGCTAGATTGGTAGCACTTTTTTTTTTGTGGACCCCCAAAGTTTTTGAAATTGGGTGTGATAACAAAAAAAAGGTGTCATCAGATTTGGGAATACAGCTCATTCAGTTTTAGTGATAGCTGCAAACAGTCTTCGGCAAAGTTGTAGCTGACAGTCCGCAGAATAAATTTTTTTTACAAAGATTTTCAAAAAAATTATATTTTCCGGGAGTTTTTCTTAAAAAACTTTTTTGAAAAATCGCTTTTTTTTACTTTTTTAAGTATAACTTTTAAAAAATCAAAATTTTTGGAATACATTCTTTGGGAAAAATGAAGCTTTTGAGATAACAAACATCTGTTCTGAACAAGGTTTTACAATCTGAACACTTCCACATCCTCTAAATCGGCCCCAAAAGTGTGTATATCCAGTAAAAATCACTATTTTGTTATCATTCTTCATTATGTTCTCAAGCTTTTTTACCAAAATAGCAGCTAATTAATTTTTTTAAGCTTTTAGAGCAAACCACTACGTGTTTTACTTGTTGTAGTCCATGAATATAAAAAAAAATAGTTTTTGGACGGTTTTTTGGAAATTCTCCAATTTATCAGAAAAAATGTTGCCAATTTAATACTGTAAAAAATATTTTAACAAGCTAATACATTTTTTAACAAGCTGAGATTATATTAAAGTTAATATTTAATATTTTTAATAATAATTAATAATAAAATAAATTAAAATAAAATAATAATAATAATTAATAATTAAATAAAAAAAATTAAAATAAAATAAAAAGATTAACTCTAATACGATCTCAGTTTGTTAAAAAATTTATTAGCTTGTTAAAATAATAACATAATTATAATAACAACAATAACAATAACATAATAATATAATAAAATAATAATAAATTGGAGAATTTCCAAAAAACCGTCCAAAAATAATTTTTTTCTATATTCAACAACAAGTAAAACACGTAGTGTTTTGCTCTAAAAGCTTAAAAAATTAATTAGCTGCTATTTTGGTAAAAAAAAACTTGAGAACATAATGAAGAATGATAACAAAAAAGTGATTTTGATTGGATTACACACTTTTGGGGCCGATTTAGAGGATGTGGAAGTATTCAGATTGTAAAACCTTGTTCAGAACAGATGTTTGTTATCTCAAAAGCTTTATTTTTCCCAAAGAATGTATGCCAAAAATTTTGATTTTTTAATAATTATACTCGAAAAAGTAAAAAAAATCGATTTTTCAAAAAAGTTTTTTAAGAAAAACTCCCGGAAAATATAATTTTTTTTAAATCTTTGTAAGAAAAATTTATTCTGCGGACTGTCAGCTATAACTTTGCCGAAGACTGTTTGCAGCTATCACTAAAACTGAATGAGCTGTATTCCCAAATCTGATGACACCTTTTTTTTGTTATCACACCCAATTTCAAAAACTTTGGGGGTCCATAAAAAAAAAAGTGCTACCAATCTAGCCAAACGCTGATAGGGTTTTACTCAGTTCGGGTAGCACTATCGATTCCGCATAGTGTAGTTTGGTAGTTTTTTTGGCTGTTGCACAGTGTAATTTGTTCAACAAATTTTGTCAACTAATCGGTTGCGGTGTCTATATCTTCCGATTTCGATTACGGTTATATTTGATAAAAAACGGGAATGGGATGCTTGTCCGATTGCTGTACAAGTAAAAAAGATTTAGGCCAATATAAATGCATTGACTCAAACTGAAATTAATTTCGGGCTTAGTCTCTGCTTTGGAGGTAAAATTGGGAAAAAGAAACAGCGCCGCAGGCAATTTTTATTAACACGCGCGTGGTAAGGAGCTTATAAGTTTACGAACAAACCGCTCAATTAAGGTAGCAGGAAATAAGTCCCGAAAATATATATAATAAAAAGAATATTTGGGGTGTTATTTCATTATAAAACAATACCCCAATTTAAAGTATGAAAATAAGGCTCGGCTGCGATGAAATAAAGCAAAAAAAATTATCAATCAATCAATTGTGCGATTTTTGTATTTAGCAAAAATAAGAAAGTTAAATAAGAAGCCAAAATCCATATTAAAAATTGGCGTCGTATTTCCTTATAAAAATTAAACAGGGCCCTAAAAATTAGTTTTGCGGTCTCATTTTATTTCATCTTTTGATGAATCTTTTCACTTATTTAGGAACTAATGCCCCAAAAAGGGAAATAACGCCCCAAATTAAGCTCTGTGGTTAAATCGCTCATAAATTGTAATGTTGTCTTATTTAGGGTCAAGTTTACAAATTTTTCCTAAGATGCTTTAGAAGCTTTTCTTTCTTAGTACAGTATTTTGCAAATAAAAATATATTCTACGTCGGCCAGGGGAATACCCCCACTTGCGTACGCCACTGCATATATAGATACCACATATCATTCAAACTTTTTTTTTTGCTTCCAAAGTCGGCTCCCAAGAACAATCGTTTTTTGCTGCAAAAAATAAGCAAATATTCAAAATGACCGTCGTTGACAGCACAAGAGAGGGACTTGAGTACGTGGTGTACCATTTTTATGCCGGGAACTGGAAACACTAATTTAAATTGTTAAAAACTGGTAATACGAAAATAAAGTTTGACATTTTCTAGCTAAACGTCTAACAAATTTTTGATGTACTAGCGCTGTTTGTGTAGTGTACAGAGAGTTACAAAAAATCAATTTGACTCTTAAATGGAAATTTTTAGAGAATGTTTTCGTTGAAATATTTCTCCCAACTTTCGACATGTAAAATCTTAACAATCTGTCGAAGAATTGAGTACATTCAATGGCGATAAAGCAACATCAAAAACCTCTGTATATCGCTGGCAGGGTGGCATACTATAGTGGTATATACCACGTGTCAGATTTTGCATTATGACCTTGCCGTAAAAAAGGTTTGTTCGCGTTGGATGTCGCATAGTTTAACAATCGCTTAAAATGTGGCATCTGTGCTTTGGTGCAAAGAAATGCTGGAAAAAAGACGTTTATAAGATTGCCACAGGTGACAAATCATAGATATATGCGTAAGCGCAGGAAACAACCCTGCAATCCATATTGTGAGTAGGCCAAGACGAGCCAAATCCCACAAAAGATGTTCGCGCACGAAGCACTGCGAAGCCAATGGTCGTGTGTTTTTTCGTCCAATTGGGCCACTTTTCCGCTTTAGCAACGTAGAGCGGTCAATTCTGAGTGGTACACGACCTCGGACGGAAGTCTTCGGAGAAAATTCGCAAAACCGATCGACGACGACGAATTATTCTCCATCATGACAATGCGTGCATACACACAACACGTCACACAAGCACCTAATGATTTATTTTTATACCCAAACATAAAAAAAAAACTGCGCTTTGAACGTTTTTCTGCACTGTACGAAGCTATTGACGCATTTAAAATCCAACTGTTGGAGGTGCCTCAATCGAAGTGGAAAAAGTGCTTCGAACATTGGTTTGAGCGAATGCAAAAATGCATAAATTCTTTGAAGAATATTTGACAAATCATTATTTGCGATTCCACGTCGCAACATAGCACCACAAAAAAAACGAATATAGCCTGCAAAAATTCAAAACTTGCAAAAATTTTTGAAAAATCTTCGTACTTAAATTGTAAATGGTGATCAAAATACTTGAAAAAATACAATTTAACAAAAAAAATCCATATTTTGCATTTTAAAACCTATAAATTGGTATCATATGAATATATTCAACACATTGCGTTTGTCCTTTCTGTAATGTAATTCAATGCAGATAACGTTAATAGAAATTTGGTTGGAAAAGGTTACTCAATAAGGCCACCGTACCATTATACAAATATCTCGTAAGCCAAACGTGTTGGGGGAAAACGGACACTTGATTTGAATTCGACCAAAAGTGCATAAGTCTGCCTATTTATTGTAATCCTATGTTATCAATACAAAAGTTGGTATTATTTGGAATTGTTTAACGAATCAATTTGCCAAGTATCAGTATTTAGCTTCATCCATATTGAAACTTTCTCATCCCTCATAAATATTATATATTTGCATGTGCAACGGTCGCCTATTATTGTGAAATCTAACGCACACCGACTGTTTTCACCCTCCACCCACAATAAATGGCAAAAGAGAACGTGGAAAATTTTCCTAGGTCCGCACAAAGTCTCGACAACCCTGGTCAGTTCGGGTATGGAAAGCTTTTTTTGCAATTTGGTCAGAGTCAGACAGTCGCAGAGCGTGTTTCCAAACAGTTGTGTCTCAGAGAGCAGCACCCCCACTAAGTACAAAAAGTAAAGGAAACGTCAGGGTCAAGGCTATCTCCGAGTGGATGAGTTGCACACTTCCTGGTGGTGGGAAGGGGAAAGGGGAGGCCACAAAAGAATAAAACGAATATGTAGAACAAAAATAAGAGGGAAGCCGGTTGGCGTTGGCCAGGCAGTGTAGCTGCATATCAAGTATAAGCATTGGTGTAAACAAATTACGTTTGTTTGTGTTGCAGGCGACGACGATAACAACAACAACAACTCCTTATCGTTACATAAGTTACAATCTATTAACTGGAAGTGGAAAATGGCACACAAAGTTCTGAGAAATGTCACCCACTGCATCTTTGATATGGATGGCCTGTTGCTCGGTAAGTATGCGGTGTTGGTGTTGTCGTTGACTCAAAACTCAATCCTGCTTCAACCCAGACACTGAGACCCTATACACGGAGGCCATGCAAATGGTGCTCAATCCATATGGAAAAACAATCACATTCGAGGTGAAGGAACAGATTATGGGACTACAGACACGTCCCGTAGCCGAGTTTTTGATTAACCAATATGAGTTGCCACTCACCTGGGAGGAGTATGCCGAGAAACAGCATGACTATGCCCGATCCCTGATGCGGAACTCCCAGTTGATGCCAGGTATTAATGTCCCATTGCTTTCTGCTATAACCTATCCACAGACACTGAGAGGATCTACGAGGAGGTAACAAAACAAATAGCAGCCGCTTATGGGCGCACTTATACGGTGGCCACCAGATTCCGCGTGATGGGCACCACAGATCGACGTTCAGCAGAGATAGCCATAGCAGAATGCCAACTGCCCATTTCGGTGGATGAGTTCCTAAAGCGCTATCACCGTATGTGCGGCGAGCGTATGTCGAATGTCCCCTTGCTGGAAGGTTAGCAGCCAGTACAAAAAAGGACAATCTACACATAGTGCCCCTTTATTAGCAACGCTATAAATGTCTTCTCCTATCTTCTGCAGGTGCCGAGCGCCTTTTACGTCACTTACACGCCCAGAAGGTGCCTTTTGCTCTGGCCACCAGCTCCAGTGTCGATATGTTTACGCTAAAAACCACCAATCATCGTGAATTGTTTGAGCTCTTTGAGCATCGTATATGTGGCTCTTCGGATAAGGAAGTCAAGAATGGTAAACCAGCTCCGGACATCTTTTTGGTGGCCGCTCAGCGCTTTAAGGACAGCCCACAGGCAGACAAATGTTTGGTCTTTGAGGATTCACCCAATGGCGTGGCTGCAGGCAAAAGTGCCGGCATGCAGGTGGTAATGGTGCCTGATCCTCGCCTTTCCAAAGACCGTTGCTCTAATGCCACCCAGGTCTTGCGCTCTTTAGAAGACTTCAATCCCGAGGAGTTTGGTTTGCCGCCATTCGGCAATTAACTGGGCACAGGAAACTCGTACAAATACGATGTAGCTTAAAAGCAAAATAAAAAATTAGAGAAATTGACAAATATTTTGTTTTATTTTCCATTTCTATTTTAATTTAAATTGCATCTAAGAAGGGTTTCAGCTGGCTCTGCTGGTAAATTACTTGCCAACCGCCTCCAGCTGTTTTTGTATGTCTGGAGCAGACTGGTTGGTCAACGAAAATGAGATCTCCTTGCCTTTGCCTGATTAAGAAGGATAGACAAAAAATGAGATATGGCGTTCTCTGACCGCCCTTTCAGCTTGTCCACTTACCATAGCGAGCAAACAATCTAGGTTGCACTCCCTCGCACTCGCGCACCAATATGGGCAGGTTGGGATTGTCTCTTTTCAGATTTGGATAGAATTTCTGCACATATTCTCTGTAAAGATTCAAATTATAATTATGTAATGTAAAATGCTAAAGAGTGGAGTTCATGGCACTGACCGAGCACCCTTGGAGGCCTCGCCGGCAGGGTCAAGAATAATACGCAACTCCTTTAATTTGGGCGTTAAGCTGGCCAAGCGGGTTAACGTTAAGCGCATTTTCTAAATGTTATGAATTGTGAATACGTTCAGTTCCATACATATGTTTAGAGTATGGCCCGATAGTTTATCGATAAGTGAGAAGCTTCACTGCTGATTGCCCAGGGTTGCTGCGGTCAAATTATTGTCTTAGCACTGACTCCAGCTCAACGACAGTTCATTTAATATCAATTGGAATTCACTCTTTTATCGCTTCGTACGACTTTTTTTTTGGGCTACGAGCACGGTTGCCACTTGAGTATAAAATAATGCACCAAAAAAATTTAAAAAAAGAACCATTTTCATAAAAAAAGAGCCAAAAATTTTGTCATCCTTATTCATGTTATAATTTCAATATATCTCTTTGTCAATGACGTAAAATCGCACATCCATTTCATTTCTTAAGTGTTCCTAAACATACAAATAAAAATTAAAAATTTTTCTTGTACCTTTTAATTAACTTGTTAACATTTAAAATAACCAAGGCAGTCAATATTGATTCTTATTTCCAAAACAAATTTCTTCACTTATTCGTGTTATATATTCATTTCATTGAATATAAAATATCTCTTTTAATTCCATTTCTTCTTTGGCATGTAAGTAGGTGTCCGAGCAAATACACTGAAGATATGCAAGTGCGCCACCCCATTTTTTTTCAATTAAATTTTAAAATAAAAGAAATTAAAACATAAAGGAACCACAGTACTTGGTACAGGGTATTTTGCTGCTGGGGTACTCGACCGAAACACTCTTACTTGTTTGTATTTATCATGATTTTCTATATTTGAAAGTCATTTTTTTTTTAAGTTTTAGACCACACATAATCTGAATATGTATTCTTACAGAGCTTCATACTGAATAAAATTCAAGTCTGTTTCTCAATTTGGTTGTTATCAAACTTATGGTAAAAATATTACCCACCGCCGAATCGATGCTGTGTGGAATAGAAAATATATTTCTTATATATCCAACTAATTCCTTAAAGATTTCAATATTAGTCCCATTTTTTACTTTTGCCACTTCTTCCCAAAATATAGAAATCTCCTTTTCTTTTTGTTACTTAGCTTCTGTCAACTTTAACACGTCCCATTGGAAATAATTTCAACAGGATCCGATTAACACAAATTCTTCAAGTTTTCACTTAGTGGCATTATTTCAGTTTCTTTGCCCAAATTACGTTGGCTGGTGCAATCATAGTGAGAGATTTAATACCGTCTCGTCTTAAATCAAACCGCTGCATTTCTTTCACAAGCGAAACCTCCCACTGAACCAAAAGCTCGTAAATAATATCTCTAACGATACTTACGCGAAACATCAATGTGCAAAACTATCGAGAAAACATTCGCAAACGATCCGCAAAGTAATCACCGTCGCTCAGTTTGTGGCAGAGAAAGTTTCGTTCTCGATAGCCCGCAAAAGATTCGTTTGCGAGCCTTTTTCGATAGTTTTTGTGAGCCTCCTACGATAGCTTTTGCGACTTCACCAATCGATTGCAAGCCTTTTTCGTTATTGATAACTATAAGTGCAAAGAACGCAAGACAGGCGAAGAAAACGTAAGAATAACGGAGCATACAAAAAAGGAACGAATATTGTTAGTTTCTGTCAAAATCATTTTTCTCTCGTTCACATATCATATTCAAGCTTGAATGCGATATTTTGACTAAACTTTCACCTCTCGTATCACCTTTAAGCTCGAGTGTGATAGTTTTACGATACTCTTGCTTGACGTTCGCTTCGTGGTGCAGTGGGCTAGTAAAACTCGCGTACCGTTTCCTTTACTTTTAAAGTTGTGCATTTCACTATGCACTGGCTATCCATATATGTATTGCTGGGCATTGAGACCAACAAAAATTTTTTCATCGCGCCAAAAATAAGAATTTAAGTCGCTAACATTAAATCTACTAAGTTTCATATTCCGTAAAAAATATGTATACATGTAATATGTGCTTTCATACTATAAAAATATATTTAAGATATTTAAAACTATCAATAAGTGTTGACAGCGAAAAATATCCAGGATCTAATTTAGGAATTGAATAATGTTTCACCTTTTTCGCTTATATAAGAAAAAAGAGCCAAAACGAGCCATTTCCAATAAAAAAGTGCCAGTGCACCAACAGGATAAAAAAACACCAGTTTTGGTGCAAAAACACCAAGTGTGGCAACCGTGGCTACGAGAGCTTTTGGGTTTTTACAAGTGTTACATTAAATTGGAATTTCGGTGTTAAATTTGGCACATTTGTATTCAAAATACCTTATTTTACACGAATACGGAGATGCAGATGGTTTTGGATATATTTAAAATCTTGACCAGCGAGGCTGAAATGATTTTGGACAATTACAGTTAATTTTTTGAAAATCGATTTTATTAGTATTTTTTTTTTAAATATACATATAAGTACAGTGTACTTAGTACACACACAGAAAATTTCAATCCGGCAATTATATTCGAAGACACACTATGTGTGTGTAATACACATACGATTATCAGGTACATACAGAGAAAAATAGATCAAATTCACTTTGATATTCACTTTTCAAAAAGATCAATATTTTCATTTTATTTTGAAAAGAAAATAATATCTTTCTGATCCAAAATAGTATCATTCACTTAAATTGATATTAACTATTTTCAAAATGTATTTTTCGGAATTTAAAATGTTGACTTTTAAATTTGATATTTTTACATATCGAAGTAAAATTTATATAAGACAATCCTTTAAATAATATTCTTTAGAAATAAATCGATGTTTTTTGTATTATTTTTTGGAATTTTTCTAGGAAAAAATTTGGGTGAAAAATCTTTTATTTTGTCAAAAAGTTTTATATCGCTTATTCCTTCGAATACTTTTCAGATTTTACAATTCTTTTAGTTTTGTGATGATCAAGTCCAGAGATATCCATGTCACCGCACCCTGTAGAGCTTGTGGAGGTCAGCTTAATCTCAGAGAATTATAATTTAAGCAAATAAAAAAATGTTAAAATACGGTTAAAAGTTACCTTAATATGTGCACAAATTCTGAAATTAAGTAGTTTTAAGCAGAAAATGAAACGGGAACCGTATACTGAAAAGGCCGAAGATACTCAAAACCGGAAACGACATTAAATTTTTTTAAAATGAAAAGAACCTTAACGTTGTACCGGTACAGTTTCGGTGCCTAGCAACTACTATATTGCAACTAGACTTAGACTTAGTTTTAGTTTTAGCGCTATGGACTTAAGTTTTACTTGAAGCTAATGGATACTGAGGATCTAAGAATGTAGAATTCAACATTTCCAAAGAGACTGGTTTCGAGTTTTTCTACATCACAAGATGAAAACTCGACAAAGATTCCACATGTGCCATTAAAAAGGGCAAGCAAGAGTAGATTATTTTTTGGAGTGAATGTATTATATGAAATAAAAATCCAGGTACCGGTACGGAACCGAATACCGAAATAATATTAGAACCAAAACACAATCGGCACCAAGATACGTTTCGGTTTGATTCCCTGGTTTTAAGGTCTTCTCAGGAAAATTTATGGAAAAAAGTTTTATTTTTGTCAAGCTACTTAACTGTATGCAACCCCTTACTAGTCATTTAAAGGGAATGGTTGCAATTGCAAACGCCATCTAATCAGATCCATAATGCGTGAATTCCACAAAACTATAGAGGAGGACATCAATCGGCTGCCCCAATGCAATTCACAGCATCCTAGCGGCGAATCCGTATTCCACACCATAATGCACTCCTTTGGCTGGACCAAGAAATCGCAAGAAAGTTGTGTGAAGGGACATAACCATCACCTTCACCTTACATATACATATGAGCGGGTCTTGCTCTTGGATCAACTTTTCTTCGGACAAAATAATAAATTTAATTTGATTGATAGTTTCGGCTGCTTTTGGGAGGTTGTGGTGCCCAAGGAAACTCCTGTCAAATTTAAAGCATTTTTTCATAAGCATAGTCCGAAAATTGCTTAAGGCTGTCACATTTTTAAGGTAAATACGCTCTGTTCGTCCCAAATTCAAAGCCAACTGCTATCATTTTTTATGGCCGGACGACCAATTAATTGCAAATACAAAAGATAGTTTTTTGCATTGAACATTCAAATGTAAACATCCAAATATCTGTGGGGGGAAGAAAAATTTGAATTTGGAGATAAAAGCAGAATTGAACAATCGGAATATTCACAATTCTAATTCCGCATGATTAAACCGAAATTGGTAAACGCGAACAATACTGATTATACCTTTGATACAGATTGTAGGAATGCAATAAATTAATTTTCATACCAAAGAACTCCAAGCTTTATTTCATTCAATGTTGTAGAAAAATCTTAAAACCGAGATGACTTATAGTCAGACAAACTTTTGGCCGAAATAGGTTCCAACTGTCTAACACCATCCTTGTCCACCACAGCCACACTGAAGTTTTTCAGATTGACCACTAAACGCTTTTGAATTTCCACCACACACTTCTTAAAGACATCATAGGCCTCCTCCTGAGTAATATTCGGATGCCAGTAGCGATCGTAGATGCTCGAACAGAAGATCGAACCATAGCCATGACCGGCATAGTTCACAGACTTAGCCGATGCCAAATAGTCAATGAAAGTGAGCTCGGGCCCCTCAATGGGATCATAGCTGAAAGAGTAACCAATATTCAAGGTGAGACTAAGCGAAAGCGAAATGGATCGGTAATGGTGATGAGACACTTACCCAGCCACAAACATAAACACCTGATAGGGAGTACGACTTCGCAAGTATTCAGCCAGATTTTTGCGTGTAAAATGAGCAGCAGCATGGGGACTCAAGTCGTAGCCATTGCGCATTTTATATAGCGCAATGTTTTTAGAAATAAACTCGGTAAACTGCTCAGTATCGCCTGATTCTCCAGTGGTGGATATAAGCAAATTATCCGAAACCTTGTGGATTTTGTTCTCATCTAAGGAGAGGAAAAGGTGCAAGTGTAATAAGAAGCCGCTACCTCCGCCATCAAATCCCGAGTTCTGCTTACCTTCTTTCATTACGATGATTGAGCGGGCATGAGTTGTGTCTGCTGCCAGCATCACAAAGTCCGGCCCCTTGATACCCAATAAAGTTTCCATTTTTCAATTATTTTTATGTACTTAATGGGTTTAATTCAAAAAAGTTTTGTCGAATGCAAAAATGATGACAAGCAATAAGCTTAGAGTGACCGTAGTTGACAAACGGAAAAATCACAAAAAAATTTAAAAGGGAGTGCCAACTAGTTTGCCCAAACTAAAATGTACTTGAATATGGGCATTTCCATTGTGTCGAACCGTGACCGTCGTACATATTGAAAATAAAAAAAAGTAAAATTAAAACCAATTTTTACTTCGTTTTTTACTGTATAATAAAGCTCTTAGCAAGCACTTTAATTAGTGTTAATGTGTATAGCAATTGAAATTCGGTTTCCAAAATAATGGCAAAATATGAAGCTATTCGAACGTGACAAAAGCAGAAGTGGTTTTCGGGAGCGGATATATTAAGACGAAGTTTAGCGAAACATAACACAATAACTGAGCCCAAATAGGTTTAATAGGTTTAAGGTCTTATGAATGAATAGTTATTTAAAATGTACTTTTTTTTGTAAAACAATATTATCTCTGCCGATGCGTGACATGCCGAACGTGACATTTTTTTCATCATCATATTTATGTGGTTTCTTCTATAATGCGAAGCAAAAACTTACAGTTAATTGCATTGGGGTAGTTTCTCATGGTTTCTTAAGCATTCATGTATATCCCTTTGAACCATCAGAAAGATTTTAGATAGCGAAAGTACATGTATTCTATAGCCACTTTTTCCATATATCCAATTGGGTTATACGTAAATGTAACATTAGCTTACATGAGTTTAATTTGATTCTTTCCCTGTGAAATACACTTTTAATTTTTTTGGCCCAGGTGGACCTTTTTTTTGGATATGCCCATATGCAATAAAACCCAGATAATTTTAAGTATTTGGAAATGCTACTAAAAGAAAATTTTTATTCTTATTAGAACTTCACATATTTAGCTACCTTTTTAATGTTTTATTAGGGAGTTTTGCAGGCCCGAGGTTAAAACTTACAAAAGCAGGTTTCCTATGCTGTTGCTCTTCAAGCAACCAACAGCAAACGCTCTTTATTACTTTGAATCTCTTACCTATTTTCAATTTAGACAGACTGTCAAGTCCAGATCATTTAAGAATGTCATCGTGGTCTGAATATTTTTTTTGGAACAAACTCTATTTTCTAAACCTATAGCAAAATCTACGCTGCAGTAATTTCAATTTCTTAATGCATTTTCAATTTTCCTTTTGGCAATTGTCTATTGATTTCAATGAAAACAACGATAGTTTCTTGTCGTTCCCTAGCACACAGCCATCTCTAGTTTAATCAAATGTCAACAAGTTGGTAGTTCTGCTTATGTTATCAGCTTCCATTACAATTCATTTCACAATAAACCAATTTTAATTAAATGGAAGCTCCTCCCGAACACTGTCCTGGCGTCGACAGCGAACAGGCTGGCCGCGTGAACGCCTGTGCGGGTTGTCCCAATCAAAGCATTTGCAGCGATCCAAATAAGAAACTTGAAGATCCCGGCAAAGCTTTGGTGGTCGCAGCTCTGAAGGATGTCAAACACAAACTGTTGATACTCTCTGGCAAGGGGGGTGTGGGCAAAAGCACAGTGACCACTCTGTTGACGCGCTACCTGGCCCGCAGTTGTCCTGACAATAATTTTGGTGTTTTGGACATCGACATCTGTGGACCATCGCAACCACGTCTAATGGGAGCCTTAGGAGAGAATGTCCATCAATCGGGATCTGGCTGGTCACCCGTGGGCATAGATGATAATGTATGTCTAATGTCTATTGGATTTCTTTTGGGTTCTGTCGATGATGCCATTATTTGGCGTGGTCCCAAAAAGAATGGCATGATACGACAATTTCTGAGCGAAGTGGATTGGGGTAATTTGGACTTATTGCTGCTGGACACACCGCCTGGGACCTCTGATGAACATTTGTCAGTAGTTTCTTATTTAAAAGATGACACTGCTCCGGATTCGGTGCATGCTATTATAGTGACCACACCCCAGGAGGTGGCTCTGTTGGATGTACGCAAGGAAATCAACTTTTGCAAGAAGCAAGGGATACCCATTGTGGGTGTGGTGGAGAATATGAGCAGTTTTCGTTGTGGCCATTGTGGAAACAGCTCTGACATCTTTCCCGCCAAGACTGGAGGAGCTGCAGCCATGTGTGCTGAAATGGCTGTACCTTTACTGGGTTCTTTACCACTTGATCCGTTGATAGCCAAGGCTTGCGATGCTGGCGAGGATATAACAGCCTTAAAAAATCCAACTACAGATGCTCTGGCCGAAATTTGCTCAAAGATAATGAATAGTTTTAATTAGGATTTAATTATGAGTTTATAACAATTAATATACAATTCTGTTAATTCTGTTGTTGATTTTATCTGTTATTTATTTTCCATCCGTTCTTATCTATTGCTCAGGGTGAAAATGCATGCTATTGGAGAGCAGAAATCGTGTGATGAACGCCGTTTTCCATGTGGAAAAGACCGTGATCTGAATTCTACGAGATTAGTTTTAAATTCAGTTCAGAACAAAAATGAAAACTGTGGCTTGCACACCGTCAAAATTCCTGATTTTGAGGCCCTTACTGGCTCCTACAAGGTGGCTAGGGGAAAAAAGGTATCACACAATCGATGACTTATCAACATTTTTTGAAAAAGAATTAGGTTAGGTTAGGGCTTCTTCATTAGGCTAAAAACGGACCGTTTTGATACCAAATTACCCCTTAATTAACTTTTAGACAGTAAAGAGTTGGCCATCCCATTTAAACCAATAAGAAAGTAGCACAAAAATGAGCAGCAAAGCAATTTCTATTTCAGAGACTGAGACAGAGGATTTCAAATCGTCTCCTACTGAGTGCTAGACAGGAGCGAAGAAGATGCTGAACGCTTTCTTTTTCACCAACTGAGCAACATGTCTAGCGACATGTCTACCTCTAAGACCTAAGCCTTCAAGTGTACTGTGAGTATTTTTAATAATGGGGTGACATTCTGCCTGCCTAGACAGAAAAACTTTTTAATTCTTTTGTATGTGGTATTTATGAGATATTTTTGAGTTATTTTACAACAAAATTGTTATCAGTAAACACATAAAGCGAAACTTGGCTTCGCCCCTTTGAGCTGTATAGCCAATTTTACATTACAAGCACATAAAATGCACAAGTAAAACTTTTAGGTCTTCCACCAACTGGATCGAGCTACGATATTTAGCCATCGATTTTCTTCACCATGATAAATCATGTAATATTCGGAGACAATCGACGTAACGCATCCGTTGTGGTAGAGTAGGCCATTTTTCCAAACAATGATGAGTGCCCAGCGAGACATTTGTTTTGTCGGGGCTGTGTACTAATCATCCGGGCGAATCTGCAATGAAACGGAGATTAAGGACAAAGGTGTGGTGGCCATTAATGGACCGTGAAGCAGAGAAAACAGTCAAATCGTGCAGATAGAACAAAGTTTCCAACAGGACCTTGGATATCTATAGTTGCAGACCTTTTGGGACCACTTCCTAATAGTGAGCACGTTTTAGTCTTGATAGACTACTACTCAAGGTACATTGAGTATAAACTGTTACGCATTGATAACTTCATCAAAAATATTTGACGCAATGCAGGAAATTTTCAGCCGAACGGGTTTTCTAAAACACATGAGGACAGATAACGTCAGAATTTGAACACTTTTGCAAGGTAGGAGAAATCGAAGAACTCACTACACCACCTTATTGGCCACTGGCGACGGAAATATCGTAGCAAACTAAAAATTTATCTTATCTGAGTATAGGCCTTTAATGTTCAATAGGGTTATTAGAGACAAGATTCCTAGTATTCAAACGTTCTGGAGAATATATCGCTCACTTACTTCAATACTGGCATAACTCAAAAATACGATTTTGACTTAATAATGCAGACATATATATACTCTGTGTTGTTTACTATTTTGTGTAAAATTTTCATATTGATATCTCTTATACTTTTCACGTGAGATCAAAATTTGTCGAAATATTATTTTACAGGTTCATTTTCATCTTAATGCAAGAGCGTCATATCTCAGTTGTCGTGCAGCCAATATTACACAATCATACCTCGGCTTTCAGATAAAACATCATGTTTTCATGTTTTATTAATGAGCATTTTAAGTTTATAATATTTTACTAGAATAACTTAAAAATAAAAAAAAACAATTTTTTCTGTGATAAACCCATTGAGAACTTTAAACGCGTTTTTCTCAAAATGGATTATTTTGGGTTATGCCAGTATTGAAGTAAGTGAGCGATATGTATTCGGCAGAAAAGGACAACGACCTACTTCGGAAACAAAAAGGGGAAGACTGTTTCCGATAAAAATCGAGGTGCAAAAGAGAATGCTATTGAAGGGGGAGACAGGGTTGTGCTCAGAGAAGGCTGCCGGCCAACTACTCTGTCCACCATCTGACGATAAACAATATAGAACACTTAAAAGAATTAGGAATTATGCACGATTCGGAGGGCAATCTCATTTTCTACCATAGAAAACGATTGTCCCTAGATCCGAATGATCTAGTTTTTAATATAAATCAGTAAATATTGACCCCATAGATTGGCTCAACTTCCCCGTCTCTTCCCTCCCCTGTAAATACCTCCCATATTTTCTTTTCTTTTCAGCTCTTCTTCTATTTTCAGCTCTTTTCTCTCTGTCTCTTTTCAGTTATTAGTTTTTGTAGGTTGTTTTATTAGTTTTAGTTACAAACAACAAAAAATCCTTATTGTAATGCAGGTTTTTACTCGGATTGTGGGTTTTCCTGTAGCGTATGGTTACATTTGACATGTAAATTTTCTTTTCTTTTAGAATCATAAATTAATCCTCTTTTAATCCTAGATCTATCCTTATTAATTCACCCTTATTGCCTTAGTCCTCATGAAGCACTTAGTGCCCTGGACCACATTAATTTTCAGTATTTTAGTTAGTCTTGGAGTAGTCGCCCAAGGCTGAACCATAACTTAGATATAATAAACATGTGTTATCTTTAAGTTTTCGTAGACAATAAATAGCTAAAAAAAGGGTTGTGGTCAAGAACATCAATTTTCCCTAGCAAGTTGACTTCAAACTTTAATGTCACCGAATACACTGTGCTGCAGGGAACAGGAAACATAGTAAAGGAGTCAGACGTTCGTTGACGAGGAACGTTGCCCATTTAAAGAAGATCGCGGAGAGGTCTTAATCCACCCTTCTGGGAAAATAAGGAGGGATGTGAGAGAGTGCTGTGAGAAGACTGTCGTTCAACAAAATATAACGTTCCGATGTGGCTATGTAGAATTAGAATATATTTTGTCCAGTCCATAAAAAGACAGTCTTTTAACTTTATAATAACTAGACATCTCAATGTCTCCCAAATAATAAAGAGTTTTCATTCGACCCAATTCAACCCAAGATATATTTTGCCGCCGGAGCACTCTTACATTATTTGTTACTAGCTCACATTACCAGTCCTTGCGAAATGAGCTTATAATAAAATATTTTATTTCATAAATGGAATCCGGTACTGAACCAAACTATACCAAACCCCTGCAAACCGAAAAATTAAATGAATTTTTGAAGTTTTGATTAATGTATAGTGGTAGTGGAAATAATCAGGGCTCAATACCGGAACCGTTAGCCGAAATAAAACGATTCAATGTTCTAGTATTTTCCTTAATACAAATGCATTAAGACTCTTCCCAAATAGTTTTTCTTTCCACGTCTTTTGGAATACGTATGACCTTAATGTTGCTTCGCGCAAACGATTTGCGGCAAATTACACAGTAACTTGACATTATACACTAAATACAGCAAAAAACAAAACAGTTACACATGCATTCAAAAACACAGAAAAATGCTTCAAGCATTCACAACATACTGGTCCACTGGCTCTACAACAGCGTTGGTCCTCGGTTCCATCCCGGGGGCGACAATATTTTGCTATTCACACATACATTACCCGAGCGCTTGCCGAAGCTGACATCAAGAGAGCAAGAAAGTGTCAGTTGCTTCACAGAGTTCGAAGCGATTAGGTCGAAGCAATTTCGCGGAGATTTTTTTTCGCACACTAGTACACTCTCACTTTTTGGCCTCGCTCTCGCTGGCCATCGCTGCTCTACAAACAGCGAGACCGTTCTCTCGCTTGGTTTCACCTTATATTATTACACCATGCTCTAACATGTTTAATGAACATTGTTCATTTCAACTAGTACATGATGAATTTCTGACGGCTCTACCTTGTTTATTATATTTACCATGAGTTGAAGTATCTAATACCCCTTAAGAGAACTTTAAAACTTTTTCGTATTTACATTCTCGGAATAAATACTATATTGAATTGGTGGCGGTTTTCAAGATAAAAGCAAAACTCCTAAAAAAAAAGCTGTGGGAAAGGTTGATATTCTTTACAAAGCAGAGCTCACAAAAAATGATCCCTTTTTCACAGGCTGTCAGATAAAATACAGTCACTCTGAGAACTAGTGTAACGAAATGACATCTCACCTCTGACTATTCACAAAGTGCTCTTTGCTCAATCAATGAGAGATTTTTTAAGCTTGCTTTGCTCATGTGTTTCCTTGAGACACTTTGCTGCTCAGAATTTGTCGAAAGTGTCTTACAAGCATGTGTGTGTGATTCAGTCAACTCCCACCCGGCACACAAGCGAAGGTTCGCTTCAAGCGAAAGTTTCGCGAAGAACATTATTCGTATTTTGTTTAGTTTAAGAGAAACTCTGTGTGTTCCCTTTTATCTTGCTTCTCTCTGCAGCAGGTAGAAAACGACCGACAAACGCTGGACTTTGACTTTGCACTTTTAGGGCCGTTTTCTCATGTTGCTGTTTTTGCAAATCTAGGTGGATTTGCTGCATTTGCTTTGCTCATGTTCATGGTTCGCCATCTAGATGGTTTTTGTTGCCATCTACTTCATCCTCATTGATTTCAAAACCATGTACATGCTTAAGCAAATTATGTATTTTTATTACGCGCGCATATGGTCACACTGAAAATATTTGAAATAAAAAACAACTGCTGCTAAGGCTGGAATGACACTTTCAATTTTTAGGGACCATTTAAGTGACAATATTTCATCTATTGGCAAAAGTCGTTGGTATGAGCGAGTCAGAGTGTGCTTGAATTCTCCGCAGAATGCTTCAGAAGAGGCTGCAATGATACACAACAGCAAATTTGACCTATAAACAAAAAACTGCGACAATAATTGTCTCTAAAAATTGAAAGTGTCATTCCAGCCTAAAAACAGTTGTCTAAATTATAAATATAAGTATAATCCAAATAATGTTAATAAGTAAACCAAAAATGGAAAATATTGGATGTGCCTTTTATAGCAAGACCGAAGACATATCGCATACTATTTCCCCTAGTTCATTGCTTAAGCATAGTTCCAGGGCAATTAATTTGGGTAAATTTTGATTAAAATAGCATTTGAAGATAGACTGAGAGACAAAACTAAAACTAAAGTTTCTTACGAAAATATTTTGATCAAATATGGCCAAAAAGTTCCACAATTTGGCCAATTTCGCAAAATTTTCATCAAAATATGTCCAAATTATGTGCCTGTGTGAACTTAACTTTATACCTATTGCTTAATCACCCATCATGGTAACAAGTCGTTCAAAAAAGATATCCTCTCTTCCTCTGTGAAATGCATACTTTACTTTTTAAAATTGGCGCGCAACAAATACAACAAAAGTCCAGCGAGTAGTAAGGCGCTGCCAACTTACGTTTAGTGCCTTTCACGCCCTCCCGGTGTGACCGTGGCGCAAATGCCCAAATTCATAATCAATCTACATGAGACAACCAATTGCACAAAATCCACCTAGTTGCGAAATCTAGGTGGATTTCGATTTGAGCAAAAACAGGAACATGAGAAAACGGCCCTTAGTGTGCATTTGAAGCCTTTAAAATAAAGACGGCGTCATTAAAACTGCAGTGCGTCAATCAATAATTCGGTAAAGCATTATAGTGTTTTTGTGGTTTGATGTTTTATAATTGTTTTGTCTAAAGTGTTATTGTCCATGTGATAATTGTTTTAGTGTTCAAATCATGCCACACAAGGGGAAGCACCGGCATTATTTATGTGAAGCAAAGCATGTTTCCTTTAGAAAAAAATTTCGTGGAAGCAGCTGCAATGGGAACCAAGTCGACGGTGGTGTAATGGAGGATGATGCTGATAATTGTGGCGACGTTGTTGTTGGCAATTTTTTTTTTAATTTATTGAATTAGATTAATTAAAATGAATATTAATCAATAAAATAAATAAAAATTTATTTGTGTTTTAATGTAAAAAAAAAATTGGTGAAAATGAAACTCGTAAAACTTTCGCGTTGACATTCGCGCGCGAATTCGCATACGAATGTTCGCCTGCCACAAACTGAGCGACACAAGTATCATAAACGAACGTTTGGCGAATTCGTAAACGAAGGTTTTGTTCGTTTTTTATTCGCTTTGAGGTTCGCGCGCGAATTTGCGGGCGAACTTTTGGTCGGGTGGGGCTATAAGTGTGTATGCATGTATGTGTGCTTTTGTAAAAGGCAAAACAATACATCGACGCAGCTGATTGTTGTTAATTAGCCTATAATGGCATTAAGAATTATCAATTTGCCTTAACCCTCAATGCCCTTCTGACCGTCTGTCCGTCCATCTGTATGAACACCTAGATCTCAGAGATGGTAAGAGAAAGAGGTTTAACATGTATGGGACAAATGCTTCTTTTATCTGCACGCAAATCAAGTTTGTTTAAAATCTTGGCCACGCCCCCTCCCGCCCCAGCAATTTGGAAAAAACGTTATATATCCTACAGTTTTGAAGATTTGTACCTTTTAGAGATAGTTAGTAATTAGCAAAATGAATCGATTTGCCGAAGAAATGATAAAGATCGGATGAACGGTTCTCAAGTTTTGAGCAAAAAGTGAACCAAGCCCCCAACCCCCTACTTCCCTTCCCACCCTAAAAAAATGTTGCATACTTTTCGGATGGTCACCCTAAAGAACGCAGCAACACTGTTAAACATGTTTTTCATAAGTAACGGGTATATCGAAGTCGGTTAGAGTCGGCTTTAACGTACGCTCTCGTTTTTTTAATAAAGTGCATAACTTTTAAATTTTACAATACCTTAAATTCATCGCTTTCCACCGAATGTGGTATAGTATTTACTGGCCCCCATGTTAAAAATTTTGAGGTGGTATTGACGGCTAAACGCTAAGAATTGTTCGAATCATTTAATGAGGTCAAAGAGTACACCGGTGTGCAAAAATGCAAAGAAATGAAAATGGTCATCGAGGCAAATGAACAAACAATAATTGCGCCGAACGTGAAAATTGTATCCACGACGGCAGGCCCTTTTTACTATAAGCCTGCAAAGGGTTTCGTGAAATTATAATCAATATAAATACATAAATGCCCTGCAAATGGCTACAATAGCCTCGAGAATTATGGATCATGTACGAGTGAAAGGGCTGTCCATAAAAGGGGATATAAAGGTTATGGTTGCACGCAAGCTCATATCGCTTAAAATTGTTTTGGCGACCAGACTAAATAAATCAGTCCAAGGAATTAATTTGCAACGTTGTTGAAGACTGAGATTGTCGTGAAAAAGTTAGGGATGATCCAGCTACTTATTGCTTAAAAATAAGAATTTAAATTATTATACATCGAATATTGTATATTTTTAAACATATTTTAATCCTAGTAGACCAAGGTGAGTGTGTAACACAACAATAGAAAAGACACTTTGCTCGGACACTTTGCTTGATTTGCTCAGTGGCTTAAGCAGGCCATCCACACACGTCGAAGACAAAAATCTGTCACGAACACCTCCACTAACGTCGAACATTTCGTCGAACTGAACAAATTCGTCGAACAAATTCGTGTGTGGATGGCCTGCTTTAAGCAGGCGACGTTTTGTTCGCAGAGAATATAAATGTTTCTATCTTGTGAGTGTTCGTGCGAACATGTTCGTCAATGGATGGGAACATTTTGACGAACATCATTTGTAAAAAATATTTGTAGAGTGAACAAGTGCCCAAATGAGCAATAAATTGTTGCTGGAATTTATTGAATGCCCCCAAATTGATCGAATAATGCTCTTAGGTAATTTGTATCGCCATCTAGGCCATGATTCTGTTAGTTTGCGCTGCCATATTTCAATGTTCATTCGGTGAGATTTTGAAGCAAATGATGTTCGTGAAAAATGATCGCCAGGTTAGTGGGCAAATGAATTTTTGTTCGGTAAGCAAGTTCGTCGAACAAAGCACGTGTGTGCTTTATGCTCAGCTGCTGACACCCGAACGAAACTCTCCCCATCAAACTGTTATAGTCAGACAGCTTCGTGTGTTTTTCTCATCGATTACTATGAGACAGAAAACACTAGAAAATCAAAGTCTAGTGTTCTGTTCAGAGAGTGAGCTACTCTGTTAAATTTTTTCCTGTCATTTCGGTGAGCAGACAGTATAGAAAAATTTGGTTGACCATATTTTGCGAGCTCTGTTAGAAAGTCGTAGTTTTGATCTTGAAGACGTTATTTTTGCGAGCTGAGTTAAGAACTACATAATTGCTTAAGATAGTAAAGTAAAATTCCAAATAGTTTATGGAAAATAAACTTGAACACAATAATTTTTTTTTTAAATCTGAAGACTCCGGGGGTTTTTTTACAAAAAACCTTAATTCATCTGATCAAACCCAGAGAGGAATTTTTTTAACAACCATAAGTACCTTTCAAATTTATTTCTCGTTGCCTTCTAGCAGCCAAGTGAAACAGCGTTTGGCGAGAGTTTCCATTACCACCGCGGCAAAGCGGAAAATCACACTGTTGCAATTGCAACTAAAAATATAAACTAAATTTTGTTACTAATATAAGAACCATGCCGTGGGCACTACTACTTTTCATGTACTAGGCTTTATCAAGATTTAGCTTGGCCGTTCAACGTCGCAACAGAAGTCAAAAGAAGTTTCATTAACTGTTCTTAATAATGATCCTTACATCGGACACTTTTGAACCGGAAGATCCAGGTCAGAAATAGTTTAATTTTGCACAATTTCAAGGTAATACTGCATTTCAATGGGTCCGAACAAATCTGTGCATTGTAAACGAATTTCTGGAAAAAATTACTGAATAAAATACGCTTTTTAATATAGTAATTTAAGTTTTATTCTTCTGGCAAATTTATTTATCAATATCAAAAAAATTTTGAAGCTGGACTTTCTGATGATCGCGCTTCATTTATTCGTAGGAGCACAATACTAATAAACAATTGTTTTTGTTACGATGAGACACAACGGACCATAGGATTCGTAATGGTAATTCAAAAACTCAATAATCGACAAATAAATACAATGGACATACAAATTTACTGAAAAAAAATATCTAGACATTACTCAGCTAATATCTCATTCATATGTTCCACGTGCATGTCCTGAGAAACGATCGTACTTCTAATGGGTGGTTCAAATGTTGTGTCTCTGCCACCACTTGGCAAGCTGTTCCCTTCTTTATCCTGCTCCTGAGACTCTGGTGATATATTCTCCTCGTTCTCCGGTGTGGTGATGGCAGCTAAGACTTGGCTACAAGTGACACGCATCAGTTGTGGTAATTCGGGAAACTCAGGTGGCATATTTAGAACAGAGCAGGCGTCGGTACAATCATCCACCTTATAAATGCCCACAACATAGTCGGCCAATTCAAACATGTTGACACGCAGAGAGACAATGATAAACTGTGCGTTTTTGGTGCGCTCCTGAATAGAGAAAAGGAAGAAATGGTTCGTTATAACGTCTTATATGTAAAAGTTGTTGCTCAAAAGATTGGAACGCATAAATTATATTTTTTAGCGGAGTCGATTAAGCTTTGCCCGTCCGTCTGTCTGTCTCTTTCTCTCAATTCTATAGCTACAGAACTGAAATTTTGCATTACTTCTTTTTTACTGAACACTGCTAAAATGTCGGAACCAACCGGATTGGATGACTATATCTATACCTGCCATAGAAACAAACCGAACAAAACCAAAAAATAGGTCTTAAAATTACTGATAGTTAATTTTATATGCTTTCAATTGGACGACTGGTGGGAAAAAGGAAAAATTTTTGATTTCAGTACAGCTACGATACGACATAATAACTCGTTCTTGTTGAAGTTGAAGTAGTAGTTACCTACAGATAATACTGTTAGGTGGTTCCCAAGAAAAAAAGCAACCAACAATGGAATAATTATAACAGGTCATATAAATCGAGTGGTCAAAAAGATTAAAACCGTAAGCGAAGCCGTCATTTTTAACAGCTAAAAGAAAAGTAAAAATTGTAACCGAAACCGTAACAGAAACCGAAAAAAAAAGTGTCTTATAATAGTAACCTTATGGGTAAATTTTGGCTTTTCCTCTACTAGTAAAAATTTCAAATAATTGTATGTATAATGAACATTTTACATACATATGAATTTATTCAATAAAAATGGTTGCTTTTCATTTTGCGCCGCACTGGCACAAGGGAAAGAGAGCGAAAGAGATAGAGACAACGCAGCCAATTAAAATCTTTACCTTCCTTATCTTTCCGTATATTGGAAATTACACAACCAAATTGTTTGTATGAACAAGTGAGATCGTTGCAGTCGAGTAGCACGACTTTATAATACCCTGTACAATTGACAAACACACACACAGACACAAACGCACACATATACGTAAGTATGTACGCGCGCGCTGCACAGCGTCCTGCACAGAGTGGGGCGGTGGAGGGGCAAAAATTGTTTTGTGAATAACTTTCGTGTTTTTGCTCAGATCTCATTGTGCGTTTTAGATGACGCATATATTAAGCGACGAGGTTGTAACTTTAAAATTGTGGCTCTGACATTTTTTTGCGGTTTAAGGGGAGAGATAAGAAAATTTTGCAAATATGAAACAAACTAGATCTGCGTACGGTATTCACCTATGTACGTGCAAAAATTTGTATCTCTATCTCTTATAGTCTCTGAGATCGACGCTTTCATACAGACAGACGTACGGACATGGCTAAATCGACTCGGCTGTTGATGCTGAACAAGAATATATATACTTTATAGGGTCGGAAATGCTTCCTTCTCCCTGCACCACTTCATGATCCCATTTTACCCATTTTCAATGAGTGTGTTTTGCTAATAGCGCGAGAGAGAGTGAACATAAGAGAGATCGTCTCACACAAATTATCTCTTGGCTCTCTGAGACATAAGACAGCTGCTACGTATGTGAGAATGAGCAGGGAGAGGTAAGATTGTAGAGCGGTGGAGGATTGAAATGAGGGTGGGGAAAGAAGAAGAGTGCTGATGCTGCTGTGAAAGGCATGGTCTTCATATAATATCGCTGGTATGTTTTCATTTTCAGCATCCACTTGACTGGCAGGATAAAAAAACACAATTTCTTAAAATCTTGGATGCGGATGAAGTCGCGGCGGGATCAGCTAGTGTATGTGTAAAAAAACAAATACGTTTCTAGCCCCACGTCATCTTGACTGTTTATAAAAGTGAGGAATGAACAATTTTTATTCACCTTACGACTGTTTATAAGTTTGCTTGAGGACACTACTGTTACCCTAACGAAACAAAAAGCATTTGCCGGGAATTGTTTGCTTACACCATTTTGTTAACCAGAAATTTAAAAAGGCCCGCGTTCTGAATGCACACCACTTTCGCTAAGTCTTAAGCCCAATTATCAAAAATTTGTGCAACCCGCTAAATGTTAGAGAGAACGTCATTTACCAATCAGGGCTTCTTGTCAAGGACATTAAAACGAGAACGAAGGGAATATGATTTTCCTTAAATTTGTTGGCTTGACTCATATGGATCAGTCATTTATTAGTAAGAATGTGATATACTCGTCTTAATACGTAAAGTGGTATAGTACTGTACCTCTTATAACGGACGCAAAATTCATATAATTATGGAATGAAAAAGTGAATCATTATATTAATATTGCTCGTTTTTAGGGGTTAGATTGTTTAAAAATTTGAATTTATACCAATAACTTTATCCGTAACCGAAACCCGTAACAGAATAATATTATTAACAGTCCCCAGTTCAGTAATCCATATCCCACCGTATCCGTACCCGTAATATAACCGTAACCGGAAAACGCGACCGTTATTCGATTCAGTTTTCATCTGTGGGCCCCACTCAAACCTAAGTCCCCGTCTCCGAGTTAAGTGATCAAAAAAATTAAAATAATTTGTTATACCCGGTTAACAACTAAAACTTACCTTGATGTAGTGCCCCACAATGGACACGTTCTTAAAGTCCAAAGCAGCATCAATTTCGTCCATAAAATACAAGGGCGATGGCTTATAGTAATGTAAAGCAAATACTAAAGCCAATGAGGACAAAGTCTTCTCGCCACCCGAGAGATTTGATATATATTTCCAGCTTTTCTTTGGCGGACGTACCGTAAAGTTAACGCCCTCCGTGAAGGGATCCATGGAATCCACCAATTCAAGTTCGGCATCGCCGCCCAATGTGATCATTTGATACATTTCTTTCAATTTGCGGGTTATGATATTAAACCCTTCCATGAATTCGGTATAACGACGCTTGCGCACTTCTTCGTATTTGTCACGCATCTCATTACGTTTGGAGGTGATATCTTCTAGGAACCTCACCCGATCCAAGTAAACATTACGCTTTTCATTGAATTCCTTGATTATACCCAGATTGGGTTTGGTTTTCAGGCTTTCTTCGAGCGCAGTCGTCTTCACTTCCATTTCGCCCTTATCTTGAGCCTCGAGCTCCTCTTCGGTGAACGTTTTCAGGGGGGCTTGTGGCTCCAGGTCACCGGGAATTTCATTCAACTGAAGTGGCTTCAATTGTTCTTGATATTCTGGTATTCTAGCTTTCACCCTTTTCCGGTTGGCGTTTGCATTTTGTAACTTGGTTTCCATTTCAATACGTTCGATATTTCGTTTATTCTCTTCTTTGGAAAGCTCATCAATTTGTTTTTTAATATCGGATGACTGAGACTTAGCATTGCCAATGGCTACTTCCGCCTCCTCGGCCGCCTTTTGCAATTCTTCTTTTTTTGTTTGAACCTCTTGTTTCACTTCTAGGAGGCCGCGCAGACGATCCTCAGCAGATTTAATGTTCTCAGTCAGGTTTTCCGTATTTGCGTTAATCTGCTCGACATTTCTTTTGGCCGTGGCCAAGGCCAAGTTGAGCGTGCGTACCTCGGCGGAAAGTTTATCAATTTGCGAGTTGACTTTTTTGATTTTCGCCTCCACAGGTTTTACCTTCTCCTTTCTTAATTCATCATATTGGGTTTGAATCTCGTCAATTCTTACGCTCATTGCTTTCTCTGCCCTTTGGGCTTCTTCAAATTGTTCTCTAGCCTGCTTTATCTGCTCTTCACGCTCCCTGACCGCTGCCTCATCTGTGATCTTAGCCAGCATGCGCTGACGTTGAGCCTCACATTGCTTCAGGCTGCTGGCCATTTGCTGTTGCAGCGAAGTGATCGTTAGCTGCAGACGTTTGCATTCCGGTGCACTTTTCTCCAAAGACTGTTTCAAGGTATAAATCTCTCGTTCGAGTCCACCCTGTTGCTCTTGACAATAATTAATACGCGTTTGCAACTCCTCCGCCTGGACTTGCAACTCCTCTATATCTTTTTGTGATAATTGCGAACTGTCTGCCGATTCGGCTGTCTTGGTACGCACTTGAGTGCCCATTTTGCCACGCAAAGGCCGGTTGCCGCCACCAGACATGGTACCTGTCATTTCAATCATTTCACCACGCAGTGTCACCACTCGAAATCGTTCTCTCCCATAGGCTATTCGTGTACCCTGATCCAGATCATTGCAGACGAGCGTGTTCCTCAGGGCGAAATAAAAGGCGGTGCGAACGCGATCATCTTCGATTTCGATAAGATCGTACAGACGATGAACATTCTCGGGTCTAAATCAAGGGAAGATGAAAGTAAAAAAAACCATTATAAAAACACAATCAAACAACAAATAAAACAAAAAACAACTTCTTTGATTCTAGCTAAAGCTATTAATTTGCTTCTTTGATATTTTATCAGGCCTTCTCAAATATACAGGGCTGTTCCCGTTTCCGAAATTGATTGATTGGAATAAGTAAGAGCTACGCGATTTCTAAGAGACGATTAAGGAATTCGGGCGATCTTTTTTGTCATCAAAAAGGTAAAAAGGTATGTAAAATAGAGCTGGAGAAACATCGATGTTTTTATCTTAGATGCAGACATCGATGTTTTTTTTAAACAATTGATGTTTTTGCAATCCTACATGAACAAGACACGGCCAAACTATTTTCTTATAAAATTAACTTGGCGACCCTAAGAACTGTAAGATGACCAATTTGCGGCTCTGTCAAGATGCCATATGCCAAAAAAAAGTAGTTGGACAAAATCCTATAGTGTATGAATTTAGACGCAACAATAAAAAAAACGTGCAATTTACCAAAACTCACAAATTTTCCATGATTTGAACATACACAATCGCTTTTCAAAATGTAAGCGAATTGTCTCTTTTTAAATCAAGTGAGTGACCAATGAAAAAACTAAAAAAATCCAAACAAAAAAATGTATGGCATTATTCGAGAGTCTCTACTCGGTGAAATAGTTTGAAAAGCGAATTTTACTTCTGTCTGTCCATTTATCCACAATTTTACTCCAAACTTTAAGCAATTCCAAAAGCCCCCAAATAGAAACTTTACAAGAGATATCAGAAATCCTTATCATATTAAGATGCCACTTTGCAAATTTCTTGTAGAAAATATGCCACTATTTCACTTATAATCCCACTTATATTCGAGACGCAGTGAAACACAAAAAATGGGAAGTCAAGTTAAGTCAGTCCAAGCTGTCTGAGCCTACTAAAAGAAGTGGGTAAAAATATTTATGTATTCCAGCAATATCCACATCTTCTGAAAGAAAGGTAAGTTAAGAACGTTCCTTCGAAGAATTATTTGCATTCAGTCAACAGCACAACGCATCAATGCACGAGAGACAAGGCAATAATGTTCGCTTTTTGAAGTGTACCACGTGCTCTCGTCGTACATGATGGAAAACCAGTGGGCGTTGCTGGTCCGAAGGATTTATGCTTAAAGCCCTATGTACAATTATACCTAGGAGCTCAAATTGACAATAATTAAGGCATGGGAAGAACTGTCCCTAATTGATTTAAAAACAAGTGAGAAAGTCGGTCAAGCCCGACTATAACATATTCTGTACCTGGAGTAGAAGCTGAATGCAATGCTGGTGCTGCGCTCATCTCTAATTCTCTCTCTCTTTCTCTCTTTCTCTCGCTCTCTAAGGGTGGGAGTGGGTGGTGGGAGGGTGCTTTACTTATTTGCTCATAACTTGAGAACCGCTGATCCGATCTTTATCAAATCGATACATTTTGCTAATTACTAACTATCTCTAAAAGGTACGAAAGGTCTATCTTCAAAACTGTAGGAGATATACCGTTTTTTCAAAAATGCGGGGGCGGGAGGGGGCGTGGCAAAAATTGAAAATAAACTTGATCTGCCTGCAAGTATAAGAAGCGTTTGTCCCATACATGTCAAACCTCTATCTCTTACCATCTCTGAGATCTGTTTGTTCATACGGACGGACGGACAGACGGACAGGCAGACGGACATGGCTATATCGACTCGGCTGTTGATGCTGATCAAGAATATATATACTTTATATTGTCGGAAATGATTCCTTCTCCCTGTTACATACTTTTGCACAAACTTAATATACTCTATTTACCTTCGGTACAGAGTATAAAAAACATCGTAAACAGTATGCCGAATAGGATCTATAGTAGGTTACATTCTTTATAAAGTGAATAAAATAATATTAATAAGTTAACATTTTTCTATAGTTTATGTAATACAGTAAAGTGCGGCTATTGTGATGCACCTCGCATAAATCGAAAATGATTTTGCACTGAGAGTATTGATGTTTGTCATTTATTTTCTCTCATTTTTAACGCTCTTTCAAACGTTAATCGCAAAGTTTTTCTAGCACTATGGTTTCAATGCGTACACTGAACAAGGTGCGGCTATAGTGTTGCTACAGAGTTTATATACTCAGAGTTTTTTTATTCTTCCACAAAATTCTGAATTAAAACAACAGTTTTTTGCACTGAATAAATCGAACTTGTTCACTTACGTTTGAATCTTTCCAAAGGCATCGCGCCGATGACCCTCCAGTTTATCCAAAGTAATAAATGTTGCTCGTCCCACATCATATTTCTTTAAAGCAGCAATGGACGCTGCTGCCGTATCATAGTTATCTGCCACGATGTTATCCAAACGACCACAAGCTGTTGATATGGCCACATCAAATTTTGCATTAATACCGCCCAAATCACCCAGACGACCAAGAATGCCGGGGAGTTTGCCCTCCATTTTTTGGCGCATCAGAAAGTCCAAGACCTTGTTATTGGAACGTTGAGCCTGCATGTTGCTAGTTTGTTCATTGATCTGGATGAGGACAGGAAGGAACAAGAAATTAATAAAGTTTGGTCAAAATAAGACCATACAAATCTACCACTAAATCCATAGATTGTATTTTTTTTAAGACAACGAATAAAAATATTGCCTTAAGCCTTATACGCAGTTGTGAAGTAGCGAAAAGTAATGTAAAGTTTTTCATACAAATTTTGACAGCAGAGCAACAAAATCAAATTTTTTTTTTGCATCCACGAATGATTACCTTTTTGTATAGATATTCGGTCTATTCGATTCCAAATCTATTGAAAGATTTGCTACATCACCCTCAGTTTCTCAGATAAAGCGAGATATTTGATATTTTGTATATCTGGCGACCAATATAACCGAAACAATCGGTATCTTTAACAATTAAAACGATACTCCATAGCTCTACGTTTCAAACAAAAAACATTTTCACGATCCTAACGTCGCACAGTACCGCGAAATAAGCCGCTAAAGTTTAAATCTCCATTTTGTATACCCTTGGATAGGCTATATTAAAATTGTTCGGATGTTTGTAACGCATGGAAGGAAGCATCTCCGACCACAGAAAGATCAGCATGACTAGCTGAGTTGATAAAGCTATCCTCCGTCAGTTTAAAAGCTATGTTAACCAAACTTTGTCGGAACCAGACGGATCGTATGAGTATAGCATGTAGCTGCCATAGGAACGATCGATCGAAAAAGTAGTTTTAGAGAGAAAAACTTTTTTTTTCAATGCTATGGCACACAATTCTCGAATTTATAAGTTTGTAATGATTTCACATAATTTCACCAAGATTTGTCGAAATCGGACAAGTATATAGTATAGCTGTCATACAAAAGATAGGTCTGAAAAGAAGTCTTAGTGAGAAACAGTTTTTTGTTTTTAATGCTATTGCTCCCAAACTTGTTACTGATCAATGTTACATGCTACCACATAATTCTGCCATGTTTGATTCAAATCGGATAGTCATCCGATTTTGACCCAAACTTCCAAATCTGTATAAAAGCGTAAATTATTAATAATCGCTGAAGTGGGACTCGTTAACATTAAAAACAAAAAAGTTTTTCTCACAAAGAACCACTTTTCGACCGATAGTTCCTATGTCAGCTTTAAGAGATAGTCATCCGAGCCTGTCGGTTCCGACATATTAGCAGTGAGCAGTAAAAAGAAGACGCTGTGCAAAGTTTCAGCTTGATAGCTTTAAAACTGAGAGACTAGTTTGGAATCCATCCTGGTCTGACGAACGACATCGCTCACGCGTCGCTCTTCATTGTGTCGTGTGACAGCCCATTACATTAATGATCTTAATGACTGCTTCGAATCTTTCATTGAAGATCGCAGCGGGCAAAAATGCCGCACTCTTCACGAATTTGGGTCCTGATTGAAAGTGTTCGGAATAACTAATGAACTTAAAATTAACTAACTCGCTCCACAAATATAGATTTCAAAAGAACTCGGCACTTACTACAATCTTCAATGCCAAGGCAAAACATAATTAGCCGTTGTATTCGAACTGTTTTTGGCAGCTAATCTGTTGTCGCGTCACATTTTACTGTTAAACAGTTTCTTTTTGGTCTATAATTTAACCATGAATCGACTTATAAACGAACAACCCTTCCAAATCATAAAAATTGTATTATCAAAATTCGTGCTCTGTGAGAAATGTACAAATTCTAAGAAATGTTCTTCTGCGATGAACCCCATTCCTGGTTGGGTTGAAAGGATACGTGAACAAACAAAATTGCCGTATTTGATGATTACAAACTTTTTTTTTTACCGAAATGGAAGAGCTGGATTTGGCTGACATGTTCAACAAGATGGTGACACATGCCACACACACAGCAAGCGAAATATTGCCCCAATTGAGGGGCGAGTTGGGTGAACAGATTATTTCACATTTGGGGCGGTCAATTGGCCGCCTAGGTATTGCGCTTTTAAACTATTTTTTGAGGGGCTATGGTTAAAGCCGGAGCAGTTGACGCACTGGAAGCCAATATGAAGAATTTATTCGTAACATAAACGATTTTTTTTAAATTTTAATTTTTTACCTAAAAATATACATATGGGCATTTCCACCAAAAGGTCAACCTCGGCCAAAAAGTTAAAACTGGTTAAAAATACTACATTTTATCGAATTTTTAAAGGGAAACAGCCAAATTAAACTAATGTAAGCTAATCTTACATTTACTAATAACCCAATTGGATATATTCGGTTTCACGGCAGGGCTAGCTCAATTTTTCTTAATTTGACATTAAAATTGCTTGATTTTTTGGAAAAAAGTGACTTTAGATTACATGTAATTACGCTATCTAAAATCTTTCTGATGGTTCAAAGGGGTATACATGAATGCATAAGAAACCATGAGAAACTATGTCAATACAATTTACTGTACGTTTTTGCTTCGCATTATAGCAGAAACCACATAAATATAATGATTGAAAAAACTGTCCCGTGCGACATGTCCCGTGCGAAAATGCTTAAGCTTACATTTTACAAAAACTGTAAATTATTTTTGGGTGAAATAAAAACCATTTTAAAGAGACATCAATGCACTACATTCTAATATTTATCGCATTAATACATTGCCTCAGGATTTCCTGAATTCGGCGTTTGAATGGTTTCCCGCGAAATCCACTTCTATTTTTGTCCCGTGCGAATGTCATGTTCTTTTGCGATTATCTTGAAACCAAAAATTTTTCCAGAATCGATCTTTGCATCAATTGTAGGGCTATTGAAGAGCTATAAGTTAAGCCTATTGTGAAAATAAAAATCCGTTTTATTTTGACTTTTTTGAATGTTTAAATGCGTACGATTGTCCCGTTCGACGTCATGAAAATGCCCATATGCTTTGGGATATATGTCACTTTTAAGTAAAATTTAATAGATTTTAATTTGATATTCAACGTTTCCCATTCAAATGCACTGCACGAAGTGTAATTTTAATGTGTCAAAATTTTTATCCTTATCGAAAGGAGAAGTCATCGTCTATTTAAAGCAGAGATGGGCGCGTCGCGACGTTCCTATACACACGCTGCCTCGTGTGCATTGGGGCTCTGCCGCGGCCGACTGCTCAAAATCACACGTACGCTATAAGCATTAACAGCTACTCATATTTGCTTGTGCTTGTATGCGTGTGAAAAATGTGACGATATGTGTGCATGCCCATCTCTGATTTAAAGCATCACATTTGTAAAAGCTGACTCCGAAATCGCAGAAAAGAGCAACCAACTATTATTTTGGTGCCGGAAAATGTGTCCTGCTCCAACAAAGCGGAATAGAAAGAAGTTAAGAAAACAGTGCGACTTTTATGAGGTGCTTTATCACTCAACCCGCGCGCAAACACAAAACAAAGAAAGACTTTGGGCGGGCTTCAAGGCCGAACTTGCGACATTTTGTTTTTTTGAGGTAAGGTCCCTATACATACTAGACAATTACCAATTGTATAGATTGTTCTATCGACTCAATTAAAAATTTCATACATTTCTTTGAGTTTTATGTATTTTTACCAAATGTACATAGAGTATTTTAAGTTAAGTATAATATATTTCCGACCCTCTAAATATATTCCTGATCAGCATCTATGAACATTCTTAATCCGTATGAACAAACAGATCTCAGAGATGGTAAGAGATAGAGGTTTGACATGTATGGGACATAAACTTCTTAGACTTGCAGCAGATCAAATTTATTTTTCGCCACGCTTTCTCCTGCCCCCGCGTCATATCTTCCACAGTTTTGTAAATAGATGGTTGGTTTCTTTCAACAGATAGTTAGTAATTAGCATTATGTATCGATTTGCCGAAAAAATGATAAAGATCAAATGACAAGATGACCGACTTCCTCACTTGTTTTTTTTTTAATCAAGTCCAAAAGCTGCTAAAAAATTACCCTTTAGCTTTACAAGAGCTTTTATGTTGATACATGGCATTATAAGTCCTTTTACAATAAGTGCTTGCTTGGCAGTCTCGTTGTTGACCTAAGATCCTTTACATGTATTGGTTCGATGTGTAGGGTCTTTTCGGTTCTCAGATACTGGTAGCCAACAAATGAAGAATACCGGTTCCGGTTCTGAGTTTTTATTGGATATTCTCGGTTTACGAATCCGGTTACGGTTAATTTTTGATATAAAGTTATTATTTTTATGTGTATATATTAATTACCTACCTCAGACTTCAGTTTGTTACATTTAAGGCTTAGATTTCGCTCTTCTTTCACCAGCTTTTCCATTTCTGCCGACTTTGTAGCTATTTCAGATTTCATTTCTGGAACTTTTTGCTGTAACTCCTCCAATTTGTTTCTCTTCTCATCTAAACTTCGCTGGGAATCATCATAGGAACTCTTGAGGCTCTCATATTTTCGAGTCTCTGCGGTCTCCTCTTGCTTAAGAATTTTTAATTCAGACTCGTTGATTTGCAAGACCGATTTAGCTGCATTAACCGCAGCTTTCAGTCCAACCAGCTCATCTTGGTATTTGAGACGCTTCTCGGTAAGCGGTGCGGTTTTTTCATTGAGCTCGTCCAATTGTTTCTCCAATTCCCCACTCAAGATGACCTTTTCTCGTTCACGACGTTCCAATGTTTCGTTGCATTCTTCAATTTTCTGTTCATTCTCTTTGCTGGTTTTTTCCGATTTGCTTAGTTTTGTAGCATTTTCCTTAATTTGAGCCTTATCTTTATTGCGTTGATTATTAACGATTTCCATAGTGCTCTGGTTTTCGGTACAGGCACGCTCGGCAGCCACGAGTTGTTTTTTGGTTTCCTCCCGTTTTTTAACCAAAGCTTCGTAGGCCCTGGACAATGGAGAGATAGAAATTAAGTGGTTTATAAGTGGGCATGACATGACAACTAACTCACTCGACTTCCTTTTTGATGATATCCTCCTTTTCCGCTCGTTCTTTTTTTAATGCTTCTGTTCCCTCATCATGGGTTTTCAGTACCTCGGCACAATCGTCGCGCTCTTTAGTAAATTCCTCCAGATCTTTCTTTTTCTCGCTTATGTACTTTTGAATAAGCCAATTTTTTGTTCTCACCAGCTCATTCTCTTTCTTCAAAAACTCCACGGCCTCGTTGAATGGTAATTCCAGATCTTTCATTTCGCGTTCCGCCAACTTGCAACGATTATGTTTCTCGGTGCGATCATCTGTCAACTGATCCACACGCTGATTAATCTGCTGCAGTGGCCTAATGTAACGTTGAGTGCCCACAATATCCTCCAGATACTCCAACATGCCGGTTTCATTCTCGGTTTGTCCCTTGGGCTTCATCATGGCTATGGATTCCACTTCGCCCTGCAGGATCAAGAAACGATTGTGCTCGAGATCGACATGATGTTTCTTTAGCAATTTGGCCACATCTTTAAACTGGACTCGCTTATCGTCAATTTGATAGTATGAGGAATTATCGGACATTGCTGACCGTGAGATCACAAATTGTGTGTTGGGTACAACCTCACAAGTACGATTGCCCTTGTCCACTACTTGCTCGAAGTGTACCGCCACCGAGCAACTCCTCACATTGGGAAAAAGCGAAGATTTATGAATCAATGTGGAAACACGTTTGCAACGTATTCGGTTGGCACGGCAGCCAAACACAAACATCATCGAGTCGATGACATTACTCTTGCCACTGCCATTGGGTCCAATAATTGCAGTGAAGGACTGGTGGAAGGGACCTATAACCACTTCTCCGGCATAACTCTTGAAATTGAAATTTACAATTTTCTTAATGAGCAGCCTGGGGCCAGTGCTCTCCATGGAACAGTGGGGCGGCACAGGAGGTGGTATATAGATATCTCCAATAGTTGTTCCGCCTTCTTCATCATCAAAGATCAAAGCCTCGTCCAGAGCGTCCAAAGCGGCAGAGTCTGCCTCAGCTTCTTGCTGGGCCTTCAATTGTTTTTGTTGTGTGGGCGGTGCTGGCACTCGAAACTGCCCACTGTTCCGTGCAGCACCCCTGGTGGTTTTGGGTGTACCTATGCTAGGCCGCATTTCTAAATTAATAACTTTTATCCTATGGAATTGGTGCTTGAAATTTTTTTACTCTGCGGGCGCCAATTCAGGAGGACGCTATGGCAGGGTTGAGTGTTTTGTTGTCATCGATAGGTTGACATTAGTATCGATATGTTTCCACACTGAATTATTTTCCATCTCTAGTTCGGGTAGCATTGGTCACTCTAAAATTTGCTTACAACATGACCTATGAGCAACAAAAGATCCCAGCTTTCAATCCTCGTAATCCCCATGGCCTAGGTAAGTATCAAGTAGCTATTCCGACTCGGCCACAATAACAGGGATCCCTCTTTCCGTAGGCGATCCAAATGACACAAGCCTGCGAAAGGTGGAGCGTGAGGTCTTAATTCCGAAAATTATGCGAGATCGTGCCAAAACCGAATTCTGCTCCAAGGAAGTAGCAGACTTTGAGGAATGCTGCAAGGCGAGCAGCATATTCATGGTGGCGACGTGTCGAAAGCAGAACTCGGCTCTTAAGGATTGCCTTACGCAATGGTATCAAAACGAACCCTTTAAGGAGGAATGCAAAAAAATATACCTGCAGGAGCGGGCGGACTATCGCAGCACGGGCATACCCAAGAAGCACAGGGTGGAAAAGATCTGATGTACACTAGTTTGTTATTTATTTGTTACAAATGAAGAGTAATTGAAGCGACGTATAACCGTTTCCTTGATGGTCAGCAATTGAAGAGATTCTTTACTGGTGGCCTCGAATCCCGTGGGTTGCGTTACCTGCATCAGGAGCACATCCTTGTCTGAAGTCTCTGCCACACGTTGAACGCCTTTCAGGTTCTTGGCCAGATAGTAATCCTGATCGGTGGGCCTTTTTATTAAGACCAAAAAGCTGGCATGGAAATTCCGCGGACTTTGCTTGTAGATAACTGGAAAATGTAACCAACAAATGAGTGCACCCTCTACTGAAACACAGTTAGTCTTACGAAAGTCTCCGCCAAACTTAATTCCGCTCTTGATCACCCAATTCTTGGCTTTCAAATAGAGATAAGCCGCCAGTTGGTCCACAAATCTCTCATTCAATGAAGTTGCGTCTTTTAGGAAATCTTCCCATTTTAGTTCCTTGCCTTCCAGATCCTTTATTTGCAAAGCTTCCAAGTAATAGGCTAGGAAGCAAGCCTCTTCCAGTCCCAGCCACAAGGATTCGCCTTCCTCCGTGGGGCTACCGCGAGAATTGCTTCCCTTGCCAAAACATCCACTGTCGTAAAGCGATTTGATTTGATGAGCATCCTTCACCTCAACGGTAAGTCCTGTGTAGATACCATGATATTGGCATCCTGCCTCAGGTAAGATTGGTCCATTATTATTACAATTACTCAGATAATTAAAACGCTTTCGCTTGCAGTGAGCTGAAAATTCCATAGGTATTTGGTATTTTTCTCTCTCTGGTAAAATGTAAAGAAGTGGATTTAGCAGTGAAATGTTAGTTTGCAGTGTGCCCGTGTTCAGTGTCTGTGGCGCATAATTCAAATTCGATTCAAATTTCCTGTAAAACTTTCTCAGCAATTGATTTTTACTGGGCACTCTTCAAATCCCGAAACGTTAAACTCTAAATCAGTGGTGCACAAACTCACATTATCATGATTTGCGCTGGTGTGCGTAGCAGAGCAACACGAAGTAAACGTTGCTATGTCAAATATAGCCCTCTAGTAACCGACCACCAACGCAGCGTCAACGAATCGTAAATGGCTTCGCGTAAATGGCTACCCTTGCACTGAGCCATTGTTTACCTTTAACATTGTCATGTCCTAGGAGGTAGTGCACGGCTTTACGCATAGACGATTCGTCGACGTAAAATGGGTCTAAAAAGCGCCAAAAGAGAACTTTTGACGATTCGTTAACGAAATGTCGTCAATGGGGTGCCAACGGACGAATCAACTTTGAGGTGTTGACGGAATAGGGTATTTATAAATGGGTTAATAAATTTTATATAAACAAAAAAAGTTATAGATTGTTTTAGTTTATATTACGTTGATTTTATTTCAAGCTGGAAAAAGGACAATTGAATTCAATATCATTTTATTCTATTCTGCACAATAACACTTAAGCTGAAATATTGAAAACAATAGGCAAAAAAATATAACTAAAAAAGTATACAAATACAAGACTAATTAATTTTGTTCTTCATAACGCGGTTATTTCAGCGTTTAGTTGCTTTTCTGGGGAGTCCACCAAGGAATAAATACTGAAATTAAAAATTTAATTAATTAATATATTATACTCATAATTTTGAACTTCAATATGAATTTGTTATGGCCTTACCTTCTTTCAAATCTGTATATTTGTTGTTACACTGTTGCAACGATTTATTTATTTAATATTGTTAAATTACAATTATGAATTTTTTGACACTGCCTCAACTTGCCTCTGTGTCGCACAAGTTGAACTGATTTTGCCGGCTGTACAAAAACAAAAGGAGTATGCAAACATACGAAGGAACTATAAAGCGGAATTAGCGAGATCAGACTATTGCAGCGTGCCTTTTTGTTTCGCTCACTCTCGCTCTCTCACTTACAAAACTGAGAGCGTAAGTCACTCTTGCTCTTGGTGCTGCTGCTCTCCGTTGACGCTGTCTGCATCCATTTGGCATTGACGGAGGGTCAGTCGCCTAGTCAACAACGCAGCGTCAATGGATTTGTCGCAATTGCCCCGTCGGACTTGGATACATGACAGATGTCCATATTTCATGCCAACTTGGCACGTCAGAAGGCATGAGAAAATCTGAAGGTTCCGCTTCGTTTGTCTTAAGAAACGCCGTGAAACTCAGGGGTTGTTGTTGTAACCGTTAACCGTTTGGGTGACGTCACGCACCAGCCTTCGGGTTCCGCCTTTCTCCTTACGAACTCAGTACTTCAGATGCACTGACTTTGTATATCGTAGGGAGGAAGACCTGGCCGTCAGCTTACGAATTCATGTTTTTTGCATGCCTTTTAGTAAAATGTCACCCCCATAATCAACTTAACTACATTTGAGTTTATTTGCAATTTTTATTAACAAATCATTTAATATACAAACCAACAACTATTTTTGTTTATTTCTCTTATTATTATTGATGTTCGCCATGATGCCTTTGGTTGCTAATGGTAGGGAAGATTGTTAGTGAATTGGCCTTAAAAAGAGTTGTTGCTTATCGTTTCTGCAGGAATGACCTGTTTTAAGTAATAAAACTGTTTAATAATGACAAATTAATGATAATTATATTACTTTAGTGCTATTGAGTCCGTAGATGTAACTAAATTCGATACTCACCAATAATGTATTGCGCATTTATAATTGAAAAAAAATTTTATAAATTCTCTGGGAACACGTCTTTTTTCTGCATAAGCCGAAATCACACTGACTTAAGAATTTTTTTCGCTTTTCTCTCTCTCGTTTGGTCAACGTTCGCCAAGCGTTCGGAGCTGACTTCGTTTTTCTACTTCGTGCTCATCCCACGACTAAGAGAGACTTAACCGTTTCACGATAGGCCGACTTTTAGCCTTACGAATACCTGAGAAAAGAACGTGTGAGTTTTTCATGATGATAAATGCGCTAATGTCATGCCTAAAAATTATGCAGTGACTGTTTCCCTGAAATTTCATGCCACAAAATGTACTTATTTTGGGAAGCACATGCTGCAAAGTCCGACTGGGTGACCCCGACAGAACTAGAGGGAGGCTACAAACAAACACACATATGTGTGTGCGTGCATTTTATAGAGCGCACACGTATTCTCTCTCTCTATGCGTGTGTCGGCTGCGACGCTGGCAGAATTATGACTTCGTATCCCACGGGGTACGAAAAATTAAATGTGTGCACCACTGCTCTAAATACAAAACTGAATTTTCTTAAGCTCCGAGATTCGTTTTCTCTTTAAAGTTTCATCTTTCTTACAGTAGTTTCACTGCTATTAACTATGTGTCAAGTTTTTGGTTTTAAAAGACTTTCAGAGTATACAAAGATGATGACCTAGGTACCAGTACCGGAATTGAATTACGATTAAAAATATGGCATCCAAGTCTTGAATTAAGCAGGTTTATCAGCAAAATCTGTTGACTTCATGGAACCCCACAGGTCAGTTGACAGGAAAGCGAAAGAGGCTGCTCCCCGAAATTATTTCTCAATAAAAATATTGGATCATTATTGACCTATCCATTTAGGCAGAAATGTACCTTGTCCTTGTACCAAATTTTGTGAGAAAACGGCAGATCTTCACTGAGCTGTTGCAGAGCTCATTGGAGACGTTGTTATGATTTAAGTTTTTTCATGATGATTTGACAAACAATCATAAACAAAAATAATATGACAGAATGAAACCAGTCAAGCGTGATATCTTAAACAAGAATATGAAAAAAATACCTTATTATGAATTAGCATTATGTAAAAAATTATGTAAAACTTTTTAGCAGATCCAACAATTTGTTTAACAATATAAACAAAAGCTATTGTTTTTTGACCCAGGTATATGAAATAAATATTCATCAACCCTTGAATTTTCAAAAATTTCATATGTTATATTTTTTACTCAAAAAAATTAAAAAATAATTTCAAAATTTGTTTTTAAAAAAAAGTTTACTTGGAAATATTCGGAGGTTGTTTTTCTTACCATACCGCACATTAACCTAAGTTTTGAAAAAGTTAAAAAAAAAGCGTAAAAGTAAAAAAGCGTGAAAGCGTAAAAGAAAAATTAAGAATATATAAACTTGGTTGGTCGCAAAGGAAAACCATAAAAATAAAACATAAAATGCTACTATCGCAAATAAAATTTTTTTTAAACCGGTTCCGAATATGGGTCGATTTTAACCGACCGATGTGTTTTCTATTTACTCATAATAGCTAAAAGTCATTAAATTAAGAACGAAAAGTCGTTTTTCCTACACACAGCTGCGTTATTTTAACCTACCCCAAACGTGGAGGCAGAACGACATCAGTTATGAGCACATTTATTTTATATCCATTTTTGAGAAGCCGTTTCAGAGAAAAATCCGCATCATTAGACCAACTTTGTTTTAATAAGTATGTGCGCTACAATAACCGCTATGACTACGACAAAAAAAAACCTTTTTACTTTTAGTTCAATTGTCATATATTCAACAAAAATAAATAGTTTGCCATACCAATTAGAGTTTTTGTGTTATTAAATTTTTGGCGAGGAATTAAAAAAAGGATGCCTACCCAATCCTACTTTTAAATCAGTGTCCACCCCAATGATTGGTCCAACCCAATTAAGTGTAGTATTTTTTTTTTGTGTATTTTTCAGAGCCGTCAAAATAGTATTTCCTTTGAAAAGTCTGGTCACCCTATTGAAGTCACAAGACCAGTCAGCTGAATTTTCGGTGCTGGTGTCGCAGTAGTGTGAAAAAACACTAGTTAATATTTAATAATTTAATACATTTTCATAAATTCTGTGCTTGAATTTGTGTCGAGCGACAACCGCAGTTAAAGCAGCCCAGCAAAATGACTACCGCCTTGTATTTGCCCGAAGACAACATTGGTGAGTTTACCGTTTTCTTTCGTGACCTCTTGCGAAAAATCGAATTGTGTGTGTGTGGGGGGTGCTCCACACCCACCCCCAGGCTTAAGACAAATTATAATTTTTGATTGTCATTTTAGATATGATTGCTGCCACCTCGGTGCTGCAGCATCAGGCAGCTGATATCCGCACCCGGACCATCAACTGGGCTTCGTACATGCAATCCCAGATGATTAGCCAGGAGGATTTTGCAGCCATCAGTGCGCTGGACAAATCACGCGCCTCCTATCTGGCACAAAACTCAAATCAGGTGGTGAAGACATTGCTGAATTTGGTCTCGCATCTATCCAAGGATTCGACAATTCAGTATATACTTGTGCTGTTGGATGATCTGTTGCAAGAGGATCGCTCACGTGTGGATCTATTCCATGAGACTGCTGGCAAACTGAAGCAATGCATTTGGGGTCCGTTTTTGAATCTGTTGAATCGTCAGGATGGTTTCATTGTCAACATGGCTTCGCGGATTTTGGCCAAGTTTGCCTGCTGGGGGCACGAGACGATGCCAAAGTCAGACTTGAACTTCTATTTGCAGTTTCTTAAGGATCAACTGGCTAGCAATGTAAGTTGATAATGAATGATTTGAATGAGCATGCAGAGCATTTAACTGTTTGTGAATGGCTCAAAGCAGCAGAGCTTGGGATTGATCATTAAGCAGCAGATGTACATACCATAGGCATTATTCATGAATTATTTTGTTATCTTTTGTCTTCACCATCGAAGGAATGAAATTTGATTGACCACAGTGTGGTTATCTTCATCTTATTCAAAATGAATGCACTTTCCTTGAAAAAGGCAGCTCTCACTTAATCGCATGGCCAAGCTTTTCAAAAATATCTAATAAAATATTTTGAGTAGTCCGAAAATAAACCATTGTTCCAAATTACGTTCTCGATGACAATCAACTGTTCTGATGTCTGTAGCATTTGAAGGAAGCATCTTTTTTAATTTTATTAGAAAAATGTTTCCCAGGGTAGAATGTCAAGCAGATATATCGTTATTAGCTTTATTTATCTATCTATTAACATTTGGTGACGATCAGGTTGAAGATAATGGAGGTATAAGCAATCAAATCTTCGTCCTTGAAAACCCACATGCATACATTAGAGGGGTCGATTTTATTTCGCACAAAGTGCTTTTTATAATTCAGATCTTTTTTGCTTACAAAATATCCCGTCGAGCTTCGCTGCGCCTTCAACTGTATAGAAACAACATCAGTCCACATCCCACCCACTTAACACTCACATTCCACCCACTTCCCTAACTACTTCCCGACCACTTCCAAAACAACTTACCACGCACATACTACTCACATCCATCCATATCCCGTCCAATTCCCATCCATATACCACCCACTTCCCAGTGTACATCCCGGCGGTATTTCCAACATCGGAAATTGAAAACACAAATGAATTCTTACTTTGACCCTACAAGCCGAGTTTAAAGTCAATCGGATGAAACATAGCTATTTTGAAATATTTTGGGGGATTTTTCTGACATTGGAAAATCACATTTCAAATTGTTTCGTATTCTATCCTTACAAACCGAGACTCAAATCAATCGGATGAAAAATAGTTTTTGGTATGCAGAATTTCCCAGTCATTTTCCTCGTGGGCGGATTTTCCAATCTGGAAAACACGTATCGAACTATTTCGCGTACTATGCTTACAAATCAAGTTTCAGGTCAATTGGATGAAAAATAAAATATATCCCATACAAACTTCTCCGACAGGTTTCCGACTTTTCAGTGTGTAATTTTCCAACACCCAAACTCCTGTCCCAATTTCAGCTTTCTATCTTTTACCGATCAGGCTCTGCGAAGATTGCCAATCAGTCAGTGAATCAGACAGGACGCTCTCTTTTATAGACATAGAGACTTAGGTTTTTTTTTTTAAATTTCGTAGTTTTATACAGAATGCAAACCGCTCGGAAATAAGGGCTGGGGTTGGGTTCAAAGGTTTCGAGATAGACGCGTTTAAAGTTTGAAATAATTTGAAAATTACTTGTTTTATAGAAGACATTGGTCGACAAAAAAGGCTATATCTTCTAAAGTATTTCAAAAAATCCTTTTGGGGCAATATTCTCAAATATCCAAGCTATAAAAAAAATTTTAAAAATGTTAAATGTTGCACATGAAAATGTTGCACATGAAGAATACCCCCTTAAAGTGAAGAATACAAAATATTATGACAAAGGAAAGCAGTCTGATGATAGCTTTATGTATTAGGAGGTCGCGTTCTGTTTGAAATCGGTTTGCATACCTGGTATTATATTTATTCAAGCTTTCAACAATAGCCGTACATAGTGATTATTTAGAGAAAGAATAAAGTCATCATCCACTAGGATTACTCAATAATAACACAACATATAATATTCAATAAGGGTTTACTTAAAGAAATTTTGTATAAGTCGGACAAACTCGTCGAAACAAAATTCTGATTTGAAGATGACGAAAACTCTGTTTACTATTTCGCTGTTCGTTTTTTAATATCCCTGGTCCTAATTCAAACGAGTTGATAATGATTGTAACCTCCAAATAACTGAATGTAAAATTATTTTCTAACCTCAAAAGCTTAATCCTAACCATCAAAATTTGTTTACTTTTGCATGCATTTTCAAGTTTTGGTTGCTTTTTTAATGAAACAATTAAAATATGTACATACACATATAGAAATCTATCAAGAACTGGCCCAAGTGGTATACTTACCTAAAACTCACTGAATGAGAATATATCTAAGTGTTAATATGATCATGCACCAACCGGAATTTGGCACTCTAAAACGATTATATACTTCAAAATCAATCTCACGCACCCGAAACATCACGTGCTGTCCGTTCATCTGATAATGGATTTGTGTTTTTCACCGAAACAAAATAAAAAAAAATATATAATATATTATATAATATAATATAATATATTCTTGCACAATTTTTCATTTTTTTTAAACTTAATTTAATTTATAACCCCCCGCCCTTCCAACAAAACCAACAAAATCTCCCTAAAGAGCTCAGCCTATTTGCAAGAGAAGGTCGAGTTGGCCAAGCGGGCACAAACGATCATTGTGCACTCGCCTGGACATCATGGCAAAGACAAAGATCATCATGGTCACCAGTACAGCCCGAATGTTGCTCAACAATTGCAGCAGCATCAGCAAGATGAGAGCTATCGCGATATGGGCGGAGAGTACCAGCAGCAGGATGGCAAATGTGTTATACCGGTATTCCAAACACACCCCAACCCAACACAAACCATTCATCCACTTACCCAACACCCCAAGACACAAACAAATCCAATCACTATCAACCATAACTTACTCGTAAATACTCCCCAAGGGTGTTGCAAAGTCAAAAATTATTGAATATTCTACTCGGAGCTGAAATAAACACAATTGGGTTTTTGTCTTAAATCACATTTGGTATGCACCCATACCCACGAAATATGTGGAAATATCTATAAGGTGCTCAACTCTGCTTTTAAGTATTTTTGATTAAATAAAGTACTAGTTTAGCGAGGCCCATAGGGAGGATATGTTCAAGTTTGAACTGTCTGCAGTTGGTATTAACATTTAAACCTGCTTAAACTTGTTCGAAACCAGTTTGATTCGGAAAAGTTTCCAGACTTTAAATTAGCAGTTCACAGCGTAAATAATTTCTGACAAATGTAAATTTATTACATTCACAATGAAAACCTACAGACCAGACAACCAGCCTAAATCTTTTCTGAGATGTGGACTTGAAACGCATCTGAAGAAATGGTTCATCGGGCTTCAAAGTACCACCCTACATATTAAGTTTCCAGTTCATAGCAAATTATGGTTTCTAAGAAAAGGCTCTTGACCAATTTTTAACCGGTTCGATAACTGATCCAGTGAAATATCCAACTCCATATTACCAACCTTTAAACCAAGTTATAAATTCATAAATTTAATAATATATAAGATATGGACTCGAACTAATTTTGAACAGTTTCCAAACAGGTCCTGAACCAGTTACCAACCTACAGACAAGGACACTATACTACCGCACCTCATACAAATTTTTTTTGGGATTTAATCTCAGCTCCTAATATCCATTTTTGCGTCACATATGTCATCTTCAATATAAAGTTTGGCTCTCAACCGTATAGCTAATTTAGAAAATGTTTAGCTAAATTTCAATATATGTATCCTCGAAAAGTAAGCGAAACCCAAAAATTCCAATGTCAGCTCCCAAAAACAATCGTTTTTGCATGTGAACGTCATCTACAATATCTATAAATCTTTGCTACAGATAAAGCTTCCAGTTCATAGCTTAAATAATTACTGAAATATGTCTCTAATAAAGCAGTTCGAGACCGGTCCTAAACCAGGAAATGTAATGTAAAATTGGCTATACAGCTCCAAAGGGGACAAGCTAAGCTTCTCTCGACCAGTTAATATCCAATTTCATGTTACCAATCTACAGACCAAATTTCTCAGGTGAACCTTTTGAACCCTTTTAACCATGATACAACTATATAAGGTATGGCATTCAGAGTTTATCGAGTACTGACAGCTTTTGTAATATCGAGAGAGAGAGAGAGAGAGAGAATAAAACAAAAAACAAAGCACCCTCAGAATTACAAACATATGACACAGCTCTCTCAGAGAGCACCTTACCTTATATAGTTGTATCATGCTTTTAACCGTTCACAGACTTGAGATATACTCTTTCCTGAATTTCGAGAAGATCGGTTCTGTGGCTTAGACTTCTTTAAGAAAGAAACAATCATATACATGCCCACAATGTATGTACTATTTAGCAGACCCGCGCGCTTCGCTGCTTACTAAATGAATTTAGTAAAAATGTAAATGTAAAATTGGCTATACAGCTCCTACAACGGGGCCAAGCCAAGCTTCTTTCAATCTCTTGGCGTGTGTGCTTTAAATTTTTCGCACAAGAGAAAGGGACCTACAGTTTAACGCCGGATCCGAACGTAAAGTTTGAGAATTTGCTTTTTCATGGCTAGTTACTTCACAGCTGGCGCCAATAGCTGGTGAAGGTGACCGTATGTGTAAAAGCTATTTTCTAAAGAAAGAAAAAAACTTTTTTTATTAGATGTTCAGGGGCGGGATCGACCCCACGACCTCCCGCCCAGCAGTCCAGCACACTAACCGCTGGGCCACAGACGGCCAAATGAATTTAGTACTTTCGTATATTGTTCAAAAGTAATTGGACTCAGGTGTCAATTCATTAAGTAATGTGCTCAATATTTGTGGTGGTCAATTTCACTTTACCACTCGCTTCACCTTTTAGTTTATATGCCGGACAATAACGACAAACGTTCGTTCGTTGGACCACCTTGAAGATTTTGTTTCACGACGTTCATTTGCGGTTGTTGTTGCATCATTGTTCCTTTGATATGAACGGGACCTTGCTGTGCGTAGACGATTATATTCATTGCGATGTGTAATGTTTTGGCTTCTTTGGCTCCTTGAAGAGACAACTTGTGACGCATTTCGCGTTCCCCGGCCCAAAGTTCGATATTCTCGACAGTTGACTTTAAAAACCACTCAGGCTGCTTTAAAATCCACACATTTTCAAATGCAACAAAGATACTTACAATAATTGCAATTTTTTCAGAAAACAATTTTTCACACAAAACGGTATAAAATCAAAATCTATCATAAAATGTTCCGGTCTACTGAATGACACAAAATGAAATAAAATATGCGTTCAAAAACAGTTTTTGGACAAATTTGATATATTTTTGACTCATTTTTTATACCCTGTTCCCATTAAAAGTGGGAAAAAGGGGATCATGAAGTTGTGCAAATGTATGTAACAGGGAGAAGGAAGCACCTCCGACCCAATAAAGTATATATATTCTTGATCAGCATCAACAGCCGAGTCGATTTAGCCATGTCCGTTTGTCCGTCTGTCTGTCTGTCTGTCTGTCTGTCTGTATGAACGCATCGATCTCAGAGACTGTAATAGATAGAGCCACAAATTTTGGCATGTATATAGGTGTATACTGTAGGCACATCGAGTTTGTTTCAGATTTCGAAAAATCCTCCTCCTCCATCTTTAAACAGCGAAAATCTGTCTTGTTATCTGTATAAACGCGTAGATCTCACAGACTATAAGAGGTAGAACCTCAAATTTTTGCATGTATGTAGTTGTATACTGTAGCCACATCGAGATTGTTTCAGATTTGGAAAACTCCAAATTCTCCATCATTTAGCGGCGAAAAACTGTCACTCTCTATGTATAAACGCGTTGATCTCACAGACTATAAGAAGTAGAGCCACAAATTTTTGCATGTATGTAGGTGTACACCGTACCCAGATAAAGTTTGCTCCAGGTTTGGCAAATTCCTCCTCCATCTTCTTCTAACCGCGAAAAACTGTCCGAGCTACAATTTTTAAGTTTGAACCTAGTGACTTAATATATATTCAGTGAGGCCCAACATCTTTCTATTCTGTGTACCACAATGAGATCCGAGCAAAAACACCGAAGATATGTACATAAGTGCGCCTGCCCATTTATTGAAATAAATTTAGAAATAAATGGAATTCGAAGCTATAGGAACCACATTACTTGGAACAGGGTATTTCGCTGTCGGGGCACTCGACCGCAACACCCTTACTTGTTAATTTTTGAGGAAGCTATTTGTATAAAAGTAAACATTTTTCTTTATAAAAACCATGCCACATACTCTGGCTATCATTAAAAAAAACCCGGATGCAATTTGCAATTTACACACACATTTTTCCTACAAACTTATAGTATAGATAGTATAGTGCTGGCGGCCATTATTTTACGTCTCCAGGTTGTGTGCAATGAAAACTAAAAACGGGGTTATAATCAGTAAAGATATAATTCTGGTTTGACCCTCGAAAAAAATTTTGTTTGTAATTTTCTTCCATGAAATGTTCACAATATGTTTTGGCTATACACTAGAAAATTAAAGTGTTTAGCAGTTGATCAACCTTTTTTCACCGCTCGTAGAACTTCTAATCCTTATAAGAAAAAAACTAGATGAAGTGGTTCTTACATGATCAATTTGTTAACTTATAGACGATACTTAGATGTCCGGCTTTACGTCACCATTAACCATTTAAAACTCAGACTATATTATCTAGAAATGAAACTAGCCATTTTTAGCTGGGTCTTGGTCATGTTTTGTTTGCAGATAACTTTGAACAACACCACCAAACAGGCTGATCGTTTATACAGCTGTTTAAAGACACTCCCGATACCATCTTCAGTAGTTTTCGCCAATCGTCTATAAAATATTTAAATGTACAACAGCTTGTGAATTCCTAGGCATCGTAATAGCAGAAACCGACACGAATAGACAACGCCAAGTTTACAGCGATTTTGTGTGTGTGTGTGTGTGTCCCCAAAGGGCCTAACTGTATTAGTGAGAGGGAGATTTTCTTTACTTCAAACACAGTGGCCAATTTGTTTGAGTGGAAAAAATGCATTCAAACCGGGTTTGAGATGTTGCGTCAGAAGATGGAAAATTAAAATTTAATTCTAAAATAATAAATAACAATTAAACCAAATAATTTTTGACTTGCACTCTATTTACGTGTATGTGTTTGTGTATGGATTTGCAGCCCCTAACTGTTTTACTAACACAACTAATTTGCGAATTCATAGCGAGTAAGAAGAAGAAGCAGCAGCATCGACGACCAGTGTTGTAAAGCAGTGTATAAAGCATAAATATAAATAAATAAATAACGGTGTATTGATACAAAGACGGTGATGGTTAAAAACAACAAAATGTCAACTCTATACATGTCCCAGAGAAGGGTGCAGGACAAACTCTCAAATGAAAAAACAATTCCCCACGTCTTCTATTTTCAATATTACCCCCGTTTTCTTTCTGTGTGTGTGTGTGTGTGTAGAACTTTGTAGTAAAAATTAGATTTCTGTGAGTCATAACTAACAAAGCTAACTCGAAGAATTACCCCAAAATTTCAACAGCCTGCAACTTATATATTTTGATTTGATAAACTTTCCCTAGAACAACGAGTACATTCAGTCGGTGGCCCGCTGTCTGCAGATGATGCTCCGTGTGGATGAGTATCGCTTCGCCTTTGTCAGTGTGGATGGCATCAGCACTCTGATCCGCATTCTCTCCACTCGTGTCAACTTTCAGGTGAGTTTGAAATTGAAATGTGTAAATTGTTTGTACAATTTAAATTCGATTTCTTATTCATAGGTGCAATACCAACTGATCTTCTGTCTGTGGGTGCTTACCTTTAACCCACTGTTGGCTGCCAAAATGAATAAGTTTAGTGTGATCCCAATTTTGGCTGATATACTGAGCGATTGTGCCAAGGAGAAGGTAACACGCATCATTTTGGCCGTGTTTCGCAATTTGATTGAGAAGCCAGAGGATTTGTCAGTGGCCAAGGATCATTGTATTGCCATGGTGCAATGCAAAGTGTTGAAACAACTCTCGATTTTGGAGCAACGTCGTTTTGATGATGAGGATATTACGGCCGATGTGGAGTACTTGAGCGAGAAGTTGCAGAATTCTGTACAGGATCTGAGCTCCTTTGATGAGTATGCCACAGAGGTGCGCAGTGGTCGTCTGGAATGGTCGCCAGTGCATAAATCTGCGAAATTCTGGCGTGAGAATGCCCAGCGCTTGAATGAGAAGAACTATGAATTGCTGCGCATTCTTGTCCATTTGCTAGAGACATCGAAGGATGCGATTATTTTGTCCGTTGCCTGCTTTGATATTGGAGAGTATGTGCGTCATTATCCCCGAGGCAAGCAGTAAGTATCTGTAAAACCCAGTGGTCCTGACAGTAATTTGTATTCATCATCGAGTGCTGGGTCATAATACTTCGTTCTTAGAAAATTATTCTCTTTTAACATTACTCTTTGATCATGATTTGAAAAAGGAAGTAATTTACACACTTGTCTTCTGTAAATATTTAATGACAACTTGATTTTAAATTCTTTCGATCTAAAATCTTATCCCAAATCTCTACTTTGAATACATTTTTAGTGTGAATAGAAATCCTTATGTATCGACTTGCTAAACTTCAATTCTCTTTCTAGTGTTTTGGAGCAACTGGGTGGCAAACAGATTGTGATGCAGCATCTCAGCCACGAGGATCCCAATGTACGCTACGAGGCCCTGCTGGCAGTACAAAAACTGATGGTACACAATTGGTTAGTAAAATTCTTCTTCAATCCATCTCTCATCTTCGTCCATATACACATAGGTGCCTGTGGAACCAAATGCCAAAGTACATCTATAAAATCATTTTATCAAGACTCAAAATTCAAAATTCTCTGTACAATACCAACACGCAACTTTCTCTCTCTATATTTATCAGGGAATATCTGGGCAAGCAGCTGGAGAAGGAGAACGAGAATCAGAAACAAGGCGGTGCTCCCATTGCCGGCAAGGCCTAATAACTTCTACACGATATCTGTCAACATCATGTACAACCATTCAGCCCAGGCCGCCAGCCTTGAAAAAAACTTGGATTACAATAAGAGTGAAGCGGAAAGAGTTCCCTTTCCAACTCCCAAATGTTTGTTTTTCTTGATAAATTTAAGCGCCTAATTTGTTGTTTCCTCCAACTGTCGGTTAAACTAAGTTCCCATCCCCCTTCCTCGTAGGAATCAATATATCTTGTTTGCTCTTTGTTGGCATTCCACTTAAAAAATACAGTAATACAAAAAAAACCAAGGAAAAGTAAAAAGTCTTGATTGTTCATTTAATTGTTTATATTTTGTTGTTATTATTTTTCGTTTTTCATATCTGCGCTCAGATTTATGCACTTCTCTATTGTATTATAAAAAAGCGCCCACAAAAAAAGTGTGTATAAAAAACCTAACGAGTATTTTCTTTCATTATACTTACTAAATATATATTTACATTAAATAAATCAAATTGTTAATAAAGTGTACGATACCATTTTTGTGAGTGTAAATTAAAAGCATCAAAAATAACTTACATTGAGTCCGCCCTTGTTGTAAGGTAATGAAGTGAAAACTTTTATTCATTATAAGGAGCCAGAAGTAATCGTCCATTGGACTCTCTGAGTTTACCTAAAAGGAATTTTTTAAGAGTCATGTGAATACTAAAGAGTCTTAAGTTATTAAATTTAATATTATTATTCTAGTATTTTTTGTAGATTGTAGTAGACATTCATGTGCAGCGGGCACTTTGTGTGCCTCTTGTGTTGTTTCGCATCTCAAAACATAATACAAGCCGATATATTGAGAGAAGATCGTCATGTAGCCCCTTGGGCTGTATAAAGTCAAATAATTATATTTGTTTTTAGTAGAATTACTGATGAGGGCTGGCCCTGCTGAAATCAAGCGAAACTTTTTTGTTTAGGTTTACGGATCGGATTCATTAGGTAGGTATAGGGCATTATGCTATTGTACACAAGTTTTTAACTTTAAAAAAGAATATATATTCTTTATTAATATGACGAGTTGTGTTTAGGTATATGTGCTTATTTTTGTGCTTTTTTCTCTATCAAAGTTTAAAAAAAAATTTCCAATTGCAATTGCACATTGTTTTACTCAGGGCTGCAATCATTATTAAAATCGACAGGGGTTCACTCCAAGGCTCGAACCCGCGAAACTTTTTGGGTTCAGAAGGTGGCTGAACCTAGGTTCGGGTTCGAACCAGGGTTCAGGAGTAATTTTGTTCAGAGCTTTAAGGCTTGATTATATGTATAATATTCGAGCTTAAATCCTCATTTTAGCAGGCTCCAGTTCGGTAAGTCAAGGAGCACCGATTTTATAGATCAAATTTACGTTGTTTAATTTTGAGCGGTGTTAAGCGATAGTCCGCATTAAGATTCCTCCATAGGAAGATTCCGCATAGGAAATCACTGAGGTTAGAGCGAGTCGGACATATTCCCAAATGCGTAAGTGAGAGCAAACAGCTGACGGAGTCGACTGCGCAACTGCTCAGTCTATATATTCTGATTTCATGTTTGTTAATAACTTTTAAAACAAGACATCATGAAGGAGAATGGTAAACTGTATAACTGTTTCAAGAATCTCGCAGTTGCCCAGCATTGCTATGACTGTTTGGAAGTGCCAAGCACAAGTGCGAAACAGACAGCTAAAAACTTACAGAACACGTTGTGTATGTGTGTACCCCATTTCGGCTTTTCTGTATTAGTGGGGCAAGTTCTCTCCCCTCAGTTAACGCACTGTATAAATTAATCATTAGTGTGTCTTCCAGCAATCATTCATGCATATGAGTATAAAAACTGCGCTAGACTGATACTTAGGTTGCGGGAACTGCTAATATAACGAATGCGAAATTGTTAAGTTCTTTTGATAGTTTTTCCAAAACTTTAAATTATAAAGATTGCTTATCATCTTCGTCGGAAGATAAACGAGGTAAATAAGCATTAATACCTTTCGTTTTCTTTTTAATAATTGTGGGAAACTTGACATTTATAGCAGCTTAAAAAAAAGGAATAGAACATCTTTTTTGAAGCAAACCCTTTTCAAATATTTTTTGCACAGGTTCGGTTCGGACTTCTGAAAAATTCCGGAGTCTCCGACTATGGAGCGGTTCAAATCCGAACCGGAGCTTTGTTTCTACAAGTTTTCATCAAAACGGATGTTTTTACGTACGAATTAAATCTACTTGGCTTTGAGCAGTCGGTTTGAGTTCGTTGAATACGCATTTGATTTAGTAACCTGGCATTTATGTTTGTTTTTTTTTCTGTTTGCCCTTTTTATACATTGACATTCATAACATGGTCTTAAGTTACATTTTTCAATCAGGAAGAATAAGATCTTATGGATCATCTTCAATTATTGTTGTTAAGATCGGAATTGCATTTAATATACGAGAACTCTTGTTGAAGTTGTTCAAAAGAGCATTAAATCCCACGATTGTACGAATAATAAACATATGTATGATATTATGTTGGGGATAAAAAACACTTTCGGTTTTCAAAAATCCCCGAAGCTCCAATTTAAAAGTGGTCCGACACCGATTCGGTTTGCAGTCCTTGTTTTTCATATTAAAATCAGAAACAAAATTGATCTAAGTGGCTTTATCTCTATTAATTTCTCAGATCGATCCGTTCATACAAATAGAATAGACAAACATACGGGCATATCTAAATCGACTCGTCTGTTGATGCTGATCAAGAATATATTTTTTTATAGGGTCGAAAATGATTCTTTCTTCCTGTTACATACATTTGCACAGTTTCATGATCTATCCTGTATTGTTGATATTTAAAACAGATTAACTTAAAATACAACTCGTATTCGCTAAAGGGATGCAAACTTTCTAAAAATCATTGAACCTTTAGGTTATCGTTCAAACCGGGGTTCAGAAATGATTTTTTTTCTTCGCTAATCCACAAAACGTGTACAGAAACTGAAATCAACATAAATATTTTATATATATATTGAAAAAGTGCGTTGCTACGCTTCCTGAAAATTTTAAACGCAAAACAAAGAAGTGACACTTACTTGTCAATTGCCATTAATTCAATCTTCATAATATTCTAAACTTATAAAAACTTTTTATAAAACTTCGCGATTTTTTGTTCTGTTTGGTCTGCATCTTCCATTTACCCATCTTCATGTCAATCTAACTTCATATAAGAATATTGGAAATGTTAAAATTTCCTTAAACTGGTTTACCGACACCTCCTACTTACCCGCCTATAATTGTCCACTATTAAATATTCATGATAATCTGAACCAATTATATAAATGTTGAGTATTTCCGGATTCTTTGGTAAACTTGATTTTAACCCGTCAATATTCCCGTCTTCTTTATAGTCTAATTCATAACAAAAATATTGAAAATGAAATATGTATACTGTAGCCACATCGAGCTTGTTTCAGATTTCGAAAATTCATCCTTCATCTCTATAAATATAAAAGAGAGTGTCCTGACTGATTCACTGATTCACTGACTGACTGACTGACTGACTGATTGGCAATCATCGCAGAGCCCAAACGGTAAGAGATAGAGGGCTGTAATTTTCACAGGAGTTTCCGTTGGTGGTGAAAGTGCGTACTAAGACGGGGTTTTGGAAAATTCCACCCGGAAAAGTCGGAAAAGCGTCGGAAAAGTTTGTATGGGAAAAATGTTATTTTTCACCCGATTGACTTGAAACTTGGTTTGTAAGCTTAGTACGCGAAATAATTCGACACGTGTTTTCCCGATTTTGGAAAATCCGCCCACGAGGAAAATGGCCGGAAAACTCTGCATGCAAAAAACTATTTTTCATCCGATTGACTTGAAATTCGGTTTGAAAGGAAAGTAGGTGATTTAAACTGAAATGTGATTTTCCGAAGTTGGAAAATTTGACCCAACGGTCGGAAAATTCCCGGAAAATTCTGCATGAAAAAACTATTTTTCATTCGATTGGCTTGAAACTCGGTTTGTAAGGACAAAATACGAAATAATTTGAAATGTGATTTTTCAATGTCGGAAAATCCGCCCACGGGGAAAATGGTCGGAAAATTCTGCATGCAAAAAACTATTTTTCATCCAATTGGCTTGAAATTCGGTTTGAAAGGACAGAATACGAAATAGTTTGAAATGTGATATATTTCGAAGTTGGAAAATTTGACCCAACAGTCGGAAAATTCACGGAAAATTTTGCATGACAAAACTATTTTTCATCCGATTGGCTTGAAACTCGGTTTGTAAAGACAAAATACGAAATAATTTGAAATGTGATTTTTTAATGTCGGAAAATCCGCCCACGAGGAAAATGGTCGGAAAATTCTGCATGCAAAAAACTATTTTTCATCCGATTGTCTTGAAACTCGGTTTGAAAGGTCAAAATCGGAATTAATTTTTGTTTTTACTTTCCGATGTTGGAAATACCGCCGGGAAGCCCACTGGGATGTGGGTGGAAAGTGGGTGGTAAGTGGATGTAAAGTGTGTGGAATGTAGCGGGAATTGGGAGCGATGTGGGTGGGATGTGGGAGGGATGTGGGTGGGATGTGGGCGGGAAATGGGCGGGAAGCGGGTGGTATGTGGGCGGGAAGTGGGCGTGAAATTGGCGGGAAGTTGGGGGATGAGGGTGGGATGAGAGTGGAATGTAAGCGGGATGTGGGCGGTAAGTGGGCGGGAAATTGGCGGGAAGTGGGTAAGATGTGGGTGGGATGTGGGCGGGTTGTGGGCGGTAAGTGGGCGGGAAATTGGCGGGAAGTGGGGGGGATGAGGGTGGGATGACAGTGGAATGTGAGCGGGATGTGGGCGGTAAATGGGCGGGAAATTGGCGGGAAGTGGGTAAGATGTGGGTGGTATGTGGGCGGGTTGTGGGCGGGAAATTGGCGGGAAGCGGGTGGTATGTGGGCGGTAAGTGGGTGGGATGTGGGCGGGAAATTGGCGGGAAGTGGGGGGGACGAGGGTGGGATGTGGGCGGGATGTGGGTGGGATGTGGGCGGGAAGAGGGTGAGATGTTGGTGGGATGGGGGCGAAAGAGGGTGGGAAGTGGGTGGTATGTGGGTGGGATGTGGGCGGGAAGTGGGTGGGATGTGGGTGGGATGTGGGCGGGTTGTGGGTGGGATGTGGGCGGGAAATGGGCGGGAAGTGGGCGGGAAATGTTCGGGATGTGGGTGAAATGTGGGCGGGATGTGGGTGGGATGTGGGCGGGAAATGGGCGGGAAGTGGGTGAGATGTTGGTGGGATGGGGGCGAAAGAGGGTGGGAAGTGGGTGGTATGTGGGCGAAAAGTGGGTGGGATGTGGGCGGGATGTGGGTGGGATGTGCGCTGGAAGTGGTCGGGAAGAGGGCGGAAAGAGGGTGGGTTGTATGTGGGCGGGAAGTGGGTGGGATGTGGGTGGGATGGGCGTGGGATGTGGGCTGAAAATTGGCGGGCAGTGGAAGGGAAGAGGGCGGGAAAGGGCGGGAAGTATGTGGGATGTGGGCGGGAAATGGGTGGTAAGTGAGTATGCGTTGTTGTACTATTGAAGGCGCAGCGAAGCGCGACGGGTTATTTGCTAGTCTCTATATATATAAAAGAGAGTGTCCTGACTGACTGACTGACTGACTGACTGACTGACTGATTGGCAATCATCGCAGTGCCCAAACGGTAAGAGATAGAGGGCTGAAATTTTCACAGGAGTTTCTGTTGGTGGTGAAAGTGCGTACTAAGACGGGGTTTTGGAAAATTCCACCCGGAAAAGTCGGAAAAGCGTCGGAAAAGTTTGTATGGGAAAAATGTTATTTTTCATCCGATTGACTTGAAACTTGGTTTGTAAGCTTAGTACGCGAAATAATTCGACACGTATTTTCCCGATTTTGGAAAATCCGCCCACGAGGAAAATAGCGGGAAAATTCTGCATAAAAAAAATAATTTTTGATCCGATTGGCTTAAAACTCGGTTTGAAAGGAAAGTAGGTGAAATGAATTGAAATGTGATTTTCCGAAGTTGGAAAATTTCACCCAACGGTCGGAAAATTCCCGGAAAATTCTGCATGAAAAAAACTATTTTTCATCCGATTGGCTTGAAACTCGGTTTGTAAGGACAAAATACGAAATAAATTGAAATGTGATTTTTCAATGTCGGAAAATCCGCCCACGAGGAAAATGGTCGGAAAATTCTGCATGCAAAAAACTATTTTTAGTCCGATTGGCTTGAAATTCGGTTTGAAAGGACAGAATACGAAATAGTTTGAAATGTGATATTCCGAAGTAGGAAAATTTGACCCAACGGTCGGAAAATTCCCGGAAAATTTTGCATGAAAAAACTATTTTTCATCCGATTGGCTTGAAACTCGGTTTGTAAGGACAAAATACGAAATAATTTTAATGTGATTTTCAATATCGGAAAATCCGCCCGTGAGGAAAATGGCCGGGAAATTCTGCATGCAAAAAACTATTTTTTATCCGATTGGCTTGAAATTTGGTTTGTAAAGTCAAAATAGGAATTAATTTTTGTTTTTATTTTCCGATGTTGGAAATACCGCCGGAATGCCCACTGGGAAGTGGTTGGGGAGTGAATGGGTTGTGGGTGGTAAGTTGTTTTGGAAGTGGGTGGAAAGTGGGTGGTAAGTGAATGTAAAGTGTGTGGAATGTGGCGGGAAGTTGGAGGGATGTGGGTGGGATGTAGATGGGAAGTGGGTGGGATGTGGGCGGGAAGTGGGTGGAATGTGGGTGGGATGTTGGACGGATGTGGGTGGAAAATTGGTGGGATTACGCTGTGCATTGGTTCTATACTGTTGAAGGCGCAGCGAAGCGCGACGGGATATTTGCTAGTCTCTGTATAAACGCGTGGATTTCACAGACTATAAGAGTTAGAGCCACATATTTTTGCATGTATGTAGGTGTATACTGTAGCCACATCGAGTTTGATTCAGATTTCGAAAACTCCATATCCTCCATCATTTAGCAGCGAAAAACTGTCACTCTCTATGTATAAAAGCGTTGATCTCACAGACTATAAGAAGTAGAGCCACAAATTTTTGCATGTATGTAGGTGTACACCGTACCCAGATAAAGTTTGCTTCAGGTTTGGCAAATTCCTCCTCCATCTTCTTCTAACCGCGAAAAACTGTCAGTGCTTTAATTATTAAGTTTTAACCTAGTGACTTAATATATATTTAGTGAGGCCCAACATCTATCTATTCTGTGTACCACAATGAGATCCGAGCAAAAACACCGAAGATATGTACATATCTGCCCATTTATTGAAATCAATTTTAAGATAAATGGAATTCAATGCTATAGGAACCATATTTCTTGGGACAGGGTATTTTGCTGTCGGGGCACTCGACCGCAACACTCTTACCTGTTTTAATTGATTCTTAGAAATCAAAAACCTTAAAATTTCCGATTAATTGAATTCGGAAACGAGAACCATTTAATTTCAAACTAGTTTAATTCACTTTTAAACACCTTTCATGAGACCAGGGTAACCGTTAACATATTTCAAATTCAACCTATTAAAGCTCAAAACTACTACCTAACCCCAAGAACCGATAATAATGTGTCGAACAGTGTGAAGGCAGCCTTACTGTTTAATTTCCAAATAAAATTAAACATCTTTTCAATTTTATAGTTTTTTTTTGTTGTTTATTTTTTGTGGTCGTCACAATTTTTTCAGATTTAAATTAAATATTCCACTTTTTTATTTAAATTAAATAATAGAATTGTCCTATTTAAACTTTATAATTAACATAATTGTAGTGTTTTAGGTCTGTACTTTGTGGTTGTTGTTGGTTTATACATTAATATAGCTGATCTTGTTTGGATTGTGACTGAACACAATAATACAGAAAGTTCCTGTTGTTGTTACTTTTGGGGGTGGCGAGTTGTGTTTCAGCTTTATCTCCCTTACTTGGTGGCCGATTTCAGGTAGGCAATCAAATCACCGCGCTCATTGGGCTTCTTCAGACCGGCAAAGATCATCTTAGTGCCAGGGATGTACTTCTTGGGATTTTCCAGATATTCGAAGAGTGTGTCCTCTGTCCAGGTGATACCCTTGGCCTTGTTGGCATCTGTGTAGGCAAAGCCGGCAGCCTGGCCAGTTTTGCGTCCAATCAGACCATGTAGATTGGGACCAACCTTGTGCTTGCCTCCAGCCTCAACGGTGTGGCACTGAGCGCAACGCTGAACGAACAGCTTCTTGCCCTTCTCAACATCACCAGCAGGAACACCCATTGTGGATTAAGTGTGTGTGTTTTTAATGTGTTAACACGGACTCGACTGAAATGATAAAGAAGGAAGGTGGAGAAAATCAATGATTGTTATCAATGTGTCCCCAATGCCCCGTTATGTAAACAATTGATAAGAAAGCGAAGCGGAAACACAATATCGCCAAATGTTTAGAGAAGGTTAACCTGCATTAGACGACGTGTGCGCATTTTCATTTGATAAGAGCCATAAGCCCATTAGTCATAGGCTGGGATTAGAAAAATGATTTTTTTTACAAATTTTCTACACGCGAAATGTTTCGAGTTAACTGCCTATATTAATCGCAATATTAATTGAACTCCAATTGAACAATGAATTATTGAATCAAGAAGTAAAGTAAACTATATCACCTAAGACATAGTTCAGAAGGTTAGTCTAAAGGTTGCTTAACACATCCTTGGCTCCAATTTTGATTTCCTAACATATGATCAATTGGATGCCAAAATAGTTTAACAACTTGTGGCTTAGTGTTATCTTTTTGCTGAAATACTTAATTCTTGGAATATCTCTTATTTCTATTATCTAACTGTTCTTCACGTCTTCCCGCTATATACAAAGTTCACAAAAAAAAATCAACGCGTGAGTAACGAGCGGGGGCAACGTCATCAGAGCTTCAGACAGTCACATGTTGGCCCCTCTGCTCACTCACACACACACACACACATTGGCACAATTTGTCTCCGTCTCATTTTTGCCTGTGTAAAAAGCTTATTGCGTCAGAAATTTTGATATTTGCTCAGCAACAGGCAACAAAAAAACGAACTTCAAATGAATAAGTTGAACTTCTATTTCGCGGTCAGCATTTCCTCATGCGACTAATTAAAGTTGCATGCCACTATGTGAACTTGAAGAAAAGCAAAAACAATGTCAACAACGTTCGACTTGTGACATCGACCTTGGTGAGAGATTTTCATTTATAGAGTGCAAAACAACTTTTCCTTACATTTGGAAAACAGGCCAAAGAGAGAAAGCATCTCTTTACTCTCTTTAAGAATGAGAACAAAATAGCTCATCAATGCAAAAACAGCCGTTACATAAGTTTACTCCTGAAAAGTATATACGAATTTTGCCATGAAATTGGCTCAAAGAAAGTCGAAAAACTAGTTTAACAAGCACGTGGCGCGCATTTGCAGCTTGTAGCATGAATAAAAATTCCCAGAATTGGAGAATTATTCTTTTTTTCCGCCAGAGAGGAAGAGAGTGAGGTAGCGAGAGATCATGTACTTGCTCTCCGATCATGTAATCAACGCAACGTACACACGCGCTCCGAGAACTTTTCAATGCCAATGTGACGACGACTTCCATGAACAAATATCATTCATGCTAAAATTAATTTTGTTGTTGCCAACTTTAACACCTTGCCCGCATACACTCACAGAAAATCACCCTCGCCTATACACACACACAAGGACACGTTTATGTAATCCACAGCAGCAACCCCCAAAAATAAATTTGCGGCAAAGTGTAAAGAAATTAAAAACTGTGTGTGAAACTCGGGATTATTTAAAGTTTCGCAGATGTATACTCATTTCAACACTTTTTTAAAACTTTTTAATAAATATTTACGTCACTTAAAATTGGCGAAAATCGAATTATACACCCACTACAGCTGCTTTTACTTACATTGAACACAAACCGTCGCTGCGAACAGTTATTCTACGAATGAGTACGTGAGTGAGAATTGCTGGCCAAGCAACACAATGTTTGGTACTGAAAGTATCGATACCGCGGGCTAGAGATGGGGAAAATATGTACTGAGTTGGCAAATTAATAAGAGAAATTTAATGATTAATTTAAAATTAAAGAAATTCACACGGCTGATAAGGCCAACATTAAAATGTTTTAGCAGGGAATGCAAAATGTAAAAGTGGCTATAAAGCCCCAAATGGCAAAGCCAAGCTCAATCAAAAAAAATCTTCTCTGTTGCAAAAGTTGGCCTTTTTGTAATCCTGTGTTAAACCTCTAGTGCCCAAGACCCGTTATTCGCTTTCCTCTTAATTCGGGGAAATCCAAAAATTAAGTTCGTTGCGTTTGCAACACATTCCAGAGCTTGCGTCAGCTGATTCTGTCGTTTGAAGCTAAAAATTGCAAATGAAATTTTTTTTTAAAAATATTTTAAAAAGTTCGCCGCTATGGACGCAAAACACACACTAAAAAAGTTTTCGTTAGCTTTTTATTGCTTTTAAAGGGTATCCCGTCTATAGGCAGTCCCAAGGACAATAAGGGAAAAAATTTATTAGGTAGGTTTGAAAATGGAACAATTCAAGACATATTTAAGTCCAAATAATTTATTCAGTAGACACGGAACGACGACAAATGCATAAGCTATCAGCTGTTTCCAATGTGGAGATTGAGAAATTTTTGAATTCGATTGATTTTGACCTTGATACGGACGGAGAAGAAGATTTGGAAGACGATTTGACTGATGATTTTTGAGAGTCAGCGTTTCCTGTCAATGTGGAAGATCCAGAAGCGATCGAAAGAGTAATAAATATGTCGTATTCTATGTTGGCTTCAGAGATTTGTGTAATTTCAAGCGGAAATCCTACCCCGTTGGCGAAATTGTTGTCATCCTCAACTTCTATAGCTTCGAAACCACCTCAAGCACAGAAACGCAAACGCAAAGCACCTTCTGTACATGATATTGTTTATGCTGAAGAAAGCACAATAGCCGAATTTCTATTTTGTAGGATCTGTTCGGGCTATAGATCCTAAGTCACCGCTTTCAAAAAGATGGATAAATCTGCGATTTCCCATACTAAGCCTGACCTTGGATTTCTTAAAAAGCTTGATACGTCATTCAAGTGTTTTGAATACTCTTTGAATGATGCTATCATTGAGCATATTACCATATATTGCGATCAGGGGTCGCATTCATGAGAAATATACAGGGAAGAAAACTTTCCTACTTCTAATGATGTACGTTATGATGGCGTCGAGCAATTTCCAATGTTTCTATCACGCGCTGGCAAAAAACCTGTAAGCCTCCTGGTTGCACTTCCGAAACTCAAATTATATTCCCTAAATGTAATGTATGTAAAGCCCCTTACGGAGTACCAAGAAAAATTCGTTTCGATACAGTATTTCACATAAATAGAAAGACTTTCTTACAGCACATGAGCATCAAGGCAAGCCAAGTTGTTTCTAATTATATCAAATACTGTATCGAAACTATTTTTTCGTCGTACTTTTCCCAGCAAAAAGGCTGTTTCTACGATTGTCATCACAAATAAGTAAACGAACTTTTTGTACACAAATATTTTAGAGTTTTGTAAATTTAAGTTACTGTGGCCGTATGTGGCTCAGTGGTTAGTGTGCTGGACTGCTGGGCGGGAGGTCGTGGGTTCGATCCCGCCTCTGAACATCTAATAATAAAAGTTTTTTTCTTTCTTTAGAAAATAGCTTTTACACATATGGTCACCTTCACCAGCTATTGGCGCCAGCTGTGAAGTAACTAGCCATGAAAAAGCAAATTCTCAAACTTTGCCGTTCGGATCCGGCGTTAAACTGTAGGTCCCTTTCTCTTTTGCGAAAAATTTAAAGCACACACGCCAAGAGATTGTGAGAAGCTTGGCTTGGCCCCGTCTGAGGAACTGTATAGCCAACATTCGCATTTACATATTTAAGTTACTTTAGTTTTAATGGTTACTTCTTTTGTTTTTTAAGCCTTTCTTTATTTCCTTTATAATAAAACGTGTAAACCACAAAATTTTTTTATCCTACTTTTCCAAAGCCGCCTCTAGGCGGTTCAAGGTTTTAGTTCTATAAGACTCGATTCGTGCAAAAGTAAACATTTTTCCAGAACAAACCTTTACTTTTAAAACATAATGAACCCAAAATCGAGAAAGCCAAGCTAACTTCGTCTTTGTTGAAGTTTTTATCCCTTGCAAATGTCTTGATAAAACAAACAATTTTTCTAAGTAGACCCCACTGTTCGATCCATAGTTTCTATGGCAGCTGTAAGATATAGTCATCCGATTTTGACCAATACTTCCGAAGCTGTTGAAAAGTGTTCAATATGAATAATCGTTGAAGTGCGGGACGTTAACATTAAAAACAAAAAAGTTTTTCTCACAAAGGCCCACTTTTCGACCGATCATTCCTATGGCAGGTATAAGATATAGTCATCCGATCCGGTCGGTTCCGACATATTAGCAGTGTGCAGTAAAAAGAAGACTCTGCGCAAAGTTTCATAGCTTTAAAACTGAGAGACTAGTTTGCGTAGAAACAGACAGACAGACGGACGGACAAAGCTCAATCGACTCAGCTCGTCGCCCTGATCAAGAATATATATAGTTTATAGGGAATGAATATTTCTATGCGTTGCAAACCTCTGGGCAAAATTATAATACCCTTTGCAAGGGTATAATAATATTTTTATGGGGAAAATAAATTTTGGCACTAGAGGGGCTAATTTGAAATCTAATAATAATTTAATCGTACTATTTCATATATTTACAAAATTCCAGATTTTTGTTGTTACATATTTATTATTGCTATATAAATAATTATTTTAATTAATTAATTAATTTACATATAGAACAAGTCTTTGCCGAGGCTTGAATCGGCTGATAGGCTCACTCCCTTACTTATACGTCTATAAAACTAAATTCATTTGAGGCAAATAATTTGATTGGACAAAATAACGAACTTCTCAGCCATGGATCAAATTATTAGTGAATACGTTTTATGTCCTGCAAAATCTGCAAAATTGGTTTTTAAGTCAAATTTTCATTAACATTTTTCAAATTACTTGCTTGTGTGAACTTAAGCTAAGTTCTCACTGGCAAATCACAAGTTTTTAGGAAAGTTTGATAAACATTTTGCTTAAAAGACATAATTGTGGATCCTGTTAACAATTTGGATAATTTATCCTTAAAAATTTGCCTGCGTAAACTTAGCTTTAGTTTAGCGAGTTTCAATCCATGTTCAGCAATGGAGTTATGTAAAATTGTACATAGATCTCTTCCTTACTCTCGGACTGCAACATAAAATGCAGCTCGAGCAGACCACTGGAATCTGTTTTGATGGCGACTTTGGTGGCTGCCTGTAACGCTTTTTGCGTCAAGCGTATCTGTTGGTTCTTATAGTGGGCAACTGTGGTGGAACGGCAATTGAACATTAACATCATGTCACTTGTTTTGGCCACCTCCACACTAGATTCTGCCTGGACCACGCCAACGGAGGCGATTTTAAAGTGCGGGTTTTGTGGAGAAATTGTAAATTCAAACTCATCCGCCGCCTTGTCCAGTTCATGGAAAATGTTTGATAAATCGGGACCGCGTATAAACAGTGTGTTTAAAGTGGGACTGTCTTCCTTGAGCTCATATTCCATAGGTTCATCAACATTCATGGTTTTGATGGCACATTCCGTGCTGACGTCCTCGTCGTCGTGGGGATCTAGAAGAAGCATGAGTGGCGCGCCCACTCCCTTGTAGAGCATTTTAACACTGCAGTCGGCCAGGCCAAACAAACTCAAACACTCCGCCAGGACATTGATCTTTAACCCAAAGCTAACATAATCCTGCACATGGAATTCCTCAAAGTAGCCGGGAACCATAAAGACGGTGGCCTGTATGGATTTGCCTTGCTCTGCAGTTATACGCAAGCCATCCTCGCTGGCCTGAAAGGTGCCAAACTGCAATAGGGTAACAAAAACGTAAGAAAGGGCGCAAAATTAATATAAAGGCGTACTCTCACCTCGGCAAAACTTATTGACTTAATGGCCGCATGAAAGGTCTTAATGTGATCCACGCGGCATACGAACTTGTATTCATCGTACTGGGACTGTGTTAACATTTTTTTATTTTGTATGATGCCCTTGTCGTAAAGGGTTTTCGAATGATGCATTAATTAATTAAATCGTATAAACTTTGTTGCAAACTAAGACCGCCATTTCGAGCAATTGAACAGCTGAGTATCGATTACACCACGACCAGTGTTAGAAATGAGCCACACTTGGAGATAGTGAACCACTATGCCAACGATAGGCGGGTTCTTAAAATTTTTTATTGAGTTTTTGTAAACTAGGATTTTAATGTAATTATTTTGACACATTTTCAGTACTAATAATCTAAATTTTGTTTATGACTTTCGTTCAAGTATGCAGCACGCGGTGGCGCGTTTTGAATGCACTGCTGAAGCGCGGTAAGCGTTTCATAGCGTTGCCAGATGGTTACCTCTATCGACGAACTGGCAGCATCACCGTCCCACGCAATCGGCACTTGTGCACAAAAACAACAATTGGATTTCGCCAGCAAATGGACCACACAATACCGCCTAAGGAATTTAAATGGACGCCCGGTCATTTGATTAATGAAAATTTCAAGTTGGGCAACGGTCATGTGTGTGTGGTGCTGAATCGAAAGATCCAAGTGCCGGGTCACGTGGTGAAATCTTTGTGGAAAAACGGCAAGTGTTCCAATTAAAATGAATCCATAACGGTAATTGTAATCTGCAATCCCTTTGCAGCCATTGTACGCTGTGCCGTGGATGGAGGCTCAAATCATTGGCGGGACTTTCTATTGTCCCAAGGTATCAACAAATCCCCGCCAAAAGGCAAAGGCGCCAAGGAACTTAATCCTACGCATCTGGAGCCACCTGACGTCATAACAGGCGATTTTGATTCCATCACCGAGGATACAGTGGAATTTTTTAAAACAACACCAAAAATCCATACACCCGATCAGGATGCCACAGATTTTACAAAAGCCATTTCTGTGCTCCAGCCAGTTATGGAGCAACGCAAAGTGAAGGATGTTATAGTTTTCAATGACACTTCTGGTCGCCTGGATCAAATGATGGCCAATTTGAATACTTTATATAAAGTACAGAAGGATAGCTGTAATGTCTTCCTGTTGAGCGGTGATTCCATCACTTGGCTATTGCGTCCTGGCAAGCACACTATCCAAGTACCCCTTGATCTGGTCACTAGTCAGCGCTGGTGCTCTCTAATGCCTGTGGGTGGAGCGGCTCATAATGTCACCACGACAGGATTAAAATGGAACTTGTGTGCGTAAAGAGACGACTATTTTTATTTCATTTGTATTTATGATGGTTTTATCGTATTTATTTTACAGATCACGCACAAATGGAGTTTGGCGGCATGGTGAGCACATCGAATACCTATTCCACAGAGTTTGTTCAGGTGGAAACCGATGCGAATTTGATTTGGTCAATGGGTGCCTACGACTTTGAAGAAAAAATACGTTAAAAAGAGGCTGTTTAAGTACTTAAGTGCAGACTATGTGTGTTAAATATTCATCTAAGATAAGTTGTTATTGTTAATGTTCATTCATTAGATGAACAGGCGTCCATTTCAGCTGTGTTGCCAACAACGAATTATCAAATTGATCCATGAACGCTGACGACTACAATAATGTGTGTTCCTATAAAACTAGTATGATAAGAAATCCGGATTGGCAATAAATAGCTCTACCACCATTAAATTGTAAATTTTTTGTGCCAGTTAAGCTAAGAGATCTGGCTGCTATCTTCGCTATAAATTAACCATTATTTTGATAATTTGTCTGACTATAGACAATGCGAATCTGCAAAACGTACCAAAAACGTATACGCATTTGAATAGCTTCAATGCGCATACAGTCAAAAAACGAATGCGTACTTCAATACGCATTTTTACAAGGGTACGTATACTTCATAGTGCGAATGCTTATTTATACTATAAAAACTATAAAAAATGTTGCCAGTTATTAGGCATAAACCCCTTTTCCAAAAGTGCTCAGAACTTTAATTTTGTTTGCCTCTTTGGTTCACAAATACATCATTCTTCAATGTTACGTACCACGAATTTTGATTTAACTGAGCAACTGGTAAAGTCAGGTTATGCTAACGAATGACAATTCCATGTTGAGTATGTGTTTTTCTGCTGCACTATGCAATGACCAAATATCAATAAAAACAAAAAGTTTTGTAGAATACGTTTGATGGAATCAAATCGTTGTGGTATGTACTGTGTTTCAGTGTTTTTGATCTGCAGAAATTAACCGTGGCGTCGCTGTAGTTAAGGGTATTCTGAATTCATTTCACAAAAAAAATTTGGAAATAAAATTCAACTTTGCAAAGCCCTACTACATTTTGTTTAGATTTGTTAGAGCCGTTTTACCACCTATCAATTCAGCTTCTGATTCACTTTTCCTCAACCTTTTTAGGACTCAACCGCATTCTCTATAATGCCTACTTGCATGGCAAAAAAAAAAATGGGACGAGTCGAGAAGATGTTATTTTTGATTGCTTCAGAGAAAGGTTGGGCCAAAAACCTTCAGAAGCATATAAAAGATATTAAAAAGAAATTAGGGATATTTTGTGCAATTCTGGCGATGTATCACGGAAATTTTACCGAATAATGCATCAATTTCAGAAGCACTTAAACCCAGATTTTCGTTCCCGATGGTCATTTACACTAAAGCGTATAGGAGGTCGTACAAAACCATCTGCTGGAGATAACTTGGTACAAAAAGCAAGCACAGCTGCTCGTAAAAAGTTTAAAACGACAAGCTGTTCTTAAGATAGTATTTATATAAGTTCTTTAAAGGCAAAGATGATTCGAATTGTCACACCCAATCAAGATCCCTTTGCGATCTTCCGTCGTCGACGCCTTGCCATTAATTCTTGATCGCTAAAGAACAGTATTTTGCAGTAAAAAATGACAGTAAAAACAGAACAGAAATCCCAAGAAATAAATGAGGAGCATTTTTTTTGTCAGGAAACCCGAAAATCCACAAAGTTTGCGGGCTAAAAATATGTTTATAAATTAAATAAGAACCGGGAAAATGAGATAATCTTGTTTAAAATGATTTTAGTTGGTAAACGAAGTTCGAGCAAATTATCGTTTTCTATAAAAGAACTATGCAGCAACGTAAGAACAACTGTCTTGAAAATGCAGTTCATAGCTGTCAAAATCTTTTCTTATCATTTCACGGACTCATACTTCGCCGGTTTTAAGTCGGCAATTCTTTGAGATTTGCGAATTTTTGCTACTTTTACTAATTAGTGCGAAAGTATATAGTATTAGTAAAGGGCATATAGTATTAGTAAATGCCGGGTTTGGGGAAACTAACATTGATAACAAAAAGGCCAAGCAAACTTTGTCTTTGCCGAAGTTTTTATACCCTTGCAAATGTTTTAGTATATCAGAGTTTAAGAACGCCAGCATTAAAACCAGGGAATCAAACCGAACCGAATTTCGGTTCCAATTCCTGTGCTGGTACGTACCGAAACTGGCGTTTCGGTTAAAGGTTCTGTGTTGATACTATTTTATTTCGGAGTTCTGTTCCGGTTCCGGTACCTAGATTTTTATTACGATCTACCGGTATGGCCCGGTAAAATTAACAGATAATTTTAAACGATGATCCAAAAAAGTGGGTAAGCAAGTTATTATGTATTTTCGTCCATGTGTTTTCTCAGCAGAGACATGCTCAACTTCACACCGGGCAATTATTATTCTACGGAACAACAAGAATAACTTTTGTTAGTTCATGCAATTCTAGAAAGTTTGTCGAATTTTCTGACCACCATGAAGAGCTTATCAATTTTATTTTGTAAAGCCAGGTACTGAGACACTCGAAGTTTTGTCGGACCCCATCTAATTACATAGCTCAGGAAATCCGCTCGCGAAAATTGTCAGAGAGCATTTCCTGAGCGAGTACTGAGACACCAACAATTCGCTTCGACAATAAACATGGACCTGCCAACTCGTTTTCTTGAAAACAGCAAATTGAGCACGCAATGAAAAAAGTTAAAGCAAAGAAGACTAAAAAAACAAAGCTACAATTATTTAAAGAGCTCCGAGGTGGACAAACATGTGGAGCTGATCAAAGTGGGCAAATCGCAACCATTTTTATGAAATCTGGCCAATAAAAAGCGTTTTGATACGGGCAGCTCCGGCCGCTGCATCACTTGTGGCTGAGAATCTTTTTCGGTATGCTCTCCCGTTGATGTGCCATTCGCCCAATGTGTGCACAGCACCCGAGTCCAAACCTCCGTAGCCTCCACCGCTTAGGGCCAAACAGCACTGAACCTTCGCAGTCTCCATAGCCCATTATAGCAGTGTTTCCTCCGGCTTACTGTGGTAGTTTCCGTTGCTCCAGCCGCTCCCGTGGCTACCTTTAGGTATACAACTAATACGCCGGGCGAGTATGTTCCTCCAGTCCATGGAGCTGGATGTGGCTTAATGTGCTAATTCTTATCGTTCGATGCGTTCTGGGTTGTCTATAGCAGTATGTCTTAGGGGATAAGTTCTGCTCACGCAGGCCAATACAATCACAAAGGACACTGCTTATACCTCCAGCCACACATAAAATGCATCCATGAAATTGACCATGGCATTGTCTATGACCTTTGAATTTCTCCTAGTGACTTCCTTTATCAATTCTCTTAACTCTTTCATTTTATTTAAATTATTCCGCCAATTTCTTAAATAAACAACTGAACAAAAGTTTTTCTAAGCCGGAATTTTTATTTATTTAAAGATTAAGAAATTCTAACTGCTCGTTTCGCCGTCTAGTGGTTGCACTCAGAACCGAAACTGTACCGGTACAATGTTTAGCTTATTTTCGGTTCTAAAAATATCGGTTCTCGGATACCAGTATACAAAAATTCTAAATATCGGTTTCGGTTCTGAGTTTTAATCGATTCTTTTCGGTATACGGATCCGGTTTGATTCCCTGATTAAAACAAACCATTTTTCTAAATAAAACCCAATTTCCGACCGATAGTTCCTATGGCAGCTATAAGATATAGACATCCGATTTTGACCAAAACTTCCAAATCTGTGTGAAATCATATAATATTAATAACTGCTGAGTTGGAAGATGTTAACATTAACATTACAAAAAATTTTTCTCATTAATACCCACTTTTCGACCGATAGTTTCTATGGTAGCTATAAGTTATATTCATCTGATCCGGTCGATTCCGACATCTTAGCAGTGTGAAGTACAAATAAGACTCTGTGCAAAGTTTCAGTTCGACAGCTTTGAAACTGAGAGACTAGTTTGCTACTAGAACTAGGGTCGGAATGAATATTTCTATGCGTTGCAAAATTCTGGCAAGGGTATAAAAATGTAAAAAAAACCTTCCTTTATTTTATGTTTTTTTACACTTGGCAACTTTTAAGACTATTTAAAATTTTATTCCCATTTGAAATCGGGCATCTTACGTTTTTTACAATTAGCAGAAGTATGCTTTTGCTCTCGAAATAAGTACATGCTGCCCAAATCAACCGAATCTAGCTTTTTTTCCGCCAGTTTAATCCGGTGTAAGACAGCTTTTTTTTGTCACTAGTTGACAATTTCTCTCTTTTTAGTTGGCTCTGAATATATGTACTTCTCTTAAATTGAAATTATAGTTGTGTATGCATGTGTTTGTGCATGCAGCCGTAGAGATCGATTCTCTTGGGTAATTTACAATAAACTTCTGATTGTATAGCTCAGTTACTTTGAGTCTTTCCAAGTGCAAAGAGTCATGTCGACCATGGAAAATTACATTCTAGTTGAGATATCACGCAGCGATTGGCATAAGCTAGGTGAACTTTGGGCCGACAAGCCAACTCAAACACCGGGATATCAATGCATAGTAAATTTTATTAACTGGTCAAAGAAAGATCCGAATTTAGATATTAAATTTCTATCTCTCAATGGTGACTGGCAACAAGATGGAACTTTTATTATTACTGTGAGTGCTTTATGTTTATGTTGTATACAATTATATATATGTGTGCATTCTCTCGTACTTTTTAGTTAAATCAGGGCAACCGGCAGCAACATCATCTTTACTTTAATTCATTAAGCGACAATCTAACTAAACTGACAAAAGCTGTAGAAATTCTCCCGGCAACAGCTGATCAATATCTGCTCTTTGGTTATGATTCTCGTCTGGCACCAGTTGCAAATGCATATGCCCAGAGGTTCCCTAATAAAGAAACACATTTAACTGAAACCTTATGGTATCACGCAGCTAAAGATCTTGTTTCCAGTTTTATTGTCGAGTAAGTAATATTCCTGTCCGATTGTTGTTCTTTTTTCACTCCCCCATTATGTTCTAGAGTCCCTTTAGGTATTACTTTACGCAATTTGGATGTAAAGGATGCTGAAACAATCAACAACATTTGGCCACATCGTTCGTCCAACTCTGTGAACTTTGTGAAACGATTAATCGAATATAATGTGAATGTAGGAGCTTATGATGAGACAGGAAAATTGGTGGCGTGGTGCCTGAGGTGTGGTTAAAATCTGATTTTATTTCTGTCTTATATTCATATGGCTATATATTTCAGACTACCAATTGGAGCGTTGGGCCTACTGCAAGTTCTGGAGTCCCACAAACGCTTAGGCTTGGGTAGTTTGTTGGTACGCTGCCTGTCCAAAAAGATCGCAGCTCTGGGTGATGAAGTGCTGGCTCCGGTAGTCATCAAAAATGTTGCATCACGTAACATGTTTGAAAAATTAGGGTTTCAGTCCATTGGTAAAGTGAATTGGTCTGGTTAATAAAAATAATAATAAATCTTTTTTACAATCTTATATGTATAAAACCAAGTCGTGTGATAAACCACTTATATCTCAAGAACGGCTAAACGGATAAGGCTTAGATTTTCGTTAGGATTTAATAGTTGGCCAATCGGTAAAGAAAAGTGCCATGTATAGACTGAATGGTTGGGCAGTCATTGCTCCATAGTTGATAATGAAATACTCACGGGAATCTAACTCCGTATAGAAACTATTCCATAGACGCGTACAAATGTATTATGGTCATTTTTGGCCATGGAAAGCAGTTTCTTAAGTAGTTCGCGTTTTTATTACCTCGGAGAACCCTTAGCTGCGAATCGCGCATATGCAATGATCCCGCCATGATTTATCACTTTATTTGCACTGTCTTTTTTTATACTCTGTACCGAAGGTACATAGAGTATAATAAGTTTGTGCAAAAGTATGTAACAGGGAGAAGGAATCATTTCCGACTATATAAAGTATATATATTCTTGATCAGCATCAACAGCCGAGTCGTCCGTCCGTCTGTCCGTCTGTCTGTCCGTCCGTATGAACAAACAGATCTCGGAGATGGTAAGAGATAGAGGTTTGACATGTATATGACAAATGTTTCTTATAGCTGCAGGCAGATCAAGTTTATTTTCATTTTTTGCCACGCCCCCTCCCGCCCCCGCAATTCGGAAAAAACGTTATATCTCCTACAGTTTTGAAGATAGACGTTTCGTAGTTAGTATTTAGCAAAATGTATCGATTTGCCAAAGAAATGATAAAGATCGGATCAGCGGTTCTCAAGTTATAAGCAAAAAAGTACATCGCCCTCGCCCCACCCCTTCCCACCCAATCTTAGAGAGAGAGAGGGAGAGCGAGGGAGAGAGTGAGAGAGAGAGAAAAAGAGAGAGAGACTTAGAGATGAGCGCAGCACCAGCATTGCATTCAGCTTATACTCCAGGTACAGAGTATGTTATAGTCGGGCTTGACCGACATTCTTACTTGTTTTATTACTATTTTTTATCCACTTTGGTATTATTTCGCGATTTAATAAGCCGTCAGTCTCGAAAGCTGCAGGTAAAGGGCGATTCCGAACCCTGAAAAGTAAACATGAGTACGGCGCCAAATTGACAGCTAGGTAATCGTACACATTTGTAATCATACTTGGGGAGTAATTATCGATTATTTTTTTATTTACTCATGCAGGTCTCTATAAGGTACAAGTGCCCGACTTTTCGTAGTCAGGGTCTGGGTCGAGCAAGCTGTGCACAATTTGTTCAGAGTAAATTGTTGTTGGAAATGTTTATATTTTTCCCCAAGTGCTCAAGTGCTCAACAAAGTGAACACCCTAAGTGTAAATCCCATTTGAGTGCAATTAAAGAGAGAACGAGAACCAGAGAGCTGGAGACATGATGCAACTAGCCAATGCCAATTTAGCTATTTTTCAGCTATTTTTGGAGTTTTACGAATGGCGAAAGCAGAATGATTTGTAAAATAAAAACCTTTGTCACAGAAAAAATTTATGTTTTTTTTATTTATTTGGCAAAATAAAAGGGGCTTTCTACAAACGGAAAATGTTGTTCTTACTAAAACTAGTATGCAAATGAAGTAGCCTCAATCAATGTAGTTTTAACATTATAAAAAATATATAACAAAAAAATCATTACACAGGCCAACAAAATGACGGTTTAACTCCATCAGCTCTTGTTTCCAAGATATGGCGAAAAAACGAAAAAGTTGAATTTTTGGCACTCTAGGACTTATGGAGGCCGCACTAGGCATAAATATCTGAGTTTATGAACTAATCGCGATAAAGTACATATCCATGCATTTTTAAAAAATCAAAGGGGCCTTATAAGTCCAACGGAAAGTGTCTAATTTTGTCTTTAACGAGAGGCATTATTCGACTTATAGCATTTATATGAAAAAAATCATTCCGTTTAAGCAAGCGCAGTAATTGGATTAATATTTTCGCCATCTGAGCTTATGGCCAAACATATGATCTAATTTTGTGATTTTTATGGCATTTAAATGATTTTCTTTGGCAAAGTTATGGCGTGTTTAAGACAAAAATACATATTTAAATTTATGGGAGGAAAGCTAGATTGTCAGTAAAAATTTTTATAGGAAACTTTTTAAAATACTTGATCTAAATTGGTGGCAACATTATTTAAGTTGGTGGCAGAACCGATTATTGCTCAATAAATTAAACTTTTCAATTCCAAGTGTCTGTAAATCAAACTTTTTTTCAGTTAAAGAAGTTCAAGTGTTAATAAGGGTCGGTAAAACGAGGTATCTAAATTCGTGTTAAACGTCGTAGATCCTCAGCGAATATTTTTAGAACTTTCTCCACAATGCCCTTCTCATTTCCGCTCACAGTTTTTCTGTGAACACTGCGGATGCATAGTCCTGTAAACAAACACTGTATTGCAAATGGTTAGTTTTTTAATTCATTCTTGTATTTATATTGTTTAGTACATATTTACCATTCAAATGGTTGGACCCATGGTTGAACATAGCCAGGTTTTCACCCTTCTCAATGTGCTGAAAGTTATTTCTATCGAGGATGTGATACAAGGAAGAGCTAGAGCAATACAAGGAGCGATCTTTGTTATTTGGAAAAATCGCCTGCTTCTTGTACAAAATCGCACAGTTCTAATTTCTTTAGATACTCTGTGCTCAATTTTTTTGATTTCCAGTGATCGTACTTAGCTTTATTTAGCTTCTCAGCTATAATTTTGTTTCGTTGCTCGTTGCAACGAGTCCAACTATGGAATCATTAGCAATCTCTTCCCAAATTCAACGATATTCGATGAATTGCGATTTAAGCGATGGTTTTGAACTTTCACAGTGCTAGGAGTTCGGAGTTCAACTCCGATTTCTTCACCAATTTAATGATTTTATTCACGTGGTTTGGGCACTTGAGAAGGTCCAATCCCTGTGATTGTAGGACATTAACCACTGCACTATGGGGAATTTTCCCAAAAATCAGGCATTAATTAATAACTCAAAAACTAAGCAAGATATTGCGGTCTAGTTTTTTGCCTTATGTTATGTATACCGTTGGTCTATATGTGCAAAAAAGTGGGCGTGTTTTTTGTACAAAAAAAAATTAGTTTTTCTGGCTATATTACAGAAGAATGAATGTACCATTATTGACGCGTAAAAACAAACATAGTTTTCAGCCGCAAACTTTATGGAATTTCGGGATTCCTGAAAAAGATGCGGCTCTTTTTTGCGATTTCTGTTCTGTTCCTACTGTCATTTCTAACTGCACAATACTGCTCTCGTCGACGGAAGACTGCAAAGGCCTTAAAGAAACTATCTTAAGAACTGCTGCATGGTCAGCTGGTCGTTTTTTACTTCTTACGAGCAGCTGTGCTTGCTTCTTTTACTACGTTATCTCCACCAGCTTGAGTCCTACGACCTCTAATACGGTTTAGCGTAAATGACCATAGAGAACGCCACTGTGGGTTCATGTGCACAATGGCTTAGAATGGAATTTCTGCGTTCAAATTGTTGCATTATTCTGTTCAATTACCGTGATTCATTTCTAGAATTGCACAAAATATGATTCCTTTTTTCTTTTAAATATCTTTCATATGCGACTGAAAGACTTTGGCCTTACCCCTCTCTAAAGCAATCAAAAATAACTAAAAAGTGAAATTTTGCAAAAAAAATAGCACATAAATGCGGTTGAGAAAAAGTGAAACAGTAGCAGGATTGATAGCTCTAAAAGATGGATAAAGTCACAGCTCTAACAAATCTAATCAAAATTTGGTAGGACTTCGCAAAGTTGAATTTTCTTTCCAATTTTTTGTTTGTGGGATGAATCACGAATGCTGTCAAATACAGAGCCGCCACGATTAATTTCTACATATTAAAGGCACTAAAACATGGCACATACCACAACGATTAGATTCAATCAAAAATATTCGACAAAACTTTCTGTTTTCATTAATATTTGGCAATTACAAATTGCAGCAGAAAACACACACTTAACATTGAACTGTCATTCGTTAGCATAACCTGACTTTTTCATCTGCTCACTTAACAGAGCTCTGTTAAATCAAAATTCGTGGTATGTAACATTGAAGACTGATGTATTTGTGGTCTAATGAGACAAAAAAATTTAAGTTTAGAGCACTTTTGGAAAAGCAGATGATCTGGTACAAGAGTTTCCTTCTGTTGAGTGTTTTTCGAGCCCGTCGACGATCATAGCGTTTCGCATAGAGCAAGAATGTTTGGAATATACTTTCTCCTGGTTTCACGGAAAAAATTAATAACATCTTTGATTGTTGATATCGAATTACGAATCTCCGGAATTACGAATCTATGGAACTAAAATGCGTAACGGTTTTTTTTTCTTAAAATGGCCTGCACACCATTATCCTTTCCCGACAAGGGCGTAGCCAGGGCGGGCAGGGAGGGGCAGCTGCCCCCCCTTAATCACAGATTTTGCCCTGGAAAATGCACTTTTCCAATTATAACTCAAATTTTTCGCCATTATTTTGAAGATTGATTTTCATTTCATATCAAATGCATCATGATCTAATTACTTAATGTTCAAAAATATAATTAATGAAATATTTAAAAAACATTCAGACACAGCTGCCCCCACCTTTTCGGAAAGCTGGCTACGCCCTTGTTTCCCGACATGGTCGAACAACCATTATAGCCTGTCCCTTTAGTTTAAGTGGATCAAGTCCTGCGTCTGTGATGAATTTATCTAATTAAAAAGCAATAGTCTTTGCACCCATGGCTTCAAACCTATAAATTCTTAACGAATAGATTGTTTCTTTTGATCATAGACTCTAATACCAATCGAAAGTTGTTCTTTCCCTAATATCGCACAATCATCACCCATTAAACTGTGAGCAATGACATCTTTTACTTCTTTGAAGATATCATCTTTTAGTACACGTCCACCTAGCCCACCTAGACACCACTCCCAGAAACACGTGTTGCGAAAATGCCTGTCCTGACTCTCCAGGTGCTCGGAGACAACTGAACATAGTCGGTGCGCCGAACGCGCCGAAGTACAGTCGCAGCGGAAGAAAATCAGTCCTATTTTTTTCCGGACAAACCGTGTAAATATATAGGAACGGTGCTGTGTGACTGTTCAACGCCAAGCTACCACCGTTCATCATGATACCAACAAATGTGAAGCGGTCACGCTGACTTGTATTTGAACTTACTTTTTTTTTTGCCAATAATAAGGGATTTTTTGGGAATATATGGAATGTAGAATTCATGGGCAATGCAAAATCTTACCGTTGGTTTCCGAATATGCGCAATCAATGATTTTCGTCGAACTTTTGCTGCTGACACTTTGGCATTCGGAAAAATTACTGCATCAGCTGTTTGTGTCTTCAACTCAGCGCTTCTACCTGTCAAGTTAGCTGCGCTGCGAGCTTTCCGATGGGTTTGAACGGAAATTTTAGTTTGTCTGAGTTCGACCGAGTGTAGAGGCCTGTTGAAATTTTACGAAATCTTTCCGAACCCCTTTTTTATATGGAGAAAGCGATTTAGTTTATCTGATTACTCAGCTTAAACCAAATTAAACGAAAGACGACCCTTTTCATTGCTGTTCAGTCGAACCAGTTCTTTAATATTGTGGCATTGACCAACACTTTGTTCAGTGTGTACACATCATAGTTTAAAATAAAACGTTTCCTTATTCTTGTCACTCGTGAACAATGTGTGTCAGAGAACTGCGAGCTGTACATTGCTGTCGTCCCAATTTGATTTTGTATTTGTGAAAAAACCTTTCAAAAATGTAAGTATATATATCATTGGTGTCAAACGCATTTCTAACAGATTTAACTGCAGGCCTTTTGTACCTCATATTGTTGGCGACGAAGACGATGATATAGAAGAAATGTCCGAGGAAATGCAAGTAGACCAACTTTCGTAAGTTTCTCCTTTTTTTTTTTACCAATCTACATTTGTTTATATATGAATTTGTGTGTCCACAGTACCACCGATATGCCTGAACCCATACCAATAGATTTGCGGATGCCAAACAGTTCGAACAGTTCGACATCGTCGAGCGGTGAAGAAGAGGACGATGAAAGCGATACAGAGTAAGCTTTTGTGTTGCCTATTTCTTCGAATGTTTTGATTACCTTGTACCAAAAGCGTGTACATTGTAATCACATCCGTCTGTCTGTCACTATAAACGCACTGATCTCAGAGATGGTAGGAAATGGAGTAATTGAGAATATGGCCGATAGTTTACTTTTAAAATTGACACAGCTACATGCCTCTCACAATTTTGCAAACGTTGTTGACCAGACTTTAAACTTATACAGTAATCACCTAAACAACGATTTTGGAGTTTTAATCAAAATTCAGTGGTGCCGTCAGTCGCAACAATCCCCTCGCACAGTGGCTTAAAATCGTTTTACCTTAGACAAAACTCCGTCCTGCTATGCTATCTCCTTCGTCAGTTTAAATGCTATCTTAACCAAACTTTCCACGAAGTCTTTTGGTACAAATACGCAGTCCATTTGTCGGAACCGGCCGGATCGTATGACTATATCGTATAGCTGTCAGAAAAACTTTTTTGTCTTCAACGCAATCGTCCCCAAACCTCGTATTTATAAGTTTTCTATGCCTTCACACAATTTCAGCAAATTTTATGAAAATCGGACATACAAAAGATAGTTTTGAAAAAACGTCTTAGTAGGAAAAACTTTTTGTTTCCAATGCTATCGCTCCCAAACTTGTTACTGGTCAATATTAAGGCCTATACTCAGATAAGATAAATTTTTAGTTTGCTACGATATTTCACATGAATAGAATCAGTTTAAAATAGCTTTGAAATCTGAATGATTTTGAAGAGGTGTTCTATTCATATGAAATATCGTAGCCTCTATTTTTTTTTTTTCGAAATTGTTATTATTAAGTAACTATTAGTTTCGGTCCTTGGTTTTAAGACAGTCGTATATTATTAAGATATAGCTCCCATACACAATCAAAAATCGCTCAAATGTGACATGCATTCGGTGATAATTGGGAGTTCTATAAGAACTCTGCTCTACAATGACTATAGTGAATGAAAAATGATAAGCTATTCAACAAAGAGCTTAAAAATGCTCACTATAGCCGAAGATATGATAAGTCAAACTTGACTAATAATTAAAAATTATTGCATTTTCGGGGTTCGCAATATTGACTAAATGTACGAGGCTATAAAATTAATGTTTGTAAGCATACTAAAAATATGTAGCTAAAAAAGTTTAACTTTTCAAAATGATATCAAATCAATGATCAAAATGATATTAGGGTTTTGTCCACCTTAATCGCTGTGCATCGTAGAAACGAACAAAAGAGACAGAGAGGATATACTGAAGCAGCCTGATCGGATGACTATATCTTATCAAAGTTTTTGCACAGGCACAGAGTTTTTAAAAGTCGGGTACGACCGATTTTCTTACTTGATTCTTCTGTTTTCATTTGTGCTCTTAAGCTGTTATATGTAGAAACAATTGCTCTAACAATTAAATTTGCTTGATTTTAGTGACGAGGATGTAGAAAGCAGTAGCTCCGATGAAGAAGCGGATTGGTCCATGAATGTCATTCATATTGCACGCACGCCGTAAGTTTGACATTTGTTTTTATTTGTTTGCACATTAACATGAACAAATACCTTTGCTTAAATTAATTTTATTCCTAAAGCCAACGCGAAATTATACCGGAGGATTATGCTGCCGAGGTGGAGATAAGTACTAATGATGATCGCCCACCAATTGACAGTACGGATATTCAAAGTGTTCCGGTTGCTCCAGATGCCGGGCTAGAGTTAAGTAGTAATGATAGTCGCGCACCATTTGACATTCCGGACATTCAAAGTGTTCCGGTTGCTTCAAATGCCAAAGTGGAGTTAACAAGTAATGACAATCGCCCACCAATTGATACTCCGGACATTCAAACTGTTCCGGTTTCTTCAGTTACTGCCTCTCCAGTGACCAATTTCCGGGACTCAGTTGAAATGGATTGTCCAATTTCTTCGAGCAGTTCCAAGGAAACTGTAACCAACGCAGCCAATGAGAATGAGCAAGAGCTGGAGGAGGAATCTTCGCCACCTTTACCGCCACGTCGCCAATCACTCCGTAAACCAAATGAACTCACTGCACGTCATCTGTGCCTCTCCCAGGCCGATTACTCATCGCCGAAAACCATTGGAGCTCGAGTGGCCAAGCGCGGCAGACGAAGCGCAATCAAAGTGAAATCGAATGTTTCAGCTCAAACAGAGCAGCCGCTGGCCAGGCCACTGGACGTGACCGCGTACTTTCAGCAATTGGGACGCAAATTGGTGCAGCAACGTGTCTGCATGACAGTGCCCCAATTTCTTAGACTGCGTGAACGCATCGATCTATTGGTAAACGAAGCCATGGTCAAAAAGCATCAATAAGCTCCAATTTGATAGGATAGAATCTGACAAAATCTGTAGCAGCAGAAATTTAATTAAAATTGTAATTTTGCCAGAAAATTGCTCACCTAACCTATACAAATAACTTTGGTCACAGGATAGTCAAGTTGTGAGATCCTTTTATGGTACACAACAAAAAACCGTTTAAGAAATTCGAAATACAAGCAGCTCTATTGAAACTGTGGGCGCTCGATCTGATATTTTGTATAATAGACAGAAGAAAGGGATTACCTAAACATGTGCTAGGCGTCATTCTAAACGCGACAACAACTTTGATACCAAAGCGGCCTCTAAGATGCAAGCTGCTAATTTGTATCTTTGGAGGATTTTACATCGCTGAGATTGCCCACCAGGTTCCGAAAATTCTTCAGACTTATTCTCAGACTTGGATCTTGATAATTGATTGTTGAGCAGCTTCCTTTCCGGATACTACTGTCCGTCCAAAAGTCCTGCCTTCTGTTAAGTAATTATTACACAAATTATTTTAATTCTGTTCCACAGTGTTGCTTTGACATTTTACATTCACGTATAAAAATTCAGATTCCATGCCATCTGTTTAATCTTGATGACTGTGCTCAGGGCTGCTATGAGACAAATCAGATACAACAGCGCTGCTGGTGCTGATCAACAGGCGGCTGGGTATTTCACCAATAGATGGCATGGAACTTGTGTTGCTAATGCTAGATAGTGAACCGATTTCCTCGCACCCCGAATCGGTATTCAGCGAAATGGGCGTGACATCAGGATTGGCTGCCGGTTCCAGCTCCGGCTCCTGTTCATTCAGTATATTTCTCTTGGCTGGCATTTCATTGGAAGACGATTCACTGGCCCTGCGCTTGCGTGAAGAACCAATCTCAGATGTGGGACTCCAATCGAGTGGATGATGCACTAATGCCTGTACAGTCATTCGGATGGGGTCACTGGGAGGGCTATCGCAGTCGCGCATCGACGTTGATGGCATAGCAGCTGGTGCTGTGATCATGGTAGACGACAACAAGTCTGCCTGCACTTGAAAACTGTTAATAGTCATGCAATAAACATTATTAGAATCACCAACCTGGATAACTCTATCGAGAATCAGACTTTCCTCTTCCAGAGCGGAATCCTGTAGAGCCTGAGCACATGCGCGCATTTCCTCCAACTCCATGCCATCCTCGTAAACACCGAAGCCTTTCAGCAGATTGACTAAATGGTTGTGACTTGTTGCTGTGGAGCTGCGGAGCTCCATTTTTTTTATTAAATTATTCTTAGTATTCTTCCTCTTGCTCATAACGGCAAGTTTCCAATGGTTAATCAGTGCTGCAAAACAACCAAAGAAATATTAATGCTTTGAGCTAGTTCGCTGCACAGTGAACTCTTTTGCTTTATTTATTTATTTTAATTTTAAACTTATCAAGTGTTTTGATAGAGATTCGGAAGTGAGTGACCAATATATGAATAATTGACCCCATGCACACTATGTTTTAAGTATGTTCAAATTTCATTTATTCATACTCTTTTTCGCCAAACTAGTTGCTAGGTAAATGGAATTTCACAGTTAGATCTCTGCACATGCTGGTCATCTCTTTCTCTCGTAACAAATATGAGTAGGACCGTATTTAGACGTTTTCAACAAACGTATTGAAGCTAAATATAGTTAAAAATAGGGTTTTTCCTTTGCTGTGTTTTGTGTGCCATCAAATCCTTTTAATCTTTGTCACTAATGTCAATGTACAAATGAAATTCGAATTTAGAATAACAACAATCCAACGTACAGAGACAATCTATAATCCGATGCAGACGAAGATGACCAAATGCGAGAACCTTTTCGCAAAGCCTCCGTGTACATTGCGCTTCTGTTAATCGTCGAGGTTATCATTGGATTACTGATTTTGAGCATAACTGCCATTTATCACACGATATTCACCGTCTATTTATCGGAAATGGATTGCCGCCTGCTGTTCAGTTATCTGTTCAACATTTACATCTTTGGCGCCCAGTTGATAGTCACCTTCCTCTGCAGTCTGTCCATGTGGAAACGGTTGTGGAAGCGGCGCTGCACGCCGAATATACAACTTTTACTAGCCATTTGGTTGTTTTACTCCTGCGTGATTATTGCATCTGGCTTGGCCACCGTATGGAACTTGTACAGAAGTGTTGATGTCCTGGAGAACGGTGCCGAAACGTCGTTAAGCCGTGGCATCGACATGTATTACACCTCTGCGGAGTGGAAATTGCTGTGGGACGGTCTGCAGCTGCGGAAAGAGTGCTGTGGGGTATATAGCTATAAGGACTGGATGAATGCCGATTGGATGCCCAGGTCAGAGAATAACAATAGCCAAGTGGTTCTGGCTCCATATGCGTGTTGTAAACGAAACTGTGAGAACTGTTATGCCAATTATCTACCAGGGGCTGGGGAATGCTCAGAGGATAATAGCCCGCAGCCATTTCCATCGCTGACCGTGGATCATATCCACACGAACGGTTGTTTGCCAGTTTTCTCTTCTGCCATGTGGCGATTTCTCTACATTATTTTGGCATTAGCATTACTCGCCCTAAAGTTTCTGGTAAGTGAAATAGCTATTTCATTTTAATATACTTTGCGTCAATTAAATATCACTTCCACAAACAACAACTTAACCCAATGTTTAATTAGAATGAATCATTTTCAATCGAAATGTAAATTTGCATAATATTCAATTTAAAGCTCTATACGATCAAATTAACATCTTGGTCGTATCCATGAACTGGACCAATTACAGATCCTTGTTATCACTTTTTTTGTGTTCATTAGCAGAATTAAAATGAGAAGGCCAAGCTAACTCCGTCTGTGCTGTAGTTTTGAAATACACTGTGCAACACTAAAAGTTGATACAGGTGAGACCAAAACACTCTGAAAGGGTATGATGGTAGTACAAACACCTTTGCACTTTGAAGCTTTTTTGATTGGGACTTGTATTACTCGCTATAACGTCTGAAAGGAAGTTGTTGCTCTTGACTTGGTTTACAAAACATTTCTAAGTAAAAAGTCAAAATAGTCACATCTTTAAATTCATAATTGCAAAAATGTTTTCCCCTCATTTCGAACTATTTTTCATCTCTTGAAATCTATAACGAATTTGACTATGCAATGAAGGATGAAGTCGGAAATGATTCCTTCTCCCTGTTACATACTTTTGCACAAACTTAATATACTCTAAGTACCTTTGGTACAGAGTATAAAAATCTTGTTTGAAAACGCAAAGGGTTTTTCCAATACTGCTTTTTATACCCTGTACCCATTGAAAATGGGTAAAAGGTAGGGTTGTCGAAAATATATCAAAATATCAATATATCGATAATATTTTTTAAAACTGATATATTTATATCGTGCTTTTTTTTTGACCAAATATCGAATATCGATTTTTTTTTGGGATATTTTATGACATTTCTGCGTTGGTAACTCTTTGATCTGGGTAGCGAGCGCAAGCGCATTTAAGAGACAGAAAATGGATTCAAATTTGATAAAAGCAAACTAGAACGACATAAAAAATGCACAGCCAAGTGTAATTTGTTCGAAAAAGTATTTAAAGCAAGCGTTAGCACGACCAAATGTCCCGTGTGTTGATTTTATGCAAGCCCAAGAGTCGCAAAATAGCGGGCTGAAGTTATACTTTAGGTTGCCACAAACGTCATGGGAAAGTTATCCTTTAATATTCTGGAATTCGCATAAGGCGGCCATGACGGGACTATCCAGACTAGCCGTAAGGTGTCTTATTACCCCAGTGCCTTCGGAGCGACTTGCTTCTGCAATAAAATGCGCCATATGCGTCAAAGCGACACGTCTTTTTAAAGACTTTTAAGCAGGGACTGCAAATAACAGTTATGGACAAAAAAAAAATGATAAAAATTTATTTAATCTTTAGGACCTATATGACAGGGGGAGGCACCAGAATTAATTTTTTTGGTCAGCTATTTAAAATGGGCATAAATTTATATATCCAATTTTTATCGAAAAAATTATTTTTAATTTTTATTTTTTTAATTTTTATGTAAAAATTTTTTTGAAAAAAATTGTTTTCAATTTTTACAATAAAAATTGAATTTAATTTTAATTTTTATTTTTAATTTTTAAAATAAAAATTATCAAACAATTTTTATTCATAAAAATTAAAAATAACAGTTATCCAACAATTTTTATTATAAAAATTAAAATAAAAATTAAACTCAAATAACTTTTTAACCAAGCGGCCAATTACAAATATTTTTACATATATGTGATCTATGGGTCACCAAGTATGTATACACATGTCTACACGGTCCTAGAAGCATTCCAAAGGTACTTATTTCGCGTTTATTTCTCTCGTATCAAAGCCTGAGAAAATCAATGCGCCTGCTTAGATTTTATGAACACCGAAAAACTTAAACCTTATTGTAGTAACCTTTGGGTGACTTTTGTTAACAGATCATTATCGAAGCATATAGCCCAGCGGTACTGGAGCTAACGCATAGTTGTAGAGAATCGAGTTCAAATCCTGTAATGGGGGAAAGGTTTTTTTTTTTTTCTCTTAGTTAAATAAGTAAGTTCATGAGGGCATGAAATTGATTTATTTGGCTATTAAGTTCATGACATGAACACAATGATTTAGAAGGCTTCTTAATAAATTTTGCCCATAATCAAATAATCAAATTCATTTAATTGTTTTTATGTCATTATTTATTGAGCTTGACAAAAAGAATTTTTCTTATTGATTCTCCAGAAAGGTTACACCTCAAATCGGAAAGCACCAATTTCAAGGCGGAAAATGACCTCTCCACACTGACTTGAGTCGCAGGCACTGCGTGTACAATTTTGACCAATTGGTGCAGCCAAGGGAACCTAAATTTTTGTTCTTCCCAATAATCCATAATATTGGCACTTATATTAATGGTTTTGGGGTTGTATAAGTTTATCTCTGAAATGGCTTTTTCCAAGTCAGCGTTGTTATCTTCAATTAGTTCTTCCTCGTTCAGTTCCATCTGCACCGAGTTAATAAGTAAGCTCAAGTTAGAAAAGTTGCCTTGAGATGGGTTCTCCGACTGACTTGTAGAAGGCTCCACCGTAGGAACTAGCTCTTCCTCTTCTGTAACTGGCTGTGTCATATAAATTAAAATTAATTGTCAATTTATAAGTAACTACCTAAATCATTGTATACATGTCATGAAATTATTAGCCAAATAAATCAATTTCATGCCCTCATGAACTTACTTATTTAACTAAGAGAAAAAAAAAAAACCTTTCCCCCATTACAGGATTTGAACTCGATTCTCTACAACTATGCGTTAGCTCCAGTACCGCTGGGCTATATGCTTCGATAATGATCTGTTAACAAAAGTCACCCAAAGGTTACTACAATAAGGTTTAAGTTTTTCGGTGTTCATAAAATCTAAGCAGGCGCATTGATTTTCTCAGGCTTTGATACGAGAGAAATAAACGCGAAATAAGTACCTTTGGAAGGCTTCTAGGACCGTGTAGACATGTGTATACATACTTGGTGACCCATAGATCACATATATGTAAATATATTTGTAATTGGCCGCTTGGTTAAAAAGTTATTTGAGTTTAATTTTTATTTTAATTTTTATAATAAAAATTGTTGGATAACTGTTATTTTTAATTTTTATGAATAAAAATTGTTTGATAATTTTTATTTTAAAAATTAAAAATAAAAATTAAAATTAAATTCAATTTTTATTGTAAAAATTGAAAACAATTTTTTTCAAAAAAATTTTTCCATAAAAATTAAAAAAATATAAATTAAAATAAATTTTTTTCAAAAAAATTTCGAAATAACTCTTATTTTGTAATTTTTAAAAAAAAATTATAACAGATACGGTCCCTGCTTTTAAGGCCCTCTTCTGGTCTAGAAAATTTTTTTCCAAATTTTTTTTTGTTTTTATTTTATAGCTTAGATATTCAAAAATATAATCCCAAATGGATTTTTAAAAATGCGAAATACCTTAGATTATATTGTTTTTTTTTTGTCGACTAATGACTTCGGTAAAAAAGTAATTTTCAAATTACTTTAAACTCATTTATCTCGAAACAAAGTTTTTCGGACTGGTGCCCACAATTTCTCAAGTTCTACCGAACCGATTTTGATGATGTAGGGCTTTATGGACGCAGAATTAAAACGTGGCTACCGTCCCTACCTTAATTTCTGAGAAAGAAAAATTTTTACTATTTTTTTGTACACTGGACTGCAAAAAAATGGTAAAAATCGATTTTCGATTTTAAAAGGCCGCACTTTTTTAAATTCAATTTTATTTTCACAATTCAGCTACGGACGATAATGGCATTCATACTAACAAACTTCCCATCTTCCGTTTTGCTTTCTGATAATTGTGAATCCCGGAAACGTGGGTACAATCGACACATCTTTTTTGGAAGAGCCTTCTTTGGATCCCGAGAACTTTTTGAACAGCCCTCACATTCACAAATTTTTAATTTTGTGTTTTTAATTGTACAATCAAATACAAAAAACAGAATTACAAAATCTCTTCCGGATTTCTTTCCACGAATTTTTAAAAAACATGTAAAATTTAGCCCTAATATTGGAACTAAAAGTATTTAATATGTATAATACATAGAAAACTCGAATCTCATGAAAAATATTGTTATGTTTGCTCAATATAGACTATATCTTTTTATTTTGGGGCAGAGTATTTCCTCTTTTTGGTATAAACAGGAAAAAAATTAAAATATCATTTATATCGATATATCGATGTTTTAAAAGTAATATATTTAATATCATTTGATATTTTTTCAAATCAGAGAATATCATCGATACGATATTTTTAAAAATATTCGGCAACCCTAGTAAAAGGGGATCATGAAGTTGTGCAAATGTATGTAACAGGGAGAAGGAAGTATTTCCGACCCTATAAAGTATATATATTCTTGATCAGCATCAACAGCCGAGTCGGACGGACAGACGGACAGACTGACATGTCTAAATCGACTCGGCTGTTGATGCTCATCAAGAATATAAATACTTTATACGGTCGGAAATGATTCCTTCTGCCCGTTACATACATTTGCACGACCTTAGTATACCCTTTTTACTCTACGAGTAACGGGAATAAAAATTTCTCGTCAGTAAACAGGATTCGTCTGTGGGCATTGCTCGTGCACTTCCAACTATTTCGCAGCGGCGCAAATGCACATAACGGAATCGGCATCGATTACAACCCAGTATATGTACCTTTACATTAGCATGGCGCTGTGTGGTCTGCTAGCTTTCGAAACCTCATTACTTTGTAACGAAACGATACACATAGTATTCGCTGTTGTAATGCAGATACTCTACAACGTAATGTATTTTAAACTAAAAGGTATATAGACTGGTAATACGATTGAAGTACTGCTCCTTTCTCTTGTGTGAAAAATTTAAAGCACACACGCCAAGAGATTGAGAGAAGCTTGGCTTTGCCTCTTTGGAGTTGTATAACCAATTTTATATTACATCTACAAAACAATTGCGAGTACTAGGTTCCGATTGCGAACTAGTTTGGAACAAATCAAATGTAAAATGCGTGAAAACAAAATGTTCATACCATTCTGTGAAAGAATGTTCATTAGGGTGTCCCAAGGCATAAGAAAAACATTTTTTTAACGAAATCATTAACTGAAAATAAAAAAGAGTTTTTAGTGAAGACGTGCATCTTCATATTTCATTATCTTTACTATAACCCAATAACAAGTAATCAAAAGCACATGGATATGCTAGGTCTCGACAGCCTTAGAGAGCAAAAATACTGACATGTATCAATGTAAGTCGGCACGGATTACCATGATCCTACCTTCTTTAAATTTTATTTATAACTGTTTCGACTTAAAAGTAAACATTTGGAGGGTATGCGTAAAAATTACCTACTTTGATTTTTTTTTGGGAGACCCTAATGTTCATAAATATCAGCGTGCATAGATTTGCAAATTATGGTCAAAATCGGATGAGTTTATCTTTTAGCTGCAATAAGAACCATAAGTCAGAAAATGGGTTTTAGTTGGAAAACGTTTGTTTTAATGCTAGCGTTCTTAAACTCTGCTATTTCAAAACATTTGGAGGCTGTAAAAATTTCGGCGCAGACAAAGTTAGCACGACTTTCTCGTTTTGTTATAATTTTTTTTATACCACTTAACAATACATATGTTCTGTAGTAAAATTACCGAATAAACGACCTCATTCCGAATTCAAATCGTACCACTTTACATATAAAGTGCTTAATTGAACTCACCTCTGAATTTAAAACCAGTGATTTTGAGCGCACTTTTATGCACGGAGTGTGACGATAACTAATATTCTTATTTCTTCGAAGTTCTTAGTTATGATCTATTTTCAAATTATATTGGTCTCGTTCCTGGATGTTTTTAATGGCCGCAAGGTGTTATTTCTATACTTGTATTAAAACTTATCATTAATTTAACTTCGCAACGAGTGGTAACCAGTCCTAAAAATATATTATCACAGATTTTACTCTGTTGCCTCACCAAGTACATAATTCAGCGGCAGAATATCGGCGATGGATGTGACAATGTGGGTCTTACCGATGAAAGGGGTCGTCCATTGGTGGTGGTGGTACGGAATTTTGATCAAAATAATTTTATAAGATTAATTAAATCCTTTCCCTTTAGAAATATCCCTGCAATGTGCGTTGTATCACCATTTCTGAAGAGGATCTGGCCTCTGATATAGCACCCGATGTCAACTATTGTAATTGTGATGAGGGCGGAGAAGATCCCTGTACATATTATGAGGGCTAATGATTTTGTTTGTTTGTTTTTATATATTTTTTAATTAATGAACTTTAAACTTGGTTTATAAATAATAATTTCGTTACAACATTTTAAAATCAGTCGGAGCACGAAAAAATGGGTTTGGTTTCTGAGAAATATTATCAGTTTTCTCATCCACAATAGGCAAGGTTCAGCATTACTCTTTTTAAGTACTTCGAAGAGCGTTCTCACATTTTAAATTCAATTCCGATGTTAACATGTGTATTTTCGGACCATATACTCAAATATAATTAGACTTTGATCAATGCCATCTTGGAGGAGGTATACAGAAACAAATCATTAGCTAAGGTGTTAGTAAATATCAGAGATCTGCAAGAGTGCCGGTTTATTTGTCTGGATCAATACTCGCTTTAAAAGCGAATGCGGTGTGACTGACACTCGAAATTTTGCAGTCGGGTCAAATACACACTCGTTTTGTTATTAGTAATTTTGCGAAAAAGTATCTTGTTCGATCGTCTGTTAAAGTGAATGTTTCTGCCTTGTTAATTGCTCTCGAGTGCAAAAAATATCAAGCACGAATGCAGTACTTTTATAGTTGCGATACACTCGTGCAGATCTCTGGTAACCGAGCATTAATGCCAATCTCAATACATTTTAAGAATAGGGATGACAAAGTGATGTCATGCAGGTGAAGTCGTAAATAGGCTATTCACACTGAGGCACATCAATCATTACCAAAGTTGTTTCATAAGCTTTTTCCGTGCCAAAATTTTATGATCAGTCCAACATCTTCTGAGGGTCACGCTTCTTATGCTACCACTAAAAAAATGTCATTCACTGCGATAGGGAATGACTAAAAATGCCTAATTAATGCAACAATTCCAAACCAACAATTGCAAGAGACAGACTTTCATAGTAAGAGTTATTTACTAAATTATATGAACAGACTATTTATTAAAGAAGTACATGTTTTGATTTTATTGCATATATGGCGAAATTCAGATGACAGATTATATAGTTCCCCCCAGATCTGTCGGACTGTGACACTAACATTTCGGCGAGCAATGGCAGGCCAAACAGCCAAACGCTCTACGACTGACCACCAAGCGTAGTTTGTGTGCAAAGCGAGTGAGCGGTTGGAGATGTAAAGAGAGCATCAACTGATGCTCTTTCTTAAGGGGTTATATACAGTTAGGAGGTCGAAAAAAAGGCATTTTTCTAAGCAAACTATTTGGTTTATTGATTTGAAACTTGGCAGATATATTATGACAACCTTAAACTACATTCACATTTTTTTTATTGCCAAAAATAATCATCGGGAACGTTGATATTGCCAATTTTGCAGAGGTCCGCAAAAAAAGGCCTCTTGCGGTGAGCACGATATCTCTAGACTGGATCATCTAAAATGCAAAAACCAAATAAATTTCATTAATATAATGAATAATTTAGTAATTAATCGAAGGAATTAGCAAAAAAAATTTTTTTGACAAAATGCCGGCTACTCAAAGCAAAAGGTTCGATTTTCGACCAAAATTCGGCTCTTTAATTGTTTAGAAAAATGAGAAATTTTCATCGGATCGGGAAATCCTTCGATTAATTACTAAAAATATAGTTAGGAAGCTTGTGTAAAAATTACAGACCGATCGGTTCAGCCGTTTCTGAGAAATCTTGCTCACCGACTTTGAAAACACCGTTTCGAGAAAAACGCGATTAAAGTTTTGAAAGCACTTTACATGTAGTTAATTTTTTTTCACTAATGTGTCTATAACTTCGAAAATATTCTTCGGATCGACTTGAAATTTTGTGTGTGTATACTCTTCTTCTTCTTCTTTATTGGCCCGATGCTTGCATCACAACCGTTTGACGGTCTCGGCCGCTGCAACTAATGTCCGCCAGTCGCTTCTGCTCCGTGCGAGCTGGCACCAGTTTTTCACGCCAAGCTTGGAAATGTCTTTCCGCACCTGGTCGTCCCACCTTAGAGGTGGTCGTCCCACCTTGCCTTGTCCCAGTTCTTTCGCATTCCTCTTGTAGACCATTTTTGCTGGAGCTTGTTCATCCATACGGGTAACATGTCCCAGCCAGCGCAGCCGCTGTTGCTTTATGCGCTTGACCAGACTAGTATCCCCATAGAGCTCATATAGTTCGTCATTCCTTCGGATGCGAAAATCCTCGCCAACTTTCAAAGGTCCATAAATCCTGCGAAGGATCTTTCGCTCGAAAACGCCAATCGCCGCCTCATCCGCTGTTTTCCCTCGCGCCGTATGCGGACTGGGATGATAAGCTACTTATATAGCGCTATTTTTGGTGTGTGTATACTCAGATATATATATATTAAGAAAATGCAAAAAAAAAAATCGATTTTTTGAAAATCTAAACTGTATATAACCCCTTAGGAAATCCTTATTATTGTCCGGAACGTCCTTCTCCCGAATCATGCCCAGCCGCCTGTAAAATATAAAATAATTACTTGCAAAGGAATTGCATGTGTAAGTCACGTTTTACGACCACTTATGAGCAGAATTATAACTATCATTTTCAGCAGTTTCTTTACCAAATTGCATAAATGTTGCATAACTCCAAAAGTTTTTAAGATATCCATCTCAATTTTAAAACTTACTTTTCTATTCGGAATATCCATAAACCCTTAAATTTTTATAAAGATCGGATGATAAATAGCCGAGTTAAATATTGTTGCACACTTTTTGGCAGGGAACCTCGTTTGTGCAAAGGTACGTAACAGGGAGAAGGGATCATTTCCGACCCTATAAAGCAGTGGCGTAGCGTGTGGTTATGCCGCCCGGGGCTAAGTCGACTTGGACGCCGCCCCCAAAAAAAATCGTTTACTGTGAGAAATAATAGAAGGATGCGCCGCAGGCGAAAATTTTACGTACCTTTTACATAAAATTTAAAAAAAATCTAGTTCGATGGGACGAAACAAAAATTATTTCGAGGTCGAACATGGTTTTCTGGTTTAATGGCAAATGCTTTTCGAATTAGGTGTTTTAAGTGAGATCCTAACGGATCGCTACTTTATTTATAGATGTGACCGTCCTTTTGGTCGTGGAGGTGGAGTTTTAATTGCAGTAGACTCAATCTGGCCGTCCCAACAGATTCCTTGCGATTTACCGCCCAACATTGAGTTCGTTGCTGTTAAAGTTGAAACACACGATTCAAATATTTTCTTAACTTGCTCCTATATTGCTCCTGCCTCTGACCTTTCTCTTTATTTACTTCACGCCGAACACATACAACGAATTGCTTCCGTGCTGGGTGATCGTGATCGTATGGTGGTCGTCGGGGATTTCAATATTCCACATATCTCTTGGGCTTCATATGACAATTCCATCGAACTTTACCCATCAGCCTCTCATGAGTTTCTCAATCTTATGGCTGAACAATCTCTTGGACAGCTAAACTCCAATAGAAATGGTTTGCACAGACTCCTTGATCTTGTTTTTGTTTCCGATATTTCCAATTCGGTGGTATCCAGAATTTCACCCTTGTCACCGAGTTCGTTTCAAATCAGTACTATCCAGCTCCATTAATGTACTATCTGGGGCCCCCCAAGGTAGTCATTTAGGCCCCTTACTATTTAACCTTTTTATACCCTTGCAAAGGGTATTATAATTTTGCCCAGAAGTTTGCAACGCATAGAAATATTCATTTCCGACCCTATAAACTATATATATTCTTGATCAGGGCGACGAGCTGAGTCGATTGAGCTTTGTCCGTCCGTCTGTCTGTCCGTCTGTCCGTCTGTCTGTCTGTCTGTTTCTACGCAAACTAGTCTCTCAGTTTTAAAGCTATCGAGCTGAAACTTTGCACAGAGTCTTCTTTTTACTGCACACTGCTAATATGTCGGAACCGACCGGATCGGATGACTATATCTTATAGCTGCCATAGGAACTATCGGTCGAAAAGTGGGTTTTTGTGAGAAAACTTTCTTGTTTTTAATGTAAACGCCTTCCGCTTCGACAATTATTAGTTTTATACGCTTTTACACAGATTTGGAAGTTTTTGTCAAAATCGGATGACTATATCTTATAGCTGCCATAGGAACTATCGGTCGAAAAGTGGGTTTTTGTGAGAAAACTTTTTTGTTTTTAATGTAAACGCCTTCCGCTTCGACAATTATTAGTTTTATACGCTTTTACACAGATTTGGAAGTTTTGGTCAAGATCGGATGACTATATCTTATAGCTGCCATAGGAACTATCGGTCGAAAAGTGGGTTTTTGTGAGAAAACTTTTTTGTTTTTAATGTAAACGCCTTCCGCTTCGACAATTTTTAGTTTTATACGCTTTTACACAGATTTGGAAGTTTTGGTCAAGATCGGATGACTATATCTTATAGCTGCCATAGAAACTATCGGCCGAAAATGGGCTTTTATCAGAAAAATGGTTTGTTTTAATGCTGACGTTCGTAAACTCTGTTGTATTAAAACATTTGCAAGGGTATTAAAACTTCGGCAAAGACGAAGTTAGCTTGGCCTTCTCGTTATAAATGATATCCCACAGGTCTTATCGCATTCGCAGGCACTGATGTATGCCGATGACCTCAAACTTTGTTTGTCGTATAATGACCCTACGTCTCCTCTACTCCTGCAATCTGATTTAAACTCTCTTTACACCTGGTGCTCGGTTAATAGCCTTCCTCTTAATCTCAGCAAGTGTAAATGTATGACTTTTAGTCGAAATAAACCATATGAGTTTGATCATATGATTGATTCCATCCCTTTGGAACGTATCCATAAAGTTGATGATTTGGGTGTACAATTTGTTCCCAAGTTATGTTTCAATAGTCATATATCAGTCATCGCAAACAAGGCAATGGGAGTTCTCGGTTTTGTCAAACGATGGTCGAAGGAATTTAATGACCCCTACGTCACTAAGCAACTTTATGTCTCACTAGTGAGATCAATACTTGAATATGGGTCGTGTGTGTGGTCTCCTCGTTACCAAAAATATCAAGATCAACTGGAATCGGTTCAAAAACAGTTCTTAATTTTCGCTCTTCGTGGCTTAAACTGGGATTCCACCATTCATCTTCCTCCTTATGAGGACAGATAACGCCGCATCAACCTTCCTTCTCTTAAGAGCCGCCGAATTCGCCATAGTGTTCTCCTGTCACGAGATATTGACTCTATCGCTTTGTTTTCTAATATAAGTCTTGCAGTCCCACAACGCGTTACTAGAAATTTTTATCCTATTTATCTACAGCCTTGTGTAACTACGCTCATCACGAACCCTTCCGAAACCTTTGTTTAAACTATTACTTGCATTTCCTCATTTTTTCATCTCAATCCTCCTTGTTTGTAGTAAAAATTAATTTATTGTCGTTCCTAAGTAGGCCCTCTTAAAGTTAGACAGGACATTGTTAAACTATAAATAAATAAATAAATAGATAATCCAAAATAACTTTCTTTGTACTCTGCCGGTAGAGGTTTGTACTGGATGCTGATATAATTGGACGAGTTAGCCGACATTTTTTTGAAACATAAAGTCACTCTAAAAAATCAAATTTGCCCAAACTGTGGAGTTCACTTCGATTGATCTCAGTTCCAAAGAAGGTTAAGTTTAAAAAGAGCACATGCGATTTTCCTGCTCATTGGTCGACATTATGATCTAAGAAAATAAAAGTTGTTTAGTATATGTACAATGTACATACACTGCTGTGAAAATAAATATAAACTATATAATTTTAATACAGTGCATTTGAGCCCAGGCGAGGTATAAAATATACACAGAAGAACACAGAAAGTTCAATAAAGATCACTAAGTTGTTCGAAAAGTTGTTGCATATTATTTAGAACCGCAGGTTATGAAGAACTGAAAGATTATTGTTCAGAATATTTGACACAACTTTTGTTACATAAGAAATTTACAAAGCATACTTTATAGCCCTCACCCTCCAGCATACGCTCTTGATAACATAATCAATATCTTGGAAGGGCTTAATAGGAAGAAGCAGTGTAAAATATAAATGGAAATATGGAATTCGAATATCTTTAATTAAGTCAAACACAAGGTCTGAAGGCTGGAGCATTTTGACTTTATCCATTGTAGACCACTGATCTTTTATCCCTTTAAACAGGATCGCTAGCTTTCTAAATGCATTCAATAAATAATTCTTTTATTACTAGATCTTGAAGTGCAGAATCTTGCAGCGTTCTCCATGTTAAGATGAGAGCAGAGTCTAATTCACTTTCAGGAATACCACTATTAATAAAAGAAAAATAACAATATATATTTTGTAAGAAGCCTTCCCTGAATTTTGCTGCACCTGAAATTTTCCGTCCAGAAATTTGCCGCCCCTAAAAACTTGCCGCCCGGGGCGGCCTGATACAGTCAGGCTTGATCGACTTTCCCACTTGTTTTTTGTTTGTCAATGTCAAATCGTCATATATTCAAACGAACAGAGCTCTTATTGCCTCACCTTATTTTATCATGGACAAGTGTGGCCGACTAGGGAATAACTGCACAGATCGTGTAGATACCATGTAGCCGCGTAGATAACGTGTAAAACTATTTTCCATGGCGCCACTGAGCTAATGACTATACTTACAAATGTATATGGGCGATTCCATGAAAAATCGCCCACTGGGATTTTTTTTGGATCGAAATAATTTTTTTCGTATTCCTTGTAGTAAAATAGTATATACGTATTTTCAGCATTTTGGCGAAATACACTTAATTCGCGGGTAAAGTCGATTTGAAAATTGACATATTTGAAAAATTTAATTATTTTCAATTGCTTGCTATCCAAAGCCATTGGTAATAAAAATTTTTAAAAAATCTGAAAATTAACATTTGAATCCAAGCTTTCAAATAACTCACACTAAATAATTTTTAAATTGTTCTTTGGTCTTCAAATCGCGAAAATAAGTAAACAAAAATTAATTGCCGCGAAAGGGATTTTTTTTTGTCTTCATTTTTTTCTCAAAACTTGGTCTTGTATGCAGTAATTTACTGTATTAAGCTGTAAATGGGCAATCCAATAGTTCCGGAGTTATGGCCATTTTTCATTTATTAAAATTCACTTTTTTTAGGAACTAACAATATCAGATGTTTCAGAATGTGAAAATGTTTTGGTTTTAAGAAGATAATTATTTTGTGGATGAATAGAGTGTCCCTTGTATAGTTTGGCATTTCCTAAATCGTAATTTTAATAATTATGTGGCCCTACTTTAGTAATTTGTGTTTCTGTATCTTACTGTGATGTTTGGTAAAAATTAGTTGACCCATTCATAGAGTTCCAGGGCAGGGGTAATCTGTTTATCGGTAATCATTTGAATGCTTGCCCTTCTAGCCCTTCTTTTTTAGTGTATATCCAGCTCCATCGCAAGGCCCTTTGGGCTGTTGCATGGAAATGCCACTCCGCCGATCTGTTAAAATAATTTCTATGATGATATACTTCACTATATTCGACCACAAAAATATTACCCTCTTAAAATTAAACATACTAAATCTGATATTGTTACAGAAAATAAATTTAAATAAATGAAAAATGACCATAACTCCGGAACTATTGGATTGCCCATTTACAGCTTAATACAGTAAATTACTGCATACAAGACCAAGTTTTGAGAAAAAAATGAAGACAAAAAAAAATCCCTTTCGCGGCAATTAATTTTTGTTTACTTATTTTCGCGATTTGAAGACCAAAGAACAATTTAAAAATTATTTAGTGTGAGTTATTTGAAAGCTTGGATTCAAATGTTAATTTTCAGATTTTTTAAAAATTTTTATTACCAATGGCTTTGGATAGCAAGCAATTGAAAATAATTAAATTTTTCAAATATGTCAATTTTCAAATCGACTTTACCCGCGAATTAAGTGTATTTCGCCAAAATGCTGAAAATACGTATATACTATTTTACTACAAGGAATACAAAAAAAATTATTTCGATCCAAAAAAAATCCCAGTGGGCGATTTTTCATGGAATCACCCATATATACAACCCCGACCCGGCTTGAAGATAAGAGAAGAACGATTATAAAACGTTTTGGAAAGAAAAATATAATTGTCTCCTTAAGCGTAACTTCGCTTGAAGCATACACAATGTTTGCAATTGCGAGTCTCTGTGGTTTTCTCATCCTAGCTGATCTCGCGCTGGGCTTCAAGTACGAAATCAAAGAGTTCCAAGTACCGCTGGATCACTTTAGTTTCCAGAATAATGTCACATTTAGCATACGCTATCTGTACAACGATTCTTTTGTGGACAAGACGAACAAGCTATCCCCAATTTTCTTTTACACGGGCAACGAAGGTGACATTGAATGGTTTGCCATTAAACATGAGCCGGTCAGCACGCGGCAAGCTTTACGCAAGCAGCCGGCAACTACCAAGGGGGTTAAGGTGAGGGGAGATGGAGTCAAAGCTAGTCTCAAGCAATCAGTTACCCAACTTACTCCTGTTGCGCCCACGGTTATTCAGGATAAGGAATTGGGTCTGGAGTTTGTGCGTCTCACCCTGCAGCATCCTTTGCTCAGCACTTTGTTGACCACTGTGCGTTCCCGCAAGCCACTTCTCTGCATGTATATTAAACAAATTGTTTTTCTATCTATATTCAATCAAGATATTTTTATTTCATAAGGTTAAACTAAAGATATGATTTTTCAAACTTTACATAGTTACTAGGTATTCTTTGTCGAAGTATAAAAAATTAAACTATATACATGATTTTTCAAACTTAAATTAGTTAATAAGTATTCTTTGTGAAATAAAGGAAATGAAAATTAGGCTTATATTTAATTTTGTCATAAATCTAGTTTTAGTGATACATCAAATTATTGGTTTGCTTTTAAATTGAGGATTAGATTAATCAACTTTAATAAGTACAATAGACACTCGAAATCGCCAATTTGCCGCTGCAAATGTGTTGCCCTGCAAATAAAAAAGACAAAAAAGGAAAAAATTAGTCAAAAATCAACTTCATTTCCAAAACAAACATACTTACACGTTGAAAAATGATAACCTGTCCTAGTTGTGGGGGCTGTACCAAGGAACTCAATCCCAGTACAGATTGGATCTCCAGCCTGGCCGCCGCATTTCCAGGCAGAGGCAGATCCAATTCCCCACTCCAAGAGTTTACGGCTGACACTCAGAAACCAACCAATCCACTCGAAGTCGCAAGCAAATGTGTTGCCCTGCAAATAAAAGAAAAAAATATACAAAAATAAGTAAAAAGAAGTATAATTTCATTTAAAAACAAACAATCATACTTACACGAGATGAAAAACGAAGCAATCCACTCGAAATCGCCAATTTGCCGCTGCAAATGTGTTGCCCTGCAAATAAAAAAGACAAAAAAGGAAAAAATTAGTCAAAAATCAACTTCATTTCCAAAACAAACATACTTACACGTTGAAAAATGATAACCTGTCCTAGTTGTGGGGGCTGTACCAAGGAACTCAATCCCAGTACAGATTGGATCTCCAGCCTGGCCGCCGCATTTCCAGGCAGAGGCAGATCCAATTCCCCACTCCAAGAGTTTACGGCTGACACTCAGAAACCAACCAATCCACTCGAAGTCGCAAGCAAATGTGTTGCCCTGCAAATAAAAGAAAAAAATATACAAAAATAAGTAAAAAGAAGTATAATTTCATTTAAAAACAAACAATCATACTTACACGAGATGAAAAACGAAGCAATCCACTCGAAATCGCCAATTTGCCGCTGCAAATGTGTTGCCCTGCAAATAAAAAAGACAAAAAAGGAAAAAATTAGTCAAAAATCAACTTCATTTCCAAAACAAACATACTTACACGTTGAAAAATGATAACCTGTCCTAGTTGTGGGGGCTGTACCAAGGAACTCAATCCCAGTACAGATTGGATCTCCAGCCTGGCCGCCGCATTTCCAGGCAGAGGCAGATCCAATTCCCCACTCCAAGAGTTTACGGCTGACACTCAGAAACCAACCAATCCACCTGCAAAGTAAAGAGGGAAAATATACAATTAATTTGAATTCAAATTTGATTTCAAAATACTTACTTAATAGTTGTACATGCACCAAATTACAATGGTAAGACATAAGTACAGCGGCCTGTAATTTAAGGCTTTATTTGTAATATTGCTTTTAACAATTGGATGCGTTAGTAATGCTTTGATGTGTGCTTGGCAGTTTAGAAACATTTGTTCGAGGCTATCATTTGAGAAATCTGTCATTTGCAATGACTCATTTGGGTGGTTTTCGAACAATTTCTTCATAACATCAGCAAGAGTGTTTAAATAATCAGAAGCTTCTAGTTCAGTCACATTGAAATCGGTGGTTTCGTTTGGTAGGGCTTCTCGAGATTTTTTTAACGTTTCGAGGAAATTTTCTTTCGATGCAGTCTTGTTTCTCAATATTTCAATGCATTCTTCGGCGGTTGGTATGCAGTACAATTTTATTTTTCTCAAGAGATGTGTGTGGCAGTACACAAAAGGTGGACAATTTTCAACTTCCTTCAAGGAGCTTAAGTTCAAAGGTGAACCATCCGCAACAACACACAGCACAAATTCAAGTTTTCCCTTTTCCATCAGAGTGTCAATTACGTGCTGCATGTGACTTTTGAAGTTGGTTGAATTTCTTTCGAACATTGCAGCATAGCAAATCTGTGGACAACTATTCGTGGTTGGAATCTGGCAAATACATACTACCAACAGATATATTGGTTTCTGACTATAACAGTACACTACTTCATCAAGTAGAATTTTGTAGGATGCATTGCAATTCATGTTATCGATGTTATAATGTAGGTTGTCAAAGGTGGAAAAATGTGGTTCTGTTATTTTTATGTTTTTGGACAATTCCCAAAACCTGTAAATTTAAAATGTTGAAAGAACAAAAATGTGTGAAAAATGTGATACATTATAGACAGTTAATTAAACATTTACTTGTTTGTGATGCTGTTTCTTTCCTCTTCCTTTTTTGACATGAATATAGGTATGTAATACCCTCTAAAATCTATAGATTTTTTAACAACGCCATCCACACACATATTTATACCAAAAAAAAAATGGTCTGAGGGGCTGGGGAAGGAGGAAAAAAAGGGATATAAATTTTAAATTTTACTTACATTTTATGAATAAAAGTTTAGTTTTTCAAGTGCCAGCTTATTTACAAATGCATTAGTAATGGTTGCTATTCTGGTTTTTTCGTCAATTCCCTCTACATTTGCTTGATGTATCCACTTCGCAACGATAAATTCCTCTGGAATGGTGTAGATCTGTTTTCCAAGGTTCACATAATTTTGGACATCATGGATGTTACTTTTAACCAAGTAGTCGTTAATTCCTTGACGGATTGGTAATCGGGGAATCAGACGCCGCCGCCCAGTTTCGTAAGTAGTTATAAGTTTGTTAACCTGGTAATCCCACCATTTCACCCTATCTTCTGCCAGTATCTGTGGTTGTACTCTGTTCAAATGACGACAAAAAGTTTGGATATGGCCCATAATGTATCCACAATTACACAAATACTTTCTTGCTGTCGCGCAGATTAGATAATGAGTTACATTCTTGCGCTCAGCACGCATCCTCCTTGCTCCGTTTTCGTCGCATTCTAAAAGTCTTTCTCTCCTCGTTTTGGCTTTGGTTTCTGCTGCTGGTTTCTCCTGTAAAAAATCCACTTCCATTGTCTCTTCAAATGAAACATCCTGATCCTGTAATGTAGCATCATCAACATCTAATATTGATTCATCAATTACAACGTAATTGTTATCAATGATATGTCCTTCGCTGTACGGCACAATCTCTACAAAATCTGGAGGTGTAGAACAAGATACAGTTGGTGATGGTTCAAGACGAGGAGGAGTTGGTGACGGTTCAAAACGAGGAGGAGTTTTTGCCGGTGTAGAACAAAATACATTTGGTGATGGTTCAGATCGAGGAGTTTTTGCCACTTCAAAACGAGGAGTTTTTGCCACTTCAAAACAAGATACAGTTGGTGACGGTTCAGATGGTTCAGAACGAGGAGTTTTTGCCACTTCAAAACAAGATACAGTTGGTGACGGTTCAGATGGTTCAGAACGAGGAGTTTTTGCCACTTCAAAACGAGGAGTTTTTGCCACTTCAAAACAAGATACAGTTGGTGACGGTTCAGATGGTTCAGAACGAGGAGTTTTTGCCACTTCAAAACGAGGAGTTTTTGCCACTTCAAAACAAGATACAGTTGGTGACGGTTCAGATGGTTCAGAACGAGGAGTTTTTGCCACTTCAAAACAAGATACAGTTGGTGACGGTTCAGATGGTTCAGAACGAGGAGTTTTTGCCACTTCAAAACGAGGAGTTTTTGCCACTTCAAAACAAGATACAGTTGGTGACGGTTCAGATGGTTCAGAACGAGGAGTTTTTGCCACTTCAAAACAAGATACAGTTGGTGACGGTTCAGATGGTTCAGAACGAGGAGTTTTTGCCACTTCAAAACGAGGAGTTTTTGCCACTTCAAAACAAGATACAGTTGGTGACGGTTCAGATGGTTCAGAACGAGGAGTTTTTGCCACTTCAAAACAAGATACAGTTGGTGACGGTTCAGATGGTTCAGAACGAGGAGTTTTTGCCACTTCAAAACGAGGAGTTTTTGCCACTTCAAAACAAGATACAGTTGGTGACGGTTCAGATGGTTCAGAACGAGGAGTTTTTGCCACTTCAAAACAAGATACAGTTGGTGACGGTTCAGATGGTTCAGAACGAGGAGTTTTTGCCACTTCAAAACAAGATACAGTTGGTGACGGTTCAGATGGTTCAAAACGAGGAGTTTTTGCCACTTCAAAACAAGATACAGTTGGTGACGGTTCAGAACGAGGAGGAGTTCCAAATTGAATTCGAGCTTCACTTGTCTGAAGCTCCTTCCTTTTCCTCCACATTTTTTTATTATAACTATTTCTCGATTGTCCATTTGGATTTGCAGCAGGCGGCGGAATGTACATTATTCCATTCTGTGCCCTTTCCTCTCGCCTTTTTAAATAAGCTAATTTTTTCTCTCTAATTTTTAATAATAGAAATATTTTATTAATTCATTATAATAATGGGTCACTCTTGGGGTCAAATGTAACCGAAGTTACATTTGAATTGACAATTTCTATGATAATGGGTCACTCTTGGGGTCAAATGTAACCGAAGTTACATTTGAAGTCACTCTCGGGGTCAAATGTAACCGAAGTTACATTTGAATTGACAATTTCTATGATAATGGGTCACTCTTGGGGTCAAATGTAACCGAAGTTACATTTGAAGTCACTCTCGGGGTCAAATGTAACCGAAGTTACATTTGAATTGACAATTTCTATGATAATGGGTCACTCTCGGGGTCAAATGTAACCGAAGTTACATTTGAAGTCACTCTCGGGGTCAAATGTAACCGAAGTTACATTTGAATTGACAATTTCTATGATAATGGGTCACTCTCGGGGTCAAATGTAACCGAAGTTACATTTGAATGGACATTTATTATGATAATGGGTCACTCTTGGGGTCAAATGTAACCGAAGTTACATTTGAATGGACATTTATTATGATAATGGGTCACTCTTGTGTTCATATGTAACCGGAGTTACATTTGAATTGACAATTACTATGATAATGGGTCACTCTTGTGTTCATATGTAACCGGAGTTACATTTGAATTGACATTTAATTTGATAATGGGTCACTCTTGTGTTCATATGTAACCGGAGTTACATTTGAATTGGTCACTCTTGTGTTCATATGTAACCGGAGTTACATTTGAATTGAGAATTACTATGATAATGGGTCACTCTTGTGTTCATATGTAACCGGAGTTACATTTGAAGTCACTCTCGGGGTCAAATGTAACCGAAGTTACATTTGAATTGACAATTTCTATGATAATGGGTCACTCTCGGGGTCAAATGTAACCGAAGTTACATTTGAATTGACAATTTCTATGAAAATGGGTCACTCTCGGGGTCAAATGTAACCGAAGTTACATTTGAATTGACGTTTATTATGATAATGGGTCACTCTTTTTGTAACCAAAGTTAATTTATATACATATTACATTGCTTTAAACATAATAAACGTACCTCTTTTTAGTTTGCATGGACAAGAAAACCTCTTCCTTGTCCTCCGCTTTCTTTCCCTTTTCCTGGACCCTATATTGTAAAGGAAAGAATACATAAAATTAGTAAGAAATAATAATAAGTAAAACTACAAAACAAAAATAATGCAAACTATTTACAACTGACCAAACCAAAGAAATTAAAATTGTTAATTACAGGGCGCGTTAATGGGGATTGGTAATACTAAATGAGACATGATAAATGTGTTAACTTAAATGTGGTTTTATACGTAAGTGAGAAGAAGAAATAATGATACAAGACATAACAAAAATGCCCATACAAACATAAAATATATGAAGATGAAAAATAATACATTAATACAAAAATAAAATATATTAAAATGAAACAATGATACATAAATGCCCACAAACATAAAATATATTAAGATGAATCAATGATACAGGTATTAACTTATTACTTATTAACTTTTATACTTAAATCTTAAATATAATTACTTTTTTTCCTTTTATTCGCTGTCATGTCGCTGAAATGTCTATAAAAGAAAAAACTTTGTATTTCATATACTAAAGGGAAAGCAGAGCCACTCAAGATTTATGTAAAACTTATTATTATTGTTGAGATCTTAATGGTAGGTGCAAAAATGCTGTAAAACCAAAAATATGTATTTTGAGGGAATATCAATACTTAGATGTAATTTTGTGTAAAAAAAAGTAATTTTTGTAAAAATATGAATATGTAAGAAAATATATTTGTAGAGGTATAAAGGTAGCGAACTTACATCTGATTTATTGAGCTAATTTAAGAAGGCACTCTTTCTATGCCATTTATTTTTCGACTGATCGTGCACGCTTTAAAACTGAGATAATAATTTGAATTCAACCAGAAAGGCGGACAGACAGACGGACAGACAGAGCTCAATCGACTGTACTCGTCGCCTTGATCAAGAATATATAGTTTATAAGGTCGGAAAAGCATATTTTTGAAACCATTTGTGAATAAGAGTTTTCGAGAGAATAACATTTTAAGTTTCGACAACTGTTTTCCATAAAATACAACAATAATAATAATAGTCACATACCTAGGCATTTTTCCGGCGAAAAAAGGAATGTTAAGTGGCAGCGAGCAACAACAGAGACGGTAGGCAGGCAGTATCAGGTGGCAGCGAGCAACAACAGAGACGGTAGGCAGGCAGTATCAGGTGGCAGCGAGCAACAATAAACGGATGGGCAATATCAGTCGCAGCGAGCAGCAAGAAACGATGGGCAATTACTCTGTGCTCTCTATCAGGTGGAAAGAAAAGAAGCAATCAGTTTATGGCAATGGTAGATTATTATTAAGGCCCTCTTCGGGTCTACAAATTTTTTTTTTTTATATATATTTTTTTGTTTCATATTTTAGCTAAAATATTCAAAAATATTATCCCGAAATTTAGTTTTTGTTACTAAATTTTATTAACTTGATCATTAATTAATAGGCCATTTATTAATAATGAACAATTTTTAATTATTGACAAAAAATATATCAATGCTAAGCAATTTAATAGATCCGAAAAGATTTGAAAGCACCACGTAACGCAGTAACGCTAGCTAAATATAAACACTAAAGCATAAGCATATGAATGTGATGGGAGTCAAAACAGTTTATGAATCTAATCATAAAGAATAATAATAATTTAATAATATAATTTTTCTGCATATATATACATTAACAAAACATTTTTACCGTTTGATAACCTAGAAATGAGTTTGTTCATACATATCTATGTATATGCTTTAATTTGGCTGGTTTTGGCTTTTTGAAGCAGTTATGTGAAGTGTGATCCCGAAAACTTATTGAACAGCCCTTGCATTCACAAATTTTCATTTTGGTTTTTTATTATTAATTGTACAACCAAATAAAAAAAAATAATTACAAAATCTCTTCCCATTTTTGTTTCAAAGATTTTTTAAAAAACAACATGTAAAATTTAGCCCCTCTAAAGGGCCAGAAAAGGGCCTTTATTAGAAAATTAAAAAATGATCAAGTAGAGGGCTATACACACATACACAAATTCTTAAAGATGGCTGGCATGACGCTTGGATACACATACACACGAACAAAGAAAGAAGGATTAAGAAAAAAACGCATACATAAATTGCCATGCGGTTTTCTCTTAGTCTGTCCTCCACACACACACACACACTTTCAGACAAATTGGACACATAACGCTGGAAGGGAAGGAAGGAAAAAAAAAATGCGCAGAGATCTCTTTTTTTTTCCTACCGCGCGCTTACACACACACACACAGCTTCACACAAATTGACCGCAAACAAGCAACATGTACAAATTAAATCAAAATCGGGAAATCCTTCGATTAATTACTAAAAATATAGTTAGGAAGCTTGTGTAAAAATTACAGACCGATCGGTTCAGCCGTTTCTGAGAAATCTTGCTCACCGACTTTAAAAAACACCGTTTCGAGAAAAACGCGATTAAAGTTTTGAAAGCACTTTACATGTAGTTAATTTTTTTTCACTAATGTGTCTATAACTTCGAAAATATTCGTCGGATCGACTTTAAATTTTGTGTGTGTATACTCTTCTTCTTCTTCTTTATTGGCCCGATGCTTGCATCACAACCGTTTGACGGTCTCGGCCGCTGCAACTAATGTCCGCCAGTCGCTTCTGCTCCGTGCGAGCTGGCACCAGTTTTTCACGCCAAGCTTGGAAATGTCTTTCCGCACCTGGTCGTCCCACCTTAGAGGTGGTCGTCCCACCTTGCCTTGTCCCAGTTCTTTCGCATTCCTCTTGTAGACCATTTTTGCTGGAGCTTGTTCATCCCTACGGGTAACATGTCCCAGCCAGCGCAGCCGCTGTTGCTTTATGCGCTTGACCAGACTAGTATCCCCATAGAGCTCATATAGTTCGTCATTCCTTCGGATGCGAAAATCCTCGCCAACTTTCAAAGGTCCATAAATCCTGCGAAGGATCTTTCGCTCGAAAACGCCAATCGCCGCCTCATCCGGGATGATAAGCTACTTATATAGCGCTATTTTTGGTGTGTGTATACTCAGATATATATATATTAAGAAAATGCAAAAAAAAAAATCGATTTTTTGAAAATCTAAACTGTATATAACCCCTTAGGAAATCCTTATTATTGTCCGGAACGTCCTTCTCCCGAATCATGCCCAGCCGCCTGTAAAATATAAAATAATTACTTGCAAAGGAATTGCATGTGTAAGTCACGTTTTACGACCACTTATGAGCAGAATTATAACTATCATTTTCAGCAGTTTCTTTACCAAATTGCATAAATGTTGCATAACTCCAAAAGTTTTTAAGATATCCATCTCAATTTTAAAACTTACTTTTCTATTCGGAATATCCATAAACCCTTAAATTTTTATAAAGATCGGATGATAAATAGCCGAGTTAAATATTGTTGCACACTTTTTGGCAGGGAACCTCGTTTGTGCAAAGGTACGTAACAGGGAGAAGGGATCATTTCCGACCCTATAAAGCAGTGGCGTAGCGTGTGGTTATGCCGCCCGGGGCTAAGTCGACTTGGACGCCGCCCCCAAAAAAAATCGTTTACTGTGAGAAATAATAGAAGGATGCGCCGCAGGCGAAAATTTTACGTACCTTTTACATAAAATTTAAAAAAAATCTAGTTCGATGGGACGAAACAAAAATTATTTCGAGGTCGAACATGGTTTTCTGGTTTAATGGCAAATGCTTTTCGAATTAGGTGTTTTAAGTGAGATCCTAACGGATCGCTACTTTATTTATAGATGTGACCGTCCTTTTGGTCGTGGAGGTGGAGTTTTAATTGCAGTAGACTCAATCTGGCCGTCCCAACAGATTCCTTGCGATTTACCGCCCAACATTGAGTTCGTTGCTGTTAAAGTTGAAACACACGATTCAAATATTTTCTTAACTTGCTCCTATATTGCTCCTGCCTCTGACCTTTCTCTTTATTTACTTCACGCCGAACACATACAACGAATTGCTTCCGTGCTGGGTGATCGTGATCGTATGGTGGTCGTCGGGGATTTCAATATTCCACATATCTCTTGGGCTTCATATGACAATTCCATCGAACTTTACCCATCAGCCTCTCATGAGTTTCTCAATCTTATGGCTGAACAATCTCTTGGACAGCTAAACTCCAATAGAAATGGTTTGCACAGACTCCTTGATCTTGTTTTTGTTTCCGATATTTCCAATTCGGTGGTATCCAGAATTTCACCCTTGTCACCGAGTTCGTTTCAAATCAGTACTATCCAGCTCCATTAATGTACTATCTGGGGCCCCCAAGGTAGTCATTTAGGCCCCTTACTATTTAACCTTTTTATACCCTTGCAAAGGGTATTATAATTTTGCCCAGAAGTTTGCAACGCATAGAAATATTCATTTCCGACCCTATAAACTATATATATTCTTGATCAGGGCGACGAGCTGAGTCGATTGAGCTTTGTCCGTCCGTCTGTCTGTCCGTCTGTCTGTCTGTCTGTTTCTACGCAAACTAGTCTCTCAGTTTTAAAGCTATCGAGCTGAAACTTTGCACAGAGTCTTCTTTTTACTGCACGCTAATATGTCGGAACCGACCGGACCGGATGACTATATCTTATAGCTGCCATAGGAACTATCGGTCGAAAAGTGGGTTTTTGTGAGAAAACTTTCTTGTTTTTAATGTAAACGCCTTCCGCTTCGACAATTATTAGTTTTATACGCTTTTACACAGATTTGGAAGTTTTTGTCAAAATCGGATGACTATATCTTATAGCTGCCATAGGAACTATAGGTCGAAAAGTGGGTTTTTGTAAGAAAACTTTTTTGTTTTTAATGTAAACGCCTTCCGCTTCGACAATTATTAGTTTTATACGCTTTTACACAGATTTGGAAGTTTTGGTCAAGATCGGATGACTATATCTTATAGCTGCCATAGGAACTATCGGTCGAAAAGTGGGTTTTTGTGAGAAAACTTTTTTGTTTTTAATGTAAACGCCTTCCGCTTCGACAATTATTAGTTTTATACGCTTTTACACAGATTTGGAAGTTTTTGTCAAAATCGGATGACTATATCTTATAGCTGCCATAGGAACTATCGGTCGAAAAGTGGGTTTTTGTGAGAAAACTTTTTTGTTTTTAATGTAAACGCCTTCCGCTTCGACAATTATTAGTTTTATACGCTTTTACACAGATTTGGAAGTTTTGGTCAAGATCGGATGACTATATCTTATAGCTGCCATAGGAACTATCGGTCGAAAAGTGGGTTTTTGTGAGAAAACTTTTTGTTTTTAATGTAAACGCCTTCCGCTTCGACAATTTTTAGTTTTATACGCTTTTACACAGATTTGGAAGTTTTGGTCAAGATCGGATGACTATATCTTATAGCTGCCATAGAAACTATCGGCCGAAAATGGGCTTTTATCAGAAAAATGGTTTGTTTTAATGCTGACGTTCGTAAACTCTGTTGTATTAAAACATTTGCAAGGGTATTAAAACTTCGGCAAAGACGAAGTTAGCTTGGCCTTCTCGTTATAAATGATATCCCACAGGTCTTATCGCATTCGCAGGCACTGATGTATGCCGATGACCTCAAACTTTGTTTGTCGTATAATGACCCTACGTCTCCTCTACTCCTGCAATCTGATTTAAACTCTCTTTACACCTGGTGCTCGGTTAATAGCCTTCCTCTTAATCTCAGCAAGTGTAAATGTATGACTTTTAGTCGAAATAAACCATATGAGTTTGATCATATGATTGATTCCATCCCTTTGGAACGTATCCATAAAGTTGATGATTTGGGTGTACAATTTGTTCCCAAGTTATGTTTCAATAGTCATATATCAGTCATCGCAAACAAGGCAATGGGAGTTCTCGGTTTTGTCAAACGATGGTCGAAGGAATTTAATGACCCCTACGTCACTAAGCAACTTTATGTCTCACTAGTGAGATCAATACTTGAATATGGGTCGTGTGTGTGGTCTCCTCGTTACCAAAAATATCAAGATCAACTGGAATCGGTTCAAAAACAGTTCTTAATTTTCGCTCTTCGTGGCTTAAACTGGGATTCCACCATTCATCTTCCTCCTTATGAGGACAGATAACGCCGCATCAACCTTCCTTCTCTTAAGAGCCGCCGAATTCGCCATAGTGTTCTCCTGTCAGGAGATATTGACTCTATCGCTTTGTTTTCTAATATAAGTCTTGCAGTCCCACAACGCGTTACTAGAAATTTTTATCCTATTTATCTACAGCCTTGTGTAACTACGCTCATCACGAACCCTTCCGAAACCTTTGTTTAAACTATTACTTGCATTTCCTCATTTTTTCATCTCAATCCTCCTTGTTTGTAGTAAAAATTAATTTATTGTCGTTCCTAAGTAGGCCCTCTTAAAGTTAGACAGGACATTGTTAAACTATAAATAAATAAATAAATAGATAATCCAAAATAACTTTCTTTGTACTCTGCCGGTAGAGGTTTGTACTGGATGCTGATATAATTGGACGAGTTAGCCGACATTTTTTTGAAACATAAAGTCACTCTAAAAAATGAAATTTGCCCAAACTGTGGAGTTCACTTCGATTGATCTCAGTTCCAAAGAAGGTTAAGTTTAAAAAGAGCACATGCGATTTTCCTGCTCATTGGTCGACATTATGATCTAAGAAAATAAAAGTTGTTTAGTATATGTACAATGTACATACAATGCTGTGAAAATAAATATAAACTATATAATTTTAATACAGTGCATTTGAGCCCAGGCGAGGTATAAAATATACACAGAAGAACACAGAAAGTTCAATAAAGATCACTAAGTTGTTCGAAAAGTTGTTGCATATTATTTAGAACCGCAGGTTATGAAGAACTGAAAGATTATTGTTCAGAATATTTGACACAACTTTTGTTACATAAGAAATTTACAAAGCATACTTTATAGCCCTCACCCTCCAGCATACGCTCTTGATAACATAATCAATATCTTGGAAGGGCTTAATAGGAAGAAGCAGTGTAAAATATAAATGGAAATATGGAATTCCGAATATCTTTAATTAAGTCAAACACAAGGTCTGAAGGCTGGAGCATTTTGACTTTATCCATTGTAGACCACTGATCTTTTATCCCTTTAAACAGGATCGCTAGCTTTCTAAATGCATTCAATAAATAATTCTTTTATTACTAGATCTTGAAGTGCAGAATCTTGCAGCGTTCTCCATGTTAAGATGAGAGCAGAGTCTAATTCACTTTCAGGAATACCACTATTAATAAAAGAAAAATAACAATATATATTTTGTAAGAAGCCTTCCCTGAATTTTGCTGCACCTGAAATTTTCCGTCCAGAAATTTGCCGCCCCTAAAAACTTGCCGCCCGGGGCGGCCTGATACAGTCAGGCTTGATCGACTTTCCCACTTGTTTTTTGTTTGTCAATGTCAAATCGTCATATATTCAAACGAACAGAGCTCTTATTGCCTCACCTTATTTAATCATGGACAAGTGTGGCCGACTAGGGAATAACTGCACAGATCGTGTAGATACCATGTAGCCGCGTAGATAACGTGTAAAACTATTTTCCATGGCGCCACTGAGCTAATGACTATACTTACAAATGTATATATACAACCCCGACCCGGCTTGAAGATAAGAGAAGAACGATTATAAAACGTTTTGGAAAGAAAAATATAATTGTCTCCTTAAGCGTAACTTCGCTTGAAGCATACACAATGTTTGCAATTGCGAGTCTCTGTGGTTTTCTCATCCTAGCTGATCTCGCGCTGGGCTTCAAGTACGAAATCAAAGAGTTCCAAGTACCGCTGGATCACTTTAGTTTCCAGAATAATGTCACATTCAGCATACGCTATCTGTACAACGATTCTTTTGTGGACAAGACGAACAAGCAATCTCCAATTTTCTTTTACACGGGCAACGAAGGTGACATTGAATGGTTTGCCAAGAACACGGGATTTCTCTGGGAGCTGGCCACCAAGCAAAAGGCGTTGGTAGTGTTTGCCGAACATCGTTATTATGGCAAATCACTGCCATTTGGTGCGAACACATTTAACAAGAGTAATCCCGAGCACTTGGAATACTTTACGGTGGAGCAGACTTTGGAGGATTTTGCCTTGCTGATCACCTTCTTAAAGAATGGAGCAGAGCTGCCTGTGGTGGCTTTTGGTGGTTCCTATGGTGGCATGCTGGCGGCCTGGTTTCGCATGAAGTATCCACATATTGTCATAGGATCATTGGCAGCCTCTGCTCCTATTCTGCAATTTCCGGGTCTGACGCCATGCGATATTTTTAATAAGATTACAACTTCCGTTTTCCAGACGGCGTACAATGCCAATTGCACGGTCAATATAGGGAAATCGTGGAAGGCTTTCGAAACATTGGCTAGTAACGAGGCAGGACGTAAGCAAATTTCGGACGCTTTCCATCTATGCACTCCTCTCAAGGGAGCCGATGACCTTACAAAGTTTTTGGATTATTTAGAAAACGTCTATGCCAATCTAGCCATGGCTAATTACCCCTACAACAACAGTTTCCTGGCACCCCTACCGGCCTATCCAGTGCGTCAGGTTTGTTTCTATCTAAAGGACTTGCATCAAACGGACACGGATCTACTGCAAGCCATGGCCAGCGCTTTGGCTGTTTACACCAACTATACTGGTACCTCTAAGTGTTTGGACTTTGCTTCGACATCCCTTGCCGATGAGTCTGGCTGGAATATTCAGACCTGTAATCAAATGGTTATGCCCTTCTGTGCGAATAGCAGCGACACAATGTATCGTACTAGCACCTGGAATCTGAAGGAGTTCTCCGAGAAGTGCTTCAGAGATTACCATCTCACTCCGAAACCCTATGATATTATTCTACGTTATGGTGGCAAGGATCTGTCTTCGGTTAGCAATATAATCTTTAGTAATGGATTGCTAGACCCTTGGTCCGGCGGTGGCGTCCTGCAGGCACCCAATGATAAAGTTCATATAATTATTCTACCAGAGGGTGCTCATCATTTGGATTTAAGACAGAGCGAATCATCGGATCCGGGTTCGGTGAAGGATGCACGAGAAAAGGAGGCTTCCATTATAGCCAAGTGGATAGAGGAATTTTATATATTTTCAAAATTATAAAATGCCATCAAATGTTTTATCATACTTAAACTTTTATTTCTGAACAATCAATAAATGCTCATTAAATCAATTTGTGGATAATTCTTAATAAGAGTTTTCTTAATAATTTGGAATGGCCTGGAATGAACGAGTTGCCGGTGAAGGCTAGTGAATTAACAATCTGATGGTGGGGATGTAGTGCAGATCTGTTAGGTGGTGGTCTAAGGACAGAGTTAACGACTTACTTCACTGGGCTGGTTCCGCTTCAACAGTAAATTCCAAAAAATGTTACCAAAGTCGTTACCCATTTCTATTTTAAAACACATCTCGGTTATAATTTTTGAAATTGTTCTTTAATAGGTATAATGCATTATAAAGGTACAGTTGTTCACAAGAAAGGAAATCTTAAAAAGCTATATAAATTATATCAACTTGATAACTGTTTGCAATTGTTAACCATAATAATCATAATAATAATTATATAGAAGCAGCAAAATACACAAATTTAACATGTTTAAACCAACTTAAGTAAATACACATAATAAATTGCAGATACTCGATTATATATAAATCTAATAAATAAATGTATTTCTCAAGAATTGCTCAAGCGTTAAATAATAAAAAATAGTTATAAAAAACAAGTTGGGATAAGTTTAAGGCGAACGTATAGAATTAAGTTTTATCAAAAAATATTAACAAAATGGTATTTTTTTACTGGATGGACTTTTGCCATTTCTATATGCAAAACATTTTTTCACGATTTTTTTTATACGCATTTTACATGATTTTTCTTTTATATAGAAAATTTTTTGTAGTTTTGGTTTAGCACCGGCATAGGACACTTTTTGCTTCGATTTTTCTTTTATTATTTTGTTTGGTAAAGGCCATGAGTTTCCCTTTTCAACCAATCAGCTAGGTTTTGTCTATGGGTTAAATTGTTTGGAAATGAGTATCAGGAATGCTTTAAGGTGTGAAAGTCGCCATAGTTGGATGGTAGTTGAGAATGTAACCTGTGGCTGGTCGATGTGTTATTCTACTTCCCTAAGCCGTGGGAGAGAGCTTGGCTTAGGAGAGAATTTCGAATGTCCTCTTTTACTATTGGCGACTAACTTAGCCTGGAGATTGCATCCAAAGTTCGAACCTATCAAGCAGTCATGATATCTTGAGTTTTTGGGAGATAGAACACACAGTTGCTTAGAGGTTTGAATTCGGGGCTGAAGCTCCAGTCATTTTGGTCTATGTGGGTCATGATTAGTCTTTGGGATTAATTTTACTAGCATTGATTGGTTAATGGAGATGCATTTTTGGTTTCGGGATCAAGGAAAAATGTTCCACAAAATTTCCATGAGCCCGAAACCAAAAATGTGTCCTTCTTGAAGAGATACATGTGGCTTTTGAGTAAAATTTTCGTGTGCGTATTTTTTTGATTTCGATTTTTTTGTTTGTTTAACTTTAGTTTTTATATACAAAATATGATTGGGAGCATATATATATATATATAAATTGTTTGCTGTGCAAATATATATATGTATAATATGTATATATCGTTTATATAAGAGGTTTTACAAAATTGTTTTTCGTTAGTTTGTCGTTAGTTTTTTTTTTTTTCAAGTATTTCATTTTTTTGCTCGTCGAGTTTTGTATCTTTTTATGTACAGAGTTTTGTTCTTTATTTTTTTTCATTCATGTGTGTTGCCTCTAGCTATTAAATTAATATGGAAAATTACAAAAATTTACAAATTTACAGGCCTAATTTTGTTTGCCCATTTTAGTACAAGAATTTGGTATACAAAACACATTTCTGTTGCTAATGTTGTTTACAAAAAGGCATTTTTAAGGTTACGTAACGCTCGGGACTATTTTGTTTACTTTGCACTAATCCATATGCAACTCGACACTGGTTTTTCATTCGATAGCTTGTGTTTACGTGGGTGGCGGTCCATGGGGATACGACAACATTGGCTCCAGACTTCGGGCAAAGGTATTCGAGAACATGCATGTATAGTCCTCACCGTGGGGCACTAGTGTTGCCACACCTAAAAGCAACAACATGAGCGCCTGAATGGGCAGGGAAGCACGTGCAACGCGCCCTAGGAATCGAGCACCTCGCGCCAGAACCGTGGTATTGATGACATCGCCATCGGCAGCATCGCCATCGGGGTTGCTGTAGAAGTTTAGCAAAGAGTTGAATTAGTTTTGACAGTTCTGTTATTAAAGAATCATATGGAACAATAAAAACACATGCTAAACTACATACATAGATCTTAAAAGTGCTCTTTTGAAGTAGTTTTAAGTGCCACAGGATTGTTGATATTTGGAAACCCTAAATACCCTAATGATAACCAACAAAACATAAGATTGCTCAAAGCAATTGCATATTTTTCAAGATAAACTAAACACATTGTGCAGTTTTGGACCGATACGTATGTATATACTATTTGAGCAATCAATTCACAAGTCCTAATGCAATACATCTACAGTTTTAAAGATTATTTGCGCCCAAAGTTGGTTCGAATCCCTTAAAAAAGAAAACTTTTTTAGGTTAAAGCTTAGTACTCAGACAAACTAAATCGTCCGCTAGCTAAATTGACTACTTTTTCCGATGGGATACCCAGCGGACGATGCAGTGTGACTGTACAACGCCAAAATACCACCCCTCATCAAAATACCACCCAATGTGAAACGGTCACACTGCGCTGATTTGCATGCATTTGAATTTAGTTAATGGTTTTTGCTAATATTTAGATATTTTTGGATGATATCGCTCACTTACTTCAATACTGGCATAACTCAAAATAATCCATTTTGAGAAAAACACGTTTGAAGTTCTCAATGCATTTAACCTTAGAAAAAATGGTTCTTTTAGTTTCAACTGAATTAAGTAAAATATTATAAATTTAGAATGCTTATTAATAAACATTCAAAATATGATGTTTTAACTGAAAGACAAAGTATGTTTGGTCAATATCGACAGCAGGACAACTGAGATATGGCCGTTCTTGCATGAACATGAAAATGAACCTAGAAAATGATATTGCGACATATTCTCATCTCACATGGAAAGTAGAAGAGATAGCAATACGAAAATTTTTGCATAAAATAGTACAGTAAAGCGCGCAGATTTCTGCATCATTAAGTCAAAAATCGTATTTTTTGAGTTATGCCAGTATTGAAGTAAGTGAGCGATATATGGAATGTAGAAGTCATGGGCAATGCAAAATGTTACCGTTGGTTTCAAAATATGCGCAATCAATGATTTTCGTCGAACTTTTGCTGCTGACACTCCGACGGGTAGGTGTCGGAAAAATTACAAGCTATTTTTTCTTCTAGCACCCCATCGGAATTTTAACAGCTGTTTGTGTTTGTCAAGTTAGCGGCACTACGAGCTTTCCGACGCTGAGGCTCGGAAATTTTAGTTTGTCTGAGTTTGACCGAACGTAAGAGGCCTGTCGGAATTTTACGAAAGCTTTCCGACACCCTTTTTATACCCGTTACTCGTAGAGTAAAAAGGGTATACTAAAGTCGTGCAAATGTATGTAACAGGCAGAAGGAATCATTTCCGACCATATAAAGTATATATATTCTTGATCAGCATCAACAGCCGAGTCGATATAGCCATGTCCGTCTGTCCGTCCGTCCGTCCGTCCGTCCGTCCGTCCGTCCGTCCGTCTGTATGAACACCTAGATCTCAGAGATGGTAAGAGATAGAGGTTTGACATGTATCGAACAAATGCTTCTTATACTTGCAGGCAGATGAAGTTTATTCCAAATTTTGGCCACGCCCCCTCCCGCCTCCACAATTCGGGAAAAACGGTATATCTCCTACAGTTTTAAGGATAGACGATTCGTAACTTCTAGAGATAGTTAGTAATTAGCAAAACAAATAAATTTGCCAAAGAAATGATAAAGATCGGATTAGCGGTTCTCAAGTTATGAGCAAAAATGTGAAAAATAGCCGAGTTCTAAAAGTGTTGCATACTTTTCAGATGTTCGCCCTAAGGAACGCAGGAACACTGTTAAACAAGTATTTTCATGAGTAACGGGTATATCGAAGTCGGTTAGAGCCGACTTTAACTTGCGCTCTCGTTTTATATGGAGTTGACACCCAGCTAAAGCGATTTAGTTTGTCTGAGTACTAAGCTTAACTTCCATATTCTCATTTTAGTATGAAAATATAAAAATTTTAATTCTAATTCGTCATGCACATTTACTGTTCTACTTCGTAACGGGTTATATGTAGAATCCTAGCTGATTTACGTAGAAATCAAGGGAGAGGAAGATCATTCACATTTGGTATACAAAGTTTGTATTACAAACATCCTATTTTTTGAAGACCCAAAAGCGGACCATACGGTACAAAAATTATCATCGATCTTATCTCCATCTATCCCATCTATCACGGTCCAAAGATTGTTTAAAAATTTAAAATTCCGGGTGTTTAAAACTTAAACACGAATAAAGTAAATCAAACTAAAAATGTATGTACACAAATTGTAACCACATGCTGCAATAAAGATAATCCCAAAAACTCACCCTCAAAAGTACACATGCAGAGGCTGAGCTAAATGTTTAGCTCTGCTCCTATTAGCTGTTAAAAATAGACTCCAAGGAAACAACCCCATACAGAGACTGATCTTAGGTAAAAATAAGACCAATGTTAATTTAAGCTAGAATTTGTAAGAAATATATTCAGTTCGTAACAAAACCTTCTTGCGTACTCATTTAATGTGGACGGCTCGGCAACGAGAATTGGTCGCGGTCGTAACATTTGGTCCTTCGACGAACTCTTGTGTTTTCCAAGTAAGAGACACAGAGTTGAACCAGCACCCTAAAGTTTCTGTATGCTTAAAAACTACAGCTACGGGTCGCTAAAAATAAATTACTCTTGTTTTCCCCCAAGTGGTAAGAGACAGAGTATAAAACTTAAAAACACAAAAAGAAAGTTACTTTTTGATGTTGTAAAAAAATTATTAAAAAGTGTGGTGTGTCCGAGACCGAAACATCGGGACGAAAAAAAAATTAAAAGGTGGGGCGTGTCCGAGGCCAAAACATCGGAAAGTAAAAAAACATAAAGTGTGCAACTATCCGTAAAAGACGGATAGTAAGCTGATTAATCGCTAAGTGAGCGGTTAAGAAGGAGCAGCACGAAGCAGCTTAGAAGAGGCTGCAAAACCAGTGAAGCGGCAGCAAATCAGCAGAGGAGCAGAAACGGCAGCCTGCATCAGCAGACGAGCAGCAAAGGCAGCCTGCATCAGCAGACGAGCAGCAAAGGCAGCCTGAATCAGCAGAGGAGCAGAAACAGCAACCTGCATCAGCAGAGGAGCAGAAAAGGCAGCCTGAATCAGCAGAGGAGCAGAAAAAGCAGCCGAAAACAGCAGAAAAGCGGATTCGACATCCAGAAGCGGCATCCAAGGAATCAAAAACTGATAAGTTAACTTTAAATTTAAAATAAATTAAGATGTTGTCAGAAAAAACAATAGTACTCCTTAAGCAGCAGTCCGAGATTGTGAATAGGATTTGGACTTTGAGTAAGGTTGAAGCCAGTCAGATTACTAGGGACTTTCAGTTAGATTTAGATGACCTAAGCAAAAGTTTTATTGCAAATCATGGGTCACTGATGAAAATTGGTGTAGTAGATCATGACTATTTTAACAATAAACAGTATGACCAGACAATGCAGGTAGTTGCAGATTTGAGAAGAAAAATAGAGAAATTACAGACAAAGCCAATTGACTGGGAGAAGCAGCTAGATGAAAATACAGGCCAAAAAGATAAAAAAGATGCAGGGAAAACTAATGCTAGCGATGATAGTGTTGCTAAAATATACGAGTTCAACCCAGGGTTTGCTGGAAAAGACGACGTCGAAATATTAAGTGAAAATCTGGAAATAACAAAGTCAGATATTTCGAAAGACGATAGAAACATGTTTTTATTTAGAAGAAGAAAATTAGTACATCATTGGAATGAAGTTACTAAGGATTTGACAGGACTAACAAAGAAATATGGAAAATATATTGATCAGTTAAAATTTGATGTTGATGAATTAATAAAAATATTAGATATGAGGATGAAAGAATGTGAAATAAGTCAGGGCACGACGAGCTCAGAAACTGCAAAACTGGATGAACTTCCCATGTTGCCAAAAATAGTTGTACCAAACTTTTTTGGTGACTCAAAAAGAATGGGATGTCTTTTCAAAAATATTTAACGAGGTTATCGGCTCTAGGAAGGATGTAAGCACATCAAATAAATTCAATTACTTAAAATCCGCACTGAGAGGCGAAGCAAGGAGCATGGTGGCTCATTTGTTGACGGGTTCCGAAGAGAACTATGAGGCCGTTTTGGCGCTGTTAGCCAGACGGTATGAAAATAAGAGAAAAATATTTTCCGAACAGCTGAATCGCTTATTAGATTTACCAAATCTAAATATCGATTCAGCTAAACAAATCAAATGTTTTATAGATTCAATAAATGAAGCCACTCACATGGTGAAAGTAAAAGCAGACATTTCAGAAGAAGTTGATGTCATATTTGCTCACATGGTTTTGAGAAAATTTAATAAAGAAGCTCTTCAAGCATATGAAAACCATGTACGAAAATCAAAAGAGGTACAAATATTGTCGGACGTAATGGAATATTTGGAGCAAAGGTTAAGTTCTCTTTGTTCTATACAAGATGAGGAGAAAAAACAAATTAAAAAACATAATAATTTTATACAAAAAGAAAATTGTCCAATATGCAAGGGTGCAGGACATAATATTTTTCAATGTATGAAGTTTAGAGGAATGAGTCCGGTGGAAAGATCGGACATGGCAAAAAAGGTACAAGTATGTCTCAGGTGCTTGAAACATTCTAGTACCAAAAAGTGCATGAGCGAAATTCTATGTACGCAATGCAACAAACCCCATCACACAATGCTTCATTTCGAGAGAAGAGAGAAAGTGAACACATGTGTCACAAAAGAACAAGCACTATTAGCCACAGCTATTATCAAGGTAAAATCAGTAAATGGAAGTTATGAACATTTAAGGGCATTAATTGATAATGGGTCCCAATGCACCATAATATCAGAGGAGGCAGCACAGATCCTAAAACTTCCTAGAATAAGAGCACATACAGAAATCAGTGGGGTATCGTCCACAGAATCTAGTATGTCAAAACACAAAGTAAAATTGTCCATTAAGGGCCGAGACTACACGAAAGAACCATTTAAAGTTGAAGCCATTGTTCTACAAAAATTGATGAAAGCCTTACCAGGTAAAGCAATGAATGTGGACAAATCAAAATGGGACAGCTACGTTTTAGCTGACCCCGAGTTCAATAAGCCGAGTAGAATAGATGTAATAATAGGAGCAGATTTGTATACTCACATCTTAAAAAATGGAGTTGTTAAAATCGATGGGCTACTTGGTCAAAATACGGACTTTGGCTGGATTGTATCCGGATGCACAAAGTCAAAGGGTGAAAAATTGATAGTCGCAACAACTATCGAACTAAAAGATTTAGAACGCTTTTGGGAAGTAGAAGAGGAGGATAAAGAAGACGAAGAAGCGGAAATCTGCAAGAAAAATTTTATTGACACGAAAAAAAAGACAGCAACTGGAAGATATGTTGTATCTAGCCTTTTTAAAAAAGACATTGAGTTGGGGGAATCCAAAGCACAAGCAACAGCACGGTTCTTAAAGGTAGAAGAAAAAATTGAAGAAGTAAAACTGGGCAATGTTGAGAGTAATCCATCACTACAAAAATGGGATTCTGAAAAGCAGTTATTTCCCCCGGCAGAACCTCACGTTGGAGGTGTTGGTGAGACTAAGAAGACGGTAGGTGAAAATAAAGATGATGAGAATAAAAACACTGCCGTAGATCAAACTGGGTTAAATGTTCAACAGTGTAAGTCAAATGGGGACGATGTGGATGACAAAGATGTGACACCAGGACATTTTATTGTTAAACCAGCAATGAAGGGGACACTTGGGTTCAAAGAGAGAGAACGTGAAGTGCGCAAAATGCAGCAAGCACATAAATGGAAAATAGATATTCAGAAAATAGAAGAAAGAGGTCAGACAGTCATGCAAATAGATACAGATTGTCACCCACCGGAATTGGGAAAAATTGAAAAAGTCCATAAAAGAAAGGACAAACAAGAAATTGTTGTAAAGGCAAAGAAAGAAAAAGGGACAATTAAAAAACCTATACATAAAATATGTCTAATTTCTGGCAATGACTTAAGGGAAGACAATATGAAAATAAAAGGAGTTAAACAGAAGGGAACTTGGGGAAAATCAGAAATACCAGGTAATAGAATCAATATGAAGACACTTGCACGGGTCAGGCTTAAATACGGAGTAGTACCATTTTCATTAGATCGTGAGATACAAATTTTAAAAACCAAACCGAATCGATTTAAATGCGCTCGACCACATATCAGGACATGCTTCTTTAGGAGTAGAATTAAGAATATGTCAAATTTTAAAGGTTGAATCAATTTGAATCATAATTAATAAATTTTAAAACTATGTAATTGTAGTGAAAAAGAACAAACCTAAATCTAAGAAAAATTAATGTAAAAAGAAAACTCCAAGCAACCACCTTTTCTGGCCCCTTGCAGAATGTTTAAAACTTAAACACGAATAAAGTAAATCAAACTAAAAATGTATGTACACAAATTGTAACCACATGCTGCAATAAAGATAATCCCAAAAACTCACCCTCAAAAGTACACATGCAGAGGCTGAGCTAAATGTTTAGCTCTGCTCCTATTAGCTGTTAAAAATAGACTCCAAGGAAACAACCCCATACAGAGACTGATCTTAGGTAAAAATAAGACCAATGTTAATTTAAGCTAGAATTTGTAAGAAATATATTCAGTTCGTAACAAAACCTTCTTGCGTACTCATTTAATGTGGACGGCTCGGCTACGAGAATTGGTCGCGGTCGTAACACCGGGCAATAAAACTAATGAAAATAAGAAGATTAATTCCAAGCCGAATAAGAACGCTTGGACTCGACTTGAGCGCACTTGAGAATCCATAGATCATGTGTCTTCTAAACCCCTATCCCGATGACATAAACAATTGCAACTATAGCTCGTAAATAACACTCAACCAAATGTTCAGTTTGCTCTGGTCAAGTCATTGTCCGAACCCTTAACCCATTGTGTGCTGTAATTTCGCTCACCGATCAGTGGATGTGGTTAAAACACACACAGAACTGATTGGTCTGAGAGTAACCACATACCAGGGGGCCAATTCAGTCAACCGGTCATGCGTTGTTGTCGAAGACCAAACTGGTAGAATGTAAGTCAAGACAGCACCAGAGTTCAGCATAAACAGAGAGCGAGAGAGTATGTTGTTTTAAGTAGGGTTGTCAATATTTTAACGATATATAAATATTTTTGTTGGACGATAAGGGTTATTGCAGTATGATATTTTATGTGCCGATATAGGCGATTGTCAAGATTTTTATAAACGATATATCAGAAAAAATGACTAAGCAAATTTTCATAACATGACTGTCTTCGAAAAATATCGCCCAGAAACCATAGGTCTTAAATAAATCTAGTCAACAACCAATCAATTTCGCAATAGATTTTGCTCTCTTTTACGTTATTTCTTCGTAGAAATTCGATTTCTAAGTAGAATAAATAAAAATTAGTGAGTTTAGCAGGCTCTAGGTCCGAAAAAGTTGTGTTTGTTCAGAACTAAAAACAACTTATGCATTATTGTACACCAAAAATGAGCTGGTTGCCTATACGGTACCGTTTCATCATTCTCCCGAATGAATCTTCAGTAGGCTTATCGCTGTCGAAACCATCGCTTCACCTGCCTTTCCATACAATCAATGTTTTAATCAGTTGGGAACCTCAAAAAACAATAAGAGTAAAAATAGGTCAGGCTAACAACTTTCAACCTTTTGGTGTACCGTATAGGCAACCAGCTCATTTTTGGTGTACAATAACGCATAAGTTGTTTTTAGTTGTGAACAAAGAACTTTTTCGGACCTAGAGCCTGCTAAACTCACTAATTAAACATTAGAAAGGTCGCCAAATAAATTACAAACATAAATAAAAATGATTTTTCATTCTAGTTGGAAAAGACAAAATCCTTTAATGTTTTTATTATTTGAGGTCGATTTATTTTAGACCCATGGTTTCTTGGTTAGATTCTTCGTAGAAGTACGATTTCTAGGTAGAATAGTTAAAAATTGTTTATTTTTTCAGTTTTAATATTTGAGATCGATTTGCGCCGGCTACACTGAGAAAAAAAAGAATAGTTTCTGATGATCCTTACGATATTGAACTATCCATTTCGACTGGATAGTTAACTATCCTTTTTTGGGATCCATTGGATATTTTCGAAGGCGATTTATTTTCGCTTAAAAAGGATATATCAGGAAATAAATTTTTCATTGATCTTTATTGATTCATTGATTTATTCTTCATCAACAAAAGCTAAGAAATGTGAAAAGGATACTTAAAAAATGGATCTTAAAGTGGATATTTGAATATCCATTCTACGGGGATCTTTTTTTTTCTTTGTGTAGGACCCGTGGGTTTTTGGTGAAATCTTCTTAGAACATTCCGAAGATTTCGTTTTTGCTTTACTCTTTATTGATTTTGTTCTGCCTGTCAAATCGAACACCCCAAAACTATAAATTAGTTTCAGAAAATTAAATTATTTCAATTATAAAGTTATCCTATTAGATATAAAAGATGTAACGGACACTAGAAATGGTTATTTGGCAGTGAGGACGTTGTTTAATAACTTTTCCGTTTTCTTAACCTTTAGAACATAACGGTATATCGAAATTTTTTTGGACCCAATATATCAAATATTGATATTGAAAATCAAGATACTATATTGATATTATTTAAATTTTAAAGTTATCCCATCAGAAATATAAGATATACCGGCCACTAGAAGTGGTAATTTAGCAGTAAAGACGTTCTTTAAAAATTTTTCAGGTATATGAAATTTTGACATTGAAAATTTATATATTATCGATATTGATATTTTGAGAAATATCGTCAACCCTAGATTTTAGCAAATTTTATCATACATCCGAGCCTAGGTTGAAAGCTTACATACCGATGCATACATACAAAGAACATCTTTTAAGTGCGTGAATTTTGTCAAATAGGTCCGAGGAAAAAAATTTTAAAATGTGCGTTCTCTCCTCTCACAACTAAAGAGAGCCAGAGATTGGAGTTGAAGGTTGTTTCGGTACCTCTATTCTATGTAATGTAAAATTGGCTAGGCAGCTCCAAAGGGGCCAAGCCAAGCTTCTCTCAATTCTATGTGGTCCCGCCAAAACGGTCGATTACTGACACTGGCAAACGCGGTCCTCCGTTTACGACCTCTGGTTAAAACAAAAGTTTTTTTGCAGCGTAAGATTTTATAAGTTAATTTAGTTTCGGAAACTTAGCTATTGGGTTCCAAATTAAATGATTTTTCACTTTAATATCAACAATCCCAAAGAGTGCACAAAGTTAACCAAAAACTGAAAACAAATAAAACTAAACTACAAACAAATTTTCTATCAATATTTACTTTGCATTTTCTGTGTTGGGTGCGGCGGCCTGCATAGAAGAGGTTGATAATGTAGCATTATCCAAAAGCTATAAGAATACAAAAACAAAAATTAAAAAAATTATAAAATTATAAATAATCATAAAATGTAAATGGTAGTTATTATGTAACGGTTCTTTAATTTCAATTTTTTTTTACAGCCAATCGTTTCACTTACTTTTTGGTGCTTTCAAAGTAAATTAACAAAAAAGATTGATTTTTTCGACAGTAACAAATTGATTGTTTTTTTTTTAGTATTTTAAATGTGTTTCCTTACCTCACTTGACAACATGTGCAGCGGAACGCCCAGATTATCGCCTTCATAGCCCAGAACAGCCCCAAGTTTGACAATATAAATGCCAGAGAGCCGGCGCAGCGATTGCAATCGTAGACGTAGGTCGGTTAATCTGGAAAGTGTTCTAGAATATTTGAAAACATTTGCTTACGGTTCTTGGGGTTAGAAGTACGCATGAAGGGTTAGAATGGGCGGACGAAAGAATTTTGAGTACCAAAAATAAACACAAAAAAGTTTATGCAACACAAAAGTTTGTAAAGGCAAACAAGACAATCGATACAAGCTAACTAAATAAATTAAGTTGTCCCTGATGTGGGGGAATGCATGTAGAATAGAAAGGATTGTGCCGAAAAGTTGGAATTGATCAGTTTAGTATAATTTTGAAAATATTGTATTGAAAAAGAAAATTTGAATGTGATGTGCGGAAGGTGAGCAGGATAAAAAAAATAAAGCAATAAAAGGCCAATAACAAAAGTTTTTGATATTTCAGAGTTGAGGAAGCACATAGGAAAAAATTGGGGGAATATATAAAATATGTAACTACAGCTACTATAACGACTACTCAAATAAATTTAGAATATATTAAGATTTATTTGGATCAAATATAAAAGGGCTCTTAGCTATGGATGTACAAATAGCACATATAAAAATAGTGATTTCTTTAACCTAATCAATATTTGGTTCCATTTAGTTGCTGTACTATTTTGTGCTATTCGTATAACCTAGCTTCCTATAAGATCCAACTTAATCTACATTCTACATCCAATTAAAATAAATAAATGCCGCCCAACTAACTTCGATTCTTCCCAACTGATACATACAATTCATATGCATCTCTAAGCTCAAGGGGCACCCGCGTATCATTTCGTTCCGCCCTTGGCACTGGCTACCACAATACCTTACCTTTCATACGTATGTTGAGACTGTTCCTCAGAGCCCTCAACAGAACGTAGCAACTGATCGGCTGCATCTTGTAGACTAACGACTCGTGGTTCACAACGTTCCAATTCAGCACGCAGATCCTTGAATTTCTTGAATTTGGCCTCGAGCACAGAACGCTCTTCGGTTAGATCTACCGGCTCGGAAGCCTTTATATTCTGTTCGGTACGTTTCAACCAATCCACAAGCTCATCAATGGTCTGATGGAATTCACTATTTCCCATCAGAGCGGTCTGGAGCAGACCCTGCCATTTCGTGGCATTGATACAGACATTATTCCAGCGTTCGTTGTCAGCTTCGAGGCGTGAGCGTAATTGTCGCGCCTTCTCCGTGTCCAGTGTATGAGTGGCTAAATGATCACCAACCACATTCAAGGAGGAGATAATCGATTTGTGACTCTCCAGATCAAGCAGAAACTCGCGATGGTCCTGGGTGACATCTTCGAGAAGTTCAATATTTGAGGGCGGAGTACTTTGTGCTTTTTGCGTGCTCTCGGCAAATTGCAGCCATTGCTCCAGACGCCACAGATCATTGTCGATCTGTTGCCAATTGCGTTGCGTGCAGAGCGGACACGTTAACCGGCCGACCTCACTGAGGAATGGAGGGAAAGAGCAAGATAAGAGGGGATTAGAAATGAAATAATTTAACTTCTTTAGTTGTCAGACAATGGCTCTAAGCAGAGAGTGAAGTATCTCTCTCGCTCTCTCCTTTTAAGTTTAAGCCATGTCCTCTCTTGCTGTGCTCCACCCTGGAGACTGTTGACTCATTTTTAATAAAGCCAACAGCTTTTGTCTAGTGGAACATTCACATAGATCCACGAGGAACACAGCAGGAGAGGTTAAGGCACACAGGAATGTAATGGATTATTGTGTATACCAGGTAGCGAGTTGGATAAACACTTACTGTGTACAGTTGTACCTGTAGGATGCAGGTAACAGACACCTTGACATCGACATGAACAAGCAGGTTCAAGCAGGATTTTAAATGTGTGTGTGTGTAATATTAGACGTGTGTGAGTGTTTATGCGTAAGTCAGCAGCGAAATGGAAAGCAATAGAAACATGTTTGTTAGATTAGGAACAGAGTTGGAGTAGGGTTATAACAAAGGTATAGTTTTTGCAATTTAAGCGTAAGAAATAAGTGATACCTTTGCATACGACCTCACTCTTTACCGAAACCAAAACACCAAAGACAATCAGTTCTAAAAAAGCTTGCAAAACTACTGTATTTTACCCAGTTCTTCATTCTGCTAATTATTTTATTTCGAATTAATTTTAAATTTAACCTGGGAAGCCCGATACGATTTCTATAAAGATATTGGTTTACATATCATATGTATTAAAAAAAAAGCATAATTTCGGCCATTTGGCATCAGTTATCAGAAACCACACTCAAGCGCTCCGATGCAACAGAGCTTACTGGTTTTTCTAAGTCGAAAAGCACTGGAAATGTGTCTTTCTATTCCATTCACTAAATACTAAAACATTGCCGAAAAATATCACTACAAAGTATTTGTTATCCCATGGTGATATAATATATCGTTTTTCAAACCAAAAAATCTATATTGCGATATATAGTATAATCAGGCGTGTTCTCAATCCCATTACTTTTTAAGAAATAAACCGAACGTAACTCCAATTCGGTTTCGTTTTTGTGCTCTCAATTCCGAACGAAATGGCTGTCTTTTTACTTTTTGCAAACCACTGGTACAAAAGAGAATCGCACTAGATACACAAAAGGGAATTCACAAGTCGAAGCGAATCGATCGAAAATTGAGCAGTCGAAGATGATTTTAGGTATTACTTTCCGGTTTGGCTGGGCCAAAGAAAACCTAACACTGAAGCAGACTTTGCTGCGTCCTCAACATTTCGCTCAGATATAAGTCAGCTGTTTTCTGTAATTTTGAATTTTTGAGACTATGTCCGTCTTCCTCTAAACAACTTGTTTTTCTAAGTCGACAAAAATTTTGAGTCACAATTAATGTTCTCTTAGTTAGGATGGAGTTAACATCACTCAAAAAAGAGAAGCGTTTCAAAATGCGCTTCCATGTTAGATTTCCTTTGGCATTAAACCAAAAAATTCCTTTCAAATCAAGTAGAAAAAGTTAAAAATCAAATTCACTAATCACAAATCAAATTTCACTAACCATTTCTAAATTGATCACAGAATTCAGAAAAATTTACTTTATGTACATCTTGGCAATTACTTTTCATTACACCGACCAACAAGCATTACTTTTCAAAACAAAAAACTCTTTCGTTTTGGTGTTGCGAGAACATGAATTCCACTTTCGAAAAGTAGCCGTGGAAGTGGAATTGAGCACATGCCTGAATATTTTCGGCATCCCTACATTTTAACGCTTCTTTTTTGTGCTCTTGTACACGAACACAAGTCATCTGTTATAAAATGAGAGTTTATACAGGATGCCGTTCGTCTAAAAAGTTTTCTTTTGGAGCATTTGAGACATTAATTTGAAGGATTATTAAAAAAATGCCACTTTAACTCCACATAATCAAAAAATTTACAAATCTAAATTAAATTTTGGTTTTACCAAAGATTTATAGTTATTGTAGATGACTTGTAGAAGATTTATAGATTTTCTGAATACATAATAAAATTATTAAAATATTTACTTAGAAGCTTCCTTTAAAAATTAAGTAAATGTTGGAATCATTTCATATTAAGCCATTTCCTGTTTTACATTTGAGAACGTTATTCTTTAATCTATTGTAGAGGAAAATATGTCCACATTCCTTCAAATTTTTAGAATGAAGAACTCTATTTAGTTTAGCAAGCCTTTGTAACACGTAAAATGAATTTGAAATAAAAAAATGTTTGTTCTTACCTTGCATTTTGATCGTGCTGCTGTCGCGCCTTCCACTGCGATTGCAGTGTGTCAAAGCGCAGCGTCAACTCTGTCACGGTCTCCACTTGGGCTGCCTGGTTATCGGCCTTGCACTCGCTAACCAATAGATGACTCAAATGCTTAACCAACTCGGTAGATGACTGAGCACTGCCCAATAGTTTGGCTATCTTCTGTGGACCTGGTTTGCGTGTTTTGTCCACAATGGTGCGCTGCAGTTCATCCAGATTTTGTTGGCATTCGGTAATGGCCGTCTGCAGTTCCATTATGTAGGCATCCTTGGCCGTAATGGAGGTTTCCCGTTGCATTTGCTGAGCCTGCCGAAGCTTACGCTGTGACAGGGTATTAACCTGGACGGCGGCATGAGCGGTTTCCGCAATGGGAATAGCAGCAGCAGCTGCTTTGGCTAGCCAATTGGTTTTAAGAGTGATCACACGTGTGTGCACTGTCTGCCACAGGGTGGTATATGAGGAGATCAGTTCCAGCAGTTGCTTCATTTGAGGCTGCTGTTTGGTTCGCGATTTGGCTTCTTGAGCGAGCGCATCGGCCTGCTGAACCTGATTCTGGGCTTCTTGCAGCTTACGCTCTACGCTTTCCAACCGTTGCAGTACGGCTTGGGGATCAGCATTGGATTGCTGTTGATCTTCTATGCTGGGAAGTTGCTCTAACGATTTCTGTATGGCGTTTAGAGAATTGGTAGCCTCCTGTTGGGCAGACTGGAATTCCCGCAAGATTTTGGCATCTTTATCGATGGCATCGAGTAGGGCAAGATATCGGGGTGTCAGTTGACGCCACTTGCTCAGCATTACCTTAGTGGGTAGCGTTAGTTTTTGTATGTTTTCGGGCTCCACACCAGAACTCATGGTTAACTTCGCATAGGTATGCTCGAGGAGACGCAGATTTACGGATTGGGTGTTCAGTTCCTCTAGTTTCGATTTCAGTTCTTTTTGTCTTTCTTCCAGCTTCTGTTTGCTGGAGCTTTTCTGATCGCGCTCAAAGCTAGCCAATTGGGTTTCCTGTTTACCCAACCAACTTTTATGCTCGGTGGTGAGTTTGATAAGTTGTTGCAATAAATTCCAGACACTCAGAATACGTTGCTTACGCTCCGCGGATTGACTACACACGTTCTTCCAGCGCTGTTCCAGATTTTGAGCGGAGCTAGCCAGACCTGTGGTGTTGACTTGAGTACGCCAACTGTCTGCATCATTGAGAAGCATTTCCACCAGATTCAGTACCTCACCCACATTGCTGCTGTGATGTTCGATAGAACGTTGAATCTGCTCGTGTTCGCGCAGTTTGGATTCAATGACGTTGGGCGTATAGCTTTCAAAACTTAAGGGTTTATCCAGTTGGGACTCTACTTCAAAAAGCCAGGATCTGATCAGAGCTATTCTTTCTTCGAGCCGGAGAAGGGTCATTTTGAGCTCTCCTATCTTAGTGGAACGCTGTTTGCACTGATACTTGAGGCGCTGCCAGCGATCTATGAGTAAATCACTTTGTTGCTGGACCTGACCACGTACTTCGGGCTCCGCATAGAGTTGCAGGAGTTCTCTACTAGTCGAGAGCAGCCACTCGCGTTCCTTATCCCTTAACAGTAGTTCAGAGTTTATCTGCTGCTCCAATTGCTTGGCTGCCTGTTCGGGATTGGTCAGTGACGAGACATCTGGTTGACTTTCCACACGTTGTTCTAGACGATGCAACCATTGAGAGATGCGTCCATAGCGGGTTTGATAGTTGGACAAAAGCGAGAGACGTTCTTCGATGGTATTAATTAAGGCAGCCAACTCATAATCCAAGTCGGCATGCTGTTGCCATAGTAACCAGCTACGTTGACGCATCGACTTCATGTCGTGCGGGCTAATGCACTCCTTGAGCTCTTCCTGAGTAACGGTGAGACTCTCCAGGGCGGGAGTCTGCAAGCCCAATTGAAGACGTTGTGCACGCAGTTTTCCCAAGAGTTGTTCTATTTCGATAGGCTGAGTGGGTAAGTGGTCACCATTAGCATGGGCATCCAACAGCTCTTGCGCCAGAGCAAACTCCTTTTGCAGCTGCTTTACTCTTTGTTCATATGACTCAGATAATTGATTGATTTTTTTCAAAAATCCTTGCCAGGTTTCTAGAGCGGCTTTCAGGTTATTTATTCTTTGACCCACACTAGCTTGCTCCATCCGCATGGCCGTGGCCAAGGCCTCATCGCAGTGGCTGGATAGTTCCTGTTGTCGCGCCTGCAACATTACACTCTGCTGTTCACCTTGCTGTAGTTGTTGCACTAGACCATCCAGGCGTGCCTTGAGATGTGGCACTCGCTTCAGGTGTATATATCTCAACTGCAGATTATTCCGCTCGGCCTCCCGTTGCCTCAACCAATCTAGTAAATTGGCCAATTGCTGCCGATACGCCGTCCAGTCAGCCACTCTGCGTTCCAGTTCACCATTCCTTTGCATTATCCGGGACAAGGTTTCATTGTGCAAATTGGTTAAAGCTTTGTATTGCTCCGACAATTCCGTCTCGAGTGGCGTTTCAGCCAGCACACTCTGCTGGGAGATAAGCAAGTTCTGGTGTATGGCACACAATTGTTGCTGCTCTCTTAGGCTACTATAATCCTCGGGTATGGCGCAGGAGAGGAAAGATTGTACATGTTGCAAGTACTGACGCCACAGGCGCAAAGCCTCGGAACTATTTTGAGTTCTGGCCAGACGTGTGGACAGTCGATGATATTCCTGGAAAGTATCCTGGAATATTTTCTGCCACATGGCCAACACTTCAAGTATACCATCATTGTTTGTATTAGCCATCAGATCATTATCCTGTTGACGTTGGCTTAGCTGTCGCAGTTGCTCTTCGGTTCTGGCCAGAGTCGAAAGATGAGCACGCAAAGCGGCCAACTGTTCCTCGCTTTCTTTGGGTGTCTTTGGCGGCTCACGGGTTAGATCCTGTAAGAGATACCAAATGAAAAAATTATTATTGGTTTAATAATTGAGAAGACCACCTACTCCCTAACCAAGTCTCCAGTTACGTTCATTGCTTGGCTTCTCTTCGCCCAGAAACAATAATAAATCCATTTGCAACTCTTCTACCGCCAATCAACTGGCAATGACCTCATGCAAACGACACACGCGCGAGCTGTCCCAACTTCAAACTACTGTCTGAGGCGGTGGTGGAAAGGGAGAACACCAAACTAGTTGGCTTGTGGGGCATGTGCATTTCAAATGACAGCACACTGTGGCACGAAAGCGTTTGGAATTAATGCAAATGAAAAGACGATTTGTTCTAAATTTTGGCACTGGCTGGCTACAGTGGTTCAAGGAACAGTTTTTGCAGAAAAAAAAGAATTAACCTCAAGTCGTAAAATGATTTCGAATTTTATATACAAGTCGGGGCTACCTTATCATTTAATTATTTAACAATGGTTAATGCTCGATATCTATAGGTTCAAGTTTTTTTAGATGAAGGTTTTGGTTTTAACCTTGGATCGGCTTGGCAAATTAACTAGAAATTTTCTTCATATTTGGAAAAACCAGATTTACCTAGACTTGAGTCGAAAATCCAAATGTTCAAATGTTCGTTTTAATTTTTAAAAGACATTGGCGAGCAACAGAAAACGATGCGGTCTATTGAATAGGAGCTTACATCGGTGAACCGCCGCGGGTTTCTTGTCAAGTTTTCTTTAACAAGGTCAAAAGGTTTTTTCAGTTTTATAAAATAATGGGCTAAAGAGTTTATCAGCTAGGTATAGACCAAAATCTGTGGTCTCAATACCAGACAATAAATCCGTTTACTGAATACTTGGCCTTTGAGGCCAAAACAGGGCTAGTTATATTAAGACTCAACAATTAACCCTGCTCCTAGTGTGCACAACACTGGACTGCGAATTTAATCAAGTTTGTTTATTTCGGCTTGCTGACGTACTAAAATATCATGGTCAGCCGTTAGTTCATCTTTCAGCCGCAGGTACGCGTGCGCTCTTAATCTGGTTCAGTTCTGCATTCCTAATAGAAGCACTATTTTAATGACAGGAAAAAACCAATTAAATTTTCCTAATGTTTAACATGCTTAATCGTTCCTCCTGTTGCGTAGAGTCCTGAATATTAAATGTAAGCATACCCCTTTTGGTTGACCCCTTCGACAGCTGTCATATATTAAAATTTCATAAACCTGCCCCTATCCGCCCAGTATATACACATAACTATATTCACGCCTCTTATATCAATCAATAATGAACCATAATGGGACAACACTGTCCGGAACCACTGTGAGTTAGGTTGGCTTTTGTACACACACGAAAAGTTTTTCAACTTTTAACCCACTTAAAATAGCATGTCCTTCGTATTGGATTAACAATAACAACAACTGCGACCGGCACTTGGGCATGTTCAGGTTGCTGTTGTTGTCATTGTACTCCCCCTTGTTTTGGTTAGTGTGGGAATTTCCACACGCTAATTCTAGCATATGCAAATAATCATTGGTCGTCTATAATCGATATAGATAGAGTTCCGTTATTCAACTCACCTGCTGCACATTGTTGAAGTAAACCTTGGCCTGCGTCACCTCTTTGTCCAGCTCTTTGCGTTCTTTGTCCTGAGTTTCAGCCACATTGGCCAAAGTGGTAATGGCATTTTTACATTCGGATAAACGCTGACCCAAAGCATCCAATTCACCTTGCATTAGGGCTGAAGCATCTAAGCCCACATCGGCAGCTATTTTGGCCACAATGTCACGCAATTCCAACAGACGATCATTCTGTGTGCTCAAATTGTCTTGGCAGACCTGAGAAGAGAACGGGGTAAAATGATAAATTGTTAATTAAAATTAAACGATATTTATTTCATGTTTGTAAAATAAATTGTTGGTCAAATCATTCAATAACAAGCCCAATAAGGATATCAGCTGGGTCCATCCCAACAAACTCATTGAGCTAATGACAAAGAAACTCGAATTCAGAGTGGTTAAGGCTTATCAAAAGACTCTTTCAGTGCTGATTAAATTCTCAGAAATTCGATTGGTCAAAATTCTTTTCAAAAATATATCACAAAACCACAAAAAATAATACATTTCCTATGAAACGAAAAGTTTAAACAGGAAATTTACAGTTGTATTTATCGATAACCCTTTGGTTTCTTGAGCCTGGGAAAGCACAATCTTTTTAAGGGTTTATCGAACGGAATAACATAATGTTATGTTAGGTTGAGATGGCTAAAAGACAGTAAGACTGTCCCTACACTTAGGCCAAGATCGGCCCGTTGTGATACCATATATTAACCTATTAAGTCAGCGGGTTCCTCCCGACCGAACCATTGTGACGACGTGTAAAATTTTAGTATAGACGGAAATATCTATCTGAGATACTTCCGAGAGGTTGAGTAGAAAGTAGTGACCAAGAGTTTTGAGTCTTCTTCTACTAAGAGCTGGGAAATAAAGAAGATGTAGTAATGTCTCCTACTTTTCCTCACACTTGCAGCTTCTAGAGTAATGAGTGTCTGCCGATGAAAAAGTGACCCGTTAGGGTTCCAACCAGAATTCAGATGTTTTCACTAGTTTGGCGCAAAACACTTCTGGTTCGGTTTAAACAAGGGCCGCATTACCCTTTATTTACCGTGCAAACCGGAAGCTTATTCCATCGTTCCGTAGCCAGGCGCCAGGATTCATTCCTTGAGACTAAAATACAAGTAAAATACTCAAATTCGACTGTGATCCTACTCTCATTGATCCAGCCACGGTATTTATACATACAGGGGTTTTCTAAAAATCTTTAGAGATTTTCCAATAAACGATTTCGAACTAAACTTGGAGTTTTTTTCGAAGAGACAAGAATAAAATCGGATACTACAATTTGTAGAAGAAAAACCATACTCATCGCATCTCATCTGGCTTTGAGCAGGCGGTTTTAAGTCGCTCATCTTTCGACATTTAATCTAGTAGACGGGCTCATGGCGGAGTTAACATTAATTAATCTTAATTCCGCAATGGCCGGGCATTCTTGTGTGCCTTAACATATTAATTCATACCGCTTAAATAAGAAATGCTAACGTTTATACGAAAACCTCTTGAGATTTCTGGGACACTCCCAAAAGATTTTCTTCAATAACATTTTCATCTTTATTTCCGTGCGTTCTGGAACCAAATGTACCTACCGAAAAAAAGTTCATAAATTTTTTTAAATCGATTTTTGAGTTCAGCATTCCAAACTCTATTAGTGCTAAATTTTTGAAATATAAAGAGATATTTTCTTCTATTATCATCATCGAAACTCTTTAGGATTAAATTTACATAAGCTTTAACTTGCTAGACAGCTTTAACTGCGTTAAATTGAGTCTTGCTCGAAACTCTTTAAAATTCCATTAATAGGCAGGAAAACCTTTAAGCTAATCACCCTATTTAAATCGGAACACAAAAATCCAAATTTACATTAAGATTACTTGGGGATGGGCAATGCAAATGTCACTTGTTTATATTTAGCTTCTCACATAACAAAGTATTTAGCTCAAAAGCTGGCCGGGTCCGTCAGTCCCTCTTTTTCGGGGCTGCAGGCTGGCTTGCTGCTTATCAATTGTTTCGTTGGCGACTGCATTTCTTGGTCTCTCCCCTACCCAACCGAGCAAGTGTCGAGCACTTTCATTTTCAATTTGGGAAAACAGGTCACACAATTTAAAGGCAAAACTGAGAGCTCACTCGTTAGCTCGGCCCTTTAATATGTAATGTGTGTGTGTGTGTGCGTGCCTTTATGATATCATCTGCAAAGTATTTCTAATGCTTTATCAAAACAAGCAAACAAACGCTCTGGCATTGAAAATCGCATTAAGAAATATTTTATATTTATCTTAAAATTGTTTTTTGGCTAGCGGGATTTTGGTGCTGTTGATAAAACAGCTAGCTGCTATATAAACATACGACCGGTTGATAAACTCTGGCCGTGTGAAATGACAGTTGGACATTCAATAATTACACCGAATACACTAGTTTACACCCAAAAAACCTTTTTTTTTAAATTTTTTTTTTTTTTTTTTGTTTTTTTTTTTAAATTTTTTTTTTTTTTTTTTTTTTTTTTTTTTTTTTTTTTTTTTTTTTTTTTTTTTTTTTTTTTTTTTTTTTTTTTTTTTTTTTTTTTTTTTTTTTTTTTTTTTTTTTTTTTTTTTTTTTTTTTTTTTTTTTTTTTTTTTTTATTTTTTTTTTTTTTTTTTTTTTTTTTTTTTTTTTTTTTTTTTTTTTTTTTTAAAAAAAAATTTTTTATTAAAAAAATTTTTTTTTTTTTTTTTTTTTTTTTTTTTTTTTTTTTTTTTTTTTTTTTTTTTTTTTTTTTTTTTTTTTTTTTTTTTTTTTTTTTTTTTTTTTTTTTTTTTTTTTTTTTTTTTTTTTTTTTTTTTTTTTTTTTTTTTTTTTTTTTTTTTTTTTTTTTTTTTTTTTTTTTTTTTTTTTTTTTTTTTTTTTTTTTTTTTTTTTTTTTTTTTTTTTTTTTTTTTTTTTTTTTTTTTAATTTTTCATTTTTAAAAAAATTCATCTCCTTTTTTTTTTTTTTTTTTTTTTTTTTTTTTTTTTTTTTTTTTTTTTTTTTTTTTTTTTTTTTTTTTTTTATTTTTATATTTATAAAAAATTTAAAAATAATAAAAAATTTTTTTATTTTTTTTTTTTTTAAATTTTTTAATTTAATTAAATTTTTTTTTTTTTTATATCTTTGCTATGGCATAATGACCCTACTAATGATCGACCCGAAACTGTGCGTTAATTTTTAAAGCAAATAAAACCAAGAAAATCGACAAAATTTCTGTGTGTGTCTAGCATAATAATTTATGACCACAAACTTCATAAAAAAAAGTTACTTCACATGTATGTAGAGGCCCCCTTCCACCCTTCCCTTTGGACCTATTACAAGCGATTACAAATGACGCGCACGAAAAAAAGGAAATTGATAGGAAAAAAATCAATGTAATTACTACCTGTTCCATTTGCAGCAACAATTAAAGCTTCATAGCTTAATTTTTTTGTTTTTGCCGCTAAAATCGCCCACTCCCACTTACCTTGGCATGTTGTATGGTATCCAAGGGCTGCTCCAACGGCTTGACGCTATCCATTTGCTGGTCAATGCAACTCTTTACAGCCGCCGAGGCGTTACGGTATTTATCCCAAAGTTCGACAGCTCGCTGATAACGTGTACACAATTGCTGCAAGTTGTCCGTGGTATCATTCCAAGCCACTACCGCATCCTGCACGGCTGACTCAATTTGTTCGACAATTTGTACATCACAGCTCTCGATAAGGGGTTTGGCCGCACCCTTAAGCTCATCAAGTAATTGTTCACGATTGTGAAGATCACCGGCAAGACCCTGTCGAGTCGAAAATGTAAATTAATTATTATAAACGCGGCAACAATTTTTTTAAAGCGATGCGCGCGCGTTTCGAAGCTAACGTCAACTGTTTGGACGCCACCAAAAATTCACGTAGCAAGCGCTTAACATAAGCCAAAGCTTACGTGAAAGTTTTGAGGAAAAGCTCTTTTGTTATAGAAGTATTGGGTTCACAGTTGTGTGTCGGGTATATAAATTTTGCGTTAAAGTGGTTTGTTGGGCTCACGAATGCACTTGATAAACTGAGCCCGACAAGGGCTACGCTTGCTGTTTTTGTAGCAAAAATTTTGACTGGAAGCAGATGCTGATAAGCATCCATGAGAAAAATACTCTTAGCAGGTAGAAAGAGCGAGAAGTAAACAAAGTCATAAATAGGGTATGATCCCTAAATGCAATGGTTGGCATTTGATTTTAAATTTACGTTTCGTTGGTTTAGAATGGATTAAATATTTTATATTATTTTTTTTTTTTAATAAATTGATTGGAATAAATATTTTATAGTATTTTTTAAAAATAAATTCATTAATATTATTAATAAAAATATTTACTATTTAATTACATTTTCCTTTAAACCCGTTTTAAATCGTAAAATCGTTTGGATTGATTGATCAAATAAGCTTTCGAAACTCTTTATGTACTGTGCAGAATAGAAAAACTTACCTCCAATCTCTCTGTGGCCTTTCGCAGACGCTCGTAGTCAACCTGTCCATGGACTCGAATAAGTTCCATCATAAAGTCCGTTTCCTGTACCGAGCCATGTACTAGCTCTAGTTGACGTTCATAGCGTAGCCAAAGTGCCAATCGATTTCGGAGAATGGCCATAATATTGGTGCACTTGCTCTCCAAGAAGGCATGATCGTCCTGCAGCTGAGAGATGTCACGTTCCAATTTCACCGGCGACACCGACATCTTCAGGCGCATTGGCAGTGTGTGCAGCATTTGACGTATGCGCATGATTTCCTGCCAACTCGAAACAAGTTCTTCACCCGCACCTTGACAATCTTGGACTGCCTTTTCGAGAGCTTCGGCTCCCTGGCGTTCGGCTGCTTCGCACTCATCCAGAATGACAGAGATTTTTGCCTGATGTTTGCGCTGATTGCTTATACCCTCCTGGATGGCCTGCAGTTGATCTCGTAAGACAGAGGCGCCCTCTAGTTCCTCAGCAATTTGGGTGCTGATCTTATGCGAGAGAGCGAAAAGCTCACCCACCTTTTCCGGTTCGATTGCGGGCTCTTGAAGACCAATGCGTCCCAGCTCGTTGCCAATGAAGCCAACTCGCGTGCGTAGTACCTGTATGCGTTCAATGTAGAGACAAAGCTCTTCCTCGTTTTTAATCACACCCTTCATACTGGTCATGGTCAGATAGATTTCCTGTAGTTCACGCTCCACTAGCTTTAGCTTCTCATCTGCGGCAATATCCTCCGAGGACAGACACTGGACAATATTGTGTTGGATTTGCTCTATGGCCTGAGAGATGGCTTGCCAGCGATCCTCCAACTGTGCATGGAACTGACGTTGTAACACTTCGTCAGCTAGGGGTATTACCTGAAGAGACTTCTCAAGACTGTGACTGGCCTCGTTGCGTATATTGTTGTAGACACCAAATCGTGCCTTGATCTCCCAGAATTGACGCATATGTTCGATTGGTTGTTGGGTGGGTTGTTGCGAAGGGATTTGAATCTGGCGTAGCTCCTGTTCGGCTTCGCGTACAAAGGCCTCCATTTTGTCGGTCTGCTGTTCGTATTGTACCCAAATCTCCTTGAATACCAGCAAGCGGTGCAGGTATAAAGCAACCTCTTCACGAAGCTTAAGCAACACTATCAAAGCCTCATTGGTTTGCTCCACCAGATTGGGAGCTTGAACCAGTTGTTGCAGTTTATTGGATATTCCAGATAGTTGAGTCATTTTTACATAATGATGAGAGATATCATTGCTCAGGGACTGATAGAGAGTGGTGTACTGATCATAGTCAGCGGATGTAACAGCCGAAAGATCGGGTACACGTTGTTGGGCTACCTGTAACCACTGCAGTTCATCACGCATGCCTTTTTCGAGGACAGTCCAACGGGAGGCTGCCTGTACTAGTTTGGACGAACGTTCCGAGGCTTTGTCCAATAGCAGAGTGGCTCTGTTGTAGAGTTCCTTGTGTAAGTCCGAGTGTTTCTCACGTGTTTCGCTGTCTATATTTTCTTCCAGAGACTCCAGCATGGCGCGACAATGACTAAGATTCACAAAGAACTTGCGCTGCTTTTGTACCTCATTGTTAAGCTGTTCCAGAGAACTAGATACTATTGGACTTTCCACTAACTTATCGGCCAGCACGGTGATGTGCGTGAACTCCTTAAGCGTCTGTTCATACTCTTCAGCCAGAGATTGCAATTGTAGTAATCGCTCTCTTTCAGCTTGTATATTGTTGCCTATGTTTTTACTTGACTCAAAGACCAAATGAACCTGCTGTGGCATTTTCTTGCCTGGGAAGTCACGCTGGAAGGCTCGAGCGCTTTGCATTACTTGAGCTAATTCCTCTTGGGCCAGTTCATGCTGGTGCTCTAGTTCATCTAACTGCTTTAGTTTGGCAGATAAGGTGTAATCCTGATTTGTGGTCAAGTCGTATCGTTCTTGCAATTGCTCCAGTACGAGGGAGATATCCAGTAAAAGTAATTCAAAGCTGTGCCATTTGTCATAGTCCTTGGTATCTTGGAGCTGGTTTTGTTGAGTGACTTGTTCAACAGCTACCACATGCTCCTTTAGAGTATCCACGCATTGAAGAAGTTCTGGTTCAACAGGCTTCTCGGAGTGTTGAAGTTGGCTGTCTAAATGATTGACATTCTCCTTGATGGTATGCAGTTCTTCGTTCAATTGGTGGTAGTTATCCAGTTTTTCTTCAGAGGGACCTTCGTTGGAATTTTGACGTATGAGGTAAACACGATACTCGATGGTCTCCAGCCAAGTAGATACCTTCTCAATCACGGTAATCACAGTGGTTTGTATAATGGTCTGATCACCACTGTTTAGAGCGTCATCCAATTTCTGCAGACTTTCATTGACTTCTTGTGAACGTTGTTCGCTTGGTACCTGTTTAATCTGTTCGGACAGCGTGGCCAAATGAAGAATATTACTGAGTGAAGTGGATTGTTGTTGTAGTTGAGGAGTGGTTGAGGCCTGTTTCAATTGCTTAATGCGATCACCAATGGCTTCTTTAATAGCCTGAGTTTGCTGGGGGGATTGTGTTTGTGAACCAGGATAGTGCTGGAGGGATTCGCTCATAATGAGAGCTTGGGATAGTTGTAGAGGGGTCTTGTCCACACTGGTGGTTGCACTAAACCATACATTCGGTTCGTTCAGATTGTTATCTGGTCCAGGCGTGATGGGTACCACCAGCTCTTCGGTGGGGGAAGCCACCTCTTCAATGGCCACGGAGCGGCCAGGCTTAGAGCTCTGTTGTTGGGAAGAAGCTATGCTTACTTTGTTTTGTTCGGTTATGTGCACGGGCAAGTCGGGATACTCATCATAGACAGTGGTTTTAGTGATCTGCAATTGTACACGTTGAGGCTTCTGTTCATCAGACTCTGGCTCAGGCTCTGGTGTAACACATGGCACGTCCTCAATTTGTTGGTTGGTGGAAACGACTATTCCCGATTCGGTTAGCAATTCTGGAGCTATTTCAACAGTCACACTTATCTGTGGCTCCTCTGGTTCGCTCTTCTTCTTTTGTTGCTTATCCTTTTTGGACTTTTTATCCTTCTTGGGCAGCTCCATGGTCTGTGTGTATTCATAAACCGTTGGCTCGGCCACCGAAGTATCCGAATCGGCTGGTATGGCTACTGTAGTCTTCACCTCCAGCTCGTAGGGCTCGGATATTGAGGTGGCGGTCAGTGAGTGGTCTTCTAAAGATACGGGTTGTTCTTGCTGGCCCTCACGTGGTGTGGTTTGTACTTCACCATCGCTAAACTTCAGCAGTTCATGCGTCGAGGTTTCCTCATGGACCAACTCCGGCTTAACAGGTATACTCAACTCTGTGGGTTCGGGTGTCAAAGTCTGTACCTGTATCTCACTGGTGGTGGTGGTCTCCGTGCCAGTCGATTGCTCTGTTGTGGGTACAGGCAAGTCAATGGTCATCTCCTTGACCAAATCTTGTACCAATGCTGGCACTACATCTTGACTGCCCGGCTCCACAGCTGCTTCACGTGGTGACTCCTTGGGTGTGGTCTGTAGCTCTTTTTCTATAGTGGTTGTCACTGTGGTTTGGCTTGAGATCTCTACCGTTTCGGCTGGCTGACCACTCACATCTGTTTGCATTTCCGTAGTGGACAGCTCCACGGTATCAGGCTTCCGTTGTTCTTCCTCAGTTCTCGGAGTTGTCTGAGCCTCAGTCTCGGTTATTTCTATGATCATAGTCTGTGATTCATTCTCTTGGTTTTCAGGATGTACATCTAGACTAGTCTGTACTGAAATCTCATCGAGCTTGGGTTGATGTTGTGGCGAGGTTTGCACAGACTTGATATCATGTTCGACTTCTACAACGGGGGCAGCAACTGGTGATGGTATGCTACGGGGTGTGGTCTGTTGCTCTTCATCTTCCACCAAAGCTAGCTCGACTATCTCGGTGGGTATGATCAGTTCCTTAATGGGTGAGCGGGGCGAATCTGAGGGCGGTGATATAACAGCATCTTCCACAATTTTGACGCTAGTGTCCAAGCTATTATCAATGCTGGACAAGTCACTGTCGGCACTAATCTCCACTATGGATTCGTGATGTACTGGCTCCTCGAGATCGTCGGGAGGGGAAGGTACATCTTCTTTTTCGAGAGGCTCCGCTTCCACCGCTTCTCGTTCAGTCTTTTGTTCCACTGGCTCTTCTGGTTTGGTATCTTTTCTCTTCTTTTTCTTTCGACTTCGTTTACTGCTGGTATCCACAACCGGCAACGCTGTGGCGGTCTCCACAATGGTCATGCTAACCTTAGGCTTGGACTGCGATTCTTCTCCTTGGTCTTCAACGATTTCCTTGCTCATGACCACCTTAAGAATACCAGCACCATTATCTTCAATAGATGGGGCTGTAATCTGATAGGATTTAAGTGGAGGTTCTGTGGCAGCTGCTTCGCCGGAAATGAAGAGTTGGGTGGCTACACGCAAGTCGATTTGTGGGGTCTGTTCAGTAACTTCGTCAACTGGAATCTTCGCCAAGTCTTCCAGGGTTGTGTCTTCAATCGGGGGTTCGGTCACTATTGGCTGTGGTTCTTCCTCTGGACTTGCCACTTCAGTATACTCTGTAGTCTTGGGTGCTTCCGTCGGTTTCGATTCTTCCACAACAGTATCCAAGACTGTAACTGTTAAGGACTTCTCGGACTTTGGTTGTTTTTGTTCTTCTACTAGACTTGAGACTTCAGTAACCTCCGGAGTTTCATTTAAGACGTTCACTTCTGAAGACTTTTCTGACTCTGGTTGTTTTAGTTCGGTTATCACAATTTCTTCTACGAGACTTGTGACTTCAACAGACTCCGTGGTTTCGGAACCCTTCTGAGGGGTGTCCAAAACTGGCTCTGGTTGTTTTTGTTCCGTTACCAGCACATCGACAATTGACTCTTCCGTTTTCTGTTGTTGTTCTTCTGGCAGTTTTTCGCGCAACTGTTCCTTCAAGGCTTGTCCCCTTTCGGCTTCCAGAAAACTTTCAACATCTGTCTTAGGCTTAGGTTCCTCTTCTACGTTCTCCTTTGTACTGGATATCGTAGTCGTTGTGGTTGTTATGGTAATACTGCCAGTGGCTTTCGGCTCAGTCTGTGGGGGTTTGATTTCTTCTTCTGGGGGTGATTGTGGGTCAAATTCATAGGTCTCCAGCGTTAAGGAATTGCCAGTTTCAGGACTAGTTGGCCAGATAGTTTCAATCTCGGTGGTGATCGCAGCAGCTGGTGGTGCCACCTCTTCTTCATGCTGGGAGAAATCAATGTTAGTTGGTGTCAAGTGATGTTCCAAGGGCCAAATTTCATGGATATCTTCTAGAGGGGGAGCTGCTGGGGTATCTTTGTCTTCAGTTACATCCTTGGCTGTAACATTAACAGGTGGTATGGTACTGAGAGTGGCAACTTCTACAGATTCTTCAACATCTACTTGAGGTGCTGGCAACAACTCTACTACAGGTGCTTCTTTGGTCGTTTCTGTTGATTGTTGTTGTGGTGTCTGTTGTTCTGGCTGTACTGGGTCTTGTTGTGGTGTTGTTGTTTTGGTGGTGGTGGTATTAACTTGGGTAGACTCAATATCAAATACCTGTTGCTGCGGTTCTTCTGTCGGCTTGGACAGATCCGTGGCAACTTCTTCGATGACTAGGCCTGGCTCTTGCACCAAACGCTGGAACTCTTCTTCGGTCACCACTTGGCCGTTAATCGTTCGCACTATGTTGACATTAATGTGCGGGGCGGTTTCCTCTTCGGTGATCTCGATTTCCTCGGGTTCTTCAATTACCTCTTCGGTGATGTGTTCCTTACCATCAATGATTACCACTCGCTTGATAATCTTGCGTGTTTTGCGTATTACCTTACGTGTCACCTGTTGTACCACAGCGCGTATGGTACTTTGACCCTCAATACCAGTTTGTACAGGTCCCACTATCTCCTCGTATTGTTCAATCACCGGTTCCGTTTCAAACTCTTGCACAGTCACTGTCTCAGGTTGTGAGCCATCTAGCAAGGTACCTCGGGTTTGCTGTGTCACTACTGTACGATAGGTTCCGTCTTTGGGGTCAGCACTCGTGTCTCTGGTCTCTACATTTTCTAGGCTCATTTGACCGGTCGATTGAACCTGAATATTACCCTCGGCATCGCTGATAGTCTCAATGGAGCTTATGTGCTGTTGCTGGACAATTTGCTGACGCGAACGCGTGATCTTCTTAAGTACTATGTGTTTGGTACCATCAGGTCCCACTACCACTTCGGTGGTGGTTTCATCGGGTTCCACAAATGTGGTTTCAAATGCCTGGGGTACATTCTTGAGAATAAGTTCGGTGGCCCGGTCTACATCGCCCTGTGGTCGCTGATGGTAGCGTGCCTCAATTTCAACATCTACGGGTACGTCCGGTACATCCTTGTTGAGGGTGGTGTCAATCTGTATGGTTTCCTGGCCATGCTGAAGAGTCTGGGTCACCATAATGTTTTCGGTTGGTGGACGCTCTTTCTGTGTTTGTAGGGCCACTTCTGCAGTCTCTATGACTGGCTCCTTAAAGCTGGTCTGGGCCTCCACATTGCTAGTGGTCACCTGCTGCTGAGTTAGAACTGGTGTCTGAAGACTAAACGAAGTCTGCGTCTCCACATAGACACCACCCGTGGGCTTAATCTCCTCTTCAGGCATTGAACTTGAGTCTATTGTATTTTCATTGGACTCTAGAGACTCGTGAGCTGCTTCCGCTGGAGTATCCAGGGGTGGCTGAATTTGTGCATCAGCCAAAACTCGCTGACGTTGAGCCTCATCACTCTTGGCCTTGCGCAGGTCAACAATACGTTTCTCGATGGTAAAGATACGAGTGGTGGCCACGGTAATCTGCTCTCGCAATATGATTATTATGCTCTGCAGCTGTTCCATTAGCATATTGGCCAAAGGCGCCACATCGGGCTGAGTTTGGAGCTGTCTGGTTTGCTCGACCAAATCATCCATAGACTGTTGTCGTTCCTTTAAAGTGCGCAACAATTGCTGACTACGTTCCACTTGGGATTTAAGTACCTGCTCATCGGTGCTGCCATCGGATGTCTGCTCAAATGAAGCCAGCTCGGCGGATACTTCATTAATCCAGCGCTCTAGCTCAAGCAAATGCTGCTGGTACTGATCAATCTCCTGCTGACGCTTCTTCTGGCCATGCATAGCGTTCTAGAGAAGGAAATGAAATGGAAAATGAAAGGTCAGATTAACTTCGAATCGGTCAAAGTCACCAATAATATTTTGGCACAATGTTTGTTTGTTTGCTTGTTGTTTGTAACTGTTTCTTTTTGGAAAACCATTGTCTTTGGAGTTCTTAAGTATTTATTCTGGCCAAAAAAGAGTCTATCCAATGTCTATTTGCAATGAAGCAGGAGACTGTGCTTGGTTTATAATTTGTTTTATTTATTATATTAAATTTTAAATTCAGAAAAACGGTCGAGACAAACAAGGATTAGTCAATTTCTTTAGTTCAGCTTCTAGAAACTGTCGAAAGGTTAATGTAAATTCACTGGAAGCATATTTATTGTAAATAGTATAAAATACTTCCTTCTTTAGATAACTTTTTTTTTGTCAGTTTTAAGTAATTAAGATTCATTTTGGTATACTTACGGCTATCATGGTTATGCCTTGCTGGGTACGTCTCAATAGTAAATCAATGCGATCTGTGGTCTCGTTAAGCAAACGTTCCGTGGCCGGATCCGTAGGCAAAGTCTGGGCCTGTTCCTTTAGGTGTTGTGCTTCCCTTTCATGTACTTCCAGATTGGTTTGGATTAGCTAGGCATCAGGCGGTAAAAAAAGCGTTTAAGTAAAATTTTCGTACAATGTGACTTAAATTTTGTATATTTTGGAGGTACTTCTTCATTATCTACTACATATTGAAACTGGAAAACAAAACTAACGTCTTCTCATCAATTCAAAAACTCTGCTGGCTACACAAAATAAATGTACGATTTTGTATGGAATGATGCGATTGTGTTATTTAAATCTCAAAGACACACACCATTATCCATTAATCGTTTCAAAAATTCAAAAATTATGTACAAGTGTCAGTAGTAAAAATAAAAAACAAAACTCTATCTACGTGCTTAAGACAAGCCATCCAAAGAAAGTGATGTTAGCAGGTAGCTTAAGACTAGAAAGTTTTATTACCTTCAATCCCTGTAGCATGCCCTCCAGGCTGCTCTGATTCATATTTGCGATGCCATCCTCGACGGTTGAGAGCGATTGTAGCAGTTCGTCGAGTTCTTGCGTAATTAGTTCCTAAAATTTTGAATAGTGTGCCATGGTTGTTGTTGGGAAAAATGGTTAATTATTAATAAACATAGCAAAATTTTGAAAGTAATATTTTGTTGTAAATATTTGTTGTTGGCTTCTATACACATACAACAAATTGATAATGAAAAATATATATAATATGTATGGTGAAAAAAAAAACCCAAATGGATGCAAAATGATTTTGTTTGGATTTTTTGTTAGGTCTTAAACTAACGTAAGACATGCGTAAAATAGCATTTATGGTAATATATCTTATAATCTATAAATACTGCTTATGAGAAGAGGGGTAGGCTTATAAACAGCGGATAGATGATATAAGCAGTAATAAAGGAACAACCTAGCCATTTAAAATTTTTGTACAAGAATGGAGAGTAGGAACCAGGATTCGTAAAATAACACTCAAAGTAGTAAGGCTGAAATGACACTTTCAATTTTTAGAGACAATTATTGTCGCAATTTTTTGTTAATAGGTCAAATTTGCTGTTGTGTATCATTACTCTTCTAAAGCATTCTGCGGAGAGCTCAAGCATACTCTGACTCGCTTACACCAACGACTTTGGCCCATAGATGAAAAATTGTGACTAAAAATTGAAAGTGTCATTCCAGCCTAACTAGCACTAAGATTTAATTCTTTTCGACAGTGTTTAATAGAAATAAAATTAACAATTCTACCAAAGTGAATGGGGAATTCACTAAGCGGTTCACCGTTCTGCAACAGTCTTCATTTTCACAAGATGCAAATAGACCAAAAAATTATTGCAAGTTTTTGGTACTTTAACACATTTCTTTAAAGAACTCAGCTGACAAATTCTTAGTAAAAAATATCGTGTCCAAGAGTTGTTCGAATTGATGACAACGATTTGTCTTCACGATTTTCCGTGCTGTTGATCTTTCTATTTCAATTCTGCGTTTATGATGATTAAGGTTTGTTCTTGAGCCAACTTGCATCTGTGGATGTTTAGCTAAGCTGTTTTACCAGATAAACTTGTATCAGCGGATGTTTAACTAAGGTGTCTTACGAGATTATGGTTCTTTGTTGAGTAATATTTTTTAGAGCTCGTATTTTTTGCGGATATGAAACAATTTTTTGCGAAGCAAAGAAGTAATCATCTCCGACCACATAAAGTATACATATTCTTAATCAGCATGACTAGCTGAGTTGATTTAGATGTGTCCGCCCATCTGTAAGTCCGTTTCTACGCGAACTATTCCCTTAGTTTTATTGTCTTTGCTATCGAGCTGAAATCTTGCACAGAGTCTTCTTTAGACTGCATGCTGCTTATGTGTCAGAACCGCATGGTTCGGATGACTATTTTTTGTAGCTGACATAGGAAAGATCGGTGGGGAAAACTTTAGTTTTTAATGTTAGCACTCTTAATCTGGGAATGTGGACGAAATCAATAACCAATGGAGCAAGCTTTATGGGAAAAAGATAGATATGCTTTAGTTTTTGAACATATTCTCATAACATTTTGCAAAAACTATTTGTCTGAAGTGGCTTGTAAAAAAAACATTGTATTACTTTGCGGTGTAGAAGGGACTGACGACTCTTAAGAAGTTTAGCGTCAAGTGCAGACATCTACGTGGGTTAAAGTCAAATAGTTCACTTGGAAGATAGTAATTTAACTGCTGACTTTTGCTTTATGTACATTTTATGACAATTAAAATTTGTTTTAAGTCACTTTAACAAGTCAAAAACTAAACACACTGCACAAAGCATTTTATTTTCAAAAAGTATTAAGCATTTTTAGAAATTAATAGCGATAGAAAAATTTAATTGAATTTTATTAAGTGTCAGACTGTTAAGTGTGAGAAATTTTGTATATTTCAAAAAATTTAAATGCTTTTCGTTGTTCATTAATGTGTTGTATTTTTTGACACTGTTAGATAAATTTATAAATCTAAATTTCAGTGCTTTTGTTTTTCTTAATTCCAGTTTATTTGAGTGTTATTAACGTAACCTGAATAAAACTCAGCGTTTAACTTAACATGCATATGTACCTATTTGTTTAGGTTGAACTTACGATATTATCAAAGCTTTATTGCACTTTCTTCCTGCACTAGAACAAATTCCAAAACTATTCCAATGCGTGCACTTTGCACATTCGAGTACACGAACTAGACTAAAATTGTAAATAGCAAAACGGGACGACGACTGACGCGCACTATTTTTGTGCAAGTAAATCGGCCTGCACCGTATGGATTTTGCCTTTTCTCTGTAGGCAATGCATATTTATAGCCCGACAAAAAAATTCTTTTTTTATTTAGGCGAGGGCAACAGGACGGTAATCAAGGCAATGAACTCAACTATATATACATAAAATTGGCAGAATCTGCTTTGAAAACTGCATACTTTGGGTGCATACGTGTGTTCGTGAGTGAGTGTCTACAAGTGTTTTGGGTGAGTGTGCAAAAATATCTGCTACATCAAAAAAACGTGCAATAAATATTGGTTAATTATGAATTTTATTTATCACTACTAGGTTTTAAGTTAGTAGTTTACTTGATCAATTTTACTTGGGCTTTTACAAAGGTTAATTAATCAAATTAGTAAGGAACATAAGAAAGGCAAAACTTGTCATTTTTAAAGCTAAGTTAAAGTGCATTTTAAAAGTATAGAATAGTCTCAAAAGCACGTACAATTAAAAAAATCAAATATTAAACTTAAATCAATTGGAATGAAAAAAAGAGTATTAATTTTTTCTTAACAATTTCGTTTCGTTAGTTTATTATCGGCAATAGTAGGCCAGCCCTTTACGGGGGTGTTTAAATTAGTTCTTGCAAAAACAAAGGATATTAATTTTCGAATGGAATTTCCTATTGTTTTGCAAGAAATTATTAAACCCCCCTCTTGCAGTTTAACCACAACAACAGCAAAAAAAAATGCTGCCCTTCCTACAGGTCATTTCCAGGGAGAGCTTTTTCTACTGTTGCTGCTGTATAGCAACTTGCGACGTGGGCCTGCCCACCACAGCAACAACAACATGATCTATTATTTTCGTATAAAAGCCATGAACAAATACCAAAACCACACAGAAAAGCTGCAAACATTAGAATTATGAATAACTGAAGGCTGAATGTGATTTTCACCTTCTGGCGTTGTTGTTGCAGATCATTGCTGTTTGCTGCCGTTGTAGTTGTCGTTGTGTTGCCTGCTGGAGTTTCAATGGTTGTTGTTGTTGTCGTAACAGTTGTTGTTGTGGTAGTGGTGCGCTTTATCGTATTCGCGTTGCCATCATCTTCTGAGCCGTTTCTAGTTGTTGTTGTCGTAGTTTCGGTAAGTGTTGCTGTGGGCGCATCGTGCACCTTAGTGGATGATGTTGTTGCAACCGCTACCTCCTCCGCTGGTGTTGGTGTTGTTGTCGAAGTAACCTTATCGATTACCGCCGTAGCTACCGGCAGAAGCGCGCTAGTTGCTGCCAGTGTTGTCGTTTGTGCTGCTGTTGCTGCTGCATTTGCCGCAGCAGACAGCGTGTGAGTTGTGGCGCTCGCCAATTGGATTAGTGCATTTGCAACGTTAGTTGAGTTTGACGTTGTAACAGTTGGGGAAACAACAGGATTGGGACTTGTTTCGGGGGTAATTGGGGTTAGTTCTACTAAATCACCGCCCGTTATTGTTGGTGCCGGAGACTGGGCTTCTAAAGCCAAATAAGTACTTTGATCACGCCAATGTCCTACACCACCTGGCAAATCTGTTGACATATACTCTGAAGAGCAATTACGTTGTTGTCCCTGCTGAGCTGAGGCATCATGTTCGGGGGTCGGGGTAACATTACCACTACTACCACTACCAGGATCTTGGTCGTCGTCGTTCGGCTTGCGTATTTCAGGCACAGTCAGTTTGTCTCCATCGTCGTTGTCGTCGTCGTCATCATCGTCATCGTCGTCGTCATCGTCCGGTTTGTCAATAACATCATCCTGTTTTTTGTCTTTGTCAGGTTCCGCATCCAAGCTAGGCGCATCAGCACGTTTCAGTCTTTCATTGCTGCCTTCGACCAAATCTGCATCAGCGCCAGTGGTTTGCCAGTCATCCAAATACAGATTTAGACGCAGCTCATCGAGATTGTTAACTGCTGTGGCCAATGGCTCTTTGACGGTAGGAATGTTTTCTGTAAATGATGATGCTTCTGGTTCAGACTTATCTAGCACTACTCGATCAGTAATCGTAGTCGTTGTCACTACAGTTTCTGTAATGATGTCAGTCTTATGCTTATCGTCTTGAGTTTCCTGAGCTTTCTTTGTCCTGTCCTTCAAGTCAGTGGTAGTGTAGGTGAACAACGCGTAGGCGTCTTCTGCCGATTGCTTGTAGTGATTGATTAGTTTTGAGAAGTTATCCTGGCTAAGATGCAAGAGTAAGTCGCTATGTTTAGTGCAAGGGTCTTTATCTGCAACTTTAGTTTCTGCTAAAGTCTCCTCATTTTCTGATTCTATAAGGGGTTTAAGCAAATGCAACTGACTAATGGCATCATTTGGTAGCGGATGCATAAGAGTCTCACGATCTAAATATAAATTGTAAGCAAGTATCTCTGAATTAAGTTGGGGGACTGATTCGGGTTCAATTATTACATAATCGTTGATGAAGGTTATCTCCTGAGGATCTTTAGTATCTGGAATGCTATCTGCTTGCAACAGTTTATATTGCGCTTCCAGTATGTCATACCGAGGATGAACTTTAGTTCCTTCAAGTTTCAAGTTTCCGGCAAGTATTTCAATAGGGTTTGCAGTAACAGCAGCAGCAGGTGTATGGCTGGTTACAACTGTTGATACATATGATGCAGGCTTGCTTGGTTCATCCACGGCTGCAACTGGCGCTGCCTCCTTATGAGTAGTTACTGTGGTTGTTACATAGGTTGTTGTGTCCGTTGTCACATCTTGTTGTTTTGGTTCCTGAAAATCGGTGGTCTGGCTCACCACTACAGTGGACCAAGCAGGCAATTTGGTATCCGGGAAGACCGTAGTTTCTGTTTGAACTATAGCTGACCAGGTAGTAGGTTGATCAGTTGGAGATCGTACTGAAACTTCTTCAACCACCTCGTCGGCATTGGGAATACTAACTGTTATAGGTTTATCATCTTTCTCTTCTTCCATTTGAACAGTTTCTATTATTTCTTCGCTGCTAGTGGATTTTTGACCAGGTTTTAGGGTAGCAGACCAATAGGAAGTTTCACATATAAATGGATCAGTCTCCGATGGAACTTGTGCAGGCTTTTCGATTGGCAGAACTTCCTTGACGATAGTAGTCACTTCTTCAGTTGTTTGTGCAACAGGCTCAATCTCAGCAGACTTAATTTCTTTCTCGGGTTTATTGTTCACAATTGTTGAATAGTTCTGTTCTTGTAAGATGAAATCTCGAATACTTGGCAATTGAGAAACTTTTTCAGTCACAACTTCAGTGTCGCGAGTTTCGATGACAGTCGCAGGCTCTTTAGTTGTTTGTGAAACAGTGGACGACCAAGACATGGTTTGAGCAGGCGCAACTTCGGGAACAGTCGCTGGTAGTTCGGGTTCCTTTACAGGTAAAATTTCTTCCACTACATCGCTCCATGGTGCTAGAGGTGTTTCCTCAGCAACTGGTGTTGGTTGTTCCGTCTGTACTTCTTCTGGTTCCACCACAACAGTGGTTACTTCCACAACTGGTTCCGGAACAGGTTCAGCCTTTGACTTCTTTTCCTTCTTGGACTTTTGTTTCTTGGGTTTGTCATTTTCTTCTGGCTGAGAAACTATTTCAGTTACCACTTCAGTGACGCGAGTTTCGATGACTGTTGAAGGTTCTTCAGTTGTCTGCGAAACAATGGATGACCACGACATGGTTTGAGCTGGCGCATCTTCGGGTACAGTCGCTGGTAGTTCGGGTTCCTTTACAAGTAAAATTTCTTCCGCTACATCGCTCCATGGTGCTAGAGGTATTCCCTCAGCAACTGGTGCTGGTTCTTCCGTCTGTACTTCTTCTGGTTCCACCACATCAGTGGTTACTTCCACAACTGGTTCCGGAACAGGTTCAGCCTTGGATTTCTTTTCCTTCTTGGACTTTTGTTTCTTGGGTTTGTCATTTTCTTCTGGCTGAGAAACTATTTCAGTTACCACTTCAGTGACGCGAGTTTCGATGACTGTTGAAGGTTCTTCAGTTGTCTGCGAAACAATGGATGACCACGACATGGTTTGAGCTGGCGCATCTTCGGGTACAGTCGCTGGTAGTTCGGGTTCCTTTACAAGTAAAATTTCTTCCGCTACATCGCTCCATGGTGCTAGAGGTATTTCCTCAGCAACTGGTGCTGGTTCTTCCGTCTGTACTTCTTCTGGTTCCACCACATCAGTGGTTACTTCCACAACTGGTTCCGGAACAGGTTCAGCCTTTGACTTCTTTTCCTTTTTGGACTTTTGTTTCTTGGGCTTGTCATTTTCTTCTGGCTGAGAAACTATTTCAGTTACCACTTCAGTGACGCGTGTTTCGATGACTGTTGAAGGTTCTTCAGTTGTCTGCGAAACAATGGACGACCACGACATGGTTTGAGCTGGCGTAACTTCGGGAGCAGTAGCTGGTAGTTCGGGTTCCTTTACAGGTATAATTTCTTCCACTACATCGCTCCATGGTGCAAGAGGTATTCCCTCAGCAACTGGTGCTGGTTCTTCCGTCTGTACTTCTTCTGGTTCCACCACAGCAGTGGTTACTTCCACAACTGGTTCCGGAACAGGTTCAGCCTTGGATTTCTTTTCCTTCTTGGACTTTTGTTTCTTGGGCTTGTCATTTTCTTCTGGCTGAGAAACTATTTCAGTTACCACTTCAGTGACGCGAGTTTCGATGACTGTTGAAGGTTCTTCAGTTGTCTGCGAAACAATGGACGACCACGACATGGTTTGAGCTGGCGTAACTTCGGGAGCAGTCGCTGGTAGTTCGGGTTCCTTTACAGGTAAAATTTCTTCCACTACATCGCTCCATGGTGCTAGAGGTGTTTCCTTAGCACCTGGTGTTGGTTCTTCAGTCTGTACTTCTTCTGGTTCCACCACAACAGTGGTTACTTCCACAACTGGTTCCGGAACAGGTTCAGCCTTGGATTTCTTTTCCTTCTTGGACTTTTGTTTCTTGGGCTTGTCATATTCTTCTGGCTGAGAAACTATTTCAGTTACCACTTCAGTGACGCGATTTTCGATTACTGTTGAAGGTTCTTCAGTTGTCTGCGAAACAATGGACGACCACGACATAGTTTGAGCTGGCGTAACTTCGGGAACAGTCGCTGGTAGTTCGGGTTCCCTTACAGGTAAAATTACTTCCACTACATCGCTCCATGGTGCTAGAGGTGTTTCCTTCGCAACTGGTGTTGGTTCTTCCGTCTGTACTTCTTCTGGTTCCACCACAACAGTGGTTGCTTCCACAACTGGTTTCGGAACAGGTTCAGCCTTGGATTTCTTTTCCTTTTTGGACTTTTGTTTCTGGGGTTTGTGATTTTCTTCAGGCTGAGTAACTGTTTCAGTTACGACTTTAGTGACGCGAGTTTCGATAACAGTTTTAGGTACTTCCGTGGTGTGCGAAACAATGGACGACCAAGACATGGTTTGGGATGAATCAATTTCGGGAACTGACAGAGGCAGTTGTGGTTCCGGTGTAGGTAATAGGTCTTCGACAACATCGCTCCTGTGTGCCAAAGGTGTCTGTTCAGCAACTTGCGTTGGCTCTTGCTTTTGTCTTTTTTCGGGTTCCACTACAATAGTATTTATTTCTAGGACCGGTTCAGAACTGGGCTTGGATTTCTTTTCCTTCTTAGGCTTTTGTTTCTTTGATTTTTCAGTCACTGCTTGAGGTTGAGAAACAAGATCGGTTAACACTTCAGTTTCGCGAGTTTCGATGACTGTTGCAGGGATTTCTGTTGTTTGCGATACAATGGACGACCAAGAAATGGTATCCAACGGGTTACCTTCGGGAACAGTGGATGGTAGTTCAGTTTGCTTTACAGTAATGACTTCACCAACTACTTCTGGTCGTGGTTCCTCTTTTTCGGTTGATTTTTCAATGTGTTCAGTACTTGTTGAATAAGTTGGCTCTACATTTCTGGTAATTTGGTGATCTCTTTCGGCATTAATGAAATCAACAACATCGTTTCGAGGGTTCCGTTTTGGCTTCTGCTTAGGTTGTTTTGGTATTTGTTCCATTGTGCCAAATGTATATGGAATGTCTTTCCTTGACGTTTTTGTTGATCTCTTTACTTCATCGTTAACAATCTCTTTATGTTCGATTTGAAGTGGTCGTATTTGTTGTGCTGGTTGTGGAACATTATGTGCAGCTATCTCGGCCCAGGACATACCTGAAGTGTACGGGGCGGGAGCAGGTAAGGTAGAAGCACTGGTGATATCCTGAGAATAAGACTGTGTTTCAATTTCTTTCGGAGGTTGAGCGTGAGACAAAGACGGTTCTTGTTTTCTTTCCTTAGGCTTCCTCGATTTTTTCTTAAGCGGTTTCTCTTCTACGTGAGAACCTTGCGATTGTTGCGAGCGAGAGCGCGAGCGAATCCTTTTCTTTGAAATGATCTCCAGAAAACCTCTATCTTCATTTGGTTGTGGTTGAGTCTCAGTATTGTTTGCTTCAGTGACTTGAATAATTGGCTTTTTGTTAATTCGAGATGGTCTTTCAATAATGGGTGTTCTTAAATTCGATGATTCTAATGGCTCTGCCTCGTCGTCCATAATGTCTTTCCAAGATAGAAGAGACGACTGATTAATGTATTCCCCTGCATGAGTTGGTGGCATAATTGGATCTGGAAATTCCGAAAATGTAATATGAGAGTCAGTTTCCGTTTTGATACGAGTAATATCCTTTTGGTCCTCATCTTGATACCAAATATTTGTGTTGTCCGTATACCCAGACTTTTTAACGACTTCTGCGTAAGTCTCTGAAGATGACCATACCGAGGTTTTTGACGGCTTCGGCAATTCAATACTAAACTCAGATTGCGAAACGGGTTTAGGAGTTTCATGATGCTTTTCAGTGCTCCCAACAATAACTGTTTTCTGTACCGTTTTATTCTCCTTAGTCGGCTTTAGCTTCTTCGGTTTAGAAATAGCAGTAGACGAATCTTTAGTGTGAGGTTGGATTTCCGTCGTCACGAATTCATTAATCTGCGATTCGCTAATCGTGGCAGGTACTTCATTTATCAGTGAAACAATTGACGACCAGGGCCATGTTTGAGATGCACCATCTATTTGAGGAGCAGAAACTTCAGCTACGATAACTGGTTTATGTGCCTCCACAACACTGGTTACTTCCACTGGTTCGGGAACAGGTTCAGACTTGGATTTCTTTTCCTTCTTGGACTTTTGTTTTTTGGGCTTGTCATTTTCTTCTGGCTGAGAAACTATTTCAGTTACCACTTCAGTGACGCGAGTTTCGATGACTGTTGAAGGTTCTTCAGTTGTCTGTGAAACGATGGACGACCAAGACATGGTTTGAGCTGGCGCAACTTCGGGAACAGTCGCTGGTAGTTCGGGTGCCTTTACAGGTATAAATTCTTCCACTACATCGCTCCATGGTGCTAGAGGTGTTTCCTCAACAACTGGAATTGGTCCTTCCTTCTGTGCTTCTTCTGGTTTTACGACAACAGTGGTTACTTCCACAACTCGTTCCGGCACAGGTTCAACCTTGGATTTCTTTTCCTTCTTGGACTTTTGTTTCTTGGGTTTATCATTTTCTTCTGGCTGAGAAACTATTTCAGTTACCACTTCAGTGAAGCGAGTTTCGATAACTGTAGCAGGTTCTTCAGTTGTCTGTGAAACGATGGACGACCAAGACATGGTTTGAGCTGGTGCAACTTCGGGAACAGTCGCTGGTAGTTCGGGTTCCTTTAGAGGTAAAATTTCTTGCACTACATCGCTCCATGGTGCTAGAGGTGTTTCCTCAACAACTGGAAGTGGTTCTTCTGTCTGTACTTCTTCTGGTTTTACTACAACAGTGGTTACTTCCACTGGTTCGGGAACAGGTTCAGCCTTGGATTTCTTTTCCTTTTTAAGTTTTTGTTTCTTGGGCTTGTCATTTTCTTCTGGCTGAGAAACTATTTCAGTTACCACTTCAGTGACGCGAGTTTCAATGACTGTTGAAGGTTCTTGAGTTGTCTGTGAAACGATGGACGACCAAGACATGGTTTGAGCTGGTGCATCTTCGGGAACAGTCGCTGGTAGTTCGGGTTCCTTTACAGGTATAATTTCTTCCACTACATCGCTCCATGGTGCTAAAGGTATTCCCTCAGCAACTGGTGTTGGTTCTTCCGTCTGTACTTCTTCTGGTTCCACCACATCAGTGGTTACTTCCACAACTGGTTCCGGAATAGGTTCAGCCTTTGACTTCTTTTCCTTCTTGGACTTTTGTTTTTGGGGTTTGTGATTTTCTTCTGTCTGAGAAACTATTTCAGTTACCACTTCAGTGACGCGAGTTTCAATGACTGTTGAAGGTTCTTCAGTTGTCTGCGAAACAATGGACGACCACGACATGGTTTGAGCTGGCGTAACTTCGGGAACAGTCGCTGGTAGTTCAGGTTCCTTTACAGGTAAAATTTCTTCCACTACAACGCTCCATGGTGCTAGAGGTGTTTCCTCAACAACTGGAAGTGGTTCTTCCGTCTGTACTTCTTCTGGTTTTACTACAACAGTGGTTACTTCCACTGGTTCGGGAACAGGTTCAGCCTTAGATTTCTTTTCCTTTTTGGGTTTTTGCTTCTTGGGCTTGTCATTTTCTTCTGGCTGAGAAACTATTTCAGTTACCACTTCAGTGACGCGAGTTTCGATGACTGTTGAAGGTTCTTCAGTTGTCTGTGAAACGATGGACGACCAAGACATGGTTTGAGCTGGCGCAACTTCGGGAACAGTCGCTGGTAGTTTGGGTTCCTTTACAGGTATAATTTCTTCCACTACATCGCTCCATGGTGCAAGAGGTGTTTCCTTAGCAACTGGTGTTGGTTGTTCCGTCTGTACTTCTTCTGGTTCCACCACAACAGTGGTTACTTCCACAACTGGTTCCGGAACAGGTTCAGCCTTGGATTTCTTTTCCTTCTTGGACTTTTGTTTCTTTGGCTTGTCATTTTGTTCTGGCTGAGAAACTATTTCAGTTACCACTTCAGTGACACGAGTTTCGATGACTGTTGAAGGTTCTTCAGTTGTCTGCGAAACAATGGACGACCACGACATTGTTTGAGCTGGCGTAACTTCGGGAACAGTCGCTGGTAGTTCGGGTTCCTTTACAGGTATCATTTCTTCCACTACATCGCTCCATGGTGATAGAGGTGTTTTCTCAGCAACTGGTGTTGGTTCTCCCGTCTGTACTTCTTCTGGTTCCACCAAAACAGTGGTTACTTCCACAACTGGTTTCGGATCAGGTTCAGCCTTGGATTTCTTTTCCTTCTTGGACTTTTGTTTCTTGGGCTTGTCATATTCTTCTGGCTGAGAAACTATTTCAGTTACCACTTCAGTGACGCGAGTTTCGATGACTGTTGAAGGTTCTTCAGTTGTCAGTGAAACGATGGACGACCAAGACATGGTTTGAGCTGGCGCAACTTCGGGAACAGTCGCTGGTAGTTCGGGTGCCTTCACAGGTATAAATTCTTCCACTACATCGCTCCATGGTGCTAGAGGTGTTTCCTCAAAAACTGCAATTGGTCCTTCCATCTGTGCTTCTTCTGGTTTTACGACAACAGTGGTTACTTCCACAACTGGTTCCGGAACAGGTTCAGCCTTGGATTTCTTTTCCTTCTTGGACTTTTGTTTCTTGGGTTTATCATTTTCTTCTGGCTGAGAAACTATTTCAGTTACCACTTCAGTGACGCGAGTTTCGATAACTGTAGCAGGTTCTTCAGTTGTCTGTGAAACGATGGACGACCAAGACATGGTTTGAGCTGGTGCAACTTCGGGAACAGTCGCTGGTAGTTCGGGTTCCCTTACAGGTAAAATTTCTTCCACTACATCGCTCCATGGTGCTAGAGGTGCTTCCTCAACAACTGGAAGTGGTTCTTCCGTCTGTACTTCTTCTGGTTTTACTACAACAGTGGTTACTTCCACTGGTTCGGGAACAGGTTCAGCCGTGGATTTCTTTTCCTTTTTGGGTTTTTGTTTCTTGGGCTTGTCATATTCTTCTGGCTGAGAAACTATTTCAGTTACCACTTCAGTGACGCGAGTTTCAATGACTGTTGAAGGTTCTTCAGTTGTCTGCGAAACAATGGACGACCACGACATGGTTTGAGCTGGCGTAACTTCGGGAACAGCCGCTGGTAGTTCGGGTTCCTTTACAGGTATCATTTCTTCCACTACATCGCTCCATGGTGATAGAGGTGTTTTCTCAGCAACTGGTGTTGGTTCTCCCGTCTGTACTTCTTCTGGTTCCACCAAAACAGTGGTTACTTCCACAACTGGTTCCGGAACAGGTTCAGCCTTGGATTTCTTTTCCTTCTTGGACTTTTGTTTCTTGGGCTTGTCATATTCTTCTGGCTGAGAAACTATTTCAGTTACCACTTCAGTGACGCGAGTTTCGATGACTGTTGAAGGTTCTTCAGTTGTCAGTGAAACGATGGACGACCAAGACATGGTTTGAGCTTGTGCAACGTCGGGAACAGTCGCTGGTAGTTCGGGTTCCCTTACAGGTAAAATTTCTTCCACTACATCGCTCCAAGGTGCTAGAGGTGTTTCCTCAACAACTGGAAGTGGTTCTTCCGTCTGTCCTTCTTCCGGTTTTACGACAACAGTGGTTACTTCCACAACATGTTCCGGGACAGGTTCAGCTTTGGATTTCTTTTCCTTTTTGGGTTTTTGTTTATTGGGTTTGTCATTTTCTTCTGGCTGAGAAACTATTTCAGTTACCACTTCAGTGACGCGAGTTTCAATGACTGTTGAAGGTTCTTCAGTTGTCTGTGAAACGATGGACGACCAAGACATGGTTTGAGCTGGTGCAACTTCGGGAACAGTCGCTGGTAGTTCGGGTTCCCTTACAGGTAAAATTTCTTCCACTACATCGCTCCATGGTGCTAGAGGTGCTTCCTCAACAACTGGAAGTGGTTCTTCCGTCTGTACTTCTTCTGGTTTTACTACAACAGTGGTTACTTCCACAACATGTTCCAGGACAGGTTTAGCCTTGGATTTCTTTTCCTTTTTGGGTTTTTGTTTCTTGGGTTTGTCATTTTCTTCTGGCTGAGAAACTATTTCAGTTACCACTTCAGTGACGCGAGTTTCAATGACTGTTGAAGGTTCTTCAGTTGTCTGTGAAACGATGGACGACCAAGACATGGTTTGAGCTGGTGCAACTTCGGGAACAGTCGCTGGTAGTTCGGGTTCCTTTACAGGTAAAATTTCTTCCACTACATCGCTCCATGGTGCTAGAGGTGTTTCCTCAACAACTGGAAGTGGTTCTTCTGTCTGTACTTCTTCTGGTTTTACTACAACAGTGGTTACTTCCACAACTCGTTCCGGCACAGGTTCAACCTTGGATTTCTTTTCCTTCTTGGACTTTTGTTTCTTGGGTTTATCATTTTCTTCTGGCTGAGAAACTATTTCAGTTAAAACTTCAGTGACGCGAGTTTCGATGACTGTTGAAGGTTCTTCAGTTGTCTGCGAAACAATGGACGACCACGACATGGTTTGAGCTGGCGTAACTTCGGGAACAGTAGCTGGTAGTTCGGGTTCCTTTACAGGTAAAATTTCTTCCACTACATCGCTCCATGGTGCTAGAGGTGTTTCCTCAACAACTGGAATTGGTCCTTCCGTCTGTGTTTCTTCTGGTTTTACGACAACAGTGGTTACTTCCACAACTCGTTCCGGCACAGGTTCAACCTTGGATTTCTTTTCCTTCTTGGACTTTTGTTTTTTGGGTTTATCATTTTCTTCTGGCTGAGAAACTATTTCAGTTACCACTTCAGTGACGCGAGTTTCGATAACTGTAGCAGGTTCTTCAGTTGTCTGTGAAACGATGGACGACCAAGACATGGTTTGAGCTGGTGCAACTTCGGGAACAGTCGCTGGTAGTTCGGGTTCCCCTACAGGTAAAATTTCTTCCACTACATCGCTCCATGGTGCTAGAGGTGTTTCCTCAACAACTGGAAGTGGTTCTTCTGTCTGTACATCTTTTTGTTTTACGACAACAGTGGTTACTTCCACAACTCGTTCCGGCACAGGTTCAACCTTGGATTTCTTTTCCTTCTTGGACTTTTGTTTCTTGGGTTTATCATTTTCTTCTGGCTGAGAAACTATTTCAGTTACCACTTCAGTGACGCGAGTTTCGATAACTGTAGCAGGTTCTTCAGTTGTCTGCGAAACAATGGATGACCAAGACATGGTTTGAGCTGGCGCATCTTCGGGTACAGTCGCTGGTAGTTCGGGTTCCTTTACAAGTAAAATTTCTTCCGCTACATCGCTCCGTGGTGCTAGAGGTGTTTCCTCAACAACTGGAATTGGTTCTTCCGTCTGTGCTTCTTCTGGTTTCACTACAACAGTGGTTACTTCCACAACTTTTTCCGGGACAGGTTTTGCCTTGGATTTCTTTTCCTTCTTGGACTTTTGTTTCTTGGGTTTGTCATTTTCTTCTGGCTGAGATACTTCTTCAGTTACCACTTCAGTGACGTGAGTTTCAATGACTGTTGTAGGTTCTTCAGTTGTCTGTGAAACGATGGACGACCAAGACATGGTTTGAGCTGGCACAGTTTCAGGAACACTCACTGGTAGTTCGGGTTCCTTTACAGGTAAAATTTCTTCAACTACATCGCTCCATGGTGCTAGAGGTGTTTCAGTAGCAACTGGTGTGGGTTCTTTCTTCTGTACTTCTGTTGGTTCCACTACAATAGTGGTTACTTCCTCAACTTGTTCCGGAAGAGATTCATCCTTGGATTTCTTTTCCTTCTTTGACTTATGTTTCTTAGGTTTTGCATCTTCTAGAGGTAGAAGAACTTTTTCAGTTATTGGAGCTTGAATTTCGTTCACTATTGAAGAAACTTCCGAACTTGGTAGTTCAACTTTTGCTGGTTCAGTATCCTTCTTTTGATCGGGAACTTCGACAGCTGACTCGGCCTTTGGCTTCTTTTCTTTCTTTGACTTCTGTTCCTTTGCTTTTTCGTTCAAAATTGACGAGAAGTTCTGTTCTTGTGAAATGAAATTCTGAATATCGTGAGACTGAACAGTTTCTGTTCTCTGTGAAACAATTAACGACCATGATGTTTGGGATGGTGAAACTTCAGAAACTGAAGTTGGGAGGGAGTCCTTTTCCAAGTGAGAATCTTCATTAACATTTCCAAATTCTGCTTTAAGATCTTGAATCGGTTCAGTTTTGTAAATTTTCTTTTCCTTCTTCGCTTTTGGTTGTTTGGGCTTGGTAGTTGTACCTTCATGTAGATCTTCTTTGCTTGGCTTGGTTGGAAAAGATCTATCGTTTGAGTCTGACCGACTCTGCTGGGTTATTTTTGTGAAAGGTTCCTCTACTCCCTGACGTACTATCGATGACCAGGAAAAGCTACTGGACTGAGGAGGTTTGGAAAATTCTGAGATCTCATCTTCGACCATTGAAGACCATGAGGTTGTTGTTGCTTCGTTGGGTGCTGACTCAAGTTCAGTAACAGCTTGGTCGGTTGCCTTAGTCTCAATAATTTTGTCAATATTTTCAGGTTCCATTTTTGTAAGCTTCTTGTTCTTCTTTGTTTTATTTGGTTTGGAATCATCTCTAGGCTTCTCCGTAGTTATTTGATACTCATGTTCAATGTTTGCACTTCCAGTGTTCTTCTTCTCACCGTCTATAAAATTAAGTGTATGTCTTAGAACATCGGCATATGAAGAATGCTGTTCCCAGATGGTAGGAACAATGTCATCTTTAGTTGTCGTTTCTTGTTTCTTTGGTTCTTCTTCATTATTTACGGTCTCCACATATATAGGGATTGGAACTTCTGGTTGACATTCTGGGATATTTTCTTTAAGTTCCTTAGGAATCTGAGGCTCAGTTACCGTGTCAGACACTGTTGTTATGGTAGTGACTGTAATCGTGGTTTTAGTCTCCTCAGCAAGCGAAGGCTCAATGACGACGTCTGGCCTAGTAAGTTTTACATCATCGACGGCTGGGACTGAGCTGACAACTTTATCGACAACTGAATCAGCAGAAATTGGAATCTCCTTTAGTGGTTCAAGAGCTGGTTCCTCCTCATCAGAGAATGTCATCGGTTCATCCAAGACATCCATCCAAGAGTTAGTCGAATCATCAACTGGCAAACCGGCATAAGCGGGTTTCTTAGGTTCTTCGGGTTTGATTTCGGGCTCCACAGTCTTGGGTACTTCAGGGATTAGAGTTTCAGGAATCGAAGCTTCTGTAACTGTTTCAGTCACTGTTGTTGTGGTAGTGACTGAAGTGGTGGTCTTTGTCTGTTCAGTAAGTGCAGCTTCAATGACGGGGTCTGGTTTTGTTGTATTTACGTCTTCGACTACGGTAACAACCTTCTCGACAACTGAAGCAGCAGAAACTGGAACCACCTTTTGTGGATCAAGGGCTGGTTCCTCTTCCTCATCAGAGAATGTCATCGGTTCATCCAAGACATCCATCCAAGAGTTAGTCGAATCATCAACTGGCAAACCAGCATAAGCGGGTTTCTTAGGTTCTTCGGGTTTGATTTCGGGCTCCACAGTCTTGCGTACTTCAGGGATTAGAGTTTCAGGAATCGAAGCTTCTGTAACTGTTTCAGTCACTGTTGTTGTGGTAGTGACTGAAGTGGTGGTCTTTGTCTGTTCAGTAAGAGCAGCTTCAATGACGGGGTCTGGTTTTGTTGTATTCACGTCTTCGACTACGGTAGAAACCTTCTCGACAACTGAAGCAGCAGAAATTGGAACCTCCTTTTGTGGTTCAAGGGCTGGTTCCTCTTCCTCATCAGAGAATGTCATCGGTTCATCCAAGACATCCATCCAAGAGTTAGTCGAATCATCAACTGGCAAACCGGCATAAGCGGGTTTCTTAGGTTCTTCGGGTTTGATTTCGGGCTCCACAGTCTTCGGTACTTCAGGGATTAGAGTTTCAGGAATCGAAGCTTCTGTAACTGTTTCAGTCACTGTTGTTGTAGTAGTGACTGAAGTGGTGGTCTTAGTCTGTTCAGTAAGTGCAGCTTCAATGACGGGGTCTGGTTTTGTTGTATTCACGTCTTCGACTACGGTAACAACCTTCTCGACAACTGAAGCAGCAGAAATTGGAACCTCCTTTTGTAGTTCAAGGGCTGGTTCCTCTTCCTCATCAGAGAATGTCATCGGTTCATCCAAGACATCCATCCAAGAGTTAGTCGAATCATCAACTGGCAAACCGGCATAAACGGGTTTCTTAGGTTCTTCGGGTTTGATTTCGGGCTCCACAGTCTTGGGTACTTCAGAGATTAGAGTTTCAGGAATCGAAGCTTCTGTAACTGTTTCAGTCACTGTTGTTGTGGTAGTGACTGAAGTGGTGGTCTTTGTCTGTTCAGTAAGAGCAGCTTCAATGACGGGGTCTGGTTTTGTTGTATTCACGTCTTCGAATACGGTAGGAACCTTCTCGACAACTGAAGCAGCAGGTACTAGAACCTCCTTTTGTGGTTTAAGGGCTGGTTCCTCTTCCTCATCAGAGATTGTCATCGGTTCATCCAAGACATCCATCCAAGAGTTAGTCGAATCATCAACTGGCAAACCAGCATAAGCGGGTTTCTTAGGTTCTTCGGGTTTGATTTCGGGCTCCACAGTCTTGGGTTTTGCAGGGATTAGAGTTTCAGGAATCGAAGCTTCTGTAACTGTTTCAGTCACTGTTGTTGTAGTAGTGACTGAAGTGGTGGCCTTAGTCTGTTCAGTAAGTGCAGCTTCAATAACGGGGTCTGGTTTTGTTGTATTCACGTCTTCGACTACCGTAACAACCTTCTCGACAACTGAAGCAGCAGAAATTGGAACCTCCTTTTGTAGTTCAAGGGCTGGTTCCTCTTCCTCATCAGAGAATGTCATCGGTTCATCCAAGACATCCATCCAAGAGTTAGTCGAATCATCAACTGGCAAACCGGCATAAGCGGGTTTCTTAGGTTCTTCGGGTTTGATTTCGACATCCACAGTGTTGGGTGCTTTAGGGACTGGCGTATCAGGAATTAAAGCTTCAGTAACCGTTTCAGTAACTGTTGTTGTGGTGGTGACTGACGTAGTAGTCTTAGCCTCTTCAGCAACCAAAGCTTCAAGGACTGGTTCTGGTTCAGTTGGTTTCACATCCTCGACGACAACCCTGTTGACAACAGGTGCAACAGAAACTGGAACTTCTTTCTGCGGTTGTGGCTCGCTGATTGATTTCATTTCCTGGATAGTCTCGATGATTTTATTGATGTTTTCTTCATCGCCATTTTCAGGAAGCAGAGGAATTTCGACTTCATCTTCAATTAATTCCTTCCAAGATTTTGTCTCAGCGACAACATTATCCTCATGTAAATAGTCATCAATCATTTCAGCCCAGGATTTGTGTGATTTATCCTCATCTGTGATTTGGTCAATTCCTGACCGTTCGCGGAGCTCTTCGACTAGTGGGGCTTCAAGAATTTGTACTGCTGCTTTCAGTTTTTTCTTTGAATCAGCTGGTCTATGCGGAGCTATCGCTTTTTCCGTTTCAATGAAATCAACGGTTTGCTGACCTATTACTGACGACCAAGAACTAATGGACTGCTCATTACGTGTATGCACTTGTTCAGAAGGCGATGTTTTTGGTGAAACCTTCCTTTCATGGCGTACTAAACTTACATTTTGAGTCTTTAGAGGTTCAGCAGGTTTTTGCTTAGTCTCCTTTTTGGATTTTGTTGGTAGATCAGTCATTTTATCTATTTGACTGGCAATCTTGGCCCAAGTTATTATGTTCTCATCTTGAGTTTGTGGCTCCTCAATAATGTCACTATCATCAGATGCCGATGGAATGACTTCGGGTTGCAGTTTTGGAACGTTAGATTTGACCTTAGTTGGCTTTTCCTTTTTATGTTTGATTTCTGATTTGGGAATTTTATGTTCTCTTCTTGCAATTGGCTCTTTGATTTCCTCTTTGTGGGCTAACACACTCGGTTTTTTACGTGCAGCTATATCATCGACCCATTCACCAGGTTTCTTAACCAATGAGGCCCAAGAAAAGGCATTGGTGGCACTGCTTTCGACTGGGCTTCCATCATTATGTTCAATAACCGTTTCGATTTCAGACTGTACGATTTCTTTAATAGATTCTGCAGTGGACTGACCTATATCTTCGTGCACGGGTTCGGTAGCTCTTTGCCTCTCTTGTTTTTTCTTTGCCTTGGATTTTTTGGATTTCTCTTCGTGTTCCTTATCACTAGACTGCCCTTTCTCAGTGGAAGAAGTAACTGCCGTTTTAATGTGAGTTACTGTAGTGTCGATCCATTCACCTGGTCTTTTGACCAGTGAGGCCCAGGAGAAGCCAGCCCCCTTTTCATCTTCCGTCTGTTTTATTTCAATAGACGCAAGACCTGTCGGTTCTGCTATAGTTTCTACGGGACTTGGAACACGGTCAGCGCGCTCATCTTCTGAGGTAGTCGAAACTGGTTCGACAACTGGTTTCTTCGATTTTTTTGATTTTTTAGCCTTCGTGGATTTCTTAGGTTCGTCCGATTCTTTTGGACGCGATGCGGGAGCCTGGGTAACTTCCTTTTTATTTACGGTAGTATCAGACCACTCACCAGGTCTTCGAACCAAAGCCGACCAAGTCATTCCGGGTGCACTTGAAGCTTCCCTTTCATCAGATGATGGTTCCTTTGAGCTTTCCGTAGCAGTTTTAGACGGTTCACTTTCAGCGGTTGGTGTGGATGCCTCAGTGTCGGAAGTGAATTTGGATTGACTGACTTCTACAGATGGCTGTGCGTTCGGTGTGGTATTTTCAACCATCTTCTGCTTTTCAGACTTTGTCTTCTTCTTTGGCTTCGGGGCTTTAAATGGCTCAGCCAAAACAGTATTTTCAGCTATGGTCGATTCATTAATCATTCCAGAGTTAAACAGCACATCAGCATATGATTTTCCATCGTGGTTCTTAGCCCAGACATTCTCCTCAACAGATTCAGTAACAAATATTTCCTGAACTTGGGAGGGTTGGGGAACACTCGAAATTTCTTCTCGAATCTCTGTTGTCTTCTTTGGCCGTTTCGTTGGTTTTACTTTCTTTGTCTTTTCATGTTGTGCGGTTAGTTGTTCCGACTTGTTCCTTGGGATGAATTCATTGTAAACTCTTTCATTAGCTAGGAATGTATGAGTTTGGTCGGCATGTGCATGCTTAAGATAAGCTGGCGTAAACTCTGGAGCATCTGCTGACAATGTCGAAGTAAAAGCAACATTTCCTGAATTTGGTGCGGACACTTCTTCCAAAACACTAGACCAAGTATCAATAGGTTCTTCCAATGTCTTTTCTAATTGAGTTTTTTCAGTTTCCACTGAAGTTTTGATTTCGAGCTCCACAGTCTTGGGTTTTTCAGGGATTGGAGTTTCAGGATACGAAGCTTCAGTAACTGTTTCAGTTACTGTTGTTGTGGTAGTGAATGTAGAGGTAGTCTTAGTCTGTTCAGTAAGTGCTGCTTCAATGACGGGGTCTGGTTTAGTTGTTTTTACGTCTTCGACTACGGTAACAACCTTCTCGACAACTGAAGCAGTAGAAACTGGAACCTCCTTTTGTGGTTCAAGGGCTGGTTCCTCTTCCTCATCAGAGAATGTCATCGGTTCGTCCAAGACATCCATCCAAGAATTCGTTGTATCATCAACTGGCAAACCGGCATAAGCGGGTTTCTTAGCTTCTTCGGGTTTGATTTCGGGCTCCACAGTCTTGGGTTTTGCAGGGATTAGAGTTTCAGGAATCGATGCTTCTGTAACTGTTTCAGTCACTGTTGTTGTGGTAGTAACTGTAGTGGTGGTCTTAGTCTCTTCAGTAAGTGCAGATTCAGTGACGGGTTCAGGATCAGTTGATTTCACATCTTCGACTACGGTGACTACCTTCTCGACAACTGAAGCAGCAGGAACTGGAACCTCCTTTTGTAGTTCAAGTTCAAGTTCTGGTTCCTCTTCCTCATCAGAGAATGTCATCGGTTCATCCAAGACATCCATCCAAGAATTAGTTGAATCATCAACTGGCAAACCGGCATAAGCGGGTTTCTTAGGTTCTTCGGGTTTGACTTCGGGCTCCACAGTCTTGGGTTTTTCAGGGATTGGAGTTTCAGTCGAGGCTGCAGTAACTGTTTCAGACACTGTTGTTGTGGTAGTGACTGAAGTGGTGGTCTTTGTCTGTTCAGTAAGTACTGCTTCAATAACGGGGTCTGGTTTAGTTGTTTTTACGTCTTCGACTACGGTAACAACCTTCTCGACAACTGAAGCAGTAGAAACTGGAACCTCCTTTTGTGGTTCAAGGGCTGGTTCCTCTTCCTCATCAGAGAATGTCATCGGTTCGTCCAAGACATCCATCCAAGAATTCGTTGTATCATCAACTGGCAAACCGGCATAAGCGGGTTTCTTAGCTTCTTCGGGTTTGATTTCGGGCTCCACAGTCTTGGGTTTTGCAGGGATTAGAGTTTCAGGAATCGATGCTTCTGTAACTGTTTCAGTCACTGTTGTTGTGGTAGTAACTGTAGTGGTGGTCTTAGTCTCTTCAGTAAGTGCAGATTCAGTGACGGGTTCAGGATCAGTTGATTTCACATCTTCGACTACGGTGACTACCTTCTCGACAACTGAAGCAGCAGGAACTGGAACCTCCTTTTGTGGTTCAAGTTCAAGTTCTGGTTCCTCTTCCTCATCAGAGAATGTCATCGGTTCATCCAAGACATCCATCCAAGAATTCGTTGAATCATCAACTGGCAAACCGGCATAAGCGGGTTTCTTAGGTTCTTCGGGTTTGACTTCGGGCTCCACAGTCTTGGGTTTTTCAGGGACTGGAGTTTCAGTCGAGGCTGCAGTAACTGTTTCAGACACTGTTGTTGTGGTAGTGACTGAAGTGGTGGTCTTAGTCTGTTCAGTAAGTGCTGCTTCAATAACGGGGTCTGGTTTAGTTGTTTTCACGTCTTCGACTACGGTAACAACCTTCTCGACAGCAGAAGCAGCAGAAACTGGAACCTCCTTTTGTGGTTCAAGGGCTGGTTGCTCTTCCTCATCAGAGAATGTCATCGGTTCGTCCAAGACATCCATCCAAGAGTTAGTCGAATCATCAACTGGCAAACCGGCATAAGCGGGTTTCTTAGGTTCCTCGGGTTTGATTTCGGGCTCCACAGTCTTGAGTGCTTCAGGGATCAGAGTTTCAAGAATCGAAGCTTCTGTAACTGCTTCAGTTACTGTTGTTGTGGTAGTGACCGAAGTGGTGGTCTTAGTCTGTTCAGTAAGTGCAGCTTCAATGACGTGGTCTGGTTTAGTTGTTTTTACGTCTTCGACTACGGTAACAACCTCCTTGACAACTAAAGCAGCAGGAACTGGAACCTCCTTTTGTGGTTCAACGGCTGGTTCCTCTTCCTCATCAGAGAATGTCATCGGTTCGTCCAAGACATCCATCCAAGAATTCGTTGAATCATCAACTGGCAAACCGGCATATGCGGGTTTTTGTGGTTCTTCGGGTTTTACTGCGACATCCTTAGCTTTGGGCGCTTCAGGGATTGAAGTTTCAGAAATTGAAGCTTCAGTAACCGTTTCAGTAAATGTTGTGTTGGTGTCGGTTATAATAGTCTTAGCGTTTTCAGCAACCGTTGCTTCAATGACGGATTCTGGCGCTGTTGGTTTCACATCTTTAACAACATTAGCTGAGGAGATTACCTCATCTGCATACACTGAATGGAGTCCCTCAGGAATCGAAATTTCCTTTTGAGATTCAAGTATTGGAATCTCGGTCACTGTTTCAGTCGTAGTTGTTACAGTGCTAGTTTCCATAGTTTTCTTCACATCCTCAATCACCTCTTCAATGTTGGAAACAATCGCCTCTTCAGAAACTTGTTCAGACTCAGTAGCACTAATTATTACTTGATAGCTAGTTTCTGCATTTAGTAGAGCTCTGGTATTATATTTGGGAACTTCAAAGTTGTAAATATTAGGTAGTTTCTCTATAATATCTTGTGTAGTTTCAACCAGCTGCTGTTGTGGAAGAGAATCCATTGTTTTTGGTACCGTTTCATTTATGGGAATTTCATGGCGAATTTGTTTAATCTCTTGTTGCTTTACTATCGTATCCTTGGTTGTGGAAATAGCGTCAGTGATGGTAGTGTTTGCCGTAGTTGTAACGGCTGAAGTTGTAACTGGGGATACCTGTTCTACTTGTTGAGCCTTTGATTTGATTATGTAATAATTACCCTCAGCAATATTAAATTTAGATATATCAAATTGGGGAATTTCAAAAATCTTGTCAACGGGACTAATAATTTTTTCGATATTAGTGATAGTATTTAAAGTGCTTACCGTGTTAGCCACAAATGCTTCAGCAATTAATGCGCTTGATTTTGCAGGAACAGTTTGATTAGCGTTATTAGTGGGAGGAGCAGGGCTTAACTCAACTTCACATGGAATAACTACTTGCGCTTCTTCTTGACTTGGGATGGAAATCATAGTTTCTTTCTGAGTCTCATGATAGAGAGAATCAGCTTTGGCATGCTCAATAACACTTGCTTTCGAAATCAATGTTGTATCATGGGAAATATTGAAAGAAGGAATCAATTCGTCGGGCTTAGCTAAGGGTATGTCGGTTAGCGACTGATTCAAAATATTGGTTTCGTTACCTGTGCTTTCTTCTACAATGATCTGATCGGTTTCTTGCTTAATAAATTGTTCGGGAATAGCGGGGCGTTTTTTCTTGTCTTTCTTAGAAAGCTTCTTCTGAATGTCTTCAAATAACTTCTGCTCTTCGGGACTTAACTCAGCTGGGGACAAGGGCTGTCTACTTTGGGCATCTTCAGACTTGACTTTAACATTCTCTTCCACGGGCACCTTAACGGATTCCTCAGAAGCACTAGCAATGGTTAAATCATCGGACTTGGACACTTCGACTAGCTCAATCACTGTATTCTCATTAGTTTCGGCTGTTCTCTGTTGGGACTCCACATTTTCGGTCACAGTCTCTGTCACACGAAGACTAACCTCCGGAAAATCAAGATGCATTTTCACGATAGGTGTCTTCAGCTTTTCTTCATGAGTAATTAGCGAAATTTTCTGTACTGTGCCCGGTGGATAGGCACCGTCAATGCCTTCTCCCACGAAAAGAACATTTGTGCCGTCTTCGGTTTCGAAGCTACGCCGCTGTGTCGTAGTAAGTATAGTATTTTTGCTGGTAGTTGTCGTTGTAGTAGTGGTAAGATTATCTGTTCCAAGGGTTTCGGTCTCAATGCCTACAATCTTAACAGCAGTTCGGCTCTCCCCCAGACCACCAACAGTATTACCTAATGTCACCTCACTGCTTGGCGTAACCACAGGGGAAGAGGACTGGGAAGTTGTATACGATGATACAACAGGACTAGTAGGTCTCTGATCGAGCATTTCGATGCTCGATGTAACGATAACATCATCCGGTGTGTCACTTTCAGTTAGAACTATACGTCCGTCAGTTGCTACACGTTTTGTTATGCGCATTGTACGTATTGTAGTGGTCTTAATAATAGCGCCATCAATTTGACTAGATGTCGTCGACGTCTCGCTGGGTACTTCCGATATGGTCGGGGAAGCTTCACGCACTGTAATGGGTTCACTGGCAGTGCTGCTCTCCTCTGTAGTGGTTTCGCCATCTTCATTCAGTTTTTTCACTATTTTCGTTGTACGCACGGTTGTTGTCTTGGTAACACCTCCATTCTTTGGTTCCTCCACATCAACAGCAGCAGCAGGAAGTGCTTCCTTCGAGTCGGGGGTAATCATTTCTTCGCTCACACTTTGATTTTCCATATTTTTGGAGACTTTCTTAACAATTTTGGTAGTACGCACAACAGTGGTTTTTACCACATCTCCAGCAACATTTGAAATATCAGGTTCACTACGTGTTTCCTCAACTGCAACTTCTAGGGGTTGAGCAAGAGCAAGTTCAGGAACCTCAATCGGCGTTTCGGAGCCCCTGGGACTGGTCGCAAGCTGTTCAGTAGCTATAAAATCTAGTATAGTAGATTTTAAATTGCTTCTTTCAGGAGATTCGCTAGTAGTACCAGATCTAATGGGTGAATCTTCAACAGGATCTTCCCTTACAGTCTGTACAGCTGATTCCTCTGCACTTTCAGTAACCAAGGTTCTGCTCACTGCTTTTGTCGTGCGCGTTGTAGTAGTTTTGGTAATACCTTCACTATTCGATTCGGTGGTGACTGATTCTGCTACAATTGGTGCTTGTTGAACAGCTGAATCAGTTTCACTGCTTGTCTCGCTAAGATTTTCACTCTCCTGTGAAATTTTCTTGATGATTTTAGTGGTGCGTACTATGGTTGTCTTGAGCACGCCGCTTTCAGCTTCGTCAGGTACAGTTGGTTCCACTACAACTGGTGTAACAGGCTCCACCACAACAGCTTCTTCGACTTTGGGACTTTTAGTTTTACGAATAGTGGTCGATTTAGTAGTCTTGACTACACCTTCATCGCTAATTTCGCGACTATTCGTTTCCGATTTCTCTACCTTGGGTTGTTCGAAAACTTCTTCAGCCAGTTCAAAGGAATCCAACGATGGAACATCGGAATGTGTTGATGCTGACATCATTTCTTGATTATCTTGTTGACTGATTTTTTTGACAATTTTAGTAGTACGTATGACAGTCGTTTTGATCAGGCTACCGTCATCACTGATAACAGATCCTTCATTTGATTGTGATGAAAATGGAGTTTGATGTTTCTCATCTGTAGTAATTGCACTTGTTGTATTCAGGGGCTCTGTGGTTTCTAGATTTGGAAGAGGCTCGGTAATTTCGGCCACCTTTTGCACTAAGGAATCACTTTCTTCACTTATTGACTTCTGGTGCTTCTTTTTCTTATCCTTACGCGTCGGCTTTTGAGGTGCCGCTTCTGTTATAGTTTCTTGTTCTGTAACTTCTTGAACAGGTTCTGGATCGCTCTGAGATTTTTTGTGCTTTCTCTTGTCTTTGCGTGTTGGTTTTTGCGGTGCAGGCAAAGCTGCTGTTTCTTCAGCTTGTTTTACAATTTCATCTACCACATTTTGAGCGGCACTCTCTATAACTTCCATGGTAGGCTGTTCCTTCACTTCCTGAATACTAGTAGAAGTCAGCACAGTTGTGGGCAATAGGGTGACATCTCGCTCCACCTCAGGTTCATCTTCTACGACTTCCTCAATAACTTCCTCACCGTCTTCAGTGATTCGCTTTAGGATTCGCTTGGTTTTGGTTATGATTGTTTTGGTTATGGATCCTCCTTGAACCACCGAACACTGAACATCAAGAGGTACGGCTATGGCAGCACTGGTTTCAATTGTTGGTAAATTATACTGCTCAACGGATATATTTTCTTCGGGCAAGTCATCAATAACATCTTCCTCCACTATTTCTTCTTTACCATCCACAATACGCTTCACAATGCGTTTGGTTATGTGCTTTGTAATGGTACGGGTAGTGATTGTTGTAGTGCCTGTTTCTGTGGAAATGGTATTAGTTGATGTGCTTACTATGGGTTCTTCTTCTATAAGGGATTCAGCGACAACCTCCGGCAATACCTGAGGTGCATTTTCTGTTGTTATATCTTCCACCATTTTACAAACAGATACTGGAGTGGACTCTTTTAATAACTCTTTAACTTCAGGAATAGTTTCGGAAAGAGGATTAGGGACTGTTAGCTCTGGTATAATTTCTTCGAGCTTTGGATTAGTAGGAGTCGTGGGTGCAATAGACGATTTCTTGGAACTCTTTTTGTCCTTCTTGCTGTCTGTCAGCGCCTCGATAATGGTTTCCGTTGAGGATTCCTCGGTCTTAATAGCTGCCTTCAGAGCGGGCTCCTCAATTATCTGTACAATTTCGGCAGTTATTTCCGAAATCAGTTCAGGCATGGTGTCCATAACATGGGAAACTACCTCTGGTTCCGTCGCTTCAGTTTTCTTAATATGTTCGACCGTTATCTCTGGTTTGGTAGGCGGAGCGGGAGCATTAACCGTTTTCTTGGAACGTTTTTTGTCCTTCTTGGGATCTGTCAACGCCTCAGTTGTTGTTTCTGTTATTGTTTCCACGGTATGAATAACTGCCTCTGGAACGGGTTCCTTAACTTTTTCTGTGCTTGAGTCCGATATCAATTCAGGCACAGTTACAATCGGCTCTGTTTTTGTAGAAATTTCTTCGACTGTATTGTTTACTTGAGGAGAAATCTCTTCAATTGCCTGTGGTTTGGAAGGGGGAGTAGGAGTAATAGCCCTTTTCTTAGAACGTTTTCTTTCCTTCTTGGAGTTTGTCAACGTCTCCTTTGTAGTTTCTGTTGATGTTTGAACGGACTCCGGAGCAGCCCTCTCAACAATCTCCACAATTTCGGGACTAGTTTCCAAAATTGGTTCAGGCACTAATTCAATAACTTGGGAAACTACCTCTGGAACCGAAATTATTTCCTTGACCGTTTGGGTATTCTTCTCTTGAAGAGTTTCCTCAACTAACTCTGGTTTGGACGGCGGCGTGGGTGTAACAGCCCTCTTCTTAGAACGTTTTCTTTCCTTCTTGATAGGCTCAGCAGTTATAACAAGCTCAGTAGATTCCTTTTCAGAATGTTTTCTTTCCTTTTTAGTAGGAGCTGGCTCAGAAACTTCTTGTACTATTACAGGTTCAGCCGATTTCTTTGTAGTAGTCACTGATGTCTCCACTACCACCGTTTGTTTTGTTTCCTTCCTTGTTGGTTCAACTTCTTTTCTTCCCCTCCTTTCTGGCACAAGCATTGCAGTTGCAGTTGGTTCAACTATCTGTTCCGCTTCCGAAGATGATGCATTGTCCGTGGTCTTTTTTGGTTTTTTCGATTTTCGGGGCTTTGGCTCAGGATGTTTGCTTATCTCTTCTACCTCATGGGTTTTCAGACTATCAACATTAGTATCAGGCGCATTGTGTTTTCGGCTGGTTTTTGGTTCTTTCCTGGTGCTCACCTTCATGGGCAATGGTTCTGGCTGTGGCTCGTGCCGCACTCGCCTGGGTTTTGATTGATTTCTGGCCTCCATATTTTCTTCACGACGTTCCCAAACTGTGGTTGTGGATTTTGTTGATACATGATGTTCAGCTTTTCGATATGTTGGCGGTGAGGACGTTAAACGTACTGGTATCTGTTGCTTCTGACTGGATGGCTGGAAAACTGGATGGTGTTGTTCTGTATGCTGTAGACCGAAAAGTACTTCGGCATAAGTGCTACCAGTAGTTATGTCCTGGGATGCTGGCTGTTCATGTCGTTGAAGAGGGTGTTGCACCTGGGGACGCACCGTCACCACTTCTGGGGCAGAAACAATTTCTGGAGTCAGTTGGGTGGTTATCACAGTCGACGTTTGTTGTGAAATAGTGTTTAAGCTAGGCTGTTCCCTGGGTATGGTCTCTATGGCATCTACCTCAAACTGACCAAAGGTTATATCCGGTCGCGGTTCATTGAGTTCAAACTCCTGAGGTTCTACGGGTCTCAGCATCTGCACATGTTCTTCTATGTAGATTTGCTGCGGTGGTACTGGCTCAGTAGGCACACTAATCGGTTGTATTTGCTGAGTACTTGTGGTTAGGGGTTCGGTACTCTGTTGAACCATGGAGGCCAAGGTGGTAACCACGCGATCTAGTACGCTGTTACCTGTAGTACTTGAAGTAGCTGGATAGGGCTCCAATTGGTAGGTTTGCTCTACCGTTTCCGTTTGGTAGACAGGAGCTAGTTCTGGTTGTTGCTGAGGCTGTTGGTACTCTTGCGAGGAGTACTCTGTCGCCTGTTGGGTGTAGTACATCTGTGAAGGTTCTGTGGTGTATACGGCAGCGGAATAAGGTTCTGCCTGAGCCACTGGCTGATAGTAACCGGTCAACAGTTGGTATTGAGTTGTAGCGGGGGGTACAGCCACTGGCTGATACTGTATGGGATACTGCTGCATTTGCATGATTTGTTCATAATAGGTTTGAGGTAAGGTCTGCTGTTGCTGTTGTGTTATCACCTGATCTTGGCTACTTTCCGTAACATAGCCCCATTGACCACTATCGGCTACATTCTCGTACATCGTTTGATAGAGTTGAGGATCTGGTTGTAGATAAGTGGCTGCAATTTCCTCCGCAGTCATGGGTACCTCATAAGGTTTTTGCTCCAATTGCTGTGGCTGGGAGTATCGCAGCTCGGTGGAGGCCTCACTGATGTATGGTGGTTGATGTTCCTGTGAAGGCGGTTCTGGCTGGGCTACATAAATTTGCGAGGCTGCCACCACATCCTGTATGGTAAGATCCGTATGTTCCGCCGCTAATTGTGCAGCTTTTAGGCGCTCTAGTTCTATACCACGTAAAACCTCGGCATAGGAAGTGGATCCGGGTATCCAAAGAGGGCTACGAGAACGCGTACGTTCTTCATCGTGTGGTAAATAAAGCTGCTGCTGTTGTTGTTGTTGTTGCTGTTGTGGAGGTTCAACGAGTACCTCTTGTGGAGGCGGCTCTCTTCTTCTGCGGGGCGAACGTCCACGACGTTCCGGCCTAGGTGCTTGTAGCTTCTTACCCGTAGTGATTACCTGTTGCTGTTGTTCAGTTTCAATAAATTGTGTGTTGGGATTGCTAGGAATTTGTACAACTTCGTATGTCGAAGTAGTCGCTGTGTGATTATCGCTGCTGCTGTGGGGATTCGGTAGGTGTTCTCGACGTTCATAGATGGCACTAGGTATGCTGCCATTTAGCTCGTATTGCTCTAAGCTTGATGCATCTTCCTCGTGCGTACATAGTGAAGTCGGGTCTTGTCTAGTTTTGGTCGTTACAGCCGTTATGGTAGTCGTCGTCGTCGTTGTAGTCGACGTCATTTCATTACTGCTTACCGGACTCGCATGTCCTGATAACACTTCAGCATAGGTTAGACCTACTGCTGCCGTTGGCTTCATAAGCAACGAGACAGTTGATGAAGTGGTTACCACTGAATGGGGATCCAGAGCATAGGATTTTGCAGCAGTTGCATCATAGGATTGTTGCATGCCATCGATTGATTGTCGCATTGCCTGAGCATTTATTAGAAGAGAGAGAGAGAGAGATGGGGAGGAGATTTGCCAAAAAACGTTAGCTTTGATTGGTTTCAAAAAAAAAGGGGGGGTGGGGTCCTATATCAATCCCTGAAGAAAATAAACTGTCGTTGGGCTTTATGAATTATTAAAAAATATAATTTGATTATTTATTTTTCTTTCTTTTTCTCTAAATTTACTCTTAAAACATGGGTCAATTTCATTTGGCAGTTTTGTTACTCTAGCGCACCCTTAAGCCACACATTTTGGGGAGACTGCGGCTTTTGGGTAGCAGGTGGCTGCTCTTTTTTGTTGTTCTAAACCTAATTTGGTAAGATTTATACTTAATTAAGTACAGTTATAGTTTGCGGGCTTCTAAATCTCTAGCTTGGCATCGTCTGGCGTGCCGCGATTTATTAACAATTTGATGCGCTCATTACGTGCGGTTATTTTCGAATGCAAGTTTTTGACACGTTCACGACATGCCTATATATATATGAACAGGTATATATATATATTTATGGTGCATGTTTATTTTGTTTTGTTTTGGCGTGAGAGAGCATTTTTATAGAAGAGAGATGTATAAGAGAGATCAGCATATATTTATAATGTATATACATTTTATGGACAGCGAGCATAATAATTGAGGGATAAGCAAACCATATACCATAATACCAAGAAGTACGCAGTTCCCATGTATTTGAATGAATGTGTGATTTGTTGATGTTTTTTTGGTATAGCGTTAGCATTAGATCAATATATGAGTTAGTCACAGGGTTTGTTTTTTAGTATATCAAAGCACAACAGGCAAGCAAAGCCCAAAAATACAAGTTTAGTACGAAGAATGTAGTGTTTAGAAATTTATATTGTTTTTCAGCGCAACGACACCAGGATTTCGTTTATTTTGTTCAAATTTACGTAGAGAAAAGATAAAAAGAAATAAAGGTTTTTGTCAAAATAAAAAAATTAATAACCGTAACCATTTAAGATAACTGAGAGCTGAGTGTTGGTAGAGAAAGAGAGATGAAAATATATCTTTAAATCGGCTTCAAAAAGCTAACTAATAATATACTAACAAAATAAAAATAATGTCCAAGCCAAAAGCTTTAGAAGACGAGCGTGTGAGTGTGCCATTTAATGTGATGACTGTACTTTTGTTGCGTAACTGTATTTGGTGCTATTAAAGGAGTGGAGTGAGGATGACTGTATTTTTGAGTTAAATGTGATATCAATAAGTTCTCATAGCAAGAGTTTGCCCCAAAATCAAAAAGAAGTTACTGTAATTTACTATAATTTAAATCTTTTTGCCACTTACCGCCAAACATTGCAATTCGCAATGTATACTTAAAATTTATTATTTAACACTAAGAAAATTATTAACTAGAAATAAGTATTTTTTTTTTAATATCCAAGCCAATTTCGTATACACTTGCAAATTTATATTGAACGTTAAAAAATAAGGTTAAAGGTCAAATTTCGACTGTTAGTTCAAGTGGACACAAAATACCCATAGCTGGTTATAAAGGGCTCTATAACGGACCAAATTGCAAGGACTGGAAACCATAGAGTTTTCCCCCTTCGACTGTGATCTATGATCTGATTATTTTTTTTATACTGACGGAAGCAAGCGGAACTTTGTTTCAAAAAATATATCGATAAATAATATGCTACTCCATCGAATCTACTTTTATTTCAATGACCATCTGATTATATCATTTGCAAGTGTATAATAACTGGATAATTTAATTTTCTTGGGCTAACCCTGACAACAAGAACTTATTTCGATTTTTGATTTTTTGTTTGTCTTGCAGCACGTGATGAATATGGAGGGGAAATGAGTATGAGAGATTCCCAGATCGAGAGAGAGAGAGGGGTAGCTGCACGGCTTGGGTATGACATGAATTTCGAAATAAAAATGAAAAGCAAAATATAATGTAAAAACATAAGGAAGCACAAAAATGAGTATGCTTGTGTATATTTGTGTGTGTGTGCAGAATTCGAAAATAAAACGTAAAGAGAAAAAAAAATGATTTGCCGCAAAAATAAGAAAAAAGAAATCATAAAAATTATATATTATAAGATTAATTGCGCGTTTGTTCAAAAAGAAACAAAAAAGAAACTAAACGAAAATATAATTTCTAATATAGATACGCAGCCACCGTGCAACTTTTTTCAGACCTACCCGCACATTTTAATAATTATTACTTAATTTCTAAGAAAAAGTAGATATAAATTGTGGTTAAAAAAAACTGGGTTGTTCTGTCAACTGTTTTTTCAAGCAATGACAAAATGATTTCGGGACAGGGGAATACTTTCTGCTGATATTTACTTAACAGAGATCGTTGTGCCTACTCCTGATCTAGCTTTCGAACTATACTTTCTCAGAGGGTTTGGGGGTTTTTGTGGGGACTAGCTACTCAAAAGTCTCTGGACTGTACGTACCTGTTGCTCGGCTAATGCCCGCTCACGATCGTGTGGCAAGTACGTGGGCGCCATAACCAGACGCAGTTGTTGCTCTTCTTGTATGATCCGTTGGCGTAGCGTTTGCATTTGCTGCTGATAGACATCAATTTGGGCCAACGTCTGTTCGAGGCTCTGGGACTTGGTTTTCACCACATCACCCAAGCCATCGAGCAGGTGCACCAAATCGTCAACATTCTCGCTAAGGCGCGGATCACCACCCATGCCATTGCGGAAGTGAACCTGGAACAGCCAAATAAAATACGCGTTTTCGGATTAGATGTGAGCAATACTTACCTCCAGTTTCTCAATAGACAGTCTCAGTTTGGTTTTTTGCACATTAATGTCGGCCAAAGTCTTCTCACAGTAGCCCAATTGATCTCGCAGGGGTTTCTTTTGTTGAGGCGAAGAGTCCAGGGTTTGCTTGGTTTTCTCATGCCAAGCGCGTATGTCCTTAATTTTACGTTCACATTGATCCCATTCTTCGCAGGCCTCTTGCAGCAGGGAGTTCTGAGGAAAGAAAAAATGGGAAAGGTATGAACATGGAATCCAAAACGACTTAGATTCGATTGAAGTCATGTATAAGACTTCTCTCTCATCTTTACCCTCTCCAGCAGCACCGCTTCCACGGCTATCTTCGCATCCTCCGCCTCCTGCAACTTATCCTTGAGATCGCCCACCGTTGTCACTTGTCCAATATGCTCCAATTCCTTATCCATTTCACTCAAATGCTTCACAATCGGTTTAATACTCTTCACAGCCGCCACATAGTCGTTCAGTTTAGTTCTCGCCTCGGGCAGGGTGCGCAGCTCAATGGTCTGATCCAAGAACGTACGCTTCTCGGCTACCCAGGACATGACTATTTGATATAGATTCATAAATCTAGTCCAAGCATCCAAACTATCGCCCACCGCTTGCTTCTTCTCATCCAACCAGCCTCGCACCTGGGCCAAAGAGGCAGCCAACTGATCGATGGTGGTCTGCACCAGTGTCTTCTCCTCACTGTTGCGACAATTCTCAATGATCAGCTGGCCATTGGTCTTGACCAGGGTGAAGCGTTCGTAGATGGCGGTAATTTCGTGGTTGATACGCTGCAACAGCTCCTTCATTTGTGTGGGAGTCAGTGTACGTTCCTGCACTTGCACTTCCGCCTGCAGGAGCCAGCGTTGTACCTCATCCACTCCGGCCACATATTCAGTCCTTACGGTTTTGGCACGTTTGAAATCCTTCTCTTTGGTCTCCATGGCCACTTGGACACGCTCGGCGAGCAACTCAAGGGCGGTGAACTCCTGGGCTATGTCACTGGGCAATTGATTCTGTTTGGCTTGGTAAGTCGCTTGGGTTTGAGCGATCAGAGCACGTGACTCCTCTGATGCCTGTTGCACCTGGCTGTTTAGAGTGATCAGAGCCTGTTCGGTTTGGGCTATATGCTCGTCGTACACGTGAATCGATTGCAATTGATCGTTTAACGAATTCAATTTGTCCTGCAACTGTGAGATGCGACGGAAGACCTGTTCGATCTCGTCGAGATCCTTGCTAACCTGTTGCTCCTTATCGCGTAGGGTGTCGTTTAATCTGCAAAAAAGGGTTGAGAAGGTGAGTAATTCCAATGGCAATGGGCTAGGGTATAGTATATGGAGACTCAGTGTGTGCGTGTGTTGAAAAAACCACGCGGTTCCGTCTAGAATAGAATTATCCACACAAATACATAAATATTTGTATATCTAGTCGAAGAAAATTTATTTGAAGTTTTTAATATGTATGTGTATCCACTGGGTTGGCCTCGAGAAGGCAAATGGCTTTGCGTTGGCTGCGAAGATTTCCGTGAAAATTAATGCTGCCGTTTGGCTACAAGAGAGTTTTCTAAATGAATTGAAATTTTCAACTGAGGCACATTTTCCGAGGGACTCGAAATCGAAATTCGAAATTTTCGTCCAACTCATAATTCGAGAGAGAACGAGAAAGAGAACAGCCATGACGAAAACCCAAAAATATTTTTGGGTCTATTGTTCACGCACATCTTTTAAATTTGTTAATATTATTCATATATTTCTCTTTTTGCATATGCATTTCAGTTTCTAGACGACGCGACGAAGAAAGGCGCTGACGTCATTTTGGGCGTTGCAGTGTATGGGATGAATCAAACGAAAAATGACGCACATACGCCATGTGCACAACAAGTGTTTTCTCCATTTAACCAACAAATCTTCAACTGCATTTTGTATATTCGTTAATGGAGCATCACGTTTGAAGGCCGCCTGTCTGGACGCTTCGATTATTGCCCCCTTTTACATGAAGAAAATAAAAAACATTGCTCCTAAAAAGATAAGGCCAAGTCAACATACATATTGGCTGTCAGCCAAGGTAAGAACGGACGAGAAAATGTTTTGAAAATAATACAGAAAAGTTTCTGCAAAATTTATTGTAAAAGAAACATGAAAGAGGGGGAAAAAAACAATAACAAAACCAACGGAAATGCGCGATAACTATATCATTTTGGCGTCATTTTTCGACAGCCAACTAAAAGAAAAACGAACTACAGTGAACCTGCCTGGGAGCAAAAATATCTTTTACAGAAAACAACAATTATGCTACTAGAACATTTAATAGAACAACAATTGACAGAAATAAAGTGACCATGGACGAAATAGAACTAAATGGCTTTTTTTGTTCAAGTACAAAGTAACCTTGGGTGAAATTTATCTTACGATTTCTATAAAATTTTTCAACACCTAAACCGATCAGAACCATTCAGCTGAGCAGCTTGATCCCTAATTCATAATTATGTAATTTATATAGCCTAGTTTTCGAATCATGTTCTTTCAACACTTAGCTGACTATTCTCTACTTCTCTCAATATTCTCGAAACAGTAACTATTTTGGAAATTTTACATACAATAGTAATTTGGGTGCAAGAAAAACTTAGATTAGATTTCTGTGATATATGTTAGGTTACATTAGTTTTTTTTACTCCTGCAGAGGCGACGGCAAATTTTAAATTTTTGCAATAGTATTTGTGAGTCAGCGGAGAAAATTTGTTAATGTGTTAAGCACTTTCAACACACGACTTTTAAAGCTCTTTATCAGTGGTGCCCAAACACACACTATCAAGCTTTGCGATTGTGTGTGTAGCAGAGCAACACGAAGTTAACGTCATTATGTCAAATATAGGCTACAAACACACATATGTGTGTGCGTGCATTTTATAGACCACACGTATTCTCTCTCTATGCGAGTGTCGGCTGCGACGCTGGCAGAATTATGACTCCCCATCACACGGGATAGGTAAAATGACATTTGGGCACCACTGCTCTATATTCAATACCTCAGTTTAAAAAAGCACTCTGCTATTTTTCTGTACACCTAAATAATTGTTTTTCCCAGATGCTAATGGCAACTTCTCTGTTCACATTGCCGACCCCTTTATGAATTCAACAAGAGGCTTGTAACTGTTTTCGAATTTGGTCAATCAGGATTGGTAGTTGTTATGGTATTGTCTAGAAGTCGAAAATGGCAACAGCCCTGAAAAATTTCGGTGCATCTTAGCAAACTATTTTGGAAACAGATTAAATTTAAAACTGCTGAGTTTGAAGATGTTATCATTATCGCACTTTCCCGCCATTTTAAGCTACTGGATATATTAGATTAGGATCAAACTTTATAGAATTGTGTGGAAGTATATACAACTAAAAATGAAAAACAAACAGTTTTCTCACTAGTATAAGGATTCAACACTATCTTTTCTGTAAATGCTATAAGCTATAATCATTAGAGCTGACTATTTCCGACTATATATACTAGAAAAGTACATAAAGGCCTATTCTCAGATAAGATAAATATTAAGTTTGGTACGATTTTACACATGATAGAAACAATTTTGTATAGCCTTGAAATCTCAATACATTTGAAAAGGCGTCTTTTTTATATAAAGTACTGTGCCGAACTTAATTTTTATCTCATCTGAGATAGGCCTTAAGATAGAATAAGGAAACTATCTAACAACTTTTCAAAAGTGAAATTGACTCATGTTCTCGCAATAAAAAGGTTTTTTATTTTGAAAAGTAATGCTGGTTAGTCAGTGGAATGAAAAATTGACAAAATACGCACTCTTCCAGTTGCTATTTGTATATAAAGAAAATTTAGATCTGTGATCAATTTAGAAATTTTTAGTGACATTTAATTTGCATTGTAATTTTTAATTGATTTATAAAGAATATTTTTTATTAAATGTGTCTAGATTTTAGCTGTGCAAACGAAAACCAAGAGTGAAACCTAAAAGACAGCCTCTCTGATTTCTGACTGTTCCATTTTCGATCGTTTTACTTGAAGTTCTAGTTTAGTTAGTAATTACACAAGGTGAAATTCTAGTAGGTTGCCTCATTTGGGGTGCCTTTCCCATTTGGTCCAGTGGTTTGCAAAAAGTAAGTTAAGTATTGAGAACACAAAAACGAAACCGAAGCAGAATTGCATTCCATTTAATTTTCAAAAAATTATAAATTGAGAACTTGCCTATTCAAGGGGACTCTGACGTTTTCATCCACCAAATGTAAAATATTGAATAAAATAGATTCGAAACTTTGACGTTAAGGTTTAGTACTGTGGTTTACGCTCCGGTATAGCACTGTGGGCTGTTGAACCATTCCAAGAGTAAAATGCTTTACATTTGGGATTTTTAGGTTTTTAGTAACCTGTTTTGGATCATTGCAGCGTTACAATTTTGTTTAATCCAAGCTCCCTATCGATGCATTTTCCGTTTCTCTAAAGTTCAATTTGCTCTCAATTCTGAAAATACAAAATGTTACCCCCTATTTTGTTCGCATTATCGACCATTTGCTCTACTAAAATTCTCAATGTTGTCTTTTTTTGAATTCTATTTTCAGCTTCTGCCATTTTATACAAATTAACGATTTAAATTTAGTCAAATGGCAAAATATTTCAAAAATGCGGCACAAACGCAGTCGGTGAAAGTGAAAAGGAAGGCGCGTGTAGCTTTAGGTGAGAAATATGTATTTTCATTTGAAAATATAAAATACTTTGATCAATTATTGGGTCACAAGGGACTCTCGGACGGCTAAGCATTGCGTTTAAAGCTATTTTTGTCACAACGACGACGTCATCGACATTTTTTCTCTCCCCTCTTACTCGCTCAATAAAAACAAACACCTGACGACCTCGCGCACAGGGGCCGGCGGGTCTGGTGCGTTTTTTCTGTCTTATTTTGCATATGCCAAACGATGACTTAATCGGGCTCAGGTAAAATCTCTTATAATAACAAAAAAAAAAAACTTCAACAATCACCTTTTGCTTTTGACGACGTTCACTAGAGAAATATGGAGTGTGGTTAGCAATTAGTCTTCCAAATGATTTGTTTTTTCTTGCCAGCAACAACAATCACACCTCCCAGGCAGGGAGGTTCGATGTGTGCTTAAAAAACAATAAGTTTGCTTTTTCTTCAATTTCCCAAAGTGAAATTCAGTAAACTGTCTTAATGAAGTATACGCCTGGTAATCCACAAGGCGGCGTTTTGTGAGCTAAGCTTGAAAATAAGAAAAGAAAAGTATTTTTAGCATTTTCCGTTGCCGGCTAGAAACTCGAGAACTTGAAACTTCAATATTTATATACTTCTCTTCGTTGCTCTCTTGTTCTTTTGTGGTATTTGGTATTTGCTGCTTCTCTCTAGTTTAACTAATTTGATTTAAAATATTCTTCTATATGTAAATATATATTCTGCGGTCGCTTTCTTCTCGTTCGTTCAATAGTTTCCAGCCATCCAGTTTATAAAACACGTCCGCTTCCAACTAACTCTAAATAAAAACTGAACAGATATTCAACCGCACGCAACAATTTGCCAAAAAGCGGACTGATGATCGTTAACAGCGCGAGCGGCGCCGTTGAGCGACGAGCAAGGCGAACGCGAGACGGAAATAAAAGAACGAAAACTGTCTCTACTCACCACAGAAACGAAAGACGATAAAACTAAAATTGTAGTGTGTTTACAGTTGACAATAAAAAGTTTTTGCCAAAGAAACAACGGGATGCAGGGATAAGGCAACAATTTAGAGTTTCTTTATTCCACACAAGTTTGCAAGAAATGACTACACAAATAACTAAGAATTTCACATTTCTTTGTAGGTCTTAAAACCGATTTCTCAAATTCTAAATGCATAGCTGCTATGTGACAGATAAACTTAGATTTAACTCTGTTATTTGTTAGTTTATGTGACAGATTGAAATATGTAGAAGCTGAGAAATCGTGTGGGAAAATTTAAGGACAGGTCTTTAGCCTCCTGTATTTGGCATTTTTAAGCGAAGTAAAAAAGTTGATTCTAATTTCAATTCGAAATTTCTGAAAAAAAACTATCGAGTTACTATTTTCCATAGCTGATTCTTTAGAATATTAAAACCTAACAATATACCTAAATTTTTGAGTTACAATTTTTAGTTGACCAATACTTTTATTGACCACTGTGCACACATTTGGCATTGAAACTGAGAATGAGCAAAAATTGGGCGAACTTTGTTTTGCCTATCAGCGAACCTATGACTTCAGCAAAGAAAAATTTATAAATCAAAGACGAAAATCCCCCTTTTCAGGAAAATGCATAACAATAAAAATGCTCTTGCAGCGCTTGGTTACACATTTATTATTGATAAGCTCCATAATTATTTTGCCGGTTTAGATAAGAAAAGCCGGCAATAAATTTCTCTGAGAGAATGAGCGCAATGGCAACGAAACTAGTCGGAGCTAACAGAGCTCTGTTAAGTCAATTAACAGTGTGAGCAGAAAAAATATTTATAATTACGCGATTACCTCATTTGGGTAACAATTTGGATTCTCTTTTCTGTTTGTTATGACAAATTGCCAATGCAAATGCAAATGAAATGTCAAATATTGTATTTAATTTTTTGTGTCCAGTTTCTGGTTTTTTGCCAGTAAGTTGGGGCAAGGGATTGCGGCAGCTTGGCACACTTGAAATATAATTTGTTTTGAGATTTTGGCTTTCGATGAAGTCAGCTAAGAAAATTCAATTTCACTTGACGAGGCATTCTATTTACTTTTGCATTTATGTGTGTTTTTTTTTTGGGTTTGTTGTTTACATTTTTTTGTTTGTGAATTTTTTCGTTGGAATGAATTTAATTGTTATCTTTTATATTTATAAATAACATTATTTTAAATCCCCCCCAACTAATGCAAAAAGGCTTACGCAACTTTTAATGTCTTTTCGTGATTAGATTGTTGCATGTGTCCGAGAAATAAGTTGCCGAAAAATACAAATTTAAAATCTCAAGTATAAAATGCATAACAAATTTTTGCGTCGCATTTGAAAGGATATATAATATAGACGGGAGGTATTGTATAATTATCGATGACATAAACACAAGCACATATGGACTATTAGATCATTTTTGGTCATTTTGATGATGATGGCATAGCACTTTTTGGAAGGCAAACAATAAAAGGAAGAGATATTTGTATAATTGGACATGACTTTTGGTTGGGGGCACATTAATAAGAAGTGCTTGTAGTTTTGATTGTGACACACAGAACCTTAGGTAGACTATGAATACTACTGTTATTAATGACCATTCTAATTGTTACAATTTGAAAGGGCAGTGCATTTTTAATAATACTTAACCTAAGGAACGGTTAATTTAAAGTGTTTGGAGTATTGTGGAAAACCAGCCTTCCGATTCAAAGCCACAATCCCTCACATCATAGAGTTTGATGGAATTGTTTAGAAAGGGCATAGCCGGATAAGCCTGGGAAAACTGCCCCAGCAGATTTTTGAATATTTTGAATCAGGGATGGTAGCTATTATATAGGAGGGTATGTATGCCAAATTTCAAGTCAATAGGTCTTTTGGTTGACGAGTAATCTGCAGAAATGCTAAAACATAAATATCGATATATCTTGTCTCACATCACGATTTACCATGAACTGTTGATTGCATATTGAAAAGATTTAACACAGTTATCCGTTATAAAATTCTGGAATTTTTACTCTTATTCCTTTGGTCCAAAAACCGTGGTCAAAATTTTCAAAATTTAAAATGACCACTTTCCAGTTTTGACAATACCATGGAAGTTTTACAGTTCATGTGTCCTCTAACCATCTAATTATTTAAAAAAACTCAGATTAATAAAAAACATGTAAATTTAACAATTTTAGTATTTTATTTATTTATTTTAATCTAACATGGAACTTGGCAAAAAGCTACAAAATAATTACTAAACTATTTTTAATAACTCCGCCGCAAGTGGTTTCTTAATTTGTAAAGGGAGTAGCAACGGCTTTTCAAAATAATTTATAACCAATCTGCACTTACCAAATTAATTCATACGGCAACTACTACAGAAAGGACCAAATTGTTGTGAAAAGTAGGGGACGAAAAATGGGTGATCATTTGCGATCCGCCATCAAAAAACACCAATAACATCTACCAAAAGAAATCATATTCAGACCAGAATAAAGTTCCTTGTGCAATCCATTCACAATTTTCACCTTCAATGGTTATATTATTGACATCGCAGGCCCATATACTACCAATGTAAGCGACGAAACAAGTATATAGCACTTACTACATGATTAGAACGGACTTCAAAAATTGCTCCACCCAGGAGATATAATTGTTGTTGATTGATGGTTCAGAGATGCTGTTGCGGGTGAAGGCAAAAGGTTCTGAAGGGAAAAAGAAATCAGCTGCCGACCTTGGAAGCAAAACAATCCCGGACTGTCATCAAAATTAAGTAGGCATTTGAAGCTGTGCCCGGAATTTTAAAACAAATGTACCAGCTTCTTTGTCGAAAAGTTGACAATAAATTGCTGCAAAATAGAAATCCTGTGCAAGATAGCGTGCTATCTATCCAATTGATTTAGAAAGCTGCTATCGAGTGATCGTGTCATTTCGGATCAAATCTCTTGTAGCTTCATGGCACAGAAATTGTCATATCACATTTTGAATAAGTATGCACATAATGGCAAAACTTCTGACTGCATTATAAGGCACTATTGCAGTTGCCCTAATGGTATGCGAACTGTTAACTGTAGTACGCATATTCCTGCAGTTATTTTTCCTTGATAATGCAACTTTCAAGTCAAGTATCATCAAGCCTGCCGAGATGCTGACAAGTATATTTAAGACAACTGGTGAATGTACCATTATAAACGAAGATAGTGATGAAGACTTAAACAAAATAAAATGCTAAAATATTTAAATTTTTATGTTTTTTCTCAATTTGACCTTGTTGCACCACTCTTAAAAATCTGAGTTTTTTTTATTAATTAGATGGTTAGAGGACACATGAACTGTAAAAATTCCATGGTATTGTCAAAACTGGAAAGTGGTCATTTTAAATTTTGAAAATTTTGACCACGGTTTTTGGACCAAAGGAATAAGAGTAAAAATTCCAGAATTTTATAACGGATAACTGTGTTAAATCTTTTCAATATTCAATCAACAGTTCATGGTAAATCGTGATGTGAGACAAGATATATCGATATTTATTTTTTAGCATTTCTGAAGATTACTCGTCAACCAAAAGACCTATTGACTTTAAATTTGGCATACATACCCTCCTATATAATAGCTACCATCCCTGATTCAAAATATTCAAAAATCTGCTGGGGCAGTTTTTCCAGGCTTATCCGGTTATGCCCTTTATTTAAAAGTCAATATTCCTTATTTTCCCAAACTGGAAAAATATTTGATTAGTTAATGTTAACGGTATTTCTTCCGTGAGGAACTTTAATCGAGCTAAAGAAAGCATAATTACTTGGAGATAGATGGCGCCACTTTCGTGTGGCTGGTTGTTTATATGGCAGATATTTGAGATATTCGATTTTTATAGACTCATCTTTTTTATAGAAGCTGTTCTATATTTTATTAAATTTTTTGTCAAACATTTTTTTTCCAACGATCGCTATGGCAGCTATATGCTAGTCATCCGAAACGGCCGATTTTGAAAAATGTGCAGCTAATTTGTACTAAAAGTTTTCTTGCAAAGTGTTTACTCTAGCCTTAGAACTGAGGAAGGAGATAGCATATAAACAGATGGACAGAGTGACAACTCAGCTCGTCGTGCTGACACTTTATGTGGTCGGGTATAAAAACTCTACATGGGTATAAAAACATTTTACATTTGAGACCTATACTAAAGTTTAAAATAATCAGATGTAGTGTTAAAATCAACGTTGTAAAACAAACAAGACTGGATCAAACCTTACCAAACTCTAACATAACTCCATCTGTATATACCAGAGTCCGGAGCGTTCCTATGTTGTGTGTATACAATACTGCTCTCCGGCAGCGACGCGTCGACAGACCGACAGTATACGAGCTAATACTGCGTTCACATATGCAAGAACAATAAAGTGCTAAATGTGCGTGGCCAAACACACAAACGAAACGCTTAAATACGCATGTGTTTTTTGCCGGTCCCTGCTCAACAGCCCCAAGAGTGGAGCTGGAGAAACATCGATTCATCGATGTTTTTATCTAAACTGCAGACTTCGATGATTTTTTTCACAATCGAGTTTTTGCCCTACATTAACAAAACTCGACCACACTATTTTCTTATAAAATTTACTTGGCGTCCTGTAGAAAAATGACAAATTGGCGGTTCTGTCAAAATCCCTTATGAAACTATCCAAAAAAAATGTTATTGGTCTGTGGTGGATGCTCCACCATTTAAATGCTACTATTAAAAATAGAGGCCAGCTAACTTCGGCTCGACCGAAGTTTATATACCCTTGGAGCTTGATATATGGCTGCCAGTTTGTATGGCAGCTATACTATATAGTTGTCCGATTTTGACAAGGCTTAATGAAATTATGTAAAATGATTAAAAACTTATAAATACGAGCGTTGGGAGCGATAACATTGAAAACAAAAAAGTTTTTCTCACTAAGACTTTTTTTCAGACCTAACTTTTGTATGGCAGCTATGCTATATAGTTGTCCGATTTCAACAAGCCTTGGTGAAATTATGTAAAATTGTTAAAAACTTATAAGTACGAGCGTTGGAAGCGATAACATTGAAAACAAAAAAAATTTTCTCACTAAGACTTTTTTCAGAGTTAGTTGTCCGATTTCAACAAGCCTTGGTGAAATTATGTAAAATCATTAAAAACTTATAAATACGAGCGTTGGGAGCGATAGCATTGAAAACAAAAAAGTTTTTCTCACTAAAACTTTTTTTTTAACCGATTGTTCCTATGGCAGCTATATGCTATAGTCATCCGATCCGGCCGGTTCCGACAAATGTGCAGCGTATTTATACCAAAAGACTTCGTGCAAAGTTTGGTTAAGATAGCTTTAAAACTGACGGAGGAGATAGCATAGAAACAGACGGACAGACGGACGGACAGACGGACGGACGGACAGACGGACATGGCTATATCAACTCAGCTCGTCATGCTGATCAAGAATATATATACTTTAAGTGGTCGTAGATGCTTCCTTCTATGCGTTACAAACATCCGGACAATTTTAATATACCCTCTCCAAGGGTATAAAAAAGGGTGTGATTTATTAAAACTCACACCTTTTCCATGATTTAAATACACACAATCCCTTTCAGTTCAAGAAATCTTTTGACTTCCCTGCCCTTAACGAAGTTGTTTCGAAATGTAAGCAAATTGTTAGTGTTTAAATCAAGTACTGTGTCCAATAAAAACTAAAACAGTCTTAAACTAAATATAATGAAAATGGCATTGTTCAAGAAGTCGGCACTCGGTGGAATAGTTTATATTTAATGATAAAGAAAATTTTACTTCTGTCTGTCATTTATGCATAATTTTACTCCAAACTCTCATCAACTCCAAAAGACCCCAAATAGAAACTTTGCAAGAGATGTAAGATATCCTTACATTTTTTTATGAAGCCACTTGGCTAATTTCTGGGGGAAAATATGCCACTACTAAACAATTTATTATTTTTATATTATATATCCGTAGACATTGATGTTTCTCCAGCTCTACCCAAAAGGTCAAGCCAAGCACAATCTCTTTAAATTTTCTCACAAAAGGAAGAGACCTACATTTTAACGCGACTCCGAACAGCAAAGTTTTGAAGATCTTTTTAATTACTAGTTACTTTACAGCTGGCGGAAAATGCTGGAGGAAATAGCGGCCGTGTAAACATTTTTTAAGGAAAAAATCTTTTTTTTTTAAATATTCAATAGTCTCAGTCGTAGTTTAATTCATATTTCTGGACCCCTTGAAAAACCATTTGCATACATAGCAGTGTAAATATCATTGATATCTGAAAATTATTTAAGGCATGACCAAAAAGTCAAAACATTTTTTTTTTGTTTTCCACAAGCTTTAGGGATCTACGCATATTGAGGCTTTGAGTGGTCCATGGGCCGGGAAAATGAAAAATAATTAAGACAGCTGCTGCTCTCGTTCTTCATAAACAAATAGAGACAACAGCACCGGTCGCCGCCCATGTCAAGGAAAATGCCAAAAGAAACAAAATCTATATAAAAATAAAATAAAAATTGACGACGCAAGACACATGCCTTTTGGTTAATAAAGAGGGGGAAAATCCGTGTCAGTGTTGCATTAATGTTCTCTTTGTTCTCATTGGCAACAAAATGTTTACGTGATCTTCGACCACACGACCATCTCTCGACGGTGTGGTGAGTTTTATGGTTCTGTCAACATGTTGACACGTGAGGCCAGCAGACATTAGCAACTGTTTATTTAAATTTAAAAACAAAAATAAACAATTGGCATATTGGCACGCTTAGTGCTTGTTGTTCTCAGTTGACAAGCGCCAGCAGCAAAAGAATTTCCGCAAACAAACAAAAAATGTGACTTTGATTTAGTTGGCTCTTATCAATGAGAAATTTATATTTATATACATATAAACCCGGTCATTGTATACATTTGAGGCGCGTCATAGATAAAAGAATGAGCGCTTTTACTTCTATAGTCCATAAAGCACTGTACAAAAACAAAGTGCTTTCAGAGACAGCTTTTAATGTTCTATTCTCAGAATAAGATACACAACTCTTTTATGTCATTGTGCGTGCCAATATAAAGTCTGGCTTACGTAAGTTAACACTTTTATACATACATAAGAAGACGACGAAGCGTAACAACAGTTGGTCTGACGTCAGTATCTTGAGTAAAAAGATGGGATTTAGAGGGCTTAAATGCTGCTTCTCAACAAGGTGATGTCAGGTGGAAAAGAGAAGGTTGAATTTAATGTATTAAAGCGTAGACTTTCTTTTTGTTCAAGTACATTTGGTGCACAATTCGTGGAACTATAATTTGTGTTTGCTTGGCAAGGTCTTAAGTATCACAAACGGTATTTTTATTAAAAGTAAAGTCTCAACTTTTGGTCGCAGTGGTTCTCTACTTAGGGGATTTATTAATAAACAAAATACTAATAAACAAATGCTTCTAAAACAAACCAAAAATGTCTCAGCTAGGTAAAAGTATTGAAACAGTGGGAAAAATTAAACATTTCCAGATTTTGTAAATTATCAAAAGATGTGTTAGCAGTAGAACCCACTTAAATAAATGTTGAGCGCTTGAATTCAGGAGGGGTCGCTTGGAGAATCCAACTCCAAGGGCCATTTTCTCAAAAGTTGCGGTTAGGTACCGGCTGGTCAAATTTTGCCGGGGGGCAAGGTAACCTGCCGGTAAGTCATTTGGTTTTCTCAACGAAACTTACCGGCAGGTTCGCCCGATATCGATAGATTGCTATTGCTGCCATAGTGTGACCAAACACGACCAAACTGGTTATCATTTAGCAAAAAAAAAAAGTTGATTAAAATTGCTAGCAATAATAAATCAAGTTAAAGCATCGAAAAGGCCAAGCGGGAAAAACTTTTCTGTGGCTGGCAAATATATTATGGAGAATAAGAATTGATACGGAGGAATGGAAACAGAAGCCTGTCAAAGACTTGGAGATCTGTTTGCCGGCCAAGCCGAAATTCATCGCACTTGGAAAGCGTTATGGGAAAAAGTCGAGATCTTAAAAAACGGTCGCGTAAATTATTTGCAACTGATAAGCGAGAACTTAACGCACTGGTGGCGGGACCGCTGGAGTCCATTTTCCAAATATTGGTGATCCCAAGCTTAGCGCCAGGATTGGAAAATAAGGTTTATAAAGATTGTAAGATTTTATTAATGATATGTAATCTTTAAAAATATTTAATTGACTTCTAAAATTTTAGCACAAATTAATCAGTCTCTGTGTGTTTGTGAAAGCCAGTAATGCACTATCGTGGGACACTTGAATAACTGCACTGTTCACCGAGAAAGTCTGACTCCAAGGAAGTCACCCACAATGATGAGGAAGCTACCACTTGCATGAGATCGCAGTGCCAGTTGATGTGTAGTCCTAGCAAGAATTATATGACATGCTGAGTTTGTCAACCTGAATCGTTGAAATAATTGGCTTCATCCAGAGCATTAAATAACACTGTGATAGTCAAAAAAAAAGACAAGACCAAACTCGACGGTTTCCCCCTATTTCGGGTCCTACGAATCGAACTGCATCATTACTTTTTTGAGTTACAATCATGGTTTCATACAAAATTTTTTTTTGAAGTTTTTCATTGTATGGCAGCTACAAGAAGTAGTTATCCGATCCGGTCGGTTCCGACATATTAGCAGCGTGCAGAGAAAAGAAGACTCTGTGCAAAATTTCAGCTCGATTGCTTCAAAACTGAGGGTGTCCTTATAGCCAATATGTCGAAAAAAGTGAAACTTAACCTTAACATTTTATATAACATTTAACACTTTAAACACTTTAACATTTTTATACACTTGAAAAGTATATTATAATTTTGCCCAGAAGTTTGAAACGCATAGATGGAATCATCTCCGACCACATAAAGTATATATATTATTGATCAGCGTGACGAGCTGAGTCGATTAAGCTTTGTCCGTCCGTCTGTCCGTCCGTCCGCCTGTCTGTTTCTACGCGAACTAGTCCCTCAGTTTTGAAGCAATCGAGCTGAAATTTTGCACAGAGTCTTCTTTTCTCTGCACGCTGCTAATATGTCGGAACCGACCGGATCGGATAACTACTTCTTGTAGCTGCCATACAATGAAAAACTTCAACAAAAAATTTTGTATGAAACCATGATTGTAACTCAAAAAAGTAATGATGCAGTTCGATTCGTAGGACCCGAAATAGGGGGAAACCGTCAAGTTTGGTCTTGTCTTTTTTTTTTTTTTGAAAAAAACTATCACAGTGTAATTAGCCCGCTCCCTACACTCTCAATTATTATTTTCCGTTGCTCCGTCTGGGATTTTGTCGCCATGTTGGCCATTGTGGTGATACCGTTCCTGGTGCTGGCAATGCGTGGGGATAATATTTTCTTTATGGTGCACACGTATATGCAGTTAGATCTCAATCGGTATGCCACATCACATGGCCGTTGGCCTAGTTGATCCTTCGATTTCTCAGACGGCGGGCAGTGAGTTTGCCTGCTTTGCGATTGGTGCCATTTCGAATTTGCCGGCGCGGCGGTCAAGACATCTGCCATTGCGGCGGCTGCCATTCTGAAGAACTTTTTATTCCAGATCGCCGCATGTCTCTTCCTGTCTCACTGCCTACCTCCCAATTTCATTTCGGGGATGCAATAAATTCGTTTATTTATTAACATTTTGGTTTGGCAATTAGCAAAGTAAATAATTCAAGTGTTCGGCACAGCTGTTGTCTATCGTGTAAAAGTATCGATAGTTATATCGAAATTTGCCGGCCGGTTAAAATTTGACCCCATCATGAGGCTGCGGTTAAAGTTGCCGGCTGGTTTTCGGCGAAGACAGCATGAAACACTCAAATCCGGCTAACCTGCCGGTAAGTTGCCTAACCGGACATTAAGAAAATGAGTCTTAATGCTTTTATACTATTTATATCTAATTACAAACTCGATTAAGATGCCATTTCTGAGAATATTCAATAGCTGGAAAAATCGGTGAGAGTAGTCAGATTGACTGAAAATCCTCGACAGGGTGGGCAGTCAAAAACTGCTTGGGTATATATATACTTCTATGCAAGAATTGGGTCAAATCCAATTACAAGTAATTTTTCAATAATTATTAAACGAAATAGTTGAAATATTTTTCGACTTTGATTTGGATTATCAATACCCTCAAAATTTTTATTCCTTTGCAAAGGGTATTTTAATTTTGCCCAGAAGTTTGCAACGCATAGAAATATTCATTTCCGACCCTATAAACTATATATATTCTTGATCAGGGCGACGAGCTGAGTCGATTGAGCTTTGTCCGTCCGTCTGTCTTTCCGTCTGTCTGTTTCTACGCAAACTAGTCTCTCAGTTTTAAAGCTATCGAGCTGAAACTTTGCACAGAATCTTCTTTTTACTGCACACTGCTAATATGTCGGAACCGACCGGATCGGATGACTATATCTTATAGATGCCATAGGAACTATCGGTCGAAAAGTGGGTCTTTGTGAGAAAAACTTTTTTGTTTTTAATGTAAACGCCTCCCGCTCTAAGGCCTATACTCAGATAAGATACATTTTTAGTTTTATACGCTTTTACACAGATTTGGAAGTTTTGGTCAAAATCGGATGACTATATCTTATAGCTGCCATAGGAACTATCGGTCGAAAAGTGGGTTTTATTTAGAAAAATTGTTTGTTTTAATGCTGACGTTAGTAAACTCTGATGTATTAAAACATTTGCAAGGGTATAAAAACTTCGGCAAAGACGAAGTTAGCTTGGCCTTCTCGTTTTTGTTGAATTTAAAATTACGTGCGTTAAGTTCAATAATTTAAGATCATTACGTCGAAAATTTCAGCTAGCTAGGCTGGTGTAGAAATGCCAGAGTTTTGGCTAAAAAATGAGATCGGGCAACTATGGGTCGAAAGAAAATTGTTTGATTTTAATGCTAGCGTTCTTAAAGTCTGATATTTCAAAACTAGCATCTGTAAATTAGACTTTTCGTTTCATATGCGTTTTTTTGTCTGAATTTCTTTCTCTGGAAAGAATTGTTCGAACATTTTAGACTAACCAGTTTTTTCCAATCACATTAATTCTCATTAAAAACGCAAAACTTTACGAATGTTAATGTATGCAATTTTTGTGAATTCAATTTCCGGCGTAAAACGTTTTGATAAATCGACTAAAAAGCAAAACCACAAAAATCGTCATCAAAAAGTTTTGTTTTTGTTATCACGTCACGCATAGTTGAACACAGATTGTATACCCATACACACACACACACACATTGTCTTACTCTTTGTAATAGTTTCACATGGTACTCACTTTGATTGCTGTTCAACTAACTTATCCACTTTGGCCTGTATGGCCTCCGCCGAGGGTTTGTGTACTTCCCCAAGGAATGTGAGGATGGATTTTGAGAGAGCCTCGATTTCTTTATGTGATGATTTAAGTTGATTTGATTCTTCACGTAGTTCCTAAATATGAACGAAGGAATGTTAATTAGCAAAAAATAGTGTCGTTTTAATCTACAACTAAATATCCCAACTTTTAAACATTCTCAAAAAAGCATCAAGCAGCATAAATCTAGTTTTTTCACAAATTTAATTCCAGTTTTTGTAGCCTATTCGAAGGTCGTAACCAAAAAAAAATTAAGTATGAACAAAAGCAAAAAAATAAAAATAAATTTTATAGCGCCATTTGAAAAGACAAAATGTAAAGCTTTTGTTGTTGTTGTCTTTGTTTTTACTATTATTTTGATAGTTTGGTATTGGTATTGGGCTACTTTTTGTTGTTATCTCAACCTGTATATGGTCGCATGTATGACAACATCGTTAATAGATATGGTTAGATGTTTAAAGCTTTTATGGCTTGAAATTGCCACAATTAGAATTGATTTGGAAAAAATGTATGAACAACTAAAGTGCTTAATGCACAAAGTTACCAAAAAAATAATATTTTGTAACATTCAAAGGACAGTTCATCCCAACAAAAAATAAAATATTATAACCCAGCTAATGAGCTCATGCAAAATCAGTCACAGTGTTGATAATAGCCCGTGTTGCTGTTGTATAAACAAAGTGCCGTTGATAACTTAACTTAATAATAATAATCAACAACAATTACTACACCTTGACTATGTGTACATAATAATGAAGTTTTAAAATTACATTTCAAATTGAAAGCTTTAAATGCAATTAATATGACTAAAGCATCATTGAGTGTTATTTATAGCTTAAAATTTAAATTTATTATCTAAGAGAGTTGAAATTAAAATTTCAAAGCGATGTATTTGGACAGGAAAATAGATGAGAATGTTTTTTGATTTAGTATACAAGTATCATGACTATTTAAAAGATTGATGATGAAATTGTGTCCAATTGGAATGCCAACTTAGGCCTTAGGCTGAAGTTTTAACTTTATTCATTTCATTTCATCCATTTCAGCTTCATTAATTTTCTTTAGCTTACTACATTCATTCCTTTTCTGAAATCCCTGCTGCCAAACCCAACTGACTTATTCTACTGGAGCCTTCTTAAGGACTTTGCCAAACTACTTAAAAATAAGTAGGCAGCTTAATTCATGGGTACTGAAATATTTTTCCTGAAGTCGCTAAAATATTTAAAAAGAAATAAAATATTGAAATACTGATTTTAAATACTGTTGGAGAAACTTCTTTAGTAGAATATCCCTAAACTACATATCGCGTTCAAATGTACAGGCTCTATATCAGTGGTGCCCAAATTGCCCTATCCCGTGTGATAGGAAGTCATAATTCTGCCATCGTCACAGCCGACACACGCATAGAGAGAGAGAATACGTGTGCTGTATAAATAGCTCGCACACACATTTGCGTGTTTGTTTGACATAATGACATGAATTTTGCAAATCTGAAACAAACTTGATCTGCGTACAGTATACACCTATGTTCATGCAAAAATTTGTATCTCTATCTCTTATAGTCTCTGAGATCGACGCGTTTATACGGACAGACGGACATGGCTTAATCGACTCGGCTGTTGATGCTGATCAAGAAAATATTTACTTTATAGGGTCGGAAATGCTTCCTTCTCCCTGTTACATAAATTTGCACAACATCATGATCCCCTTTTACCCGTTTTCAATGGGTACAGGGTATAAAAACGTCATCATATGGATTTTAATCAACTTTGAGATCAAATTTCTAGAAATTCTGAATAATGTAGTTATCATCTATTATTACTAACACACCTTTTATAAACGGTGAGGTGAAATTTGGCAGCTTTGTGTTGTTATAAATAAGAGATCAATAATTTTGTAGGCCAAATGTAAATATTATCGTTTTCAGCATAACCAAGTCTTTAACAATTGGCGTTTCAATGTTTGAAATCTTAGTACCTTTAAAATGTTATTCTTTTTGTTCTTCTAAAAAACTAAACAAATTTTATAGCTTATGCTTGATATAATTAGTAATTTTTAACAAGTAAATACTAAAAAGAAAATTTTAGGGAAAACAATTTTAAGAACCTCATTAACTTTTAAAAATATTAAATAAATTTGTATAGCATTTTAAAAACAAATTTTACCTTAAGTCAGAACGAGATAAAGCTATACAACTATATAAATTCCCTTCTAACATAGTAAATCAGAAACAGAGCAACATTATCTCAATTTCATATCAATTCAAAACTGGGCTGCTGATGCGGAGACTCGGAGAGTTTTGGAAAGTCAAAACGTCCAAACCCTTACCAGAGCAAAAAAAAACGAGAGCGTACGTTTAAGTCGGCTTTAACCAACTTCGGTATACCCGTTACTCATGGAAAAACATGATTAACAGTGTTTCTGCGTTCCTTAGGGTGACCATCCGAGAAGTATGCAACATTTTTGTAGGGTGGGAGGGGGGTAGCGGGGGGGCTTGGTTCACTTTTTTGCTCATAACTTGAGAACCGTTCATCCGACCTTTATCATTTCTTTGGCAAATCGATTTATTATGCTAATTACTAACTATCTCTAGAAGGTATTGTCTATCTTCAAAACTGTAGGAGATATAACGTTTTTTCCAAATTGCGAGGGCGGGAGGGGGCGTGGACAAAATTTGAAACAGACTTGATCTGCTTGCAGATAAAAGAAGCATTTGTCCCATACATGTCAAACCTCTATCTCTTACCATCTCTGAGATCTAGGTGTTCATACAGACAGACGGACGGATTCGAATCGATCCGAATGATAAAGATCGGATGAACGGTTCTCAAGTTATGAGCAAAAATGTGAAAAATAGCCGAGTTCAAAAAGTGTTGCATACTTTTCAGATGTTCATCCTAAGGAACGCAGGAACACTGTTAAACATGTTTTTTCATGAGTAACGGGTATATCGAAGTCGGTTAGAGCCGACTTTAACTTGCGCTCTCGTTTATATCCGTAAATGCAAACAAGTAGGCTTTTCTAAAACTATTGGAAAAACTATCACTGCAAAGACCTTAAAAATTTCTCAAATATTGCATGAGCTATTCCTGTATCTTTTTCCTACTCTTAAATTTGTTAAATCCAGCCCAAGAGCATGTACCTTTACAGGAAGATTAAAGCAAAGGTCACAAAGGCAAATAGTTTGACAAATTTTGATGAACATGTGTCTAAATTGGACAATTGGCCATATTTTATCAAATTATTACTGAATGGAACCATATTTTATGTTTCAAGTACTGAAAAATCGGCTATCATGGCTTTTTAGCCAAATTTTCATCAACAATTTGTCATATTATGTAAACTTATCTATACTGATGGTAAAACAAAGCTAACTTCGAATATTATATTGAAAATAACAAGATTGTGTAGTTCAACACGTAAATAAAATGTTTAAGGGCCGATTTCTTTTCTCCCAAATGTCTGTAATGTGTCAGATAGTCTTTATTTTAACTCAGTCACAAATATCTTTAAGTAGAAGATGTACTATTAAAAAATAGAGGCAAGCTAACTTCGGCTCGACCGAAGTTTTTATACCCTTGGAGCTTGATATATGCCTGACAGTTTGTATGGCAGCTATACTATATAGCGTTCCGATTTCGACAAGCCTTAATGAAATTATGTGAAATCATTGAAAACTTATAAATACGAGCGTTGGGAGCGATAACATTGAGAACAAAAAAGTTTTTCTCACTAAGACTTTTTTTCAGACCTAACTTTTGTATGGCATCTATACTATATAGCGTTCCGATTTCGACAAGCCTTAATGAAATTATGTGAAATCATTGAAAACTTATAAATACGAGCGTTGGGAGCGATAACATTGAGAACAAAAAAGTTTTTCTCACTAAGACTTTTTTTCAGACCTAACTTTTGTATGGCATCAATACTATATAGTTGTCCGATTTCGACAAGCCTTGGTGAAATTATGTGAAATCATTGAAAACTTATAAATACGAGAGTTGAGAGCGATAGCATTGAAAACAAAAAAGTTTTTCTCACTAAGACTTTTTTTCAGACCTAACTTTTGTATGGCATCAATACTATATAGTTGTCCGATTTCGACAAGCCTTGGTGAAATTATGTGAAATCATTGAAAACTTATAAATACGAGAGTTGAGAGCGATAGCATTGAAAACAAAAAAGTTTTTCTTACTAAAACTAATTTTTCGACCGATCGTTTCTACGGCAGCTATATGCTATAGTCATCCGATCCGGCCGGTTCCGACAAATGTGCAGCGTATTTGTACTAAAAGACTTCGTGCAAAGTTTGGTTAGGATAGCTTTAAAACTGACGGAGGAGATAGCATAGAAACAGACGGACGGACAGACGGACATGGATATATCAACTCAGGTCGTCATGCTGATCAAAAATATATATACTTTATGTGGTCGGAGATGCCTCCTTCTATGCGTTACAAACATCTGGACAATTTCAATATACCCTCTCCAAGGGTATAAAAACATAATTATTGATCTTCGGTTCAAAACTGTACATAAGTTAAGCCACCTTCTATACCCGAACACAAAGTTTCTCCGGTTAGAATCCTATAGTCAACCCCTCCCGACTTTAACGAGGTTTGCACCCCTAATTCAAACTATTTGTCCTCAAACAATTTCAGTGCAAACACACACACCCCCCTTGATAGAAATGGAAAGTTAGTTAACTAATTTTGTTAGACTTTTGTTTTTGTTTTTAATTTAATAGCATTCCGTGCTAATCATAACAAACACATCATTAAGATATTTTGGACATGCCACAGCTGCTTTGTAGCTTTTTTATTCCAATTGGTTTCAAATGGGGAGAGCCGAAACTAAGAGAGCGCAAGCTCAGAGTTGTTGTGACCATGAACTTGATGAAGGCATACAAATATACACTCATCTGTATATATGTTTATGGTTGAGTGTATGTAAAAGTATTTGGGGAGCGTAACCAACCTAAAAGTGAATGAATGGCATAACAGCAGAAAAACTAACAACAATTTAAATTGGCTGCGAATTAATTAAGCCTATGTGATAAATTAAGCCCTAACCTATGAGCTCATCTTTACATTTTTAATATTACAGCATGCTTACTCACCTGAATGGCATTCTTTGTATCTTCCAAATGACGTCGGGATCTTACAATTGGGTCGACATTGCGGAACTTATCCTCCAAGCGACCTAATGCCTTTTCCCAGCCGTGCAAGCTGTTCTCAAAGCTATCCCAATGTTCGGCCAACTGTTGCAAGTTATCCCGGCGTTGTTCCAGGCTGCGAATCAACTCCTGCCACAAACGATTCAAGCCGGCGTTATCCTGTTCAATCAATTGGCGATTGCGTGAGTCGGCCTGTCGTATCAAGGACTGAGCCTGCTGATTGACCAGCGTAAGGTCACTGGTTTGACTCTGCAAAAACGAGCGAAGAAAATCACGGTTTTAGTTTGCGTTTCACAAGATTCACGAGCTTATATAAAAGAATGTAAGTATGTAAATAAAGTATAGAATATATTATTTGCTCTTTTTATTGAATATGTGATTTTGTGTTGTCGACGACGGAGCTGTTCGTGTTCTGATTTAAATTTTCAACTTTTGTTTCAACTTTGACATTTGCCCTACGAGTTTAAAAGAAAAGTCTGCCGGGTTTGGGGGAAGAGCACACACTCACATTATGTGGGTTTTTATGCCGCACTTGCTAATTGTAGCAAATAAAAGATTGTGTTTTTTTTGTTATTTTTTATTCTTTTTTTATAGATTTCTTTATTTGATGACGTTATTCGATTGTCACTTGTCTATTTGCTTTCTGCTTCTTCTGTATTCAATTTGCGCGATTTAAGCACATGGCATTTTGTTTCTTTATTCGAATAGAGCGTACGAAACGAGTAATTCAAATTTAACACACAAACAAAAAACACTGTTTTCAGTTTTCTCTCTATTTATTTAGCGAATCTTAAACACGCTGACAACCGCACAGATAAACGTCTCAACTAGAAGTGAATTTCGAAAAAAGCCGACATATGCTTTCAACCAACCAAGCACGAGTTAGAACCGAGAGCGTGAGAGAGCGGCGCGCAGAGCAAAAAGTAAAAAAACGCAAACAATTTGCCGGTCTGAGAGTTGAAACAAACACGTTTTTCTACTGCTGCCAAGTATACTTGGGTGGGCGTGGGCGTAGCAAGTCTCAGGAAAAGGATTAACTCTCTCTGACACGTTACACGAAAACCTTCGTCAATTGACTTTGAATTAAGCGCCGAACCGGCATGCCCTACAAAAACAGCTGTGTACTATGTACAATCTAGAAAAAACAAAGAGCCAAGAGCAACACACAGGTCAGAGAGTAAGCTCTTAAAGCTCGACGAGGAACAATAACAAAAACAAAAAAACAAATACAAACTCAGCTACACATGTGTTGTTGCTTAAAATCAGGGCTGGTGAAGCAAGTGTTGAACTTCAAAGGGAATATTTCAGTTGCTTCAGTTTTTAATTATCTTAGGGAATATTTAAGGGAATAGAAAGAAATTGTTTTCATTTTGTACTTTACTTGGTTCTTGTGCTCACTTTTATTAAGAACGCATCGTTCATTAAATTTAAAAACAACAGCTAGTATTACAGACCCCTGCCTTTAAATTATGCAACGAAAAATGCGAATTTGTAGATCAATTCGAAAAATCATAGTCATACTGATTCGGAACTTAAGTGCAGTTAAATAACATTGAGTTTCAAAAAAGATTACGATTCAGTTGAAAACTTTGAAATGTGGTTCAGAGCTACAGCGCACTTGATCTATGAACCAGGGAATCAAACCAAAACCAAAACCGGAACCTAATACCGAAAAGAACCGATTAAAATTTAGAACCAGAACCGAAACCAATATTTGAAATTTTTGATAACGGTTTCCGAGAACAGAAATTCTTGAAACCGAAAAGACCGAAAAGAATTTGAACGTTGAAATGTTAAAGATTCCGTTCTGAGCAACAACTAGACTATCACCCAAAACTATGGACTTTAACGTAATTTGGTTCAAAAACGCAAAACCAGTCTGTTTGAAAATGTTGCATATCCTATTTTACGTTATGTCATAAAAAACTTTGAACAAAAAAATATCTCTTCAAATAAAACTTAATGAGGAAAGCAGTTCTGATCAAGGCTGCAAACCTCTGAAATTCTGAAGAAGGTTTGGTAAAGGGGTTCAAACCTTTTGGAAATGAATAGTTCGTTTCCTAATCCGGTTCCTTTACTTATCGAACATAAGGTTTTAGATCGAAACTTGGTTCATGAATTCTGATGTAGTTGAGATATTTTTTGGTAAGAAAGCTTTCAGCTAGCGAAGCTATTATAACGTTTATTAATTCCCGAATGGACCTCATTCATTTGCTCTTACCAGTGCTTACAAATGTGCCTGGACTTTAAAATGATTTTGCACTATAAAACAATTTTAAACAATTTTAAAGAGTCAAAATAATGGAATAATTTTGAAGCTCTTAGTAAAGATATTTTTTCCTTCCTAACGAACCTTTCTTAAGCCGAAGAGGTCCGGTTTGGGTCCAGGTTCGGATGGTTAAATATTTAAATGGTTCAGTTGTAGGTTCGGTTCTATAGAGCCAAAAACCCGAACCGAACTAGTACTGCGGGTTTTGTTCAGAACCCGTTGAAAGTGGAGACTAAGTGGATTCACACATGTATTTGTATGAAAAGAAACAGGACAATTCAAAAAAATCAGTACATAAATTTCGGTACGTATGTCCCAGAACCGGAACCGAAATACGATCTGGTTTGGTTCTCGGCTATGAACATGACATTTAACATGAATTTGTTTCCGGATCAAAGTGCTTCCGAAACAATTTATAATTGTTTATTAAATTAATTTAATGGGAAGAATTTAAATTCTCAATTTAATATCTAAACCAGTTTTAAGAGGTATGTTGCATTTTCCATATAATTTAATTTTTTTCATTTTCTTAACTTTCGTACGAACAGAGAATTGCAAGTCAAACCGCCAATTATTTTTAAAGTTACTCGAATATTTGAATATTTGGAAAGACGCATCAGGTAAATTTACAGTACTGTTAAAACTTTAAACGCGTGTTTTCTTAAAACTGTGTTTTCAAAGTCGTTGACCATATTTTTGGTTTGAATTTTTAACATAACATTCCTCAGGTATTAATCGAAAGAATAAGACTTTGGATAATTATTTCTATTTTTTTTTTTTTTTTTTCATTTTACTTGGCAATTTTGGTCGAAAACTTGTCAAAAATCGAAATTTCGATTATTCCTTAGTCAGCTCATAAATTCATCTCATAATTTCTCATTACTAGGTACAGGATATTTTGAAATCGTGGTACTCGACTGCAACACTCTTACTTGTTTACTTAAAAAGCGCAGCAATATTTTACAAGTCGAACTTTAATGTCAAAGTAATCCATTTTTATTGACATCATCCAACCCTTGATGATACTGGTTGCTCTCATTCTCTTCCCATAGCCGTTCAGCTTTTCAACGCCGATGATGTCATGGAGCTTAATACGTTCAAAAACAACAACAACAACAACGGCAACCACAGCTGGTTTATGATTTGGAACTGAGACCATGTCTGGTGAGCTGTGCTTGGAAGCATAAAAAACAAAACGTAAATGCTTGAAAGGCCGAACAGACATCAACAACAACGATTGATAAGCTCGAATCTGGCCAGGTTAAAAGTTGAACACGACATGTTAATGGGTTTTCAAGGTAAAAGCTTACGAAAGTAAACAAATGGGCCATGAAAAGCAACAGAGAGTCAAAACGAAAGAGAACCAAATCAGGAGAGAGAGAGAGAGTGCCACGGCCAAAGCATCGGCATTTGCCGGCCGGCAAGTAAAATATGAAAAAGACCAGCAAAATGCATATCGGGTAGGCGAGTGGAGGGTTTGAATGACGATTTACGATGCTCTTTTTATACTTTTTACATATACGCGTATATATGTATGTATGTATGTGGTTGATGTTGCTTTTATTTTTAATTCCTTGCACGATGTGTCATTTTCCAAACTGGTCTTTTGGGGAACTATGTATGTATGGGCATACCCTAAAGCTGTGTACATAACTATGTGAAATAAATTATTTAAATTATAATTTATTACCGAAAGTTACTATAAAGCTTTCCTTGGCCTAGCCGATATTTAATCGGTTGAACATAGAATTTAGTTTATGTACTAGCTGACAATAGCCGTTCTAACGAAAGAAAATCCAGCTCACTTTCACATAAAAAAGTTTTTTTGCTCAAACTTAAGCCTAATCGGCAGTGCGTTGACGAGGTATATACAATGAGTCAGAACATTACTTTCTGTTTTATAGAACATCATTTTGTGTAACTCACCTGTACATTGCCAATCGCATGCGATAGCTTTTGGATATTAAAATGCAATCCAGCTAAATTCTGAACAGGCTCATCACTGAATTTGGTCCGCTCAATGGTGGCCTTGACACGTTCAATTGACTGTTGATATTCGCGCCAGCGTTCCGCCTCCTTTTCAAGTTCGCTCTGCTGTGTCTTGGCATTGGCCAGTGTATTGGTCAGTTTGTTTTGGAACTGAGCCAACTCTGCGGAGAGTTCCGATTGTTCATAGTTGTTCAGTGAAGACCAAATCTTATCGGCGGCTTCTTGGATTTGTTTGTGTACCAGATTACGTATGGGCGCCTCATTGCCAAAGAACACTTTGTGCTCGTCCAGATCATGCACCAGATGTTCATAGTCAATGCCATGTTGGCTATTTTGCAGACGCAACTCAGCCTCGTGAACCCAATCATTGAATTTGGCAACCAATTGCATGTATTCCAGTCGAGAATCGCGATTATTTTTCAAATACTTCTCTCGATCCTCAAGCTCATGGGGCAGCGAGGAGACTAGGGAGCGGCCTTCGGATAACATTTCCAATAAGGAGCTGGGCAGACCCACTTCGGTTTTAATGCCTTCATTGATTTTATTGAATTTCTGCAAATGCGAATCAATGTCCTGACTGAGGCTGTGATGTTTTTGCAGCTCACGCTCCACCGACTCGGGATCACGATCGAGCAGAGGACGAGATTTGGCTTGGCCCTCATGCTGATGCAACCAGTCCAGGATTTCACTTAATTCAGCCGCCATTTTCTTATGGGATTCCAATTGGAGCTGATGCTTTTGACGCTGAGACTCGACGGCTTTACGTAGATTCTGCAATTGGTTCTTCAGGGATTGTAGCTGTTCTGTAATGCTATTCTTGTCAGCAGCATTACCCTCAGAGGCAATCTTTTGACCCTTATCATTGGCCGAAGCCAACACGCCCTCACATTCTTGTATCTTAACAATGACATCATCGTACTTATTGATCTTATCCTCCAGACTGTCCGGGGAGTTTTCTATATCGATGATGACATCTGTGTATTTCATGATAAAGGCGATTATCTCATTGATCAAGGCGATAAATTGTTCGCGCAACAACAAAAGCTGACGCAGGTGGGCCAATTGATCTTCGATTAGTTTAATCATATCATCCTGTTGGGTTAGTATACTCTGCAATTCAGGCAAATCATCCATTTGCATATCACCCATTTTGGACTTACTGTCCTTGAGTTCCTTGAGTATACCCTCATAGGAACCCAACAGATCCTGAACATCCTCAATTCTCGAACCAATGGGCCTGTTGAGTTCACGTAGGCGTTGCTGTATGGTACCCAGGAACTGGCTGCAATCATTAAGCCTACTCTTGGCATCTTTGTATTTCTTGATGTGATCACCCAGCGTATTGTACCGATCTTCAATGGTATTCTTGATTCTTCCATAGCGGTCTTTAAGGTTTTTGATGTCGTCGTTCAGTTTCAGTTTATCGGCGTTACTTAAAGTAGGCAAAATGCTTTTACCTTGTTCGCTAAGATCATTGATCAGTCCACTCTGGGTGTCGGCTTTCTCTAGCAATTTCTTGTAATGTGCTAGCTGCTCTTCTAGGACAGGCAGACTGGTAGTTCTTAGATCACCCTCGGTGGCTGTTTCCATTTCATTTAACCAGTCTGACATTTTCTTCATCGAATCCTCGAAAGCTTGACGACCTTTTAGAAGATCATCCAATGATTTGCCTCTCTTACCGCTCTCCTCTTTGAGAGTTTGATAGTCGGCAGCAATTTCATCAAGTAAACTCTGTAGATTAGCCTTGTCTGAGTCATCACAATCCTTCATGATATTAGCCGCCTGACGCTGAACATCGCTCAAAAGGCCATCATTAAACTGCTTGGCTTCATCATCATATTTCCGATTTTCCTGGATTTTCTTTTCGATTTCTGATGAAGTCAGCGGATGATAGACAGGCAATTTGCGTACCTCGGAGATTTTCGTCTTCAACCATTGACGTGCCTTATCCAGATCGTTCTCCAAAGCCTTACGCACCTTGCCCGCCTCAAGAGCGCGATCTAGTTCTGCCTTTAGCACAGCCGAAAGATTGCGATTCTCTGTATTAAGATTACGCAAACCCGACTCCAGCTGTGCGTACTCAGCTGGTTCCAATTCTGGTTGCATATTGGCTACGCGCTTCTCCAAGACATCAGCCAACGATTGTTTAGCCTCGGCATCTTTCATCAAACTCTTGATCTTCTGTTGTCTCGACTCTGCATCTTTGGGTGTATAACCCAGGGCGGTGGGAGCTTGAAGTTCCTCAATTTGTTGTTTCACCCAATTTTGCAACTGATCTATCTCACCCTTGGCACCTTCCACACCCTTATTGGTGACATCAAGCAACTGAGCCTTGCGATCGATGCGCTTGCCCAGATCAGCAAATCGACGATCAAGTGATTTCATTTGCTCCTCCACTTGTTGGCCATCCAAATTGCTGATTACGTCCGCCACTTGTGCGGCTTTGCCCTTGAGGTCTTGTATCTTGGAATGTCCTTGTAGTTCGTATTCGTTTTTAATCTCATTTATGGCGGCCATTTTTTGGGCACAATTGAGACCCGAGCCACGGTCCAAGACGTCCATGCGTTTGATAAGCGTGTCAAACCAGTTCTGCACGTCCTGCATGCCCTGACGATAGCCATCGATGACATTTTGTCCCGCCTGTTTTTTGGCTATGGCATCCATGAGCTCCGATTCCAGTTTGTCTATGTTGTCATCCAAATCGGTGTCCTCGTCGCCCACTTGAAATGATATTTTAAAAATTAATTGATTTTTATTATTTTTTAAAAAAATAAATATTATTTATTGTTTACTTTTGTACGAATCAGAGATTAAAATTGAAACCAATCCAGAAACCTTAATTCATTAAAAACACTTTACAATTTGTAACCGTATCCAAAAAACTCTTTTCCCTTAGCCGTAACCTAATAACCTTTATTAACTTAACCGGTTATCAGCACCGAAAATTTAATTTATACTATTTTGTTTTACACTAAACTTAAAAAATAGTGCTCGAAATCGAATTTTTGTTTTTCAATGGCCGCAATTTAGTAAAAAAAAATTACAAAATTTTTTCGAGACCAGAATGACATTTTTACTGGTTATAACCCAGTTTAGTGTTTTCATTTCACACAACCTGGATACGAGAAATCGTGGCCGCCAGCACTATGCCTTTTTTTTGGACCCCCGATTTGACGGCAGATAACTTTTTGAACAGCCCTCGTATCAAATCAGTAAAATTTTTATTGTTTACTTTAATCTGTTTGTAACATAATAAAACAAACAGAATTGGAAAGACTCTTTGCGTTTTCAAATAAGTTTTGTTTTTAAAAAGGTCCAAAAAGCAGCCTCGACATGGAGAATAACCCCTTAAGACCCGCGAAAGCTTAAATATTTTTGATTTCCGCTTATCTGTGAGCTATCAATGTTGGCAGAGACCTTTAACAAATTCAAGATAGATACGGTCTAATGGACAATGACCATTTTAGCGCAGCTAACCAAAATCTTTACTTTCCTTATCTTTCCTTATACATATCGTTTACATTCTTAAAGACTTGCATAACTCAAAATAATCCATTTTGAGAAAAACGCATTTCAAGTTCTCAATGGATTTAACCCAGAAAAAAGTATATAAAACTTGAAAATATGATGTGAAAAATTTAAACTGAACACCGAAGTATGTTTGCGCAATATAGACTGCAATTTCACACAAAATAATATACAATACAGCGAATAATTTTGAATCATTAAGTTTAAATTTCGTATTTTTTGAGTTATGCCAGTCTTGAAGTAAGTGAGTGTAAATTTCAAAGATGCATTCATTCTACCCAAATAAGCTGTTCTGATTTTTTTTAGAGTTTAGAGAAGTTTTTAGAGTTTAAGCACCAGAAAAAGTTGCAACAACAAGAGTGTAGAGCGAACTGTTAGTTTTTGGTTGCTTTTATTCTGTTTGGAATCATTGTAAAATTGAAATCGAAAAAAGCAACTCAGCCATTGACCAAACTTTTGTCTCACGGTATAGGATTAAGAGAACCTATTCTTTTCGGGTATGATGCTTACCTAAAGGAATATTTTTTATCTTAAATATAATGTTTCTTTACAATCTTGATTAAGAAGTTTTTTCTGAGAATAGGAACATCACGACATATAGTACATACGTTAACTAAATTGTAATACCATTTTAATAATAAATCAATTAAACTGAACATTAATGAAGTGGTTTCTAATCTTTTAGTTAAATCTTATGTTAATCTTTAGAATAGGCGAAAATATTTCTGTATAGAAAATTTAAAATTAGTACTTTTAGTGAAAAAATGAGATTGCAAATGGGGCCGCTTTTGTCCGCAAGATTTGGCAAATATTGTATCCCATATTCAACAACCGAAATATTATATAACCGTTAAGGCCAAAACAGTAGCCGTAGTCCCAACCGTATTTCGTTTCGGTTTTAATCTCTGGTACAAATTAATTTTAGTGGGATCAGTTCCCATTAATTGAAAACAATTCCAATTTTTTTTATTTTTTTCCCCTTTGTACTTACAAGATCCCGTCATTTCGAGCATAAGCTGTGATCGCTTATCCCCAATAGAATTCAATAGATCATTCATGGCCACCAATTCCTGTTGGGCCGCCTCGGGGCGCAATTTGCATGGACGCATTAGCCAATCCGAGACAGAGCTCTGTTGTTTCTTAACCCAATCCTGAAGTTCGGCGCGCTGTTTCTGCTGTTGCTCCAGTTCGCCAACGGATGCAGTCAAACCACCCAAGTGGGATTGCAACTAGAATTTTAAATAAACGCATTTAATGATAGACTTCAGTTGTCGGTTTTAGTTTCAACATATCCATGCGGTTAGTTATAAGCCCAGCCGTCACCTTAGGAGTGAGCAGCCTTACCTTAGCGACAAGTGCATTGAGCTTGCTCACGTGTCCGCTATTTAAGCGTACTATGCGACGATAGTTGCTTATACGCTCATGAGCAATGGGATCCAATAGCGCCTCGTTTACATCACTGAGCTCAACCTCAGTTTCAGCATCATCTTCATCATCATTGTTAGTTGAGCTCTGAGTTTTCGACGGCGGTTGCTTTTTATCAAAGAGCAAAGCCAAAACGAAGCAAAGCCATAACAGGCATGGGGTAGTGCATATTTCAATAACAACAACAACAGTTACAGGGTGTGGAGTTGGTGGGGTCAACATAAGTTAAGAGCATGGTGAGGGGTGTTAGGTGGGTTTAAATAAAAAGTAAAATAAGAACATAATATTTGGTTAGCAGGTCAAAAAGTCAATAATAAAGCACATATATAAATAAAGAAATAGACGAAACTATGATCCATATCTGAATGCATCAAGGCAGCGAGCTGATTCGGCTTTCTGGATTCTTTGAACCAGGACATGAATACAGCGTGGACACAAATACAAATGAAGAAAATATTTGTGGAACAACAAGAACCACAAGAAGTAGAAAACCGTTGTGTTTAAGTGTGTCTGTGATTTTTGCTCTCTGATGCAAACAAAATCATTTGCAGCTAACAATAAAACCTTCGCTTGGAGAGAAAGAGGTGACATATGAAGTTGTTGTTTTACTACGCTTAGCCATAAGCTATGATCTAAATTATTAAATTTTTTAACCGAATAACTCTAAAATGGAACAAGTTTTGGTTATAAAAGAAATGCAAACTTCTCGGGACTAGAACTGATTTGAAGTGAAGGTTCAAAAAATCTTATAACCCCGCTTTGGGTTCTGTTCGGAAAGAACTGTAATCCCCTTAAAAATGATCCAAATTTTTATGGCTCTCAACTTCCGTGTCCCAGTTTAGCTAGAACTTTTATGATAACAGTTTGCCCACTCTATAAAAGTATTAGAATATTTTTCAATTTTTTTCACCGGTACGTAACAGTTTGGTTTATCGTAGAAAAAAAAAACAACTTTGTTGTTTTTAACAAAACTTAAACAAATGGTTCTAACCATTTCTCTTAAAAACATAGTTTCGTCCAGACTTTTAGAAGAGAAATTCAAAACTACAAATGGAAAATAACAATTCCAAGGGCTTACCTGATCCAGCAGATCTTCCAGCTTGGCACGCACAATCAATTCACGTTCGGGTATGGCCTGCATGGCAGTCTCCAGTGGAGAACTTGGACGACTAATCGATGCAGTTGCTGCTTCGCAGGCCTGCACAGCTGCAGCCAAGCGTGATTTCTCATTATTTAACTTATGTTGCATATCTTGGGCACACTTCAGCTGATTCTGAGCCAATTCCAAGCTAGTGGCTGGAGCATCCAATTCGGTTTGTATAATCGGTTCATAGGCCTCCAAATTACGCATGATGCTATCCAGTGTATCTTCGTACTCTTGGAATTTCGCCAGAGATTCGAGTAACCGATTCTTGATTTGCACTGAAGTTTGGAGAAGAGAATTGTAGCTATCCTGAATGTTTTTTAATTGGGATTCGACGGTGGGACGTATGGACGGAGTGCTGTGCTCATAGCGTTTAATTTGAGCCTGTCCCTTGGAGTTCAAGTCATCCAAATTGGTTTGATATTTCTGTATCTCTGTCAACAAGGCTTCATGTTGTTTAATTTGCTCCTGAGTCTGTTCTCGATTCGATATAAAGAGCGAATTGTGAGCCATGAGTTGGAAGGAGATTTGTAGTAACCATTTCTCAACATCCTGAAGACTTTGATGGTAGGCGTTATAGTCAAGCATCTCTTGTTCGAGAGATTTGATGTGAGCGGCACAATCGTTTTTGAGTTTATCGCAACGAGATTGCAAACGATTAACGGCGTCCACTTCGGTGCCCAAGTCCCGGGATTCCGACTGCAATTGCTCCAAGTCATTTCCCTTCTGTTTCAACTCATTGGCCAATGTCTTATAACGTTCCAACAAAGTTTTCATTTCACTTAGTTCACCCTTGGTGTCGGGAGCTGCTTTTAGGGTCTGCTCGGTATCGTTAAGCCATTTTTCGAGCTTATCCTTATTGGCAGCAAAATCATTCCAACGATTTTGAGCTTGCTTAAGATCGCTCATCTTTTGTTTTACAGCCAGGCCTAAGCCATCCCAATCTTCACGGACTTTGGTCATCAATTCACGCAGTTTCTCTTGCTTGTCCTCGGGTGTGATATTTGAAGCTTTTGAGTAGGCGTCCTGAACCAGGGCCAGTAAATGTTGACCCTCGGGCAAGCGAGATGCTAGTGACTGTTGAGAAAGGAAGACAAAATGGTGATATATGTAAATAGAATTAATATTAAACTTAATTTAAAGTAAAAATTTAAAATGCGTTGAAAACAAAAACGATTCCGGTTCCGACAAATGTGCAGCGCACCTATAGACTTCCTGCAAAGTTCGTTCAAGATAGCTTTCAATTTTACGTAGGAGATAGTAAAGATAAATATTCGGACATGTCTAAATCAACTCTTCCGTCAAGTGGATGCAGAAAACATACAAATCCCAGCAGCATCAGCACTTTTTGCACATAAATGGGAACGTATAGACTCCCAAGTTTTTCCCAAAAATTAAAGAGACAATATTCTTGCATAAAACTTAGACATAAGTCCGTTTTGTTGAACCATGAATTTTGAATCAAATATCAAAACAAATTTCCCTCATGGCAGCCATTCTTCAAGTATAATTCAATTCAAATTGGCTTTCCCCCTTTTTTCCCATCACTCATTCACCACTCTCGACTCTATCCCCTCACCATCTCCCTCTTCCTGCGCTTTCCCCTCTTTGGCCGTACCCCCTCATTCTTCTCCACCCTCCACCCAGTCTTCCCTCTGTCACTCCCTTTCGCGCTCTTAGAAAACAACTTAAACCACAATATTGCCTGAGCGCGTCCGTTCATTTTATGTGGCCCATACTAACTTTTATTTGGCGTTTTCATCCACTTCGCGTACAAATTTTTCAAAATTTTCTTTTTAGTGCGCGCCTGCTTTACTATACGAAGGTCTATGCCAAATGTTGGATCGCTACGATAAGCTGTTTTATCTGTGGGTTGATAATATGTCACTCAGTCAGTCGGGCCTACAGAATTATAAGTATATTTATGGTCGGAGATGCTTCTTTCTATACTTTACAAACATGTGGACAATTTTAATATATGTTCTGAAAGGGTATAATTATTAGATCTCTATTTTTATGAAACTATATGAACAGCTAGGACAGAGAAACTTCGGCTATTCCGAATAAATCTATCGCTTTAAAATCGGTTTAGGAATAGATTTCGCAAAATATGCTTGGTCTATGTTTTCCAAAATTTCTGGACAAAATACATTTTAGACTTGTCTTTCTTTTTTACGTTTGGGGTGAACAGCTAATTTGAAAACACATTATCAAGCTTTCATTATTCAGACTCTTTTTCAGACAGCAAGCTAATTAAAAAGAAATCCTATCAATAATATTTCACAACCATTTGGTCTTTTTGCTGCATATTTTTAAGACTATCTATCTAAATTATAAACTTACATTGACTGTATCCAACTTCTGTGCTATAATCGAGGCGTCACCATCAATGCTACAATCATTCAGCACTTCCAGTGCTTTCTCTATCCAGGCATCCATTTCCTTTTTGTAGTTTAGGAACTCGGTATGATCTGATAGATTCTTCTCTATCTTAGCCACCAGACCCTGGGCAGAAGTCAACAGTTTGGTGTAATTAGCCTGAGTCTCAATGGTTTGATCACGTATGCGTGTGCAGGCACTCTGCTCCATGAGAAGTTCACAATTATCATTGAGATCCTCCACATTATCCTTTTCAGCCAAAACCTCGTCGAGTAGTTTCTAAGGGAAAGAAATAAGACCTTAGTTTCAGCTTTAAAAAATGGGTCGTATTAAAGCACAATAAGCAGGTGTTTTGCGCAAACTAAACGTGACAGCAGTAGCTTAGTATTATGAACGAGTTTTGAAGTCAAAAAGTCACTTTTTGAATGAATAGTGATTTAGACGATAAAGCAAACTTTAAATAGTTTTTCAAAAGCTTTTCAGAAAATTGAATGAAGTTGGTGTAAATATCGATAGAGCTAGCGGGAGAAAAGAGCGAATACTGCTGAACTGCTGCTGCCTCGTTTGGCTAGTGCATTAGACCAAGTGTCTTGTGTACATGTTTAGACTGAAATATTAGCATATGTTGATAAGATATTAGTTTTTCAATTTTGTTATTTGATTGGTGAACTACATTTCGGGTGAGATTAGATTTTAGTACAATTTCGGTTAGCAGTGCGTGCGAGACAGTTGTTGGCGTAGTTGATGGTTGGGCTTACCTTGGCATTGACCAAATCTTCGGTAGTTTTGTTTTCGCCTTCTTGAGATTTGGTAACGCGCTTGCTCATTGTATCGATCCACAAATTAATTTTGTTAAACTTCTGCAAGAACGATTGCCAGGCAGCCAGACATGATTCCAGACCGTGGCGCGCATCACGCGACATGGCCTGCAGGGTTTCCCATTCGCCAGTCAAGTGTTTGATCTCCTGGCCCACATTGTCTTGACCCTCAGTGCCACTGGTGGCTATAACAGCCTGGCTAAGCTCTTCGCAGGCGTCAAGCAAAGATCTACCCTCCAGTGATGTGGCTTGTATATCACCCAAGCGATTAAGACGATCCTCAACCTGATCTTTCTCACCATGACAATCGGCGCATTGTTCCACTTCGATGCGGGTGCGCCGCAGCCAATCTTGTAGCTCATTATATGCTTGCTTGTATTTCTCATGGCTATTGACTTGATTCTCCAGGGATTCTATTATTTTATTGACCTGGGCCTGCAGTTCTTCGAACTTGCTTAGGCCAGGCTGGAAGTCATTCCTGTCCAGACTGTTATCTTCGCTGATGCGCACATTAATGCGTTCCACTATGTCGCTATGGCCGTTGATATCACGCTGAATCACACGATATTTCTCCAGAGCTGCACGCTTTTCGCTTAAGTCATTCAAATAATCTTCACTGGCTTGCACACTCGGTTCTATGTCCTCTAACCATTCAAGCAATATCTTGTACAGTTTGAAGATTTCCTCCAGCTGGGCCAGACGATTGGACAACTTCTGACGCACTTCATTCAGATCCAATAACAGTTTATCAAAGTCTTGCTTGAGGGATTCAGTATCCTCTTGTATCTTGGCGGCACCATTTTGTTCGGTATTCATGATGACTTTCTCTTTGAGTTCCAAAAGATAGCGCAGCTTATTCTGACCCGTCTCAAAACCTTGTCTCAAGTTCTTTACGGTATTTAACTTGATCTGAACCTCATTTAGGGTACCAGGAATTTGCTCACACTCGGACAGTTTCTCTCGTGTCTTCTCAATCCAAGACTGACACTCTTCGTACAGAGAATGATGTTGCTGGTGCTCTTGATAGTGCATTTCTAGACGACGCATTACCTCCTTGGCTAGGGTAAGCAAAGCATTGTACTTCGTAGTCAGTTGCATGATGGCATTACTTATTCTGGTATCTGAACAGGTCTCCAATAAAACCTGAGCCTTCATATTCAGATGATCTAAAGTCTTCTGCCAGTCGAACAGAGTTTGTAAGTGACCCTGGAACTCTTCTAGGACCACCTTCTTTTGGGTTAAACTATCCTGCAGTTTATTGTAAGATTGCACCAAAGCTTCGGTCTTGGTAAGCCATTCCAAGGCTTCGGTATATTGATCCTGATAGTCGGACCATTTAACAATACCCACTTCCAGATAATCCTTCGCCTTATTCAAAGCCTCCACGTAAGCATCAAACTCTTCTTGTAGCAGAGCCACCTCCTCTTCGATGATGGCACAATCCTCAGGTTCAGCTGTACGACAGGCGATTTCGCCCTGAGCCAAAGCATTCTGTAGTTTCTTTGAACCCTCGGGTACTTCACCCTGCAGAATCTTCAATTGATGCGTTTTCTCTGCCAAAGCTTGCTTATCGCCCGTGGGTTCAGAGCACTTGCTTAGCCTCTCCTTGGCATTACGTAGCCAAGTGGCAAATTCATTACCAGCATCGATCAGGGATTGATAACTTTCAATGGTAGTCTTTTGCTTTTCATACAAGTCCTTCGCTTGTTTGGTCAGGTTTTCATATTTATCTGAAATTTCAGTAGCTGGCGCGCCTTGCTGTAGATCGGAGGCTTTGGAGGCCACCGATTGTATCATGGGCTCAAAAGAGACTATATCCTGTACTATATTATTGGTCTGACGCAGATTAGCCTTGCGTTCGCTCAGTCCACTACTGAGACCCGGTTGACCACGCTTGGACTTGATAATCTTCTGTTCGCAGGCTTGTTGAAGCTTCGCCTCGCGATCAGTGATCCATTGTTGCAGCTGTGAGTAACTGGAACTGTAATCGGCCCATTGCAGGAGATTGGTTTCCAGCTGTACCTTAGCGGTGGACATTTTCTTAACCAAACGATCCCATTCGGTCTGCAGATCTTTCATTTCTTGATTAATCGCCTCGCGTCCATCGGAGCGTGTATTACGTATAATCTTTTCACCGTTATTGATGGCAGTATGCACCAGATTTTGCCCCACTTCACGGTTACGTATCAGATCTTGTATATGCTCGAGACGACGTTGCAGGGCTTCTTTAGACCCAGCACCTTCACCGGCAGATTGTATAGCTGACTTAGCATTGGCTATCCAATCCTTGGCTGATTGCATATTAGAGTCATATTCTCGGTGTTGATCCCGATTGGTTTCCACTTTTTTAAGCACATCTTTGGCCAGATTTACCTGAACTTGATATACCGAACTCAGGTGTCTTAGCTGATTGTTGACATACGTGTCCAGATGGGATTTAAGTAAGCCCGCAGCGGATGCATTGAACTTATCTATATCTGCCTTGCCCTTCTCCAGTTTGGTCATCACCTCCCGCATGTCCTTCACCTGCCGCTCTTTCTCTGGTAAATTGGAACATAAGTTAAGCTTGTGATTCTTAACAAGTATATCGATTTGTTGCAGCCACTCCATGAGACGTTCATACTCCTCTTTATATGCACGCCATTGTACCATGGTAACTTCCAAGTTCTCTTTCTGTTGATTGATTTCACGGAACAAACTCTCGAAGCTATCACGTAGGGCGCGTATATCATTGCGTATGATCTCTTGACCCTGTGTCGATGTACTTGCTAAAACCACTTCGCCGGTATGTACCAAATGTTCCACCAAGAGTTCGCCCTGAGCCTGCTTATTCAACAAAGCCTCGGTGGCCTGAACTGCATTCTCAATGGCCAATTTATCGCTGAGGCTGCTCTGTTTCAAGGCGGGGAATTTCTCGCGAGCACGGCTTATCCAGCTAACCAGATCGTCGTAGGCTTCCTTGAACAAGCGATGATCTCTATATTGATCCTGGCGATCGGATAATAGTTTCTGGCTGTGGGCAAACAGCTGATCAAAGTTATCTAGCACTTTTTGGGCCTGGTAGGCGGCCTGACTCTGTTGACCACTGGCAATCATTTCCTTAGCTTGAATCTTTAAGGCATCTACGTCTATCTTCTCCACCCTCACTTTTTCTTCCGTAGACTTAACACGATCCAGTTGGGCACGTTTTTCGGTCATAGTAGTCTGTGGTTCCGATAATTCCTTGAGTAAGTCCTCCAACCATTCATTGAATTTTCTGACATTCTGTACCTGGTCCAAGAAACCAGACCATTGTGTTATAGAATCATCTAGATTAGACTTGACATCCATGATGCGTAGGGCTATACCAGACCAAAGATCCTGCAAGTCGTTGAGTTCCTTATTGATAGACTCATGTCCAGCTGGAGCGGTATTGGCCAGTACATGTTGAGCCTGCTCCAGTATTTTCAGAACTCGAGCAGATCCCTCGTCTTTGAGTAGTATCACATCCTGTATGGTGGCTAGTTTTTTTTCCAGTTCTTTGGGACTCATTGAAGACATGTCGGAGCAGTAGTCGAGTTTCTCTTTAATATCATTGATCCACGATGAACAATCGGATACGGAATTATCAAAGTCCTCGTGAGAGCTAACATATTGTTGCCAGCGATTATTGAGATCCTTAACCTTATGGAAGATTTGCTGATATTTGGTGACCAATTCCGGACCTGAGGCACGAACTTGTAACGTTTGGGCCTTTTCGGTAACATTGTCTACTTCCAGTTCCTTCGCTCGTACCTCTCCTTGTAGCTTCTTAAGAGCCTCCAATTGGTTACGCTTCTTGGGTAAGTCCTCTTTCAAATCTATAGCATGTAGATTATTGTCGGTATCTCTAATCCAAGTTAGACACTGGTCACGTAGTTGTTCATACTCTGCCCAGTGTTGTAGACGCGCCTCTATGGCCTCGATGGTGGAGGTAATGGCTGCCAAAAGGCCTTCCCATTCCTGTTGTGTGGTATCGATTTGTGATTTAATATTCACTTGTCCTACTTGGACAGTACCCGGTATGACCTTTTCCCCCAAGGCGCGCACTTGATCCACGCGTGGGAACTCATCGGCCAAACTAGCCTGAAGATTCTTTAGACGATCCAGATTGGTGTGCAACGAAATTTGTTCCAAATCTAAATCACCCCAGTAATGTACCGTATTCAGAGTGGCGTCTATAAACTCTTGAGCATCCATCACCGCCTTGGAGTATTGCTGATGCGCGCTGACTATGCTTTCGTAACGTTCCACAAAGCTCTGTGCACGCTTCTGCAGCTTGCCATATCGTTCGTTTATTTCCTTGAGAATATTCTCCACTTGTTCAGTTTTTTCGGGCAAATTGGCGGCTATTTCCTGTAGATTACCCAGCTCAACTTGGTGATTATTTATGTCGTTCAGAATATCCCGATAGCACTGTAGCTTAGTGCGTTTTTCATCTAAGGTGGTCTTCAATTCTATGTCAGCGGGTAGAGCATTTTCAGTCTCCACCAACCAATTTTTGAGCTTGTCGGCTATCTCATCGAAGCCAGACCATTTGGATATCTTATCCTGAATCTTTCTAGCTGTACTGGCTATGTTATCAAACAGCTGATCGAACGTCAAGTCGTCCAGTTGACTGCGTATGGCTTCTCTTCCCTCAGTGGCGGTTGAACCATAGCACTTTTCACCCAACTCCACAGTGCTATTCAGCAATTGAGTGGCCGTGGGTTGCTGGGCCAAGAGTTCTTGTATAACCAACTGTTTCTTCAGTAAATCGTCATGGGAAGCCACAGAGCTTAAGTCACTACAATCTTCAAATCGTAGCTGAGCATTAGCCAACCAATCAGCACATTGCTTGTACTTATCATTGAAATGGCCATGATCTTGCACTGCCTGTTCACATTTCTTCAAGATTTCCTTAGCTGTGGCTTGTATAGACTGGAAACGTGAAGATACTTGCTGTACATTCACCGCTATACGTGTCTCTCCCGAACTTTGCACCAGTTCCGAGGTATCATCTTTCATTTTATCGAAATCAGCTTCATTTTGACGGAGATTTTGAGCCAACGATTGGAAACGACTTAGCTGATCTTCCTTTTCTTCAAAGCTAGACTTCAGGTTATAGTTCTTCAGAGCATTCTCCGCCTCAGCCAACCAATTGATGAGACGATCCAAGTTAATTTCATAGTCCTGCCATTGCTGTAAACGTTGTTCCAGACCACTCTTGACATCGCTCAAGGAGGCACCGAATTTCTCGAAATCAGCCTGAAGGTTGGACAAATCGCGAGTCATGGCTTCTTTAGAACGTGCAGGTATGTGCTGAGCCTGTTGTTCTATATGGGCTTCTAGGGACTTAAGCTTGGCTACGCCTTCGGGCAGAGCATCTTGGATTTCATTGATCTTTTGCAGGCGTGCTTGTAAGGCGGCCTTATTGCCCGAGTAATCGGAATAGCCCGTCAAACGATCCCATAGATTCTTTTGATAATCCTGTTGAGCCTTTTGCAGTTCACTAAATTGCTGATAAACCTCAAAGGCTTGATCCAGCTGGGCAACCAAATTGGCACAATCCTGACTTAGTTTCTCGTAGCGTTTATTTACTTCACCTACAGCTGGGCCGATATCTTCTTTGGTGCTAAAGAGTGCAGCCGCCTTTTCGTTGACCGCCTCCACAATGCGTTTGTGGGAATTGATATCCTGTTGGGTTGCCTTGTACTTGTACAACTTGGAGCGTATTTCCTGAGCACTGGTCCAGCTGGAAGGATTTTCGTTACTGATTAATTTCTCCACTTGATCCAACCAGTTGACAAGTTGAGTAAGTATATCCTGATAGCTTGAAAGTTGCACCGATTGAGCCTCTTGACGTTTCTCCAGCTGACGTATACCCTCATCTAGTTTATCCCAACGATCGCGTATATCACGCAAGTCCTTGCGTATTTTCTCTCGTCCCTGCGTGGAAGTCTCGGGCAAAGCCTTTTCTCCAGCGGCATTCAGGGCAGTAAAGAGACTCTCGGCTTGTTCTTTCTCTGACAACAACACTTCAAGAATGGGCGCCGTTTCCAGCTGTGTTTCGATGGGTTGCAGCCACAGATCCACCTCATTGTATTTATCCTGATAGTACTGATGATCATCCGCTAAATTGGACCAACGATTAACCACTTCTTTGCTCAAAACCTGCAGCAATTGGTAGCGGTTGGTTATTTGTGTGGTCAACGTCTTTAGACGATCTGCACCACAATTGTTGAGTAAAGCATGGGCTGCATCTCCAAAGGCATCCATCTCCTTTTCTTTTTGTAAAATCAATTCCCGCTGTATCTTGTACTTATCCAGCTGTTCCAGCTTCTCATGCAACGTAGATTTTAGTTGCTGTTCACGGAAGACGGACTCCGCCTGACGACACCATTTGGTCAGTTCTTCCAGCACTTGCTCGAACTTATTCCACTGAGCCAAGACATCTTGTTGCTTTCCTTCTATACCCTCTATATCATCAAAGTGACTCTTTAGTGTCGTTTCCAGTTCATCGATTTCCTTCTCCAAGACCTCCGTGCCCTTTTCGGAAGTGGTAGGCTTTACCTGTTCATACTGCTTACGTATGTCGCTAATGAGTTTCAGAGCTTGCGGTTTGTTCTGGGCCAATTGTCCAAGGGTTTCGATCTTGCGCTTAATGTCTGCCTTTTCGCCGTAAGCATCATCACATTCCAGCAATTTGGCTTTCTCATTGGAGATCCATGTTTTGGCCGAGCTTAAAGCGTTGTTCAAGTCATTGTGCTTCTGTACGCATTCCTCTAGATTGTTGAGAATCTCATTAGATTTCTGTACTATATTTTGGAACAATTGCTTAATCGATTGTAGATAGACGTTGAGCGAGTTGTCTTTGATTTGATCTACCAAAATCTGAGCCTTATCACAAACATTATCCACTAAGACATTGTGGGTAGTGATCTCTTGATGGAGTAGCTTATGGTTCTGTAGTTGAGCTCGTTTCTCCTGAAGAGTGGTCTTGAGTTCGGTATGACTTTGCAGGGCCTTGTCCACATCCTTCAGCCATTTAGTTAGTTGGTCCTGAGCAATGCTAAACTCATTGAACTGCAAGAGACACTGATCGATTTTTTGGCTAGCCGAGTTCAAGTCGTCTGTGTAGTTATCCCATAGGGTACGCAATGATCGGAGTTGTTGACGTATGATCTCACGTCCCTCGGGGCTGGTATGACCGTATAACTTTTCACCACGATCGATGAGACCCTCAAAGAGTGTAGAGTCGGTAATGCGCTTGTCGGACATTTCACGCAATTTATGCTGTTGATCTTGTAAGACACTCTGATCACCCACTATTTCGTTGGTTTTGAACAATTCATTTGCGGCTGCTTGAAGGCTTTGTTTAAACAGTTCGTAGTCCGTGTCGAAACTTTCGTGATCCTTTACATAGTTCGAGTATTTGGCTAAGGATTCTTTGCACAAATTTTTCAAAGTCTGATAACGTGTATTTAGACGAGATAGTTTCAGATTCAAGTCAGTTTCTCCCTCTATTTCGCGACCTTGTTCCATGAGCTGATTGATGGCCAAACCACGTGAATCTATCTCCTTGGTCAAGTCTTGAAGCTGCTTGAGATGAGCATTCTTAGCCTCTGCAGTGCTTTTTAGATTCTGGTTCTTGACCACTGCCTCCACCTGTTTCATCCACTTATCGAGTTCGTCTATGATCGAATCAAATTCATCCCATTTCGAGCATAGTTGCTTCAGTTTAACCAACGAATCCTCGCACAAAGTCATGAAGTCTAACCAGGCGTTTTGAGGCTCTTCAAAACCTTTCAGTAAAGCAGGATGACCGCTGGGATGGGTTTGTGTCAGTACAGTCTGTAAGAGTTGATGGCAGGTCTCAAATATGGCATCCCCCTCCGGTTTATGCTGTAGCAGATTTTCCACCACTATCAGTTTTTCTTCGGCGCCCTCCTTTTCAAATGTGGTTTCATTCAGGATATCAATGGCCTCTGATTTGATAGTGTTTAGCCAGTCTTGTGCCTTTTCCAAGACCTGATCATACGCCTCATGCTTAATTACCTGATTGCCCACGGTTTGTAGGCGTTCATTTAACTTCTGGGAAAGCGTGTTGTATTCCTGCAGGGACTCGTCTGTCTTTCGCTCGGATTCATCATCACACAAGTTTACAGCCTTATCATGCAGCTGCTTGAGAGCATTCTTATGCAAAGTGATCTCTTGTAGTTGGGTTTTATAATTCTGTAAGGCCGCCTTCTTGGTGGCTAAAGTGGGATACAGCTCGTCTCCGGCTGTGATCTTAGCCTTGGATTCATTAAGATAGTGTGAGACCTGAGTGTAGCTTTCTTCGATGGAAGTCTTTTGTATGAGTACCCCTTCAACTTGTTGCATCAATGCATTGGCCTCATCTCTTAGGTAATCATACTTCTCCCTCATTTGACGCAGATCGGCACGTATACGTTCACGATTTTCAGGCGAGACGACGGGATAAAGACCTTCACCAATATCCACAGCATTGTTAAGCAACAACTGGCCATTGTCAAAGGTTTTAAGATAGTTTTTAATAGTCTGCAGCTGCTGAGCAGTAGCTGAGCTGGATCCAGGAGAGCCCATACGTGCTAGTTCCTGGAACTCTATCTTGGAATCACCCAACCATTCATTGAAAATCTTGGAGGCCTTGTTGAAATTGTTATTCGCTAATTGGGCCCCACGTATTTTGTCCATGTGCTGGGCTAGACTTTTGGATACGGTTTGATAGCGTTGCACTAAATGAGTCACAAATTGTCCTATACGTGCCTCGGGATTCTTTTCAATAAGTTTTTGAGAAGTTTGCTCCAGATTACTGATAATTGGTTCGTGGGCCAAAACATCTTGCTGTAGTATGGCTAGCTCCTGCAGTTTCTGGGGTACTTCGGGTAGATTCACCTGATTGCTGGTTTCGGCCTTGAGACGGCCCTCCACGTCGCGTAACCAGTTGGATATCTGCTCATTCGATTGTTCGTACTGTGACCATAAATCCACATTTTCATCTAAAACTCCACGTATCTTATCAAAACTGTCCTGCAAAGCCTGCATATCCTGGTTAAGTAGTTGAGCATCTTGCATGAGTTCTGATAGATTCTGAGGTGATTCGACCGCTCTTAACATGTCCAGAGACTTGAGAGTTTCGGCATGCCTAGCTTTGCATTCATCAATGCTTTTGCCTACTTCTTGCAATGAGGATTTCTTGACATCCAGATTGTATTTATCGCTTGAGGATTCGGGCTGACACCAGTTGACCTTCTCACGTTGAGTGGTGATCAGACGCTTTAGCATGCCCACCTTATCGGCATGGAACTTCTTGAGGAATTGCAACAGAGAGCTTTCGATCTTCTTGGCATACAAGTCCACATTCTCGTAACGTTTCTGTACATTGTTAAGCTCCTTGGGTATGATGGACTCACTAAAGGTAGGATAGAGATTACGTAGTTCATCTACATTCTGTTTGATATTATCAATCTCATTGCCACTTTGTTCCAGCTCAGCACGTATAGCACGGCACTGAAGTAAACGTTCCATTATTTTATTATTATCACCCGACATGTCATCGCATTTAATGAGTTGTTCACGCAGCCTGCTGACTTGTTCACCCGCTATTTTGGTGCGCTTACGTAGCTCCTGTTCCTGTTCATTAAAGGAAGAGGTAACGTTATTTAAGCGTTCCGCATTCGACTCAACTTCTGCGAATTGTGCTTGAAGCAGTTGATTAAGAGCTGTCAGTACTGGTATGTCTATGCCACTATTGATTTTGATCAAATCATGGGTTTTCTCTAGAATAGTGTCTTTAAGCGCCTGATAGGAGGGCAGTTCGGTGCGATATTTACTCAAACGCATAGGTCCAAATTCAATTTCGATGGAGTTATCAGCTGCGTCGCAAAGACCCTGGTTCGTTTCACTTAGCCAAGGTAGCAGATCTTTTTTAGCATCTTCTATCTGCGACCAGATCACCGCTTCTGTCTCATAAACATGAGCATTCTTGGCCGTCTGATCGTGTAGAGCCTGCCAGTGTTGCTTAGCCGCTGCTACTTCTAGAGGTATCTCCTCAGGAAGAGGTTCATTGATGGAACTAAACAGTTTCGACACATTATTACCACGACGTTCCAGCTCATCTAGATTAAGTTTAGATTTCCGCAGTTGTTCCAGAGTTTTACGTGTCTTTTCTGACGCCTGTTGAAGCTCGGTTTCATCGCGTGGCTGTTGTGGTATAGCATGGTACAAGTCTTCGGCTTTCTTAACCTCTTTGGAGAATTTGTCCTTGGACTCGGCATATTCACTTAAAGCCTGGCTGATGAGATTATATTTTTGTATGCGATCAGCAATTTCGTTTTGTAGCGAGTCATAGTTCTTGTCGAGTACCAACAGACTTTCCTGTATAGCCGGCATGCTGGCTATATCTTCACGCATCAACAAAGCACCCTCATCGTGTATACGATTCTTGAGCTCTGCCTGATATTTTAGAGCCTCATTCAAAGCCACCAGATCAGCGATGATTTGGTCGATATTCTGCAGAGTTGGGTGTCGTCTAAGTATGTCGTCTAGTTTCGCTCGATTCTCCTGCAGGGCCTGACCAAAGTTATGTTCCAAAGCATGGAACTTGTCCTTTCGCACGGTCATTTGCTGAATTTGCTGTTGCTGATTCTGAGAACGTAGTTTTAGATTCTCCAGCTTATTTTCCATATCGTTGACCAATTGAGTGGCTATCAAAGGACGTCGCGACAAGGCATCCCTCAGCTGTATGGCGGGATTTTCATCTATTTCCTTAGCCTGTCCCTTCCAGTAGCTTAGGCCCTGACCCAGTTGATCGATTTCTTCCACCACTTGCTTGAGCTCTTCGGCAGAAGGACCTTCAGCCTTGTCTAACTGATGTTTAAGGTAATTCAGATGCGATTCCGTATCATTTTTCCAACCCAAGAGTTCGGTCCATTTCTCTAGCGCAGTCTTCTTTTGCAACATATTGGTTTCTAGATTCTGATAGTTTACCACCAAGGCAGTATAGGCATCATTTAGGGCATTAGATTCTTCTGGGGTGGCACCCAAGGCCAACTCTTTGACCTCATCATAGATGGCATTAAAGCTGGGTTTCTTGTCCGCATGCTCTTGGAGTAGCGCATGTATGACGTGGAGACTAATTTCCACACGTTCCGGATTGATTTCCTCCACTTGGGTCAGCTGATTACGCAATTGTTCCATCCAGTTGGAGAAGTTTACTAGCTTGGCATTGAAATCTTGACGGGAAATGATGGCATCCGAGACCTCATTGATATTTCCACGGGTAACCTCTGATAACTTGTGAAGTTTAGCCTTCATTTGGTTGACACGTTCCTTGAGAGCCAGAGCTCCTTCGGGTGCCAAATGTAAGCTAATCTGATCGGCATTCTGACCCAAAGTTACCAGTTTGGCCTGCTGCTGAGAGATTTCGTTGTTGAAGGACTTTAACTTTACCAGCTCCTTTTCCAGTTTATCTATATGTGGAGTACTTAGAACGGCAGGCCGTTTACCCATAACCTGATCACCCTGACTAATCCAATCCTCCAGCTTAGTGGCCTCCTGGTCGAAAGACTTCCAATTGGCCACCAATTTCTCCAGTTTCACGGTCGCCTGTTTGGCATTCTCATGCACCGCCGTCCAACGGGAGTGCATGGCATCTAACTCATCGGGGGCATTGGTTTTGCATAACATTTTATGACTGATATTGGAAATGCCATGGAGCTTGTCCAATTGCTCCTGGCATTGTGTTTCAAATTGTTGGGCATTTTGTTGCAGTGCAACGGCTTCTTCAAGGGTGATGGGTTTAGAAACTACATTATTTACCTTGACTTCGCTTTGCTCCACGGCGGGTTTGATTTGCTGCAGACCAGCCTGGAATTGCTGCCAGTTGACAAGGTCCTCCTGCACTGCCTGGGATTGATGGTCCACATTGCGATTGATGGCACTGAGAACTTCTTGAAGTTTGCTAATCTCGCCCCTGAGACGCTTCGCCTCAGCGATGTTGCCCTCCTTGGGAGCCAGCTCGGAGGCATCGGCAGCTAGTAGATCCAGTTGCTTCATGCGTTCGCCTAGCATACGCTTAAAGGACTGCACCTTAACCACACGTTCCTCGGGCGTTAGGTCCTCAGACTGCAAGGCCTCGATATTCTTAGGCGCCACTTTGTTGGCCCATTCCTGGAGTTCAGCGAGACGTGTCTTGTAGTTGTTCCATTTGGCGCTGTAGTCTTCCAGATAGCCCACACGGTCCTTGACATGCTCCATGGTATTAAAGAACATCTTCTCCACCTCGGTCACCTCCTTCTCCAGTATTGGACGTTTATCGGCAGCCGCCAGAGGAGCCAATTCGGATTTCAGAGCATGCAACTTGGGCAACAGTTGGTGTGAAGCCTGCTGCAGTTGTACATTCAAATCCCTCTTGGACTTTAGATCTTGACTCACATTCTTGGGATCGGTTTGGAGTGGTGTCAAAGCTCTTAGCTCTGTTTCCGCTGTCTGCAGCATGGAGAAAATATCGTTCTTTTGATCCACAAACTCACTCCACACTGCTTGGGTACCCTTCAGGGCCTGCAGTTTATCAGATGTCTCAGTGTAAGCCTGATTCCAGCCCGTCTCTAGATTTTTGACTTCATGATTGACAAAAGCTGGTGCATGTACATCCTTGCTTAGATCACGTCCACGTTGGAGCATAGACATGATATGAGGACGCTGATGATCTAGCTGATGTATGGCATATTGTTGCTCTTCAATCAAGCGATTGACACGTTCCAAACTATCCGGGGCTGGTATATTAGCAGTCTGATCCTTGACTTTGGTTAATAGGCAGACCACCTCGTGGACCTCACGACGATAGGTGTAGCATTTGGAGAAGACCTCCGTTTTGACCATGGTAATCTCAATGGTGGGTATGAGGTTCTTATAGCGAGCTATCAAGTCCTCCAGTTTCTTTTGCTCCAGGTTGGCCTCATCTTCGCTGGCATAGCTGAGCAGAGAGTCAAGGGTTTTGACCAGCCATTTCATGTCCTCACGTTTATTATCTGCATCTTGACAGATTTTCTGTGAAAAGAAAACAGAGTGATTAGTGATCAGACATTAAATTTTATGAGAAAAAAAAACTGAATTATGATGATAAACGCTGAATTAAAGGTTCGTCAGTGATCTATATGAGGCCTTCTTTTTATCCTATATGTAAGCCTTTGAAAGAGGCAAGTAAGCGACGAATTTTTTTTCGGCGTGTAATTTCACGTCTTTGCTGAGAAATCGGATGGAAGCAAAACCTATGACCTAGGCGGTCGCTTAACAATTGTTCGAGTGGAGCTGGTGGCTACCATCGACGAGCACCACCGCCGAAAGCATAGTGAGCTATGGGATGCAGGCAACCGTTTTGGTTCCCACGCTATACCCATTGTATATATCGCTCACTTACTTTAAGACTGGCAAAACTGAAAAAATACTATTTTTGACTTACTGATGCAGAAATATACGCTGTGTTGTGTACTATTTTGTGTAAAAATTTTCGTATTGATATCTCTTATACTTTTCATGTGAGATCAAAATTTGTCGAAATATAATTTTCATGTTATTGCAACAGCGTCATATCTCAGTTGTCCTGCAGTCGATATTGCGCAAACAAACTTCGGCTTTGCATCATATTTTCAAGATTGATTAATGACCATTTTAAACTTCTAATAATTTACTAGATTAACACGAAACTAAAAGAAAATGTTTTTCTGAGTTCAGCCCATTGAGAACTTTGAACGCGTTTTTCTCAAAATGGATTATTTTGAGTTATGCCAGTATTGAAATAAGTGAGCGATATGTGTTTATGAAATTCCTCTCTTAAAGTTTATTTCCTTTTACAAAGATATTCAGGCCTGTTCCCGAATCGGATTTGTTAAATATTATAAACCGACTGTGTTATTCGACTTTTAACTTCAAAAAGATTTTGGCCGAATTCTTTAATCGTTTCATAGAAATCACAACTCTTATCATTTCTGATTAATCGGATTCGGAAACGGGAACAGGCCTGATTCTAGAGATGCCCAAAGGATGTGCTTCCGAATACACTGACGCAACCAGTGCTGCCAACTTTTGCTAAGGGGTAGGAGGTGAAAAAAAGCTGTGTATTTTGACAAAAAAGCTGGAAAAGAGCGAATGGTTTTCTTGACTTTTTTGTAATTATCAGACATGCTCTCAATTCCACTTCCACGGCAACCTTTTAAAAGTGGAATTTATTCATGTTCTCGCAACACCAAAACGAAAAAGCTTTTCGTTTTGAAAAGTAATGCTTGTTAGTCTGTGGAATGAAAAGTAATTGCCAAATAACGCACTCTTACAGTTGCTAGATGTACTTAAAGTGAATTTTCCTTAATTCTTTGATCAATTTTGAAGTTGTTAGTAAAAGTAAAGTTGCATTCTAATCTTTAATTGACTTAAATAAAGATTTTTGTTTTTCCGATTTGGCATGCCCTGAAACCGAAAAGTGAAACCTAAATTTACCTTTTTTTTTTCGACTGTTCCATTTTTGATCGTTTCGTTTGGAGTTCTGGTTTCTCTCTTTTGTATCTAGTACCATTCTCTCTTGGTCCAGTGGATTGCGAAGAGTAAAAAGAGAGCTATTTCATTCGAAATTAAGAGCACAAAAACAAAACCGAAGCGGAATTGCGTTCGATTTACTCTTCAAAAAGTTGTGGAATTGAGAACATGCCTGTATAAGTTTAATATATATTTAATATATCATCAGAGTAATGAAGTTCCTCGTCCTCATCCTTTTCGTAGGCCTCTGTTGTGCCCATTAGGTCAACACGCTCAACTTTAGCGTTGGAACATGGGAACGACAACATCTGTATGTATCCTCTAAATCTAAATAATATATATCCGTAAGTTTTTGAGTAACTCGCTTTTTAATTAATATTTCATTTCTATTTCCATTGACAAATTGTAATTAATTTGACATTCACAACGATACGCAATGTTATTACCTAAACTATCAGCAGAAAGCTAAACACATTACTTCTATTGACTAATTTACATTTTAAACAAAATTGCGACTACTTTTTAAATTCAAATTAACAAATTATTGGTGATGAGACTTTCTGTTTCCAGAGAGTAGCGAGTAATGCCAGATAGTAGCGAGTACTTTATAAAAAATAGCAAATTCCTTCGTGGGGAATGTCATCATTTTTAAGACATGAAGGCCAAAATGAAACAACATTTTGTATGGAAGAAATGACATCATTTTCTTCATTTCTTTTCATTTCAAAAAATGAAGCTTCATTTCTTTGGTGGAAATAGGCTATTACACACTTTGGCTTGGATTCAGGACTGATAAGGCCGGTGCGCTGGTTCCGCTCCTGAACCAGTGAGCCATTCACCCCTGACTTATCAACCGATGATTGATTCTTATTTCCGCTAATCGGATATATTATACGTTTAGTGATAAAAGATTTAAGAAATTAGGAAAACAACGAACAGCTGTTCAAATGATTAGAAATAAACTGTTTTTAATGAATACGCCCATAGATAACAGCTCTCATACGATCACTTTCTCTTGCCTAAAATCAATATACAAAAAAATGAAATTAGATGTAAAAGCATTTTCAATTACCACTAGCTCCCTTAGCTGCATGGAATGAGGATAATGACAAAATGTTTTAGGAATTAGTTTATCGAAGCTCAGTAGCGGTTACTCACCTGGAAAACAACCTTCTCCTTTTCAAACTCCTCCATGGTGTTAACCTCATTGACAATATTCTTAAGACTTTGATCCACGCTATTCATCCAAATGATCATCTCATTGAACTTTTGATGGTATCCCTGCCATTGGGCGGGTATCTGCTGTAGGGTTTGACGCATATCAGCCAATTTAGAGGACAACTGCTGCCACTGGTTCCGGGCCTGATCGTAGGCCTGATCCAGACTAATATCCCCCGGCTGTTGTTGTCTATGTGCCTGAGCCAGACGTTGCATGTTCTGCAAGCATCTCTCCAAGCGTGGCACACAATCTTGATGAAGTAGAAATTGTTGATTTCGCTGAAGTATCGAGTCCACATCTTCACTGCGATTCAAAGCATGTTGCTCCAGCTGAAGTTCCTTCTCCACATCTTTCAACGACTGATAAAAGGCATTCTCATCGAGGCGGAATTCAAGCTTTAGCAAATGTAGAGGAGCCTGCGATAAAACATTCTTCCAGCGGTTTTGTAGGTGCTCCACGGTTTGCACCACCTGAGGTTGTTCGGTAGGTGGAAGAGTTGTTAAAAGGTGCTGGGCGGACTGCACCAAATCGTTCATCCAACGATCATTTACTTGTTCAAAGAAATACTTTTGAGTTTCTATGGTGGTCTTGGACTCGATATGTTTCTCGATAAGCATGGACTCTGCCTGGGTAAGCCATTCACTGACCACACGTTGGTTTTCCTTGAAATTACTCCAATTGCTGGCGGCATTTCCCAGACGTTGTTCCCAGTCCTGAGCATTTTGTATGACATAGTTGAAGCGGTCGTTCAGTTGTTGCATCCGCTGCGAGGCCGGTGCGGTATCAATTTTATCATCGGCTGTCACAGCTTTCAATAGATTCTGGAACACTTTGTTTTTACTCTCCAGCATGGACCGGTAGTAGACGGTTCGCGAGAAGTAGGTCTTGTGTTTGTTAAGGCAATCATTGATGGTATCTCGACCTCCTTGCAGGTTATGAGTACTCATAAGCTGCTCCGCTTCTGTCAACCACTGATGTATCTCCTTTTGTCCCGCTTCTAGGGATTCTTGTTGAATTTGCAACTGATGGTAGAGATGCAATTTTGCAGGTAATTGTGCGCGTATGCGTACTAAGGATTCTTTTTCCTGCTTAAGTAACTTCATCATCTTATCCACCTCATCCCGATTCAGATCCTGTATCAGAGATTGGAAGTTGCGGCTAATCGTCTTGAACAATTCTTCATTGTCATCGATTTCACTGGCCAATTGTTGCAGTTGTTCGCCATATTGTTGAATTTCCAGGCTATTGCCCAAAATCTGACGTTGATCAAGCACATTTTCAGCTTTGCGTAGCCACTTGGAAAGTTGCTCTATTCCAGATTTGTATTCCTGACGTGAACGTATGATATCGCCTGCATGCATATATTGTTTTGTATTTGCAAAAAGACGCTCGAAACGTTCGGCCAGAGATCCATGCAAATGACGTAACTGCTGGGCGATGGGTTCTTCACAAGAAGCAATCAGATAATTGCCCGCATTGGCCAAGGCTTCAAATTTGTCCTTCCACAAGGGTATATCCTGGAAGAATTCCAATCGTTCGTCTTCATTTTGATTAAGTTTCTGCTCGGCCAAATTCAACCACTCTTCACAATTCGGAGCCAATTGATTCCAATTACGCCAGCAATTGACCACTTCTTCTAGAGAGTTCTGACAACACTTCAGCTCCATGGAGACACGCTTCCAACGCTCTTCTGTTTCGTACATAAAACGATCTATTTCCGTGATATCCTTGCGTAAGACATTACCCTCTCTTTTATATTCATCAACCACCTGTTGCATGTCTACAAAAGCCTTTTGGAACTCTTGGAAAATCTTATTGCGAGACACAAAGTTTTTGTATTGCTCCAGCTGCTGAGCTACCTTGTCCTCATGACCATATTTGCCCGTCCAGCCACGCATCTTATTCTCCACCAAATTCAAGAACGCGATCAGACAACATTTGTGCTCCAAGAATTTCAGGCGTATTCTACGCTCCGCTGCCTTGGGTCCCACCTCCTGTAAACGTCTTTCCATATTCCTCAATTGCTCCAGTGGTATTTTTTGGGCCAAAGGCGTACGCTTGGCATTCTCAAACATGGCCACAATTCTAGGTAAGTCCGCAAAGAACAGTTTATGCTCTTCCAGTTTTCGACTAATCACAGCTGCTGTCTCCTCATTCATGGCGTTGGGTATCTCGTTGTCCATTAATAATTTCTCGGCTTCGGCCAACCACTTGCCTACGGCTCCAAATTCACCCGGCAGTTCAGCATCCAAAAGCCAGAGCCAGTACATCAATTGGTATTGCAGACGTTGCCAGAGTTCATTGATCTCTTCCCAGGATTGTCGTGAGATTTGTAGGAAACCGCTTTGGGTCTCAACCAATTGTTTTAGACGATTGTAGGCCGACAAATGGGCATCGACTTCAGAACGTGCCAGCAGATATTCACTAAAATCACGTGGAAATGAATTCATCATGACCATAGGTTGATATTCCGTGGTCTTCTCCACCAGGAAGCGACGCAATTCGTCTAGCTCTTGCTGGACATGCGACTGATCGCGTGAGGCACCCTGAAAAATGAATAAATAAACCAAAGTTAAAATATTTTACAGAATAAAAATGTAAATGTTGGCTATACAGATCCTACAACGGGGCCAAGCCAAGCTTCTCACAGAATGCAAATTTTAATTTTGCTACAGAAGGTTCAGTCCTCGTTCCAGCCTTGTATCGAAACGAGAGCTCCTTGAAAAAGTTACATAAACAACCTGATATTTGAGTGTACGTGGAGTTTAAAGATTATTATCAAATATGAATGAAATTCAGGTCCGATTTGGTTTTGATGTTGAGTGTAATTACATCGAGTTTGACTAACTTTTAAGTCCAATTACTGCCGTTAATATTGGTTAAATAGAAAGAATAATTTTTGAAACACGAATTATCCATAATCACAGTAAATTTTTTGAATAGCGTTTACAATTGATTTTTTTAGATTCAGTACGTCTTTTTTAAAAAATTATGGAATGAAGGTAGAAATCTTATCAATGGTACCAGGGGTGGCACGAATGAGCTACGGTGGATTAAAATACAAACGTACAAAATTTATGTTATGCGAGAACAACTATAAGAAATGAAAGAGAAATCATTTTTGTTGTTGCCTTCGAGAGACATAGGAGAGAGAGAGAGAGAGAGAGAAGGGAGACATATATGATGTTGTTGTGACAGGTCTACAATCCCCGACAACAATACTTTAGCTAGGAAAGAAAGAGAGCAGAGCACGCATATGAATTTGTTGTTGCTTTATGTAGGCTTAAGGCGCACGTAACTAGCATACGCGCCCACTTTCCTTTGCCTCAAAGCACAACAAATGGGTGGCTTGCGGAATGGGCATGGGCACCCGTGGGTTATACCTTTTCCAACTTTGTTTTGGTTATAACCTTTGAATCTCTTCATCCATTATCCTGTTCAATAAAATGACTGTTTTAAAAAGAAATCTGAATATTTTACAGACTTTCATGGGCTTAAGCTGAGAATAATTTGTACCCAATTGACTTTTGTTTTGAAGAATTTTAGTCGCAAAATACTTTTTTCTTAATGTAAGAATGCCATTGCCTCTTTAAAGATTTAATAGAGATTGATTTGCGACAGCCCATTTCAAAACTAAAGGTCTAAAAGACATAAAAATTGTTTTTTTTTTAATATCCCCCTAAAATCCTACGGTTATGTAAAGCGGAATAGGCAAGAGTGCAACCCACTTTGAAACATTAGGGAAAATTTCACTAAAACCAATTTTTGCATTCTGGAGTCTATTCACCCAAAAATTACTATCCGTAAATCAAACACCCACCTTTGGTTCGGGATACTTGTGCAAAAATTGCGCCACATATGTCATTATACTCTTCTCATCCGGTTTCGGTACATCCACATCCTCAGCGTCCAATAGTTTGGCAATACCCAATTTGCTTTCGGCCACATCGAAAGCAGTCTCCAAACGCTGACGATTGCTGGCTTTCTTTAGCTCAGCTAAATTGACCAGATTCGCTTTAATAGCATCGATAAGTGCAAGGAAAGCGACACCATCTCTCCAGCTGGCGCCGAAATCCTTCACCTCCACACCAATGTCTCTGTAAAGTGCAAATGATTCCATAATAAGTCATTTGTGGGATAAACCATATAACACAATTTAATACTCACTTTGGCAAGGCATTTGTTACCCAGTTGAGTAGCGTTTTTTTAGCGCCTTGTTTCCATTTCTCAGCCTTAAGATCGCCATGCTTTTGATTGCCAACGCTGTCGAGTGAGCTAACCGAACCGCCAATACCATGACCCAAATATTCTAGGTTGCGGCTATTCTCCTCGATCTGTATTAATAATGAAAAGACAATGATTAGTCTCATAAACAAAAGTATTGGAGTATATGTAGAAAACAAAATATTAAGATGGTTAACTAAAGATATGGGGGGGTGCCTCAAAAGTACTACAGAACTAAAGAGTTTGCTACGAAAAATGAAAGAAACCATATACACACAATAGACAACATTCGTAGGGGCGTACGCAGAGGAGCATCAGAAAACTTTATGTTTTATTTTTATACCCTTGGAGAGGGTATATTAAAATTGTCCGGATGTTTGTAACGCAGTGAAGGAAGCATCTCCGACCACATAAAGTATATATATTCTTGATCAGCATGCCGAGCTGAGTTGATATAGCCATGTCCGTCTGTCCGTCTGTCCGTCTGTCCGTCCGTCTGTTTCTATGCTATCTCCTCCGTCAGTTTTAAAGCTATCGTAACCAAACTTTGCACGAAGTCTTTTGGTATAAATACGCTGCACATTTGTCGGAACCGGCCGGATCGGATGACTATAGCATATAGCTGCCATAGGAACGATCGGTTGAAAAACTAGTTTTAGTGAGAAAAACTTTTTTGTTTTCAATGTTATCGCTCCCAACGCTCGTATTTATAAGTTTTTAGTGATTTCACATAATTTCACCAAGCCATTTTGAAATCGGACAACTATATAGTATAGCTGCCATACAAAAGTTAGGTCTGAAAAAAAGTCTTAGTGAGAAAAACTTTTTTGTTTTCAATGTTATCGCTCCCAACGCCTGTATTTATAAGTTTTTAATGATTTCACATAATTTCACTAAAGTTTTTCGAAATCGGACAACTATATAGTATAGCTGCCATACAAAAGTAAGGTCTGAAAAAAAGTCTTAGTGAGAAAAACTTTTTTGTTTTCAATGTTATCGCTCCCAACGCCTGTATTTATAAGTTTTTAATGATTTCACATAATTTCACTAAAGTTTTTCGAAATCGGACAACTATATAGTATAGCTGCCATACAAAAGTTAGGTCTGAAAAAAAGTCTTAGTGAGAAAAACTTTTTTGTTTTCAATGTTATCGCTCCCAACGCCTGTATTTATAAGTTTTTAATGATTTCACATAATTTCACTAAAGTTTTTCGAAATCGGACAACTATATAGTATAGCTGCCATACAAAAGTAAGGTCTGAAAAAAAGTCTTAGTGAGAAAAACTTTTTTGTTTTCAATGTTATAGCTCCCAACGCCTGTATTTATAAGTTTTTAATGATTTTACATCATTTCACCAAAATTTTTCGAAATCGGACCACTATATAGTATAGCTGCCATTCAAACTGTCAGGCACATATCAAGCTCCAAGGGTATATAAACTTCGGTCGAGCCGAAGTTAGCCTGCCTCTATTTTTTATCATTAAGTTTAGGTACACAATTTTCTTGCATTTAACCTAAATGCTTTTTTTTAGTCTAAAAACGATTGTACAGAAGACTACACTAGATAATAAAATCTACTTTTATTACTTAGGGCTCTGACTGTAGCTCGAAAATTTCAAAACAAATTTAAAGAATTAAACTATTATCTCAATTAGCTTTAACAAAAATTCACATTTTTAATATTACCGAACCGGTCCTAAACGAGAGCGTAAGTTAAAGTCGGCTCTAACCGACTTCGATATACCCGTTACTCATGAAAAAACATGTTCGACAGTGTTCCTGCGTTCCTCAGGGTGACCATCCGATAAGTATGCAACATTTTTTTAGGGGGGCCTGTATCACTTTTTTGCCCATAACTTGAGAACCGTTCATCCGATCTTGATCATTTCTTCGGCAAATCGATTCATTTTGCTAATTACTAACTATCTTTACGAATCTTACGAATCGTCTATCTTCAAAACTATAGGAGATATAACGTTTTTTTTTAAATTGCGGGGGCGGGAGGGGGCGTGGCTGAAATTTGAAATAAACTTGATCTGCGTGCAGATAAAAGAAGCATTTGTCCCATACATGTCAAACCTCTATCTCTTACCATCTCTGAGATCTAGGTGTTCATACAGACAGACGGACAGACGGACGGACGGACAGACGGACAGACGGACATGGCTATATCGACTAGGCTGTTGATGCTGATCAAGAATATATATACTTTATATGGTCGGAGATGATTCCTTCTGCCAGTTACATACATTTGCACGACTTTAGTATACCCTTTTTACTCTACGAGTAACGGGTATAAAAAAAAGTTTTTGTATCTAGTTTATTGTTTGGTACTCTTTTCCGACTCTGGTCATTTTGCAAAATAAATAATTAAAAAATAAAATAACAGGGTAATAGTAAGGTATACTAATTTCTGCGATCTCCTAGAATATTAATTATAAAAGTTCTTTGATAAATCGCGAGTAATAATGAATTTTTACTCAAAAATACCGGGGCGTCATGGTTTCTTTTTAAACAAAATTTTCAAGTTCAAATAAATGCTATTTAATATAAAAAAATTATGTCACTGTTAAGTCACTTTTAAGTCATTGTCAAGTCACTGCCGAGTCACTGTCAAGTCACAGTTAAGAAACTTTCATGTCACTGTCAAGTCACCTTTAAGACAATGTTGAGTCTCTCTCAAGGCACTGTCAAATCAATGTCAAGTTACTGTCAAGTTACTATCAAGTCACTGTTAAAAAACTGTAAAGTCAGTGCTAAGCCACTGTTAAGTCACTGCTAAGTGTCAAAGCACTGTGAAATCACTGTTAAGTCACTGTCAAGTCATTGTCAAGTCACTGTCAAGTCACTGTCAAGTCACTGTCAAGTCACTGTTAAGTCACTGTCAAGCAGAGCGGGCAAACAAACGAAACGTTTCTGAATCGTTTCTTTCTTTGCACAGAGCGAAATACTAACAAAACCCAAGAAAATGTAACTGTAAAAACAAATGAGTTCTATTCGGTTTGCGTTCGTGAGAGCAAACTAAACGTAAAGCGAAATGCGCTCACCTTGATTTGCGGACAAAGGGAATCGGAACGATATGCAACGTTCGCTGCTTAATTTGTATATACGTTTCGTTCCGAAACGTTCCAAGGCAACGCAGCTGTCGGGAGAACAATATTCCAATCATTTCGTTTGCGCTCTTCGGCAATATAAAGTTAGTGGTTTCGTTTTCCCTGACTATAGTAACAGCTACAAAACATATGAACAGTTTCTTAGCTTTCACGAACGGTTCGTTAAACGTTTCGTTTGTTTGCCCGCTCTGCTTTTTTCCTCTATTTCCCACCAACTTCCCCACGACTTCCCCCGCACCATACAACTTTACACTCAACCCATCTACAACTACGGTAATAGTAAAAGCGGCTAATTGTGCAAATACAAAATTCAAAGACATATCCGAAAGAATCTGTCGCAAAGACAAAATTTTTCAAGTTGGCGGACCAGTCGGAAGTCCGTAAAGAAGCTTCGCTCTTCTGCGGACAAATGTGGCAATTCGATCTGAACTCTTTTTTATTATCACTTAGTCTGCCCCGCACTTAAAATATTTTTGAAATGGTAAAAAACCTTAATGCTTAACCAAAAATTTTGATTTAGGGACAAAAATTTGAAAAGAAACCATGGCTGACCGCCGCATTTTTGTTACATGTTAATTTTTCATAACAGAGTCCATTCGCCGTCCATCAAACGAATTTTTTTTGGCGTAATGACATTTATTAATTAAAACAACTAGGGTTTGTTCGCTATTAAATTTTCTGATGATCCATAGTCTTAAAGCTAATATAGAACATTATCGGATTGTCTTTAACCTAGCTAGAGTCTAGAAAAACTGATGGTCTACTATAATGAATAAAATCGGTTTTAAGCCTAGAAAGACACTAACATATTTTTATTTCTTTGAGGAATTTCATTAAAAAGTGCTTTAAAATATTGACTGGGCTATACTTATCCTTTGATTTATTAATGGATTTCCTTTATGCTTTTGACCACAAGACATAATTAAGTTACAGTCCTCTTTCGTTCCCTGCGTACGCCACTGAACGTAAGTACAACCAAAAATACATCCACCTTATCAACCTACCTGTGGCACATAATTTATAACTACAACTAAGTTTTTCCGCCTCTTTTTACGAAGCTTGTGTTATTATTTTTCGTTTTTTTAATTCGTATTTAATATAAATAAAGTATAGAAAGAAGGTATAGAGAGTTAATTAAGTTCCAAGTTAGCATTTTGTGGGTGTCTGGACTTTTTGGGGGTGCACCAGAAACTGAGAGACACGTGATAAAGTGTACACAGCTAGCAATCATTTTTTATTTGTGCATAATTGTGCCTTGTGTATATTTTAAATAGTTATCCCAATTAATTCTAGTAAGCAACTCACCTGGAAGTACAATATGATCGTCCATATCAGACCCAACACAACTGGTGGTCTCCCGTCCACCAGATCTGCCGGATTAATATTGACCAATTTGATGCGTTTGCTGGCTAAAAATTGTAAGGCTGTATTGGCATTGCTAAGGAAATGTGGACGTCGCAGTACGCGGCCCTTCTCCACGGGCAAACGTTCACCGGATAGAACTTCGAGCAATGCAATAAGTTTCGTACCATCGCGTAAATCATTGATTAAATCATCAATACGAAGCGGTGGAACACGCTGAAAGAAAATGGAGAAATGAGTTAAACATAATTTTTACACAAGAAATTATTATTGTCAAAATGGCCAACTGTAAGGCAAAGAAAAATAATGCTGAGCGAACGAGGAAACATTTTTATATTTTTCCTAGACCATTACAATGCTTTAGAATCAGTATTTACATTTTCTTTAAAATTATACCCGTAGAGAAAAAAAGGGTATACTAAAGTCGTGCAAATCTAAAACAGGCAGAAGCAAATATTTGCGACCGGATAAAGTATTTTGAAGATATATATAGCCCAGTTTGTCTGTCTGTATGAACACCTAGATCTCAGAGGCTAGAAGAGCTAGAGAGCAACCAAATTTGAAATGTAGACTCAAGTTTGTTTCAAATTTTTGCTCCGTCTACCCCAGCCTCCACAATAAAAATCCTACAATTTTTAAGATATCGATCTCAAATTTAAAATCTACATTTATATTCGCAGTATAATAGATAATTATCCCTGAATTTTCCTCAAGATCTGATAATAAATAGCCGAGCTAAAAAAATGTTGCATACTTTTCGGCTGCCCCCTCAGAAACACTAGACGGCTTTTGAACAATTCTTTACATAAGTAACGGGTATATTGAAGTCGGTTAGAGCCTACTTTTACTTACGCTCTTGTTATACCCTTGCAAAGGGTATTATAATTTTGCCCAGAAGTTTGCAACGCATAGAAATATTCATTTCCGACCGTCTGTCTGTCCGTCTGTCTGTCTGTCCGTCTGTCTGTTTCTACGCAAACTAGTCTCTCAATTTTAAAGCTATCGAGCTGAAACTTTGCACAGAGTCTTCTTTTTACTGCACACTGCTAATATGTCGGAACCGACCGGATCGGATGACTATATCTTATAGCTGCCATAGGAACTATCGGTCGAAAAGTGGGTCTTTGTGAGAAAACTTTTTTGTTTTTAATGTAAACGCCTTCCACTTCTCCAATTACACTGTGATAGTTTTTTTTCAAAAAAAAAAGACCAAACTGAAATCTTTCTCCATGCTCATCGGATTCAGTCGAAACTTTGATGGAAAACTTCAACAAAAAATTTTGTATGAAACCATGATTGTAACTCAAAAAAGTAATGATGTAGTTCGATTCGTAGGACCCGAAATAGGGGGAAACCGTCGAGTTTGGTCTTGTCTTTTTTTTTTACTATCACAGTGTTATCAGTTTTATACGCTTTTACACAGATTTGGAAATTTTTGTCAAAATCGGATGACAAATTGTTTGTTTTAATGCTGACGTTCGTAAACTCTGTGGTATTAAAACATTTGCAAGGGTACTAAAACTTCGGCAAAGACGAAGTTAGCTTGGCCTTCTCGTTTTTATCTTCTTTTTATGTTTTTAGTATTAATTCGGGAATGCAAACTGCTCTGATTTTATGACTCTTTTGCTGCCTTTTTTAACAATCGATAACTCTAACTCTCCTTAACTCTCCTTTGGACAATGGCAATTCGTGAAATTGTTAGCGGTGCATTTACTTCCTCATCTAAGGTCAAGCTGATCGAATTGCCGAGCAGTGTCCAAGTAGTGTAATGTTACTAAAAAACATTAAAGTCAAAAAAAACCTACCGACGCGTCGGTAATTACTTTGAAGTGCCTTTTGCTGCTGTTTATACCCGTTACTCGTAGAGTAAAAAGGGTATACTAAAGTCGTGCAAATGTATGTAACAGGCAAAAGGAATCATCTCCGACCATATAAAGTATATATATTCTTGATCAGCATCAACAGCCGAGTCGATATAGCCATGTCCGTCTGTCCGTCTGTCCGTCTGTCCGTCCGTCCGTCCGTCTGTATGAACACCTAGATCTCAGAGATGGTAAGAGATAGAGGTTTGACATGTATGGGACAAATGCTTCTTTTATCTGCACGCAGATCAAGTTTATTTCAAATTTTGGCCACGCCCCCTCCCGCCCCCGCAATTTAAAAAAAACGTTATATCTCCTACAGTTTTGAAGATAGACGATTCGTACCTTCTAAAGATAGTTAGTAATTAGCAAAATGAATCGATTTGCCGAAGAAACGATCAAGATCGGATGAACGGTTCTCAAGTTATGAGCAAAAAAAGTGATACATGCCCCCCTGCTACCCCCCCTCCCACCATAAACAAAATGTTGCCTACTTTTCGGATGGTCACCCTAAGGAACGCAGGAACACTGTTGAACAAGTTTTTTCATGAGTAACGGGTATATCGAAGTCGGTTAGAGCCGACTTTAACTTACGCTCTCGTTTAAAAGTATTTTTATGACTACACATTAAATGTATCCACTATGCGATAATAAGTATGTACAATAGATATGTAATGGGGCTAGTCCACACATTTTACAGTCGGTTTGCCTTTTTCTGCATAAGTTAATTTGATTATTCAATCAAATGCAACTCACGAATTCGCTTGCAAATCTCACCGCACATTATATTAATTAAAATAGTTTAAATAGTTTTTGACATTGCGATAATTTGTCTTTGCCTCAAGACAAATTGGCCACTAGCACGAGCAGGCATTTAACTCGGAATTTACCGCAAAAGATTGCGATTACGGGCTTAGGGACCAAATGCACACACCGGAAGTGGCACCGGCGCAAGAGCCCAGAAACCACTAGAAACAGTCAGTGTAATTGAGTGCAGCATTTAATTGAGCTTTCGCTTGTGGGTAAAGAAAACTTTTCTTCAACTGTTGCGGACATGCAAAAGGATGACGCGACAGGGCGTCGGCAAAGTTTTGTCTTTTGCCAAGTTGTTTGTGTTAATGCTTCTCCAAAAAACTATGCTACACACAAAGGTGAAATCAATTTCCTATGCTTCCGTTTCCTTGGTCGTCCCTCGACACAGCCGTACAATTTATGGTGTCAAACTTTTTGTAACCAACTTATTTTATTTTTGTCTTTTCTGTTGTTTATTTTGGACTGGCATATGTCACTATGAATAGTCGTTGCCAGGGTACCACTTAATATTGTCTACACATGAAATTTCGTTGGGTTTTAGGGTATAGTATGTAATCGGATGACAAATGCCATCAAATTGGATAAAACCAATGCATTTTAAGAAGGGGCGATGCTTTTATATATTGTAGCTGTGATACAAATTTTTTAAGTTAGCTCCAGGATAATTAAAGTGTAAGTGTTTGAAAGGTTGGTGATGAATCTAGATGATTCTCGTGTGCTGAACACGAATCTTCTTTCGGAAGTTATCCGTCACGTATAGATTTTTGGTAATTTGCGCATAATGTTACTTAATAACAGTAATAACAGTAGATAAAGATAGAGGCAAGCTAACTTCGGCTCGACCGAAGTTTATATACCCTTGGAGCATGATATCTGCCTGCCAGTTTGTTATATGGCACCACAATTTTGAAAACAAAAAAGTTTTTCTCACTAGAACTACTTTTTCGACCGATCGTTTCTATGGCAGCTATATGCTATAGTCATCCGAATTGAATCAAACTTGGCAGAATTGTGTGCTAGCATATAATATTGACCAGTAACAAGTTTGGGAGCGAAAGCATTGAAAACAAAAAAGTTTTTCTTACTAAGACGTTTTTTCAAAGCTATATTTTGTATGGCAGCTATACTTTGTCCGAATTTCATAAAACTTGGTATAGGCATAGAAAACTTATAAATACGAGGTTTGGGGACGATTGCGTTGAAGACGAAAAAGTTTTTCTCACTAGAACTACTTTTTCGACCGATCGTTTCTATGGCAGCTATACGATATAGTCATCCGATCCGGCCGATTCCGACAAATGTACTGCGCATTTGTACCAAAAGACTTTGTGCAAAGTTTGGTTAAGATAGCATTTAAATTGACGGAGGAGATAGCATAGAAACAGACGGACAGACGAACCGACGGACAGACGGACAGACGGACATGGCTATATCATTCATATCATTTATCATTTATCATTATATACCTATACCTATAAATAATTCATTAAAAAATCAGACTATTGATCAGTGATTTTTTTGTTAGCTATATTAGCGCTCATTAAAAAGATATTATATGAGTCTTATAATCATCTTAGTGATCGTAAACTTAATGCTTTTGCGAATGTGAAGAAAAGAGCGAGAATAAATTTCTATACAAAAAAATGATATATGCCTGACAGTTTGTATGGCAGCTAAAGGCTTAATGAAATTATGTAAAATTATTAAAAACTTATAAATACGAGCGTTGGGAGCGATAACATTAAAAACAAAAAAGTTTTTCCCACTAAGACTTTTTTTCAGACCTAACTTTTGTATGGCAGCTATACTATATAATTGTCCGATTTTGACAAGTTTTGGTGATATTATGTAAAATCATTATAAACTTATAAATACAAGCGTTGGGAGCGATAACATTAAAAACAAAAAAGTTTTTCTCACTAAAACTAGTTTTTCAACCGATCGTTCCTATGGGAGCTATATGCTATAGTCATCCGATCCGGCCGGTTCCGACAAATGTGCAGCGTATTTGTACCAAAAGACTTCGTGCAAAGTTTGGTTAAGATAGCTTTAAAACTGACGGAGGAGATAGCATAGAAACAGTCGGACAGACGGACGGACAGACGGACATGGCTATATCAACTCAGCTCGTCATGCTGATCAAGAATATATATACTTTATGTGGTCGGAGATGCTTCCTTCTATGCATTACAAACATCCGAACAATTTTAATATACCCTCTCCAAGGGTATAAAAATAGAGGAAAGCTAACTTCGGCTTGACCGAAGTTTATATACCCTTGGAGCTTGATATGTGCCTGACAGTTTGTATGACAGCTACACTATATAGTGGTCCGATTTCGACAAATCTTGTTGAAATTATGTAAAATCATTGAAAACTTATAAATACGAGCGTTGGGAGCGATATCATTGAAAACAAAAAAGTTTTTCTCACTAAGGCTTTTTTCCAGACCTAACTTTTGTATGGCAGCTATACTATATAGTTGTCCGATTTCGACAAGTTTTGGTGATATTATGTGAAATCATTATAAACTTATAAATACAAGCGTTGGGAGCGATAGCACTAAAAACAAAAAAGTTTTTCTCACAAAAACTAGTTTTTCAACCGATCGTTCCTATGGCAGCTATATGCTATAGTCATCCGATCCGGCCGGTTCCGCCAAATGTGCAGCGTATTTATACCAAAGGCTTCGTGCAAAGTTTGGTTAAGATAGCTTTAAAACTCACGGAGGAGATAGCACAGAAACAGCCGGACGGACGGACAGACGGACATGGCTATATCAACTCAGCTCGTCATGCTGATCAAGAATGTATGGGTGATTCCATGAAAAAATGCCCACTGGGATTTTTTTTGGATCGGAATAATTTTTTTCGTATTCCTTGTAGTAAAATAGTATATACGTATTTTCAGCATTTTGCCGAAATATACTTAATTCGCGGGTAAAGTCGATTTGAAAATTTACATATTAAAAAAATTTAATTATTTTCATTTGCTCGCAATCCAAAGCCATTGGTAATAAAAATATTTAAAAAATCTGAAAAAATCTGAAAATTAACATCTGAGCGATAACATTGAAAACAAAAAAGTTTTTCTCACTAAAACTAGTTTTTCAACCGATCGTTCCTATGGCAGCTATATGCTATAGTCATCCGATCCGGCCGGTTCCGACAAATGTGCAGCGTATTTATACCAAAAGACTTCGTGCAAAGTTTGGTTAAGATAGCTTTAAAACTGACGGAGGAGATATCATAGAAACAGACGGACAGACGGACAGACGGACGGACGGACGGACAGACGGACATGGCTATATCAACTCAGCTCGGCATGCTGATCAAGAATATATATACTTTATGTGGTCGGAGATGCTTCCTTCTATGCGTTACAAACATCCGGACAATTTTAATATACCCTCTCCAAGGGTATAAAAACTTTTTTGTTTTCAGTGCTATCGCTCCAAACGCTCGTATTTATAAGTTTTTAATGATTTCACATAATTTCATCAAGGCTTGTCGAAATCGGACAACTATATAGTATAGCTGCCATACAAAAGTTAGGTCTGAAAAAAAGTCTTGGTGAGAAAAACTTTTTTGTTTTCAATGCTATCGCTCCCAACGCTCGTATTTATAAGTTTTCAATAATTTTTAGTTTTAAATTTTAAGTTTTTAAAATTTTAAGTTTTTCTCACCAAGACTTTTTTTCAGACCTAACTTTTGTATGGCAGCTATACTATATAGTTGTCCGATTTCGACAAGCCTTGATGAAATTATGTAAAATCATTGAAAACTTATAAATACGAGCGTTGGGAGCGATAACATTGAAAACAAAAAAGTTTTTCTTACTAAGTCTGTTTTTCAGAACTAACTTTTGTATGGCAGCTATACTATATAGTTGTCCGATTTCGATAAGCCTTGTTGAAATTATGTGAAATCATTAAAAACTTATAAATACCAGCGTTGGGAGCGATAGCACTAAAAACAAAAAAGTTTTTTTCACTAAAACTAGTTTTTCAAGCGAAAGTTCCTATGGCAGCTATATGCTATAGTCATCCGATCCGGCCGGTTCCGACAAATGTGCAGCGTATTTGTACCAAAAGACTTCGTGCAAAGTTTGGTTAAGATAGCTTTAAAACTGACGGAGGAGATATCATAGAAACAGACGGACAGACGGACAGACGGACGGACGGACGGACAGACGGACATGGCTATATCAACTCAGCTCGTCATACTGATCAAGAATATATATACTTTATGAGGTCGGAGATGCTTCCTTCTTTGCGTTACAAACATCCGGACAATTTTAATATACCCTCTCCAAGGGTATAAAAATGCCATAACTCTGGAACTATTGGATTTCCCATTTACAGCTTAATACAGTAAATTACTGGATACAAGACCAAATTTTGAGAAAACGAGAGCGCAAGCTAAAGTCGGCTCTAACCGACTTCGATATACCCGTTAACAGTGTTCCTGCGTTTCTTAGGGTGAACATCTGGAAAGTATGCAACACTTTTTAAACTCCGCCTTTTTTTTACATTTTTGCTCATAACTTGAGAACGGTTCAACCGATCTTTATCATTTTCTCGGCAAATCAATTTATTTTGCTAATTACTAACTATCTCTAGAAGGTACGAATCGTCTATCTTCAAAACCGTAGGAGATATAACGTTTTTTCCGAATTGCGGGAGCGGGAGGGGGCGTGGCCAAAATTTGAAACAAACTTGATCTGCGTGCAGATAAAAGAAGCATTTGTCCCATACATGTCAAACCTCTATCTCTTACCATCTCTAAGATCTAGGTGTTCATACAGACAGACGCACAGACGGACGGACGGACATGTCTATATCGACTCGGCTGTTGATGCTGATCAAGAATATATATACTTTATATGGTCGGAAATGATTCCTTCTGCCTGTTACATACATTTGCACGACTTAAGTATACCCTTTTTACTCTACGATTAACGGGTATAAAAATGAAGAAAAAAAAAATCCCTTTCGCGGCAATTAATTTTTGTTTACTTATTTTCGCGATTTGGAGACCAAAGAAAATTTTTAAAATTTTTAAGTGTGAGTGATTTGAAAGCTTGGGTTCAGATGTTAATTTTCAGATTTTTTTAATATTTTTATTACCAATGGCTTTGGATAGCGAGCAATTGAAAATAATTAAATTTTTTAAATATGTAAATTTTCAAATCGACTTTACCCGCGAATTAAGTATATTTCGGCAAAATGCTGAAAATACGTATATACTATTTTACTACAAGGAATACGAAAAAAATTATTTCGATCCAAAAAAAATCCCAGTGGGCGATTTTTCATGGAATCACCCATATATACTTTATGTGGTCGGAGATCCTTCCTTCTATGCGTTACAAACATCCGGACAATTTTAATATACCCTCTCCAAGGGTATAAAAAAATAATTGGTTCTCTCATCAAATTTGAAAAAACGAGAGCTGAACCAAGGTTCGAATCAAGACCGTCAGCTTAAAACCTCGAACATAAGCTATTGTTAAATTTAGGGTTGAATCCGCGAACTGTAGCTCCGCAAAAAGTATTTTAGCTTTGCATCTTTTGATACCAAGTTCGTGCAAATTTATGTAACAGACATAAGGAAGGATCAAGTACGTTTTAAATTTTTGCCAAGCCCTCGCATTAGAAAATGTTGAATAATTCTAACGTTTTTAAGATTTCTATTAAAAATTTTAATCTCACTATTATATACCAAATATCTATAATTTTTGATTTCATAAAACTCTGATAATAAATTGCTTTCGGCTTTTCCTACTGGAACACAAATATTTAATATATTTGGGGTCAGCATACACTGTCTGCTAAACTTATGTTCACACAGGAAAATAATTTGCCCAAATTTTTATGACAATTTGTATCTAAATATCCATCGTTGCGCATTTTGCAGGACTTAGAACTATAGCAATGGTTACATACGTAAAAAATTTGATCGATACCCCGACACATTAAGCCCGTGTGAAAAAAGCTTAACATAGTGTTAATATTTTAACATTAATGTATATGCTCTTATAATCAGCATATGGAAAGGAAGTCTATCAGACATTTCTTCCCCTCAGTAACAGGTATACCTGAAATCATATTTGAAAGTTTGTTTAGACATCACCTGTCTGTTCAATTAGATTTGCTGACCTACCATGCCACATAACTCTTTCATTTATACCCTACTTTCACAGACCAGTGAGTCCTCTCTAATTTAAGCGCTACAACATAAAGCATTTATCCTTTCACTTAAAAAATAATTGCAATTTGCCATCAACATTCTCATGGAGATGCACCGGGCGCCCATAGCTCGTGTCGAGGCGTTGCCGTCAATTATGTCATAAAAAACGTTGAATTTAGCTTTATGCGAGTATTAAAGCACACACCCACAGAAAATACAAAAAAAAACCGAGTCATGCTTTTCGGGCTAGAAAGCAATAGAGCTGTCAGCCAACGGGGCATCCGAAAAGATACACAAAAAAATTCACCGTCCGACATGTGTTGAGCATGGACATGACGTCTATGGTTTGCTCTCATGTTGATTTTGAAGCGTATAAATTAGTTAATAAATTTTAATCAAATTCTGTAAGCGAGTTTTTATTTTTTTTTTTTTTGTGGTCCAGCTGATTGAGGGAACCTCGTTCACCTTGAACTAAACACGGTATGTATGTTTGTATGTCTGTATATGTTGTATAACTTTTGCTTTTTGTTTGGGCTTATTTTTTGACTGTCCACTGAGTATGTCGATTTGCATTATTGACAATGGGTTAGGAGCAATTGAAGATGAGAGATGGGAGCGTGACATAGCAAGCAATAGTAAGTAACTTAAGGTTTTATGTTTCGTTTTATTGCATCTAGATAAAAGCTTTTAAGGAAAGTTGATCAATTTTATTGATAAACCAGTTATTTATTCCGGCCCTGCTTATGTAAACTTCCATGTGTTTTTAGTTTACTGTCATATTTTGAGTGTAATTTTGTTTTAGAATGACGAAACTTATGAATTTTCTTTTCTTTCTTAGCATAAACAAAAAAAAAATGACTTCATAACATTCTCCATATTTAGCCACTTGTACTATTTCCTGTTTACACTGCTCGACAAAATGAGAGTCGATTTTCCCCCATTGGACCAAACCAACTTTTTCTAAAGTAAATTGGCCCGCTGATCACGAAAATCGCTATGAAAACCAAATCTATCGACGCGTTATCGAGATATTATCGATAAACCGTTTTTTCGATTTTTCAAAAAGTTACCCCCACTTAAACTCTCATAACTTTTTTGTTTTTCAAACGATGTTAATGATCTAAACAAATTTAAAAAGACAAAGTTTGACCAAACAGTTTGTTTCCGGACAAAAAGAGCTGGGTCGAGTTCTTTTAACGCTATGGGCTCAAATGGAGAAAAAAATTGTTTATTTTTTGCCAAATTTGAAAATTTATCGAAATTAAAACGCTTGTAGATTCATAATTATACAAAATTGTTATGTTTTTTTGATTGGACAGTAAAAACTATTCAATTTACTTTTAAACAAGCCCTCAAATGCAGAAATCGGACATAAAGTGGAGTTTTCAAGAATTTTTTTGTGAAATTTTTTTGCTATAATTATAGACGGAAGAGCTTTGGATCTAACTTGTGAAATTGGGAAATGTTTTTTGCGTGAGATGCAACCCTTTTTAGGAGATGGACTATTATCTTGTACGCAAACCTTCTAGCTACACTTTCCAATAAGAAAATGAATTCTCTTAAAGTTCTGTGACATCGACGGATTTTCTAAGCGTACTAGTCAACCAAAGCCAAAATCTCTAGATATTTCCAGGTCATCTATTAATAGTAGGATGTTTTCCCATAGCCAATCGTTCTAGTCGACCGCTCTCAAAAAATGATGATATGCTTTTTTCGACGTTCTGTTTAATCACGCCTCCATCTCTGCTTGCCATTTTCATATCTAGGCGCAAATTGACAAAGCTAACAAAAGTTCAATAGGCAACAGTATAATTTAAATAAATTTGTTTCTATTTAGCACGTTCGTTGCAATTTGTTTTCAAGTTGCCCACAAACAAATTGCTTTGCCATTATGTTTATTAAATGACTCATTTTCATATTGCATAACCATAAAGTCAGTTCCTTTTGCAGTTTGAAATATGTCTTCAATCAGAGAGAAGCAGGCAACAACCCACGCATGTTGCTTGCTCCTTTCCAAGTCGCGGCCTTATCGAGGTGCAGCTTGAAAAACTGGTTCCCTGGCCGGCCGGCAAAATTGTGTATGCACGAGTACATACGAGCATACAAGAAATTTACCGGCTTATGTCTGGCCAGATTGCCGTTGGTATTAAAAGATAAGACATTAGACACAAACGAACATTGTTCGAGAGTGCATTTTAAATCAACTTCGTTTTGGGGTAAAAGTAAGTCAGTAGGCGTTTGTGTGGGTTAATGGCAACAGCAGCAGCAGCTGACTTCAATTGAGGCCCCTGTCGGAGACAGAGTCAGATCTAGAGTCATAGCCAGGCCACACATGAAACGGAACTTAATGCAGCTTTGTTGTTGGCTTTCTTTCTGTCAGACAACTTTTGCAGGCCAACTTCTACCGAGTAGTTAAGGCCTGCTTGTCTCTCTTACTTCTATTTTTTGCCTTAGCTTGGCAATTGTTAATGCGTTTGTGGAATTTCTCGCATTGGCAAATTCCATGAACGTCTTTGGGTGCGTGCCTTTGCGTTAAAGTTGTCTTAAAGTTATTCCTAGAAATATGTAAAGAGGTTTAAAAAGAAGAGAAGAAAATAATCTAGCTGAGAAGGACAATACAGCCTTGATTTTAGATTCACTCTCTCAAAATTAGTGAAATCAAAGGCAGATCTGGCGACTATTTTGGAATTCTCAAGTGTTTATTTTAATTATTGACCGAGCAAATGTGAATCGACTAGAATCAAAAATTATTTCTCTTTTCTAGCCTTGAAACTTAATTTGTTTAATGTGCAATAGATTGGATCATCTCAGCATTCTTTAATTCTTCCTAAATTTCAATTCCATGGAAAAAAAATAGAGGCCAGCTAACTTCGGCTCAACCGAAGTTTATATACCCTTGGAGCTTGATATATGCCTGACAGTTTGTATGGCAGCTATACTATATAGTAGTGCGATTTCGACAAGGCTTAATGAAATTATGGTAAATTATTAATAACTTATAAATACGAGCGTTGGGAGCGATAACATTAAAAACAAAAAAGTTTTTCTCACTAAGACTTTTTTTCAGACCTAACTTTTGTATGGCAGCTATACTATATAGTTGTCCGATTTTGACAAGGCTTGGTGAAATTATGTGAAATCATTAAAAACTTATAAATACGAGCGTTGGGAGCGATAGCATCGAAAACAAAAAAGTTTTTCTCACTAAAACTAGTTTTTCAACCGATCGTTCCTATGGCAGCTATATGCTATAGTCATCCGATCCGGCCGGTTCCGACAAATGTGCAGCGTATTTGTACCAAAAGACTTCGTGCAAAGTTTGGTTAAGATAGCTTTAAAACTGACGGAGGAGATAGCATAGAAACAGACGGACAGACGGACGGACAGACGGACAGACGGACGGACAGACGGACGGACAGACGGACATGGCTATATCGACTCAGCTCGTCATGCTGATCAAAAATATATATACTTTATGGGGTCGGAGATGCTTCCTTCTATGCGTTACAAACATCCGGACAATTTTAATATACCCTCTCCAAGGGTATAAAATATTCACTGCTCTCATTGGATTCAGTTGTCATCTACTGTAACAGAACTATACAATAGGAGCAAACTCTAAATTTCACGTCATTCGCGCACCGTTACATTGTTTTGCATTTAGTTGCCAAGTCAAATTGTTTTCTTTAGCAATTTCATAACTTTGTCAATTTTAACAACTTGTACAAATTTTTACTGTAATTATTCAAATTTCACGCTAATCACAAATATTTTCACGGTCGAGTCACACCTTCAGAAATTTGATTCCCAAATAAAAAACCTTCTCTTAGCTTTTGATGTGGACAAAAAACCTTGCACGTTTACGATGCAAATCAATATGCAAATCTCAATGACACAAAACGTTGGAGACGAAATTTATTTGCACACGACTGGCCAATCGATTCTCTTGGGGGTATCCACAAGATAAACTCACCTTCAATAGGTATGAATTAATCCAATTAGTGAATGTCTTCTTCTGTACACGTTCTTGCTCCTCTGCAAAAATAAGAAAATAAGAAAAGCGTAAGACAATGAGAAAAACAATTCATGCATTTGTAATTAATTGTTAAGTCAAGTGCAGCGAAAGATATAAAAGGTATGACGCTATAAACAAGATATCAGGTTAAAGGCAACCGATAAGATACAAAACATTTCCTCGAATAAGTTTGTATACCAGTTTTATTTTGTTTTTCTTTACGTAGATGCCGCTAATGATTGTAGCTAATGTTTGCTTTAATTGAATTATCAGTTAAGTCGGTATATGAATTGTACCATAAAATGACATCATGTTGGCCAAAATATAGGGAGAGATATTATTGCAATTTTCTGGGTGCTTTCTATATGTAATTTTTAGCTTTGACTGCGAGATTTCTTTAACTCAGTTAGGTAGACTGCTTTACACGAACTTTCAACTTTAATGACTGTTGAATTTCAAAGGAAGTCTATTTCGCATCTCTGGACGCAATGAAAGCGTTTAATAAGAAAACGACATGGCATATTCTTGCGTCAAATTTGACCAGAATCCGATAAAGCACACAGAAAGGGTTTTCACCCCAAGGGGAGTTCTAAAGCGGTTTAAAATTGTTCAAATTGCCGCAAAAAGTCACTACAGTTTGTAAACAAAGTACTTTTTTGTAAAATCCTACAAGGAACGCTGAATATTCAGTACCAACAACCTTAATATGGGGCTGTCTGCCAAATGAAGACACACCCAGATCATGTGGACCACCAGAAAACGGAAATCGTCCCAGTCGGGCAGCATAATGAACCCTACCCATCCGAATCATGAGCTCCATCAAGCGCATTCTTCATTATGATCCAATGACACACTCGGGATGCATAGAAGCCAGGAATGTGGACCACACCGACATGGTCGAAACCCAAACTATGGCTATGCTGGATAACGTGGTACTTGGATGGATTTTAATACAGCGTACTTCTTCCATATATACAAGGTAAGTAAACGCAGCTCAGTGTGTATGTTGTTGTCGTCGTTTTTGGAAACAGGTAAAAAACATTTACCACGCCACAATTCTGCTGTTGAAGTGTCTGCGCCTGGCAAGATGACGCCCAATGCGAGAAGTTCGAAATGAAGACAGTTAAGGTGTTATTTTCTCGTTGTTTATGGGCCATAAGGTACTTCCTTATTGTAACTTCTAATTAAACAACATGCGTGTGGAAACGGAGTATGCAAAGTAAGAGAACCATATTTTTCATAGTCAGGTGTCAACTCCTGACAATTTTGTTTTACTAATGTAAATAAAATAACAAAGTAGAAAGTTTTAAAATGTTATGGTTTGGTTTAATTAGCAGATTTTAAAGACCTGAATTTAAACTAAAAACTTAAAAAGAAAATATATAAAACTGATAAAAGCTAGTATCAAATTGATACTACAAGCTTGGACATTGAAATAACAAATTGTTAAGATCTAGTATCAAATTTAATCTATAAGTTAAAACCAAAAATTTGGGATCTTAACGATTCCATATATAAATGATTTCGAAATACCGGGCTAAAAAAGTTGCGTTTTGGTCCAAAAAGATATACCAAAAATAGAGGCCAGCTAACTTCGGCTCGACCGAAGTTTATATACCCTTGGGGCTTGATATGTGTTTGACAGTTTGTATGGCAGCTATACTATATAGTGGTCCGATTTCGAAAAATCTTGTTGAAATTATGTAAAATAATTGAAAACTTATAAATACGAGCGTTGGGAGCGATAACATTGAAAACAAAAAATTTTTTCTCACAAAGACTTTTTTTCAGACCTAACTTTTGTATGGCAGCTATACTATATAGTTGTCCGATTTTGACAAGGCTTGGTGAAATTATGTAAAATCATTAAAAACTTATGAATACGAGCGTTGGGAGCGATAGCACTAAAAACAAAAAAGTTTTTCTCACTAAAACTAGTTTTTCAACCGATCGTTCCTATGGCAGCTATATGCTATAGTCATCCGATCCGGCCGGTTCCGACAAATGTGCAGCGTATTTATACCAAAAGACTTTGTGCAAAGTTTGGTTAAGATAGCTTTAAAACTGACGGAGGAGATAGCATAGAAACAGACGGACAGACGGACGGACAGACGGACATGGCTATATCAACTCAGCTCGTCATGCTGATCAAGAATATATATACAGTGAATATCGCTTATATGCAAAAGTTATAATGCAGCAAAATTGTTGCATATAAGCGATATTTGCATTTAAGCGGTTATCGGTTATATGCAAATCATTTGCATATGAACAATAAATCGGTTGTACGCAAAAATCAGCATATAAGCAATTCAGTGAATTATGTTCATTTTGTTTTAACGACAAATAGTTAATACTTACATATGTGTAATTTAGCTTGTAGATAAGGATAACTTAAATCACTTTTCATTGGAAATGTCGCAAATGGATTTTACCACTAAGATTTTGTTTCGGTCTTTTCAATATGAGATTATCATAAACAAATTGATTTTTAAAAATTTGTTATATTTTTTTTATAGCTGTTTTTCAGTATTTTCCAAGATCTGAGCTTCAATTCTTAAAATGCGGTAATATTATTATTAAACATATAAAAATAGTGTCGAAGTAGTGAATCCAAATTTAGTAGGTCCTCTTTGGTTAAGGGATGTTTTGTATTGAATTCACATAGAACAAAATAACTATTCTCAAATGGATTTTTAATTTCATTCAATACGATACGATAATACAATATTCTCGTCCAAAATAATTCCAAATCAGGCAATGATCTGTCACTTTGAATGTGTTCGGCACCTATTTAAATTGAACTCTGCAACTTCGGAACTTTATGACATTTGGAATTCATAGCACTAAAACATCAGAATTGCTTCTGAGTTTTGAATTCTTTTTGCTTTGATGCTTTGATTTCGTAGAACCTTGAAGTACAATCTAGTAGCATCGGCATTATATTATATATGGGCATTTCCACAGAAAGGTCCACAAAGATCGACAAAACAGTTTTTTAAAAAATTATTTTTCTTAACATGACATGAAAAACAAAAATTAAAATATATAACATAATTCATTTAAACTCTTTCTGATTCCATTTAAAAAAAAAACGGCCTGAATACTGAAGATTAGTCAATTTCATTGTCAGCTTTTTTTAGTATGTCGCGTGCTAAATGTAGCGTTCTTTATAATATAAAAGCTTATAAAAACAAAGCTAATGTAAATAACTGAATATAATTGCACGGAATAAAAAGCTTTTTTAGCTAATTTTAATCGTCAAATCGACTGAACCTATCTTTTGCACTAAATATACTGCTACCAAAACTCTACCAAAAAATAAAAACAAACAAAAAATATTTTTTTGTTTTCTATATTTTTTTGCACTTTAAAGTCGTACGAATGTCGCGTTCGCGACTGTGGAAATACCCATATGCAATCAGTGTGAGTTTGCGGCAAATGATTTGAGTAAAAAGCAGCTCATTTGCAGTCAGTGGCGGATCTAGGAATTGGCTAAGGGGGGGGCTAAGGGCACTCAATGTTCCTCAAATTGCTCGGATTTTATTGTGCTTTTCAGAATAGATAGATATTAGGCCTAGGATATTATATAAAAAGATTTTGTGCGGTGAACAACAAGTGCGTCACCAGATCATCTGATACAAAAAAGTCAATTTGCAACAAAGAACTTTTCATTTTTAGGTAATTTTTTTAAACAATTTTTGTCTTACCTCTAGAATTAAACTGTATTATCATTTCCAGGTTCATGAAGCAGACCAGTAGCAAAATTCAAATTGCTGCATGTGGTCAAAGTGACTTTGATAAGTTTTATGATTTGAAATTATTTCATAATTACAGCCAAAATATTGAATTTCGTCCCTAATTTTCTGCATAATTTTCAATCAATTTTTTGTTGAAAATAAAATGCAACAATGTAAATTAACTGCGTCTCAATTTTAATGATAAGGCGAAATCGAAACATTGTGTGTGTTCAGCAGAACAACTTGCTCCATGATCAAGTATATATTTGCAATAATCTTCCTACTGAACTCGAGTGATGCGGCATCATAATGGCAAATTTAAGGTATCATGATACAGGAGCATGTATCAAAGAAATAGTATGCTACTTTAAAGTGATACTGCTCCCTCCAATAGCAAAAACTACTAGATGCAAAAGTTTTTTCTGATACTTGCTCAGGAATCAATTATTCTGCTGAACAAGCCCATTAAAATCTTAAATTGAGCACAACTGCATTTTACTAAAAAATGCTTAAAATGCTGAAGCAGACAGTAATTTTTGATTTATAAAATAATTTTCGAAGACTGTTTTTTGTGGTGAAAAAATCAACAAGAAATAGCAACAACCGACACAACACAAAACATAGGAAGGGTCTGTCGCAATAAGAAGGTCGAATTTCTACACTAAGACCCCAAAAAAAAACAATATTTTGAATAATAATTAAAATACAGATTTCACAAGCGGTTTCTGTAAACACAGACTGTTTTTATAACATTTGATCTGGTTCACTGGTGTTTTTTTCTCATTACTTGAGAACCGCTCATCCGATCCCTATTATTTCTTCGGCAAATCGATACATAATACTAATTTGCATCGTTTTCGTATTTTGTTTATATTTCTGTCTTTATTCCTAGTTTGGAGGTAAAATTAGAAAATGAACAAGCGCCGCAGGCAATTTATTTTTAAATCGCGCGTGAAAAAGAATGAATAAGTGAGTACCACAAACTGCTTAACCAATAAGCATTGAAAAACTTTGCAGGATGTGTTGGGCATATTTGAAAATTTTACCTTTAAGTATAACATCTTTCAAATAAAAAAAACTCGTAGGTACACTTTACCTTGACCATATTTGTACATTAATTTGTTTAGCTTTTGGAAATGCTATTGCATTAAAGCATTGTGGTTTAGTTGTATTTTTTCTTATTCTTTTGAAATATGACGAAAAGATATAAAAAATTGTTCGTGAAAAAAGTGAAATTTTAAAAGCTTCATTAAAAAGGAACCCATGGCCGCCTTGATGTTGTATAATAACTCTTTATAATTCGCGGTCCATCGAGGACATTTTTTGCAAAATTGTTGTTCAGAACGGTTGTATACTAAATATTAACTTATTTCTTCTTAAATGCTTTATTCTTTGTATAGTATTTTGGTATTTTGAACTCAAGTGGCATTTAGCATGCAACTTTTTTGATTTTTTTCAAAAATTACATCGAAAGATGATAATTTTTTTTTTCTTGTATCAAGTAACAATTCAATCACATTGGCGGCGTGAGCACAGGCTGATGATATCTGAAGTTCTGGAGTCTGAAGAGTCCTACTGAGTGCCAGAATTACAGCATTGACGGCAGTAAAAACATGCAAAGAGATCAGAAACTCCGTTTTTATAAATCGCACTCATGAAATGGGCCGCCTTTGACGATCTCTTGCTGTCTCTATAATCTTAAACTTTTCTAATGCTCCAATAATGTAAAGCATAAAACCATTCTCATCAAGCGTCAACTGTTCGCTTAGTGTCGCAAGGGAAGAGAAGATAGGAACGATTATAATGAATCTTCGCGCAAACTGTTGCCACTTATAGAATACCGGTTAATCAAAATTAATTCAAATATTTCACCGGATTTTCAACGATCGATTATATTCAGAGGTGTCCTGGAAATTCTTAGAGATTTTTGTATAAACGATTGCAATTCGAACTAAACTGGGACTACTTTATTTGCGAAGTGCCAAGAATCAGACCGCCTACTAGATTATGAGGAAGGAAAACCGTACGCATCAAACCTACTTGGCTTTGAGCAGGCGGTTTCAAATCGCTTCGTTTTTGTGATCTAGTCTAGTAGTAGGGCATATTTGAGCCCCTTAACATATAAATTCAAACAGTTTTAATATGAAATGCTAACGTTTTTTCGAAAACCTCTAGAGATTTCTGTGTCACACCCGCATGTTTTTTCAACCGATATTCCAACGTACTTTTTATCAGCAGTAAACAATCCGTATATTTTCATTTTTTTCTAAAATTCTTGATTACTAGAAATATTTTACCCTTTGCATATATTGGGTGAATTAAGGTATTTGGGCTCTAAGGGGGGGGCTTCAGCCCCTATAGCCCCCCCCTGGATCCGCTACTGTTTGCAGTATTATTTTACTGGATTCTCTATGAATATTTGCGAAGTTAATAGAACTTAGTTTTGCACCAACTCTGACGACCTCTCCAATCGAAAGCACACAGCCCTGTTCTCAATTCCACATCGACTTTTTTTTAAACGTTTGTACTTTATGTTAATAAGATTGTATGGAAAGTGACACCTCATGTTATGTTAGTAAGTCCGCTTCAAGTAAAAGTGGATTTGCTCAAGCAGTTGAAACCGACAGTTCAATGACAAGTGGATTCAATTCGTAGAAAAATGGGCCCTTGATCTAGTAACCAAAGATTTTCTTTACACCACCTTCAATCATTGACCACCATACATTCATTGTTTATACGAAAATCGAAGTGGAATTGTGAACTGGCTATTGTGTCTTAGCGCGAACAAGACTGGTCTACCAACAATTCCGTGTTGATAGCGGATTTGGTTAATCTATGACAACAGTGTCTATTCCTTTTCTTGTGAGGATTGGTTACAACACCTCGCTTGCGTTGTTTCAAATGCACGAGATGTTGTGAAGCCTTGCTTTATCCTTCGCAGCAAGCATCTTTTGATAATTGTTGGTTTTTAAGTCATTTAAAATCGAAATTTTTCTATAGCTGTTAGAATTTGATGTAAAATTTTTGCAGATTTTATTACAAAGTCATCTGTTCAACTATCAGCAACTGTAATGCAAAATTTGCTTACATCCGATTGAAATAGTGCGCAGAAATTTTAAATTTGATGTATAGTGTTAGCATATAAGCGATATTTGCTTATAAGCGATTTGCATACATGCAATTAAATTCTTATATCCAAATTGTGCATAATGCTCTAAAATGTTCAGTTTTTGCATATAACCGGTATTTGCATACAAGCGGTTCGTCATATAACCGATATTTACTGTACTTTATGTGGTCGGAGATGCTTCCTTCCCTGCGATACAAACATCCGGACAATTTCAATATACCCTCTCCAAGGGTATAAAAAGTTTTGTCCCGATCAGACAACATTTAGTGGACGCGCGCTGGACCTAAAAGTCGAAATTTTGAAATATGTACATGGGAAATATATGGGATGAGTTTCGGAGCAATGAGTCGAGCAACAAGATGTTCCATTGAATTCAATTATTTTATATATCCTCACACTCATTCTATAGCTTAAGGTCTTTGCTATAGCTTAAGTTCATATGTTGTCCTTTTAAAGCGCATAGGAACTGGTTGTAATTAGATAAATAAATATTTGGCAAAGTTTTGTTTTGGCATACAAAAACCCTCTAAGAAACTCAGTTCAATTTAAAAACAAAAGTTTTGTTAACCCTTTGCATACGTCAGAAACGCCCACAATTTGGTAAACATTTCGCTTTTTGAATTGCCAAACAAAATATTTACTCATTTTTATACCCTTGGAGAGGGAATATTAAAATTGTCCGGATGTTTGTAACGCAGAGAAGGAAGCATCTCCGACCACATAAAGTATATATATTCTTGATCAGCATGACGAGCTGAGTTGATATAGCCATGTCCGTCTGTCCGTCCGTCTGTCCGTCTGTTTCTATGCTATCTCCTCCGTCAGTTTTAAAGCTATCGTAACCAAACTTTGCACGAAGTCTTTTAGTACAAATACGCTGCACATTTGTCGGAACCGGCCGGATCGGATGACTATAGCATATATCTGTCATAGGAACGATCGGTCGAAAAACTAGTTTTAGTAAGAAAAACTTTTTTGTTTTCAATGTTATCGCTCTCAACGCTCGTATTTATAAGATTTCAATGATTTCACTTAATTTCACCAAGCCTTGTCAAAATCGGACAACTATATAGTATAGCTGCCATACAAAAGTTAGGTCTGAAAAAAAGTCTTAGTGAGAAAAACTTTTTTGTTTTTAATGTTATCGCTCCCAACGCTCGTATTTATAAGTTTTCAATGATTTTACATAATTTGACCGAAACTTGTCGAAGTCGGACTACTATATAGTATAGCTGCCATACAAAAGTTAGGTCTGAAAAAAAGTCTTAGTAAGAAAAATTTTTTTGTTTTCAATGTTATCGCTCCTAACGCTCGTATTTATAAGTTTTCAATGATTTCACATAATTTCACCAAGGCTTGTCGAAATCAGACAACTATATAGTATAGCTGCCATACAAACTGTCAGGCATATATCAAGCTCCAAGGGTATATAAACTTCGGTCGAACCGAAGTTAGCTTGCCTATATTTTTATACCCGTTACTCGTAGAGTAAAAAGGGTATACTAAAGTCGTGCAAATGTATGTAACAGGCAGAAGGAATCATCTCCGACCATATAAAGTATATATATTCTTGATCAGCATCAACAGCCGAGTCGATATAGCCATGTCCGTCTGTCCGTCCGTCTGTATGAACACCTAGATCTCAGAGATGGTAAGAGATAGAGGTTTGACATGTATGGGACAAATGCTTCTTTTATCTGCTCGCAGATCAAGTTTATTTCAAATTTTGGCCCCGCCCCCGCAATTTAAAAAAACGGTGTATCTCCAACAGTTTTGAAGATAGACGATAGTTAGTAATTTGCAAAATGAATCAATTTGCCGAAGAAACGATCAAGATCGGATGAACGGTTCTCAAGTTATGAGCAAAAAAGTGATACAAGCCCCCCCGCTACCCCCCCTCCCACCATAAAAAAAATGTTGCATACTTTTCGGATGGTCACCCTAAGGAACGCAGGGTCATGAGTAACGGGTATATCGAAGTCAGTTAGAGCCGACTTTAACTTACGCTCTCGTTTGTATTATTTTTGTTTTGATTTAATTGCCTCAATTTAATTTCTGAACACACACAAAAAATAATAAACAATGTTCAGCTATTTGTAAACAATTAACAAAAGAACAAAATACATATTAAGCAGAGTCATTATGGCAAAGTGCAGACAAAATAAAAAAACAACAGCCGCAGCTAGCAGCTGTCTGGCCATTCCCCAAAGACATGGACATGGCCCAGTGCGTGGTCTCCTTTTGGGTTCGCTGTCTCTGGCATTTGGCCAAACGCATGCCAAGAATATGGAAAAACGAAAATAGATTTCCCCTAATAAATAACAAATTTTTTAAAATGGAAAATTTCTACAGTTAGACAAGTAGAATGCGTGGAATAAGAATTATTACATAAAATAAATAATTCACCTCGTACACACATGTCAAACTGTATTTACCATAAGCAATTTTACAAGAAACCCAATTAGTTTATTAAGACAAATATTATTGTTTGCATTTTCTAGAATTAAATTTTTGTACATTTAACTTTACGCTCGTGTGACGCAATTTTCGGTTTCGGCTCAAGATTTGACAAAAGATTATTTATATAGAATTTTTAAGTAGTTCAAGGTTGCGCAATTTGCCAAAGTCTGAAAGTATGAAATACATTTGTGTGCTTTGAAATCTCATAAATGTAAATTATAATTGTATCAATGCTGTCTTGCACAAATTAGACAAACTTTCGCAATTAAATGAACTTGGTACAAGGTAAAGTGTCAACTTTTCTGCACTCTTAATGGCTTGTAAGAATTTTTATTTATACAAAGTCATTTCATAAACGAACCCAAATAGTTTTTAATGTAGCGTGGCGTATAATAAATGATGAATTTTCTTGAAATTACAATTTTATGGTTTTAGTGTAAAATTGTCAGCATTTCATCAAAATTTTTTGTGTCTAACTGGGCGGAATATATGACTGAATTAAAGCAATTATAATTGAACATTAACAAACAGAAGATCAAGTGTTCCAGAATCCTCTAGAGTTGTTCGTATAAATGCTTAAATTTGGAAACAAAACTGCTTGCCTCTTTACTTATGTGAGGTGTCACAAATATGTCCGGCTACTAGATTTCATGACAAAAGTTGAGCGATTTAAAACCAACTGCTTAAGGCCAAGAAGATTTAATGCCTACGGTTTTACTTCCCTATAAGCAAGAAGTCGACCTTATTTTTGTTACTTCACACTTAAAGTCCTCCTAGTTTAATTTCAAATTTGATTTAATGTCCGGGAATCTTTAGAGCAGCGATGGCCGCTGGTTCCTCCTAGGGGGCGAAAACATTTCGCTATTCAAACGTACATGATCCGAACGCTTGCCGAAGCTGAGCAGAAGGCCGTCATTAGCTCGCCATAGTTCGAAGCGATTAGGTCGAAGCAAATTCTCGGCGCTTTATTTTCGCACACCAATACCCTCTCACTTTTTGCAAAGACATTAGAATATGAAGATGTGTAACGCCATACGATTTTTTGGTCCTGGCTTTTCAAACTGGCTTTTCGCTCTCTTCAAAAGCCAGAGAGAGAGCGCTCTAGAGCCAGCCGCTTTTTTGTACGCATGCAGCGACAGCCGTCGACTGTAAGTGTGCACACGTATTCTCAAGCTTTACTCACACAAGCAAGTGCATTCTATTTTTAGAATTTTACGCTCTCAACTTTGTGTGAACGGAGAGAGCGCGATTTTTGTCGCCACCAAAAAAATAGCTGCATAGTGCAAGACCAATATATGGCCGTTCGGCATCTTAGAGATTATATTGGTCTTTGCTTTTTGGCCTCGCACTCGCTGGCCATCGCTGCTCAAGAGATTTCTGACACACCCCCATCCGCTGGTTCGGTTCAGTGAGAATAAGAATCATTTAAATAATTTTAATTTATACGCCGATATTCCGACGACGGTTATTAGTTTATCTTATCAAGTTTATCTTGAATAGCAGGAATGCACTAGATATCGTAAGCAACATAGACTCGGTGCATATCTATTGGATTCTCAGCTACCAGGGAAATCAGCAAAGCATAAAATCGCATATTTGATTAAAGTAGGTAGGCCAAATCTTGCGGAAGAAATATCATTCCTTGCTTTAGTTAGATTTTCCAAATCATGTCAAAACCTATTACAATTTAATTTGCAACTTCGAAGGAAAGAATGCAGAATGATAGCAAATATGATTAGAAAAGATACGATAATATCAGAAAACGAAGAAAACATCAGGGAAACTCTAGAACCCTTTTGCAACCCGATAGTTTGCTGTTCTTTAAGTTGGAAAAACTACAACGCTTGAAGGATGCAAGTCTTTTCGCAAAGTCGATTAAATCATTTAACTTTTCTATAAAATTATTATCTTTAGCAGTTTTTGGTTTGGATCTGAATTTTCAAACGGCCTCTTTTTTGGTTCGCGGCTCGGTTTACGACCCCATATCAACAATTTGGGGCGGTTGGGTTTGGTTCGTTATGGAAAGGTTTGAGGTTTGTCCACGCGGTCAGGCTTGGATGCATATACCATTATGACATTTTAGTTCATATAAAAAAAATTCAGTTTAAGCACAGAAAAGGAGAACTAAGTGTACAGCGCTTAACAAAATCTTATTCTTATCTCAGCTAACTTCTTTTCGGTTGAAACAACATTAAAGTTGTTTTGACCAAAAATTAGTTGTCTCCATAAATGCATGCATAACAACTCAGAATTTGAACAAAATAAAAATTTGTACAATTTTTAACGCCTCAAGCATAAATTAAGCAAAACAACTACCACTTTTAGTATAAACTAGTTAAAAACTAGTTAACAATAATAATAAATTTCGGCTATATTTTGGTCTTGAATTTTCCAAAAATAAGTTTCTACTATTTTCGTCACATGCGCGCCGCGCCGTTGTTGATTGTTGATTAGTTAACATTCCCTTTTTTGTAGTCAACCATAAATCATTTGTATTTTTAATTTAGTTTGCCATTTTCGTAGCCAACGCAATTTTCTAATCAGGAAATTTTTTCGCTAATTGTTCTAGAGATAAGAACGAAATGCGAAGTGACCAAAAAAGTGATAGTAAAAGTTCGAGGGTTGATCAATAAGTGCACGTGTTTGACAACAGGAGGTTGTATCTGAAAGGTATTAACTTTATAATATAATAAATTGCAAACAGATTCATTGGGTGTGCTGTTAAAGGATTTTTGTCAACACTGAGAAAATTCACTCTCGGGTTGAAATCGCCCTAAAACTTAAAAATAAATTCTAGATCTAAGTATTTAAAATTATACCAACAGGGAACTGAAGACAGTTAGGGACTTGAGTAAATAAACCATTAATTTGTATAAAAGAAACTGCCACCCACATACATAATTTAACATTTTATTCGAAGCATTTCCTTTTGCAAGCCACAACATGTGTTTAATATCGCCCGAGTGCAGTCTTCCCTGCCTGAGCCCATACATACAATACTTTTCCTCCCATTTCAAACACAAACAAAAGTTCGACGGCTGCGTTTTTTTTTGTTTATGCAAATGTTCAAATACACGCAGCACTATGAACATTTACAGTTTTGGTGTTTTTGGGGGAAACCCAAACAATTAGATATGCATGAAAGTAAATAAACTATTTTTACTGAACACTTTTTGTTTTCTTCTATTTTTATGGTGTAACTAGGCCAACACTCGCATGGAGGAGACCCAACTCAACTCATTACCATTAAACTGACTGACTTTTAACAATTGTAATTTAAAATGGAATTGTTTTCCACATTTTTAACGCATTTTTCACGCATAATATAATTGTTAAATGCAGTTTCATACATCATAATTTCTTAAACGTTTTTCCAAAGAACTTGGTTTTATATGTATTAAACATTTTCGCTCGTTAAAGAAATATATAAACAGAAATAATAACCAACAGGCAGGCAGCATCATTAAAACCATCATCATCATGATCATTAACTCACTGACTGACTGATTCATTGAACAAAAACCGCTTGTTTACGTTTTTTTTGTCAGAATTTTACACATTTCCAGCTTTTTTCTAGTAATTATTTATTGAAATTGAAAATTTACCAAAACGAAACCCTAAAGTCATTCAACTTGAACGCTTGCTTCTGACCTGCTTTTGTCTGGTTAATTGTTCCTTGGCATTGGTTACGCATTGTGAGGCTCGATCGTGTGTAAAAATGTAAAATTTGTGTTTGTTAAGCTTTTACTTTTTAGTTTGTTTCTTTGTTAATATTGGCAAGCAAATGTTTAACAATTATAATTAACTTTGACTTTAATTGTAGAGAGCTGGCCTGTCACGCACTTCTGGCCTATTTTGTGGTCTAGTGTTAATGAAGGCAAGCCAAAACTGAAAGAATAAACCGAACACACACACTTGTTTTCCGGTCACGTAAGCTGTGTTAAGCTTGTGCTATCCAGAAATATGTCTTTTACATAAAAAGGAACGAAGGAAAAGCCATCCATCTTCTTCAAAAACAGTTCATTCGAAGAGCTGAGTAAATGTTCGACTGACCCGTTGATCCACTTTTTTGATGCTGTTCTTCTGGAATTTGAAAAAAACGGCACCTTCCTAAGTGAATGGCGTTTCAAATTTAAAATTATGGCAACACTCAAGCGTAAGTATCAAAACTTACATTAGCATTGTAAAGTTTGACGATTTTAATGGTATACGTGATCGGAACGTGTTGTCATAATAGTGATTTTTCTGCTGGTTTCAGTGACTTGAATAATTTATTTCGGTTCTAAAATAAATTTACTTAACTGAATAGCAGTGAGCCGATCAACCCACTTCCTTTTTGAATAATACACATTTTCCAAAATCCATATTGGATTTACTGCCCTCATCAACATGTTTTGCAATATGAATCAAAGTTCACTATGGTGTCGAAAGTATTCTGCTTTGGTTTAACTTAAATGTTAAATAAAGGGCCTCTTCCTCACAATATAAATAGGCAAACAGTCTTCTTTGAGTTTCTTTTACGGCTATACTATAGATAGAAAGAAGACAGTTTGGAGGGGTACAATGATAAGCACGTTAAAGGCCATTCTCTTATACTCTGTACACGGTTATTGAGGAGCTATTCTGTGGTATGGTAACACTCTCTTCGTTAAATAAGATTGTTTTGTAAAAAAATTCAAACTGTAAATTTTAACGAACAAAAAGAGTGCAGAATTCGATCATAACAAAACAAATTGGTATGTACCAATGGTACTGTGACCAAATTAATTTTTGTAATATTTTTAAAATCTTTATTATCAGCTGTGCTCCGGCTTTCACCTACTTTTACGATTTCAACAAATTCGTACGAATTCAATTTTATGTGCTCCCAAATTCGCAACTTTTTGTTATCGATTGTGTTTCATTCCCAATTCGTTTTGCAATACTTCGCGTGGCAGAAGCAGCAATCAATTTATCGGTTATTGCTCCAGCCAAATCGCAATTTGTTGTTGGCAAAGGCTGTTTTGCTGCATGCGCAAATTTGGGAGGGTTAGGAAAAAAAATTGTTTAAGACAATAGTTTAATCCAAATTGTATAAGGCAGTCCACAAAAACCATTTCAAATAGTCACAAAATATTAAAAAAATTAATTCATTGAAAGGCAGTTCTTCTATCTAGTGACATTTTCCATTTACTTTTCATTTCACTCATACGTCTCCGGCTTTAAAACGGTGAAATCTTGCGATTTGCAAGATTCGGAGCACCTACTTTTGCGATATAGAGACCAAATAGCAAAATTTTTGCGAAAGCGAAAATTGAAGCATGGCTGTATTTTTATTATACTCTGTACCAAAGGTACATAGAGTATATTAAGTTTGTACAAAAGTATGTAACAGGGCGAAGGAATCATTTCCGGCCATATAAAGTATCAGGCCTGTTCCGAATTCCGAACGTTTTCAAAAAGTAAAAACGAAACGAAAACGAACGTTTTACTATATGCTGTTCCCAATTCCGAACGATTTGGTTAGGTTTTGACTTTTCGAACTCGTTTTCGAAGACGCTTTCATAAACAGCTGGTTGGCTGGCCTGTGCGCGTGTTTGTATATATCGACAGCAGCCAGAGTTGTCACCATCTCTATAATTTTAATTTACAAAGCTCTTATTTACACTTTAAGTCAATTTATTTTTACTTGAAACAGTTTTTAATTGTTACATTTGAATATGTGATGTAAAATATGGTTAAATGTATCTAAATAAAATAGAAAAAGTGCTGACCGAATAAATTAATTTAAATAAAGCAACCCTAGCAGCTATCGATTGACGATTAAATTCGACTAAAACGTAAAGTGGAATTCAGCTCTGTTTGCTCTGTTTGAAAACGACCGCTCGGTATTGCTTTTCACGCAATATTTTATAGATGTTTATAAAAAAATGATTTTGAAATACACTTAAAGTGTAAACATTTTAAGTAGTGATGCTAATGGATTTTAAAAATGTTCAACATTATTAAATTGATTAGTTTATAATTATGGGAATTTATTTTAATGCTTTTAATAGCAATTAGTTTTCATTCCGCTGACTCTGCAGCACAACTTTTGAAAACGACAATTCTGGTCGATTTGCGGAATTCGGAACAGCAATCAACTCGATTTGCGACAATTCCACTCGTTTTCGGAATTCGGAACAGGCCTGTATATATATTCTTGATCAGCATCAACAGCCGAGTCGATATAGCCATGTCCGTCTGTCCGTCCGTACGAACAAACAGACCTCAGAGATGGTAAGAGATGGAGGTTTGACATGTATGGGACAAATGCTTCTTATACTTGTAGGCAGATCAGAACCCTCCCGCCCCCACAATTTGAAAAAAACCTTATATCTCCTACAGTTTTGAAGATAGACAATTCGTACCTTCTAGAGATAGTTAGTAATTAGCATAATGTTTCGACCGAAGAAATGATAAAGATCGGATGAGCGGTTCTTAAGTTATGAGCAAATAAGTAAACAACCCTCCCCCCACCCACTCCCAACCTTAGAGAGAGAGAGAGAGAGAGAAAAAGAGAGAAAGAGGGAGAGAATAAGAGATGAGCGCAGCACCGGCAATGCTTTCAGCTTCTACTCCAGTTACAGAGTATGTTATAGTCGGGCTTGACCGACTTTCTCACTTGTTTTTTTCTAATTCTATTATAACACAGGCCAACAAAATGACCACTTTTGTGAGGTCCAGCCCAATTTGTATTAAATTCTGATCCAGTTTTGTGCACTGATTCCAAAACTGGTCTCGGTTTTTCTCCATCAGCTCTTGTTTTCAAGATATCGCGGAAAAACCATTTTGCAGAATTTTTGGCTTTAAAAAAATTATGGAGGTTACACCGAGCAACAATATCTGTATTTATGAGCTCTATGCGACAGTATACATATTAAGTTCGCCCAAAAAAATCAATGGAGCATTATCAGCAAACCCAAAAGCGCCTAAATTGGCCTTTGAAGAGAAATATTCATCAAATTATAGCAAATTTTTCAAACTTAATCGCCGTGTACCAGCCATTTGGGGTGCTTGCATTTTAATGAAAACCACTTTAGCATGTAGGCCAATGGTTCTTCTAATTTCACAAATTTTGTTGCATTTAAATCTTCTCGATGGACAAAGTTATAAGCGGTTTATCCCGAAAAAATGAATTAAAATTTATGGCAGGATAACTAGATTGATACACAAAATCTGTATAGGAAATGTTAAAAGACTACTTGATCTAACATAGTCCTTACATTAATTGTCAGGCAAATGTACAATAACATTCAATCAGTACTAGATTCAAACAATTTTGCCCAAATTCATATTTGCTTAACCTGCGAGAATAACATTAAAATTAAATGAATTGGGCTGCAAATGAGCCAAATATGTTCCGCACTCACTATAATCTATGGATTAAGCCCATTGTGACTATTATGATTTTACAAGTTTCAACAAATGCCTGGCGGAAAGAGATTGTACTAAAAACTCTATCTGTGAAACGAATGTATATGTCGAGGAAGTTGACCATTCTTATTATTGAGAGGAATGCTCATTCATGCAAGGTAGTGCAAAAACTCGTTCCATTTCCCAAGCGAAAAACTTTGTGAATCTGTCACGTCACTTGACGAATTTTTCATAGAAAGACACAAATTAAGGTAATTTTTTTTTCAATTGTAGCGTCGCCCTATTTTTTACTATTTTTATCTACAGTGGAATGCAAAAAAAAAATAATTTACAAAAATTTTTTTCATGATTCTGCTTCGGGACATTAAGGCATTTAAACTAACCAATTTTTATACCCCTTTACTCGTAGAGTAAAAAGGGTATACTAAAGTCGTGCAAATGTATGTAACAGGCAGAAGGAATCATTTCCGACCATATAAAGTATATATTTTCTTGATCAGCGTCAATAGCCGAGTCGATATAGACATGTCCGTCTGTCCGTCCGTCCGTCTGTCTGTATGAACACCTAGATCTCCGAGATGGTAAGAGATAGAGGTTTGACATGTATGGGACAAATGCTTCTTTTATCTGCACGCAGATCAAGTTTGTTTCAAATTTTGGCTACGCCCCCTCCCGCCCCCGCAATTTGGAAAAAACGTTATATCTCCTACAGTTTTGAAGATAAACGATTCGTACCTTCTAGTTAGTAATTAGCAAAATGAATCGATTTGCCAAAGAAATGATAAAGATCGGATGAACGGTTCTCAAGTTATGAGCAAAAAAGTGAAAAATAGCCGAGTTAAAAGTGTTGCATACTTTTTAGATGTTCACCATAAGAAACACTGGAACACTGTTAAACATGTTTTTTCATGAGTAACGGGTATATCGAAGTCGGTTAGAGCCGACTTTAACTTACGCTCTCGTTCTTTTTACGTTTGCCCTTGACATAACGGTGACTCCCGGAAAGCTGCGAACCATCAATACATCATTTTTCAAAAGAACTTTTTCAACACCCCAAGCAGTCACACATTTTTAATTTTGTATTTTTTTAATGAATTGTGCAACCAAATACAAAAAACACAATATGCAGTTCTTATGCAGATGTTTTTTTGGCAATAAATAAAAATAGAGGCAAGCTAACTTCGGCTCGACCGAAGTTTATATACCCTTGGAGCTTGATATATGCCTGACAGTTTGTATGGCAGCTATACTATATAGTAGTCCGATTTCGAAAAATTTTGGTGAAATTATGTTAAATCATTGAAAACTTATAAATACGGGCGTTGGGCTTGGTGAAATTATGTGAAATCATTTAAAACTTATTAATACGAGCGTTGGGAGCGATAGCTTTGAAAACAAAAAAGTTTTTCTCACTAAAACTAGTTTTTCAACCGATCGTTCCTATGGCAGCTATATGCTATAGTCATCCGATCCGGCCGGTTCCGACAAATGTGCAGCGTATTTGTACCAAAAGACTTCGTGCAAAGTTTGGTTAAGATAGCTTTAAAACTGACGAAGGAGATAGCATAGAAACAGACGGACGGACGGACGGACAGACGGACGGACAGACGGACAGACGGACGGACAGACGGACATGGCTATATCAACTCAGCTGGTCATGCTGATCAAGAGTATATATACTTTATGTGGTCAAACATCCGGACAATTTTAATATACCCTCTCCAAGGGTATAAAAAGCAAGTTATTGGAAAATGAGATGGAACACATTTGGCTCAGTTGTAGCCCAATTCATTTAATTTTAATGTTATTCTCGCAGGTTAAGCAAATATGAATTTGGGGAAAATTGTTTGAATCTAGTACTGATTGAATGTTATTGTACATTTGCCTGACAATTAATGTAAGGTAAGGTAGTATAGCTGTAAGATCAAGTAGTCTTTTAACATTTCCTATACAGATTTTGTGTATCAATCTAGTTATCCTGCCATAAATTTTAATTCATTTTTTCGGGATAAACCGCTTATAACTTTGTCCATCGAGAAGATTTAAATGCAACAAAATTTGTGAAATTAGAAGAACCATTGGCCTACATGCTAAAGTGGTTTTCATTAAAATGCAAGCACCCCAAATGGCTGGTACACGGCGATTAAGTTTGAAAAATTTGCTATAATTTGATGAATATTTCTCTTCAAAGGCCAATTTAGGCGCTTTTGGGTTTGCTGATAATGCTCCATTGATTTTTTTGGGCGAACTTAATATGTATACTGTCGCATAGAGCTCATAAATACAGATATTGTTGCTCGGTGTAACCTCCATAATTTTTTTAAGGCCAAAAATACTGCAAAATGGTTTTTCCGCGATATCTTGAAAACAAGAGCTGATGGAGAAAAACCGAGACCAGTTTTGGAATCAGTGCACAAAACTGGATCAGAATTTGTCATCAATAAGGCTGGACCAAAATGGCTGTTGGCCAGTGTAATCTCTTTCAAAGTAATCCCCTTTCGCTGCAAAACACTTATGCGAACGAATTTTCCAATTATCATAGCACTTAGCAAAGTCCTCCTTAGGAATTACTTTAAGAGCCTTTTGCCATTTTTCTTTCATCAGCTAAGTGGAATCAAAACGGTCTCCCCGAAGCGGTCTCTTGAGTTTGCTGATTAGCCAGAAGTTACAGGAAGCCAAATTAGGTGAATAAGCAGGCATAGGTTGTCACTTACAGTGTTAGCAAGTTACAGAAAGAAACAAATTAAACCCGGAAGTTTAAATTAAAAATTCTCTTTTCGGTTAAAACACAGTAGTAAATCCATTTAAATACTGTTGTAAGAATTCTTAATAGTCCATATTGACGTCTTTGACTATCAATTTGTGTACTCAGAGAAAAAAAAAGATCCCCGTAGAATGGATATTCGATCCATTTTTTTAAATATCCTTTTTACATTTTTCAGCTCCTTTGGATGAAGAAAAAAGATCAATGAAATATTTTTTCTCTGATATATCCTTTTTAAGCGGAAATAAATCGATTTCGAAAATATCCAATGGATCCCAAAAAAGGATAGTTAACTATCCAGTCCAAATGGATATCGAAAATATCCTGAGGATCATCAGAAACTATCCTTTTTTTTCTCTGTGTAGACTTAATTTCTCTGCAATTCTAAATCTATCGAAATTCAAACCCCCGTTTAAATTTTGAATTACATTTACAATTTTCATATATCAATCTAACCAAATGATCTAACCAATCTGACTTAGTGATGTTTGTATAATGAATAACTTAGATATTGGTTAACTGATTGATACGGCATACTGTTAACGCTCTGTAAAAGCTCTGTTAATTGATATACGTAAATCCCATTAAAAACTAAGCTCTCGTTTTTTAAATGAAATTTGTTAATTGTTAAAAACTTTTCTGATCCAATTATTAAACAAAATTCTTTAACTACTTGGGGAAATGAAAAATGAACCATTTGCTTTGGTTAAGCAAAACTTTAGTCACATAATGTGACAATAAGAAAAAGTTTGCGTGCATTTTTTGGGGCTCGTCAACGTCAACGTTCTTTTCTCTCAATGACTTTAGATGTTGCGTGTTTAGAGCAATTTCATTTCCACTTTGATAAATTTGCTTTCAAAAGACTGACAAAAAATAAAATAAAAATATAGACAAATATGCAAACAAAATGCTCAGTGATTGAGTGTTATGTTTAAGGAACGAGGCAATGTATATATTTAATTTAAACTACTAAAGGTACGAGTGTGTCATGCTGTCAAATATTGACATAATTGATTACATTCAGTAGAGAAATTATTGATGGTTGAAGCTTGTCAAACCATCCATTCTCTAACTAACTTAACTAATGCCCTTTTAATAGTATCTTTTTTCCCTGTGATATTCAAAATATCGGTTACGGTGTCAACATTGAATTAATATAATAAAGCCACATTTCAAAACCAAACAGAATTCGGTTGGACTTTCGTCATTTGAATGTGATCATGATTTATGCGCTGACAGACAAATTCAATGCAAATCTCAATGAAAACGAAAACACAAACAACAAACGTTATCTCGTTAGATCCGACTGTCCATGCGTCTCTAATCCACACAAACGGAACAATCCCATCTCAGAACAATCAGCAGCCGTACAACTGAGATCATCGTTGAATTATTTATTCATTTATTGTTGTTTGTTTGTTGTTTCTTACTGTCAGTGTCAATATTTATAGTGTACGTACATTAAGCGGCTTTTAATTGATGCTTAAAATGCGGTTGACAGAGAGAAGTTTGGCGCCCCCATTGTGTTATTGAAATTCAAGTTGAGTTTTTGGTAAATTAAGAAGCAAACCAAGTGCTTTTCAAGTACACGTACAGTATTTGCACACCGTTGGAGAGGATTTTTTTTCGCCAGAAATAGCTTAACCTATAAATATAAGTGTATATTTGTATGATGATGATCATGTAGCCCACTTTTGAATACTTCAAACGACCAGAAGACACCCACATTAAAGAAGACTGATAGAAAATCTGGCAGCTGGTGAGCATGTGGGATAGAACTTTGCTAAAGCAGCAATCGAATTTAAGAGATGAGAGCGTGAGGCGACGATCCACAGTTTAAACTAAAGACTGCACTAAAGTAAAAGGTTTTCTAGTTATATTAAAAATAAACCACGTACAAGAAATTTCTTTCTTGCCAAATATAGACTGGAGACAGGAAGATGCAAGAGATCGAAAACGCAAGGAAGGGCGGAAAGTAAGTAAATGACGTATTGGATTAGCAGCCATACTCCCATTTCTAGTATTTCGAAAAACTATTGCTATTTCAAACTGGTTTTTGGAGCCAATTTGGTCACCGAAATTCAGTTAACAAAGCTTATCGAAGGTTTTCTTCAACATGGAAGTGCAATAAAACGATTTTTTCAAACAAATTTTGTTTTGTTTTTAATGCATAAAAATAATCAGTACTTATTTATGGGGTCGAATAATAATCGAAAGACTATAGTGAAATTTCTCTAACATCTTGCCAGGTAAGTTTTAGATACTTCTAGACAAGTGAATCACAAAAATTGCAAAATATAGTCTACCATTATTTTCTATGCTGTCTGAACACGAAAATGACACGGACTAATTTAATAGATTCGATCACTCTCTCGACAAAGCACTTGATTTTGTTTTTCTTCTGTTTTCTGTTTCATAGTTTTCCATACATGCGCAAAAGACACTTTTGAAAGATTTTACCCAGTAAAGTGTCTCGTGAACACAAATGCAAAACAAGACACGCACTAAACACTAGGCTATTTCATGAATTATCACAATTCAATCATCAGCAGTCTTTGCCTATCCTCAGTGGATAAGCATACCCAACTTCAAGCCAGAATTGCTATAACCGCTTGGATATCCCAAAGGTAAGATTATAGCAAAAACCGACATCAGCAGCAAACGCCCAGTGACAGAAGTTATTAAGTGTAATTGGGCCCCATATTGCCCCCTTCAGAAGCCAGTTTGTTGAGTACTCGTACAGTAAAAAGGGTACACTAACAAGGAACATTTCCAACCTACACAAGTTGTGCTGTTATTCCTTATTGTCACAGATATAGAAATACCATATTCTTTATAACAAAAATTCTACTTTTACGATCACCAAAGTGACTTCATTTTCACTTTGTAGTTTTGGCTTGTGCGCAGTCTTTTGAAGTCTTTTTATGGTAGCTTCGTCTTCTCCGTGTGTTTGAGTTTTTGCGGTTTCTCAAAAATCAACAAATAACGAAATTTTTTTTTTGGTGCTCAATCATTTGTTTGGTTTTGCTAACGCTATCTTTTAGTTAAGTGAATGGTATTAATAACTTAAATAAACTTATATATAAGTACAAAAATATGGCCATGACGCCATACACTTGACTATGAATATGCATGTGAGCATATCTATTTACATACAACATTTTCAAGTAGCCGTGATATACATATATTATTTATGACATTTTGCGGGTGTACAACCTGTTGAACCCAATGAAGCGTTAAGTAATTCCATTTCAAAGACTCTTCAGAGCATATTGACTACAAGCAATTTATGCATTATTTGCTTATTTGTTTATCAACTTTGACGCCGCGGGTGACAACAACAATAGCAAGTGTTGGGATCTTTTTGATACACCTCAATGGTTTTTAACGAATAAAATTTAAACGGGTGATATAATAATTGCATAAGAATTTAATAAATAACATATTGAAAGATAAAAACTATTATTGTTAATGAAATCGATTGATTGCCATGCGTCAAGTGTAGCCAATAAAAAAACCCAGCCAGACACTTAATTGGTTGTTGTGCTTAACATAATAACTGAAGCCTAGGAGGTCACATAATAGACATAGACCAGGGGTGGATTTGAGGTCTTTTGGCTGCCAAATAAATTGTTGTCGAAATGCAAAAAGAGGTAACAAACGAACCGCTGCTTGCCAACACGAACGCACTGTACACAGTGTGAGTATATAAATAATATACAAAAAATTCAGCCAAGTAGAAGTTCAGGGAACGGGCTCGACCAACCGACCGACTTCTGCCAGTGCTAAACAAGTTGAAGTTGAAACGACAAATCGTCGTCGCTGTCGTCTAACGTCGAATGAGGCGCAGCAGCAGCAGTAAATGATGTCATTTCGGCAAGTTTTGTTGTTGTTGTATCGATTGTAATAATTAATTTAGAAAATAAATGTCGTTGTGAGGTTGCCTACTGACCACCCAAAGTACCGCCAACTGACCTTGACATTCTATAGTCAACTGGGTAGATAGAACAGCTCAATAGCTAGTTACGTTATCTCAAGATTATTTATCTTTGAGAGATATGGATATAGCTATGAAGAGAAACTATTATGGAAATATAACTAAATGTACAAGGTGAAGCAGAAGTTATCAATGGGCTTAAAAGTAATCACTTTTTTGGGAAAATACTTTAAAGCGATTTATGGCTGATTTTTAAAAATGTCAAAACTAAATGATGATGATGATCAAACGATTGAGTTTTATATGTGGTGCGTATATTTTTGAGGGCTGACCCAGGCTGAACCTTCGTTCGATGAATAGCCAAAGAGGCTTTGCAGGAAGGAACAAGGCGGCCATTTCGCCTAAGTTTTTTTACGATTTGTAGCCATTGAATGACCGAATAAAAAGAAGAAATATTAAAAAAAAATATTTATTCGTTTTAAATTTATGTTTCAAAATAATTATAGAGTATTGGATCTAGACATTTTTTATACTCTGTACCGAAGGTACATAGAGTATATTAAGTTTGTGCAAAAGTATGTAACAGGGAGAAGGAATCATTTCCGACTATATAAAGTATATATATTCTTGATCAGCATCAACAGCCGAGTCGATATAGCCATGTCCGTCTGTCCGTCTGTCCGTCTGTCCGTCCGTCTGTCCGTCTGTCCGTCTGTCCGTCTGTCCGTCCGTCCGTATGAACAAACAGATCTCGGAGATGGTAAGAGATAGAGGTTTGACATGTATGGGACAAATGTTTCTTATAGCTGCAGGCAGATCAAGTTTATTTTCAATTTTTGCCACGCCCCCTCCCGCCCCCGCAATTCGGAAAAAACGTTATATCTCCTACAGTTTTGAAGATAGACGTTTCGTACCTTCTAGAGATAGTTAGTAATTAGCAAAATGTATCGATTTGCCGAAGAAATGATAAAGATCGGATCAGCGGTTCTCAAGTTATGAGCAAAAAAGTACTTCGCCCTTGCCCCACCCCCTCCCACCCTTTCACAACTAACACCACACAATCTTAGAGAGAGAGAGCGAGAGAGAAAGGGTGAGAGAGAGAGAAAAAGAGAGAGAGACTTTGAGATGAGCGCAGCACCAGCATTGCATTCAGCTTCTACTCCTGGTACAGAGTATGTTATAGTCGGGCTTGACCGACTTTCTCACTTGTTTATTAAATCGCTTGTCAGAAATTTTATATTAAAATTTAGAAATTATTTAATAACTCTAAGCTACGGTTCGATGCTTTAGAAAAAAAAGAGTTCCCAAGGTAAACCTGTCCAAGCTTGTAGTCGAGATCGAGTATTTTGCAAGCTTTTGGAGGTTTGCAGGCTCTTATACATATCGCTTACTTTCAGCTTTAATGTTGCCGGTAGGCAACAGTTTTGCTTGATCAGTTTTAAGTGCGTCTTACTGGTTTTGTGTTGCTGATAATTCATTGGTGTAAAATGGAAAATGAAGAGACACATAAGTATATAAGTGTAAAATTAAAACTGCTTTATATTTATGTCGGTACATTTTTAAATAACTCAATAGGCTACATCACCTCGGAAGGGTAGAATTATTTTCAAATTTTTACCTTCCGTAAGCCGTAACAAAATTTGGCCCCATTTGGCATCTTTCAAATAAATACAAATAGTTTAAGAAAAATGTAATAAGTTCTTTGCAATTTATTTCATAGAGCGATTTTTTGCGTTTTACGAGTAATTCCATTTTTTGTAGGTAACTTCTGCATAACAAAAATCGATTTGTTTGAAATATGGCGGATAGAATGCACAAAAAAGGAAAAATTGAATGCCGTTTTCAAACATGTGGTTGACAAAATTCGAATTGATTCAATTTCGAATAAAATGGAGAAACACATAAGCCAGAACATAAATTTTTATTGCTTAAGATCAGCTCAGAACTGGAAAAAGTCTCACAGAAAGATAAATATCTTTTTGGACCAAAATCGTGCTTGGCTAAAAAAATAGTTGATCGCATATCAGAAATTGATACTCCTACCGTTGTTGGACGTCCACGTCTGCCAATCAGTGCCAAATCAGAATTTGGAAAAAGAAAAGAAGCCGCAGATCTTGCAAAAAAAACAGCTGATACTAATCTTCTCGTTCGTGCAGCAGCAACTTCAGCTCGTAAACAAGGTGATGCCGATTTGGCTGCAGTCCTTAAAGAAAGTATGGAAAGCCCAACAAAGCCGTCAAAAATACGCAATATTTGCAATAAAGACCCCCAATTCCACTTTCTGCGGATAAAGCTTTATAATATTGAATATAATTTTTCAAAAGACCAGTATAATGCAATGCGCAACGAATGCAAATTAAGAAACTGCGACATATATCCACACTACAGTAAAATTACAGCAGCCAAATTTAAATCAGGGTATAATAGCAAATGAGGCCCTCGCAAAATTTTCGTTGGAATCTATTTTACTGCATACGGCTGAAAAAATTGTTGAGATGCAAAAATAAGTTTTTCAAGTTTTTTCGATTCAAATTATTCAAATTAAATAGACGCTTACAAAAACGAAAGCGTTCCACACTTCCACCTGAAGTCATTCAACTATTATGTTGCAGCGAAGCCATGGAAGAGCTTCACATTAGCAATAAAGACGAGAAAACTAATAAAAGTGAAGAGGAACTTTTTGATTTATGTTTAGAAAATGAATAAGATTTAAGCGATTAATAAATGTTTTAAAATATAAAAAAAAAATGGTGGGTTAATTTTAATTTTTGGTCGTTAATGGGTTAAATTCCAGTTTTTCTTACAAATTTATTCTAACTTATGATACTCTTACAGGTTTTAGTTTAAATGGCACGATTTTGTAGTGGTTATTAATTTCGCACAGAAAAAGTGGTCATTTGACCTATAGTGCATTGTCTACGCGACTGATTTGAATTTTAATATATACAAAATTCAATCAGCTGCTTTGAGCTCTTAGTATTAACGTAGCTTTCGATTTGATAAAGCGAAAAAATTAATTCAACTAAATGAAATAGATATGATGAAATTGGTACAAAATAGTTCAAATAAAATATAAAAAATTGTTTAGTTGTATTTTAGAACCTATTGAAAGATTTTTAAGAATCATTTCCATAAGGTAGCTGTTTGAAATTAATATCACTTAACCTTTTTGGCAATACTACAAAAATTAGGACCAGCAATATTTTTTAAGCGGATCTGAAGAGGTTAAAAACTGGCTATTGTTTTTGGCATTCGTTATATCCTGTAAAGTTTTCATGCTGGTTTTTTTATACTCTCAGAGTGATTAGAGATTATCTGCTAATATCACTTCACAGGTTTACAGGTGCAGAAGATATAGTGCAAAGATTCTTCGGCATTCTATTAAATTTGTATATTTTCGAATTTCTTAAAGGAGCATTTTAAGTATAAAATAATTTACTACATAGATTGTCTAGCACTTAAAAGAACTATTGAGAAATTGTTAATTTTGAGTTATAAGAGTATTGAAGTATGTGAGCGATTTATTTATATACTCTGTACCAAAAGTACACAGAGGGAAAAACCTGTTCAGAAAATAAGTTGGCTTCAACTCAAAATAAGAACAAGATGTTCTCAAAATTTTTGAGAACAAATGTTCTAAATGTTCTTGAATTAAGTAAAGTTGTTCTCAGTCGGATAATATTTGCTTTAAAGAACAACAAACCCGGTTTTTACAGAGGGATATACAAAAGAGAGAGCGAGTTTGCTCTCTATTGCAAGCTCAACAAAACATAAGTAGCCCTCTAGACGTGCATCTGCAAAACTGTTCAACGGCTGAATTGGCCAGCGCGTCAACTCATACGTTGAGTGCATAAGGTACCGGGCTCAAATCCCAGTCAAACCCGAATAAATTTTTCTGTGTTTTTCTGAAAAACTCAAATGAAACGAGCTACGTGGGGTGGGTCGTTGAAGCAGTGTTGGGTGGAGGGAGAAGTATTAACGCGCATATACAGGAGTCTTGCCTCCCTTCACTTCCAATCAAAAGAGAGGTGTGTTCCCGTTCCCTATTCCACCCAAAATGTGACGAATCCACCCAAACCTGGACCAAGTGCAATCAAATGTTTTTCCCAGGTGAGTTTAAAATGTTCTTGAAAACGGAACAATATTAACTAAAATCATGTTCTCAAAAATGGAACAATATCAAATCAAATTGAGTTTTTGGGTTCTCAATAAATTGTTCTTAAACTGAGAACATTGTACAAATGAGGTTTATGCATACTTTTTGGTAACGATTGTGCTCGTTTTGAGTCCAATGTTCTCGGTTTTTTCACATATTATTTTTAGTTTGTGCAAAAGTATTTTACAGGGTGATTGAAACATATCCGACCCAATAAAGTATATCTATTCTTGATCAGCATCAACAGCAGAGACGATATAGCCATGTCCGTACGTCCATCTGTATGTCTGTCCCTTTGAACAAAGAGGACTCACTGGGAAATTGACCTGTCCGAAAATATCAAAACGAACTTTTCGACCTTATCAAAATGGTATTTTTAAAATCAAATTGATATTTTATAGTTTCATTATTACACAACGAAATAAATAAATTAAAAATGGTAGGTAGTAAATCCAATAATATTACTAAGCTATTTTTTAAGCTAAGTACTATTTTTTATTGCCTTAAAGCAACATAAAAATAACGAATTTGTAATTTCTTGATCCAGCCTTGACTGGGGATCGAACTGGGAACCTACACGTATGGCGCCTTGCCGCACTGCGCTATAGGGTATGCGTGTGGACACATGGGTGAAAGCCTACATATAGATTTTTTTACGTTGCTCGAAGTTTCGATTTGCAACTCGTTCTGTCTCTTTTGTCCCTTTACTATTGTGATAATTTAGAAAATTAAAAAAATATCCTTTTAATCTTTTCTAATATCATTTGATAAATTGATATTATTGACGGTTAAAATGAATCGTTTTAGCTTTGAAATGATTTTTTAAAAATGTCAAAATAACCAGCCCATATCAATCTTATTATTTTTTCTGTGTGAAGGCTTATAACCCGATCCTATCCGATCGATCCTATGGTTTAACTCTTACTTCTGGTCAAAATTTAACACTCTACCGACACAGAACAACCCACAAATAAAAATTATTAGCCCACAAAAAGGAAAGTCGGTGGTCTGTATAGCTATTTTAGCTACCTAATCATCAGCAGATTTTGCTCTTGACTCGCACTTTGAATTGTGCTTCTTCTTTTGGCATTTTCAACTTTGCATCCAAGGAAAGGCGCAAAAATAATTTATGCATTATTTACCTCGTTTCTCCTTGATATGACTATCGTACTGGGAATTGCTGCGTGCGAAATTGATCGACGCCATTGTGGATTGGAATTCCTGGTATTCGTTTTCGTTGCTGCGGCTACTTTGCGGTACTTGAGTCTGATAATCCTGACGCAGACTCTTGCTGAAAGTGCCAATGCCACTGAGGGCGTGCGGAGTGTGTGGAGTGTGCGGTGTGCTGGGCGAGGCTGTCGAGGGTGTGGTGGAGCGCGTGGGTGACGGTACAATCACAAGACTGCTGGCCGAAACACCCTCCGTATCGGAATCGTTATCAATAATATCGGCGTCGGACTCTTGGCCGAGATGTACTTGCGAGGCGGTAAACGAAATTTGGCCGGTACCGGCGTTAGATTTGCGCGACGTGGACGTGGACGAGGAAGATTTCGTGGTGGTGGTGGTTATCGTTTTGTGGCTTACAATTTTCCGGGATTCTTCCGTTGAAGAACCGCGCAATTGGCACGTTGCTGGTGAACTGATTGTTTGCGGTTGCTCCTTCGTGCCAATTGGTGTGGAGGTAAGTAGCATTGTCTTCGTTACCAATTCCCGGGGACGTTCGCGTTGTTGTTGTGGCGTTGACGTTGTTGTCGTCTCGTTGCCACCCATTTGCAGTGTTGTTTGTTGGTATAAACGCCGGCGAGGGTTGCTACCCACTGTAATGTCAATGTTGGCACTCGATGTTGCCATGACTTCGTCCTGACCACCAAATTGTCGTATACGTGAGCGTACCGTCGAGTTATCAGTCTCATCGCGTAGCTCCTCTAGTTCAGGTTCGTCCTCCAGTTTGATGAGTATACGTCTTCCGCCCGCAGTCATATCCACACTACGTGGTGGCGTAACACTCGATCTCTCACTGGAATAGCTAGAACGTGACCAAGAGGGTGAATCCCTGGGTGATACATAACCCTCGCCATGACGATAGATCTTCTCCTCGGCATAGTTACCATCGCTGGTCATTGAGGAGGTAATAATAGTGCGAACTCCATCTGCGGCTGGTACCTCTCGCACTGTACGTTCGCCGTCCAGAAAGCGCTCTAGTTCTACTTGTCGGGCAAGGTCCTTTTTCACGGTACGCCGAGTGGTACGCAAGGTGACATTAAAAGGCGACATTTGTTCCTCCACATTACCCATCTCAGCTCCCGGACTCATTCTACTGGTCGTTTTCAAGGTGACATTGAAGGGACTAGCGGTTTCCTCGCTCTTAACCTCCACACGGTATGCTGTTTGGCCTGGAGTTGGGGGAGTGGTATGGCGTAGGTGCACCTGCTGGAAGGCTAATTTGGCAGCCTCCGCTTCGGCCAACCCACGTTGCCTCTCCTGACGCAAACGTCGCTCAATCTCATGTACATCAATATCAAAAGGATTTTCGGCATCGTAGTCTTCATCATGACGCAGTTCATCTGCACTTTGCTCGGCCGGACGTTTACTGGCCGAACCATCGGACCAGACCTTCTCATATTGTGCCACCTTTTGACGTAAGCGCTGAGCAGGCGGCGGCGAGGACTCCATCTCAACTACCTGCTCCTGCTCTTCTAGATTGCTGCTTGAAGTGGTCAAGGAAGTGGTAATGGTTTTCATATAAGTACGCGTCACAGTGGAGGTCTCCAGCTGTTTAGTCTCAGACTGGTGCTGCAGTTCCTCAACATTCTCCGTTGTGGATTTCTGCTCATGCGCACGTCGACGACGAACAGCTGGTACTGGAGGTGCGTCACCTCCGCCGGCATCATCTATGGTTGGATCCTTATGCCTGCCTGGATCTGTGCTATCGGCCATGATAGCACTGACTTTGTATTGGGGTTCTTGTTAGAAGAAATTGTCATTTGATTTTATTTTTTATTGGCTTTGCCAAGCCTTTTTTCGTCCTGTTCTCCTTAGTTGCGCCACAAAAGGCAAAATTGATTTTTCTCACGCAACCAACCAAATTTTCCACCGAACCACCCTTAGATGGCCTTCACTTTAGCGGCTTTAATTTGTTTAAAAAAAAGCTCACACACATAATTTTTTAATTTGCTCAACACATGGGTTTTATGGTACAACACCACAACACATCACATCGAGATTGTCTCGCTTAATTCACACGCCCAATTTGAATTAGTTTAAAGATTCCACTTTACTCCGCTCAGTTTTTTTTTTATTTAATACTTCATGTATTTGCCTTCGTCGGGCAGGCAAAAGATTTCACATTATAGCCGCCGCGCTTCAATTTTATTTCCAATCCGTTGTTGTAGAAAGCCGGTTCGATACTGAATCGCTGTCGTGCTACGTCCAATGTGCTACGCCTTGTCCAGAGTGTATAGTAGTAATCATCGTAGTAAAGTTCAAATTTCAAGAGTCTGCGGTGTGTCTGTGCTGGTATTTTGGGTAAGGCCGGAGAGCAATTGAGAGCAGCTTTTGAAAGCAAATGTTGTCGGTTTTTAAAGAGCGTGAACAAGAGCGATATAAGAGACTCTCTTATAAAAGTTTATTTACGCATTTTGATGAATGTTTTGTTGTTTCGCTGCCTTTGAACTGGAAACGTGTTGTGTGGTCAGCGGCGCCGTTAACCGGCTTTTGTCAGAGGGGGCAGCTAGGGTAAAAGTAGCTCCAATAAAGATATTATACAAATTAGATTGGGAAAGACGGTGGTGCAATAATTTAACGATAAAGAAAATATTAATAGTAGTAAAAAGTAGTTTATTATTTGCTATCATGGGCAAGGCGTAGCGCCGTCAGTCTAAGTAGTTTAATACATTGAACTTAAGTGATTATTTTAGATTTTACATTAATACATTAGATTTAGAACAGATATTTGACAATTAATTTTGGCACACACAGTTTCTTCCAATTTGTTCCGTTCAAAATTTTCAGGCAATCTTCCACTTGCAGATCTTGTTTCCCAAAATGTAACAGTCTGTACTCCCGTTCAATTGGACCCCTGACTACAATATGTTCGGTGTTCTTTCTTTCTGTAGTGTTGCAAAGCGGACACTGATCCCTTTTGTTTTCCAGGTGTGTGCGGTAGTTCAACTGTAGCATTTCTATTCTCGCTTTAAAAATAAGTGATATTTTAGCAATCGCCATGCTATCTGGGATATAGTTGTTTGCTCCTAGGTCTACTATCCTTGTGCGGCTTTGTCGAGCTGGTTTTAAATAGGATTGCCTGGTAAGAAATTCGATGCTGGTCAGCATATTTCCATGCTCATATTCATATCTTCTTTTTGTCTCTTGACGCAAGTTGGGCAAAATTTTCTCGATAAAGAATATAAGGCTTCGTTCTACATCATCGCATTCCTGGCCTTCCCAGACTTGTGCATCATACCAGGTTATGGCCCTCGCTGTAGCCTGGTACATCCTGTATTTCACGCTAACGTCCTTTCCCTGCATTAAGTTGGACCACGTACTGTTAATGGCTGCTCGAGTGTCATTAAGCTTTTCTTGCAGGTGGGTGTCAAACTTCAATTTTGGTGTTAAAACTATTCCCAGGTATTTAAAGGGCTTTACCACTTCTTACGGATCTCCAGCTAATTTTTACCTTTTATTTGTCCCTTGCCGTACAATTACTTTGACTTTTCTACGTTAATGCTGAGGTTCCACATTTGGCCGTACCTATATGTTGCCTTTATCATTCTTTGCAGCATTGCTGGGGTCTCTGCCTAGTAATCATGGCAGTCGTCCGCGTACATGAGGATCTTAAATTTTTCGTGTCTATGCTTCGCTTCACCCTCCAGGTCATATGCTATGTCGTCGACAAAAAGAGCGAATAGGAGAGGACTTAGTAGGCCTGCCTGTTTCACTCCTCGATTGCTCTTAAACTCCTCCGACAAGCACTCCCCATTCAATACTGTTGTTCAATTATCTGTATACAGGCTTTGAATGAATTTAAGCGTTTTTGTGCTTATTTCCATGTTACTGAGTTTTAGAAACAGGCTTCTTCTATTTGTTTTTTACGGTTAACAACTGATTAAAGCATTGATTGTATGGAAATGTTTACTCCAGCGAAAAGCCTACTGAAGATTTATTCGGGAGAATGATGAAATGGTACCGTATAGGAAATCAACTCTTTTTGGTGTATAATAATGCATAAGTTGTTTTCAGTTGTGAACAAACACAACTTTTTCGGACCTCGAGCCAGCTAACTCACTAATTAAACATTAGAAAAGTCGCCAGATAAATTACAAAAACTACCACTTAACGAACTTACCGAAAAATATAAGGTGAGTCTAAGATGTGTGGCAGCAGCAAGATTCAATTCTATTAGTGTTCAACCCAAAATGTATCAACAAAGCTGGCAATAAAATATTGTTCGCCAAATTTGGAAATTGAATTCCTAGAAAACATTTCATTATAAGATAATTATCTTTAAAATCCTAATTAAAGTGCTTGTTCTAAACGCTAAATATAGTACAGAATATGGAGAATATCGAACCGTAGAGAAAATGGGATACGCACACAAATGAATTAGCAAATTTTTAAGGAAGAAATGTAGTGAAATAAGAGGTATGTATATATGACCTTAAAAAATAAAGTTTCAGCTTGATGACGTTCAAAAATATCATGGTCAGCCGTTTGTTCATCTTTTAGCCGGATGTGTGTGAGCCCTAAATTTGGAAACTTATATATGGGTCATTCTTTTTCAAATCGAACAGTCTCAAACTTCAACTTTTTTTTTTGTCAATAAAAAAAAAACCGAAATTAGATCTCGACACTCCCACCGAAACGTAATTTGCGGTTTTGCAAAAAAATTTTGTTAAATTTATAAAAAATTTCAAAAATCGTCCAAAACGAAAAAATGGAAAAAAAGGGTTTTTTAAAAACGTGATATCTCAGGATTGGTTTATCGGACAGATCTTAAGTTGATACTTATGGAAAGCATTTTACTGTATCTACTCAAATTATAATTTTATAGATTTTAATAATAGTTAATACTATTAAATAATTGTTGCCAAAAATTACATATAATTTTTTCTCAGTGTTAACCACGATGTTATAGCTTCTGAGGACATACAATTTATTGTACTAAATACAACTTAAAAAACGGTTAATTTTTGAAGTTATAAATAAATTAAAAGATTCCCCTAAAGAAAGCTTTGCCACGCAGTCCGTTTTAAAGCTTTTTGATTGAAACTTGGCAAGTGTGCTTTATTTTCATCAAGCTTTCCAAAATTGTCAACAGCAGGCGGATCGGATGAGTGTATCATATAGCTGCCATACGAATGCTATGATTAATTGAATTTTGTTGTTATTTAGGGTTACCAGAGCTTTCAAAGTGTTTTATACCAAGACCAAATTCAGCATTTCTATGGCAGCTACATGATATAGTCATCCGATCCGCCTGATTTTGACATTTTTGTATAAGTATCATTGTAAATCGATAAAAACTCGACAGTGGACTGAGCCGAACCGAAACGTTGTCGTTTTCGAAAGGACGCCGGTGCGGTTTGCGTTTTGGTTATGGTTTTGTTTGGTTCGGTTCAGAACCGATTTGCATCCCTGGTTGATTCATTAATGAACATTACACTAGGCAACAAGGTCCAGTATATTGAAGAGTTCGTTATGATTTTAGATAATATTCGTGCGAATCTGTTTTCAGAATTGGTCGATCACGTGGAAAATTTTTATAATTTGAGTTTAAAGTTGCATTCCTTTTTGTGGGGAAACCATAACATTGCCCCTAAAAAGGGTCAGAATATGTATTTTTGCAACTTTAAGCTCAAATTACTAAAAATCTCGACGTGATAAACGATTTGTAAGATCTATAGAATCAACACCAACCTTTCAATATACTGAAAATAAGTTTAATTTTGTTGCCTGGTGTTATTATCAAAAACAAAATATTTTTAATTAAAATTGTCACTTGCATCATTTTAGATTATTTAGATTAAATTAGTTTTAGGCTTTGTACATCAAAAAATGTTTAATTTTCTGAAACTTTATAATACAGAACATTTTTAAAATGTACAACCCCCCTTTCTTAGACCGTCCCTGACCCTGTGCGACCGTCAAAATAAAGCCGAAACGCAAAAAAAGCTTCGTTTTATGAGGTGGTAAAAAGTTGAATGATAAACTCATCGCAACTTTACGCTCACGCTCTCTTTCGTTTATAAAGAGAAAACTATTTTCTTTCTCTCGCTTTTGCCTCTTCTGCATGAATGGATGACACTTACATTTTACTTCCTATTGCAATCCCTTAAGCTCTTTTGGATTGCTTCGTGTTGTTCCTTTACACCTTTCGGCGTGTGTGTGACATCATAAGCGTGTGAAAATAGCCATTAACCATTACATTTCTTATTGGGTGGTGGAATACGGGTGAAAATACCCTTAGAAAGTACATACTTAAATTGGTTCAATTGTGCAACGTTTCAGAGGGGTAACTTTTCACTGAATGTAGGTCAGTGCATGGGTAAAGCTTAAGTTACAGCTTCCAATTAATGAAAATCATTCATGAAAGCGAAACGAAGTGCGTACAAATGTTTGTTGTGAACTTACATAATCGCTTTGGTCTGTGTTTGTTTTTCTTTTTGAAAACAAGTTTTTGTGCTATTTTTGGAACTAAGCATAATGAAGTCACGCTTTGGTGAATGCAGTGCGTTTTATTATTTGTTTGCTGTCAATGTAAGAAGTTGACCTTAATATATTAAGTTGCACTGGAACTGGATAAAGCAATTTGCTTGAAAATTCGAATATGCATAAAGGTCGCCGAGAGTGGTAATTAAATATTATTTATGATTTTTTGAAAGTTATCAAACGAAATGATCGTTCATTTCACTTATTTCGTAATAAGTGGTTCAATATCAAAATTTTAAAACTGCAAAATTAACAAAATGGTTCGGTCAACTATTAAGGTGCGGTTTTTATTTAAAAGCTTTGAACCCAGTTTTGAATGCAGCGGTGGGGACGCTTAGCTCCGAAACTTATTTATCAACAACTGGCGCCTCTCAGACGCATAAACAATTGCCTGTCTTCGAATTAAGTCACAACATCAAAACACATGCGTACCGACTCAGCCTAAAAGTGCAATTTCATGGCTTCGAAGTGAGTTACAACAACGAAATCCGTGCGTACCGGCACCCTGCTCCCACAAGCAGACAGCGCAACAAGTGCAGTGTGTGCGACCACTACTGAAAAACAGACAGCTTCAAAGACAGCCAAGCTCACAGTTCGTACCCACCGCTAGCTTAATGGATTAACAATTTTCCTCGATTTTTTTACTTATGCAGGGAAGGCCATATCAAATATTTCAATCATTTTGTTACCCTTTTCATTACGTTAACGTCTTCGGCTACCAAAACTGTTAAACAAGAAACCCTAGTTTAGTTTGAGATGGGAAAATTTACCTTAATCTTTTAGATTCATCCTGAAATTGTTTGTTTCCGAAAGCATTAAACGTTGTTGATTTTTAGACTATAATTTCACGGTCCAAACAGATCTCGTATAATTTTTGCGGACTTTCTTTCTGGAAATCTATTCTTTGCAGCTATGTGTATTTGCGGGATAAATATTTGCGAAACTTATTTGTTTAAAAAAAAAAGATGATTTCAAACCAGACCGAACCTTTTCCAAAAAGTAGAGGTTCCAGCTCGAGTTCGGATTAAGGAGGACATTAATTTAAAAGATTCGGTTTATGGAGTATAAAATTCTGGATCGGTATAAATATAGTCCCTTTTTTTTATTATACTACCAACTTTCAGAAATGAACTCTAGTTGCACGGTTCCCACAAGATATGCCATAGGGTCGTTCCAAATCATATCTGCAGTACACTGTTTCATAAAAATAAGATCAGATCAATGAATTTCGTCCTTTGTCGGTTTAAGCTAACGAACTTAAAACGAACCAATTTGTTTAGACCTGTCCCAGAGTTTAAAATTTGTGACCTTTAACCGCATTTTCAAAACACAAACTTCAAATACGACATCAGCATTAAACAATTTGACGTTCTTAGCGGTTAAATGACTTAAATGACTTAAGAACTACAACGTTTACTTGATTGAGTTGACAATTCAATCATATCAATAACATTAGCAGCTCTGTGAACACATGTATACACCCCTAAACATTAAACATTTTCAAATGATTTATTGTATTGTTAAACAAATTTTAATTGTTGTCTGTCCAAATATATCCCGCCCACTTAAAATACACTCTAAACAAGTCATGTAAAATCCTATTAAAAACGAGCACTCATCTATTTATGTACTTGGATATATATAAAACGAAAACAAAAGATCGATGCGTTTATCACAAAGTAAACAATAGTGTGGCTATAACAGCTGGCCCCAAACAACAAAAACTCTTGAAAGACTTCATATGTTTCAGTTTTATAGCACAATTTTTGTTTACGAGCTGATGCTGCTGTATGGAAGCCACTGTAGAATTGTAAAACTGTAAGTGGCAATCACTTGACAGAGGTAAAACGCACTTGTAATTTGGATAATTGGATATGGAAGAGAACAATAAAATTATTACAAGAGCAACAATTTGAGAATCGTTTTAAAACACAAATAAACCTTCGATTTGAAAATGTTTGGCAGTTCTGCTGTTTAGTTTCTGCAAGAATAAAACATTCCTAATATTTTCACTCTGTGAAACATTAAAAGAAGCTGAAATCAAGCAACAATTTGTAATGCATTGGTACCTTTTTCTACTTGCCCGCTATAATTTTTCTAATCATAGATCTTCAATACTTTATATCAATCTTCCCCACACTCAATATGGCTTTTGAGCAAACATTTTCTTCAGCATAAACAAATATTTCCGCTTTCAACAATTTCCAATATTTCTTTTACACCCAAAAATAAATTCGCTGTTATTCTATTTATTTCACACCTAGCCATAAAGTTGCTTAATTTAATGGCAATTTTTTTTGTGATTGTTCTTTTTTGTTGCATTTTTCCAAATATTGACTTTAGTGCTAAAAGCGTTTCTATATAAACAGCCATTCATCTAATTTCAAAGGCAAATGCATATACATAAATCAATTAAACCAACTCACGTAGTCAATTAAAAAAATATATCGATGCCTTTAAAAGCGAGTGGGGCGACCAACAGAAATATTTGCACAGAAATTAAGCTATGTAAACTATCAAGAATAAAAACTACATATTTGCCTTAAATATTTTGTCCACACATAAGCGAAAAGGCAAATTAAAAGTCGGGTTGAGAATGGTCAACATTTGATTTGTTTGAATTGCGGTATTTGCATATGTCTTGATATATCCACATCATAGGCAACCGTGTCCATGCCCAATTTCTACGTGGGAAAAATGTTAAAATTAGTTTTCTGAATTATTTATTTATAACCAGGTACATATATTTCATATGTTTCCCATTTGCTGAGGGGGCGGCAACATTGTACCGTAAATTTAAGGAACAGAAAGAAATCGAAATTATAAAAATGTTTCCTAAATATTTAAGGTAATTTTTTTTTTTTCAAATTGAATAAAGAGAAATTTGGTTAAAGATTTTAGAAATGATCAGAATAAGTAATTAAAGAATTATGGGGATTACGTTTATTATATGTTTAACAAGACAGATGAATTTAAACAAATTAATACACCAAACATCAATATTTATGCAAGTGTCGGTTGGATTATTTTGTATTTTTGGTATTTCAATATATACATTCGTGTGGCTGATGCATCATCGCGATGATGCCAGGATACAAAAGCATAGTATTTGGATCGGACGAAATGTCGGAAAATCTAGTAATAGTAATTGTAAAGTTACTATTCGATGGAAAAGAACGTGCAGACATACTTCGACAAGCTCTTAATACTGAACTAGAAAGTGTTTCAATTCAGAAATGTCTTTGTCTTAACGTTATTAACCTTGTCGATATAAAGAACCATTCCTTGCCTACTACATAAGGGTACTCCTTGCCTACTACATTAGTAAATCTGAATTCCAAAAAAATTAGGTGATAAACGATTCAAGTGAATTCTGAAGGGAATAATTTGGTTATGTAAAATAACCAGATTTTGAAATTTTTAAATATCTCCCAAATTATCAAAATGTTGATTTTCCTAAGCGATCATTTGTTATACTCTGTACCAAATCATTTCCGACCCTATAAAGTATATATATTCTTGATCAGCATCAACACTTAAATCGATCTAGTCCTCTCCGTCTGAACGAAGAGATTTCAGAGATGGTAGGAGATAGAGGTTGGACATACCTGTACATGGGACATGGACTTATTTTACTTGCAGGCTGATCACCCCTGCCGCCCTCTCAACTTGAAAAAAAAGACATATCTTCAACAGTTCTGTAGATAGATGGTTCGTACCTTTTAGAGATATGTAGTAATCAATATTACTGACCAACTTTCTTTTTTGATTTAAAACATAAGTTTTATTAAAACTTGTATTAGAACTGTTATTTCTTGCTTACTCTCAAATCTAATTTACTTTACTCAATAATGCATTATAAGTTATTATATTTTATCTCGGGTTTAAAAAAATATTCCATAATATCAGCCCCAATCCCAAACACTTCCGGTATAAAAATCTCCAAAGTCTAAGTCTTTCTCGGCCTGAATTTTGACTTGGTTAAAGGCCTATACTCAGATAAGATAAATTTTTAGTTTGCTATGATATTTCACATGAATAGAAACAGTTTTAAATAGCTTTGAAATCTGAATGATAATGAAAAGGTGTTCTATTCATGTGAAATATCGAAGCAAACTAAAAATTTATCTTATCTGAGTATAGGCCTTAAATGTGGCAGTATTCTGTACTTAAAGTTCCAGCCTATTATGAATTAATTGTTCCACCATTCTTAACACATTGCTTTCAAATCAAATCAGAACTTTGATGACAATGAGGCAAGTTCTCAATTCCACTTTCACTGCAACTTTCGAAAGCGGTATTGATTCGTGTTCTCGCAACGAAACGAAAAAGTTTTTCGTTTTGAAAGGTAATGCTTGTTAATCGTTGGAATGAAAATTGGCAAATTAAAATTCAATCAGTGTTGCCAACTGTTGAAGTCCAAAAGTAGCAAAATCGTCTCTTAAATATAGCTGAAAATGGCAAAGTATGATATGAAATAGCTAAAGTCTGTATACTTAAATATTGGTTGATTCCTACAGTAAGGTTTGTCAATTGATTTAGATGGACTCAAAGAGCCTCCTTTTGAGAGTTTCTCTGTAGCCACAAAAGTACAAACTGGCCCTTAAATTCGTATATGTTCCTCAAGGCATTGCGTTTGTTTTTGTCCTATATGAATTATGAAAAACTTTTCATAAAAAAGCACAATTAATTCTGTTGCAATTTCAAGTTTATGCGGAAACGGAATAAATGCTTCAAATGCTCCAGTTGAGAAGTCTGATTGTGTTTATCTTCGAACTTTTGGTTGCCAAAATGTTTAAACCAAACGTCTTGGAAATTCTTTGCCAATACTGATTGATAGAATTTGAAAATAAGTCTGAATAATTTGAGATTTACAAAGTTATAATACAATGTCAAAATTTCATAGCAGTTTTGGATAATTGCGATAGTTCTCAATAGGTATATTTATCAATTCTAATAGCTGAATCATGCTACACGTTCAAAATAGCTTAAAAAAATTTAAAAATCATTTTCAAAAGCAGAGCGGGCAAACAAACGAAGCGTTTAACGAACCGTTCGCGAAAGCTATGAAACTATTCATATGTTTTGTAGCTGTTACTATAGTCAGGGAAAACGAAACCACTAACTTTATATTGCCGAAGAGCGCAAACGAAACGATTGTAATATTGTTCTCCCGACAGCTGCAGTGCCTTGGAACGTTTCGGAACGAAACGTATACTAACAGCTATGCTCCGGCTTTCACTTTATTTTGCGATTTGCGATTTGAGTAAATTCGTACGATTTCAATTTAACGTGCTCCGAATTTCGCCAGTTTTTGATATCGATAATGTTTCATTTCCAATTTGTTTTGTGTCATTCCACATAACAAAAACAGCTGATGAGCGCCATGACAGATTTGTGAAGTTCGTTTTGAAAAAATTTCAAGTAAAATTAAAATGCCTTTTTTATTTGCAATTGCCTGCTTTGAGGAAAAACGACGCCGTAAAATTTTTTCAGCTAAGACGCAGACATCATTTACGTAAAAATATGTCGGTACTTCATTTGTCTGATGAACAGTAAGTCGTGTGTGCAATTAAAAACATGAACTTAATTTTAATCAAAAGCTCTTTGTTTTTAGGTTCTGGGAATCGTTTCGATTGGATAAACAAACATTTTTATCAATTTTATCCAAAATACGAGCAGATCTGAATTCATCCCGAATAGCGCAGTCAACTCAACTAGCAGCAGTGCTGCGGTATCTTGCCACTGGCTCTTACCAGTTGTCTGTTGCAAAGGATCACCATATAAACATGGGCAGGAGCACATTTGGGAAGATACTCCACCTTATTATTGAGATGCTGGAAAGGACAATATGCACAGAGGAAATAAATTTACAAATGACACCAAGAGAAATTGAGAAATCGCGGGAATACTTTTACTCCAAATACCAACTTCCTAGCATTATCGCATGTGTAGATGGAACACACATTCAAATTAGAAAACCTTCAACCAATGAATCTGTGTTTTTTAACAGAAAAGGATTTTTCAGTTTAAATGCCATGGTGGTATGCAAGACAACGAAAACGTTTGCACACATTTTTAGTTATTTGTTTTTATTTCAGGTATGTAATTACAACATGGAAATTTTGGCTATTAATGCTGCTCATCCTGGATCTTGCCATGATGCATTTATTTGGATGAATAGTCAGGCAAGAGAGTACATATCTCGAACATCAATTGATAGCTTTGTTTTGGCTGATTCAGGATACGCTTTAGAACATTTCGTTTTAACACCATATAGAAGTGCTGAAAGTGGTTCCATGCAGCACATTTTCAACAAAAAACATTGCGCAGCACGAAATATTGTTGAACGCACAATTGGCGTTTTAAAAAGCCGATTTCGGTGCTTACAAAAATCTTTAAACTATGAACCCGTCTTTGCTGGCAGAATTATAAATGTGTGCTGCGCTTTACACAACATTTGCCACAGGCTTAAGACCCCATTATTAGATGATGATTGGAGCCCTGATGAAACCCAGGAAATCGACAACATTATTGAGTACCAAGACCGCCATGATTGTGTTGGAGTCAGAGATGAAATAGCACGTAATCTTTTTGAATCAATATAAATACATATGTAAACGAGAAAATCACATTTATTTCTTAATTGTTCTTCGAATTTCACTATAATTAAACAGTCTTATTCATTCGTCATCTTAGACTAATTTCATTTTGGTTAGTTCAGTCATATACAGTGTAGCCAGAACACTTCAATTTGATCCGGCAGACTTCTCAAAAAAAAAAACAAAAGCATTTCACTTACGACTAAAAACGTGTTTGGGAAATAACCCAATTTATCTTCTACAAATTAATTTTTTTTGCAATTGATTTCAGCACATCCAATTTCTCTCGTTCGACATCCTCTATATTTTGAAAGTGTTCTTTCTGCTGGGTCAGCATAGACTGAAGATTATTGGCAATCAATTTCATGGTCTCTGCCTGTGTGGCACAAAGATCATCCAAATTCTGGGGTGCATTTTTAGTGCGACTCTTCTTCGGCTTTGGTTCTTGTATTACATCCTCTGAAGGCAAGTGCAATGGTTCACTTTCAGATATGGGCAACATATCCTCACTGAGGTCCAATTGCCTTTTGTCAGGAGCAATCAACATTTTTTTGGTAACAGGTGTTGCCTCATCCTTGATGTGTGGTAAATCATTGCTATTTGGGGCACCAAAGACCATTGCGCCTGTACCTTCCACCATAGTACAGAGTCCACACAACCTTGCAATCTCTTCCTCGATCGGTTGGATCACAACTTGAGAATAGGGGCCACCACCTGTACTTTTCACCTCCTGCTTGTTGCGTGCCAATTTTTTGCGAACAATAATTTTCCAGTCGGACCATACCTTTTAAATGATCAGTAAAGGGTAACTATCATTGTTGTAATATATTTATAAGTACATACCTTTTTCCAACCTGCAGTGTCTTTAATCGGAGGTCCTGCCGCATTTAAGTCAACTGCCAACTTTGACCACTTGCCATCAATGGCAATCCGATCGCCCTTAGCAAACCCCCTGGCCAAATCAGGGTTATCTCTCATAAAACCGAGAATGATTTCATCCTGATTCGCATTCTTATGCTTGCCCCTTCAATTAATGGAATAATATTATTCAAAATAAATAAAACTAGAAGGCAAATTTGAATTATACCGAAATACTTACATGTTTGGCTTGTTTCAATAATAAACACTTTGGAAACAGCTGACAGAGCTGCCAACGCTCGTAGCCATCATTTTGCTACAATGCCGGTTATGTTTTTTACTATTCAAAAACTTGATTGAAGTTCTTTGTGGTATTTACTTAAATTATTTAAAACCGTAATTAACCTCAAACTAAAAATCCTTAAGCTTGTATGTGAAATTTAAGCATTGTTTCGTATGCTTTTACGTTCCCCAGTCTACTTGGGCAACTCTAGCAACACTTTCTGTTATCGATAGCAATGTATCGATATATGCCATGGCCAAATCGCAAATTGTTGTTGTCAAAAGGTATTTTTCTGTTAGTGCAATTAAGGGTGGGTTAGGAAAAATATTGTTTCACACAAACGCTTAATCCAAATTGTATAATAGAGTCCACAAATACAATCTAAAATAGTCAAAGAATGTTAAAAAATTGGTTCATAGGCAGGCAGCTCTTTTCTCTAGCGACAATTTCCATTTACTTTTCAATTCACGGACTCATACGTCGCCGGTTTTAAATCGGCGAAATTTTGCGATTTGCGAATTTCGGAGCACCTACTTTTGCGATTTAGCGACCAAATCGTAAAATTTTTGCAAAAGCGAAAATGGGAGCATGGCTGTAAGAAATCGTTTGCGGAATGATCGGCTTTTAGTTCTACTTCAGCTGCTGAATTGAAGAAATAAAATAAAAGCAAACGAAAACAACAAAGAGAAACAAAGAGGTAAGTAACAGAAAAAAAACAACTAAGTGTTTACAAATTGAGCAGCGAACGTTTCCGAACTATTCGCGCTCGTTGCATATCGTTTCGATTCCCTTTGTCCGCAAATCAAGATGAGCGCATTTCGCTTTAAGTTTAGTTTGCTCTCACGAACGCAAACTGAACAGAACTAATTTTTTTTACAGTTACATTTTCTCGGGTTAGTATTTCGCTCTGTGCAAAGAAAGAAACGAAACGATTCAGAAACGTTTCGTTTCGTTTGTTTGCCCGCTCTGTTCAAAAGGGATATTTAAGCTCCAGTCTGTATAATCAGAGTTTTTGGCACTTTCAAAATAACTTAAAAATTGTCAATTTTTTTATTCAAATTAGCTAGAATTGCAGGTTCCAGCAGAACTAAATAGTTTCCTGCTGTCGACCGAACAGAGTCTTGTGGGGAAAATTGCTGAATTGGCAACACTGGTGCCAGTCTCGTTTGAACCAGTGGTTTGCCAAAGGTAAAAAGAGATTTTTTTCGGATTTAAAACCAAGAAAACGAAACCAAAGCGACAATGTGTTCGATTTACATTTTAAAAATGAGGGGAATTAGAACCACGCCTGAATAAGATAGTTTCCAAAAGTAGAGTAAAAGACAAAATTATATGTTATGAGGCAACAAAGGTACAATTCGTGGACCGATTCCTGAACCAATCGAACCGACGTTTTTGGTTTGGATTGTTCAAAAAGTTTTGCTTCTATTTTTCACTTATATTAGCAAATCCTTTTTTATTTAATCAATAGTACAACGTTCCAATAATAAAATATTATAACAATCTCTTAAGTCACCATGTGATCCAAATATTTTTTCCATACAGAAGCGGTTTGGTTTGTTTAAAGGAATACAGAGCTTATAAAAACACAATTTTGTTATCTTACTTATTTTTCAAAACACGACAACAAAAAAAACCTACAAACAACAAAATAAATACATAAACGTATTTACCGAAAATCCCAGAGAAACCAAACAAAACTCTATATTTAATCACTTGACTGAATCGCTCTGTGTGACAAGACAAGTTCGAAGTAGAGCAAAATCGTATACAAATTCTTAGCTAAATTTGAAAATAGCCCAAAAAGCAGGGCGAGAAAAGGGAACCAAAAATAGTCTCGTATCCCTTACGACAATTTGAAAACAAAAATAAACTAAGAACAAGAACAAAATGCACTAAACTTTTATCTTAACAAGACAATTGGGCGATTGGGAAACAAGGCAACTGCAATTTATAAATAACAATCTGAAGCCATTTCCACAGTGACATCAGCTAGACCCAACACTAACATCATCATGAAAAGGCATTTTCACAAATGTTTGTGCTTGTGCCTAGAAACAACTTTTGGAAATGACCAGACAAGTTCAATAGAATAAAAAAATGATCTCATTGCCTGTTTTCAGTGCATGAAACAAAAAGGTTTTTTTTAGAATCAAGTCTATTGGTCGAAGTGTGATGCGGTATAATTAATTAAAATTGACCTGTGCCAACACAATTGGAGTGAAGAGGAAATTGTTTTCAATTTCATTGAAATTTTAATCAACGCTAAAGATTTCAACTTGAAAGATAATTTGGACCGATCTAGTTGATGCACAATTTCTGAAAGTGATTTTGATTTGTTCACAGCTTCTCTATACGAAATGTCCAGTGTGCCCAAAAAAAAGTAAGGTCTTACTTAAAGAAAAAACGATATGATGAGGCTGATGAGTGTGATTTATATTAACGATGTGAGTTCAGAAGGCAAATTAAAATCCTTCAGATGGATAGCGAATTGGAGAAATTTATTCAAAAATGCTGCACGAATTTCTTAGATTATTCTATAAAGTAGGAATGTCGAAAATATAATTGATATATCGAATAAATTACGAATAGCATTATCGCATATTTTTTCGAGGCAATATATCGGAAATCGAATATTTTTTCGTTATGTTTTTCGGTAATATTTTCCGCTGATACCTGTTTCTTGATCCCTGGACATGAAAAGCAAAATCATTACAGCTGACTCATAAGCGTAGTGCAAACTGTGCTATAAAGTTGTAAAGAGCAGTGGCAATTTAATAAATATAAGGGCATATAAGCACTCACACCATTTGAGTGTTTGTTTGTATCCCATATTTAACATAATGACGTTCGTCCCAACCAGCAATTTAGCAAGCCGTATGCAAATCAAGCTTAAAGTAAGATTGCTTTTGCAAGCGTTGTCGTATGGCAGCCTACGACATTTACAAAACACTTGCTATGGTAAGCGATTTGCGAATGTCGTTTCGGCGACCGAGAGATTTCGTACTCAGTCTCTCTCACTCTCTTTCGCTCTCTTGGCACTCTCTCTTGGCGCACTCTCTCGCTTCTGATCTTTTAGTGCTAGGTAGCTGCAGCTGGCAAGACAGGCAAAAAAAAGTTAGCCTCGAGCAAAGGCAAGAAATAAATGTGTATCTCATTCTCGTTGTCTTTCTTGAAAAGCGAACAAGTGAACATTTTTTTTAAAAGAGTAAGTGCGCGTTTAAATTTATTTAATGTCAGCAGCAATAATATAAGGAAATTTGCTGCGGACAAGACATCACATTCGCCACTGTCATTCGTCGTAAGTAGTGATTTTTTGCAGTTTAAAGTCACGCTTTTACATTTATATTTAAATTCTATTGCAGAGACTTTCACTCTGATATTAAAGAAGGAAGAGGACTTTGTATTTCCTTTTAAAGCAGGGAAAACGCTAATATGTATAATTCAATTTTAATTTTTGAATAAAAAGAACCAACCAGAACACTCACAAAATAAATGTTTAAAACTCTTTATTGTTTCACTTACAATACGTTTTGCAAGCGTCTTTTTTAAGCTTATAAGGATGGTTGCGTTTTAATTATAAGACGAGTACTTTGATGCTTTTTATAAAGGTCACAGCAGCGTTTTGCTTATATTTTCTGGGGTGTTTTGCTGCTACACACACAATCGCAAAGCTTGCTAGTGTGTATTTGGGCTTGCTACAAGCCTGCCTTTGGGATTCCCAAGCGGTTATAGCAATTCTGTCATGAGGTAACTACTGCTAACACACTAAGGACAGGCAGAGACAGCTGAAGATTGAATTGGTATTCATGAAATAGCGCTATACTGTCAACCAGCCTCCTTGTGGTGTTGTGCGTGTCTTGTTTTAGACCAGTTTTGGACAATATCCTAAACTTAAATGACCTAGAGCCTGCTTAAAAAAGTTCTATGATTTTTAATCAAAAAGGTCACTAAAACAATCACTTTGTGATAAATTTTAAAAATTTAATTATTAAAATGAAACTTTTTCTACATCGCCAAAACTATCCATATAGATATTTTTAAAATATCCGACAACGCATTTTGGGTATTTTTAAAATTCATTGTATTAAACAATTTCATTGATTTCAGGATACCTTAAAATTCAGCATTCTTTAACAAATTCACATATTTTCGGTTCCGTACATTTTTCGACGAACGGACTTTCCGTAGAAGATATTGTAAAAATAGTGGGTCAATAAAATTTTGTACATTTAGTGAAATGAGAGAACAACGAAACAGAAGAAGGCAACACTGTCTTTGCTGGAGAGTACAGTGGTAATTATTTTTAAAATAAAATAAATTTATTATATAAATTGTTTGTGTTCCGTTTTACCGTTCCAACTTCCACACAATTAGCTAGCTAAATTAAGTCCGATATCCGATAGACGATAAGAATAAATTAATATAGTTCTTCTGGAATTTAAAGATACGAAGAATAGACGTGCTTTGTTCAACCATCAAAGAAATTTTCTTTCCCCAAGATTTGATTTTGCGCAGCCGCATCCCCTACAACCCATAGCACACTTACCAACACCAAAAAGTAAACGACAAGCCACCTATGCATTCGTGGTCCTCACGAGCCGGATTAGAAGAAGAGACTTCTGAAGTCTCCCCCTAACCCCCAACAAGCACTGGTGGATTTGTCAAACACACGAAAAGAACTGAAGTTAAGTACACATTTCTTGTCCGAGGCAGCCAATGTGGCAGCAGTGTACTCATCCTTCACACACAACATTCTTGCATATGGACATCTAGGTACTCGATCATCGCTCTGCCAAAATTCGTACATATATGTACAATACACATGCACACACACATTGGCGATTGCCCCAATCTCTAACTTGGTTGCCGATCTTCCTATTCCTGCAAACGTTTAACAAAACAAATCAACGATTTAACAACATTTACATCAGGGGTGCCCAGAACGAGCTTACCAGCGGGTCAAAACTAATACATATACACCAATTATATTTCAAGCAATAACAACAAAATGAGATAGAGAGAGAGAGAACCGATTTTTGTTTGTGTGTATGTGTGGTCGTTGCTACGCAAATCATACTCGATAGCGCGACAAGCGTTCAGCCGTACGCATAAGCAATTCATTGTTGTGTTCGAGTTTGCGAGAGACATAGAAGAGAGAGAAGAGAGACACATATGATGTTGTTGTTGCAGGTCAGAGAGCGACAATAACAAAACACAGAGCAGGCATAAAAATTGTTTTTGTTTTTTGCTGGCTTACGGCATGCGCAAAATGTGTACGCGCAGGCTATTCCTTTGCGTAGAACAACAACACATGCGTGTCATGCGCAATGCGCATGGGCGCCCCTGATTTACATACATTAATAAACGTCGCACACACACACTCTCACTCTGAAGCAATCAAAGCTCGTCTTTATCATCCATCCGTTATCACAATCACACACAAACCTTTTTCCAAATCCTATGTGATCTCCGCGAGTCTCCAATTTGGTTGTCATTTACATTTTGGATAAAATAAAAGAATAAATAAAGGAAAATGAAACAAACAAGTGGAACAACTACACTTGCATACACATATTTATCGATAAATACAGTGTTATCGATCAGCTTTGGATTGTGGCCCTCTGCACCACTTTAAAATCTGCGTCAATTACATTTGGTCGCAAAAATTAAAAATACGCCAAGTTGGTAATTGACTCGCCAAATTGCCCGCTTCCAATCGTATACATCTCCCTTTATCGATCGCTCTAATACTGTGTCCGAAAACAAATCAACTCAGTGCCCACTCCAGTCCCATTCAAAGTCCAGTCAAATTAGCGGAAACCATCATATCTATTTTTTTTACAGATCCAATACATTACAGATGACGCTAATTGATTTTTTTGCAGTCTCAGAAACGCTGAGCCACTTTGCGGACAGATTTTTGACTTCTACACCTCCTTCTGTCGACGTGTCCTACTACGCGCTTCAGGTTCGTCGGGATCATTTTAAGAACCTCTGGAACAAGGTCGAGCTGGAGTAAATTGTCAGAGCGCATTTCCTGAGCGAGTACTGAGTACTGAGACACTCGAAATTCGCTTCGACAATAAACATGGACCTGCCAACTCGTTTTCTTGAAAACAGTTGATAAATTTTCGAAGGGGGTCATAAATTATGAAACTTGTTTGATAATTGTCAGAGGTACGCAATAAAAAATGTTAAAACAAAGAAGACAAAAACAAAACTACAATTATTTGGAGAGCTGCAAGGTGGACAAACAAGTCGAGCTGATCAAAGTGAGCGAGTTTCAACCGTTTTTTTTTTTAACCTGGCCAAAAAAATGGATTCCCCTGTGTAATCGAAAAAGAGCAATGACGGGCTGTAAATGTAAAAAAGTTGCTCCACCTTGAACTTAAGCTGGAATTTTTACAGTTTATTATCTTTTACGACGAGAATTAGTAAATTCAGAAATAGATATTGATCAGAAATAGAAATTGAGCAGAAATTGATCAGAAATTGATCAGAAATAGATCAGAAATAGAAATTGAGCAGAAAAATTGAAAAGAAAAGTCGAAGACGACGAAAATTTTATTGCGAAGTCTCCGAGAAGATAATGCTGTTTGAGAACAGAACACGACATTTTCACACGCATAAGAAAGGCTAAGGGGTAAGAAGAAAATTAGGAACTAATCTGTCCCTATATGTTATTGTAAAGTTTTCATTACGTTTAATACAAACAGAAAACTGCAGAGGCACTACAAACAAGTGAAAGAGCAGCTGCTCCTTCCTTGAAGGAGGAGTGGATGGAGGAACCGGTACAGAAAGCTCAAATCCTGGCATTAATTAAAAAACAACCATAAATTAAAATGGCCAGAAGACGAGTAATTCGTATTCGTATTCAATCCAATAGGCCCTCCGAAACCAGTCTTAAGGCGATTTGCTTCAAATCATCAAGAGGCAACTGCACAATGTTTGCAATAAATGCGAAATACGAATTACTCGTCTTCTGGCCATGAATTAATTTGTATTTTAAATTATCGTTGTTTTTAATTAAGGCCAGGATTTGAGCTTTCTGCTGTTCGGTAATCTGTACCTGTACCGGTTCCGGTTCGTCTATTCTTCTCTCCTCATCTTCCTCCTCCCTCCTCGTCCATTAGCTCTATCACTTTTGTGTAGTGCAAAAGGTTCTTCCTTGAAGCACAGTGCCTCTGCAGTTTTCTCTTTGTACTGAACATTAAAAAACAAACTTTACAATAAAATATAGGGACGGAGTTCCTGATCTTCTTCTTAACCTCAGCCCTTCTTTTGTGAAATTCCGTGTGAAAATTTCGTGTTCTGTTGCGAAACATCAATACCTTCTCGCAGACTGGGCAATCATATTTTCGGCATCGACTTCTCCGTGCCTTGCTTTTGGTTGGGACATAGTAGGTCTATGTCTAAGTCCACCTCATCCTCCGACTTCGGTTCGGTGAACTCACTGTCGGATCAGGCTCCTCATCCTCAACCTCATATTCCGGTTCCAGTGAACTCACTGTCGGATCAGGCTCCTCATCCTCATATTCCGGTTCCAGTGAACTCACTGTCGGAGGCTCCTCATTCTCATCAGATGAACTGCGTGTCGGAGTAGGAGCAGGCTCCTCGATTTCAGCCTCAGCTAGGGCACGTCTAGTAGCTGCGCAGTTAATTTGAGTTATCAAAATTCTGGTTTGCACAATTTTTTTCAACTTCAAAAGCATAATTAACCCTTCCACATCTTCGTGCACTGAGTTGATCAGATCTTTGAATTGATGTTCCAATCCATCATACAATCGCTGCGTAGCTGTCCCAGCAGAGGATGTAGAGGCTGGGAGAGACACCGGTACCGGTGCAGGTGAAGGATGCTTGGACTCGCAATGCCTCCTAAAATTTGAAATGTGCGCTGTTTTATAGCCGCAGTGGCACGCGTGCTTTACACCCTTCGTACCCTTGTGCATCATGTTGACATGGGTGCGGAGATTTGTGGTTTTCTTCGTTGTATACGAACAAGAGGGGCAAATGTGCAGTGGCATTTTTTAAACCTAAAATTATTTTATTCAATTCTAAAATTACTTACTAAATAAGCTAATAAATAACTTACTAATAAACTTATAAATAAACTTATAAATAAACTTATAAATAAACTTATTAATAAACTTATGTATTTATAATCTTATTTATTACTTATTTATTATTTATATACAGTATTAATGATTAATTATATTATAATAATAATAAATTAATTTTAGATATGATTATTTATTAAATATAAAATTATATATATACCTATTAATTTCTTGGTGGGTAAGGCGCATTCATATGATAGTGCAGAAGTGACTATTTAACGAAATGAGCACGCATACGACAAAGTGAGACAGAGTGCTTGCTACGCAAAATACACTACTGCTATGGCCTCACAAAACTCAGCGCAAATATGAGTTAGTTTCAAACATTAACGTATTTATGCAAATATATCGATTTTCGATACTTTAAATCGGTACAAAGAAAGAGAAAGCGAAAGCGGCAAAGTGTACAAACAAAGCAAAAGTTAAAACAAAAATAATTTAAAATTTCAATTTGTTGGAGATTTTCGTTTCCATTGTTACCTCTATAGCGTCTAGCCAAACATTTTATTTGTGTCATTGTATTTATTAAAATGATAGACGAAGTGCAAGCTGAAGCCAATGGTACTGCTACCTTTGCTCAAGGAAAGGTCAAGGAAAGTCACCTGTCTGACTTGGTGCAGGAGTTTAGCCAGCAGTGCGGCATTTCTAAGACGACCATCTTCGAGATGTGAGTATACATATGTATATGCGCTTCAGTTCTTGTAGCTAGAATGCTCACTGTCTCTTTGTGAAGGTGATAAAAGTGACGACATTGCTGCGCTTCAGTCGAAATATGACCACTCTTACTTCGTATACGCGAGATTTGCGGCACAGCTTCATAATCAAATCGAACAGGCCTTAGCTCAACGTGGACAGCTCCCAGCATCCAAAGACTCCAATTTATCTTCATGCGACAATCCGACTCTTACTTCAGTTGAGAATATTCCTTCAAAAGTCGGCACTGTATTCGCAGAACATGTTGCCAATAAACGGTTGCTAGTAAATAGCCATTTGAAAAACCTATTCAACCTTAAAAGCGTGCCGTTTGAAACAGGTCCTGCTCTAAGAAAACTCCATAACACGATTCGAGGGTGCTTGACGGGACTCCAACACTGCAATGTAAAAATCGACAGCTGGGACTGTATACTGGTCTTTCTTTGTTCTACCAAACTTCCAATGCTTACACTGTCTTTATGGGAACAGTCTTTGACGAAAAAGATGGAAATTCCTTCATGGGAGCAGATGGATAACTTCTTAAGCGAGCGATGTCGCGTCTTAGAGGCCATTGAAATCATAAGGCCATGTGCAAACTTTCAAGATCAATCCAAATCACGGAAGATTCCAAAAACCTGCAAACTGTGTGATAAAGAGAATCATCCAATACGCTTATATCCCAGCTTTATCCACTTGCTGGTCAAAGAAAGAACGAAATTCATCCGACAGCAAAAGTTATGCCTTTATTGTTTTGCGAAAGGGCATAAACTACGAGAGTGTACAAGTGTACACAATTGCAAAACGTGCAAGGGTCGCCACAACACGCTGCTCCATCGTGGTGAAACTTCTCTTTAGAGCCTTTCCAACGTTTATAATCCCCAACCAAGAAACCCAGAAATTCAATCCTTCTATATCCAGTTCCACAATTAATCCGTTCCGCCTTTTATGTTCCCAGAGTACCCTTGCTGGATTCAAGTAGGCCCTCCAGAAACGCCAGCCAATAAAAGCAGATGCACTCGAGGTATACAGTCCTACCGCTGCCGAGTCTGCCGAGGCATCCATACGCTCAAGAAGAGCAAACGACTCCTCCGGTTGGGCGAAGGAAAACGGAGAAAATTCGAGGAGCTCATTAACGCATTCATCGTAAAGGCATTCCGCCTGCTTCCTGCCGACTATCCGCAATGCTGTCCCTCAATGAAGTTGTACAATGAAATATCTTTGTAAACAAATATTATTATCTGTCTTAAAAAAATACCTTTAGCAATCAACGTCATCCATACCTGAATATATACACACTGAAATATACAAATATAGGAACAACGATTCATCAATTCATTTGGCATTCGATGGGTTTGCTCTATTGGCGATTGCAATTTGCGCTATTGCCAAAAAGAACACACAAAAAAACAAACAAATTTATATTCAGTTTCCATTTTGGCCGCTCAACACAACATTATGTCATTGCCTAGGTATAGGACTATTATAAAAATAGCAAAAATAATGTCAGACAAAACGACCCTCCGAAAGGTGAACAAGAACCAACAAATTGCGCCATGGTCTACTTTCGGATGGTGATGCTTGCCTTCTTTCTATGTAAGAACGATGATAGACGTGGGCGTCTGGGTCAAGTTCAGTTGAGATTTACAATTCAAAGTTCAATGCTTTGCCAAGATACAAATAAAAACAATCAAATATGTAACACTTTTAGTTTGTTTGTTAACATAAGAATAAATTGACTGTCAGCTGTCCTAAATTTCTAGATATTCTCGCGACGCCAACACTGAGTCATAGTATTCAGATGCAGCATTTCACCACTGAAAGAAATTTGTTGATTTGAATTGGGAACAGCGGATGAAAAGGTTCTAAAATGTTATCTATAGGATATCTATACACATAAAAGTAAAAGTATATTTGTTTGTATGTATGTTAAGTCCTTATAAGCGCTTAACCGATCTTTACAAAATGTTCACAGTATGTTACAAATTAAATTAAAATATTTTGTAAAAATTATTATAAGAGTATTTACGAAAGCGCATTCACGCACAAATAGTTAAAAGGATTTCGATGAAACTTGGCAAACAGTTAGATAAATAAACAGATAGCCTGGAAAGTCCAGATGGTCAATAATGGTCAAAAAAACCGCGATATTTGCAAAGTTATTTTAAAAGTATTTATTAATGCGCTTGATCATTAGAAGACAATGTAGGAGTTGGTAAATAAAAGGTATTGATTCAATGGTAAAAAAAAATCGCAAAATTCGCAAATTTTCATAGGGCCTAAAATTATAATTAAGATTGGACAAATGAAAATTTAAGAGGCATCTATCAGAAGTGCAGACCAAAATCCGCGGAATTTGGGGAAATATTCATTTGAATATGAAATTAAAGGTGCACATTTAACAATTTAGCGAAATTTGCCAATTATGAGACAATAAAAAAAGTTTCCAAACTTCTCATTTGAGTTTGGATTAATAAAGGCGCTAAGATTGCACTAGTTTAAAAAAATAAAAAAATTACTGACCCATTTCAACTTAAAAATTTTTTTTTGTATACTTTCGAATGTTGATCTCAAAAATCGATTTCAAAAAAATTTTCAGGGCTCCGTTGTTTTGAATATTAATTTTTTTTACTAAGAAAATAAGGTATTGGTGAGGCAAATCGTGTTGCACGTACCGTAGAGGGATAAAATTGAGTAGAGGAACTAACAGTCAAATTTGAGTTTTACAAAAATTAATTTTGTATTTTTTTCATTTCTTGGTCAATTTATGAAGTGAATGAAAAGCCAAAACAAAAATAGTAATGAAGAACGGAACTAAACTCGAAGCAAACGAAAATTAATTTTTAAATAATCGCAAAAATACCCGATTTTTTTTCTGATTTTCTTCGTAGAAGTGCGATTCTTAAGTAAAAAAATAAAAAAAAATTGTCTGTGTTGAGTCTCTGTTGAATAGATGTGATTGCAGACTTTAAGATATCCGTTAGTTTTAGTACTTTTTATCAATGGAAAACACTCACACAAAATTTCCAATATTTATGGATTTGCTAAATTTAAACTTTTATATAGCAATCGTTAACCAATCATACGTTTGGTTCGATTTCTTCTCAGAGAACGTGATTGTCAAATTTTCCAATCCCAATCGGCAATCACTTTATTCAGCATGTAAAATCGGAAATCATAAATCACAAATCGTAAATCGTAATTATCTGCTGAATACGCCCATTGTTTTACGTTATTACTGGCAGCTCAATTACCTTTCTATTCATATCTTGCTTGACTCTATCTGACAATTATAAAGTGAGTTATGTCTTAAAATGTACAATCACCTACCAAAAAAATGAAAAAAACAGAGCCATGAAAAAATTATTGAAATCGATTTTTGAGATCACCATTCCAAAGTACACTAAATAAAATTTTTTATTTTTGGCTCAAAACTAGTGTTATTATTCACCGTCTTTACGGGCCTGCAAACAGAAGGAGTAGACCAAGTGGTCCAGAAAATCGCGCTCTTTGCAAATTTTTTTGAAATTACCTACGATAATAATTAAGATGGTTCAGATGGTAATTGAAGGCACGGATTTAAAAGGGGTGTAGATTATGAAAATTTTATGGCAATGTAGATGGATGAATACGAAATGTAGATCAAACAAATATGACCTAAGATTATTTTGAAGAATTAATGGAAAAATTCCGAAACTTCAAAATTGGACTATAAGCTTAGACTTTTCGCGAAATTTGCAAGTTTTTATGAATTTTGAGAATAATAAAGATTTGATAGTTGGCAATCTTAGACCCGTAAATGGTTAGATCAAACTGACTATACCTAAAGAATCAGGAAACACACAACATTTTATGATTAGTTCAAATAATGATGAATAATAATGAAGAGTTAATAGTTGGCAATTAAAGACTGGTAAATGGGAGTTCTCGGTCAATCGGTTTAGTCGTAAAGTCGGATAAATAGAAGGTGTAGATTAAACGGACCAAAAAATTGCGAAGTCTTAAAAATCTTTTTATGAGTTTAGATTATGATGAAGATTGAATTAATGCCTCAGCTTTCGTTTGGAGTATAAATTTCTAAGGGGACAGTAGCAATGCTCGCCGGGTATATTATATCCCAACGACTGCTGGATAGATTTTGAAGATCTTTGATATGTTAAATTTGTTTCCGCCTCGTGCAGCAGATTGCAAAATTGTATATGCTTAGATTATCATCAAGACTTAAGAGTTGGCATTTGTCGACTGGTAAATGCCAATCTGTTAAAAAAAAAGCGAAATTTGTTTAATTTTATTATAAGTTTAGGTTTCTCATGATGACGGGTAAGTAAGACAATATGAGTTTGAATTTTCATAAAAACGATAAATTGACTGTGATTAATGAATACGGGTAAACAGACAGATATCGAAGGTTCAAAAAAATGGCGAAAATTACTGTCTAATGGATAAATGGTAAAGATAGAAAGGTCTACAATTTCACGAAATTTAAAATTAAGTTTAGATTATCATAAAGATATTTTATAGATAGAGTGGGAGATGTTGGGGCCAGTACAAGTAAGCGAAGGTCGCTGATGATATGGTAGATGTACCATTGAAACAGCTGTACGACCACAACACCTAAATTAATTATTGAAAAGTTGTTAAAGTTGCTTGTGCTTAGTTTAGATATAACTTCACTACCCTCGCTCAGGAAACACTATTTTCAAAATAGCAACATTTAAAACGGAATTTTTGGGGCTTGGTTTTAGCACAAAACTAATGTTTTTATGAAATCCTAGAGCTTAAATTGCTCGCCACTCACCTTGTAGCTGCAATATAGTCATTTGATATTCTGCTAGCTTCTCATCGATGTAGTCCTGCGATTGATTCGCAATAATATCGGCAGTCGATGGACCAAATTCCTCTTCATCATCATAAATCACATAGGATTTAGGTTGCGGAGGTTCCAACGGTACGCCTACGAAATCGACGAGATCCTGTCCGTGTTGTCTCGGTTGCGGTGGGATAGCTGGTGGTGCTTGCTGCATATATTGTGGCGGCGGTGCCGGCTGTGGATATTGATGGGATTGTTGCGAGAGCGGTGTCTGTCGATTGCTGTACATAAAGTCCGAGCTTGGTGTTTGGCAGACAATAGGCGATGGTGTGGGTGATAGCTGAAAGGAGCTGGTGGGTGCTCCATAAGAGTTCTGATGCTGCAATGGCGCTGGTCGAAAGGGCCGTGGAGCTGGAGATACGCCACCATAGTAGGATCCAGGTTGATACGGTGCCGGGGATTGATTGCCACCCGGCCATTGTGGACGCGGATGTGGCATTTGATTGCTGCCACGTTGACCACGCATTTGGTGCTGAGCCAGCGGTGCCGGTGACATGGCATGCCGTGGTCCAGAGATAATGGGCGGTGGACTTGGAGCCGTTGTCCATGGCGAAGGTGGACGATACAGAAAGGAAGAGGGCGATGGTGAGGCGGGATTATGCGCACGTGGATTCCAGCCACGCGGCCCCTGGCCATACGGCGGCTGCCCGGACATGATTTAAACACACACACAGCTTGTTTTCAGACCTAGATTCTTGATTTTCTTTTTGGATGGGTTGGGTTCAATTAAAGACTTTGGCACAAGGTATGCAATTTTTCTATTTTTTGTTGAATTAATTTAACATATTACACTGTGGAAAATCATTGGATATTAATTTGGTAAAAAAGATGGGCTAAGTACGTATTTTATGTTAAAACATTGGAAGAGTAGGGAAATTTTTAAAATATTTGTGATCCTAAGACATTCCTCAATTTTGTACTGTGCATTGAAAAACTTTTCACAACAATTAATCATCATTTGCTCATTAGCCAAAACAATCACCTGAACGTCCAACCCAATTATGTCAATTGAGGGAAAAACCGAAATAAATCATGACCTATTCAAAACCATAATACAATTTCACCAGCCACAGCCACTTTACGCACAAATTCGATTCTATTTTCAAGCGGAAGTGGCATAAACATTCATTTCGCTGTCTTTATTTTTCCGTTCCTTCTTTAAATATGGCGCTGACGCCATCGACAATAATGCTTGGCTGCTTTCAAGTTCCAAAATGTTTGCAAGCGTTGAAAACATTTATTTGCTTTAAGTGTCTCATATATTTGAAGAAATATATTTTTTAGTGGCAGATAATTTACAATGCATAAAAAAATATTAAAATTGGAGAGAGAGAGAGAGAGGCAGGATTGCTTGCGATTAGCTGCTGTCAAATTTTTGAAGGTCTCCGTAGGAGATGAGATATGATATACGATTTGTTGGGGATTTTGTACTAGACGGAAATTATGCGAAAAAAATAGGAGGGAAAGCAATGACCTTCAATTTCATTTGGACATTGTTGAAAAAACATTTAAAGCGTGTGCACTTTAAGCGAATATACTAAAAAACTAAACATGTTTCTTAATTTTTTACTAATACTAATACACTGCAAGAAATTTGTTGATAAGTAAAAATATTGGAATGGTTTTTTACATTTTAGATGAGTAAAATGTGTTGAATGACAAGGCGGAAACTGAGATGTAAATTATAATTACACAAGTTTAGAAAAAAGGCCAACTTTTGCAATACAGAACTTTGAACCGTTCCTTATGTATTTTTGGCCGCTGAACTCAGATAAATTGTCCGTTTTCTTCCAGCACGTCAGGTTCACGAGATATTTGCATAAACGTGTGTTTAGAGAGGTACCCTTACATTTGTTGGTCGTGTGGCCACATTAAGTGTCCTGTTCGAACCAACTTTGTTTTAATGTAAGCTGCATTGAATGAGGTTACAGAAAAACCAAACACGAAGTTTTGATTTTGCTGATAAGGTACCAATTTTTGGATTTGAACATTAAAAATGTGGTTATTTTTTGAAAAAATCTATTTTTTTGCAAGTTTAAGAAATTCTGTAAATTTTTCCGCTAATATTAAAAATCTTAGAAAAAAATAGTTGGTAGTCCTTTGTTTCTTCTTATTTCAATTATTTTCAGTTTTCCAATATCATTGCGCTTTTAGAAGGAACGGTTGCAAAGTTCTCTGTTGCAAAAAATGGCCTTTTTTTGTAAACTTGTGTTTTTTTATCAGTTTTTAAAAACAACGTTATTTGGTGACTAAAAAAATTATAGTAATTTCCGTTCCACTGTGTTTAACTACTTTAAAATCGTTATGATAATTTGACTTATTGATTTTCAAGCTTTGATAGCGAATCCTTTGTGGTATTCCTATCAGTGATTTGGTATTTAATTAGGTTTCGTGAAAGGAAATCTAAATCAGATGACAGAACGACCCTTTTTGCGCACTGATTTGATTTAGATTTCGCGAACAGTGCCGAACATGCCGATAGAAAGAATGAAAACTTTTTTCTAAGCTTTACAAATAATATTTTTTGGCTGAATATGTAGAATTAGTATGTACGCAATTTGACACAGTTGAACTACATTTATTTTGTATTTGTTAATGTAGAATTGGATTATGTAATTTGGTTGTTCTTAAAAGGAAAGATGAAATTGTAAAAGAAATTTTTGATGTAAAACATTATCGGAGAACTGTGCAGATTTGAAGTACCGAACATCTTTGCCTAAAATACATTAAATATATAATTATTTAATTACTAAAACTTAAAATGCAGAAACTTGCAACGTTGTCCATGCTGAAATAACATAACAGCAGAGTTTTCGAAAAGAACGGTCAGACTTGCAAGCAAAACCAAGGCTGCAAACCGGTCCTGAACCGAATCCCTTAGAACCTGTTCGGTTCGGGTTCTTTGTGTCTGACGAACCGGACCATGAACCGAACCCCTAATCGTTTTGACTACTCGAACCGAACAACTTTTTCGAAAAATTAGGTTCGGTTCAACAAATTAAGTAAGGTTTTTCAACGACACATACAATCTGACTATCATTTAAGAAGTTCTCCAATCCTACAACAATTTTTTAGGTCAGACTTGCACTATCACCGTCGTTATGGAGCAGCACAACGTTTAAAAGACAACTAGAGAGCATTAAAGGATGCTACTATGAAGAATGTAATGTTGATAAAGGTTGCTCAGGTGCATCAAAAGAAATTCTTGATTTGGACGATGACCAAGTTAACTTAATATATTTCCTGAAGGACTCTATAATGACAGCTTGTTGTGGTGCACACACTTTAAGTATAGTACTTAACAATATTTTGAACGAAGTTTAGTTTGATATTAGTAGAGCACACTTCTCCGTACTCACAATATATGAAAGAAAAATTTAATAAACTTGTGATAGACTATGTGACGCGATGAAACTCGGTTGAGTTTAGGTTTACAAAATGCGTGAACGTCTACTATCTTTTGATTGTTGAATTCAGAGTTCTTTGCGGAGAAGAGTAGTTTCTTAAAGATAGAAAGTAATAAACAAATTTGAAATATCAAATCTGTAAATGAAGTTATAGATTCCTAAACTATTGTCCAACACATCGACAAATGTTGTAAAATTTTGAAAAGGTGAAAAAACTAGGACTTATTTTGAAAAAATGTTCAAGCGAATCAAGGTTGGAAACAAAACCTTGCGTTCAGGGGATCCGAGAAACGTTCCTTGATCGAACCATCAGCAAAATTTAAGAGGTTTGCAGTCTTAAGCAAAACGAATTGAAATCTAAATCAGCCGCAAACCTGACTTCGTTAAATCTTTTAGTATGACTTTTATTAGCTGCTGATCGATTAAATCTAAATCAAATCGAAATCACATTAAGGAATACCACTTTTGATTGAAGGAAGGATTTGCCCGTTACCCTGTACCTGCTAGCTGATAACTTTTGAATTTGACTCTCAATATCTTTGTAAAGTGCTACCCTGAGTTTCCCAGCGTTAGCCCCCGGGGGCCGAACTTATTTAGCAGTTCACAGTCATAAGACCCAAATACTTTTGGAAGTCGTCCCTCATTGAGTGTCATACTACGTTTATACGCCAGCTATTTGCAAATAGAAATAATTTGTAAATAACTAACTTACCGTTTATACGCTAAATACTGTACGTGAGGATCTGGTTGAAATGAAAATTAGTGTTGCCTGGTTGGCAGAACTGAATAGCTTGTAACATTGATATGAAAATCATCCTGCCATCCGCCGTGGTCCAATTGCAACGCTTGTTTTCAGTTTTTATTTTGAACATTTCCAATTGCAACGCTTGTTTTCAGTTTTTATTTTGAACATTTCACCTTTCACCTCCTTCGCCAGCAATCGATATAATATCAATAATAATATTGCAGGACTACCATATAGTTGGAAACAACAAAATCACTGAAAAGAGTGGCAACGTCTAGAACACTAATTCCAAATAAGTCTACTAATCAGTAATTGTTTTCTTGACATAGCTGTTTGCAAATTGAAATTAACTGAGCGTTTATAAATCAAAATTTGTTAATTACAAAAATGTTATTTGCAAATAAGACGTTCGTATAAACGTAGTATCAGAGAATCATTCGCATGAAGCTTAAATTTACACATATTATTTCTGTTTCGTGAGTTTATTCGTTCAATTTGTAAATTTAAATAATATTGTCTTTACAGTTTGTCACTCCTTTTATGTCGAAACGTAAAGCAGCTGATATAACTACACAATTTCCGTCCTCTCTGTTTGGGGAACGCTGTCCTTAAACAGCGATGGGATATCATTATTGGGCCTACAACACTATGCAAGCATCTACACTCAAAAAAAAAAATCAATCCATATGGGATCAAATCAATCCCAAGCGGTAATGAAAACAACGTAATCCCGGATATGATTGACCCGATCTGAAAAAGATTGAGTTGATCCGACTTTTTCAACCGAAGAAGGATTACATATATCACGGGGTAATCCTAGAAAGATTGAATTGTGCAAAAGCCAATTGAATCCCAAAACTGGATCATTTTATGCCTGTTCTAGATTAACTTATGCTCGAATGTAGATTGATTGATCTCAGGATGATTACTTCTCTTTCCTCGCATGCCATTTGCCATAGGACTCCTCATACACTTCAAAGACCACCACATCAGTTTTGGGTATTTAGATTTCTGAAAAAACAAAGACTCGAACACACGACAATTCGCACTAACAGGAGAACGGCCTATCGCACACCACCATACCGTTTGTTTCGCTGTCTGGAGGCTACTTATATTTCTCGCTCTCGTTCTCTATTTATGGGATGTGATCTCGAAAGGGATGTGTAATCACTTTGGTGTCGCTCAAAAGATTGAATTGTGTAGAATATCCCGTAAATCGAGATTGAATTTTCAAGCTCGTGCCGGGCTTACTCCAAGATTTAAAAGATTGAAAATATCTCGACGTTTTTTTCTTGTAAAGCAGCCATTGCCCTGGGGGACGAACATATGCGCCAATTCACACCGAATGACCTTAAGCCTGAGGTGGCCATTAACAGCTCGCACGAGCCGAAGTCAGTCGTGTTTTTTAGGCGATCACCAGCCGAACTTATGGTTGTGTGAATCGGTGAACACTAAATTGCAACCTTGCAGAGAAATTGTCAACTAGTAACAAAAAAAATCCTGTCCACTAAGTGTAGGACTGGAATAAAAATAGAACTTGGGTTGTCAGTTTTCCACACTACTCCGTAAACTAAACCTTCTGTACTCTAATCCTCTTCCCCATCCTATTGCTGACACTTGACTTTTCGATAACATAGCGAAAGTAAATCTAGCATTTAAGCGGAAAAAACCTAACCTAGTGACCACATTTGTAGCACATTTTTACCCAAACATCATCTCTTATGAGAAAATACATACCAAAAAATGTTAACTGTTCTAAATTAACATTTGATTTTTAAGTAATTGAAGTAATAAATTTATAAATATAACAAAAAAACCATAATAAAATAGAAGAAGTAATTTTAAATTAACATCTATTAAACCGAATTTACCCATATTGTATGTTAAACATTATCTTTAACAGTCCGAAGAATCACTATTTTACAGTGCTCTCCAATTGTCATGGTTATTTTTGGGCAACGTTCAAACTTTTCCTAAGAAAACAATCAGTTTTCTTTCTGAATTTAAGGGAAATTGGAAACCTAAGTTTAAGCTAAATAGATTAACAACTCATGTTCTAAGTTGTAGGATCAAAAAATTGAAAAAGTTTTTCGTGCAGTTGTATTTGTGCCTTGTGAAAGCGTACCAGCGGACTTTGAATTCTTTGGCAGCGATGCATTGCGATGGGCTTAATGAAAACTTGCAGGCCGATCGCTATTCGGGGGAAACCCCCCAGAATAACACAACAATAAAAACTAAGGCAAATTGATTCGCATAAATTTCCTTTTTTTGAATGCAAACGCTTCCTATTAAGCGTATTACGGATTTTCACTGTTGATGTTGTTGCAGCGACTTTCCATTAGATAATGTTGCTAGTCCTTGTTATAGAGTAGTTAAATGTCCGATATCATTTTACTAAGAATGGATTTTTGATCAAATTCTTCTCTTTACTGATTATTAGTTTCAACTCTTTATCAAATACTTTCTCCTACAATTCCAATGTTTCACATATACAATGTTAACTGTACGAAATTTCACTATATCAGAATTTATTTTGGCACAAATTTCCACAATATTTTTTAATTTGTCATCAGTTTTGGCATTTTATTAGATTTTCCAGTTCGACACAAGGAATTTGCACAGTGTAGGCGTTGTGTTTTAGATCAGATCACAGAGTTTCGTCCCACCCCACACTAAATAGCGCACGTCCCGCGCGCACAGCGGTAGCACAGGCATCATCATCATGCAGACTTTTCACTTTTGTGGCGGCGATGGCAGTGGTGAGTGCGCCGGGGCTTTCTCGAATTATTCAAAAATAGAAATGAACTCAGTTCGTTAAACTTTTGCTCGAAGGAAAGATGATGCAGCATGCTTCACTTTGTTCCCCATCCTCCGAAATTTTCCAAAATATTAATTGTTGGAAGTTTTAGAACCAAATTGGATGGCACACGATTTGTCAAATGGAAAACGTGGTTTTCCACGTTTTTCGAGCACACGACGTAGATTACATAATCCGTGAAAATTTTTGGCACAAAATTTAAATCTTTAATTATATTTTAAATTGAGAACCAACCATATTTTATTAAGATAATTTTGAATTGATTTGAAATTAGAATTCTATAACTGAACAATTCCAATTTCAATTTATATATATAACTTGATATATATATGTGTATATATATGTATAGATAGCTATGGCAGAAGACTGTGAAAAACTTTGTAGAGGAAAAACCGAGAACAACACTCGACGAGCACGAAACACTAACTGAATGGCCGCCAGGAGACAGAACATTTTCATTGCGTCTGCGGCTGATCTTGGGGGAAATTAGTTGGGTGCGCACGACGCACTCAATGTACTTTTCCCCCAACATCTCCACTCATGTTCTCCGACTATTGCCGGTAAAAGACATTTCTTTGTGCGGCGCATGCTCCAGGGGAAGAATTTCGCTCTTCTCGCTGTTTTGTTTATATTCTTCACATTCTAAATAAAATGTAGCGACAAAACAAAATGTGCAAAAACTAGAAATTGAAACGAACCGATGAGAGGAACTAGAATAAGCAATACGAAAAACATCATCGACGGCGTGCGAATAGGAAAACAATTCTCTTTGGTGTTTTCTGCTGAGGTCTTAAATTAATAGAGAGGGAAAATCGGTACATGTTTCAAAACAAGTTTTGAAGTGTGAATCGTTAAGCTAAGCCTAATGCGGCGGTAAATAGAATATGCAAATTGAAATATACTGTGCCAGTGGATGCCAACAGAACGAACACAAGTCGCTTATCATACGGTCCTGCAATAAGGCGCAGAAGCATGGGCAATGAAAAATTCTTTGGAGTATTTATGGACGTTTAAAAGTTGGCGATGCTTTTCGCATTCGAACTGTATAAGCTCGCTACGCTGGTAAGGACCAGGGACCGTAACAGGTACAATTTTTATTTTAAAAGTCCGTACATTAACTGTTATTAAGTGATTTTTATTTAAAGGTCCGAAATTAACAAAATCCATCGCCATTCAGTTTCATGAGACCACATCGGGCTTTAAAAATCCATGTAATCCATGGAGCAATTAGTATTAGAGAAAATTGGCGCTGCCTTTCAATTTCTGATCAATTTATATTTCTGATCAATTTCTGATCGATTTCTATTTCTGAACAATTTATATTTCTGCTCAATTTCTGATCAATTTCTGGTCAATTTCTGATCAATTTCTGAACAATTTCTGATTAATTTCTGATCGATTTCTATTTCTGCTAAATTTCTGATAAATTTTAATTTCTGCTCAATTTCTGATTAATTTCTATTTCTGATCAATTTCCATTTCTGATCAATTTCTAATCCATATCTGATCGATTTCTATTTCTGATCAGTTCCTGATCAATTTCTGATTAATTTCTATTTCTGATCAATTTCCATTTCTGATCAATTTCTAATCCATATCTGATCGATTTCTATTTCTGATCAGTTCCTGATTAATTTCTATTTCTGATCAATTTCTATATCTGATCAATTTCTATTTCTGATCAATTTCTGATAAATTTCTAATCCATTTCTGATCAATTTTTGGCCAATTTCTGATCAATTTCTAATCCATTTCTGATCAATTTCTGGTCAATTTCTGATCAATTTCTGGTCAATTTCTGATCAATTTCTGATCAATTTCTATTTCTGATAAATTTCTGATCATAATCGATAGTGGCCAAAAAGATACTTTATAGTGCCAGTAGGAAATCCCAGCGGCGCAGAGGTGAATGAGGCTGATCCAAAGTATGCATCGCAGTGGGTGCCCACGTAATGGGAATTTCTCGCTACGTTTCGAATGCAACGTTGTGTGTAGAGAAGTTTAACTTCGGGTCGAGTTGTTGCTCGTGGATATATAACAGTTGTGTCAATCGACTTTTGAAAAAGGCACCTCGGTCGGCAAAGTGCCAACTGCTTACATTCTTAATTATGATTTTGTCGCCAGTTCTCCCATATGCCTAATAGTCAAGTGAGCTAACGTGCCGTTGTCCATGTGTTTCTGTGTTATGGGTTTCGAGTTCAATTCTTTCCTCTTCTCTCATACAAAATTTTTTTTTTAAATTTTTTAATTTTGATCCCCATTACAATCCGATACACCTAGTCTGTGGACACGCTCACAGCTAGTCCACACACAAGTTTAAAAATGGTGTATCGTCTTGTGAACTGATCGCATACTTCCCCGCCAACATTTTCTCAAATGGTATATTGAGTTGTAATCTAAAGCCGAAGTGTTTTCTGTTATACGCCCACTTTTCCGATTACATAGTATTCTGCTTTACGAACGAAAAAGGCCAAGCTTATGTAAATGTATATAGAGTAGTAACCGATTCTTGAAGGCTGCCAGCCATAAGTGAGAGCGAACAGCTGAATAATTTCTGACAGAAGCGAAGTCGACTGTTCAAAGTTTCTTTCTAATACTCATTCTCCATGGTTAGGCTTAGTACTCACCAATGAATTTGAATGAGAAACGGGCACACTGCGCTGCATTGCTTGCATTTTAATTTGTAAATAGTTTTTGATTTTAAATTTTCACGGATATTTTGAGGATATATGGAATTCAGAATTCATGGGAATTTATGCAAAATTTTACGGTTGGTCGATCGATTGTTTTGGTCGTACTGCCGGAATTTTACGAAAACTTTGCGAGACCTTTTTTAAAGGGAGTTGACACCTGTCGGAACTGACACCCGCACCTTTTTTTTTTAAATACATCACAAAATAACATTTAAAAATGCCAGAAAAACAAGCAGAGTCGGGTAACCTATAGCCTTGTTCTAAAATCCGCAGCAATTCTGAATCATTTTCATTTTTGTGTTCCAAGTTCCACGCGAAATTGCAAAAAAATCGAAAGTGCTTATAAAATTGATTACTAAAAGTCTGTCGGTGATTGACCAAAGAATGGTGATTCTTTTTAGTTTGTGATTTTAAATGGCAAAAAGTTGTCATTTACTGTTCATCCCACTAGCCAAAGGGCAAAACGTTTGAGTCCGCAAAACTCTTTCGTTTTACTTTTATCAGAACACGAATCAATTCAATTTTCTTTAAATTTTTGTCGATGTGAAATTGGTGGTTGATCAAATTATTTGTGAATGGAACTATAGTTAAAAAAAAAAATTTGCAATCATGGCTATTTAGCCAAATATTTTTTTAATTATTTGACTGTGAGAACTTAGCTTTACAAATTTAAGGAAAGTAAAGGTATTGCAAAAATAAGGCCCGCGGCCTAAAGTGGACAGAGTCATATGTGCTCCAGTTCTGGGAGCTTGTGCTTGTGCGTAGTCAAAGTGGTTCAGATTTACATATCTGCACAGTTCTCCTAAAAAGTTACAAAGTCTTACACAATTTTCCACTTTGGATCTTCCAGTGACCATGAACACATACTTAATTAATTGAATTTATCTTCGTAAAGTTGCAAACTTTTTAAAACTACAGATTCTGCCCTCATACTTTTGTTAAAGAATATTACATTAGAAAATTAGGCTATTTATTATACTTGGTGATGGTAATTTAATATATATTGAGAATTTCATTTAAAATAGAATGAAAAAATATTCAGTTAAATAATCAGCTTAAAACTTGGCGCCGATATGGATTAGGATTGAACAAAATCTATCGACTATCGTTTCGACTTATATCGATTTAGCGCCAAACAGCACACTGTTATTTTCAGGCACTTGGCAACCCTGTCTATCCAACAGCTGTTTTGTTAAAATATCAAATAAAAAAAGTTGCAAAATGGCCAGCCAACAATTAGTAAACAATTTAACCAAAATCGGACGCTGTGGCCAGAACTGGTTAAGACCTCTCGCCAATGTGCGCAACTCCAGCACGCGCAGCGATATTGACAAAGTCACACACACTGGCCAGGTGCGGTAGCGTCTCAAACAAAACTCAGTTGGACTTATGATTACGCAAACATTTGTTTTTCTATTCGAATTAAATTTCTTGGCTTGTAGGTCTTTGACAAGGATGACTACCGCAATGTGCGTTTCACCAATGCCAAACGTTATGTGAACGAAAACTGGGGCATCAAAATGATTGACGAAATGCCTCCCATTGAAAGCACGGAGCGAGTGGTCCACTGTGATGGAGGCAACGGCCCTCTGGGTCACCCCAAAGTGTATATCAATTTGGTAAGCGAGCGTGGGAAAGTGTGCCTCGAATTCAATTCACAATATCTTTTTTTGTAGGATAAACCCGGCAATCACATCTGCGGTTATTGTGGCCTGCGTTTTGTCAAAAAGGAAGGACACCATCATTAGCATTGCATAGAAAAACTGTCACTGTTGTTGGCTATAGACTAAATTGTCAGCTTAATAAAAATTAAAACTGGAAAGGCAGTTTTGTACTAATGGAATTTATGGACTTAAGGTATAAATTGGATGAGATTGTGATCCAGATGATAGAGTACTTGAGCTACAAAATGGAAATGGTTTTTTCGAATTAAAATGAACCACGGGGAACTATATCGTCGCTCTGAAAACTTTTTAATGATGGACGCTCCCACTAAATGCTTTATTTTATTAGATACCCCTTTCGACTTTAATATAAAAATCAGGAGGATCCCCGACATTTATACAAATATTTAAAGTCTCATATTTATTAATAATTCCAAGGCAGATTGCGTTTTAATGCAATTTAACGTACGAAATTTTTCGCTTAAAAAATCATCTCTGAAAACGAGGAAATGCTTGATAAATGATTTAATAGCTGAGCAGTGATTTTTTGAAGTTCAGTGAGGTCAAATTAACAGTTTGGCCTCAAATCGGACCTATTTCCGACACCTAAAATGAATAAATGAATTTTACACCAAGTAGTTTGCGGTCAACCTTCTTCAAAATATTCGCATGAATATAAACTGATGAAATGCTGTCTGTAAATAGTAACAGGTTCACTGACTGGGCTAGGGCATGATGTCTTGTTTTTCGAGCTTAAAGGTCTCTTTTCCTGCAGATCAATATCTGCTCCTTCGGCCCCTCCGCCTAGGGTGAGTAGGTTATTCTAAGGATCGTATAATCTGGCATAACCAGTTGTTTCTGGTTTTCTTTGATCCTTGGGCCAACCGTGTAAACATAGCCGTCAATTGTTCGCAGTGAAATCCGAAATTTTGTATACCCTTGGAGAGGTTATATTAAAATTGTCGGATGTTTGTAACGCATAGAAGGAAGCATCTCCGACCACATAAAGTATATATATTCTTGATCAGCATGACGAGCTGAGTTGATATAGCCATGTCCGTCGGTCCGTCTGTTTCTATGCTTTCTCCTCCGTCAGTTTAAAAGCTATCTTAACCAAACTTTGCACGTAGTCTTTTGGTACAAATGCGCAGTACATTTATCGGAATCGGCCGGATCGGATGACTATATCGCATAGCTGCCATAGAAACGATCGGTCGAAAAAGTAGTTCTAGTGAGAAAAACTTTTTTGTCTTCAACGCAATCGTCCCCAAACCTCGTATGTATAAGTTTTCTATGCCTCCACATAAATTCACCAAGTTTTATGAAAATCAGACAACTATAAATTATAGCTGCCATACAAAAGATAGTTTTGAAAAAACGTCTTAGTAGGATAAACTATTTTGTTTTCAATGCTATCGCTCCCAAACTTGTTACTGGTCAATATTATATGCTAACACACAATTCTGCCAAGTTTGATTCAAAGCGGATGACTATAGCATATAGCTGCCATTGAAACGATCGGTCGAAAAAGTAGTTCTAGTGAGAAAGTCACTATATTATTATTAAAGTTGAAGTCACGACACTGTTATCGATGATATCTCCTCTCTAGCTTTAAGTTGTTGTAATCCCTAGCGTCACTTATGTTAGCACGCCATTATTGTGAAGAACGAAATAAAGATAATTTAAAAGACTATATACGAATTGAGACACAAAAGTGGTGTCAGAAGTGGGATAAGTGGCTAGCAACGCAGAACTTTCCAGGATCATTGATTCACTTGCAGGACGCCAAAAGCGGAGAGGATGCCACAGTAAAAGACTGTTTCACTCGATTTGACTGGGTACTTGAATTGAGCAAGATACCTTCTTATGAGTAGGGGAGAATGGAGGGTTGTGATCATAGTTTTGTTTTTCGAACATAACTTCGCCAAAAGTCAATATTTCGTTCTGTAAATTTTGAATTTTAGTTAGAAGATGCACAAAACTTTCCTCATCATTCAGGCCTGTTCCGAATTCCGAAAACGAGTGGAATTGTCGCAAATCGAGTTGATTGCTGTTCCGAATTCCGCAAATCGATCAGAATTGTCGTTTTCAAAAGTTGTGCTGCAGAGTCAGCGGAATAAAAAGTAATTGCTATTAAAAGCATTAAAATAAATTCCCAAAATTATAAACCAATTAATTTAATAATGTTGAACATTTTTAAAATCGTTTAGCATCTGTACTTTAAAAGTTTACAGTTAAAGTGTATTTTTAAATCATTTTTTTTATAAACATCTATAAAATATTGCGTGAAAAGCAAAACCGAGCGGTCGTTTTCAAACCGAGCTGTTCTAAATTCCACTTTACGTTTTAGTCGAATTCAATCTTCAATCGATAGCTGCTAGGGTTGCTTTATTTAAATTAATTTATTCGGTCAGCTCTTTTTCTATTTTATTTAGCTATATTTAACCATATTTGACATCACATTTTTAAATGTAACAATTAAAAACTGTTTTAAATAAAAAGTCAATTGACTTAAAGTGTAAATAAGAGCTTTGTAAATTAAAATTATAGCGATGACGCCAACTCTGGCTGCTGTCGATATACACAAACACGCGTGCAGGCCAGCCACCCAGGTTTATGAAAGCGACTCAAACCGAGTTCGAAAGTCAAACGTACCAAATCGTTCGGAATTGGGAACAGCAATAGTAAAACGATCGTTTTCGTTTCGTTTTTACTTTTTGAAAACGTTCGGAATTCGGAACAGGCCTGATTAATTAAAAAAAAAAAATATTTTTTGGAGGTTTTTTTTATTTCATATTGAAAATAAAGTGATTTTTTGACATTTGGAAAACTTGTGGGGGGTTGTGAGCCACCCATGAAAAAGTTTAAATTTCGTGTTTTTAAACAGTTATACTTTATTAAATGAAAAGATTAACAATTTTTCTCATATTATAAACAAAGAAATACATATCAATGAAAAGTGAAAATTGATTGACGGCATCAGGCTTGTTATACACTTGAAAAGTGTATTATAATTTTGCCCAGAAGTTTGCAACGCATAGAAGGAATCATCTCCGACCACATAAAGTATATATATTCTTGATCAGCGTGACGAGCTGAGTCGATTAAGCTTTGTCCGTCCGTCTGTCCGTCTGTCTGTTTCTACGCGAACTAGTCCCTCAGTTTTGAAGCTAGCGAGCTGAAATTTTGCACAGAGTCTTCTCTTGTCTGCACGCTGCTAATATGTCGGAACCGACCGGATCGGATGGCTACTTCTTGTAGCTGCCATACAAATGATCGGTCGAAAAATGGATTTTAATGAGAAAAACTGGTTTTTCTCAATATTACCGCTCTCAATCACGGTCTGGGTAATATTAAATGTTTTTAAGCTGATCTGCGAAGTTTGGTCGAAGTCGCTAACCGTTGAGACAAGCGATTTCAAGTGTATAAAAACTTCGGCACGGACGAAGTTAGCCTTGCCTTTCTCGTTTTCTTTTATATTTTAAACTGACGGAGGAGATAGCATAGAAACAGATGGACGGACAGACGTACGGACGGACAGACGGACATGGCTATATCAACTCAGCTAGTGATGCTGATCAAGAATATATATACTTTATGTGGTCGGAGATGCTTCCTTCTGTGCGTTACAAACATCCAGACAATTTCAATATACCCTCTCCAAGGGTATAAAAAATCAAATCCATCCCATATGCCAAGAAAGGAGAAAATATTCGTACATTAGTTGAAACTGGCAATGTTGAAATATTTTTATTTGTAAAACAAATTCGTTGGAATAGTTTATTTACATTTATAGCTGGATTATATCTAGCAAATTATTTGGGTAAATTTTAAAAAACTTCCCAGTTTATAGGCCTATTCGAAATCTACATTCAAGTATTATGAAAAAACATTCTAAAGCAAAGCAAATAAAACTTCTTTTGTAGTCAATTTCCTTAATGGAACTTGTTTTAATTATTGTTTTCTGCAATTGATTCATTTGTTTTGGGGACATTTCTATTTAAACATGGGTTGCTTGGGTTTGGTTAACATAAGACTAGATTCTTGGCTTTTTAAAATGCTTAATAGAAATAGAATGGAAATTGTGTTTACTCCTTCTTCTCGTGATCCTGTTCCGATTCCTCCTCGGTGACCAGACAATCACCACAGAAAATGGAATACATGATGAGTAAAAGGAAACCGAAAGGTAAACCAAAAATGACAGTAGTTAGGACGGGATTGCCCAGCCACATGTCCTTCAGGGATTTTCGCAATTCGAAAAATGCACGATTGAGGCGGACAAAGTAGGTGTCGCCGCCATAGGCGGTGGCACTCTCATTAATGATGGTCTCCAAAAACAAATGCAAAGCCTGGGGAGTCATTTGCATGGGATCATCGTCGGGTATATAATGATGTTGCGTGGAGGAATTGATGGCAATGAGATCTGTATCAATCAATCTGTAAAATAATTAAATGGAAAATGAATTGAATAAGAGGATTTCCAGGACACTTACCCAACCGAATTGAAACTTGTCGTAATAACGCATATCGCGAAACTCCAGCTCATGGCTGGCTATTTGCTGCAGTTTATCCTTCTGGACCACAGGAAAGTTCCGGTTCCGTCGCCGAAGTGAGGACGCCCTATCTGGGAAAATACTATTGAGTTTGGGTTTGAATGGTGTTCCAAAAAAAGTTTGCAGCACTTTGATAGTCATTAAATGCTTCGTTTTCGTTGTGCTTTTGCATCCATCAATAGCTGAAATTGAACAATTAGTATAAGATTTTAGTAAAGTAACTTTAATAACTTACTACTCCACTTTGGAAAGGCCGCTTGTCTTCTATCCATTTCGCTTTCGCTTCCAAAGTGGAAAAGCTGTTTCGTTCCTTTTTTGTTTTTAAATTGTGACGCACTGTTCCAGTACGCACAAATAAAATAATACAAAAATAGAAATTTTAATTTGAACCTAACGGACAGCTTCGGCGCCCTCGATCGATATCGACTAATAATCGATAGCTATCGAGTGCAACCCTACAAAGAACTCACAGCGGCGTGAGCCGAGAGCATGATACAATTATATTAGGTATGGCATTCAGAGCTTATCGAGGACTGACAGGTTTTGCTTATATCGAGAGAGAGAGAGAATAAAACAAAAAGCAAAGCACCCTTAGAATTACAAACACATAGTATATACATGACTAATAGCCTATTTCCACTATAATCACATATTTCGAGATGTACATATATATTTTTTGAGCGTTTCCATATGATATGTACATATTTTGCAGTGTCGTGAACATGTGAATGGCAAGTTGATAATTTGAATTTAAATTAATTGTGTATAACACCTTTGGACAAAATTCTACAGAGCTTAGATCAATTAAATCAACTTACATATTGCGAGACATTATTATTAATAGGACACTATGAATACTTCTCAAATTGACAAAACACAATTTCAAGCTTGACATTGTTTCACGCATTTTTTGTTTTGCTTTTATTTGTGTTTGCTAAATAAAGATAAGGACAAGTTTATTAAATTCTTGGCTTTCTCTATGCGCACCATGATTTCCATAAAAGTAGTAATCTAGCTTATCCGTTCGCTCTCACGGACACCAACACCAAATAATGTCATCTATGCCATGCCTTGTCCAGAATTCTCGTTTAAGGTTGAAATTTATGAGTGTTTTCTGGGCGTACCTTACCGCGACCAAGTTTTCCTTCCGCATGTCTGAGCAAGAATTCATATTAGTCCTGCCAAGTCACATATTTGCTTTTTAGGAACTTCTTAAAACAAATGCTTTATTTTAAAAGAAAACCATACACATTTAAAAAAAGCGCCTACCTGCGATCGCATCAGGGTTGATGTTTTGTGTTATCGATATCAAAATAGCTAGTATGGTTTTTTACAACACTGAAAACATTCCGGGTGAATGGACACATATTTTAAATATGTTCATATTTTTCCTATGGGAAATATGTTACATATTTTTAGATATGTGATAATATGTAAAAATATGTACATATTTGCTATAGTGGAAATAGGCTATAAATTTTATTAGTATTCGCTTGGCACTTTTCAAATGGCAGCTGATAAAGCCAAATCGCTGCTTGGGAGCGTTGCCGGTTGGAACACTCTAGCCGGCTAATGGCGCTGCTTCTTCGATAGAGATTTGTTCTGAATTTTGATTGTTTGGCCAATAACTGTTTGCTTTTTTGAATTTGTGCCCGTTTTTGCTAGTGAAGATTTGAATTTGTTGTGATTGTTCGCGATGCGGTGTTGGGTTAAGATCTCGGTCTGAAATGACTTGCTAGCCGGTGTCAGCCCAAAATGCAGTGCCGTAACAATATGGCTAGAGAAAGACAGAGCACACAAATTCGCGCTCTTTTCATGGGGAACCCTGTTTTACTTCATTGCCGGCCATGTAAGCTCTCTTCAGACCAGAGGCGGCGATCCACAGCAGATCCACAAGAGCCGGTGTTAGTCGTGTTTTTAAGCAAAAGCGTGCCGAACTTATGGTTGTGTGTATCGGTGAAGATTTCATTGCAAGTTAAACTACTGCAGTCTGGAGGGAGTTCTCTTGTTCACCAACACAAGAGCCTTTTTCAGTCCTCTCCATTTGGCCTCTCCCAAGCAAGCGCTTGGGAAGTCACTTGCTCACCAGAGCTCCAAGCGCAAAGGTAAGCCAGCTAAAGGAGTTAGCATCTGTAGTTATGGAGCAGTCGTGCTCCGATCTTGTTCTTGTATATAGTGTATAGCCAATCCACCCCAGAGTTCTAATACTCTACGGAGATGTCGTGGATCCCGCTTGTTATTGTATATTCTTATATCGCCAATCCTTCCAAGAGTTATAAAACTCTACGGAGTTTCCTTATCCTTAGATATCCAGTCACACCCAGAGTACGAATCCCCGACGGTAGCGCGTCATCCTACTTTCTTCACCCCTGCGGAATAGAGTACAATGTACAATTGGCTATACAGCTCCTCCAACGGGGCCAAGTCAAGCTTCTCTCAATCTCTTGGCGTGTGTGCTTTAAATTTTTCGCACAAGAGAAAGGGACCTACAGTTTAACGCCGAATCCGAACGGCAAAGTTTGAGAATTTGCTTTTTCATGGCTAGATACTTTACAGCTGGCGCCAATAGCTGGTGAAGGTGACCGTATGTGTAAAAGCAATTTTTCTAGAGAAAGATAAAAACTTTTTTTATTAGATGTTCAGAGGCGGGATCGAACCCAAGACCTCCCGCCCAACAGACCAGCACACTAACCAATGGGCCACACACGGCCGGAACAAAGTAGCCGGATTGTTTTTGTGAAAAAAAACACACATACACACGCACACAACACGCTCTCACTCTCTCTCGCATTCTGAGCGAAACAACTTATTCCACAACATTGCCTGAGCGCAACAACCGTTATGTGCCCATACAAACGTTTCATTGGCCTTTTCAGAAGATTGGTGAAAAATTTTCCAAATTTTCTTTCTTAGTGCGCGCCTGCATAACTAAACGAAGGTCTATGCCAAAAATCAGACCTGTACGATAAGCCGTTTAGGCTGTGGCTTGATAATATGTCAGTCTGTCACCATATCAGTCGGTCGTACACATTTATATATATAGACTAGCAAATATCCCGTCGCGCTTCGCTGCGCCTTCAACAGTGTAGAACCAATGCACACCCTAATCCCACCAATTTTCCACCCACTTCCCGCCCACATCCTTCCAACATCCCACCCACATACCACCCACTTCCCGTTCACTTCCCGTTCACATCCCACCCACTTAACATTCACTTACCACCCACTTGCCAACCATCTCCCGCCCACATCCCACCCACCTCCAAAACAACTTACCACCCACATCCCAGTGAGCATCCCGACGGTATTTCCAACATCGGAAAATTAAAAACAAAATAAATTCTCATTTTGACCCGAGTTTCAAGCCAATCGTATGAAAAATAGATTTTGCATTCAGAATTTTCCGGCCATTTTCCTCGTGGGTGGATTTTCCGACATTAAAAAATCACATTTCAAATTATTTCGTATTCTGTCCTTACAAACCGAGTTTTAAGCCAATCGGATGAAAGATTGTTTTTTTTTTCAAACTATTTCGTATTTCATCCACACAAACCGAGTTTGAAGACAATCGGATAAAAAATAGTTATATGCATGCAGAATTTTCCGGGAATTTCCCGACCGTCAGGTCAAATTTTCCAACTTCGGAAAATCACATTTCAATATATTTCATCCACTTTCCTTTCAAACCGAACTTTAAGCCAATCGGATGAAAATAGTTTTTTGCATGCCGAATTTTCCGGGCATTTTCCTCGTGGGTGGATTTTCCGATTGATTCATTTGTTTTGGGGGACATTCTCTAAAATAACATAAGCAAGTCTGTAAAGAGACGCCTACCCTGCAGCCGCCTTGGATCCGCATCGGACCTTCTTTCTAAATTAGAAGATATAAATGCGTAGGCAAGGTTATATTCAATTCAAGCAATCGGAGTGAAGGTTGGCCAGATTAAAAGTCAGTTCTTCAGGCTGCAGCAGGATTGTAAGCATTGTAAGATTGAGGCCCTTCAAAAAAGCCAAGCAAATTTCGCTCTGTATATCTGTTCGCTGCTTTCCGCTTTACAATTTATTTTAATTATAACAATTTCGTAAAAATAATAAAATTTACCAACATTTGAGCAGCTGAAGTTTTATTAAAAACGAAGCCAATTTGATGTTAGCATATTAAATAAATTTTTATTTTTATTTTGTTGTTTTAAGAGCTAAGAGACTCAGTTAAACGAGGACCACGAACTGGCCGTTTCCGTCGCCAAAGTGAGGACGCCCTATCTGGGAAAACACTCTTGAGTTTAAGTTTGGGTGGTGTTGGTGTTCCAAATGCTAAATGCTTCGTTGTGCTTTTGAATCCATCAATAGCTGAAATTGAACAATTAGTATAAGATTTTAGTAAAGTAACTTTCGTGCTCGCAATATATGTGAGCCTGTAGTTCGAAGTCATTCATAAAAAGAAGGTTGCAGTGCAAACATTTTTTGCTGTTCGCCACAACTCTGTTCGACTGTTCTTTCAGCTGGTAAAATTAAAAATAGTAAAGATAATAATAAATGTGTTAAAGGAAGATCAAACCTTCAAGTATAATATAAGTATAATGTACACTTGTAGCGTTAATAATAAATAAAAGAAAGAAAGACCAAACAAAAATTACCATCGTTTTAATTGAAGGGCGCAATGGACTACTAAATCCTATCAGAACGTCGTCCGCGTACTCATCATTATAGGTCATTATAGGAACCTGGGTATTGTAAATTTGCCTGTTGAACAAACACGTAAGCACGTAAGTACATAATGAACATAATAAACTTACTGCTCATGATCAGCATCGTTAGCTTCGGCATCCACATCCTCACCAGCGCCTCCTACATGATCAGCATCCATATCGGAATGCTGCTGCACCTGCACTCGCTTCGCTCTCTATTAATTCGGTCGAAGCTCGGTCAGAGTGCTGTTAGAAATAAAAATTATAAAGTGTATGCCAGCTGATTTGTTAGCTCAACTTACCGCCAAGGTGGCTGAAGATGTGGCAAATGGCTGCAATAGACAAAAACGCAACTGAATTATCTATCCCTGAATCTGTCTGAAGATGTAGATCTTACCATATCATATTCTGCAAACTCTTCCGCTGAATTTGAGTTGGTATGATTATGATCATCATCAGCATCCTGACCAGCGCCTCCTTGGCCCAAGCCTGTAAGGAAATCAGCCTCCTGACCAGAATCCTGCAGAATATTTATATTATTCAAAATTACCCGCAATTGCGTGAAATGTTAAATTTAAATGTTAAGCTCACATTTAACACACACATCGCTGCTGGCGTTGGACAATACTATTCAGAGTGGTGGTTTGAAAGTCAGTGAATGATATAAATGACTGGAGCAGAAACTCGGCGCATTCTTCGCTAGCTACAAAAATCATTGTAGCTTCGGCGCGTTCCTCCAAAATGATGAGCAATTTGCTCAATTTATGAAGCGATTCGACTTCGATGAGACTGAAAGGAATAAAATAAAATAATAAAGAATAAAGCTGGGGAAAAATGACTTATTCGCTTACTGCTGTACAATCTCAGGATCAGGAAGCTGCTTCTGCTTTTTTCACTTGGCAGTAGGGCCAACACCTGTAAGTTAGTATGCAGGTGCACTTTTTTATAGTGCGTTTTTAGATGGCTTTTCAGTTTAAAAGCGTTAACACAAAAAGTACACTTGTACGGTCGGACATTCGAATGAGTTTGCTCATGCCTTTTTAAAAAGGCTGGCGCGATGGCCACATAATTGCAAATTTTGCACTTGTACCTCTCCAAAATCAACGATGTGAAAAGCAAGTGCTCGCTTATAGAGAAAAAAGTCTGGGTTGCCACCAAAATTTTTTAGGGGTGGCACTTTCATTTTTACTCTAAACTCGCTCAAATTTAACAATAATAAAAAATTTAATAACAAAACTTAACATTTGACATGTTAAGTTTATAAAAAAAGCATTTTAATAAATCGCTAGTAAACGCGCTAGTTTAATCGCTAGTGAAATTGCTGATTCACTACAACACACCAAATTGCTCGTACTTCAGTGGTGTCACTAATTAACATTTAAATTTATTTTAAAAATTTACTATATAGCAATTTTTATGTCGAATCTGATATAAAAAAATTAGATTAGATGTTCAATAAATTTTGCTTTGATCTTTTCCAATTTGTAAATAGACTGCTGCCAATTTGAGTTGAACAAAGTGGCAACGCCGAAGCCAAAATGGAGGCAGTTCTAATGTTCGCAGTTCAACGAATAACTAAAGCACCATCCCTAACTCGCGTCTCCCATCTCTTCCAAGCTAACACTTTTGTGATTGCATTGGAGTGCGTTCTCGCGTTATTATTTCAATGTGTTATTAATGTTTAATTGTTGCCGACCTCAGCGTTTATTATACACTTGAAAAGTGCATAGAAGGAATCATCTCCGACCACATAAAGTATATATATTCTTGATCAGCGTGACGAGCTACGTCGATTAAGTTTTGTCCGTCCGTCTGTCTGTTTCTACGCGAACTAGTCCCTCAGTTTTGTAGCTATCGAGCTGAAATTTTGCTCAGAGCCTTCTTTTGTCAGCACGCTGATAATATGTCGGAACCGACCGGATCGGATGGCTACTTCTTGAAGCTGCCATACAAACGATCGGTCGAAAAATGGATTTTAATGAGAAAAACTGGGTTTTCCTCAATATTACCGCTCTCAATCACGGTCATGGGTAATATTAAATGTTTTTAAGCTGATCTGCGAAGTTTGGTCGAAGTCGCTAACCGTTGAGACAAGCGTTTTCAAGTGTATTAAAACTTCGGCACAGGCGAAGTTAGCTTTGCCTTTCTCGTTTTTCTTCTTTTTTCTTATTTTTGGATTTTGTTTTGCCCAGCTCCGACCTTTGCCGACCTCAGCGTTTATTGGAATTTGTTTTGCCCATCTCCGACCTTTGCCGATCGCAGCGTTAATTGAATTTTTTTTTACATTCTCCGTATATCTACGACCGTCTTGCCATGGAAGGAGCACATTTCAACTTCCAAGGGGAGATTATAAATCAAGTGGAGCTGTTTCCAATATTCCGGCATTTTTAAAATTTAAACCGCAATTGGAGCATTACCGAAATTATTGCGCTGTAAATAAATGAAATCATATATGTATAGATAGTATAGATAAAACAAATATCAACATTATTAATGGATAAGCGCGGGAAAAGTTTGTATGAGAAAAATATAATTTGTAGCAATTTTGAGTTAAAAGATGCTACGATTTTGACTTGTTACATAGCAATGTTCTGTAGACCGAGTCAAGAGCAACCATTTTCTTTATGTAAATAAACGAGATATGGAGATAGGGACTAGTCCTCAAGTGCTTAAAACTTCAAAGTGATATAACAAGAAATCGGCAGCTTGCCTGACCAAACCTAGACAGGGTTTTTATACTACCATCGTACCCTTTCAGAGGTGTTTTCTCTCGACGCGATCAACTTTGTTGAGTTAAAAAATGTGTCACAGTCAGAGGTCCGGAATAACTCTCAACACAAATTTTCAAAGTGTTTCTCACTGAGATAAACACAAAAATCATAAGCAATTTCTGTTTCTCACTGAGTTTTATCATTTATTATTGTGTTATTTGTGTTTTCTGTTAAAGGCCTATTTCCAGAACAAATAAAAATTTATGTCACGAAATTGCAACTTATTTATGTTGAGTGGATTGTAAGCTATAGTATGGCCACAATGTCTTAAAATACACTAAAAAATACCCAAACTGGCAGCCAATTTGTAGGGTCGCACTGATTTGTCAGCCGCTTGAATTCAAAATGTGTTTATAAAACTACAGCTTAAAGAATCTTAAAATCAGCTTACAGCTTTCAAAATAACACAATGTACCACCACAAGTGTGTGCAACTTCGTGATCCTCGGTAGAGAAAGTTTTGAGGCACTTAAAATTATAAAACATAAAAACTAATAAAAACGAGAGCGCAAGTTAAAGTCGGCTCTAACCGACTTCGATATACCCGTTACTCATGAAAAAACATGTTTAACAGTGTTCCTACGTTCCTAAGGGTGAACATCTGAAAAGTATGCAACACTTTTAGAACTCGGCTATTTTTCACATTTTTGCTCATAACTTGAGAACCGCTCATCCGATCTTTATCGTTTCTTCGGCAAGTTTATTCGTTTATTCTAATTATTAACTATCTCTAGAAGGTACGAATCGTCTATCTTTAAAACTGTAGGAGATATACGGGGGTGTCACAGAAATCTCTAGAGATTTTGGCCTTGGTTGGTTTGTAAATCGCTCGAAAAAATCCGTCGGTGTCCCAGAACTTCAAGAGATTTCATTTTCTTATTTGAAAGTCGAGTTGGAAGGTTTGTGTGGTATTTTTCTCTCAAATCTATAAACAGGGTTGTCATTTCTCGCAAAAAAATTTCCCTTCTTCTAGTTTTGAGTTAATTTGATGTTTAAATGGAATTTTTTGATTGTGTTACGTGTTTTAAGGTGCATTTTTAAATTACAATTCAAATTTAAGTCATATAGCTCAAAAATAAAATGCAAAATTTAAAAATATTTTTGCGCCAATCATTAAATGTAACTAGGCAACCCTTAGCGCTTGTTGGTACTCAGAGAGAGCCACCATGTGTAGAGAGCGCCCGCTGACGTTGAGAGCGAGTTGATAAGTCACCGTTCGGTTGGTTTTGCGAACAATTATTGAAACGCCAATTTTAATATTAAAACAATTGAAATATTTAATTCATTTGATGCAACCCATGTAGAAAAATAACGTTGTTTACATTTCCAATACCAATTTTACATATCAAAATTGTTTTAGTGGTGAATTTCGCCAAATCTCCCAACAAAACGCGAGAGGTTTAAGACCAACCGAAAGAGATTCCTGTGACACCGAGAATTGGTTTTGGGTTGGAATTTGGTTGGAAGAGATTTCTGTGACACCGCTGATAAAGTTTTTTCCGAATTGCGGGGGCGGGAGGGGGCGTGGACAAAATTTGGAATAAACTTGATCTGCCTGCAAGTATAAGAAGCATTTGTCTCATACATGTGAAACCTCTATCTCTTACCATCTCTGAGATCTAGGTGTTCATACAGACGGACGGACGGACGGACGGACAGACGGACATGGCTATATCGACTCGGCTGTTGATGCTGATCAAGAATATACATACTTTATATGGTCGGAAATGATTCCTTCTGCCGTTACATACATTTGCACGACTTTAGTATACCCTTTTACTCTACGAGTAACGGGTATAAAGAGTGTTATTTCATGTGCTATAATATTAAATTATTTGTTGGATTATTTTGGTGGGCCCTGCATTTGCTTTTAATTTGTTCGATGTTGACCGAAAAATGTGCTGCAAGTTATTTATTTTCAATTTAGTTCAGCAAATCGGCTGTTCTTGCAATCCACACAAGCTAACGATGTGGCAACGCCGTGATTATTTATTTTTGTTCTGGAAATCAGCAAAATAAATGACACTAAATAAATGGCTGATCAGCTGTTCGAAGCTGTTTGAAGCTGTTTTTTTTTTAAATGGAGTTCAACATAAAAATTTATTTTCGTGCGCATTTATTTGTTCTGGAAATAGGCCTTAACCGAAAAATGTTGAGAGAAAAATTTATCAGTTATTAAATAACACTTAAAAATATTATTTATGTTCTAAGTGTCTTTTGATAACAGTTAAGTAAAAATAAGTAAGCAAGTTAAGTGGAGTTTCTCTATTGAACTGTGCAAAATAATCCAAAATGTTTACATTTAATGGCAGACGACCATAAATAACATCGAAGTTTTCTATATCGGTATAGATTTTAAGAAGTTTTTCTGGATTATCTTCTTCTTGGCGATTGGTTGGCAAACGCTGCATTTTATCCAAATATGCACTGAATAGTGATTTACCGCCGGAATCATTGTTAATTGGTTCTTCATTTTCAATATCACTAATTTCTTGTGCTGGATATGTTGAACTATTGATATGCCCCTGAAAATATAATAATAATGAAATAATATGAATATGCAGTAAATTTGTTTTTGAAAAGGACATTACTATTATTATCTCTTACTTGGTTGATTTCAAACAAACGAAGTGCAGTTTTTTTCAAATTATGTTTTGCCGAAACCTTTTGTTCGTCTGTCAAGATTAAATTGATACGAGGGTCCATATAAATCGCAGCCAGCATTGCATCATTTTCCATTAAATTTTGCTCACGATTTTTTATATGACCTAATAATTTCTTGGCTAAAGAATTGGATGATTCTTCACACTGCAGTCTAAGTTCCATCCACAATTTAAATAAATCGCTGTTAACAAGCTGCTCCTTTATAAGTTGTTGGATTTTAGGTTTAATTGTAGAGTTTAATGTGAATAGTAATACAAAGTTAATTAATGTGCAGAGAACAAAGTTGAGTGAGAAGCGAAGCGGACATCTTCGATCGGCGGCTCTTTATCGACGACTGATATCGATAGATTATGTAGTTGCCAGAAGGGCGGCTTGGCAGTGCGTTGCCAGATGTATTTCCAACACTTCCCCTCAGATGGCACCGTACTAGTTGATTTTACGCATACCCAATGCTTCTATGCAGGACTCGTGCTTCGATGTTGACAGTCCTTTGGTTAACACGTCTGCCGGCATCTCGTTTGTCGGCATATACTTCACGCAGATATCTCCTTTCTCGACAAGATCTCTTATAAAATGGTGACGGATGTCTATGTGCTTTGTTCGCTTGTGGAACACGGGATTCTTTGTGAGTTGTCCAGATCCTTGATTGTCATTGTAGATTACGGTAGTATCGAGCGGACCCACAATCTCTCGCAAAAAACTTCTCAGATGGACACCTTCTTTCGAGGATTCGGACAGGGCCATATACTCCGCTTCTGTACTGGACAATGCTACAGTTCGCTGCTTTCGGCATTCCCAGGATATCGCCGCATTTGCCATTTTGAATGCGAAGCCTGTGAAAGATCTCCGATCGTCAATATTGGAAGCCCAGTCGGCATAGCCAACCAAGTCTTCACCACAGCGACTGTATACCAAACCGTGGTTTTGTGTGCCTTTCAAATATCGCAGCACCCTTTTAGCGGCAATCCAGTGCCGCTTACCATAATTTGCGTTGTATTGGCTCAGCAGACTTACTGCATGTGCAATATCGGGACGTGTAGATACTGCCAGCCACATCAACGCACCGACCAAACTTTGATAGGGAATGTGAGAAGCTTCGTCCTTTTCCTCTTCGGTTTTTGGGCACATGTCAACTGATAGTTTCTCACCCGTATTTAATGGTGTGCTGACTGGTTTGCAATTCTCCATGTTGAATTGCTTTAAGACATCTCTAATGTACTTCGATTGACCCATAGAGAATTCGTTCTTTTCTTTGTTTTGACGAAATTCAATCCCCAAACAGTAGTCCAATTTCCCTAAATCTTTCATTTCAAAACTACTGGACAATTCGGATTTTAGTTGGCTTAGCATTCGCTCGTCGTTTGATGCCACAATGAGGTCATCTACATACAGTGATACAATAATGATCCCGTTTCCCTCCCTCTTGATGTACATACATGGGTCAGCTGAAAGCGGTTTCAAATCCATTTCTTTGAGTTTCTGGTCGAGCTTCTTATACCATTGTCGACCACTCTGCTTTAAACCATAAAGTGCCTTCTTTAGTTTACAAACTTTATCTTGGGAGTACTTCTGCTTTTCCTTGCCAACTAATATTTTCTGGAATTCTGCAGGCACGCTGATATACAGCTCTTCCTCGATGTCTCCGTTTAAATAAGCGCTGTTGAAATCCAACTGATGCACGTCTAAGCCTAATTCAACAGCAATTGCAATTAGGGCTCGTATTGATCCAATTCGTGCCACAGGAGAAAAAGTTTCATTGTAATCAATGCCTTCTCTTTGCGTGAAACCTTTTGCTACTAAACGCGCTTTACGGCAATCCACTTCACCGTTTGGTCTGTATTTCGTTCGGAGGACCCATTTGGTTTCTATAACTTTCTGCTTTCCTTGACGCTTCACAATTTCCCAAGTTTTATTCTTCTGTAATGCTCTGTATTCTTTCATCAGAGCTTCCTTCCATTCCGAAGCATTTGGACCTTTCAGAGCTTCATTTGCTGTAAGCTCACTGCTGGTCACTGCAAGTGACGTGGTCTCAAAAAATTCATCTTCATCCTCAGACTCTGGTTCGTCTTCGGAATTAGCATGTTCGGTTGGCAATTCAAGAATTTGATTGTAAATTAATTTGGGTCGTCCAGGTTTACCTGTGAGCTGTTTTCTCGGTCTTCCTGGTCCACGTCTTATGGGTACTTGCTCATCAGTCTCTTCGGTGGGATCTTCGGCATTTTCGATTTGCTGATCATCGTCTTGTTGATCCCCAGGTGTATACTCAGCATCGATGACATCTTCCTGTTCAGCAAATTCTTCAAACTTGTATTCATCTCCAAACAAATTAGTGAAGACTACGTCACGGCTCTTCAGTACAGTTTTAGCCTCGGGGTCATACAGCCTGTATGCCTTAGCGTCGTTGCAGTATCCAATGAATATGCATCTCTTAGATTTTGGGCTAAACTTACTCTTTGAACGTTTATCGAGCGAATACACAATTTGCCCGAACGTACGTAAATGCTTGACCGTGGGAATACGATTATTCCACAATTTAAAAGGTGTTTCGCCACACAGGCTTCTGGATGGGCATCTGTTCCTTATATAGTTAGCAGTATTGACCGCTTCTGCCCAGTAACTCGGTGGTAGTGCTGCTTGTAACATCATACACCTGGCCATTTCTACGAGGGTCCTGTTTTTACGTTCGGCCGTACCATTTTGCTGAGGGGTGTATTCCACAGAATACTCGTGCTTAATACCAGCTTCAATCAAATAATTTCTGAACTCATTACTAGTGTATTCAGTACCGTTGTCTGATCTGAGCGTTTTAAGTTTCTTTCCAGTAAGCCGTTCAACATAATTTTTGTACTCCTTGAATTTTTGAAAAACTTCCGATTTGTTTTTCATGGTGTAGAGCTCACACCACCTTGAATGGTCGTCTATGAACGTCAAAAAGTATCTGCTATGTCCATTGCTGCCTACACGCATTGGACCACATACGTCACTGTGCACCAAATCCAGAATTTCTTTCGATCTGGAATTCGACGTTGGGAATGGCTTCCGGGATTGCTTCCCCTTGATGCATACTTCGCAAATTGGCAGATCTTCTTTTAAGTTTGCACCTATTCCCTGAATTTTACCCTTTTGTATGCCTTCTTTTAAATCCCTCTCATTAAGGTGGCCAAAACGTTCATGCCATACCTTAATGCTGCTTTGCTTACTGACAGCTACCTGGCTACTTTCGCTAACTTCTTCTATGTAGTACAGATCCAATTTACGACGGGCCGTAAAAACAGTTTGGCCATTTGAAGCTCTGAATACTCTAGCACTATCTTTTTCAAACAATACGTTATAGCCATGATCGCATATCTTAGACACTGACAAAAGATTTTCTCTCAAATCTGGTACATACAGAGCGTTCTCAAGGTTTGCAGAAAACCTATTGTTTGGTTTAAATGGTACCAAACCACATCCCTCAATTTCAGTTGACTCGCCATTTGCTAGCTTCACTTGGGGACATTTTGCTGCACCAACGTGGTCGAATTTCTCTTTCTGTGAGCACATATGGGATGTCGCTCCAGAATCCAAACACCAACCTTTGTACTCGAAACTGATCGAGCTTGCTGCTTCAACGTACATGCTGTTACTAGGGTTACTTTTGTCAACTTTTTGGTTCTTCGATCTACAATCAGCTGCCTTGTGACCGATTTTGCCACAATTGTAGCACTTGAACTTAAATTTCTGATTTGACTGTTTATCTTTTGGTTTGTTACCTTGGCTCTTCTTGTGTGCCAATAATGCCCCAGGCGACAACGTGGATTCACTTTTGTTTCTGTTTCGCGCCTCATATTCGTCCAACAACTTTATTTTGAGTGCGTCTGGGGATATTAAATTGTCCTGTGTTTCAATGGCAATACGAAAAGTTTCGTATTCCTCAGGCACGCTGTACAACAACAGGATCACTAACAAATCATTTATGTTCACAAGTTCCACTTCATTAATTTTGTCCACAATGTCAAAAAATTTATCAACGTGATTTCTCATATCACCCCCAGGACTCAATTTCAATAGAATTAATGATTTCAGTAGAGCAGCTTTACGAGCTGGCCCTGTGGACTGATAAATATTATGCAACTTCTGCCACACTTCGTTTGAGGTTTCGCAATTTTTGATTTGTTTTAATTCCGTGGTTGACATGGCTAAAATTAAGTCCGATTTTGCCTTTCCGTCTGCGTTACACCACTGTGCGTCATTTTGTTCCGGTTTTACACATGTACCGTTCACATATTTCCACGAATCGTTTTTTATTAACAACGCTTGCATTTGGATTTTCCAAGTATCAAAATTGTCCTTACCCAAAGGCTCTATACGTACACTCGCGACGCTCATTTTTGTGTAGTATATTTAACAATAATTTCACAATTATTTTCCTTTACTTTCTGTCACTTTTTTCGTTGTTTTTGTTGTTCTGCTACACAAGCATGAACAAGAAGGAGCTACACAAGCAACAACGAGGGCTACACAAGCACCAAGAAAAGCGACGCCGAGAAACAGGCGCGCGATCAAGAAACACTTCTTTTTCGATTTCTATGTCGCCACACAGGCGGCTGCCGTATACTTTTCGCGAATTTTCTGTCTTTGCGATTTGTCGCCACACAGGCAACTACCGTACACTTTCGCGAATTTTCTGTCTTTTCGATTTGTCGCCACACAGGCAACTACCGTACACTTTCGCGAATCTTTTCGATTTGTCGCCACACAGGCAACTACCGTACACTTTCGCGAATTTTCTGTCTTTTCGCTTTGTTGTTTTTCTCGCAAAACACAATTTCACAACGACGTAGTATTTTGTAACTTGCACTAAACGTTTTATTAACTTTCCGAATTTACTTATTCACTTGCGCATTGGGAGCGTGTTGGGCACATAACCTGTTGGATTTTAGGTTTAATTGTAGAGTTTAATGTGAATAGTAATACAAAGTTAATTAATGTGCAGAGAACAAAGTTGAGTGAGAAGCGAAGCGGACATCTTCGATCGGCGGCTCTTTATCGACGACTGATATCGATAGATTATGTAGTTGCCAGAAGGGCGGCTTGGCAGTGCGTTGCCAGATGTATTTCCAACATAAGTTTATAAGGGTAGCGTCAAATATAAGCTTGAAGGCATCTAAATACAAATCTACCCACATCCAGTCAATTTTACTGTCAATACCACTAAACTGTAGTGCAATAAACTCCCTTAATTCAAATAATGTTTTTAAAAGAATATATGTCCAATTCCACCGCGTGACGACATCGAGACATGGAATGTTTTTTTATGTGCTATTCAGGTATTCCTATGAAAGTTTACAATAAAATTATTCATTTTCATAAATTTGAAATAATCTAAAACGGATATGTTAATCTACTAACCTATATTTGCCCGTACTTTGAACTTTGACTAATATTCTACAAGCATCAATTTTTCCGGATATTTCCACTTTGATTTACGTCGTTTACACACAATTGTAGTGTGTGTGCGGCGCACCGAACAAGATAAATGTTTGATATTCCTATAGAATCAAGTTTTTCCATAAAGTTATGATAGTTTTCATCATTAGCGACTAATAGTTCATCAGATATGTCATCGTAACGGAGTTCAATGGCCTTTATCATATTTCTGCCATTATCAGAAGTTATGCTGAAAAGAGCATTTCAATAGTTAAGTTTAAACTCAAATTGTTGATTAAGAGTTCAGTTTTCTACTTGAGAAAAGATACTCAAGTCTTACCTGTATATCTGATCCAGTCTTATATCGTATTCGGTAATGGTGTCAATAATTTTTTCTTTTATGTAGAGTCCTGTATGAGATTGAAGAAGCTCCACCATCCCTAAAGTTTTTATGACAATCTCAGCTTTTTCTGATTTTGAATCAATTAATTGTAAATTGACTCCCAAAATGGATTTATCCATGACACTGGCAACATCTATTTTCAATGCCACAAGTTTTCCCTTTGCCAATTTTTTGATTGCAGATTTAATATTTTCAGTCTCTTTGTTAACATAATTCATAATGTTGTCCGACGTTATTGGCATTATAGAGAGCGCATTATAAATTGGGTTAACAATTTCTCTGAATCCTTCGATATCCAAATGCACAAATGGTCTGCCATCCTTTGTAATAATTTTTATTACCGACGCTATGAACTCATCGGTATTAATTTCGTATGAAATTTTAATTTTCTTTTTTGGCATCTCATTTTCATTACTGCAAATTCTTCCAGAATTGAATAATTCATCATGCTTTTCCAGCAAATGACGTCGCAAATTTGTTAAATGGTGTCCACTTAGTAAGGTCTCGCATATATTGCATTTAGATTTGTTTGTTGCCGAATTGTATTCGTAAAAGATTCGAACTTTTTGATCGCGATTTCTGCCCATTTTAACGCGCGTTTTTACAAAATCAACCCAATTCACTTTATCGACGAACACAAAAAGCAAAATCAATAATTTAACTTGTCTTCATTCAACAAAACTTTTGACCTTGATTAAAAAGACACTTATATTTTTCTCACAATAATAAGTGTTATTGAGTAACACATAACAGAAAAAAACTGAAAATAAGTGTTTCTCACTGAGATAAACACTTACACTCGAAAAATAAGTCACTTTTACTGAGTTAAACACTTATACTCAAAAAAAATCACTCTATTTATTTGAGAAATATTTCAAAGTGATTTAAAATAACAGGGTTATTTTACAACACTTTCATTTTGAGTGAGATATTCCGGACCTCTGGTTGAGAGTTATTCCGGACCTCTGCGAAATACACAACTTGTATTGACTAATTTATATTTTAAACAAACTTGCGCCTACTATTTAAATTCAAATTAACAAATAATTTGTGACGACACTTTCTGTTTCCAGAGAGTAGCGAGTAATGCCAGAGAGTGGCTAGTATTTAAAAAAAAATACCAGATGTCTTCGTTGGGGTATGTCATTATTTTTAAAAAATGAAAGAATTGGTATGGAAGAAATGACATCATTTTCTTCATTTCTTGTCCTTTCAAGAAATGAAGCTTCATTTCTTTGGTGGAAGTACGCTATTAGATCACGTAGTCTTTTCATATTTACTATACACATTTTGTGTATCAGTCTAGTCTATTCTAGTTATCCTGCCATAAATTTTAATTATTGACTGTAACTTTGTCCATCGAGAATATTTAAATGCAACAAAATTTGTGAAACTAGAAGAACCATTGGGCTACATGCTAAAGTGGTTTTCATTAAAATGCAAGTACCCCAAATGGCTGGTACACGACGATTAAGTTTGAAATATATGTTATAACTTATTGAAAATTTCGGCTGCTTTAATATGTATTCTAATATAGACATTTTTGCTCGGTATAACCTCCATAATTTTTTAAAAGCCAAAAATACTGCAAAATGGATTTTCCGCGATATCTTAAAAACAAGAGCTGATGGAGAAAACCCGGGACCATTTTTGGAATTAGGGCACAAAACGGGATTTGTCATCGAGAAGGCTGGATTAAAATGGCTGTTGGCCTGTGTAATAGCTACCCGCTGCTGGATCCCCTTCAAACTGAAAACTCGCTCCCAGAATCTGTGAAGGGTGTTAGTCTGGATTTAACAGACTTTTGTCGAATTCAAAAAAAAAAAAACCAATCCCATATGCCAAGAAAGAAGAAAATATATGTATGTATATTAGTTGAAACTGTCAATGTTTAAATATTTTTATTTGTAAAACAAAATCGTTGGAATAGTTCATTTACATTTATAGCTGGATTATATCTAGCAAATCATTTGGGTCAATTTTAAAATACTTCCCAGTTTATAGGCCTATTCGAAATCTACATTCGCATTCATGGTCATGGCCTTCTTGGCGCGTCGCTTATATTTCTTGGCCGTATCGGCACACTTAGTGGTAATGGTGGCTCTTACATCACGCTCCTTGCCGCCCGTACGGTTACGTACACAAATCACGATATCGTCCACCTTTCGTTGATCCAACTGGAGCTTGGCCGGACGCTCTCTGCCATAGAAAGCCGGGGACGGCTTACCCGTCAAAGTGTGCGTGGCCAATTCATCGCTGGTAAAGACGGCGGACAGCAGACAGCGAGTGGCCACTGGAGCATTGGTCCAGAAAATATGACCATATTGATGAGCAGTAATTTGTGTGCCATTTGGTCCCAGGACATAGACGGCAGTGCCATCCTGTTGCAGCAGGCGCTGTGGATATTTGACGAGCTGGGCTGGTGGATGAGATTCATTGGAGCTGGTGGAGATATCGTTACGCGGTTTCTTAGCTGGTGGAGGTGCATCCGGAGGTGTTTCATAACGTTGATTGAGCGTCTTTAGCATGGTGGTCAAGCGACCAAAGAGTTGGCTATAGTTGTCCTGGCTTTTTTGTATTTTGGTTACTTGATCCCTGAACGAAGGCTCCACCGGTGGCAAGGGCTTCAGGGGCAAGTGACGATTTGTGGACTTACTCAAGGTGGAGGCCACCGACACCAAAGTGGCATTGACTATGCGCCGTTGCGTAGATACTGGAGCAGCTGCAGGAACAACTGGAACTGGTGTCACATTTTCTTCCTTGATTTTCAAATTAATCAGCGGAGGCTTCTGGGGCAGCTGCAGTTGTAGTTGTCCCAGTGGCCGGCGTATTACATTTTGCTTCCGCATCAGCCTCTGCTGTGCGGCCACTTCGTAGTTGATATAATTTTCAATGTCCATTTCCTCACGCTTTATGATGGGACGTGTTAGCAGGCGATAATAGTAGGGTACAAAATTCGGAGCAAATTGACTGAGATATTGATGATAAGGATGCAGATACGACTCCGGCTGTGTCTTTGGGTAAACTGGCATGCAAATTCCTGCAGCCTGGCTATTTGTAAGCAGGTTAGGGTTAGGTACGTCTTCGTTTGGCCAGAAATGTTGGAAATTGCCAGCCATTGTGAATTTGGTTGGACAACAGGTAGCAAAAAGGATTACTGGCAAAATTTAGCAGCTGCAAATATCCCCTTTTTTGGGTTTTTATGGCGAATAGTTTAAGGCTTTACTTTTTGCTGCTTTTATTTTTATGATCTTGGATTAACGGTTATTCCGTCTTTCGCTTTTACAGTTCTACCTGCGAGTTTGACAGGGTTGCCAACTCGCGAACAATTGGAAGAGAGAACTTAAAGGCCCGTTTACACTTAGTAACTGTTTTTATGAAGGTGATTTGATTAGCAAATCTTACTTATATTATACGTAATAAATATACAAGCATGAAGATGACCATTTATCGATAAGTTAAACAGATTTTAATCCCATCAAAATTTACTGTGAAGTAATTACTGTAGCTTCCTTCACTAATTTTTACTTCCGTGTGGGACGTACATAAGTCCAGGGAAGTTTTAATGTTAGTATATTCGAATTTTTGAAGTAATATATTTTTAATTGTGTTTAATATTTCTAAAGTAGACCGCAGTTAAGTTGTTTTATTTAATAATATGAATGTTAAAATTTTGTTTTTATTTAATTCTGATCTAGGAACTAGCATGCGGTTTGCAACCTGCTTCCTCGCCTGAGCTTTTGTTCCATTCTATGCTTGTTTTATTTACAAGTCAAATCTCAATTAACTAATCATTTCGGTTCGTATTCCAAGTTTCTTTTATGTATTGGGTGAAAAACTTGCAAGAATAAATTTAAGCAAGTAACAGTGTTACGGTCGAGTGCCCCGACAGCAAAATACCCTGTACCAAGTAATGTGGTTCCTATAGCTTTGAATTCCTTTTATTTTTAAATTTATTTGAATAAATTGGGAGGCGCACCTGCATATCTTCGGTGTTTTTGCTCGAATCTTATTGTGGTATACAGAATAGATATATTATAGGAATATTGTTTGCACCAAAGCATGGCTGATGGGTTGGAGTGAGACAGGCCTCTGACTGTTCGAGTTCGTGACGAAGTCGGTTGCAGTCTGAAACAAAGCTTCATTCCACTGAGCAAGCCTGCAGTCTACATATTCGTTGGTAGTATTACTTGGAAAGTACTTACGATACAAAAATACTCGTAATCAGACAAACGATTACATGATTACCTACTCCGCATCGTTGTATTCAAAAATGAGTATTTTGTACCTGTAATCATACGAAGCCGGAATCACTCGTGCAGCTCTCTAGTTCATACTTGCAAAAATTTGTGGCTCCACCTCTGATAGCCTGTGAGATCGACGCGTTTATACAGACGGACATGGCTAAATCGACTCGGCTGTTGATAGTGATCAAGAATATCAGGGGTGCCACAGAAATCACTTTCGCTCTAAACTCGCTCGAATTTGATTTCGCCCTGCCACAGAGCCTGTTTTCGAGTGATTTGCAAATCGCTCACTCTTGAGTCGGCGATTTGCTTAAATAAGCACCTAAAATGAATTTTAAATAAAATAACCCTTGTAGATTCTTGAAGGGTGTTCAATTTCTGAATAATCTACATCAAAATAATTGAACGTTGGAAATATCGTATGGCAATCATTCAATCATAGGTCCCAGAGCATCAAAGTATTTCCAGCTTAAAGATCTAGCTCAAGGATCTCCTTTGAACCGATAAATACTTATAAAACAGTGACTCAAGACTGAAAATAAGATGACTGAAGAATTTTGAATTTGCTTATATTGAACCGCGATAAAATAACATACCGAGTCTGATGAGTCTTTAAATCAGCGAAGGCCACGCCTGGCACGCAGGGACCTCATTTCGTTATTCACACCGACACGAGTCGAACGCATGCCGAGGTTTGTGCAAAAAGCGCAAATAGCTTTTCAGTCGCTGTCCTGCAGGTCGGAACTGTCTTGCGTTGCTCTTCTTGCCAAACCCTGCTTTATATTCTTTAAAACAACAAAAAAGAACTAACACTAGTTAAAATGCAAGCACCCAGAAAACAAAATAAATCCCTTTTAAGTAAAATATTTTTATTCAAATATGGTGCTGTTTAATTGAATGTAAATATTCGCTACGCGATACCTTCAGCTCAGTCTTTATGTTTGCTTTTTTGACTGTTCCGTTATGCTGCCTTCCTCATATATTTCCAAAAGTATTAGAAAAGTCCTTGTTGCATAGCATGCTAGCATCTTTATATAAATAGTCTTTTTACCAGACCAGCTCCTTGGTATCGCATTTTTTCGGTTCTCCCATACGTAGGAATATAATTTGTATTTACAGTGTTCAAAATGTTATCGCTTTCATGTGTCGAAATGTAAAATGTTCAAAATGTAAATAAAAGTGTTTTTTTATTTGTTGAAAATGTTAGTATTAGAAACTCACTTTGTTTTACAGCGTTCAAAACGCCTGTGTTGTCTATCAATGTTCGTTAGTCTGTCAAAAATTTTGAAGAACACTGTTCAAAATATTTTGAACATTTCTAATAAAATCAATGAAAAAAACAATGCTTACTGTTTTGAACATTGTTTAGAACACGATGTTTTGTACATTGTGCGTTATTTACGAACCCTGGTTTGCAAGATATCTAATATGTAATAAAAATTTAAACAAAAAATCGGTTTACTGTGTGTAAAGTCCGCAACGGAAAATATGGATTTTAATTTAACAGAATGAATTTCAATAATTTGGTTTTAGAAGCTTACTTTATAAACAGAGTTTTCCATGCCCTTTAATCTGAAGACAAAAATACCTTTATTACACATTTTTATGAAATAAATTAACGCCAAAATGCGCAACGGCCAATAAATACTCAAAAAAAATGTATATTATGAGGTGGAAATAGGTGTTTATAATGCATTTTTGGCTGCTGAATCTGAATCTGGACTTGAACTGGACTTGGACTTGGGAAAATTTCATTTTAAATTATTCGAATTATATCCTGTCAAACCGAGTTTTAAGCCAATCGGTTGAAAAATAATTTTTTTGCATGCAGAATTTTCCGGCCATTTTCCTCGTGGGCGGATTTTCCAACCAAGTTTCAAGTCAATCGGATGAAAAAATAAATTTTTTTATACAGTTTGGCCCAATGTAAAAATGTAACGCCCGCAACGTAACATCCGCAACAGACTAAAAATTAAGATATTTTAATAACGGGACGTTTTATCATTCTTTTGAAAGCTGGGTTGAAATGGTCATTTGTAAAATGTAAATGTTGGCTATACAGCTCCTTCAACGGGACCAAGCCAAGCTTCTCCCAATCTCTTGGCGTGTTTGCTTCAAATTTTTCGCACAAGAGAAAGGGACCTACAGTTTAACGCCGGATCCGAACGGCAAAGTTTGAGAATTTGCTTTTTCATGGCTAGATACTTCACGAAGCTGGCGCCAATAGCTGGTGAAAGTGCCCGTATATGTAAAATTTTTTTTTTAAAAAGAAAAAAATTTTTTTTTTTTTGTTGTTTTGGGGGATTTTTTAATTTTGGGGGATTTTAAAAAGTAAATTTTGGTTAAAAGTTAACCGCCCGAACCAGGGTTTTCCCCTTTTTTCTTTTTTTAAATAAAATCCATTTTCAAAAAATTTTTTTTTTTTGTTTTTTTTTTTTTGCCGACTGAGCCCCCGGGGTTTCCCCGTTCACCCCACAAAAATACCTGAAGATATTTACCATCCGAAGAAAATTAGAAAATCTATGGATGAGCACCGAATTGATATTCGATGATCGCAATAGAAATTAGCTGGGAAGAATATCGACGGTTTGAACAGTTTAGTAGAAAAACTTTTTGTTTTCAATGCTATCGCTGGCAACCCTAATAGTTTCACCAAGATTTCAAAATCGGACAACTATACAAAAGATACACTAAGAGAAAAAATAAAGAGTTTCATTCTTGAATCAAGAGCATTCGTTCTCAAAAGTAGTGAAAGAGTGAAATTTTTGATCCCGATATTCATGATTTAGGATTTCAGTACTTGGTCCAAGTACGAATAATTCTCAAGGTAAAAGATTTTAAAAAAGTATTTGAAGGGAGTGGGGTGTTGAGTGTGAGAGACACGGCCGAGACCCTGGGGACCCGACAGACCGGCGTGGTGTTTGTTCTGCTCGCCGCTCACCATCGGCCACACCCCACCCACATTTCTAAGTGACGGCAAGCTGATATGCAATATTTTCGGCCCGATTTTTATAATTGCCGGTGGTCACATTCTAGAGGCGTTCCGACTCCTCCACGGTTTCAATAAGCTTAGGGATCGAATCGGCATTGTACTGAATGGCCACAAGGCGATCGTCAGTTATAATTTTGGCCTTCTCCATTGTTTTCTTTTGATTGTTGCCGGTATGGTTTGCTTTATGTATGCTGATCTGAGCAAAGTGGCGTTCTGTGACAACGACAAGAAGCGTTCACATCAAAAATACTCATTTGGCTAGTCAGAGCGCAGGCACAGCGCTGTGGCATGCAATTTCTGTGTGTAAACACTTTGGACTTGTGAGTACTTTGGTCACAGAACGTCACAGACAACACCATCACTTAAACCCAGACTAACAGCAACATAAATTTAAATTTAAAATCAAATTTAAATTCGCAATCGTTTCCTTGTGCCTATCGATTCTTATCGATTTTCTGCTCTCTAGATGGCGCAATTCATTTTATTTTCTGCATTCATAGATGGCGCTTTGCTTTCCCTCGTCACATATCCAAGACACAAACCACTAACCTGAATTTGCAAAAACTTGTAACTTTTTATTTAAACAGTTTGGGCGCGATTTGTTTTTCCATTTTTCTCATTTTATGTACAAAAAATGCCAATTAAATCTAATAATAATAATAATTAATTAAAATATTAGGGTAAAATAAGGCTGCCAAAATGTTGCCGTTTAAGTTTAGGTGGCATCCACAATCTACATTATTTTACATATATTTTACATTTATTTTACATTTACTTTACATTTACAAATGTAGACATTTTGTAAGACATGGTTTAGGGCAGGGGGGGCGGTGGCAACCCCCGCTTTAGGGCTTTTACATGTTTGTTCTCTAGGAAAGTGTAAGTGGAAGCAGAATTAGATTAGGGTTCCTCTGCCGTGGCAGCAGTGGGAAGGCCGGGAAATAGCTTGGAGACGAGCGTCTTCTTTAGCTCTAGAATGGGCTTGGAGTCTTCCTCCTCCTCCGTTCTGTCTTCCTTTGGGCGCCGCAACTCTTGGTTCAGGGCTACGGGTGAAGCTGATTGCGTGGGCGTGTGCGAGGAAGTGGGCGTGTGCGAGGAGGAGGACCCCGAAACGCTGGAAGTGGCCGAGCTGCGTGGCGTGGTCACTGACTGAAAAGGTGGCGGTTGTTGTTGCTGTTGGTGCTGCTGTTGCTGCTGCTGCTGCTGTTGGGTGACCTTGCCCATGAAGGTGCGTATCTCCTCGAAATAGGACTCCTCCGTGGGATTCTCGCAGAAGCGGCGTATGCAGTGCATCCGATCGCTGACCCCACTCAGCGCACTCAAGGACACCGCATCCGATTCGTGCTTCTTCAAATGCCGATCGAGATTCGTTTGCTGGCCAAAGCAGCGCTCGCAGATCTCGCACTTGAAGGGTCGCTCTTTGTTGTGTATGTTGCGCACATGACGCTGCAAATTCGATGAGATGCTAAAGGAACGTTCGCAATACTTGCATTTGTAGGGTTGTTCGCCCGTGTGGGTGCGCAGGTGGCGCGTCAGATTGGCCGAACGGGGAAACACTTTGCCGCAGAACTTGCAGGTGTAGCGATCCTTGTTCCGCTGCGGCAAGGTGGAACCGGAGGCCGTTGCTGCCACTGTGGCTGGCGGGGCACCAGCTCCTCCGCCTCGGGGTTTGGTGGCCTTTCGACGATTCTGAAACTCCTGCAGTTGAGTGGTATTCGGTTTGGCAGTGTGGGAGGGATTGGGCAATTCCAGTTGCAATTGCTCAGTGGGTGGCGGCCAGGTTAGTTCGCATTTCTTTAAAGGATGCCGAAAGGGGTACTCCCCTCCGCCGCCACCCAAGGGGCCGGCCGACGTGGCCGCTGTGGCAGTGGTGGCCGCAAACACATTTCGATATTGCAGGGGCAACGATTTGGTCATGGCCTCCAGTAGGGTGGGATGCACCGTGGGTACTGGAGCGGGAACTGGACTACCACCGGCCGTCACGCCCTCTCGCAGGGCTCTCAACATTTTGCGACTCATGTCGAAGCCCAGGTCGGCCAGCGAGGCGGCTATGTGATTGTTATTCAGCTCCTTCTCCTTCTGCTGGGCCGCAAACATGATCAAATTGCTATTCTCATCCTCCAGCGGACTGCCCGCCTCCGCCTCCTCCTCCGCCATATCGGGCTTTCTTTTATGGGCCAACCGCAGGTCCAGGGGCTGATCAAAGCTGCACCTTCTCTTGGCCTTGTTGCCATGGTGAAGGTGTTGCTGCTGCTGCTGCTGTTGCAGGTGTCGCGCCGCTGCCGCTGTGGTAATGTGGCCGCTGCTGCTACTGCTGGCCGTCGACGAGGTGGTGGAGGCTGCGGACAAATCATAAGGTACATGTGATATATACGACGTGGGTATTAATCCTAAGGCAGGGTAAACACAGCCCTGTTTCGGGCTAGGAAGCATCTTTCTTGGTGAGTGGTCTTTCTCTCTCATAACTGTTGCTCGTGCTCTGTAGCCAAGAGTTGTCCTTGTGGCTCTTTCGCTCGCTTTTGGGTGAAGAAGTTGAGTGATATTAATGCTGCCTTCTGGATTGCGAATAGTTGTAGACAGGATTTATATACCTGAAAATGAGAGAAAAGAACAAATTTTGATGTTAGCACAGAGTTTGAACAAACTGTAATAAGTGAAAGAGCAGATGAACAACTGAATAATAAAGAGCCGCTCACTTGTTTCAAATGAGCAAGCAACTTTAGTGAATTAAAAAAAAACTTGTCACCTTGTTTCAAACACAAATTTGTATTTTCTAACTATTTCTTCCAATCCACACTGTATACTGGGCCCGAAATTTTGGCCAAAAGTCCCAATTTTTTGTTTAAGAAACTGGATAAAAAGACTGTCGAAAACGAATCGGACTAGATTGCGATAAAAATATATATAATATCCATAATTTGATGGGTTTTTCCACTTTGCCAACTTTGCGTTAAGAGTGCCCAAAAGTACCTCTCTTAATTTTCTTGCAATATTGCTCATTATTTTCTTTGAATAATGTTATAGAGCGGTTTAGCTTTGAATTTGCATATAAAAACCATATATTATAAAAATCGAGGAAGTACTTTTAAGCAGTCAGCCGATAAGTTTGTTTTTTTCTAAACTTCGAAATTTAGCCCATGCACTCTGAGGTAAAATATTATCATACGAATCCAATTCGAATGTGTGAATACTCTTAGAATACTCTTTGAAGCACTGAAGGTAAATTGAAATTAATTACATTTGTTTTTCATTTTGTTGTTTTAAGTATTGAATGTTAAGAGCTGGTAAAATTGGTGGAAAAATCGGTGAGCGTAATCAGATCGACTGAAAATCCTCAATGGACTGTCAAATTCAGCAACTGTTTGGGTTAATATCTCATAAACTATTAGACATATCGTCAATTTCAATGACAATGTCAATTTCATTAGTAATCTGGTATTAGTGTTGTGAAAACATTGATAGCTTTACCGATATTATCGATAGTTTAGTATTGAGCCAACCATTGATTGTTTTGTAGCGGAGCAAAAACTGCCTAAAAACACAGCAAGGTCAATTGGTCTGCTTATAGAAAAAATATACCAGACTGTGCCACTACGAGAATCGATCTGTGATCAAAATAGCGACCATTTTCGACCTTAGATTTAGGAAGGACGAATTCCGGCGAAAAAAATCGCTCAAAACGAAGTTTCTTACGCAGTTTACTTTATTGAGTACCCGACCCTCTTGAATTTTGGATGGTAAATAAAATATTTTTATTGATAAAATAAATTTACTTATAGTTATTTTCACTTTATAGAAAAGCGCAGATGACATTCGCTGCTTAAAAACTGTGTCTGAGTCAGAACGACTGTTCAGCAAGGTCACACGGTCATTTTTGAAGCCGCAAAATGTTTGTTGGTCTTTTATTCAAAAGCAATTTTTTCCATAGTACTCAAACTATCGATAGTGCTCACTATCGATGTGTTTACAATACAAGTACTTATATATTCTTTTATGCAAGAATTGTGTCAAATCCAATTACAAGTTTTTTATTTCTATAACTAAAAAACGAATAAGTTGATATATTTTTTAACTTTTATGTGTATTATCAATATCTTATAAAATTTGTTTGGTTGCGTTTTAAATTATGTGCGTAAAGTTCAAACTTTCGTCCTAGCTAGGCTGGTGTAGAAATGCCTGAGTTTTTTTAAGATTTATGCAAAATCAATTTTTTTCCAATAGAGTATTATCTAGGGCAGTTAAAAATCATAGTGAAATTGAAGTCAGCTGTTCGCTTACCATAAAGTTTGACTGGCTTTATATAAAACAGTTTGACAAAATCCAACTTTTTTTTAAAACCCGGCATAAGACCGTTAAATTATGATAAAAGGAACCTCTGTAAGCATCGCCTCGTAAAGCCGCGACACACGACAACAATTTCAACTTATTATTATTATTAAGGCTGCCTTCATGACCAATGACATTCTAGTAGGCCCGCATTTTCCCATGAAATTCTATAAATTTGACAAATTTAAAACAGAACAAAAAGCAGGACTACTGGACTATCATGTGTCGAACAGTGTGAAGGCAGCCTAAGTTTGTGCAAAAGTATGTAACAGGGAGAAGGAATCATTTCCGACCATATAAAGTATATATATTCTTGATCAGCATTAACAGCTGAGTTGATATAGCCATGTCTGTCTGTCCGTCTGTCCGTCCGTATGAAACAAACAGATCTCAAAGATGGCAAGAGATAGAGGTTTGACATGTATGGGAGAAATGCTTCTTATACTTGCAGGCAGAACAAGATTATTTTTGATTTTTCCACGCCCCCTCCCGCCCCCGCAATTCGGAAAAAACGTTATATCTCCTACAGTTTTGAAGATAGACGATTTGTACCTTCTAGATATAGTTAGTAATTAGCAAAATGTATCGATTTGAGTGAAACCCCCGCCACCCCCCCCTCCCATTACACAACTAACACCGCACAATCTTAGAGAGAGAGAGAGAGAGAAAGAGGGAGAGACTTAGGGCCGTTTTCTCATGTTGCTGTTGTTGCAAATCTAGGTGGATTTGCTGTATTTGCTTTGCTCATGTTTAAGGTTAGCCATCTAGATGGTTTTTGTTGCCATCTACTTCATCCTCATTGATTTCAAAACCATGTACATTAGGGCGGGTCAATTTTTTGATGCGATAAGCGTATAGCCGATTCGGAATCTGCGATAAATTCTAAGAAAATTTTACGGAGAAACCTCATGTCTAAAATGAATTCCAAGCCCCCGCTGCGAAGCATGAAAATTTAGGGTTCGGTGTATTTTGGTACAGAGTATGTTATAATCGGGCTTGACCGACTTTCTCACTTGTTTTTTAATAGGTTAAGATACAATTTTCATAAATTCAGGCTCTGTCATTGGGAACGCCATATAAAAAATTCACTTCAATTAAGGTACCTCCAGATGAAGTTAAAACTTCATTCCTGAATATCTTTGAAACCGTACGGTAGATTTTTATTAATATTAATTTTGGAATAAATGGCATTTTTTCTTGGGTAGTCGGGGCGGGTGTGTAAGGGGTTCAGGGGGTTGAGGAGATTTATCAAATGGCTTATTAAAAAAACATATATTTACATTTAAGATTTGCCGAATTAAGATATTTTATAATTTATTGTTTCCAAAGCCATTGTCTTCGAATGGTCCTATCGAGTCCTTTTTTTTCACAGGCTTTACATTTGCCTTGATCACAAAGTGTACCAAGTTTCAGGTCTGTAACTTAATTTTCACAATTTCTGCTTACATTTTTGGCATTTGGCTATTCGGGTCTGAAACAGAGTGGGCCTCAATCGATTGAAAATTTTAGTTAGTTGATTAGTCAACTAGAATTTTAGTTGATTAGATTCAACTTGATTAAATTTAACTCGAGTTCAACTTGTTTAACATCAACTTTGACCAATTTTAACTTTAGTTAAATTTATTTGAATGAAGTTAAACATTTTTTTGATTGAATCCAACTAAGTTGAAAATTTCAATCAATTCGACTTCAAAAATAAAGTTTTTTTTAATAACGATGAGAGCAATCTGCACCATGGTTCAGACTCTGAAAGGAATATTTCTATGCGTTGCCAACATCTTGGCAAAATTATAATACCCTTTGCAAGTGTAGAAAAAAAAACGATTTTATAAAAAAAACTGAAAAAAACTAAAATAAACTTTTTATTTGTTAGTATAAAAAGAAAGAATAGATTGAAAATATAGTAGACTGATATTTGGTATGGTTCCATAGTGTGATACGAGCAAGAGGTCAGCTAAAAAGTTGACCTATGTCATGTAGCCCTTGACCACATTTTGTCCGTGTGTCCTTTAGGGTTAAGGTTAATGCAGTCCAGATAACTGTTCAGCTGATCTCGGTAGGGACTTCTCGATCTAATCTATATGCTTTGTGTCCGTTCTTCACAATGCTCTAGTTTTGCAGATGATTTCTGCTTGTGAAGTAATTTGCCCCTCCTTCAATCCGATATTTCGTGGATCAATGTTTACACATTAATTGAATCGCTCAACCGTTATCGACCAGTTCCTCAGCATGAATAGCACATCTCCCATAGCTGTCACATTTTTTTGAGCAGTTGCTATTCTAATTATAACACAGTTCGACAAAATCCAACTTTTTTTAAAAGCCCGGCATAAGACCAATAATTTATGATAAAAGGCACCTTTGTAAGCATCACCTCATACCCAGTTTTTCAAATCCACCCTCGGTTCGCGTTTAATGGGTACTTTTGTACTTGCAACACACAACTACAACAATTTTAACTAAGTTTTTAATGGCTTAAGATAAAATTCTCCAAAATTCAGCATATGTGGACAGGGTCATTGGGAACGACATATGAAAAATTCACTTAATTCGCGCAAACGGTTAAGGTACCTCCAGAAGGAGTCGTTCCCAATGACCCTTTTTTAGTGTTGTACTGTGTAATATAATTATATTTAGTTTTGAAACAAGAGTTAAGTATTTTTTGCCGGTATCTACCGGCAAGTCAATAGAGGCAGCCTCAGAGGCTCAGTGCATAATGGCTTTAAATTTACTCATTAAAATAAAATATTGGTTTCTTTTGAATGGCATAATGCAACAGAAAATACAAAAGAAGAAGACCAAAAAATAACTGGAAAGTAAATAGTTCTGCTACGAAGTTTCTACATTTATTAATACAAATTTATCCAAACATTAAGCTTCAATTGAAACGAAAGTTCCCAGCTAGGTAAATATTTATCAATATTTATTCTACAGTGGTGGCCAAATTTGTAGCATCAGCAACGCAAAAACTTATCCACAATCAATCTCATCACTCAACAAATTCTCAAGCTTTATCGAAAAATCAAATTCTGTAACCATTTTTGTTTCAACATTAAATCAAAAGACCGCAAATGCGGCTAATTAACTTTTTGGCAACAACCGCAGCAGCAGCAGCAGCAACAATAACAACAAAAGGCAATTTGTTGTCGCCACATCTCGCTAAATGCTGCAATGGGACGTCGACAACGACGACGACAGCAACCCACGAAAATGTCTCATGAAAAATTCTGTTCTAGATAGCAGAAACAGCTCCATAGATCAACTCGCCCACTTGGCGTGTAGTTGCTAGAGTTGAAGTTGGCAAATATTTTACTTTGTACTTGGTTCACATGACATGATGAGATGGGCCCGACGCGCCATCTGCCAAGAGGTAACTTCGTTTTCTAACTGCAACCTACGCAGGTTTATGGGTTGCTCTGCACGCACCTTTAAGCGTTTGTTGGTTGGTCGGATTCGACCTCCATGGGATGGCACTGTCACCCCTCTCCTCTGCAGCCAAATGGTATACATGTGTGTGTGCTTAGATGTTTTTCGTCTATTTGTCTTACATAATCGTCATTCTAGATACAGTTAACAATTTTTCAAGTATTTTTCCGTCCCAAAAATAACAGACAATAGAACAATTGTTTAAACTTTTGTGTCGCTGTGACGCTTTTGGCATTGCGCCAAAAAAAAAGAGAGGAAAAGATGTTGGTAACAAAAATTAGAAAAAATAATGTCTTATATATGTATACCTCAAGTTTTTAATGCGTTCATTTGTTTTAGGGTAGTCCCGAAAAGTGTACAATTTTTCCTTTAAGTTTTTATAAACGAGACTAGCAACTGTTCGTGCAAAACAAAAAAAGAGTGTTGCTGTCGAGTGCCCCGACTGCAAAATATCCTGTACCAAGGAATTTGGCTTTGAAAATGGAACAGTCGGAAATGAGAGAGGCTGGCTTTAAGGTTTCACTCTTCGTTTTTGTTTGCACAGCCAAAATCTGGACAAATTACACAGAATGTCAATTAAATTTCACTAACAATTTCTTAATCGATCACAGAATTAAATTTGCTTTATGTACATCTAGCAACTGTAAGAGTGCGGAATTTGGAAATTACTTTTCATTCTAACGACTAACAAGCATTATTTTTCAAAACGAAAAACTTTTTCGTTTTGGTGTTGCGAGAACATTAAATCAATTCCACTTTCGAAATGTTGTCGTGGAAGTGGAGTTGAGAATATGCCTGAATATTGGAGTTAACCATTTCGACTGAATATATTTCGTGCGGATTGTTTATTTTTAATAGGCCTGCTTTTTATTTTAAAATTTATTTGAATAAATGTGGCGGCTCACTTGCATATCTTTGGTTTTTTTGCTCGGATCTTATTATTGTATTCAGAACAGATATTGGGCCTGGTTTAATATATATTAAGTTACTAGGTTCAAGCTTAAGAATTGTGGCTCTGATAATTCTCCGCGGTTAACAGGAGAAGCAGAGGAAATTTTCACAAATCTAAAACAAAATCGAACTGGGTACTGTATGCACCTAAATAAATGCAAAAATTTGTGGCTCTAGTTATTATAGTCTCTGAGATCGACGCATTCATACAGACGAACAGACGGCAGATGGGCATGGCCAAATCAATTTGGCTGGTGATGCTGATCAAGAGTATATATACCTAATAGGGTCAGATCTCCTTCCTTCTGGCTACATTAGATGAATTTTAGTAATCCTATTAATAATCCAATCCCAGTCTATTTTGCCTCCTTACTGAGTTTCCAACTCTTCTAGCAGCCTTTTTCCTGTACATTGTTTGTCTATTTGGAACCTCCTTAGCTTTTGTCCTTCAGAAGATATGAGTCGTGTTCCCCTTGAAGGAGCGGATGGTTCCTTTTCGTTTCCAAATTCTTTCTTACAGCAGGAGCTCTAGAAGGACCCCGTGCACAGTGTAAGATTTTGGTAATCTAGGGGGACTTAAATAAAAAAAATAGAGGCCAGCTAACTTCGGCTCGACCGAAGTTTATATACCCTTGGAGCTTGATATATGCCTGACAGTTTGTATGGCAGCTATACTATATAGTGGTCCGATTTCGAAAAACTTTAGTGAAATTATGTGAAATCATTGAAAACTTATAAATACGAGCGTTGGGAGCGATAACATTGAAAACAAAAAAGTTTTTCCCACTAAGACTTTTTTTCAGACCTAACTTTTGTATGGCAGCTATACTATATAGTTGTCCGATTTTGACAAGGCTTGGTGAAATTATGTGAAATCATTAAAAACTTATAAATACGAGCGTTGGGAGCGATAGCACTAAAAGCAAAAAAGTTTTTCTCACTAAAACTAGTTTTTCAACCGATCGTTCCTATGGCAGCTATATGCTATAGTCATCCGATCCGGCCGGTTCCGACAAATGTGCAGCGTATTTATACCAAAAGACTTCGTGCAAAGTTTGGTTAAGATAGCTTTAAAACTGACGGAGGAGATAGCATAGAAACAGACGGACAGACAGACAGACGGACAGACGGACAGACGGACGGACAGACGGACGGACAGACGGACAGACGGACATGGCTATATCAACTCAGCTCGTCATGCTGATCAAGAATATATATACTTTATGTGGTCGGAGATGCTTCCTTCTATGCGTTACAAACATCCGGACAATTTTAATATACCCTCTCCAAGGGTATAAAAATAGAGGCAAGCTAACTTCGGCTCGACCGAAGTTTATATACCCTTGGAGCTTGATATGTGCCTGACAGTTTGTATGGCAGCTATACTATATAGTGGTCCGATTTCGAAAAACTTTAGTGAAATTATGTGAAATCATTGAAAACTTATAAATACGAGCGTTGGGAGCGATAACATTGAAAACAAAAAAGTTTTTCTTACTAAGACTTTTTTTCAGACCTAACTTTTGTATGGCAGCTATACTATATAGTTGTCCGATTTCGACATGGCTTGGTGAAATTATGTGAAATCACTAAAAACTTATAAATACGAGCGTTGGGAGCGATAACATTGAAAACAAAAAAGTTTTTCTCACTAAAACTAGTTATTCAACCGATCGTTCCTATGGCAGCTATATGCTATAGTCATCCAATCCGGCCGGTTCCGACAAATGTGCAGCGTATTTATACCAAAAGACTTCGTGCAAAGTTTGGTTACGATAGCTTTAAAACTGACGGAGGAGATAGCATAGAAACAGACGGACAGACGGACGGACAGACGGACGGACGGACAGACGGACATGGCTATATGAACTCAGCTCGTCATGCTGATCAAGAATATATATACTTTATGTGGTCGGAGATGCTTCCTTCTGTGCGTTACAAACATCCGGACAATTTTAATATACCCTCTCCAAGGGTATAAAAAGTGGATCAAATCGAGTGTTTTTTAGAATAGTGTCCAGTTGTGTCCAGAATAACATATTTCCGTATGGCCAAAAAAACCCTTTTATTTAAATTTTGCAAGGCGATTTCTCCTAAACTACGGGCGCAATTAATTTAAGTCCTCCTAGTCGATCTTACTTTCTGTCAAAACTGTTTTGCGACAGCGGTTGCAAGGATTTTCTGCATATATTTAAATTCGTTTGCGGAGTAGGTACTCGGGTACTTCAATTCCCCTCAAAGGCGGTCTTGGTACGATGAGGAGTGCCGACGCGCTACTGCAGAGAAAAACGAGGCCTACTAGACATTTTTGCAGACGAAAGCGGATGCTGATAAAATTGTTCACCAGAAGAAAAGGAAAGAGGAGAAGCGACTATTTAAAAGAAAAAAGAATGAGCAGGAAAGGCGTTTGCGCGAGGAAGTCGAGATGTTATTCGGTGAGTGAGACTCGAAAATTTTACCAAAAGATTAAGCAATTAACAGAAGGTTTCAAGCCCAGAGTCGCACAATGCAAAGACGAACAGGGGAATCTGGTCACAGATCCGCCAGTGGCGCTTAACAAATGGAGAAGTTACTTTTCCAACCTACTGGGAGGCGATGACGAACATGATGCCGCCTTTAGAGAAGTAACGATGCCACCAATCGACCATATACAGATAGACCCGACAACCCAACAGTAAGTCTGTTTAGCCATACGAAGGCTAAAGAACAACAAGTCGCCAGGCGCTGATGAGCTGCCCGCTGAATTGTTCAAGGCTGGAGGCGAAGAATTGGTAAGGTGCATGCACCAATTTCTGTGCCGTATATGGGTTGACGAAAGCATGCCCGACGATTAGAATCTAAGTGTTCTCTGTCCAATCTGTAAAAAAGGAGACCCTGCAGTTTGCGCCAACTACCGCGGGATCAGTCTCCTCCTCATCGCATATAAGGTTCTGTCCCGCACTATTTGTGAAAGTCTAAAGCAGCTAATTGATACACTGATTGGACCTTATCAGTGTGGCTTTAGACCGGGTAAATCCACCACAGACCAGATATTCACATTGCGCCAAATCCTGGAGAAGACCTATGAAAGAAACATCGAAAATCACCATCTTTTTATCGATTACAAAGCCGCTTTCGACACGCCGATAAGGTCAAGGTTTTTCGAAGCAAAGTACGTTCGACTTTGCATGATGACGTTGAGAAGCACTCAAAGCTCCGTCAAAATAGGAACGAACCTCTCCGAGCCTTTTGATACCAAAAGAGGTTTTAGGCAGGGTGACACCTTATCGTGTGACTTCTTTAATCTGCTGATGGAGTATAAACTGCGCCAGTGCCCAAATGCCAACAGATCGGGCACCATCTTTAATAAAGATGTAATGCTACTCGCATATGGGTCATTCTTTTATAAACCGAACAGCAAAAATTTTTTTTATTTTTCATTTTAATAAAAAAAAATCCGAAATTAGATCTCGACATGCCCACCAAAACGTAATTTGCGGATTTGCACAAAAATTTTTTGTTAATTTTATAAACAATTTCAAAAATCGTCAAAAACGAAAAAATGGAAAAAAAGGGTTTTTTTAAAACGTGATATCTCAGGATTGGTGTATCGGATAGGTCTCAAGTTGATATCGATGAAAAGAATTTTACTGTATCTATTCAAATTATAATTTGATAAATTTTTAAATTATTTAATAATATTAAGTAAATGTTGCTAAAAATTACATATAATTTTTTCTCCGTGTTAACCACCATGTTTTGGCTTCTGGGGATATAGAATTTATTGTACTAAACACAACTTAAAAAACGGTGTTTTCAAAAAGATGGAGACTTTTATAGTTTAAAAGTTATGAATTTTTGAAGTTATAAACAAAATAAAAGATACCCTTAAAGAAAGCTTTGCCACGCAGTCAGTTTAAAAGCTTTTTGATTGAAACTTGACAATTGTGCTTTATATTCATCAAGCTTTCCAAAAATGCCAACATCGCGCGGATCGGATGACTATAACATATCATATCATATCAAATTATAATTTGAATAGATACAGTAAAATTCTTTTCATCGATATCAACTTGAGACCTATCCGATACACCAATCCTGAGATATCACGTTTTAAAAAAACCCTTTTTTTCCATTTTTTCGTTTTTGACGATTTTTGAAATTGTTTATAAAATTAACAAAAAATTTTTGTGCAAATCCGCAAATTACGTTTTGGTGGGCATGTCGAGATCTAATTTCGGATTTTTTTTTATTAAAATGAAAAATAAAAAAATTTTTTGCTGTTCGGTTTATAAAAGAATGACCCATATGCCGATGATATTGACATTATCGGCAAAACCGAACAGGCAGTAAGCAAGGCGTTTTCAGAGATTGAGAAGCAGTCTGAACTAATGGGTTTAGCGTTAAACGAGGACAAGACGAAGTACCTAGTGTCCTCGAAACAGAAGTCCACGCGCCTAGGGCAATCTGTTGCAATGGGAGAGTACAACTTTGAAGTTGTAGAGGACTTTGTCTACCTCGGAACGATGATAACCGGCGATAACAACATCAGCCTGGGAATCCGAAGAAGAATCACGCTCGCAAACCGATGCTATTACGGGCTAAGTAGGGAGCTCAAGAGCAGAAACCTCAAGCGAAAAAAAAAAAATAGCGCTATATAAGTCGCTTATCATCCCAGTCCTGCAATACGGCGCAGAAGCATGGGCAATATCATTAGCGGATGAGGCGGCGATTGGCGTTTTCGAGCCAAAGATTCTTCGCAAGATTTACGGACCTTTAAAAGTTGGCGAGGATTTTCGCATCCGAAGGAATGACGAACTGTATGAGCTCTATGGGGATACTAGTCTGGTCAAGCGCATAAAGCAACAAGTCTGCAAGAGGAATGCGAAAGAACTGGGACAAGGCAAGTTGGGACGACCACCTCTAAGGTGGGACGACCAGGTGCGGAAAGACATTTCCAAGCTTGGCGTGAAAAACTGGTGCCAGCTCGCACGGAGCAGAAGCGACTGGCGGACATTAGTTGCAGCGGCCGAGACCGTCAAACGGTTGTGATGCAAGCATCGGGCCAATAAAGAAGAAGAAGAAGGGGGACTTAAATAAAAAAAAAGTGGATCAAATCGAGTGTTTTTTTTTTAATTTTAGAATAGTGTCCAGTTGTTATGAATAACATATTTCCGTATGGCCAAAAAACCCTTTTATTTAAATTTTGCAAGGCGATTTCTCCAAAACTACGGGCGCAAGTAATTTAAGTCCTCCTAGTCTAAAACTGTCTTGCGACAGCGGTTGCACGGGTTTTCTGCATAAATTTAAATTCGTAACTTTTTTTCATGCTTATAGGTCCTTTTCATAGGGCTTTCAGATGGTTGACCACTTAAAACAGGCGGTCGCCACTTGCCTAAGACTGGTCTAGTTGTTACCCGGGCATCCAGCTAGGCTGACTCTCGGCACGGTCCTAATGAGACCTAAGTCCGGCCCTGGGTAAGAATTGGGTGTGTGTGAGGCTACTTATAGCAGGCGGCAACACAAGCTCCTTGTCGGTTTCAAGCTCCTTAGTCGCAGCTAATCTCCATAGGTGGGTCGTTCGCTATACGCAACCTGCAATCCGTCCAATGGCCTAGCAGCTAGGCCCCCTAAAAACCGTCTCATAAGTTCTTCGGGATTAAGTTAACAATTCTCTCTTTGCTAAAGCAAGCTGACCACGATGATTTTCCTTGACTTAAAAGTACATATTCTCCAAGCGATATGTCCCACTATGTTTGGGTGAAGGATTAATCGCTTAGATTGCCAGAAATGAGCATATTAGTTAATTGTGGGTTGCTTTGGCATCGCGTGGGCCGCTTGAGCGTACTGTTCGTCAATCTTTTATTATAGTTTTCGATCTCCGGCTTTTATTATTCTGACAACACTTGTGATTCCTAAAAAGCAGAAAAATTATGACATAGATGGGAATTCCCTCTAAACCTTAAACAGCTGTGGGTATTCAAGATGCTTGGGGTGCGATCGTTTTTGACATATATAAAGTTCTTTGAAAAGATTAAAATTTGTAACTTGCACCTGAAATACCCAAGTGTTTTCGTTTGGCTCCCGTGTGTTTTAAAATTTTTTGCAAACGTGCCAAAGCGGTTGACAATCATAGCCAGCTCAAAGGCTGGACGCCACTGCATCATCATCATCAACAAATATACGCTGCTAAAAACGGATGCCTAAAGAAGATGATGGCGAAGTGAAAAAAAAACCAATTAAAGACTAACAAAGTTTAAGCGAACCGACACAACCAGAGCAATGAAGCAAACAGTTCAAAAAACGGACGGTGAAGGTACAAAATACAAATCCAGCGACAACATCGTTGAGCGTCGTCGCATGTTGCAAAGAAAAGTGAAATCAAAGTTGTAAAACCGCGAAAAACGCAGTCAGGCAGACAGACAGACACATAACAGCAACAACGATCGCTCCAGATTGGAAAATGTCCACTGGAAGATGTTGACAATGTGACCAAGCACTGAAGCTGTGACTGAAGGCATAATCTCCGCCAAGTGGAGAGTGGACAACGGGCGACCATGGTTATGGCAGAGTAAAATTGCCAAGTTGCAAATTAACTTTGTCATGTTTTAAATGATCCCAAAGCGTCTCCCGTGCAAACCCATCATCATCATCATCATGGACGGGCCAAGCCAAGGCGGCAGCTGCATAATTATCATTGTAATCATCATAATCATTGGCTTTGGTCTCGCTTGAGTGTCGTCGCTGAGGAGCATAATCAACCGCAACTAAACCAAAAGCCAAAGCCGGCTTTGGCGACACACAATGAAAAACGAGAGTAAAAATCTCCAAAGCAAGCCGCGCACTGAAATGGAAAATTAAACCTTGTTACATCAGTTTTGCAACGGCGGCAACTATGCGGCGACTGCCGCTAACTGGCAGGATCCCCACTTCCAAGTCTTTGCTCTCAAACGAGGCAGCAGCAACCTGATACCAAAATCGTCACAACAAACTTCCAAGTTGCAACAACGACAACAAACAACACGCATACACTCACTCGCACATTTTCACATACTCGTAAACCAAAAGAGATCTGCAGTCAAGCGCAAGTCTAGGATAGTTAATGAAAAATTAAGCAGGGGTAAGATAAACACTCGAAATCATTCATTTTGGTTAATGGAGGCAATGAAAGATTAGCCTTAGCCTGGGAGATTTTCATTGCAAATTTGATTGTATTGATTAGTTGGAAAGTGGAATTTGGCTCAAACCAGGAAAAATATATTTGTGATTTCTAAATTTGAGAAAAAATTCGTGCTGTATATAAGATTTTCCCAATAAATTGCTCCTTATAATTTTTATTACCTACTAATTAAAAATTTAAGATTGATTCATGTTGACTGAATTCAGTCAACCCATACCTGAATAAAGTAGGCCTATCTGTGGCAGCAAAGGAGAAAGGATTCTGTTCTGGTGGACCTCGGCCGGTGGTCAGGAAAAAGGGCTGCTAGGAGAGTTGAACACTCAGTAGGGGGACACAATAGAGCAGGATTTGCACTATTTCGCAAAGTCATTATTTGACTGTTATAAGTTTTAAAATAAAAATTGAGACTTAACAGTTATTTCATAACTTTAAAAATAAAAACTTTTTTAACTGTTATTTTGTAACATTCTTTATAATCTTCACTAAATTATTTACTATTGGTCATCCATGGTAATTATGGCGGTACATTATAGTTCCGCGAATTCTTTGTCATAAACACCGCGGTCCAAGATGATCCCCAAATCTTTATATTGCTTTTTTAGCAAACCTTTTCTTTAAATTAATCAAAATTAGGATCGCGAATTCTTAGGTATCATCGAAGGACAATTTAAGTCCTGAGATGACCCTTGATGTACTAATAATACTAGAACTTGATCTAGAATAATCAACACTGAAGTATGCGCCTATGCTAAAATGCAGATTACTTCTGAGCACCGAAACCATTACAATTTTACACATGAGTATAAGCCAGTATCGTGGCATCATACAAATTGTTACTTCAATCAAATGCTGCTGATGATATCTTTGCATCTTTACTAATTTGGTTCCGTTTTGGTATTTTCTATTCGCAAATTAATAAAACATTCTGTAAGCTCTGGTCCATTCTCTTCGCCCTTGATCATTCATGGTATTTTAAAGTGGTTCGGTAAGATGAAAATCATAGTAATGCAGTTATTTGTGGTATTTTTAAAGCAGTTTCTTAAGGAATTTCCATCTTAATTGGCATTTAAGTTTGGTGTAATACTTCTTTTAATCTCCGTCCGATCTGCGAAGGAATGATAAAGATCGACTAAACCATAATCAAGTTATGAGCCAAGGAATGTGCGCTACGGCGCTACGGCAGCAGGGCTGGTTTAAGCTGCTACTGCACGTACAGAGTAATATTACTGACGGGCTTGAGCATGATTTTCCTTTATTTTCTTAATTTTAAATCTCACAAAAGAAAAACAAAGCTTACACAGTGCTGTTAAGAAAGTCGCGTACTCCGCTTTTGCACACTTTAACTTTCTATGGGTCCCCCGAAAATCTAAAAATACTTGTTAGTTAACTTCGATGCCCCTAAAAGTGTTCTTTCCCAATATTTTTTAATTATTTCATATATTTACTGGTGCTACGAAAATAATCGTACGATCCACACAATGCAGATTAATACTGGGCACCAAAACCATTTCAATTTTACTCATGAGTATGAACAAGTATCGTGGCATCATAAAATTGATTACTTTTACCGGTAATCATACGATGCCGGAATCACTCTTGCAGATTTGAACTACAGACATATCCTACAGTAGTCCGATCTGAACCAAAGTTAGCATGGTGGTAGAAGGACTTAAGGTATGTGCCTATGCAACTTTATGTCCCGATAGCTTGTATAACTTGGCCAAAATTGCAAATCAAAGTTTATTTTTAACTTTTAAAATAAACATTGACAAATGACACTTAAAATCAACTTTTTTCAATAAAAGTTAAAAATAACTGTTATTTACAAACTTTTATAAAACAATTACAAAATAACAGTTAAAAAAAATTTTATTTTTAAAGTTATGAATAAAAGTTTATGTCCTAATTTCACAGTGCTTGTAAAGACTTGAAAAATGGTACATTTTTCGTATTCGTAGCTAACTCCCTCCACCGTGATTTTTTTGGTTAAAGTTTAACATCATAACAGTTATTTTCGGTCCCTGTTTGAAATGTTATTCACAAAGCCATTATATATGAAAAATACTACAAATGTGCTTTGCAGCTTCTGGTAATATTTAAGTAATTTATCTTAAAAATGCAATAGCTATTATTAAGTCTGATCGTTTTATACAATATGTAATAAAATAACATTGTACTTTCTTTTTAGACCAAAAAAAAAAATAATAGTAGCTGGGCAATAGATCCGATTTATTGACCTTTTTTAACCCCCTGGGTCATCGACAAAACCTCCGTTTTTAAAACCCTCGAGCGTTTAATGGGTACTGCTGCAAACTCATTACTAGTTTTTACTTTAGAAAATTCTCCAACGCTATTGAACATTGCATAGAATCTCATTCTGTTACTTCTTCTTCATATCTTTAAACCGTAGTTTTCTTAAATCTTTAATAATGATTGCGTCCCTAAGAGATGGTACTCGATAGCCAAAACCGCGTTTGGAGTACTCTGTTTAGACTCACCCACTCATCATCTATCAAAACAATCTAAAGACGATCTGCGTTTTCAGTTTTGCCAACGAGCCTTGGTCGCGGTTTAACATTTTGACCAGCAACTGCCTTAGAACAACTTGACCTTTAGGTAAAACCAGCTTTACCATTATGAATTTTTATAAGTAATTGCTTCTTGAGCGAAAACAGATCTATCTTTAAATACTTTAGTTCAGCGCATCTTGGTGTACCACGGTGGCCCACCAGACAATTTTTATTAAAGATTTACTTTTTCTTTGGAAACATTTAATTTTAATTCCCACCTCCCCAAACACCGCGTTTAAATAACCCCCTACCACGCTCAGCACCCTTCATACTTAAAATCTTAAGCCAAAACTAATTGTTGTGACAAAACAATATCCCCATGTTGTAGTATTATCAGACGTGGCTTGGGTTCAAGTTTGGGTATAAAAAAATTGTCGTAACTCCGATATCAAAACTGTTCGGTTTAGATCTTTAGAATTTAAAGAAATTACCTAGGTACCTACCTAGATACATTTGAGTAATCTCCAGTGCCTAGCTCCTAATTATCATTTAGCTTGTCAAATTATGAGGTATAATTTCAGTGATAATTAAATTTCTGCGTGGGAAACTAAAATTATTTAATCATTCATCTATTTGTGATTGTCGATGTGACTGTCAAAACTTTGAGCTAATAACTGTGATTATTCTAAAAATGATATACTTGTGCTTTGGATACATTTACTTTTGATTGTAAGTGACTGCGTTTTATTTATCACACAACAAACCAAATTATATTCAAGGATCATATCACAGCTTAAATAATTAAGTCTCTAAGGTAAAACCTTTTTAAGAAGTTTCAAAAGCTGATCTATATTGATATACTTCCTATGAATCTAGACCAAGACCAAGATTAAAAATGTAGAAAGTTTCCGGCTATAGATAGGTATAGAAAATTCAAAAGAAGTCGAGCTCTAGCCTAAAGTGTCTGGAAGATTAAAATAAAAAAATTTTTGGAACACTCAAAACCCTAAATTGTTTCAATTGTTTGTTTAAGGAAGCCCCAAGCTTTCTATTCTATTGGATAAACCATGCTTAAAAAGGCTTATGTAAAAGTACCCTTATTTGTACCTTTACCTAGGTACAGGAAATTTTGGATACCTTCTTTTTAAACTATGGGTATATTTTTTATATTTACCTTGTATCTTACGTAAAGAAAGAAAAGAAAGTAAAAACAATGAGTACCTTAACAATCGCTGCTGATAACATGGTTTTTGAACAGTACCAAATTGCGTTTTCTATTTGGTTTACTCTCTTCGCATTCTGGATACATTCCAATGAGAAATTATATGACGACGCAGCGGCGTGATATTCCTGCCATAATAAACCAAGAAGAACACGTAATATTTTCCTTATAAATGCTTAATAGTGCAACAAAAAATATATTTACATCATCTATAATTATAAATCTGACTGACAGACTGACATATCATCAACTCACAGTCAATAATGCTTATCCTACAAATTTACAATTTTGGCATAGACCTTCGTTGAAGGTGAAGAAACACTTTAGAAAATTTAATCTGCCACTTACAAGTATGATGCATGAGTAATTAGAAAAGAGGCGATACTTGTAGGAGATGAACAAAATAAGACTGTAAACTGACAGATTGCTGTCCTTTAATAGGTTGTTTACAAAACTCTACAAAGCTAGAACGATGCAAGACTTTTCATGCAGTTGAATTATTTTTAAAAAGAATTTCCTAAATGTACTGAAATGTTTTTGTCAAAGTTGTCGATGAAACGATTAGAACCGAATGGTTATCTTTTGCAGTTTTCGGTTCGGTACAGAATATTTCCGTTCGCGGGGAGGTGTACGAGAGTGAAAGTCAGTTTCGTGTGGTACAATTTGATGTGGTAGAGAGCTGGTTTTCATTCCTGTTGAAGTTAAGTTGAGAGTTGAAATGGCAATGAATCCGTACCGAATTGCATTGCGGGGAAGTTTTTAATGTTTCATTTCTAACTATCAGTAGCAGAACATTATTTTTCATTCTAACGATTTACCAAATTTTTTTAAATAAAGAAAAAAGAAGAAACAGCAATTCAGGTTGTCCCAAAGATCACGTATCTTAGGTCTCTTTTCACTCAAAATTTTCCGAGCGAGTTCCATCCCAGGTTAGAAGCTTCTTTTATATTTTAAATCAAGTAACGGCCACAATTAATGTTCTTGGGTTTATTGGGAATTTGATGATCGGACTAGGTTACCCATCAAGTTTGAGCAAAAGCAATTCTAATTGTGGTTTTGCGCTGATATTTTCAAGTGGTTTGGACTTCAGTAAATTACTCTTCGCCTCCTTAACTCAGTGTTAAAACCGGGGTAGTCGTAGACTTAATAATGGTAAAATCGACGTATCGGGCTTGAGAAATTTTTTACGTCAGTTGGGTAGGAGGTGGACTGCTATTTCGTTTGGGCCATTTTTTACGAACTGCACATTTTACGTCAGCGCTCTTAAAGGGTTAAGTCGGAGTTGTGAATGATTCCACAAATAGTGATACTATGCACATAGATCAAATGCGGTAAGTGGCAGCACATCAACAAGAGCAACTTTTTGCGGCAACTGTTGATGCTTTGCCAAACAGGCAACCAGCTTGGATGCGTTTGGGGAGTCAGTTGATGATGCTGCCGCTGCTGCCGTGCAATCTGTACCACTTTTTCCTTCGCTGGACACCGCAACAAGTGCCACAACAGTAGTTGCCGTTTACAGTTGCCACAGTGCAAACACATCTCCAAATCACGTCTTGCCGGAGCGTTGTTGCTGTTTGCTTGCGTTACATATCTCGTCGTCTAGATTGGCTGGACGGCCGTCAAGTGAAATAAAAAGTGAGAGTGACATCGGAAATTGTTTCAATTTTCCCAAACGAAACCAACAAACTAACAAACTGCCAGCCGAGTTGCCGCAATCGCCGCGACTGCCATCGTCGTCATCATCACCAGGCGGCAAAAAGAGATCCCCTTAGTGTTCGGTCGTTCGTTCGGTCGGTCGTTGGTCGCTGAATGAATGAATGTCGAAAATTGCATTGAAAACAATTTTTCTACGTATGCCAGCAAGTGCTTTCCAAATGCTCCAAAAAGCGAATCGTTAGGTAGACCAGTTGCCAGCCTCGCCGCTGGCTGCACTGCATCCTGTTGTTTGTTATAGTTTTCCAAGTTTTATTTCTTATTTTATTTTTATATAACTAGCTCAGCACCAGCTCCAGCTAAATGCTCAGCTTGAATAATTGAAATTTTTTTAGTTTATTTTACTTTTTTTAAGGTGCAAAATTGGTTTAGTTACAGTCTTGTGTTTTGCTTTAGAGTTGGGCAATTTTTGTGGAGTATTTTTGTGTGTCCCTCGGTATCAGACTGATGCTGATCATTTGTGAATAATGACAGACCCATAAATAAGACTTAACTTTTTGAAATCTGATGTGGATGTTGCTGAGCGAGTAAGTGTGTGGAGTGCGCGAAAAGTACAACTCAATTGGCCATCTTGATACGTGACCACCGATTTCGAAGTTAACTTAAGGATGTCCAAATTTAATTTAATTGTGGCATAAACTTGGCAAAACACAGTCCCAGACACTTGGATAAAGTTGGCCAAGCCACTAGCTCTTAGCATCTACCTACAATAGAAACTGGCTTTTTGCGATTCGCAGTAGCTTTAAAGCTAATTGAGCCATCACAATAAATTTGCTGTACAAAATAAAGTGTTTCTTATTATTTCATCATTTGTCATTAAACTAAAATTGTAGTTGGTCGGTTGGCATTTCGATGAGCTTGGGTTCCTTGTATGAGACACTGTAAGCCGCAAGTTTTAAGGGACCTCTACAGAGGTCAAGGTTATATTTTTAATGGAAGTCGCATTGTAACATGCCTTTTCGATACTCTGTACCTAACCCTGTAGTTCGGAAGGTCGCCGGCCGGCTGGAGAATGTCAGCCGGATTCTGGCTTCGGCTGCCGGCCCCCATACCAGCTCTCATACCAGATTTTATATGGGATGTCAAGGCAACTGAAAGGCTGTTTGTGTAATTTATGGCGGGATGGACTATACATCAACCAAACGGTTTTATCACCCAAAAGACCAAAAGAAAAAGAGAAATTTTGTTTTTTTCAATTTCATATACATTTGTTTCTATACATTACCACCAACCACCGCAACATCACATTTTTTAAATGTGTTGGATGTACTTTGTTTTTTTTTTTTTTTTAAACATAGGGGAGAGTGGGGGGTTGTGATCATAGTTTTGTTTTTCGAACATAACTTAGCCAAAAATCAATATATTTTCATTCTGTAAATTTTGTATTTTAGGTAAAAGATGCACGAAACTTTCCTCATCACTAGTTTAAATAAATTTTTGGGGTTTTTTATTTGATATTGAAAAAAAGTGACTTTTTGAAATTTCAAAAATTTGTGGGGGGTTGTGAGCCACCCATCTAAAAGTTCAAAATTCGTGTTTTTAAGCAAATATTCTTTATTAAATGAAAAAAATAAAATTTTTTCTCATATTCTGAATTAAGAAATATCAATGAAGAGTGAAAATTGATTGACGGCATCAGGCTTGTTTTCTTTTATATAGAAGCACTTTTTGCTGGTGGCTGTTCTTTTGTTTGCCTTTTTTAATGGGTTTTTAACTTCTTTGGGGAGTTTTTCCTCTGTTTTATTGCGTATCATTGCAATATCCTCTTTGGAAGTCAAAACCAACATTTTTCCAAAGTGGCTCCACAACCCCCCATATCTCACTTTTTTTGGTGACGTCACAAAAATAAAAAAAAAAAAATTATTTAAAAAAAACATAATTCTATTAAAAGGCAAATGACCAAAGATATTTCCCTCATACTTACTTTTGGCATTACGAAAGAAATTTTGTATAATATTCACAAGTCAAAAAATGAAAAAAACTTTTTTTTGAAAAAAGTCGAGTTCTGGTTCTTAAACTTAAAGAACGTTGACTGATCGGTTGCTAGCCAAAAGTTAGATAATAAGAAGGGAAACACTTGACATAAACAAAAAGTTTAAATTTATTTTTTTTTGTGGCCAATATTTGAGTGGCTCACAACCCCCAGCGGCTCAGAACCCCCCATTCTCCCCTACCTTTACTGGGATTTGAACTCGAAACCGTACGCTTCACAGTCGGATGCTCTAGCTCAGTGCTACTGTTGCTAAGATCAATAGCCAAACTAAATGTGCTATAGTCAAAGTTTTTGTGCTTTTTACAGCGCTGGCTCAAGGTCAATGGTGCTATATATATTTGAAATATTTTATAAAGTTATCATTTAAATATCTCTTGCCATAAGTATGATGTGCATACAACGCGAATATTTTTAATTATCTTAAATCAGGAAACGTTTATTCGCTTTAAAAAAAAATAAACTTCGGACTGACGCGTCTGCTGATTTAGAGTCTTTAGAGTAGACGATTGTCGGCAGACAAAAACCGCAATGTGCCGAATGCTTAACGCAAAATGCACATAACCTCAAGAAATATTCGTTATTGACCGTACTAGTATCTTGCCGCTTGAATTGGGGGGATGGTGCTTCGGCCCTGGCTTCATAACCATATACAAATGCTTCTTCATCAGCTATGACCCGAATATTCGTCAAACTTACGAAATAAATTGTATGTTGATATCTGTCCAAAAGAAACTATAAGTGCAAAGTGGCTGATCATGTCATCATAGGTAGTACCTTTTAGTTACATATGTTGAGAGCAGGTATACCAACATGGCAAAAGATTATCCCGCCAAATTTCAAAGTTAGTCTCTTTAATGACGGCCATTGCTAAGACAAAGAAGGAACCCAAAATCAAGCGGAACCCCATCGGGATCTGCACATTTGAAGCGTGCTTAAACATCTGCCTTGGTGAATCTGGTGGTAGGCTGACCCGTGCCGCTAAGGTGTTGGAGCAGATGACCGGTCAGCAGCCCGGTTCTCCAAGGCCCGCTACACAGTGCGTTCCTTCGGTATTCGTCGTAATGAGAAAGTCGCTATCCACTGCACGGTGCGCGGCGCCAAGGCCGAGGAAACGGAGCGTGGCGAAGGTGCGCGAGTACGAGCTGAGACGCGACAACTTCTCTGCCACTGGTAACTTTGGTTTCGGCATTCAGGAGCACATCGATTTGGGCATCAAGTACGATCCCTCCATCGGCATCTACGGCTTGGACTTCTACGTCGTACTGGGACGTCCAGGTTACAATGTGGCCCACAGGAAACGCAAGTCCGGCACCGTTGTCTTCCAAGATCGTCTGACTAAGGAGGATGCCATGAAATGGTTCCAACAAAAATACGATGGTATCATTTTGAACAGCAAGAAGAAAAACAACAACAACAAAACAGCCAATCGTAGCGTTTTTTTTAATGAGAAATTCTACAATAAAACCGACTTCTTTCAAAATGTATGCAAAATCAGTAAAAGTCTTCATTTCTATCTTCGGGGTTCAACAAAGGAAAACGACATATATTTAGCGAACTTAAGATATGCCAGAAGGTTAACAAAAAAATATAGGCTGGGGTGGAGGTCGAGGGTTCGAAGCCGCCCCGAAACAACTAATAAAAAGTTTCTTTCCATAAAAACTTTACACAATCGCGGTCTTACATTTTCGTATAGACTGTACGCATCGGGCGGATGGTTTTCCTTAACAGACTGCCGGATGGTAAACGCAAAGCCCAATCCGATGGTTGGCCCAATATGGGGTATGGCGCCATTGTAAGTATTCTGTGGCGGATCGGCATTTGATGGACCCGACGACCCGTGGTATCCGGGCCAAGGACTATACTCCGGGGGGGGGGGGGGGGGGGCCGGGGCAGCCCCCACCCCCCGGGGGGGGGGACAATTTCCAAGCGAACGGCGGGGCGATTCCAGGCCGATGGCTACCCAGCAAACGCAAACGATGGTTAACAAAATTGTATGAGCGCTGGGGGTAGTGGCCAAACGGGTCCTGGACGCTTGCTTTTGGCAGCACCCGACACAAAAACTACTGGGAAGGAACACAAAGTTAGGTGAATATCTATTTGGAAAAAAGAATGCATATATTTAGGTGGCTATTCTTGGTATGATATAAACACTCACCCTTTGCGATTGCGCAGCTATTTATGTCAACATATCGCACATTGCCAGATAGGTGTAACTTCCCAGTTGGACTTTGCAACATGGGTTTCCCAAATAAGAACATTTGGTGGGATAAGTTTCCGCAAATAGTCACTACATAATTTCTTTGCATGAAATAAGTCCATTTGTCAACATGAAAAACTCCCACGTTATTTGATCAGTTTTTCGCCATATCGTGAAACGGTTTATGCTGTCTTAGTCGGGGAGATCGAACAAAGAGTAGAAAAACTAAGTCAGTTTGGTGAACGTTGAGAAGACAGAGAAAAGCGACAACAAATTATGATGTCAGTGAGATTTCGGCTTTTGCAGAAAAAAGACGTGTTGACAAAGAAAAGTTAACATAGAAGCACACTTTGCTGCGTCGCTAACATTTCACTCAGATATAAGTCAGCTGTTTGCTGTCATTTTGGCTCTTTGAGTCATTTTTTGACTCTTTGAGTAATTATTGTGACTATGCTCGTCTCCCTCTAACCAACTTGTATTCCTATGTAGACAAAAACTTTGAGTAAAATTTTGAGCTGTCACAATGAATGTTTTCTTTGTCAGGATGGAGTTAACATCACTCAAAAAAGAAAGGCGTTTCAAAGTGCGCTTTATTGTAGGATTTTCTTTGGTTTTGATAGCGAATATATATATTTATTTTATAATTATAAATGCGCAATAAATTGTTATTGAGTATCGAATTTAATTACATAAAATAAGACTTAAGAATTATTATTATCATTATTTCGTCATTATTTGTAAACTTGTTTACTTAAGACATTTCACTTCTGCGAAAACTATAAGCAACTACACTCTTAGGGCCGTTTTCTCATGTGGCTGTTTTTGCAAGTCTAGGTGGATTGGCTGCATTTCGTTTGTTCATGTTCAGGCTGACCATCTAGATGGATTTCGTAGTAATGTACTTCATCCTCATTGATTTGAAAACAATGTACATGACAATTTATATTAGGTATTTGAATGTGTGCGCGCATATGGTCACACTTAAAAATATTTGAAAAACTAAAAACAACTGCTGTTAAAAACAGTTTAGTTTGAATTGTTAATAAATAAACCAAAAATTGAAAATATTGTATGTGCCTTTGGTATACAAGACACCTGCAGACATTGCTGAAGAGACAGATGCGCATACTAATTCCCCTAGGTCATTGCTTAAGCCGAGCTCACACAGGTAACTAATTTGGCCAAATTGTGGTTAAAATAGCCTTGATTAATAATTTTACTGTATTTCAAACTTTAACTATGGTTTCATTAAAAGTTCTTTTATTTGGCCTATATAGCCAAATTTATATCAAAATGTGTCCAAATTATTTGCCTGTTCCAACTTAGCTATAGTCCCATTACCTAATCTCCAATCATTGCTTTGCTTTTCAAAATTGGCGCGCAATAGACATATCAACAAACTACAGATGGGAGAGGGGCTGCTAACTTACTTTTAGTGCCCTTGCAGACCTGCCGGTGGGACCGTAGCGCAAATGCCCAAATTAAAAATAAACCTACAAGAGACAACCAATTGCACAAAAACCACCAAGTTGCAAAATCTAGGTAGATTTCGATTTGAGCAAAAACAGGAACATGAGAAATCGGCCATTAAATGTCGAAACAAAAGGCATCTTGGCGAACACCAATAATTATAGAAGAAGTAAATAAAAATAGCTGTTGGTTTGTATATTACATTAAATGACAATAAAATTTGCAAATAAACTCAAGTCTAGTTCATTATTTAATGGGGCTACAAAAATCATGGGTTTGTAAGCGTACTGTTCAGGCCTACCTACTTACGATATACAAAGTAAGTGCATCTGAAGTACTGAGTACGTAAGGAGAAACGTGCAACCCGAGTGCTGCCGCGTGACGTCACCCAAACGGTTAACGGTTACAAAACAAACCCCGAATTTCAAGGCGTGACAAGTTGAATGAAATATTTACTTCTGTCATGCATAAAAGTCAGACTGGGTTAGTAACTACTTACATACTGCTTACATTAAATGTTTTTAAGCTGATGTGCGAAGTTTGGTCGAAATCGCCAACCGTTGGGACTAGCTTTTCCCAGTGTGTTTAAACTTCGGCACAGACGAAGATAGCTTTGCAGGCTTGTTTGCTAATGAAATTTTATTGCAGAAAACAATTTAATTCATCGCTCTTTTCTGAATGCCTAAAGAGGCTTAAGAAGCCAAAAATAAGGACTTTGGAAGATAATGAGAATATTTTGCAAGAAAACAAATGAGCAGGTTTTCGCTCAACAAGGACTTATTAAATGAGTCTCTTAAAAGCTCTGATTCTATCATTTACAGGTGGCAAAAACTGTCGAAAATTAATTTGAATCGCTCACCAACAGACGTATAGACTCTTTTTAATGTCTTGGGGCAAAATAACAGCGAGTGTGACAGCATTTCTGATTCTAACGATTACAAATTTTTTTTTGTGTGCTTTACGCCATTTCGAGCCGGCAAAAATAAAATTTATGAAATTTTTTTTATTCTTTTTCAATTTTTGGATTTTTTTTTTTTTTTTTTTTTATTTTTTTTTATTCTGGTTTTATTACGAATAATAATAAATTTGACATTGTTTTCTTATATTATTGCTTTTTAGTTTGAAGTATCTTGTATTCTGTTTAAAAAAAGCTTTTTATATTTTGAAATTTTTAGATTAAGGGTGAATAAGCCTAGGACAGATTTTATAGGCGAATTTTGATTTTTCTTTTTATGAGTATACGGACAGACGGACATGGCTTAATCAACTGGGCTGTTGATGATGATCAAGAATGTATGGTCATTTCCACAGAAAGTCCAACCAGACCAAAAAATAAAAAGTACTTATCGTATTTGCATAGGGATACAATCAAGATGAACTAATATAAGCCAGAATCACGCTCGCAAACCGATGCTATATTATGCAGGATTTTCGCATCCGAAGGAATGACGAACTATATGAGCTCTACGGGGATACTAGTCTGGTCAAGCACATAAAGCAACAGCGCCTGCGCTGGCTGGGACATGTTACCCGTATGGATGAACAAGCTCCAGCAAAAATGGTCTACAAGAGGAATGCAAGAGGTGAAAAACTGGTGCCAGCTCGTATGGAGCAGAAGCGACTGGCGGACATTAGTTGCAGCGGCCGAGACCGTCAAACGGTTGTGATGCAAGCATCGGGCCAATAAAGAAGAAGAAGAAAGATTATCGAATGGCACAAGCGCCGTTTTTCCTTTAGTTTGTATTGATTTTTAGTCTTTAAAATATTTCAAAGTGTACAAAGAGTTTAAAAGTATTGCATAAGACACCATAAGAAACTATGTGATTTCAATTAACTGAAAGTATTGCTTTATATTATAATTTTTAAATAAAACAAGCTATAAATATAATGAGGAAATTTAAGTAACGTAACGTCATATCAGATACAAATTAAAATAATTTAGTAAAAAATCTTGTATTATTTCAAAACAAGTCAAAGTCAACCTACTTTCTTGTAACGTCACGGCAGTACATACATATTTTTTCTTATATCTTTAACTGAGTATGATCGATTGATGTCAATTGCCGTGTTCAGCAGAACAACTTGCTCCATGATCTGTGTACATTTGCAATAATATTCCTACTGAACTCGAGTGATGCGGCATCGTGATAGCCAATTTGAGGTATCAAGATACAGAAGCAAGAAATAGTATGCTACTTTAAAGTGATACTGCTCCCTCCAACAGCAGAAACTAGTAGATGCATTATTTTTTTCTGATACTGCTCAAGGATCAATTATTCTGCTGAACAAGCCCATTGTTCTGATGATTATTGCTACCCAAATAAAAATCCATGATTTTCATATTTTCGAAAAACATTTTTCAGAAATGGTCGTGTATGCTTTAAGCACTCAAGAATCAAGCAAAGATTACGGATGCTCAAAAACGAGACTCTTCGATTGCTCACAATCACTTCGAAACACGTTCAAATTTAAGTCACGGTTGCACCTCTAGCATAGAGCATAAAAGTAAGACTCTGTTCAATTACAGCAATGTGCGACATAAAGACATATATATATATAGAAGATATGATGACTGGGTTAGTAAAACTTAAGATAACATGCAATTAACTTCAAAACGATCATTACTATTTTCTATAACCAGCTAACGTGATATTCAAATTCAGCTTTTAATGAGGATGACAAAAGAGAATTGACCAATCCACCATATGTATCTTTCCTTTCTTTCCATTACTGTTATTTTCCAAGCTTCGATGGTCTTTCTTCTGCTAACTCTAATACCACCCAAGATGGACTAATTGAAAGGCAAGCTCCTTTGGCCATCTGTTGTCCCGCATCCATATCCGTGTATCACCCACCAACTTAACCCAGAGTGAATGGCGAAATTTGAAAGTACATAAGAAACGGACACACATATGTTCATACATTTAGATAAATGACAATTATAGCAGCGCCATGAAATGGCACTCATCGCCGTATGCCAGCTATCAAAAGTATTCAAATATTTAATTGAAAAAATACAAAATCAAAAAAGAAAAACACAAAAATAATTCACATTTCACGACTTCATCACACAGAGAGCTGCAGCAGCTGAGCAGTTCACAAATCAGGCAAAAAAAAAAAAAACTACTCCGTTTGATTGCCTAAACGTTTCAACAGCTCAGCATTTTTGATGCAATTAATTAGATTTTTATTTCTTCATTGAGCGAATCGAGAGACTCTTAATATGTGCAGGTGTATGTGTATGCGTATGTGTGTGTCTGTGTTGGTGGAAGCAACCCATTTGATTTCGATTTATTACCACACACTCCAGCAAATGATACAATTATTTATATGCAAGACGTCAGCCGGAGGAGATCGAAGCGACAGGCAGGCGAGAGCCAGTTAAGCTTGTTCTAGTTGAAAGCGATAGCCAAGCCTGGTTTTGTTTTTTTGGTCTCGATCTCGACTACCTCCTGGCCTGGCGGCCAGTTTTGTCGCCAGATCGCACATATATAAACTCTATTAAAAATAACGAAATAGAAGCAACTCAGTCGAGAGAGCAAAAAAAAAAAAAGAAACCATATCAACATTCACATCATAAGTAAACCAGTTTGCACCTGAGAGAGGAAGAAGAAAGTTGTCTTGGCCATTTTGGTGTGTTTGTGCAGTGCCTGGCCAAGACTTTTTTCTCTACTTACTTACATATATACAATATATAAGTTTATTGCAATTTATATATATGAATTTGAAGGAGCCCCGACTAGCGGGCGTTGAACAATGGCCAAAAACTAACTGTAACATGGCAGGCAACGAGCATTTTTTCTGTTTTTGTTTTGGTCATAAGCATGAAATATTGCGCACATCCAAGTGTCCCCCTCCATGTCCAAAATGTCCGCTGCAGGCCGCCTAATTATATTGCCTCGTTGGAGTTGGAACCTCCAACCTATCATTGCCTGACACATGCTACCGTTCGAACACGTGCGGCCTAACTAACAAAAACAACAGCACAAAAAATAGCATGAGGATAACTGTTGAACGGAAGGTCGAAGACTTGAATACCCCTTAATTGTTTTTGTTTATTTTTGGCACGAAATGGTTCGTGATTTAAATATGATTCTTTAATTTGTGTCATTACACAGAATCGACCTTAACTGTAAAAAGGCAATGGCGAGAGTTCAGACTTCTTCCGAAACCATTCTCTGTCCAGAATGCAACCCACTTGTGAATTAAAACTAGTTTGGGTCACTTAATTCTTATCTTGCTTCTTTCTGAGTTGGAAACTCTCTCATGAAAAATAGCCCTGTCACGTATTTATTTACTTATATTTTAATTCAGTTTTTTTCCAAAGATCCTTCAATTGCTATACAAAATGCACGTGATTATGAAAAAAAATAATGCAAAATTTTTCACATCTCAAAAAAAATCATGAAAATATGCATTCTTAGCCCTTAAAACCCTACCCCATCAACCTAATGTTTTGGCATGATTTAACAAAACTAAAGACATTCTCAAATCTAGCGAATTTGCTGTAATCTAAACTTTCAGATTCGATTTTTATTATATAAAGTAGGGGCCGGCAAAACACACATGCTCATTTTGGCGTTGCGTATGCGTTTTGAGCCACGCTAGAGGGCGCTCATTTAGCACTTTTTTGTTGTAGCAAAAGAGAACATTAAAGGCTCGCATACAGTCGGAGTGTCGATGTCTCTGCCGCAGAGCGGAGTGGTATACAAAGTAGATAAGAACGTGCTGGACTTTACAGAAGATGACGAAAGCTGCTATTTTAAAAGTCTCCAAAATGTTTCAAATAATAAAGCGATTACTAAAGTCACTAGAGCAGTCGTACTAATGATAAGAACAATGAAAAATACAGGACACAAGAAGTTACTATGCACAGGCAAATACTGTAGTTCCGTTTTTTTTTACGGTATGCGTCGATTCGTACAGACCGTCAGTTTTGTGAATGTGTTTAGTACACGTACTAGCGAACAATTTAAGTCAGGGAAGAGAGCTAATTTTTCATCTTCATTGATTGTTATTTAATGATTCGTAAATCACGGTTAAGATTCTGCTGATTCGTCCATCCGTTTGCGTTCTCTAAACTCTATCGTTTCTTCCAGACTGTAAAAAATGGAAAAAAAGGGTTTTTAGTAACGTGATATCTCTGGTTTGGCTTATCGGACAGGCCCCAAATTAATATTGGTGGAAAGCATTTTACTGAATCTATTCGAATTAGTAAGAATAATTCTAATAAAAACAAAATAAAATTTAATTTTAAAGGCCTATACTCAGATAAGATAAATTTTTAGTTTGCTACGATATTTCAGATGAATAGAAACAGTTTTAAATAGCTTTGAAATCTGAATGATTAGGAAAAGGTGTTCTATTCATGTGAAATATCGTAGCTAACTAAAAATTTATCTTATCTGAGTATAGGCACTAAAAACTTTCGAAGAGACCACCACCTTTTGCGGCTGTATGCGTTTCCTTAAGACTCTCGGATAAGACCATAAGAATAACACCGTGACACATTTTAGAACTCAAAAAAGTTGATACGGTCGAGACCAAAAAATTCTGAAAGGGTGTGATGGTGGTATAAAAATCCTCCCTGGGTTTGGTCTGATTAACTGCCGTTTCCATTTTATTGACCTTTGAACTTTTCAGATTCAGAGTTGGATTACCGATGCCATATCTCGTAAACTATTTTGAATTTTGATTTTATGTCCTTAGCAAAATTGTTGCTCTTGGCATGGCCTACAAAACATTTCCTTGTAGCAAATCAAAAAAATTACATCTTCGTACTTAAAATTACAAATGATGTTCAAAACAACCAAGTTTTCACAACTTTTTTCCAGTTTTCAACTTTTTCTTGAAAACCGTTAAAAATTTTTACAAGTAATGTAGGCAAAAGTTGTTGCTTAGACCAAAATAAACAAACCGTTAGTACGAACAAACTTCATTTCGAAAAACCGAATATAAGCGGTAAAAAAGTAAATAAATTAAATTTCTTTAGTTACATTTTTTAAGTTATATTTATTCACAGTTTTATTGATTTAATACAAAACAATCGAAAATTTTAATTGTGTCAGCCAACTTCTACCAAAAACTGTAATTATTTTAGTGTTTGCTGAAATTATACATTCTTTAGGGCCCTTAACTATATGAAGGACCAATCGAATGAAGTTGGTATGTTCCAACCGATTGATTATTTTAATCTAAGCTACTTTTTCGTTCTTCATTGCTTAGTCAAATTCGTTAGAGTTTTCAAGAAAAAATTGAAAAACAGTACAAAATGAGTGAAAAACATGATGAATTTAATATATTTTTGCAATTTTGAGTTTAAAGAAGTAACTATTTTGACTTGTTACTTAGAAATGTTTTGTAAACCAAGTCAAAAGCAACAACTTTCTTTAAGACGTCAAAGCAAAATTCCAAATAGTTTACGAGATATGGAGTTACAAGTCCCAATTATATGCTTAAAAGTTCAAAGGTCAATAAAAAAAAAACGGCAGCTAATCAGACCAAACCCAGGCAGGGTTTTTATACTACCATCACATCCTTACAGAATTTTTTGGTCTCGACCGTATCAACTTTTTAGTGTTGCACAGTGTAATCAATAAAGCCCCAGTTGCCTTAGGACCTGTGCCTAATTGTCGTCATTTCCTGGAGAAACCTTTCTACTTGCTCATCGCTTTCGACACCCAAATTTTCATAGAAGTCGTTAAAGTGAATTCAGAAAGTTAATTTTCAGAGACATTGTGAAAACTTTTGATAAGCCACATCTTTGAATTAATCTGTAGAAAACACAATTAAGGGTCTTTGATTATTGCTTGGCTATGCCGTATTACCTGTAAACTGAAGATTTCGTATAAATTTTTTCGAACGTCTCTGGATCTCTTGTGGTACCCTTTAAATCATTGTACTATCAAAGGGACATTTTTTTCGCAAAATTCTACGGCAATTTAAGCTTAACAATTGTGGAACCCTTTTACCACCTTCATTTTTTATTGCCAATCTCAAGGGAGTAGCCAGGGGGGGTCGGAGATGTAATTAAAATACGTTATTTTAAGCGACTCCGTTGTGTTATCACGTCCGGTAGTTCCAACATGCAACCCGTAAACATTTGCAAAATATTTTGTCATTTTCTGGACTTAATTTACCAAACGTTCTCAGAAATTAAACTAAGGTTAAGCATAATTTTCCTAGAGAGAAACACGCCATCAGTAATTTTTAACAGCTGCACTGCGTCAAGAGCGTCACAGTTCAGTGTCATACCATACCATACCATCACAGAGGAACGTACGTCCATAAGAACATCAAATAGGATATAAGGATCACTTGTTTTCTGTAAATGCTGAAGTAATTTCAAAAATATTGTCATTCTGCCTGTTTTGACCAAAACATGAATAAATTAGCCATTTCATGTAAATTGAATAGTTTTTACAATACAATTAAAAAAACATAACAATTTTGTTTAGTTATGCATCTACAAGCATTTTAAATTCGATTCTTTATTTGAATCTATATCATTAACAGCACAAACTCGCGTTCATTTTTGTCCGAAAACAAATCGTTGGGCCAAGTTTCTTCTTTTTAAGTTTGATTAGAGCTTTTAGATCAATTGAAAAACTAAAAAGTAATGGGATTTTATGCGGAGGCAACTTTTGGAAAAATCAAATATGTTTTTATATGTTGATTTTTGTGATCAGCGGGCCAATTTACTTTAGAAAATATGGTTTGGAGCTTTGGGGGAAAATGCAGTCGAGCAGTGAGAGTAATTACTCTGTTGATTTGTGTTGATTATTGAATTATTATTAAGCGTTGACCTAGAGACGGCTAAATAAATCTTTGACTTAAATAAAAACAGTTCGCTAAACTCCGTATACATAATACTTTAGCATTATTATTCACCTATTGATCCAGAAAAAATCTTTAAAAATATTTCATAATTTAATCCAACACATTTTGGAACTTTTTTATTCTTGGTTTTTGGGTTTCTTTATTTTTATTAAAAAAAAAATTATTTATTTTCCTCCTTCCCCTCTCTTCCCTCCTTCTCTCTTTCTCCCTCCCCCTCTCCCTCCCTTTCTTTCTCTCTTTTTTCTTTTTTTTTTTTTTTTTGGTTTTACTATTTTTTTTTTTTTTTTTTTTTTCAACCCCCCCCCCCCCCATTTTTTTTTTTTTTTTTTTTTTTTTTTTTTTTTTTTTTTTTTTTTTTTTTTTTTTTTTTTTTTAAAAATTATTTTTTTATAAAAAAAAATTTTTCTCCCCCCCCCCCCCCCACTTTTTTTTTTTTTTTTTTCTTTCTTTCTTTTTTTTTTTTTTTTTTTTTTTTTTTTTTTTTTTTTTTTTTTTTTTTTTTTTTTTTTTTTTAAAATTAAAAAAAATTAAAAAAAAATTTTTTTAAACAACAACTTAAGTATGCCTACCGTATTTTAACATTTAAAGGACAACTTATCCAAAGACAGCCTAAAAAATACCCATATTTAAAAATTATACCAACGGATGGCAGCAGACAACACACATTGCGCCAACAATCAACGAACAAATTCCGATCTGGCTTAAAGTGAAAGTGCTCCAAATGCTGACGCGCTGGCCAAGGCAGCATCCGCGGATGCGGCCAAGTGCTTTGACTCCTCCTCAACAGCAGAGCAGAGCAAAGTCATCCCATTGCATTTGCGCACTTGCTGACAAGTTGTTTTTTTCCATTGCACCCCATGCCATGCCACGCCCTCCTTTTCTCGCCCGTGTTCACATTGCAGAATAATTGCCTTGACTGGCTACCGACCGTTTCCAAGTTGGCTAGATATATGCATGGATGGGAGGGAAGCTGCGGGGAGTTTTATTAGCGTGCTGGCAATTACAATTGACGGCTTTGCACATGTTTCCAATGTTGGTAAATTACCTGAAGAGCATCAAGAGAGCTGCATACAGTATACATAAATGGGATTTCCTTCCGGTCGACACTAAAAAGGAGATTGCTTACTAGTGTTTCACTTCGAAGTGTGAGATCGAATACCAAAGAATGCAATTGCAAATAGATAATTTAATTGAATACAGTTCGGCCTACATAAATGGGAATGCTGGACAGAAAGTGATTGACAAAAAGAATCACACTTTAATTTTGAAACCAGCAAACAGATCCTCTCAATATATCAAAAACAAAGTATCGGCAGGGGTAAATTATATGATGCAATATCTAAACTAATACAAAATTATCTTGGTTGTTTGTTTTGTAATAGTCATCCCACTTCGCTTTTCCCACAAAAAAACACTCATAAATCAACTATTAATTTCACCAACTCATCATCTTTCCCAAAAACCCATCTTAATTCAGCTCAGCCAAAACTCCACCTCTTTTACACCTCCGCTCTTTACGACAGCCTACCAAATACCGCAAATGAGGCACTTTCATGTCAACCCACCATTTAACCCACACGAAACTCATAATATGGGCAAATTCTTTCAAATTGCCCACAAACTAGCCCACTTTACTTTGGTTTTGACAATGGAGCCGGCCGCTGGCATCAAAGTGATCTTTCACAGGCAACTGGAAGTGGAGTACGAGTAATACCACCTGCTCTCCGTTTCGAATGGGTTCCCATATATCAACGCATACTAAACAATATGCCAAAGCTAAATTGCGATACAATTATAAAAGGCCGAGACATTTTTCGTATCAAAAATGCGAGCAAAAAACGAAACAAAAATACAAAATCTACAATTTCACACACATGCGAGGAGTACGAGTTTAAGATTCAATGCGATGATTACATATTATTTGTTGTTGTTGTTGTTGTCTGCAGAGTTTTATGGTCCAAGGTTAAAAGCTTCGACTTGAAAACTGAAGAAAAATGAAAGAAAAAAATAAAACTGAAAAACTTTGCGACTTTTGTGTCGCTTTTGTGGCGGTACAACTTCATTTGATTTGCAGTGAATATTAAAGCAATTTGTGGGATTATTTCCTATTGTAATCAACGGTTGTGTTTACTCATCAGAGTGAGCCGGCAAGGGACTGCTACACTGATAAAAAAAACTCAAAGGGTTACTCACAAATTATTTTGTTTATATTTAATTCCTTTTACAATTACTATTATAATTAAAAAATCCTGAAAAATTAAATGTTAGGTTTGGCATATTAATTTAAATTATTCAAAAACTTGAGAGAAATAAATAAATAATATGCTTTATTGTTTTGTTCAGTTTAAAAGCAAAGAGTTTGAGTTGATTTAAATATAAGATTCGCAGTTTGGACCCTGAAAACTTTTTGATTTTAGGTTCACCGTGCGGATTCATCATATCAGTGAACCAGTATCAGATTCGAACTCGATAATAAGATAATTGGATTTTGCTACAATGGAGTTCAAGACATAAGATTTTAAACATGTCTTAAGTTATTAAAGCTCTACAAGATTAGAATTCTCGTGTAAACCAACATATGTACAATATAATCACTAGAAAGTCGGTCAAGTCTGACTGTCAACTACTCTGTACCGAGAAGTAGCTGAAAGCAGCGCTGCTGCTTTCTTTTGTTCATAGATGGCGCCACTTCTTGTTTTCAAAAACTAATCTGACTAACTATCTTTATCATGCAATCGATTACTAAATATCTCTTGAACAGTGGTGCCCAAAATGCCAAAGGTCTATCCCTCGGGATAGGAACTCATTATTCTGCCGCCATTGCAGCAGACACACTGTGAATATGTGTTGCTCTCTTACAACGCGTGCTTTCGGTTTTTTTTCTCTCACGAGGCTTGTTTCTTATGTTGAAATATCAAACACGTGGTCAGTCGTATACAAGTGCAAAGATTGTGTGAGTTTGGGCACCACTGCTCTAAAAGGTACAAGTTGGTTTGTACAAAACTGAGTGAGATATTACGTTTTTTTTTAAATTTCGGCGGCTGGAGGGGCATGGCAAAAATTTAAAATTGAATCTGCCTGCATACAATACGATGTAAGCATACGATTTCTTATCAGGAATTTGGTTTTGTGGACCTTAAAATGAAAATGCTTAAAACCGAGAAAGCTTGTTTAAGTAGTTCAAAAGAATATTGCTGTAATATGATTTTAAAGTAAACATACCTAATGTGTATGGGCTATAAGTATGATATTACAATAAAACCAATAAATAATATTTTAATTAACAAAAGAATGCAAATATTGTGGTTTCTTGTGCTCCAGTTAAAACTAAAATTATTTGATCAGTTTTCGTTCGGACTTTCCAAATAATATTACCTACCCTTTTAAAAATATTAGAGGTAATGGCTAAGACTCTTGAATTTACAAAGATAAGTAACGCTCGCGCTAAGAACTCAAATTTAAAATCGAAGCTGCACATTGAAATTTCCCCTTGCCGTGTTCTTGTATGGCCGTTACTCATGTTTGTGAGCTCTAGAGTCTTAGGTACAAGCAATATTTGTTGGTTTTTCTTTCTTTTTTTTCTGCTTGTTAAGATATGTTCAAAAAAATGTATGAAAATTTGTTAAATTTTAGGTGCTATAACTGAAAAATTTATAATAATTTAAATTATTTTAAAGATGGAGACAGTTAAAAACAGGGACCGTAATCATTATAAGTTTTATTTTAAAAATCTCGAAATAATGATTATAAAATGATTTTTACGATTTTCTTCAAAAATAATGATTATTTCTGAGCAAAAAAATAAAACTCAAAAATAATGATTAAAAATGATTTTTATTTTTTTTGCTCAAAATAAAACTCAATCTTAAATTACGGCTTCTGTGTTAAACTTTTCGCAGATGTGATTTCACATTCTTGATCTATGGTTGAATACCTTTCATATGATATACCACATGTCCTTTAAGGACGAATATTAAGGATCTACTATTTTCTATTAAATTTAATTTATTCCTCTATTTTCTGTTGCAGTATGTATGTAGTATGTATTATGAGGAAAATACGAAAAAAACCTATGCGACACAAGCATATTTCAAGCTAAAGTATGTGCAATCTCCCGTTGCGCAGACCGTAATATGGGAAAGAACTACCATAATAGAGAAATAGCTAAACTCTCAGATAGCCAAGCAGCGCTTAAAGCGCTCAGCAGCAATAATTTCACCTCTAAGCTAGTCTTAGAGACAAACAACAAATTGGACCAACTAGGCAGCAGGAACAACCTGACCCTAAGATGGATACCGGGACACAACAACATCCCCGGAAACGAATTGGCCGACGAATTGGCACGCAAGAGTGCAACCACCGCAATGGTCACCATATGTGTTATAGGCCAACACACAATGAAAGGGCTTCTAAGAAAGGAAGAAAATGTGCTTAGAACAGCCTCCTGGGTAAACACCAGGGGGATGAGACAAGCTAAAGCATTAATAGTGAACCACGACCTCAAAAGTTTCCAAAAGTTAATCCAACAAAGAAAGAATGCCCTCAGGATTCTGACAGGGCGAAAACACAGGTCACTGCGGAGCCACATGTACAAGTTGGGAATAACAAACACCCAACTTTGCAGATATTGTGGAGTCCTCTGAGCATATACTAGCACACTGCAATGCCCCTGCGAGGCGCAAATCATCAGATTTGGGAAACACATTCTACACCCATGCAATATCAACGAGAAGGCCAAGCTAACTTCGTCTTTGCCGAAGTTTATATACCCTTGCAAATGTTTTAATACAACAGAGATTAAGAAAAATTTTTCTAAATAAAACCCACTTTTCGACCGATAGTTCCTATGGCAGCTATAAGATATAGTCATCCGATTTTGACCAAAACTTCCAAATCTGTGTAAAAGCGTATAAAACTAATAATTGCTGAAGCGGGAGGCGTTTACATTAAAAACAAATAGTTTTTCTCACAAAAACCCACTTTTCGACCGATAGTTCCTATGGCAGCTGTAAGATATAGTCATCCGATCCGGATGGTTCCGACATATTAGCAGTGTGCAGTAAAAAGAAGACTCTGTGCAAAGTTTCAGCTCGATAGCTTTAAAACTGAGAGACTAGTTTGCGTAGAAACAGACAGACAGACGGACAGACAGACGGACAAAGCTCAATCGACTCAGCTCGTCGCCCTGATCAAGAATATATATAGTTTATAGGGTCGGAAATGATTCCTTCTGCCCGTTGCAAACTTCTGGGCAAAATTATAATACCCTTTGCAAGGGTATAATAACTTAAAACTTACAAAAGTCCTGTCTTTTGTACAGGAAATAGGGCTGCTAGCAACAGACCAAAATTGGTCGCGATGCACCACTTTACCAACCATAAATAATAACTAACAATACCCAAAATAATACATACTACATACGTACTGCAACAGAAAATAGGGGAATAAATGAAATTTAATAGAAAATAGTAGATCCTTAATATTCGTCCTTGAAGGACATGTGGTATATCATATGAAAGGTATTCAATCATAGATCAAGAATGTGAAATCACATCCGTGAAAAGTTTAACACACAAGCCGTAATTTAAGATTGAGTTTTATTTTGAGCAAAAAAAATAAAAATCATTTTTAATCATTATTTTTGAGTTTTATTTTTTTGCTTAGAAATAATTATTATTATTTAAGTTTTATTTTATTACTCAAAAATAATCATTATCTTTGAAGAAAATAGTAAAAATCAAAAATTTAAAAATCATGGTGGATTTGCAGAGATTGTACAAAAATAAGAATTTTGGTGTAAATCATTTCTTTCTAGGTCCATTATAAGTGGGTGATTTTTTTACTTGAAAAAAATAAAATAATCATTATTTACGGTCCCTGGTTAAAAATAAAAATTGATCAGGTTCTAAACGAATTCTTAACGTTTTTAAATTGTTTTAAAAATCGTTTAGTTGAATCGGAAAAGAATTGGGCTAAGTATGTTATGATAAAAACTATACCCTCAAAGAAACAAATATTTCCATAATATTAGAAATTTTATGATAGAAAAGTGTGGGTTCTTTCGGAGCTCCGATTCGCAGGTTCGAACCAAATTTTACCAATGGTTCAAGGTTTTAAGGTTTTCAGTGAAGGTGTTAAATTAAAATATAAAATTGATTTATTTTAATATATTGATTGAAAGACATTGGCGCGATCATTAGATAATTTTCAAAAGCTCAATCTTTTGCTTGCGTTTATTTAGTAAACTTGAATCGAGGATATAAACTTTTTATTATAATGGGTCCGACTTTAACACATATTTTATATCTTTGCAAATAACTTTCACAGAAACGGTATTATACTTATATTGACCAGATAACCAAACATACCATAAATTATCTGGTTATATATTTTAAATAACTTTTAACTTCGTAAAACAATTGAAATTGAATACTTAAATGCGTTCTTTTCTAATTTATTGAGAAAGTTTTTAAAATTTCGAAAAATTAAATTAGTTGTTTCAGAACAAATCTATGCTTTTCCAAAAAAAAATGACTAAATTTTAAAATAGAACTAAAAATTTTGCTGTCAAATTTTGAATTAATTTCGGCTTTAATTTATCATAATTTTAAAATTTTTTTTTAAATTTAATAAATGACGAATCACCTCAGCTTGAAAACTATTTTATTTTGTAAATTTGTGATTTTTTTTGAGTGTAGCAGCTCCGCTTCTGTGTCTCTAGAGTGTGTCATTTTTGGACAACTCATTTATTTTCAAGTACAAACCTCGAGGTGGAGCTGAAGCTGAAGATGACGTATAAATATTTTCCATTCATCTAATAAGCGTGAAAATTGCTCCAGTTTCAATTGATAGAAGTTACGCACTTAAATTTTTAATCAATCGATCAGAATTGCTGATGTCAATGATGCGTTGCTCTTCCCTTGGTGCTCTCCCCTTGGTGGGATTTTCAGTTGTTGTTTTTTACACCTTTTTAATTGTGAGCACATAATTAATTAAAGCTCTCATTGCATTCAAGGTTATCTTTGGTTTGAAGCGCTCTGTATGTGGTTGTTGTTTAGTTGGTTAATTTACAGCTTTAAATTAGTGTAGTTTACTTTCAAAACACTTTACTTTTGCTTTCAAAATACGCGTACGTGGTTTTTGTTATTGCTGCTGCTGCTGCTATAAATGGGTGGGGCAATCATTAAGTTGTTTAAGTAGATTTTCAGTTTTGTTATGGTTTTGGGTCTTTAGGGGAGGGGTACACTAAGTGATGGAGAGTGTCTAATTGATGAATGGATTGAGGAAGAGAATTAAATAAAATAGAAGGTTTCAAATAGTTGCGAAGACGGAGAAGGATGATGTGGATGCTGCTGATAATGATTTGCACAAGTTCAATCAAGGTGTGGCATCTAGAATGTCTGATCTTCAGATTGTGCAATCGATTAAATATCGTTAATTAAGCTTAAGTAGAATTCTAAAATGAGAATATTTCTACAAAAGCCATGTTTTCAAGTGCTTGATGGCCAAGTTACCTAAATGCCTTTACAAATTCCGTAGGACCACAAGGCGAGCTACTCTTAGTCTCATTTCGTCTGTGCTTCTATTAGTTTAACGCAGAATCTGAACGGCAAAGTTTAAAGAGCTTTTTATGGCTACACTCAAGTACGAACAGTGTCAATATCCTAAAATCCCTTCCAAAATTCTTAGCTTTTCCTAATTTGTCTTTAAAACTAGGTCTCTGTATAATAATATCAAAATCCAAAGGAAACAAATTATCGAAAGACTGAGATGTTTATACTGTAGGTCGAAAATCTACCCTCACTTCATAACCAAAGTGTTAGAAACAGTAGGGAATTTCAAGAACAGATTAAACTTAAAATAATTCGCCTTTTTTGTAGCACACTTTTTTGAGCTTGCATTGTAAGTCTATTCTGTACTTAATCGTTTTTTCTGTTCCAGAATGATTCGTACTTAATTTAAGTACATCCAAGAACAAAACATACTTGAAATTTCAAGCACAAAACGGTATAAACTCGATCCCGATCGATCTAGAACTCCGCCGGTCGTTTTTTTTCTTAGTGTAGTTACCTGACATCTGATGCCAATACCGGCCGAAGGTGACCGGTTGTGTTTCATTAAATGTTCCAAAGCGGGATTGAATTTACGACCTTTCACTACCAACAGCACCACAACTGGCCATGGTAGCGGCCAGCGGTCAAGGAAGCTTTGATATACACTGAATAGGTTCAGCATGTTTCCATTCATTATTTGAGTTTCTTTAACAACCCAGGGGGTGTCATTCAATTTCTTTATTTTTTTAAGAGAGTTTTAATGTGCCCTTAACAGCAACAAGTAACGGCTAATTTCTAAGTTTTCTTTGAATTTATGTTATTCAAAAAGCACAGCATTATCTTTAGTCACTTGAATAGGTTCATGCGATACCTTCTCAGTTATCTCCAAATTATTAGTCGGAATCGATCGCTATCGATTTGGTTAATTTGATATGGCACATTTGAATAGCAATTTCTCACATCATAAATTAACTCAAATAACTATATTTAAGATTTTGAATGGGCATTTCCATTTTTTCTAAAATATTTGGACTAATTTCTTGGACCTTCTAACAAGATATTGCTTCAATACATGCCGCAAGAGCAGTCAAAGAATAGATTCGTTACCAAAATATGGATTGAAGCCTTATACTCCTAATATAAATATCATGAAAAGACTTAGAGATTGCTGCATAGAAGGAAAATTGGAAAAATGTTGGAAAACATGTACAACTCATTACAAAGCAGGAGTTATGAAAGTATTTTGTAAAAGGGGGATCCACAAAATGCTAACCAGAAACAACTGTAGAACAATTATTAAAAAACATGTAAAACATTGAATTTATTTATCCGTTTTTAAAGATGAATCTATTCTAGTAAACAATAAATATGGATAAAAAATTGATGTTAAGAAAAAAAATGTTTCTGTTTAATAACTATAAGTACCTAATAAAAAGGATTTTTTTTGTGTACTGATAATCACTTAATAATCTAATAAGAAAAATTTTTTTCACAGAGTTCTCACATGCAGTTGCAGAGATAATGCCACTTTTTAAATGGTAGAGATGATGACCCTTTTTAAGTGACATGCATTGTAAATACTTCAATTATAACACACCAAAGATCAGAAAGCAGTTTCGTACAGTTGGGCGGTAGATGGGCTGCTATTTTTCTGGGTTGCTTACACGTTAAGTGTTTATGGACTATACAAAATTTGGTAGTGAGTTCCAAAGGCTATCAGCATATAATTTTGGGCATATGAAATTATTTGTTCTAGAGTATACGGCAATGCTATGCTTCTCATACAAGTAAATTGGTTCTCCGCGAGTGATTACGTTGTGTAGTAAGATTAGGGCCCTAAACTTTATCCATTGGCTAAGGCAAAGATCTTACGATTTATTTTGCAAAACGCGTTATGTGTTCTGTTTTATTGCTATTGAATATTTAACGAGCTATAGAATTAAAGGCTTTAAGTTTATTAATACGAGCTGCATTACAATGCCCAAAAATCTCTACATTCTGGATAATTACATTCAAATTTGAGTTGGTAGAACCTTTTGGGACAAAGAGAGCTGCCTAAGTAATCTGTACAACCATCCAGTTTCTCTATTGATTTGGTTATTCCACGACAACGTATTATTGAAGTGGATATCCAAATTGGTAGCATCATCAAAATAACTGATTTGTATGCCATAAACAGAATATTAATAAAAATTTTTTTCGTAATGCCAAAAGTAAGTATGAAGAAAATATCTTTGGTCAATTGCCTTTTTGATAGAAATATAAATTTTAAGAAAAGATCTTTTGGTTATGTGACGTCAACTAAAAAAAAGTGAGATATGGGAGGTTGTGAGCCACTTTGAAATCGTAAGAAATTTCTTATGATAAGATCCAAACTAAATAATTTTCAATCTGTTATTGTTCTCTATGTATGTTAAAGACCTTAAGCAATTGCTGAATGTGAATTGCCATTTAGGATAAAGTTCGAAGAACAATTGAAAGCAAAGTTGCGTTTTAAGATCTCAGCTCACCTTTAAATTTTTACTTAATTTATATTGTCTTGCCTAAATTGTTACTATAATTTTTAATTCACTTTTTAATGTTGTAGAGTTCATAAAATCAACGCAAGGGAAATCGCTTTGAACACAGCCATCGTCTATCTAATCGTCTTCCAAGAAAAATGTGCACAAATTTGCAATTACTTTAAAATCTCTCACTTCATTGTTAAGCTTAGGAAAAATCACCGAAAAATTCAAGTACAAAACTTTCAAATAAATTCCCAGGCAAAATCGCGTTCCATTGAGAGAGAGAAAATTATGACATTTCATCATTTCAACTACCGAAAAATTTGTTTACAACATTAAAATGCCAATTACGGCCAGTTGGGTAGGAAATAAGTGAAATGCTGTGGATAATCTGCGAAATGATGGCCATGACTCTATATAAGTACATACATATGATCGCATAGAGAGATGCTGGTACTACGAAGTCTAGCAGCCGACGGGCGCCAATTGCAATGCAGTCACTGAAGGTGAGATGAGATGAGGTGAGTGTCGGAGCAGAGCTGATGCCCACTGGCAAACGTAATCCAAGGCAGTTAATTGCGCCTTAAACCGGAAGCGATGGCTTTGATTGCGTTACACATTTTGTGTGCTGGAATGTGCGCTGATTTTTTTCAATTTCAACTTTATTTTCGTTGTGTTTGTGTTGTGTGTTGTACAGACGACGATGACTCCAATTCCCCATTTCGACTCCAACTTCAGCGATAACCGCAATCGCTTTGAAAATCTAAAAAACAAATCACTTTGGGCTATGCAGCCTCAACTCAAATGCTGCAAATCAACAAAGGCTTTATGCCTTGGCATACACTTAATCCACATTCATCAGCAGGGGAGGGGCTGGCAGAGCAGGCGACGCGTCGCGGCGAAAGATGGAACGGCCTCGCTATGAAAGTTGGGCCCGAGTTCGTCGTCGAGCAATTACCGCTGCCCGAAATACGCAAATCGATTAAATGAAAAGCATTTTTGCCGTGAAGGAAAAGCGGACAGAGACACACAGCTCTATTAAATGCTGTTTTATATAGATCTCGATACCCAAGCCGATGCCTCGCCCCTCCTGCGGCTTATGTAAGGTGCCATTTGCAATGCAACGACGTTGCTTTGTTTTTTTTTTTTGTTTTAGTTTTAGCTTGCAAATGCAGCACAGGAGATGAGTTGTATTTTAATTGGAGCGACAGTCGGGGACGCGACGACAATGTAAACCGATCTAAAATGGATCATTGAGTATGTAGAAATGAAAAATGTATATCTAGAGAACTTTCGACTTTGTAGTAGCAAAAAGGTCGGCGAAGTGATAGTGATAGTGTTAGGGTTGTTTCATACGATTTTAGTTATCCTACATTTGGTCTAGTTTTAAATTTAAATAGTTGTGCCCTGCAGAAACTTTTGTTACTAGCACGAATAAAAAATGGCTTATGGTAGGAACTAATAAATGCACAGATTTAATTTTAACCTTTGGATTGAAATTTCAAGTAAGTGACGTTCTTGAATCTACTTATTCAAGTATCAAACCGAAATTACTTATTATAGGTACAGATCCTTCTCGAAAACCAAATAATCTTAAATTGAGATTAAAGTACGAACGGAATTCTAATGCAAAAGACATAGAGCCAATTCAAGCCAAGAGCAAGTTCTTATCTAATTTAAGAAAAATCTCGCTCACTAATACAGTCTGGCTAAATGGGTACTCACACATACACACATTTGTTTTCAACTTTTGAAAATCAAAAAGGTGCTTAAAAAAAGAGCATAGATATCTTGTGGGATGCTTTTTATTGGGTTTGAATTGTCACACTAGGAAAGTAAGTTCAATGAGTCTAATATTGAAAATTTGAAAATATCGAACTCAAGTTAATCTCGGCCTTTTTGGAGCTATCCTTTTTCAGATTCAATCGAGCCCAGTTCCTTCTCGGGTATTATTTAACCAAGCCAATTTCGAAATCAAAAAAACAGAAACAAATATCAAGCTTAAATCTATATCGGACCTTCATGAGAGGCTCTAAGCTAAATTGATTTTGAAATATAATAATTTCGAGCTTAGGTCAAGCTCACACGATCTGAGATTAAAACATCACTACTTACTCTTCGTACTCTTCGTTCATTTCGTCTGACTACTGACATCGATTGGGATTGATTTTAGTCCGGATATCAAGGAACCACTCTACATAAATTAATAATTAAAATAATCAAAATGCAACTTTAGGAGCAATTTATAAAAAATCCCGATGCAAGAGAACATTTCCTTAGCTCACGAAACCCATTTAGACGCGCTGCTATTTATTCTATAAACTAGAAGAGGTAAAATTTTCGTTGCCCAGTGTTTTCTCTAGTGAAATACTAATTTATTCGCCATATAAAAATGCTCACGGTGAAAATCACCATTCATTCAGCTTTAAAGTCTGTACTTTTTACTTAGTATCAGCTAATAAGTATAATGCTCCGTATCAAAAGCAAGAACCCCATTGGTGCCACCACCAGTTGGGCTTTAAACAATTACTACGTTTATGCTATGCTCATTTTGCAAAATCATTTCATGAAATGGGTCCGAAAGTGCGTGCATAAACACCATTTCATGAATTCGATTACACACGAAAGTTGACTATGAATTCGCTGTCAATTCATGAAATGCCGCGTCGCAAAAAGCTTTTCGTTGCGTTGGTGTTGCCAGATCTTTTGTTTTGCCATATGTGTGCTGGTCATTTTGTGAATTTCCAAAAGCTGCATAAACAGGAACAAATTTGATTTTCCGAATAGAAGAAATCATGAATTTCGTAGCATAAACGTAGTAAATAACAACCAAATATATTAAATTGTATTTAAAATATTTTAGGTACTCTGTAGGGATTCGAGCTCTAGGCTCTTGGTTTGAACACGATTGGAAAGCCGTCTCAATCCGTTGCGCCCTTGGTGCCCAAGCGTCTAATATACTACTTGTATTGAATTGAAGCTACAATCTGCCTAAACAAATTAGAACACTTGTAATTCTTAAGTTCAAAATCCCTGGTAAATTGATATAAAAGGAGCAAGACGGACCAGACGGACGGACAATACTTAATGTACTTAGTAATGCTGATCAAGAAACTATATCTTTTTGTGGTTATAAATGATTAAAAAAAAATATAACATTGTTTCATTGATCTGACTTGCTTAATGCACCCATTAAGTTCTAATTACCTAAACATTTGCATCAATATGAAACCTTAATATATTTTTTAGAAACAGTTGTCAATGAATAGACTTAAATATGCACTTAATAGCTAATTAAATAATTATTCGACTGGTCTCGCATATTTTCAGTTCAGACGCTTTTTCAAATTCGAAAACTTACGTATGAAATTTTTCTCTGAGAATTTTTGATCTTTATCGCACTTTTTAAAATTTTATTTCTGAATAAGAAAATTTAATAAATTTACAGCTAAATCAACCTTTTAAAGTTTTTGATGCTTAGATGCTTAGATAATTGTTTTCCCATCGCATCTTCTTAGTAAAGCCCATCTAAAACTGGTCTCGAAAGTAAATTCAATTCTTGTCTTCGTCAATTTATTTCCGTTGCTCGCCTAATGATGTACAAGTACACACTTCAAGCTTCATTTACTAAGCTCTATTAACCTGTCTGCCGGGCCACCACTCACTAACCTCCAAACGTTTAATTAATGATCTATTTTTTCTTGTTTCTGGCGCTTCTTTTACGCCCCATCTGCCACTGCCAAGACAACCATCAACTTCTATTTAAAATTAAATTAACCTGCTTAATTTACTTCCAACTCCTCCTCATCCTCCTCTCGTAGCGACTGGTGACGCGCCCAAAACATTCACTCACAAGTGGAAACACAAAATCGAAAGGCGCTACTAATCGTTTCAATGCCTATTGATAATGTTTCTGCATCAAACATTCCAAAACGCATAAATGGACAGTTTTTTTCGAGGGGGGATTATTGGAAGTGACCCTTTCACCCTTCACCATGAAGGCTGCTGTGATGGCCAGCTGTTGGCTGCCACATTTAGCAAAATTCGATTTGATTTTGATCGCTCAATTAGCGTAAAAGTAACATGTCAAAGCTATTAATCACTTTCGAAAATCCAAACCAAATGACTTTAGAAGAGCCTAAAAAAATGATAGTAATAATATTTTTGCTCGTGCTGTTATTTTTGTGCGTGAATTTAGGCGTAACCAAAAAATTATATAATTTATTTTTTCTTTTGATTGCTAAATTAAAAAGTATCGTGTACATATGTATGTGTATGTATGGACAACTCTATTTTGCGTTCAGGTCTTAATGTGGCTGCCGAAATTGCTGCGTCATTACTCGAACTTCAATTTCATTCATCAATTACAATACACAAGAAGAAAAAAAAATAGCGTCTCGAACGAGATGGAAGCCTTGAATCTTGCAGCGTGAATCTACTAAAATATATTTGGCAAAACGTTAAGATTGAAAATGGTTTATCCTGTGAGTTGGTAGAATTATGCTGCATGATAGGGTCGCAATGAGTTAGGTGATAGGTTAGGTAATGTAGGGAAAACATACGCCAAATAAATTTTTTTACAAACTGTACATTAAAACGATTTGAGACCGCCTATGCTAGAAAGCGTCATACTTTTTTTTTGGTATTACAAGATTTTAACTATTGACATTAGTGTAACCAGTTCCCGATATATGAATGGTAACCCACGTAGTCGCAAAAAGAGAATATGTGGAGAGTAGATTGTGTTATGCTTTTGAGAAGGATAAGTATGTATACGTTTTACATTCGATGAGTTTTCATTCATTTCTACAAATAATACTGATCGTTCAAATGAAAACATTTTTCCGTGTCGTTCTTTCTAAAGCCGAAATATGGATAAAAGCCGACATAGTTTGCAAGCTTTAAACAAAGAAATAATTGTAATCAATAGAGTTTAGGAAATTGATAGAGGATGTAGCAGACAATGGATGATGAGATTAAGGTTAAATTTTAACAATCACTCATTAATTGCAACCGAACCAAAGCTGTTCGGAAAAGTTGAGAAATTGACTCAGTGGCGTAGACTTGATCCCCTTTGAACCCCCTTTGAAATAATTATTCTTTTACAAAATAAGGTCAAGATTTTTTAGATTTTTGTCATTTCTAAGCTAGATGGGGAAAAGGAATTACCTTCATCTTCCTATCTACGCCCCTGTATTGACTGTTTGTTTTCGAGACTACCAGTTCGTAGGTCAAACCGTTTTGGGTAAAGACCCAAAAGTTGAAAAATCTCATAAAATACCGATTGAATAAGTATAATACATTTTACGAACCAAATATTAAGCTTCATTTCAGTTTTCACCCATTTTTCGTGTCACAAACATGCAGGACTCAATATGTAGTGCACAGACTATAAAAATGAGGTTTTATTTATGTCCAGGGAAATACGCAAGTTAAGAGGATTGCATACCTCCAGGTGTCACATTTACAGGTTAACAAAAAAGCGGGGTTTTTTCTTTCACTTTGGTGATGTTTTTGAACACTATTTTGGTAGAAACCCCTTATACTTGTTTTATTATTTAAAAAGAATACATTTTCACGAGTAAAACGTGAGTTTATTTTCTAAAATCAGTCAATAATTAGCAAAGTTATGGTATATTTTCGGATTACGAAATTTGGGCAATATTTTGATGAATCGCGCCTTATAGCACTATCGACCATAATATTGTTGAGCACTTTATAGAAAATTCTTGGGACTGAGGGAAATTGGTTTTGGTTGTGCAATAAAACAGCTTTAAAGCCTATACAAATTAAGATTATAAGCTTAATATTAATTAGTATATACTAAATACTAATAAATGGGCACAGAAAATGGCAAAGTCAATGACGAATTGTCTTTCACTTTGTTTAGTAAAGAGCAACAACACTTGCAAACATATTCTGGTTCGTACCAACTACTAGTTTTGTAAGAATGATCGAAGATAGCATTGTATTTTTTCACTACTGAAATATTATTTCGAAAATTACGCCTTCGACTAGTGTCCGTAAATAAACCACAAACATAGCAAAACTTATTTCGCTTATTACATATTTTAAATTTAAATTTCACACGATCTTAATCACCAAATAATGGCTTTAATGCCAATCTCTTATGATTATTTGTTTAAGTTGTTCTGACTTTGCTTTTAATAGCGGTAATACCGTTACGGTATCATACAAAAAACTCAATTCAATAACGGTATTATACGAAAAGCTCAATTCTCTCATTCCACTCGTGTTCGGCCAAATTAAACTCGCGCGGAGGTTAATACACATCATGAATCTAAAATATCGGCAAAATGAATAACTCGATCAAAAACTACTAAATTTTAATAAGCTAAATTGCAAAATACGCGAAATTAAATGTTATTTGAAACTGCATTCCAAAAGTAAACAGTTTTATACAAGTTTGACTTATTAATTTTCGATCAAAGTAAAAAACTAAAAAAAATCATTATATTTTTACATGTAGCCTCCTTAATTTTTATCCGAGATTGCAATGTAATACACCGTTGAAAAGGTGCTACTTTTTTCCTTCCAATGATGTACTACATTGTACGATGCATAGTTTAAGACATATGATTTTTTAACTCCACCAACCTCGCAAATACGGGTTTTTAACCGTTATTCCAAATTTTGACGTGCACGAAAAATTTGTGGTATGCCACAATGTTACATTTAACTGTATCTTAAACCTACACTATGTCGCATCGCAGAAGTTTTTTGCCTGTCACACCGTGTAATCGGTTAAACTATCTTAAATCTCAAACTTGATTTCTTGTTTAAGTAGCTACTGTTGTTGTTGTTGTATTCCTGTTTATTGTTAACCAAAATTTAAATTTAGTTATAGTTATAGTTATAGAGAAATTTTTTGAAAACGGATTGTCTAAAAGTTAAAATGAAAACGAGGTTTTGTTAAGAAACGATGTAATTCAGGAGTGAATTGGCGGCTCAAAAATATCCTAGTGCACACAAGAATGGTGGGTATTAGGAGTACTTAAAAAAATACTTTGAAGATCGGTCAACACTTACTCTTTAAATTTTTGCAACTATTTTGGTTGTGGTTCTGAGATAATCGCATTTAAAGTTTCGAAAAGAGTTTTCGATGAAATAAAAACTATTTTTGACAAATTTCAAGCTTAAATTTTATGCATTTTACCAAATCGCTAAAATAGTTCTCAAGAAATGTGGGACAAAATGCGTCAAGATATGGTAAAAAAAATATCCGAAAATGTCCAAGTACTTTTTTTTTTCAAATGCCACTTTTTGGTAAATAGTGAAAAATTTTTACATTTTTAAATTTGGTTTTAACTTTTTTGACTAAAAAACAGAAATAAAATGGAATTCTTAAAAATTCGTGGGTGGATGGAAAATGAAGCATTTTTCATATAAGAGTTAAAAATTTATTTTGTTTATTTTTGTAAAACATATTTTCGGCCTTGCTTGAAAGTTAAAGTAAATAAAAAAAATTAAAAATTTGCTTTCTAAAGGTATACACTACCTTAAACCTCTTCCCTTAAAGTGGTCAAGACATAATCTGATTGAAATAAAGCTATTTAATAGAGTCTGAAGGCAAATGTATTTCAAATTGGACTTTAATTCGCATTTAAAAAATGTTTTAAAATAGCTTTCCAATGGTCTAAGGACTAAAAGTTACTCAGAGTGACTTGATGGTGGCATATCGATCCAGAATGGGATCGATCATGGTATTAAGAAGAACTTATTAAAAAGATTATGTCAAGATATCAATGTAGATCATTTGATCGTTACCGGTAGAAATATAAAATAGCTCAATTGTTCTTAAATTTGAACAGATATGGGGGTTCCAAAAACTTAAGACAATATCGGGGGTGTGTATGTGGCTTACGTTATATATAAGTTATGAGCGTCGAGTTGGAATTAAGCTTTTCGATGTTAACTCGTAAAGTGTTAACAAAATTAGGTTCAAACTCATGAGCCGGACTATTTAGCTTATATGCATTTCCATTAAAGTTCTCTGAAACATCCAGGAAACATTTCGAACGGAAACGGAGACAATAATAAAACCGATTGGGGATAGCAATATATGTCTCTAGTAAAGCGACTTCGATCTGCTTTTAGTAATTTTACTGTGCATATTATTACTTACATGCTTAAAATCTTAGGCTGCTGCTGCTGCAGTTTGCTGCTGCTATCTTGGTAGCATCAATTTGTCAGCCTCTTCTGCTCTAATTGCACAACTCGTTGTTGTTGTGGCTGCTGCTGCTATAAAATCCGCACGGATATCCGTTGGCCGGCAGGAAGAAATCACCATTTGAGCACCGTTTGGCTATTGCAGCGTTATTTTATATGTTTTTTTTTTCTTCTTTTATTTACGGATGTCGATAACTTGTAACTTGGCATTGGCTATACAATGTAGATCGGGCTGTTGGTTGTTGTTGTTGTAGTTGTTGCTGTGAAGCGTTGTAAGTCATCATCCTGCAAACAACAAGCCGACGGCGCGTGGGAAATGCCTCGAGAGCTTAGAGGCAGGTGAATAAGAAATGTTTGAGATTTGGCACTAAGTATTCAAGTTAAGAAAGGAATTTTGTTTAGATTTAATTTCGGTTTCGATTTTTTGGGAGTTTTTTATGTTGTTAAAAATGTCACTTTTTTTTAGATGATGTTTGCTCTTGCTTTAGTTCCTCAGAAAGTTTGCTATGTTTTTACAGCTCCTTTAAGAGTTTGTTTAATATATCCTTTGAATTATTCACAATAGTTTTGTAGGCTTTATATCAGTTAGGAAGGTCAATGTCATTCGGTAGTTTTGTTGAGCTTTTTAAATTTGGTTTAATAGTCTAAAATTTTTTTGAAATTTTGTTTGGTCCATATTATATGTAAATTATTTTATTTGAATCAGGCTTTACTTTAAGAAGAACACTTTTTATTTTGAAATTTTTTTAGGAAGCATATTTCGAAGATTTAAGGAATTTTCAAAGGGGTTTTTTCAGTTTAGTTTGCAGTTTCAGTAGGGACTGTGTTGATAATCTATTACGATTTTAGGAAAATATTATAGATATAATTAAATTTCATTTAATTGTATTTTCATTCAAAGTCTTTTGATTTTTTTAATCATTGTAGTTTAAAGAAAATTATAAGAATAAATTGTATTTTAAATTGTGTTTAATTGTATTTTCATTCAAGGTCTTTTGATTTTGTTAATCATTGTAGTTTAAAGAAAATTATAAGAATAAATTTGAGAAAAAAATGTTGTTTAAAATTTTTGTTATTTTTATTTTCCTTGAATTACTGTGTCTGTTGCACTTTGTTATTTAATGCCTTAAATTGACAAAGTCTTCTTAACACTTCACAAATTTGTTTGTTTTTATTATTGATTACGTTTTTGTTATATTATGTAGTTTGTGAAATGAATTTGGTCTAGTATAAATTCGAGGATTTTTTTAGAAACCGCTTTGAAACGATTTTAACTGAAAAATTTTGTTCGGTTTTTTTCAGAGTGTTTTTTGGAACACAAAATAGGAGTTCGTTAGTTTTATTTCCTTTTTTAGAAAAAGTTGAAGCTTTAGACTTTGCCTTGTTGTTGTTGCCTAATCAGATTTATAATGCTTGATACTGATTAAGTTTATCATATTAATTAACTTTAATTGCCCCTGTTATTCTTTGTAGTTGACATCAATCTCCAACGTCTTCCCCGTGTCTGTCTCTCTTTGCGTTCAACTATAATCTGTACATATTTTTATAATTTCATTATGGATTGTCCGCATGATTAGTTTCTTTATTTTTTAATTCCTGCCCATAATCATCGACCTGTACACACGTCTCTCAGTTTCCAGCAGCTTTAATACACTTTGCATTTACGCGCTGTCACAATTTGCATTAATTGGATTTAAGTATGTAGTTATCATTGATTTAGCACCGATATCAGTAAGTGTATGTAGTCCAGCTCTGTATGTGTGTGCGTGTGTGGGATAGCTACTGGCTAATTAAGATTGCATTAAGGTTTCTTTAGGGTTTGAGCGTTTTACGAGGCATAAATTGTGTGGAGCAAATAGAGCAAGTTTATGACATTCCATAAATGTTTAATGTTTGTTCAGTGGCTTAGAAGTGGCTTAGGAAATATGTTTTAGTTTACACACTATTTTTTATATGGTAAATTTGTTTCACTTTTTGTTATCCTTTGCACTCGGGCGCGATTTGAATATTCAACCGTTATCATTACGCGCGCGCGCTCATCGCTTACGTTGTGGACACTACGGTACTGTCTTGTTAGTGTGTGTGTGTGTGTGTTTATGGTTGGCCGACTAGCGACAACACGACCAATAGCTTTGAGACCGTCTCACGGACTGATGATAGGCGGCAGAGTCGCTGCCTCAGCCTCAGCCTCAGAGTCAGAGCCAAAGCGTTTTCGATTTCCTAATAATAAACGCAAAATAGACGCGCAGCAGCGACGACGTCTTTTGCCTATGTATGGGTGCTCTGAATGAATACACAACGATGACTACGACTCCACACGATCCACACAAACACACGGGAGGAAGTCTAGCGCTAGCTAGCGGAGAAGCTGCAATAAATCGAAGCTAATACACTTCTTTCTTAATGTAGAGCGAACCGCACAAAGCGAACAACGACGAACGAACGAGTGCAGTGCCGAAGCCTAGACAAGTTTCGCTACTCTCAAACGGTAAATGAGGGGCAAAACAAGATCGACGCGAGCCAAAGTAGTCTCGGCCGTCTCTGCAGTCCTGCACACAGAGCTGCAGCTGCGGCTTTTTACTCAATGAAAATTGTGACTGCTGCCGCAGCCGGCGTCGACGCTTCGGACGGCATTCCAAAAAACGCTAAGCTTGCATCCGAAACTGGGTGGAGATCTGGAGATCTTCCGCCCCAGCCAGAGACGAGGCCAGCCGAACGCGCCGTTACGATCGTGCGCTTAGCTTCCACTTGGCTTCCACAAAAGAAAAAAGTGAGCGTGTTGACTCATGATTCAGCAGTCGCCGCTTGGAGCTCAAGGCGGCCGGCCACATGCTTGTCCACAAAGAAGCTACATTGCAGCGTAATTAAGCGTCTTATCGGGGAGAATGGAGTTAGGAAAGTTCATCTGGTCTTTCACCGATGGCGATTAACATACGACTCGCGCGGTATGTGGTCAGCCACAGAAGGAGAAGGGTCTCTTGTTGTCCTACTTCTAGTGTGCCGTTGGCACGAGGCCCAGGCTTCCCATGTCCACTTCATGTCTGCGGTTGGTTTGCTAGCTGCACGAAATCGATCAAATCAAAAATGACTTTGTGAAGTGACTAACTGCCTAGCTGCCAGCTGCCGCTCCGTGCTGTCTAACAGTAGCGCGCGCGACTGGAGCTCTTTGATTTTCGTTGAATGAGTTGAAGACCAAGTCCATGGACACAACACTTCAAAATGAAAGCACATTCCCTTGTAGAAATTTTACCGTTACGCGGCAAGGTAGCTGGCAGGCAACAGGTACCCCAGGTCGTTTGTCCGTTTTTATGACGGACTCCAACTCTAGCGTCCTCCTCATCGTCATCCAACACTTGGCAGCTTTATGGCATAGATATTTGCAAATCTCGCGTTCCGTTCCGTCCTATTATTGTAGCTGTTTGTTGTGGTTGTTGTTGTTGTTATTGTTGCTGATGATCTGCCATCATATTTTGCTCTTACCCAGGAGAGAGAGCCTCGAACTCCAGTTGGAGCCAGAGCTGGTGGAGCTCGTCAGGCCACGGCCGCGTGCCATGGCTGTTATTTATTTGAGTCAATGAGTTCACAACTATTTTTCTATTTTTTCCTTAATGGCTTTTTGTTTCTGTGTTGTGGATGTTGCAAGGAAGCGCCTTGTTGTCTTGATTGATGGTTTGATAATGCTTAAGTGGTGAGAGATTCAGTTGGTAGTTGTGGTGGTTGTAGTAGTAGTACAAAGTATTTGGAGGATTAGTCAGTGACCGTTAATGAGTTCGAGATGATCTCTAATTGATTGGTGAATACATCTGGGTTAAGAATTTATTATATTTGAAGAAGTGTGTTGTTTGTGGATACTCAGAGTGGAGTTAAGCTTGGACTTGGGATGGCATGGATGCCTAATGAAGGCTGTTGGTTCGATCAGTTTGTCAGAACCTTGTTCAAAGTTTCAAAAATTAATGTAAAGCTAGACACATTTAAGCATTAAGAATAAATATATATAGTAATCATCAAAGGTATCTGTCACATTAACTAAATAATAAATAAGTAAGTAAATACCTCGTTTATCTGTATGGGTTATGGGTTATAAAGAAAATTAAATTAGAATGAAAAATTTAAATTTATTGATGTGATTAAAGTCTTTAAGTACAAATATCATTACACAAAGATCTTTTTTCAGACCTATCTCTTGTATGGCAGCTATACTATATAGTTGTCCGATTTCAAAAAATCTTTGTGAAATTATGAGAAATTATTTAAAACCTATAAATACGAGCGTTGGGAGCGATAGCACTAAAAGCAAAAAAGTTTTTCTAACTAAAACTAGTTTTTCAACCGATCGTTCCTATGGCAGCTATATGCTATAGTCATCCGATCTGGCCGGTTCCGACAAATGTGCAGCGTATTTGTACCAAAAGACTTCGTGCAAAGTATGGTTAAGATAGCTTTTAAACTGACGGAGGAGATATCATAGGAACAAACGGATGGACAGACGGACATGGCTATATCAACTCAGCTCGACACGCTGATCAAGAATATATATACTTTATGTGGTCGGAGATGCATTCTTCTGTGAGATCACCATTCCAAACTACACTGAAAAAGAATTATAGTAGAAATAAGTCTTTTTGGCTGTAAGCTAGTGTAATCTATATATATAAATCTGTACGCCCGACTGACAGACTGACATATTAAGAAACCAGAGCCTAAACGGCTTATCGTACAGGTCTGATTTTTGGCATAGACCTTCGTTTAGTTATACAAGCGCTCACTTAGAAAGAAAATTTGGAAAATTTTTCACCAATCTTCTGAAAAGGCCAATTAAAGATTTGTATGGGGTCATAACGGTTGTTCCGCTCAGTCAATGTTGTGGAAAAGTTGTTTCGCTGAGAACGCGAAAGAGAGTGAGAGCGCGCTGAGTGCGTGTATATGTATGTGTGTGTTTATTTCACATAAAGCCTAGTACGGAGGGCATTCGAATTTTCCTTCCAGAAATTTGCCTGATATTCCTTTTGTAAAAGGCAGTGTGACCAGAGAACACTAAAAAATATACCGAAAACGGAAAATAAATAAATTGGCCAGCTGATTTGTGTTTTGACATAACTATAAGATTTTAATAATAATGTATAATTTTTAATTCAGGAATTTTCACGCGACTTGAAAATTTGGTTGTGTCCGGTACGACGGGACGGGATAGAATTTAATATGTGTACAGGTCACAGCTTTTTCCGCGTCTTACTTCATCCTCTATTCCCAGATTGATTTATTTTAATCAACCGTAAATTCGAAACTGTCTGTTTGCTTTTTTACAAATAGATAATATACAAATACAGTGTTCAGAGAGCTATACAATTTTTTCCACTTACTACGATTTTTTCAAAACTTGGACGCGGACGAAGTCGCGGCGGGTTCAGCTAGTCTATATATATAAATCTGTACGCCCGACTGACAGACTGACATATTATCAAAGCACAGCCTAAACGGCTTATACTACAGGTTTGAGATTTGGCATAGACCTTCGCTTAGTTATGCAGGCGCAAATTTGGAAAATTTCACCCGGAAAAGTCGGAAAAGCGTCGGAAAAGTTTGTATGGGAAACATTTTATTTTTCATCCGATTGACTTGAAACTTGGTTTGTAAGCATAGTACGCGAAATGATTCGACACGTGTTTTCCCGATTTCGGAAAATCCGGCATCGAGGAAAATGGCCGGAAAATTCAGCATGCAAAAAAACGTGAAGTGGGTGGGATGTGGATGGGAAGTGGGTGTGCATTGGTTCTATAGGCGCAGCGAAGCGCGACGAGTTATTTACTAATAAAACAAAAGTATTCTTTCATGGTTGTCTATAACAAACAATGATTTATAATGTACACACATTACGCTTCACAATTTCAACCCAAATGTATACAACTGACACGCGGACGAAGTCGCGGCGTTTGTGTGCAGGCTACAAGCTCTGCCAAACAAGTTGATATAAATGCAAAAAAAAAAATGCCTGGCCTTTTGTTTATTTGGCAGCTTCTTAATATATTTCTCCGATTTTCATAAAACTCAGCAAAAAATGTGCTTAGGCTGATAATAATAATAGTTGGCTAGTGAAAAACAAACATAATTGTTAATTTTAGGGACGATCCGTCCGTCCGTATGAACAAACAGATCTCAGAGATGGTAAGAGATAGAGGTTTGACATGTATGGGACAAATGCTTCTTATAATTGCAGGCAGATAAAATTTATTTTCAACGCCCCCTCCCGCCCCTCGAAATTTGGAAAAAACGTTATATCTGCTACAGTTTTAAATATAGACGTTTCGTATCTTAGGTATTAGCAAAATGTATCGATTTGAAGAAGAAATGATAAAGATCGGATGAGCGGTTCTCATGTTATGAACAAATAAGTAAACCACCCTCCCTCCACCCCGTTACGTTATCGAGGAAAAACAATATATTTCTTTAAAATATTTTTAGTTGTTGTAATTAAACCACTAATCCGATTAAAAGCAATGGCCGTGTTCAGCAGAAAAACTTGCTTCCTGATCATGTATTTTGTAATTATCAATATATCATAATAGCCAATTTAAGGTTTCATAGTACAGGATCATGGACTAACACTATAGTACGCTACTTTAACGTGATACTGCTCCCTCCAACAGCAGAATTTATTACATGCATAATTATACTCTGTACCAAAGGTACATAGAGTATATTAAGTTTGTGCAAAAGTATGTAACAGGGAGAAGGAATCATTTCCGACTATATAAAGTATATATATTCTTGATCAGCATCAACAGCCGAGTTGATATAGCCATGTCCGTCTGTCCGTCCGTCTGTCCGTCCGTCTGTCCGTCCGTCTGTCTGTCCGTCCGTCCGTCCGTATGAACAAACAGATCTCGGAGATGGTAAGAGATAGAGGTTTGACATGTATGGGACAAATGTTTCTAATAGCTGCAGGCAGATCAAGTTTATTTTCAATTTTGGCCACGCCCCCTCCCGCCCCCGCAATTTAAAAAAAACGTTATATCTCCTACAGTTTTAAAGATAGATGATTTGTACCTTCTAGAGATAGTTAGTAATTAGCAAAATGTATCGATTTGCTGAAGAAATGATAAAGATCGGATGAGCGGTTTTCAAGTTATGCGCAAAAATGTTAGTCACCCTCCCCCCACCCCCTCCCAGCCTGTTACAACTAACACCGCACAATTATAGAGAGAGACAGAGATCGAAAGAGAAAGAGAGTGAGCGAGAGAAAGAGAGAGACTAAGAGATGAGCGCAGCGCCAGCATTGCATTCAGCTTCTACTCCAGGTACAGAGTATGTTATAGTCGGGCTTGACCGACTTTCTCACTTGTTTTTTTCTTATACCTGCTCAGGGATCAATTATTTTGCTAAACACGCCCCATGTTTCATGTGGATATTGGAAAAACCAATTTGCTTTCTATCCATATCTTTGTTGAATTCATATAAAGTTTCTGAGTTAAGATATAGCTAATGTAATGGTTCGAATTGTAAAATAATCTAAAGATTAAGCCCTTTGGTGCATTCTGATTTCATTTTTTTCACCCCAGGTGTTATCATAACTAAAGTTTTCACTTAAAATTACAATTCAACTTGATGTTTTTAACTGAAAACTCTATTGTCAGCAATTTACATTTTAAGCTCCTCAGTGCATAATTAAGATGTTTGCATTCATACATAAAAAGCCAAGAGCAAAATTCAAATCACGAAAAAAAGTTAAGCGGCCTTATAAACATTTAGTTTCCGAGTTAAACCTTTTTACTAAACAAGCCAGCACCTAGCGCTAATAATACCAATAACAAACAAACAATTTGATAAATTTATGCACAGCTCTCAAAACAGAAATCAACAAATAAAACAACAACATTTAGGAGCTTTGACACCTCTCTCTGCCCTCATCCCCTCCCACGCTCCCTTCAACGGCAGCTGCTGCACATAATTGGCTCGACAAAGAAAACAAGTAAGACCATTGCAGTCGAGTTAGCTCGACTTCAAAATACCCTGTACAATTGACAAACACACACATACACAAACAACACACACGCACACATACACACAAACGCGCCCTCAACGCGGGCGCAGGCAAACGTAATGCGTAATTAGCAAGCGTGGGGGGGGGGTGCAAAAATTGTTTCGTTAATAACTTCTGTGTTTTTGCTCAGATTTCAATGTGCTTTTCAGAATAGATAGATTATAGGCCTAAGATAATATATTAAGCGACGATGTTGTAACTTTTAAAATTGTGGCTCTGACAGTTTTTGCGGTTTAAGGGGGAGGGGAGGGAATTTTGCAAATCTGAAACAAACTTGATCTGCGTACGGCCTATACCTATGTACATGCAAAAATTTGTATCTCTATCTCTTATAGTCTCCGAGATCGACGCGTTCATACAGACAGACGGACGGACGGACAACGACAGACGGACAGACGGACAGACGGACATGGCTAAATCGACTCGGCTGTTGATGCTGATCAAGATATATATACTTTATAGGGTCGGAAATGTTTCCTTCTCCCTGTTACATACATTTGCACAACTTCATGATCCCCTTTTACCCATTTTCAATGGGTACAGGGTATAAAAAACATGAAATGCTCGTAGACATTTATTTTGTGTGTGCGCAGAAGACCCGCCCGCCAGCTGAAGTTGTTGTTGTTGCCGTTGCTTTTTGTTTAAACGTTTTCAAATCGCGCAGCGAATGAAAACGAAAGAAAAAATGAAATACATCGAAAGTGAGCATATAGCCAAGTGATGCCAACGATGTTGTCGACGTATCAGAGAGCGCGAGGCGCGTTTGCCTTGTTTGCATGGCCGATCGCCATCGGAATTGGAATCGGAGTCGGACAGTGACGATCTCGTCTCGACGCTTCAACGTTTTGGGGTCGTTCCGAGTGCGATCAATTAGCAACAAATAAGCTTGAGGGGAGCAGTTATTTAAAAACAAAGTCTCACAGTCTGTGAATCTGTGAGGTAGCCTCGACTAGAGTTCTCGGAGTAATCTTAGGCCCTAGGTTGAGAGCGATGTGTGCGTAAACTAAGGTGCTGTTGGCGTTTAACTTGTAATAAATATATTAATAGAGATTTCATATGGGAATTTCCATAGTCGCTAATGCGACATTCGTTCGAAAAATAAAGAAAACAGAAGGAATTTTGGTTTTTGTTTCTATTTTTTGGTAGCCTTTTATTGAGTGCAATCATATTTAATTATTTACATTAGTTTTGCATTTGTTAGATCGAATTAGACATATCCTCAGTATTCGGGTAAATTCTCTCATAGTATTTATTTATTACTGTAATTCTTGTTTTACAATATAAAAATAGAGGCAAGCTAACTTCGGCTCAACCGAAGTTTATATACCCTTGGAGCTTGAGATATGAAAGATTATTTTTCAACTCAGCTCGTCATGCTGATCAAGAATATATATACTTCATGTGGTCGGAGATGTTTTCTTCTCTGGGTTACAAACATCCGGACAATTTCAATATACCCTCTTCAAGGGTATACAAAATTTATAAGGCAGTGTTTAAGATTAAGAAAGCTAATTATTAAAGGAAATTGTTGAAGAACGGCAGCTTAGCTTGGGTTCTCAGCAACTCAGTTGAAGTATCGCTTATCTGTGAAAGCCCTGGAAAGTCAGGTGTATTAGTTAGTCAGGTGTTACAGTTACATTTTTTCTTTAGAAATTGTACCTTATATCCTTTATCATATTGTCCTAAGGGAGCAGCAATAGCTACTCTGCACATCATGCTGATCAAGACTATATACGTTATGGTGTCGGTACATGCTATATATGTAGTAACAAAAAAAGACCTTCCTTTTTAGAATTTATAAATAAAACAAAGATTCGATCAACTTTTTGTTCGTTTCCAAGATCATTTGACAATTAGCCTATTTCCACCAAAGAAATTGTACATTTCTTCAAATGACAAGACACGAAGGAAATGATATAAGGGATTTGCCTTCAAATAACTTTTTTTTTAAATCAGTTATCGAATTGGTGGAAAAGCCAGAAATATAAAATTATCAATCATCTTGTTGGAAAAGGCCCACGCTGGTAACAAGTCACAAGGAAAAAATCAACTTCTTTAATTTTTTATTTGCTTTAAAGATCTATTCGGGTCTTATAAACATCCTGTAAGACTTTTAAGCAGATCCGAAAATATTTTTTAGAGAAATAAACAAAAACAATTTTTAGTTCCGACTCTCTTATATGAACATTTTTTTCATCGAAACTCGAACTTTTAGTATTTCCAAGTTTTTTTTATTAGTCGAAATACTTCAAAAAAGTTAAAAAATGTTCAGATTTACACAAAAAAAAATTTATGAAACAACTAATTTTACTTGGAAATTTTTTAAGATTTTGACCATGTTTTGACGCACTTTATCACAAATTTCTGGAAAACTGTTGTCGAAACCTTAAATACGATTATTTCAGAACCACTTTGCAAAAATTTAAAGAGTAACTGTTGACCGATTTTCAAAAAATTTTTTTTTATTACTCGTAATACCCACTATTCTGGTGTGGACAATAATATTTTTGATCGGTCGAAAAATACCTGCGCTAGAACCAATAGAGTGAACAAAAAGTAGATTTTCGAATTTTTGACTTTAAAGCTGTTTATTGACCGGTCTAAAATATCCTAGCTCACACCAGAGTCACATCATTTCTTAACAAAACCTAGTTTTCAGTTTTAACTTCAGACAATCCGTTCTCAAAAAAATTTTGCCACCATGGGCCTATGTTTTAAGGTTTTGCTTAACTTTGAACAGGAATACAACAACAAGCGCAGGAACAAAAACTTCTAAATTTAATTTAACCGATAACCTATCGAATGAAAAAACCCGCTTGTCAATCTCACGAATAGTTTTTGTGTAATTAAATTTTTTGTAAACCTTTCAAAAATAACACCTGATGGTATACAGTACCCTTGACCTTTAGTGGATCGAAGTTTCTCCCTTACTACTAGTTCAGTGCAAAAGCTCTTTCTAATTATCAATAAACAAGGCCAAACATACTCGTCGGTTGTTCATTATCATTGCGCAGATAGGGCAATTAATTACGAATGTATAATTAGTATAATTTTTATGACCATTATACTAAATGGTTTAGTCTTTTAAAAAAAATCGAATAATTTGACTTTGATCATTTTGTTAGATTTATGTTTGCAAGGCTGAAAGAAAAAGATCGTTCTTAGTTCAGGTGCAAAGTTTCTTGGATTGAGAACAAAACTGACGCACAATTTTTAGAATTAGAACTATTTCAAGTTAAATCGCTTCCCAAAATACCCTCCTGGTTCTAAAACTTTGAATATGGAGTGAGGGGACATTTCTGACCTAAAGAATAAGCTATTTAGTCTATAGACTAAATCCATATATCCATATATGGATTATTTTATGGGCTAATTTATGAGATTAAGCCAAGCACATCTTGTACCTAAATAATGATATACTGGGCTTTGGAATTAATTAGACTTCAAATAAGAATAATTTTGAATTATTTTCAGAGTAACTCGAGTTAAACTTAAGACCATTACAGCTGAAAAATATGTTTAAAAAAAACAACAGTCTCAAATCAAGTATTTCGGGATTTAAATTCGTATTTGAAATAAGAGTTTTGTACTTAAATCAAGAATTTTTGTACTTACCATACTCTTGACACCGTTTGTACTTGATTCAAGTACAAAGTTCATGGATTTTTATAGTGTTCCATAACTAAACAATTTGACAAATATTCTGTTAAAGGTATTTAAAAGTCTAATAGTCTTCCCTATTAAAAATTTTCAACGTTAGTTCTTAAGGCACCTGAGTTATCTGTATCTAGATCTCTCGCTCTCTTATGTACATATAACACTAAACATTCTACAATTGGCTCATTTAACAGTCGTTTGCTGCGTAGTCCCCCAGTTGAAGTTAGACTCGGGACCAGGCCACACACACCAATTGCCATTGTTGCTGTTGTTGTTGTTGTTGCAGTCGTCGTCGTGTTGTCGTCGTTCGTTTCTAATTATACGATAGGTGCGCTATGAGCCATGAAACGTGCGGGGTCTGACCTTCTCCTCGTCGTCGTTTAGGAGCTGCCCCGAACTGTGTCTGTGGCCAACTGCAGTCCCGGACCAGGCATGCATTTGGCTTTGGGCATGGCGTCTTGAAATAGTTTTCTGTTTTTTGTATACTCGCAGGGGATTATTAAATTTTCAGCCTTGCGAAAAGGCTTCTGTAGCAGCAGCTGTTATTAGCCTTAGTGCTGATTTCATACATATTTAATTATTGCAATTTAGGCAAAGGCGAACGCGCACAATTGAAAATATAAATGTTAGGCGTTGTGCTTATTTCCTTGAGCGAAATAGAAATACAAATGCAAGCAAAATTCTAGGGCGGGGCCGAACACTTGGGCGATACTTAGCCAGCCTTGCACATGCACTTTGACTAAGTCATCTCTATTTATAATAACTAAGATAATTGATAACCACAGCCAAAGATTAAATGCTTGAACTGTAATGTTAAATGCAATTACGTTTAGTATTTAAAAAGTGATTTCATTGTATACTTAGAAACTGCAGTTTATACTAAAACTAGCTTACAATTATTAATTTAATTATCTGTATCCATTATATTGATGGCGCTACTATGAAATGTATTAATTTTTGATCTTTAAATGTATTGGGCACTGGCAGAATTAGTCCAACATGTCACGAGACGCTTTTTGGGGTGTGTTCTCAATTGAGTTCTTTTAATTGCGTTTTGGACTTTACTTGGGTGGCTATGGAAGCTGTCGAAGCTGATGATTGTTCATTATTACAACAGCGCTTGTCATTCGGGGGATAGACTTTTTCAATCTCTGGCCATGTATGCTCATGGTGGTTGGGGGAAAATGGACCTACAGTGCCGATTCCACACGACAAAGCTTAGGAAGCTTTCCATGGCTAGTTACATTTTAGTTATATCTGGGGCTGGTAAGCTTTTCAAAGAAAAAAACTGTTTTGCTTCTGATGTTCCCTGGCGGAATCGAACCATGATCATAATCTTATAACACAATAACATTCCGAACCTCAGGACAATTGTTTTCTAACAATCATATTGAATGAGGACACACGTCTTCGTTCATGAGTTTGTGCTCACAAAGCAAGCCCAATGTTCCGGAAATAACCTTTGTTGTTAAATCTATAATCCTGTGTTGCGCACGATTCATTTGTACGCAAATTTGCTTGTTAAAATTGACACAGCTTTCGTTCACATTGGTATATTTTAATGATTTTTTTTTTTTGCAAAATGCATTTCTGTGGGAGTACTTTTAAATCTATATCAAAATAAAAGCTAACTCTTTTTGAAAAAAATTAGGCTTGCTCAAAGTTCCGTTGCGGACGTTTCAAAAAATGAAAGTCGACCTTGAGTGCGAATTTTGCATAATAAACATATAAAAGTATATATACAAAAAATTTAGTGGAATATATGACCATTTCAATACAGCTTTAAAAAAAATGATAAGTCGTCCCGTTGTTAAAAAATCTTAATTTTTGTCTGTATCGGACGTTGCACTTTTTCCATCAAGCCAAACTGTTTAAAAATATTGTATCTTTCATCCGATTGACTGGAAGCTCGGATTGTAATACGAAATAATTTAAAATGTAATTTGCCCAAGTCGGAAAACCTGTCCCCAGGCGTAAAAATTCCCGCAAAATTCAGATTCAGATTCAGCAGGCAAAAACCCATTATGAACATTTATTTCCACCTCATAATATTAAACATTTTTTTGGAGTATTTTCCTGCCGTAGCGAACGTTATACACGTTGCCATTAATTTTCAAAATAAAATGTGTAATAAAAAAATTTATTATCAGATATCAAGGGCATAAAAACTCTGTCTATAAAGCAAGTTTGGAAAACAAAATTATTAAAATAGTGTACCGATTTTTAGTTAAAATTTTTAATATATATATTGGATACAAAAATAGAGGCAAGCTAACTTCGGCTCGACCGAAGTTTATATACCCTTGGAGCTTGACATATGCCTGGCAGTTTGTATGGCAGCTTTACTATATAGTAGTCCGATTTCGAAAAATCTTGTTGAAATTATGTAAAACGAGAGCGCAAGTTAAAGTCCGCTCTAACCGACTTTGATATACCCGTTACTCATGAAAAAACATGTTTAACAGTGTTCCTGCGTTCCTTAGGGTGAACATCTGAAAAGTATGCAACACTTTTTTAACTCGGCTATTTTTTACATTTTTGCTCATTACTTGAGAACCGCTCATCCGATCCTTATCATTTCTTCGGACAATTTATTCGTTTTGCTAATTACTAACTATCTCTAGAAGGTACGAATCGTCTATCTTTAAAACTGTAGGAGATATAACGTTTTTTCCGAATTGCGGGGGCGGGAGGGGGCGTGGCCAAAATTGGAAATAAACTTTTTAGCAAAATGAATCGATTTGCCGAAGAAATGATAAAGATCGGATAAACGGATCTCATGTTATGAGCAAAAAAGTCAACCAAGCCCCCCCGCTACCCACCCTAAAAAAATGTTGCATACTTTTCGGATGGTTACCCTAAGGAACGCAGGAACACTGTTAAAACTGTTTTTTACGGGGTATATCGATGTCGGTTAGAGCCGACTTTAACTTACGCTCTCGTTTTGAACTAAAATTATGTTATACTTAAAGACAAAATGTTAAAATTTGCTCTGCACATCCCGTAAACGCTTTCAATGTTTATTGCTTGAGAAATTTGAAATTTAAAAATTTTATGCATTCAGTATGTGATTAAGGAAACCTTTTGTGAAATCTAGATTACAATAACACAAGTTTACAAATAATCAATGATCTTTCTTTGGTAAACATTTGTTGTTATTATTGTACAGTCGGCCTTGACCGGCTTTCTCACTTGTTTTTAATTGAGTGCAATGGTATTAAAACTTCACCAAAAGTTTAATAACGATCGATCAGTTCAAGAACGAATTTCGGAATACTGCCGAAAAGTTTCATCCCTAAAATTAATTATTAGCCAAGACTTTGGTTAAAGCTGATTCGCAAACTAAACCTTACAAGAGCAGTAACTTAAACAATTCGGACAGTGGACCGTGGACGTCTCTAAAACCACTAATTACTTTTTTACCATAACAGTAAATCCTATCTTAATATCAACACTGAATGTTTTTCTTTTTTATTTGTCTACCCAAAACGAGTAATCTGAGATATTTGTTTCTTACATCTTCGGCATTAAGCTCCCCCGACTCGGGTCGTAACATTTCCGCATTCGAAACTATTTTTTAATAATTATTTTTTGACGCCTACACACATACACACGAACGATGACTTCAAACTTCAAAGTGGATTGGATTGGATGCTCTGCTCAAATGTCAGGCTTATTAATACCTACCTATTTGAGCCCACAAAACAACAAACTGCCAAATGTGCTTATCAACATCGCTCTCTGTTCAAGTGCTTTCCGGGGTGAGCAAGGGATTTGGATTTGTGTTGTGCATCTTTATGTGGGAGCCTAAGCCTCAATGGGATGACACGTCATTTCTGGCATAGACATCTTCGTCAAATGTGTTAAGTTGAGTCGAGTGAGAAGAAACTGAAAACCGAGAGCCGAAAACAGGTCTTCCAGTTCAACGAAGAAAAAGTGTCAATAAAATGTCATGGAAAGCCACTTAGCTGAAGCTCAAGTTGAAGCCTCACCCAAGCCTGGCACTTTAAACTTTAGCCACATCCGTTGCCGTCAAACATTTGTCAATTTTTATACAGTTTGGTATTTTTCGTTCTCAATTATAGCTTTGATTTAAATCAGTCTACTGACCCAAAAGTTCAGCTACGGAAATTGCAAATTTAATAATTGACTAGCCGAAACAACCAAGGGGGCTTATTAATGCGATAACCTTGGCTGATTTAATTTCTTGTTGGCTAGCTGTGATTACCCAGCACCACCAGCAGTACCAGTTTCAGTTTCAGAGTCAGCAACGCCAACAAAAGGAAAATCAAAACTTGCACAATTTCAACACTAAACGACGATGGCTTTTGGCTTGCCAGTAAGTCGCATATTTAATTAAGAGATTGAAGCCCAAAATACTTAGTGTTGAACAATGGCAAGTACAAGCCGTTAACAGCACGAGTCCCATCCAGCTCAGCGTCTCCTGCACACTGAGCGAAAAGTGCAAATATAAGAGCGAGCAACATTTTTAGTGGATTTAATTAGGAGGAGACCCTCCTGTGTCTGCACACCTCACCAAATGTCAGACAGCGACTTGCTCTGTTATGACTGACTTTTCTTACTAACTCAAATGTAGTTTTTAGACGCGACGAGTTAAAGGCGTAGTTAAAATTCGGGTATAGGCCAGATCCCGTCTATAAATCTAAAAATTTTTCAAGCAACTAATTTAAAAATTGGAATTCTTCGAATCGGCCTTCCGATTATACTTTGATATTTTGTGCTCGAAAAAATGTCTTTAGAAATTATACCACTTATCGAACCGATTTCGATCTACCAGACCACATATGAATTGCCCCTAAGCCATGAGAGTGAGAATCTACTGTCTCGCAATGCACTCATAGCTGCATAACGTATACGCACTGTGGCCTTAAGGTAAGTGGCGAATCGGTGGGCAGCTGGGGATTGCCTACAGCTAATGATGCAGTGGCTTGATCACCAGGGGACGGTCGGTTGCAATGGAGAAGCCATGTTCCGGCCAATGCCAGCTGCAATCAAGACCAAAATATGATGATTTTTTCTATTGCTGGACTTGCAGCAGTTGATTAAAAATTGCAATAGCCACAATTTTTGTTTCGAGTGCAGTTTCATCTCATAAACCATAACAATCAGCTATTGAACAATAGATGACTGGGCCAAACTGACGAGCGACTGTGGCTGACTTTTCAAAGTCAAAAACGCGATTGTATCATCAGTTCGGGGAGCGCGCACAGTTGCTGACTGTGATTTTTGCAGAAGTTGCAGATAAAAATAGTCAGCGAGCCAGCCCAGCCAGCCAGTCAGCCAAACAATGAACCCAAGTCGGCAAAACAATCGAATCAATTCATTTTTCTAGGGCGTACTGTGCCACTTGAACGTTGAACTGCAGACGCCCCAATGCTGACTACTGACTTCGGTCTTCCATCCATTCCTACAGCTACAGCTCCATTGTTGTGGCGGGTGGCAGCACCAGCTCTTGGTCTTGATCGTGCCACGGCACTAGTCATTTTAATTTTTCAAGATTTTTTCATTCGCTATTGCTATTATTTTTCATGGCGCTACTTGGCGAATATTTCGCAATCTGAACTCTATAAATTCAAGCTGTGTGTTTGGCGGGAGATTTATGGGATATGACCGAATGGGAGCACTGGGGAAGAGAAAAATGGCGATGAGCGAATTAAAGTTCAATCGTTCTTAATGAAAGAATACAAGTGACTAAATCGAATGAATGATTTTATTTCAGACAGCAAGAAGAAAACGAAATACTTTAAGTTGAATGCCATCTTAGACAAGGAGTATCAGCTGTGAATTGGTTTGGTAGTCGACTGGCCAAAAACCGCGATATGGAGTACCACTTTAAGACACACCTACAAATCAATTCATGTAGGCCACAAACAAGATTTAAGAATAGACAGATCTGCGTTTTCAGTTTTGCCAACGAAGCCTTGGTTCGCGGTTTATGGGCATTTTTGTATCAGTGTGGCCGTGTGTGGCCCAGCGATTAGTGTGCTGAACTGCTTGGTGGGAGGTCGTGGGTTCGATCCCGCCTCGGTACATCTAATAAAAATTTGGCAAACATTTAAAAAATTGCAGATCCAATAGGTGTAGTCAATAGGAGTACACAGAAAAAAAAGATCCAGTGGTATGGATATTCGAGATATCCACTTTAAGAATTATTTTTTTAAATATCCTTTTTCATTTTTCGGCTTCTTTGAATGAAGAATAAAGATCAATAAAATATTTTTTTTCTGATTTATCTTTTTTAAGGCCCTCTTCTGGTCTAGAAAATTTTTTTTTTTTGGAAATTTTGTATACCCTTGGAGAGGGTATATTAAAATTGTTCAGATGTTTGTAACGCATAGAAGTAAGCATCTCCGACCACATAAAGTATATATATTCTTGATCAGCATGACGAGCTGAGTTGATATAGCCATGTCCGTCTGTCCGTCCGTCTGTCCGTCTGTTTCTATGCTATCTGCGCAGTACATTTGTCGGAATCGGCCGGATCGGATGACTATATCGTATAGCTGCCATAGAAACGATCGGTCGAAAAAGTAGTTCTAGAGAGAAAAACTTTTTTGGTTTCAACGATATCGTCCCCAAACCTCGTATTAATACGTTTTATATGCCTCCACATAATTTCACCAAGTTTTATGAAAATCGGACAACTATAAAGTATAGCTGCCATACAAAATATAGTTTTGAAAAAACGTCTTAATAGGAAAAACTTTTTTCTTTCAATGCTATCGCTCCCAAACTTGTTACTGGTCAATATTATATGCTAACACACAATTCTGCCAAGTTTGATTTAAATCGGATGACTATTGCATATAGCTGCCATAGAAACGATCGGTCGAAAAAGTAGTTCTAGTGAGAAAAACTTTTTTGCTTTCAAAATTTTGTCAAAATTGTGGTGCCATATAACAAACTGGCAGGCAGATATCATGCTCCAAGGGTATATAAACTTCGGTCGAGCCGAAGTTAGCTTGCCTCTATTTTTATACCCTTGGAGAGGGTATATTAAAATTGTCCAGATGTTTGTAACGCAGAGAAGGAAGCATCTCCGACCACATAAAGTATATATATTCTTGATCAGCATGACGAGCTGAGTTGATATAGCCATGTCCGTCTGTCCGTCCGTCTGTCCGTCCGTCTGTCCGTCCGTCTGTTTCTATGCTATCTCCTCCGTCAGTTTTAAAGCTATCGTAACCAAACTTTGCACGAAGTCTTTTGGTACAAATACGCTGCACATTTGTCGGAACCGGCCGGATCGGATGACTATAGCATATAGCTGCCATAGGAACGATCGGTTGAAAAACTAGTTTTTGTGAGAAAAACTTTTTTGTTTTCAATGGTATCGCTCCCAACGCTCGTATTTATAAGTTTTTAATGATTTCACATAATTTCAATAAGCCTTGTTGAAATCGGACTACTATATAGTATAGCTGCCATACAAAAGTTATGTCTGAAAAAAAATCTTAGTGAGAAAAACTTTTTTGTTTTCAATGTTATCGCTCCCAACGCTCGTATTTATAAGTTTTTAATGATTTCACATTATTTCACCAAGCCTTGTCAAAATCGGACAACTATATAGTATAGCTGCCATACAAAAGTTAGGTCTGAAAAATAGTCCGAGTGAGAAAAACTTTTTTGTTTTCAATGTTATCGCTCCCAACGCTCGTATTTATAAGTTTTCAATGATTTTACATAATTTCAACAAGATTTGTCGAAATTGGACCACTATAGCTGCCATACAAACTGTCAGGCATATATCAAGCTCCAAGGGTATATAAACTTCGGTCGAGCCGAAGTTAGCTTCCCTCTATTTTTTTTTTTTTTATATATTATTGTTTAGCTTGGATATTCAAAAATATTATCCCAAAAGGACCTTCCGAAATTTGAAATGCTTTAGAAGATATAGTTGTTTTTGTCGACTAATGTCTTCGATATAACAAGCAATTTTTAATTTCCTTTAAACTGTGAACGCGTTTTCTCGAAACCACGTTTTTCAAACTTCTACCAAACTGATTTTGATGATGTAGGGCTTTATGGATGCAGAGTTAACGTAGCTATCGTTCTACTTCAATCTTTGAGAAAAAAAAGTTTTAACTATTTTTTTCGCACACTGGACTGCAAAAAGAAATGGTAAAAAATCGAATTTTCGTTTTTAAAAAACCGTTATTTTTTCAAATTCAATTTTATTTTCACAATTCTGCTACGGACGATAAAGGCATTCATACTTATCAACTTCCCATCTTCCGTTTTGCTTTCTGATAATTGTAACTCCCGGAAACGTGGGTACAATCGACATATCTTTTTTGGGAAGGGCCTACTTTGGATCCCTAGAACATTTAGAACAGCCCTCGTATTCACAAATTTTTAATTTTGTATTTTTTTACCCTTGGAGAGGGTATATTAAAATTGTCCGGATGTTTGTAACGCATTGACCACTCTTCTCTCTTTTGGCCCTCTTGCATCAACTTTCTTCTTTTCACCCTTAGAAATGTCTTTCCCACCTGGTCGTCCCACCTTAGAGGTGGTCGTCCCACCTGCCTTGTCCCAGTTCTTTGCATTCCTCTTGTAGACCATTTTTGCTGGAGCTTGATCATCCATACGTAACATGTCCCAGCCAGCGCAGCCGTTTGCTTTATGCGTTGACCAGACTAGTATCCCCATAGGCTTATACAGTTCGTCATTCCTTCGGATGCGAAAGTCCTCGCCAACTTTCAAAGGTCCATAAATCCTGCGAAGAATCTTCCGCTCGAAAACGCCAATCGCCGCCTCATCCGCTGATGATATTGCCCATGCTTCTGCGCCGTATTGCAGGACTGGGATGATAAGCGACTTATATAGCGCTATTTTTGTTCTTCGCTTGAGGTTTCTGCTCTTGAGCTCCCTACTTAGCCCGTAATAGCATCGGTTTGCGAGCGTGATTCTTCTTCGAATTTCCAGGCTGATGTTGTTGTCGCCGGTTATCATCGTTCCAAGGTAGACAAAGTCCTCTACAACTTTAAAGTTATACTCTCCCATTGCAACAGATTGCCCAATTTGTGTGTACTTCTGTTTCGAGGACACTAGGTACTTCGTCTTGTCCTCGTTTACCGCTAAACCCATTAGCTCAGACTGCTTCTCAATCTCTGAAAACGCTTGCTTAGCCTGTTCGGTTTTGCCGATAATGTCAATATCATCGGCATATGCGAGTAGCATTACATCTTTATTAAAGATGGTGCCCGATCTGTTGGCATTTGGGCACTGGCGCAGTATATACTCCATCAGCAGATTAAAGAAGTCACACGATAAGGTGTCACCCTGCCTAAAACCTCTTTTTGGTATCAAAAGGCTCGGAGAGGTTCGTTCCTATTTTGACGGAGCTTTGAGTGCTTCTCAACGTCATCAGCAAAGTCGAACGTACTTTGCTGGAATACCTAAAGTAGACAGGCTTCGAAAAACCTTGACCTTATCGGCGTGTCGAAAGCGGCTTTGTAATCGATAAAAAGATGGTGATTTTCGATGTTTCTCTCATAGGTCTTCTCCAGAATTTGGCGCAAGTGAATATCTGGTCTGTGGTGGACTTACCAGGTCTAAAGCCACAATAGGTCCAATCATTATCAACAACGTTTAGACGTTCACAAATATCACAACCATATGCATGGGAGGAGACTGATCCCCGTAGTTGGCGACTCGGGTCCCCTTTTAAAGATTACGGAACACTTAGATTCCAATCGTCAGTGTTCGTCAACCCAATACGGACAGTGTGCTGCACCTACCAATTCTCGCCAGCTGAACAATCGGGCGCTCCAGCGCCTGTGATTTGTTGTTCTTTAGCCTTCTATGGCTAAACAGACTTCCTGTTGGGTCGGGGGTCTATCTCATTTTCGTTGGTGGCATCGTACTCTCTAGAGGCGGCAGTTCGTCATCGCCTCCCAGTAGGTTGGAAAGTAACCTCCATTGTTAGCGCCACTTGCGATGTGACCAGATTCCCGTTCGTCTTTGCATTGTGCGACTCTGGGCTGAAACCTTCTGTTAATTGCTTAATCTTTTGGTAAATTTTCGAGTCTCACCATGCCGAAACATCTCGACTTCCTCGCGCATTCGCCTTTCCTGCTCCAACTTTTTCTTCTAAAAAGGCGTTTCTCCCTTTTTTCTCCAGGTATCGCCTTTAGCAGCCCGCGTTACCTCGACTGCAGGTTCTCCTGTAGGCAGCATTTTCTCTGCAGTAGCGCGTCGGCACTCCTCGTCGTACCAAGACCGCTTTCAGGGGCTCGAGTAACCGAGTATCTCCTTGGCAGCCGTACTCATAGAGTGCGATATACGCTGCCACTGTTCGCATATATCGGAAGGGAATGGGAGGCTTCCGAGCAGTTGGGCGAGTTTAGCTGAGTAGGCTTCAGAGGTCCCTTGTGATTGCAGCTTTCGACGTTTAGCTTTCGACGTGCCAGAGCGTGAGGCATGTGCCACACTAAGCCGCGGCGTACCTTGGCTGCAACCAGGTAAGATCCGAGTCTATGTTGGCTCCTCGAATCGCACGCACGTCTAGCACACTCGATGAATGCCTTCCGTCGATCACAACGTGATCAATCTGATTTCGTGTTCGTTGACCAGGGACTTCCAGGTCGCCTTATGGATATCGAGGTGTTCAAATCTAGTACTACTTATGACCATGTTCCGCCAGCAGCGAAGTCTATTAGCCTCTCTCCGTTACCGGAGGTTGTTTCATGAAGGCTGAATCGTCCGACTGTCGATCCAAAAACTCCTTCTCTCCCGACTTTCGCGTTAAAATCGCCTAGCACGATCTTTATGTCGTGGTCGGGGCACGCTCGATAGTTGTTCCAGGCGCTCATAGAATTCACTTTTATCGTGCCGTCCTTGTCTTCTGTTGGCGCGTGAGCACAGATAAGGCTAATATTAAAATATTTTGCCTTAAGTCTGAGCGCGGCTAGCCGTTCATCAACTGGTGGAGCTGACACATCACTCACTGCAAAGCCGCACCCAAACTCGTGCTTGGAGACATGCCCGCTGTAGTGTATCTCCCAGGGGGTGGTGGTTTCCACATAAAGTATATATATTCTTGATCAGCATGACGAGCTGAGTTGATATAGCCATATCCGTCTGACCATCTGTTTCTATGCTATCTCCTCCGTCAGTTTTAAAGCTATCTTAACCAAACTTTGCACGAAGTCTTTTGGTATAAATACGCTGCACATTTGTCGGAACCGGCCGGATCGGATGACTATAGCATATAGCTGCCATAGGAACGATCGGTTAAAAAACTAGTTTTAGTGAAAAAAAACTTTTTTGTTTCCAATGTTATCGCTCCCATCGCTCGTATTTATAAGTTTTTAATGATTTCACATAATTTCACCAAGACTTGTCAAAATCGGACAACTATATAGAATAGCTGCCATACAAAAGTTAGGTCTGAAAAAAGTCTTAGTGAGAAAAACTTTTTTGTTTCCAATGTTATCGCTCCCAACGCTCGTATTAATAAGTTTTCAATGATTTTACATAATTTCAACAGGATTTGTCGAAGTCGGACCACTATATAGTATAGCTGCCATCAGTGGCGTATGCAGTATTTTTTCAGGGGGGGGTTTTCAAAAGAAAAACAAATTTTTTATGGTCCTAGTCCAGTTCGATTTACTTTCAAAAACTAAATTCTACACAAAAAACTTAGAAAGGCTCTGAGAAGGGCGAGTTGACGCATTATGGCCCCAAGAACGAGCAATATTTCGAAAATTTATTAAAAACCACATTTCACAAGCGGTTTCCGTAAACACAGACTGTATACATAAAATTTTTTAAACATATTTTGTTAACGAATCGGTTGCGGTGTCTAACTCCTCCGATTTCGTTTGCGGATATATTTGATAGAAAACGAGAATGGGATGCTAGTCCGATTGCTGTACAAGGAAAAAAAAAGCATTTGGCCAATATAAACACCTTGACTCAAACTGAAATTAATTTCGGGTTTAGTCCTTGGTTTGGAGTTAAAATTGGAAAAAGAAAGAGCGCCGCAGGCAAATTTTTTGTAAAACGCGCTTGTTAAGGAGTTTAGAAGTTTATGAACAAACCGCTTAATTAAGGCAGCAGGAAAAAAGCCCCGAAAAATGAAATAATAACACCCAAATTTGGGGTGTTATTTCATTACAAAACAATACCCCAATTTGAAGTATGCAATAGGGCCCCACTGCGATGAAATAAAGCCAAAAAAAATTAAAGAAGGCCCCAAGTTTGGAAAATAATACCCCAATTTAAAAAAATTGCGCCACTTTTTTTTTTTTCAAATTTTCGCCTGCGCCGCTAAAATTGAATCAATTTTTTGAATTAAATAATGAAAATTTAAAACAAAAATCGTGCGAATTTTGTATTTAGCAAAAATAAGAAAATTAAATAAGAATCCAAAAATCCATATTAAAAATGGGGGTCTTATTTCCTTATCAAAATGAAACAGGGCCCTAAAAATTAGTTTTGCGGTCTTATTTTATTTCTTCTTTTGAGGACTTATTTCATTTTGAAATTTTATTCAGGAAATAATGCCCCATAAAAAAGGTCGTTTTTGTTTATATAAATTTTTGGGGCCTTGTTTCATTTTGTTTTTAGGGCCTTATTTCGCAGAGCCCTCAATTAATAATCTTTGAAGAACTTTGCGAGATGTGTAGAGCAAATTTAAAAATTTTACCTTCAAGCATAACATAATTTCAAATCATAAAAAGGTTGTAAACGTCATTTGTATTTTGCTATTGCATTTAAGCTCTTTGTTTAAATCACTCAAAAATTGTAATGATATCTTATTTATTTGACATTCGACGAAAAGAATTCACATATTTGTAGAACAAATCCGGAAATTTTAAAAATTAATTTAAAAAGAAACCTTGGATGACCGCCTCGACTTAAATGTATAATAATTCTTTATAATTTGCGGTCCATCGATGACATTTTTTTTTCAAAATTGTTGTTAAGTATGGTCAAATTTAAAAATTTTTCTTTAGATGCTTCTTTCTTAGTACAGTATTTTGCATATCAAAATATATTGCACGTCGGCCAGGGCCCCCCTGCGGCCCCCTGCGTACGCCACTGGCTGCCATACAAACTGTCAGGCATATATCAAGCTCCAAGGGTATATAAACTTCGGTCGAGCCGAAGTTAGCTTGCCTCTATTTTTTATAATGAATTGTACAACCAAATACAAAAAACAGAATTATAAAATCTCTTCCCGATTTCTTTCCACGAGTTTTTAAAAAACTTGTAAAATTTAGCCCTCTAGACCAGAAGAGGGCAAACAAAAATCAACTTCGAAAGTATCCAATGGATCCCAAAAATGAATAATAGTTAACTATCCAAATGGATGAGAATCATCAAAAACTATCCTTATATATCTCAGTGTATATATTTAAAAATTGGTTGCTCTAGCTTTTCTAGACTCTGAGATCTAAGTGTTCATACAGTCGGACCAACTGACAAGGCTATATTGTCTCTGCAGTTATATTGATGAAGAAATGATTTCTTCTGCCAGTTACATTCATTTGCGCGACTTTTTTCTCTACAAGTAAAGGGTAAAAAAGCATTCCTCAAGAACACCAAGCAACTTTTTTTTAACGCCCTTTTTAATTTTCAAGCAATCAAGTTTTAGCCGGCACGAAGTCATTAGTTGTTTCCATACAACTGTAAACAGGACACCAGCAACACCACAATGAAGGGTGCTCTCTTTTTTTAAAGAACCTCCGATTCCTACTTCATTATTTATACATTACATGTCGGTATTGCTATAATTGGTAGGGAACTTTAAGGCAAAAAAAAAAACAGCTAACTTGACTGAAAAATGTGTGTATGTATCCACTTAACCTGTCTGTATGAGTAAAAGAGATTTTCTCTCGCAGTTTGGAACTGGCTTTCGGTTTCATTACGCTTTAACATTTAACAACTTTTAATCTAGTCAGGATAATTTGATTTTTAAGTAGGATCCTTACTTGAAATGAGCTATTTCGGATTGATGTAAGCCTTTATGAATTGTTCCTAGCTATTGCTCGGGTAGTACATGAAAGTTCAATCCTAGATCGAAAACCAGTCAAGTTTTTAGGTTTCCTCAATAAATCTACATTGATCTTGGCTGGAAAGACTCTGTATATAAAAAATCAAAAATATACCCCCAATTGTGGGAGCTATTAATTTTTCACAAAGTTGATGAATTTTATCCGGCAGCAAATTTGATGCCTCTCGTTCTGTCTTACCTCTTGAAGTTGGTTTATTTATACGGACTGACAGGGAGCGGTTAATGCCAACCAAACATTATTTACATTTTATACCAGCTGCCACAGGATATAAGAAAACAATAGAAATAAGAATTTCGTATTAATCAACTTTAGATACGTCCCTAATTTTTTTCTGTGCAAGCCAATTAAATATTTAAAAAAAACAAAATCTTTATTCTTGGGATGTCAAAATGCATAAATATTCTCGATTTCGATATCGTAGTAATTCAATTAGGTCTAAATGCTGTCAACATTGGGGCACTAATAACCAACAACAACAGCAGCAACAGCAGCAGGCAATGGGCCACGGCCTCAGCCCCCAGCCAAGTGTCGTCTGGCCTGTGTCTGTGGCAAATGTTGCATAATATTTTATGCATGCAGAGCTCTCGCATATTGCAACATGTTGCCAAGAGATGATGATGCATAGCCTCGAGAACCGCAACGACAGCAAACGCTTTGGCGCCCCTCCCTGAAAAATCCTGAGACGTTTGTTCGTTCGCTGGAGACTTCCAGCTGTGCGCCAGGTCTGGGCACAAAGTGTGTCGAATATTCAAGTGAAAATTTCCCGCATAGACCTCAGAGATACTATAAAGGCTTCGATTCCAGGCACAGCTCAGCCAAGAGTGCGGCGCTTCGTTGACGCTGTGTTGGTGTTCCCTCTGCACTACCCATACATTACCAACGTATCTGTATCTGTAACTATGCACATGGCTTTATAGGTGGGTAGCTCTGGCTTTTGGACTGGCTCTGGGTTTTAGTCTGGTATGTATTTGATTAGACTGAGGCAGCGCTGGCTGAGAGGCAAACTTGATCGCGTACGATTTGTTGTTATTTCTGTTGCTGTTGTTGTTGTTGTTGCTTTGGCTCTTTAAGTCGAACAATTACATTTTAAGCGTAGCACAACCTTGGATACCGTTATATTTTTGCAGTTGGCTGGGCGTGTGCAGAGCTGATGACAACAACCCAACAAACATTTTGACCCACCGTTTAAAAGATTGGACTCCTTTTCAATATGCTTTTTGTGCAGTAAATGCTTAAGAAAAGTAAACCGTTTTTCATACAGAAACAATTAAAATTTCGTAATTTTTGATCATTTATGTGGTGTCCAGTACAAAATTAGATTGGTTCTAACTTTCGGACTGCACGTTCTGCAAAATTTCAATAGTAATAGCTAAAAAGATAAAATGACGTTTTAACAAGCAAATAACTATTAAGACCACAGAATGGCAGCAGTAACTTTTACATACCCAAAACTACAAAAGTTCGCAAGGCTTCACTTATATCAGTTTTCAAGAGCTGTATGACCTTATTCAACCGACCTATGTTGCGGATCGTTGATCAAATTTATTTTGTTATAACCCAGAATTCTGGACCCTTCTTCTCTTCTAAAATGTTCACTGGGTTACTGTCTCATACACCGCTGGGCTAAACACGACTCAGCAATCTGCAGAAACGTCGCTGGCTGGCTACGACTTCGACAGTCGCCCAGATCGCCAGTCAGCGCAGCCGCAGACCCAGACTCCAGCTAGATCGAGTCGACCACACCCGCACACTTCATTATTTTTATGTCGCCTGTGGTGGTACGATTTAAACGACAACGCGGCAGCCAGACTGAAGTTGGAGCCAGATTCAGAGCCAGCGACTGAGACTGGGACGGAGACAGGCCAGGGCACGACATTCAAGAGAACCCAAAAAGCAAGTCAAGAAATTAGACGCATTCGACGTTTTGGAACGAGCGACAAGTCAAAGTAGCAAAAAAAAAGCAGAAACAAAAACTTAAAGGCCCAGGCACGGGCAGCGGCACGTTGCCGTTGCTCCTTGAAGCCAAGGCGCAGGCACATCTCATGTTGATGTTACAATTGCTGGTTTTGGTCTTTTATTTTTTTTTGTTTTTGGGTTTTGCGATCGTGCGCCTGCTTCAAATGTGCCTAGTGGGTTTGGAAATTTGTAGCGCCCAAAACAAAACAACAACAAAGCAGCTGCAACAACAACAATTACCCACAATTACAACAATAACACAACAACGGCAGCCAACAAATTTTGCAAAAGTAAGTGACGGCCAAGTTCTTATACCCTATCGAATTTACTATATTTCCTATTCACGAGAACAAAATTCCTTTTCACCTTTTAATCACCTTTTTGTATCAATATAAAACAAGAGAGTATCAAATTGATATTTTGAGTATTTATTTGATACTCAAAAGTATTCCTTTAAAACTAAACTAAAAAATAGAGGGAAGCTAACTTGGGCTCGACCGAAGTTTATATACCCTTGGAGCTTGATATATGCCTGACAGTTTGTGAAGCAGCTATACTAAAATACTATACTAAATTATGTGAAATTATTAAAAACTTATAAATACGAGCGTTGGAAGCGATAGCACAAAAAAAAAAAAAAGTTTTTCTCACAAAACTAGATTTTTAACCGATCGTTCCTATGGCAGCTATATGCTATAGTCACTCGGTCCGGCCGTACGTACGTACCGATATAATTACAACTTATTCTTAATAGACAAATTCTATAATAAATCAAAAATATTTTAATCCTGTTTAATAATGGGAACCAAAATTCAACACAAAATGAATTGTTTCACATTAAAGTAAAATTATATAGACTTCATATTTCGTATTTTTTTCCGTATTTAACATGCAAGATCTAATGATTACACAATACGCTCATAAGTTTTATATTACTAGTAGTCGAATTTAACTTCGAATTTTATACGTCCGCTATATAGCATTCTTGTAATTTGCTCGCAGTAACATTATTATATTTCCAATTTGCAGTGCTTCCAAATGCACAAACCTACTTTCTCTGCACAGTTGCACGAAATTTCCTAAAGCCCAAAAAACGACCTGTAAAACCATCAATGGGCTGATCAAGAATATATACACTTATTAAGGTCGAAAGTGATTCCTCTCTGTTACATACTTTTGCACAAACTTAATATAATTACCGGTACCAAAGTTTCGGTTTCGTTCCGGTACTATCGGTTCCAATAATAACGGTAAGCGGTTTTAAATAAGAATCGGTTTCAGTTACGGTTCCGGTACGTGATTTAAATTGGGTTATTTCGGTTAAGGTTCCGGTACCGGTATTGAGCCCTGGTTGAAACAGATAATCTTCATATCTGGAAAGTATAAAACGCTATCATTGAAAACAATAAGTTTTTATTTCACTAAAACATCTTTTCCGACCGATCATTCTTTGGCAGCTATATGCTCTATTCACCCATTTTGGATAAGCTTTACAGAATTGTATGGTAGCATGTAACATTGATCAGTAACAAGATTGTATGCGATAGTTTTAAAAAATAATCAAAAATTTTACTAAGACTTTTTTTCAGACCGATCGTTCCTATGGCAGCTAAATTCAATAGTCATCTGATTTGAATTAAATTGGCCAAATTGTGTGTTTGCATGTAAAATTGACCAGTATCAATTCTGGGAACTATAGCTTAACTTTGGTTAAGATTGCTTTAAATCTAATGAAGGAGATAGCATAGAAGCAGACGAACAGACGGACGCACGGACGGACAGACGGACATGGCTATATCAACTCAGCTCGTCATGCTGATCAAGAATATATATAATTTATGTGCTCAGAGATGCTTCCTACTATTCGTTACAAACATCCGGACAATTTTAATAAATATAACCTATCTTTTGTGTCACATTTAGTGGTCTTATTTTAGCGCAAACAAATCTGCACTAGTACAAAGCATTTTCACAATTTCAATTTAAAGGACAATTTCACAGACGACGTGAAGATAAATTAATCGATTTTATATATGTGCCACAAAATAAAAGCCTGGGATTGGGACCAATAAAATGTGAAACTAGAGGCATCAGGTAGCAACACCTCAGTTTACCCAGTTTTTCTTGATCACGTCAAGTTCGCGTTTAATGGGCACATTTATACTAGAAACAAGAAGCTACAACATCTGTTGCTGTTTCAAAATAGATGAGAGCTTAAATTTTGGGAATTTCAGCAAAGATGAGGGGAATAACCACAATTGTAATTCCAAATTCCCGTCTATAAAGGAAAAGCGGACGTTTAGGTTGTCTACATTAACGTTTAGATATTGAAATGCTATACGCGCGTGTGGAAATTCTAAACGAAAAATGTAGCTCTACATCAGTGCTGAATTCTTATATTTATACCCGTTACTCGTAGAGTAAAAAGGGTATATTAAAGTCGTGCAAATGTATGTAACAGGCAGAAGGAATCATTTCCGACCATATAAAGTATATAAATTTTTGATCAGCATCAACAGCCGAGTCGATATAGACTTGTCCGTCCGTCTGTATGAACACCTAGATCTCAGAGATGGTAAGAGATAGAGGTAAAATCAATCGAACTGCCAAAGAAATGATAAAGATCGGATGAACGGTTCTCAAGCTATGAGCAAAAAAGTGAACCAAGCACCCCCCAACAACCCCTCCCACCCTACAAAAATGTTGCATACTTTTCGGATGGTCACCCTAAGGAACGCAGGAACACTGTTAAACATGTTTCTTCGTGAGTAACGGGTATATCGAAGTCGGTTAGAGCCGACTTTAACTCTCGTTTTTAACGCTCTCGTTTTATACTCTAATTTAGTTTGTGCAAAAGTATGTAACAGAGTGATGGAATCATTTCCGACCCTATAAAGTATCAACAGCCGAGTCGATATAGCCATGTCCGTCTGTCCGTCCATCTGCCCGTCCGTCCGTATGAACAAACAGATCTCAGAGATGGTAAGAGATAGAGGTTTGACATGTATGGGACAAATGCTTCTTATACTTGCAGGCAGATCAAGTTTAATTTCAATTTTCAATTTTTGCCACGCCCCCTCCCGCCACACCAATTTCGACGTCATTTCTTCCACAGTTTTGTAGATATATGGTTTGTACCTGCTAGAGAGAGTTAGTGGTTGTCGAAATGTATTGATTTGCTGAAGAAATGATAAAGATCGGATGAGCGGTTCTCAAGTTATAAGTCGGGCTTGACCGACTTTCTCACTTGTTCGTTTAGCAAACTGGTTGTCACACGTGGCGTGTGGGATTTCTAAATGTACGTTTAGATTTACAAAATCTAAGCGCTGCGTGTTAGAAATCTACTCGAATCGTGCGCAAATTTCTGTTGCCGGTATATTAATAGCGATTGCGTTGAACTAGAGCTTGAGAACTACAAGCAAGCAAAATTGGATTGTGCCTTTAGCAGATTCCATACAAGTAATGTCTTAGAGGCCTTGCCTTACACGCGTGACGTGGCGGAGACGTCTTTACTATCATTCCAATCGAGCAGAAAAGCTACACAAAAGCAATGGGTTGAAAATCCCTGTCGAAACGTGTAGAAATTCTACATTTCCGTGTAGCTTTTGAATTTTTTTTTCTCTGTGTAGTAAGCGATTTTTTTAAGGAAGTTTCGATTGACATATGTAGAGTTCGCACACTTCTTCGTATTCACACTATGTGAAAATATGCTTATTGAAAGCTTATCAAGCGATTTTTATTCCGCTTGCTTATTATTTCGAGCAACTGTTCTGAAATTATTTGTTTACTACTATACTTGTTCAAAAAACTTTCTTCTATTATGAGCTCTGTACCAATATTGGCTGCAGTGCTCTTAGACCGTAGATATTGAAATTTGTTAACTTCTGACCAAAAAAAAGTTGCAAAGCAGCACATTACATTCACATGCTCCAAGAATAAATTCTAAATGAGAGTTTTCAAAATGCACCTTTAAGGCCCGATTTCACATCTGCTACATAGAGCTATTTGTCACATAAACAAACATATAGCAGTGTAAAACGATGACTATCTGACACATAGCAGCTATCTGAGAGAACAGAAATCGGCCCTAAATGAATTAACTTCTGAATGCGAAGAAGAGTAGTTTTTGAAAGCAGTAGAAAGCAATAAACAATTTGAAAACTACTTTCTTTAAACTAATATCCAATACATCGACAATTGTTTTAAAATCTTGTAAAGGTGCAAAAATTGACTTTAAAAATATTGCGTTTACTATACTTCCTGTTCCAACAACACTTTCCAATCTAAAAGCTAGTACCCGTGCATCCCGTATAATTTATATAAATAAAGGTTTCAAATTATTTTCATTCAACAACTTAGCTCTCTCTTTGAACAATGTTTGCTGAATGATTTCCGACCTAAGCAATAGTTGGCGCCACTACTTAGACCATATGGCTGGCCAGTTTCTTATATGGCAGCTATACGATGTGTTCATCCGGTTTATATCAATCTCAATCAGCGTATTTGTACCAAAGGTCTTCGTGCAAAGTTTGGTAAAGATAGTTTGACAGCTGACGGAGGACATAGCAAACAAACAGACAGATGGACAGACGGACGGCTGATCAAGAATATAGATACTTTATATGGTCGGAATGCTTCCTTTTATGCGTTACAAATATCCGGACAATTTTATAACACCCAAGGGTATTAAAATTAATACAAAGAGTTGTCCACCTTAAAAAAAGTTAGTATCAATTGGATATTCTCGAAAAATAACAAAAAAAATGGGATATGGATAAAGTAAAATTTTGACCAGCAAGAAAATTATAATGCAATGCATGTTATTTTTGATCCGAACCCTTTTCACCTTTTTTTTTTGCTTCGATTCAGATTCAGTTACAATGAAGTGCTCAGGTAAAAAATGAGAATTTTAATTGTATTTTCTTGTTAATGCTATTTTATTAAGCTAAATACCTTATATCAGCTATATCAATGCTCTAACCGACTTCGACATACCCGTTACTTATGGAAAGAAAGCTTAAAGGATATGTAGGTAGGTATTTTCATTTAAAACAAATTGTCTGCCTTTTTTCTTCGGTTTATAACAAAAATAATTTTCTTTTTGCGATTTGTTAGTACCTAGTGTTAATTATTTTGTTATTCTCAAAAACAACGAACTTAAGATATAATACTTAAAATAAATAACAAAATACTCATAAATACTTACAAACGTCATTTATAGTCAACAAATGTAGAATAAAGAACTAAACTTCTAGTATTAGAGATTTAAACCACTATTGGGAAGTTCTTGGCAATAGAAAGGCGATTACAAACTTGAATTAAACAGCACAGTCTACTTTATAGGAAATCTGCTAAGTTTTGATATTGTATTTTTCCATATTTATGAGAAATATAACATTATGAACTCAAGCTGCAAAACTTGCTGTTGCTTGGTTCGACCCTTTTGTGAAGGGTATTGAAAATAAAAAGATTTAACTTCAGACTTGAGCAGTGGTTCCTAATGCGACGATCCCCTTGTCGGTGCTTGGGCGCAGATCGGGGGAGACTTCATTGTAATTTATCTTGATGTTTAAATCAATAATAACGCCGTCAGTGTGCGTTGCTTTTAGCGACTTTTGATCGCTTTACCAGCCAACCGGGTACCCAATATTGCTGCCGTCGTGGTTGCGTTGTTGCGCTTCTCTATCGATATTTTAATAGTTGTTATTATTATTATTGGAGATTTCAATATGCGGCCGCTTGGAGAGATTATTTAGGCACGACGACGATGACGACCACGTCCACGACGATGTTTTTTCTCTTTTTTTTTTCATAATTATTGCCAAAGGCTCTGATCTGGTTTTATTCTTGTACATCTCGCGTCTGTAACTGTGAGTTTGCCGGCTCAGTAGGCCGTTGGGAAGACTTGCGGCAAATGTCTCGACGTGATTCTGGTCTGGTGTCTACGCCTATTCGTCTGTTGATGGTATTTTTTTTTTTTTTTTTTTTTTTTTGGCTCTGGTATTGGATTCTATTGTTCAGCCATCAGGCTGAAGAGCTGCCAGGTTGCTGTATTTAGTAGTGGGCAGAATTGTTTCGTAATTGTAAAATATGTTGTCATGCTGTAAGTTGGCTCTAGCAGTTGTTGTTGTATTTGTCGGTGCAATGCGACAAATGTGAGTACAGTTAGCTTAGGGGCATTCATTTTATTGTGGGATGACACAGGAAATACCATCAGAATGTGAGAGAACGAAAATGCATTTGAAATTTTGCTTGTGGGTCTGTTGGAATCAAATGACAAGTAGTATGGGAAACAATGGTAATTATGAAATGAAATCGAGGCGACAAATGTTTCTTTTAATCAAACATTTTCATCGGTCGGAATGTGGGTCTTATTAAGAAACATTTTTTAATTTCAATGTTAGCAAACTGTAAACTCGCACTGAGAAAAAAAGGGATAGTTTTAGATGATCCTCACGATGTTTCCGGTATCCTTTTTCGACTAAATAGTTGACTAGCCTTTTTTGGGATCCATCAAATATTTTTAAAGTCGATTTATTTTCCTATTCTTTATCCAAAGGAGCTGGTGAAAAGGATATTAAAAAAAATGGATCTTAAAGTGTATATTTCGAACATGCATTCTAAGGGGATCTTTTTATTATGTACGGCCATTATTAATATTAAATGACTGCCATGAAGAACATTTTCAATTGCTGTATATGTTAAAACATTGAAAATTAATTTCTGATATATACAGCAAAAAAAATCGATGGTCGGCTGTATTATATCGAAATGTCGCAAATTGTCAAATCAAAAAAATTTAATAAGTCGATATCAATATGATATTGGCAACTGAAGCTTCTGCCGAACCATATGTTAGAAAATCTTTTACTAATCTTCTCATCAGCAGACTTTGCTGCTTTTACACTTCAACGACTTTATACGTCCAATTGGACTTGCGAGTTGAACTTTTGGGGATTCCAATTATGTGAAATTCTAGCTAAAAGAGCTGTACAGAAATACCATTGCGATCCAAAAGGTTGTAATTAGGTTTAATTATTTTTATATTGTATCCTTTGTCCTATCCAATCTAATCTCGCTTCAAGTTCAATCAATCAATTGAGAGGATGGTGATTGTTTTAGAGGTTGAGTGGCAGCCAATGTGTACGTCTTATGCAATATATTAAAATTAAAACACACCGTGGCCCCTTGCGTAACGAAATTAACTATATTTTACATAAAATTACCATTTTCTAGGCAAAAGTAATTTAAGTGCAATTCAAAATCATGAAACACTGCTCTAGGTGCATTAGCCAACTGGAAATTCATTGAAACTTGATCGCAAATATCTACTAAGGAAATATCCCTTTGGGCGGATGGAAATGTATTAAGAAAAATTATAATACAGCTCAACATAAAATCTGGCAAAGTCCATAATTACCGCAACCTCATGATTAGCTTGGTAAATCAAAAGAAATGTCTTCATTAGACTTTATAGCTTCAGCACAAATTGCCTAATCCTATGGTAAAATGTGTGGTCTCGATACTGTTTAGACTCAATCAAATGAAGTAATATTACTTGCTAGTTTTTGTTTACTTCCCCATCACACATTTATCTCCAACTATGGTCCCATTAGCTGTCCCACTGTGCGTATGAGTTTCGTCTACAATCTTGATACATTGCGCATACGCCTCGCATGCCACACGCCGGTCATTCGCTGTTTCGTACGTATTTCGGGGCTATAAAACGATGCAATTCCGATGTGAAGTTAGCTGCACACTCGCACACACACACATCGACACTGGCACATTTTAGTGCCCATTAACGAGCAATTGCAATTTAAACTGGATCGCTCAGTTAGCAATTTGGAGCGTTGCTTTTATGCAACACAGCATCGGCATCGGCATCGCAGTCGCCGTCGTGGTATTTTGGACAAATGTAGATTTTTTCCACCAACGACAACCAAAGACGACGAGTTGAGGTTGAGTGGCCTGTGGGCCAGCGCCAGCGAGCATCGCATCGAACGGGCTCGTTCAACTGGACTTTACCATTGGGCCGTCCCGTCCCGAAAACAACGCCACGTACGCGGCAAGGCGTCCGCTGATGGTGGTGGCTTACAATGCATTTCATCAGCAGCGGCAGCAGCAGCTGCAGCCTGGCCTGTTGCCTGTTGCCTAGCATTGGCTTAGACACACTCTTGATTTTGCGCAGCCGCCGCCGCGTTTTGCCTCTTAGATTATACGTTACGTTTCTTTGCGTTTTGCTGAGACGAGACTTAGATACAGATATGTCTACGAATACACTGTACGAAAGTTAAATAATTTAGGAAACTAATTAATTACTATTTTGTAAGGCAAGGCTAGCTACAACGGCCTCCTATTATAGCCAAATATATATTTTATTAACTCTGCCAATGTTTATTTATTTTGACACGAACTGCCAGAAAATGGGTCTTAGTAAAAAAAACTTGTTGTTTTTGATGGTAGGAATTTTTTTATTTTGTTTTTTTTTTTTGCATTTGCATTGACTTTCCTTAAGTTCAGCTTAGGTCTTAGAAGGCTATGATTTGAAAGGACTTCAGCTGAGGTTCATGGGCAATACTGACGCAGTATTAAGCCCAGTCAAAAATTAGATCAATTCCGAAAAAATACAACCAGAGTTTATCACTTATGAATTTACTACTGGGGCGTAAGACTGATGGGTTATGCCATAGACAAAGTTTGCCTCTATAAGTCTCACTCCATTATCTTTTTTCCCCATTCCTCCATAATATTTCTCCGGTATTTCATTTCGATTTCCTAGAACTTTTATTTCCCTCTCGTTCACTTCCATTTCTTCTCTTTGTATCAAGTAAGCCCAGAGTTATTTTTGTTAACACTATAATTCTTGAGGGTATCAAAAGAATTCGCAAAAGAAATTATTTAAAGCCGATGAAAAAATTAATTGTAATAGTTTTATTATTTAGCTACTTCTAGCTGTATTCCCGGAAACGTTTGGGACGACGTGCGTTCTGTGAATATGCATTTTTTGAGAAGGTTTGTGTTTAAGTAATACGAAAAGGATCAAACGACTTATTTGCAATTGCGTGTGAGTGAGTGAGAGAGAAAGAGAGAAACTTAGAGATAAGCGCAGCAGAAGCGTTGCATTCAGCTCCTACTCTTGGTACAGAGTAGGGTTGTCGATATTTCTCAAAATATCAATATCGATGTGGGATTGGGAATATAAGGGCTAGTAGAAGTGCCCTTCTGGCTTAAGCAACGACGTCAATTATTGCATCAGCCAAAGTTAGTCTGCAGTACTCTCTCTCTCTCCCTCCTTTGGGTCTCTCTCAGTTGATCGTTGCTTCAAATGAAGTCGTGAGCAGTTGTGAGTAAGTCGTCATCGAGTCGTTGGCCTGCCGTCATAGAGTTAACATTGAGTTGTCATGGAGCAAGAAGTGTCCAAGTTTTGCCCAGAATTCGGTCTTATTTAAGTTTGAAGTTAATCGTTTATCTTTAATCAATATCCAATCGTCTTAATTCATTTAATATAATCAATCTTGTGAATAATACCCAAAATAAACAATAATTTGGGAAACCTACATCGATAATATCAAAAATCCAACTTTTTTATATCAAAATTTGATATATCGCCTCCAGAAAACATCGATATATCGATATTATCGTTATTTTCTAAAGCTTAAACTGAAAAGCTTTTAAAGAATGTTCTCACTACCATATGACCATTTCTAGTGTGATAAATTTAAAACTTAAGTAACTTAATTTTGTAAAACTAGATTATAGTTTAGTGGGGGTTCGACTTGTACTATACGCGGAAAAAAATCAACAAAGCGTATAGCAAAAACGAAATCAATGGAAAATTCTAAAAAAAATTTCGACAAAAACCCATAGGTCTAAGAAGAATTCCTAGCCGACACAAATCGATCTCAAATATTAATAAAGATTTTATTTTTTCTACTTAGAAATCGCATTTATACGAAGAAATTACGTTTAAGATAAGTAAATCTATGCCGAAATACCGTATCTGGATCAAGTTAAATGGATGAATTCATATTAGTCCAATGATTTCTGGGCGAAGTTTATCGGAGATTTCGTTTTTTCCAAACGTTTTATGCAGAACAAAATCGACTTGTTCTAACAATTTGCTCCTGCAATTACCATAGTAATTTTTCTAGATATATCGTTTTTAAAAATATGGATAATCGGATAGTGAGCACTATTCACTATCGATAGTTTGAACATCGATATCATTTCACTACTATCGATAGTACTATCGGAAAATTTCCATTTGAATAAATGAACAACAAATAAACAATAACAAAAACCAATATTTATTTTTCCATATTATCCAAGGACTTGCAAATGTATTTATTTAATAGAGTGGACAAATTTGACAAATTAAGAAAGAAAGATAAAAGAATTCATTGATCAGTGTTTTAGTTTAAAAATAACAGTCGCTTTACATATTGCGACTTCAAGAGTGACTTTTGCTGTTCTAAGTATTGAAAATATAAACATTTTATTTATCTTCCAAAATACAAGAGGGTCCAGTACTCTTCTGAAGCATTTAATAACGCAGACAATTGTTGGGGAGTAGTTTTCAATTAAATGAACTGGGTTTTGACCAGAATCCGTCCTTTCTAAGTCTGGTCAAAGATCGGTTATCGTAGTGTGAAACTCTGGTATTTATTTATTCTATGAGCATATGGCAGACCAATTGACCTTTATTGCAGCAATTTTTTGCTCCGATACATCGATAGCGGGTCAAAACAATCGATGTTTGGCCGAACACAAAACTATAGATAATATCGATAGTGCTATCGATGTTTTCACAATACTAGTACAGAGTATGACATAGTCGGGCTTGACCGACTTTCTCACTTGTTTGAAAATATTCGTATGAAAAGAATCAGGAAAATGCAAAAAGTTCACTATTTTCACAAAATGGCAAGAATCCTCAATCAACATCAATTTTCCTTGAAGAAAAAGTACTATTACTGTAACCATTGTAAGGAGAAGGAGAATTTTAGAAGTGACGGTATCATTATCTCAAATACTTCGAAGAGATGGAGTAAAAAGGGGTTACCAAGTGTTTTGAGTCTCCTTCTACTAAGTGTTGGCAAAGAACATGTAGTACTAGTGGTAAGGTAAAAACTGCGCAGTTTTAATCGGAATTGAGAACAGGGAAATATAACCGAATTGAAAAGTAATCGAATTGAGAACATGCCTAATTACGTCTTTTCTAAGAAAAAGGAAGACTGCAAAATCAGTGGGCGCTCTATCTTTATATTTTACTTCCAAACCAAAACATAATCTCAGCTACCATTACGGCACCCAATACCAAAATAATCTAAAACCAATACAGAACCTTTTACCGAAGCATAAAATTCGGTACGTACTAGATTCTCAAAACGGTTTTTTAATTTTTTTATGAAAGAGAATTTGATAGATTGGATGAAGAACTGATTTTGGTGGCAGTTTACTCACCTGCACTGACATTCTTATCTGAGCTGAAAATATAAGTATGTTTTTGAACGAATTATCGATGTTTAGTAAACAATGTTTACATTCCAGGAGCAAATCTTGAAATCCGTCCGTCCTCAGAGGGAAGTCGCAGTTTGCATACATAGGAAATTTTTGACAGTGGCGTATACCAAAACAAAAGTTTCAACCTTATTTAATCTACTTGCATTAGGAACGGTTGACCGAAGAACGAACGAATACATATTTAATAATTATTATAGTCGATTGCAATTTTATGCCTTGGCATTCTTGATTTTCTCTCTGTGTAAGAGTGTGTATATTTTTGTGGCTAATAGCAAAATGTTGGTTATATGGCCCTGCTTCGTTAGATATAGATAGCATTCGATACTCGCAGTGCCGGCTGCAGTTTTCTACTTGTTGTTGTTGCAGCCTGGTTGGCATGCCTTCCTTGAGAGATAATCAGGCAACAGGCAGCAGCCCCACTGCTGGCCGGATGGCAGTTGCTGCCTGAGTTTACTGCTGCTGCTGCGGCTGCGCCTAATGCAAAAATTCGATCAGCTGCATTTTGCAGATCTCGACCCATATTTCTGCTATATATATTTCTGTTGGTGGTGGCCTAAACTGGTTTCGATTTGCATACACGTTGGACGCAGGAGTGCGATGAGTGTGCTTAGTCATATTGGGCGGCCATTAGAATGCACCAAAAAAAAGAAAAAAAAACCTCAAGAGCTCTGTCTGAAGTCGGCGAACAGTTGCAACAAAATAGCAGTAAAAGAATATCCATTGGACCCACCTAAACTAGTTTTAGTATTTTTTTCGGTGATTTAGAGCAGCAGAGCTCGCCACATTCGTTTCGTGTGTTGCCGTTGATGTTGTTGTTGTTGGGGCTTGTTGCATGTTGCAATCGATTGCGAAACGAAATGTGCGACCCACTGCGACTAATCTTCACAAGCTCTGGGCAGGCTTTTGCCTTAAAGTCGGAGCCTCAACTCTCGCCAGGCATTGTTTCCTTCAGCTTGTTTGTAATTAAGCATACGTCGTGTGGCACATGCGCCATTTCAATGGGATGCCAAACGAAACGTCAGCGTCAGGCAGCCAGCGCCCCTTGTACTCGAACATGAGCTGGAGCTCTCGTATCTAACCAGATACTTTCACAATTTGCTGCAGTTGGTCAGCAACAACTACAACAACAACAACAACATCAGCAACTGCCCAAGCATCGCCATTGTCGACAACTTCAAATTGTAACACACAAATTCTAAGGTGTGTCAAGACGGCCATTTAGATTGTGAACAAGAATTATCTGTCCGTCTCTCTGCGCTTGAGGTGTCCGCCCGGTTCGCTTGCGCTTGTAGTGGCTGCCGACAGGGAAGGCCAAGAATTTGTCGGCTAATAGAGAATGGCGGCGGCAATGTTTGCACTTAATGATGCCAACTTGTGTCGCCCCAACAAATAAATCAATAAAAAAATAAAACTTAACACCACAAAACAAACATGCAAGCGAATTTAGCGAAAACGTGCCATAGATTTGAACACCCTTTTGCGCCCATTTATGCTGTCTAGCAACAAAATACAAATGAATTCGCCATATCATTTCAGATTGGCTAGAATAATTGGTTCAAATTGGGAAACGTTGTGTATGTAAACAGGCGGAGAGAAAGATTTCCGACAGCTTCACTATCGGATCTGGCAACTATTCTCCATGGTGTCTAAGCGTGGTGGAGCGAGTGGGGTAGCAGCAGCAGTGACAATTTTGCGAAAACTCAAACTTGTGTATATGTGAATGCTCGTGTAATAAGGGTATTTTGTAGTCGACCATTTAACTGCACTTCTCTTACACTCAGAAAAAAAATACCGGCAGTTCTAGATCGATCGGGATTTATACCGTTTTGTACCTAAAATTTAAGGTATGATTTGTTCTAGAATGCTTATATTATTTAACTGGAAACAAACATTCTTGAATCAACATTTCGAACTTACAGTTAGCCAAAAAATTTAAGACAAGATAGTACTTAGTTCAAGTGCACAATTTCTTGGATAAAGGAGAGAAAATACTTACAATGCAAGCTCCAAAAAGTGTGCTACTGAGAATGCGAATTATTTAAGAATTTTGATCTGCAGATTAAACATCTTGGTGTTTGGTCAATTCATTATTGTGGATTTTGTTGGGAAAGCTTTAGATTATATATATAAGCTTAAACCATGAACATTTTGTACTTATTATACCTGTTACTCGTAGAGTAAAAAGGTTATACTAAAGTCGTGCAAATGTATGTAACAGGCAAAAGGAATTATTTTCGACCATATAAAGTATATTCATACAATATTATTGATCAGCATCAAAAGCCGAGCCGATATAGATTTGTCTGTCTGTCTGTATGTACACTTAGATCTCATAGACTAGAAGTGCTAGAGACATCAAACTTGACATGTGGACTTCTATTGTCCACACTTCTTCCACATTTCTTAAGATATCGAGTTCAAATTTATAACCCAAGTTTATATTAGCAATAACACATGTGTGTACTTTAATGGTTTGATTAGCAATAACTTTAATCCCTGAAACTTACATCAAGTTAACAAAGTGTTGCATACTTTTCGGATGTTCATCCTCAGGAACGCAGGAAAACTGTAAAACATGTTTTATCATGAGTAACTGGTATATTAAAGTCGGTTACAGCCGACTTTAACCTACGCTCTCTTTTTATACCCTTGCAAAGGGTATTATAATTTTGCCCAGAAGTTTGCAATGCATAGAAATATTCATTTCCGACCCTATAAACTATATATATTCTTGATCAGGGCGACGAGCTGAGTCGATTGAGCTTTGTCCGTCCGTCTGTCTGTTTCTACGTCTCTCAGTTTTAAAGCTATCGAGCTGAAACTTTGCACAGAGTCTTCTTTTTACTGCACACTGCTAATATGTCGGAACAGACCGGATCGGATGACTATATCTTATAGCTGCCATAGGAACTATCGGTCGAAAAGTGGGTTTTATTTAGAAAAATTGTTTGTTTTAATGCTGACGTTCGTAAACTCTGATGTATTAAAACTTTTGCAAGGGTATAAAACCTTCGGCAAAGACGAAGTTAGCTTGGCCCTCTCGTTTTGAATTATTATTTTGTTTCAAAAAGGTTTTGTGGTTGACTTTAGAATTTATTAGACTTCAGTGAAGAACATTTTACATTTATTTTGAGAGTAAATCGGCCTGTACTTGGTTCGAAAAATCCATTGTTGTGCCCAGAACTATAAGAGATTTTACTTTCTTATTTAAAAATCGAGTGGGAATGTTTTTGTCCATGCTAAAGCTCTATTTACACGACCTGATCACTCATCTGAGTTTTCGTCTGATTTGCTGTCTGAAAAAGGCGTCTGAGTGGACATGAAGCTACTCAGATGAACGATCAGACGAAATAGAACCGGTTCTATTTGGCCAGAGCACTCATCTGAGTGGCATTTATCGAGTTACAGTGTTGTCTAACTACAGTGTGCTGGCGTTGCCATTTTCTAACAATCGATATACATTTCTTATCGAATTTTGGCTATCGGTCAAGTTTCTTGTATGTCAAGTGAATTCTTATTTTAATCCAAAAAATAAATTGCAACTTAAGAAGCATCATTTTATTTTTCTTGTCTTCTTCTTCTATGTAAACAAAGCAACGTCACAATGTTCATATGAAACAGATGATTCCGATGAAGCAATGGTTCTGCATCTGGCTCATCTGATCTTCTCAGGCATGTGTAAAAGCAAAACTGAGCGATCAGGTCGTGTAAATGGAGCTTAATGGACAAATCTCTAAATAGGGTTGCCTTTTCTCGAAAAAAATTTCCCATCTTCTAGTCATGAGTTACTTTGATGTTTAAATACAATTTTTTATATTCGGGAGTGTCACAGAAATCTCTAGAGATTTTGGCCTCGGTTGGTTTGCAAAACGCTCGAAAAATCCGTCGGTGTCCCAGAACTTTAAGGGATTTCATTATCTTATTTGAAAATCGAGTTGGAAGGGTTGTGTCCATGCTAACGGTATTTTTAATCAAATATATAAACAGGGTTGTCTTTTCTTGCAAAAAAAATTCCCATCTTCTAGTTATGAGTTAATTTAATGTTTAAATGGAATTATTTGATTGCGTTGCGTGTTTTATGATGCATTTTTTAATTATAATTCAAATATAAATCATATTCGAAATTCAAAATGCGCCTATAATTAAATGTAACTTGGCAACCCTTAGCGCTTGTTGGTAGGTTTAGTAGCGAGTTTGTTTGTCAACATTCGGTTGGTTTTGCAAACAAATATTGAAACACAATTTTTAACGCTGTTAATATTAAAACAAATTTAAATATTTAATTCGTTTAATTCAACCTATGCAGAAAAACAATGTTGACTACATTTCCACTACCAATTTTAATTATCAAAATTGTTTAAGTGATGAATTTCGCCAAATCTCCCAACATAACACGAGAGATTTAAAACCAACCGAAAGAGGTTTCTGTTACACCGGGAAAGATAATAGTTCGAATTTGCTTAAAATATCGCGAAACAGTCTTAAAACAAGTATTTCGGGAGTGAAAAAATCGTACTTGAAATAAAAGTTTTGTAGCTGAATCAAGTATTTTCATACCAAGCGTATTACTGACACCGTTTGTACTTAATTTTTGTAAATGACCAAGCATTTTTATTTAGATAGGTTCAGTCCCAGTCCATTTCTTTTAGCACTTATATTACCTAGTTCCCTATTGGACACATCAATACATTCATTCTGACTGACATTAAGTTGCACATCATCTGCATACATATGTACATCACAGTTTGACATCACAGCTGGAAAGTTATTAACATAAACACAAAGGAACAACGATCCCAGAACCGATCCCTGCGGTATCACTAGGTTACCACAGATTGACATCGTTCGCTCAAGTATGAGCAAAGCAGCTTTGACGCTGTGATAGAAAAATTATACAGCTTGCTGAGCTTGGAACAGAGCACATCATGATTAACCGTATCAATCGCCTTGCTGTAATCTAGTCAAAAACGTCACCTGTCAATTGTCTATATTATTTCTAATGTCTTCAGTTATTTTCAAGATTGTCGTCGTGCAACTTTAATTTTTCTGAGAACCAGATTGTTTCTGATTCAACAAATTACACTAGTTTACAGCATTTCCGATCCCGACCATCTGGCTGTCATTTCGTATGTAAATCCATTTGCTGAGTCCAAAAATCCAGTCCGCAAATTTTTTTATGGGGCCGTTTTCGAGAAATCGCGGAAAAGCTAGTTTTCTGATTTGTAAAACAAGTACCTTTAGAAAAATGCGTATATCTTCAGTATCGTGTCTTTCATTATAAAAAGGTAGTTATTCAGTCATACAGTCATTATTTGAATTTATAGTTATAGTTATAAAGCACTTCCATTATTTTCCTTCCAGTTGCTTTTTTTGAATTAAGTTCTCCCATTTCCGAACTCTTTCTCCCAAGTATTGTATTTATTTATTTTGTTTTTATATCCTGTTCTCTTGAGCAAATGTATGTAACTTGGAGAATGAAACATTTCCGTCCCCATGAAGAATATAGATTGGTAAGCGCTGTGCCTATTTCAGAGTCAGTGTGTGTTTGTAAGGGTGTCTTAATTGCACAAGGTATTTCGGGGACAGGCCACTCGACTGCAACGGTCTGGTTTGTTCATTTTGACGCTCTTATAATTTTGGTTCTTTTCAGTTCATTTAGTTATTTTTCTTCTTCTATGAACCGATATATTAAAATCTAGACCGCTGGCGAGATTATAATATTGATTTTAGATTGATTTTTCTCTCAGTGTAAGAGTTCAGGTAGCTGCAATGGATACGCTTGGGACTTAATTACGAAGGAACTCGAAAACTGACTAGACCATACCACCATTACAAAAAGGGATAAATCTGTAAGCATTTAGAGTACCACAGCAAGGCAAGCTTATGTGATGCGTTGCGTAGGGGCAGACCAATTGAATAAAAGAAGATTATAATTTAAGTAAATTAAATTTAGCTTCTGAAAGAGGAGCTCGTCACATGCGTTATTATTTGTGTTATTTTCTCTTTACTCTTCTCCTTTTCGAACTTACATCTTTGTGTTCGCCAAATCTTTTATGTAAATGCATTGTTCCGAGTCATTAGTCTGTCTTGGAGACTTTAAAAAGTTGTAACCTTTAAGGTTACTACCAGATATTAAAAATTCTATATAATTCGTATATCTATATTTTATCTTAGACCAAGCTCTTGTACACTTTTTCTTTAGTCATACATACAATTGTTTCGACCTGTACAAGTCGAAGTTTCATTTCCACGCAGGATGACTTCATCATAAATTTGACAAAATATTAATCTTTTGAAGGGTAAAAACCGCATCTAATTATAATTTACACGCAATGCATGAGCGTAGACGACGTCTGCAGTTTCCCCTCAGCCTTAGCTCCATTCAATTCGTACTCAATAACCCAACCGATCAGTTGGATCTGTTGCTTATAAACAAGCCATAAGCGTTTTATGATCTCCTCTCAATTAAACGAGCCTCGCGCTTGATGCTGCTGTTGGGTAGACTGTCGCACCACTTGACGAGTTGGCCAAAGTGTCGCTAGACTGCATCTATACAAACATACGAGTACATACACATATCAGTCTGCTCTAGAGTCCCTCTTCTCCCTGCCTATCGTCGCCAATCGAATGCTGCGTTTGACGCAATTAAATTGTCACTTTTCGTTTTGTTGTGGCGATTTTTTTTTTTAAGTGCACTGGTTTTTCTTGAACCACCTTGTGTTGGTGTTGTTGTTGTTGCTGTTGAAGCTGTTATAGTGAAACATCGTCGTGCGATCGTCTGATCTGACTATATAAAACACTTTGCCGCCTTCCTGACTTGGATTTCTTATCGCTTGTTTTATGTGACTTTATTTATACATAATATTTGTGCAATTGGCAAATTCTTACTAATTAGTTAATTGCTTTATATATTTATTTCAATGGGAAAGGCGCGTGTTGTTTGTAAAGTTGTAACAATTTATGCAATGTTGCTGTTTAATATCTTAAATCTTGACTATGTGACTTGGAGATTTTATGAACGCCATGGGAGACGCTGTTCAGTTTGCAGGCACATTGAATGACACAAGTTTTTTTATGAATTGCAATCTAAGCATTAACTAGATGGTTATTTTCGTTTGAAGTAAGTTTAAGTTAATTTGTATTTAAATGTGTTTAACGGAATGGTTGGAAACGGGGCGAGTCAAAAGTAAATATTAAAAAACATAACATAAAATAAATAGAATTTTTTCAATTTCTATCATATGGTAGGGTCGTAAATAGTACTGCAATATTTATTGGGTCGGTATATAATTCGTGCCGTGGGCGGTTGTGGTAGAGCAGGTGGTGAGTTGCAACTCGCCTTGGGATATTTAATAAAAATACTTTTACCCAACCGGTCACCTTTACCAGTTGACTAAGTAGCCATGCAGAAGCTTCTCAATATTTGCCGTTCGGGTTTGGTGTCCACGAAGGACAGTGGGGTTTCGGTATAAGTGAGTTCGAAACCATTAGAAAGTAAAGAAAATAATAAGGATGGCTAATTGAACGAATATGGTAACACTTTACTTGTATTTAGACGCACCGGAATTAGCGATTGCCACGTTACTAGAAGGATAATGTTTTGTGGTATGGAAGTAAAATGGAGCTATCTTACTAATATCAGGGGTGCCACAGAAATCACTTGAGATTCGGATTAAATCTCTAAAAATTAAAAAAAAGAAAGAATCTTAGAAAAAATTTTTTTTTAAATTGGCCGATTTGATATGATTCTGGCCAAGTTTACGCTCGAAATATCCAACAAAAATATGTAAAATGTTGCTATGATATTCCCCTTTAAGGATTTAAAGAAAAAAGCCACTTAAAATTTCATCCCATATATTGGCAGTATAATTAAAATTATTGGTTTTTGGGGCGAGAGCGCGTCCACTAAATATAGTCCAATCGCAGCCAAACTTTTTATTATATCTATTGGGACCAAAACGATAGTTTTGCCACCCGGATAAAAGCAAAAATAATAATCTCATATATATTAAAAATTCTTCGAAAAAAATACCAAACAAAATTTTGAAAAATTGGCCCTTTTGATATGATTCTGGCCAAGTTTACGCTCAAAATAAGACACATTTATATTTAAAATGTTGCTATGATATTCCCCTAAAAGGATATAAAAAGAATTAACACATACAATTTTTTTTGGAATTTTTAGAGATTACATTCGAAACTCATCCCCCTCATTTTCCATATGTTTCAAATGTACGATTTTGAGGGCGAGCGCGCGTCCACTAAATAAAGTCCGTTCGCCGCAAACCTTTTTTTTATATCTATTGGGACCAAAACGAATCTTTTTCCGCCCGGTATTTTGAAATCAAAAAAAAAAAGATAATATAAGGGCCAGTCTAATGTATATCGTCTGATTTAGAAAGAAGGTCAGACGCGGATCTAAAGAGGCTGCTCTCTAGCGTCTCCTTACAAATTAGCCTCTTCCCTAAATCGTCGATTGCCATCTGTCCTGTGAGAATCATTTATTTAATTAAAACAAATATTTTGCTAACATTTTCGTTCGCCGTTCTCGTGTGTAAAGATGTGAAATATCGATTTACACGGACAACATCTTACATCTAACATCTTCAGTAGCCGAAGTGAATATACAAATTGCTAAACAAAAATTGATTAAATTAATTTTTAAGAACAATTAGAGGTTATTTTACCTTCTGCTCAAAAACAGCAACTTGTAATTCGGCAGCAGATTTTGTCAATAATGCATTAGTTGCAGACATCAAAGATCAAGAGGAGCTGCTGACCATAGAAGGCGTGCATTTGCACATACCAAGAAGAGCTTGGATGTTTGTAAGAGCTAGTAAAATCTGACTTTATACGTGCAATTCGTTTGCATACTTATATTTTTTGCTTTTATAATTTAGAAGCGGCTTGGCATGTTTAAAGAGAACATTTGGATGGAGCAATCGACCTTCTTAATGCTTGTCAACATGCTTAAAGGGTTGAGAAAAAGAGGAACAAATTGCCGCAACTCCATTCCATTGCTGTATGTTGAACAATATCTTTAATGTCCGAAACAGTGCCATCAATAAAAATAGAGGAGTAAGAACTAAACTTCGGCTCGACCAGACAGTTTTATATACCCTTGGAGCTTGATATGTGACGCTGGACAGTGTATAATAGTATGTTGGCAGCTATACCATATAGTGGTCCGATTTCGACAAATCTTGTTGAAATTATGTAAAATCATTGAAAAGTTATAAAGTTGGGAGCGATAACATTGAAAACAAAACAGTTTTTCTTACTAAGACTTTTTTTCAGACCTAACTTTTGTATGGCAGCTATACTATATAGTTGTCCGATTTTGATAAGCCTTAGTGAAATTATGTGAAATCATTGAAAACTTATAAATACGAGCGTTGAGAGCGATAGCAGCTAAAAATAAAAAAGTTTTTCTCACTAAAACTAGTTTTTCAACCGATAGTTCCTATGGCAGCTATATGCTATAGTCATCCGATCCGGCCGGTTCCGACAAACGTGCAGCGTATTTGTACTTCTAAAAACTTTAAATTATGTGTTTGGTATAAAGATAAGCAGTTTATAAAACTGACGCAGGAATAACATAGCGTAAACAGACGGACGGACGGACAGACGGACAGACAGACGGACGGACGGACGGACAGACGGACAGACGGACAGAAGGACAGACGGACATGGCTATATCAACTCAGCTCGTCTTGCTGATCAAGAATATATATACTTTATGTGGTCGGAGATGCTTCCTTCTATGCGTTACAAACATCCGGACAATTTTAATATACCCTCTCCATGGGAACCTTGCCTCAAGTGAACCCCAGTAGCAGTCAATATAACCTAATACTCTTCTGGTGCAGAACAGAATAGATCTGCTTTGTAAGATGTTTTATTTCGAATGAATGCAAGGCACAAATGGTTTGACAGTGCTGACACCCGCAACAATCAAAGTAGCTCGGATTGCAAGGTAGCTTGACTCGCTGCTATCTCCTAAGCATATTACGCAGGTCTCTTTGATGCTCCCTTTGAAATTCCATCCGCACACTCGCCATGCTCTCAAACGCCGCCTAATGGTCAGTCTTGATGCGAATTGCTGGTGGCCTGCCGTTGCTTCCAGAAATCTGGATACCACAATTCGTCAGCTATGGGAGAGATATGCAAGAAGGTCAAAACATGTACATTATCATATGTGTGTTCATCTAATTGAGTTAATAAAACTTACCTTAATAATACAACGTCTGTTCATCGCAATTGTTAGTTTGGAATTATTGACATATTTGAATTAATAATGCATATTGTGCCATTCCCTTTCGTTGACATTGCTTATGTTTCGCAGTGAATGACCAATTTTTAGAGGTGGACCAATAAATATCATGAAATTACTGATTGGAACGATGTAAAAAAGGAACATCCCTACAAGATGTAGGAATGATGATACAATTTTGGCACGGGAAAAGCTTATGGAACATCTTTGACAATGATGTTAGATGTCAGATGTGCCTCAGTGTGAATAGCCTATAACTCAGTTGAAAAAAATTAAGTTTGTTTTGTTCAAAAAAGAACTTTCCAAATAGCTTTCATTCAAAATATTTATAACAAATCGCATCAAATAAGGTTTCACTTGAGGGGTGTCTACCCTACGCAGTCAAGTTCGAAAGGGTTTGTGAACAAACTAAAAAATGAAATCGCTCGAAGTTCTGTGGCATGGAGAAAATTTTCGAGCGATTTGGCAAATCGCTAGTGAATTCTGTTGCACCCCTGATTCAGGTCATTGGTCATTCCTGATTTAGGGGTGCCACAGAAATCACTTTCGCTCTAAATTCGCTCGAATTTGATTTCGCCCTGCCACAAATCGCTAGTGAAATTGGTCATTCGCTGCAACTCACCAAATCGCTAGTTTTTCAGTGGTGCCACCTTTTAACATTTGAATTTCGAAATGAATCGAATTTAGTTTTAAAGTGTATAAACAGCGATTTTTTTGTTAAATCGGGGATAACAAAATTTGATTTACTAGCAATAATTTTTGAGTTGATCTTTGCTTAATTAATGTGCAATTTGCTAATCGATTGCTGCCAATTTGAGTTGAACAAAGTGGCAACACCGAAGCCAAAATAATGACGAGTAGCCGCCCAAATGTTGGTAAATTTTATTAATCTTCCGAAATTGTTATTATTAAAATAAATTATAAAGGGAAAAGAATCCTACAGATGTCCAGACAGAAATTTGCTTGGCTTTTATGATGAAGCATAAGGACTTAGCCCTTAACTTCACAATGGGAGACAGAAGAGTAGTGGCTGCAGCCTGATACAAATTTATTTTTAATCTGGCCAACCTTTCCTCCGGTTGCTTGAATTGAATAATGCGTGGCCCAATGTTATTTTTGAGTACAGTATAATTAAATTTATCAATATAATTTTTCCTATGTATATCGACTGATTTAGAAAGACGGTCAGATTTGGATCAAAGACGGATGCACTTTTGCGTCTCCTTACGGATTTGCTTCTTCCCTTAATCGTCTATTGCCTTCTATCGTCCGAGAGGCATTTATTTAATAGAGCTAATCTTATGTTACATTTTCGCCGTTCGCGCGTAACCGTGCAGCAGCTAGAGTTGTGAGGTATAATTTTTTTTTGGCGGGCGGAAAATTTAAATTATTTGTGTGCTAAATAAAACAAAATTAACTCAGTTGAAGAAAATTAAGTTTGTTTTGTTTAAAAAAGAACAAGCCAAGTATCTTACATTCGAAATATTAGTAAAAAATCGCATGAAAAGGCTTAATCTATTTTTTACTTGCGGGGTGTGTACCCTACGCAGTCAAGTTCGAAAGGGTTTGTGAACAAGCTAAAAAAATGAAATCGCTCGAAGTTCTGTGGCATGGCGAAAATATTCGAGCGATTTGGCAAATCGCTAGAAGCCAAATCGCTAGTGAATTCTGTGGCAACCCTGAATATATATAAACATCATTTAACTCATTAAACCAACGTTTTATAAAACCTAGCAAGCCCATGTCTTTCTCACTAAAAAACCAGTTTTCGACCGATCGTTTCTATGGCAGCTTTATGCTATAGTCATCCGATCCGGCCGGTTTCGAGCAATGTGCAGCATATAAGTTTGGTAGATGGCTTTATAGTTACCGAAGGAGATAGCATAGAAACAGACGGACAGGCGGACCTGGACTAAGCTCGTCATGTTGATCAAGAATACATATACCCTATGTGGTCGGAGTTCTGGACTATTTTCTCTGCAAGGGTGTAAAGATTACATAAGGGGGCTTATGTATATCTCAACATTTTTGTTCTGCTTTCCGAGTACAGCAAAAACTCCTTGGAAGTTTATGCCTTCTTATTCTTTATCTGGGCAAATTGGGGAAAAAACAATTTCCCATTATTTGTCGTCAAATCAATACTAGCCTTGATTTCTTATTTTCCATGTAATTTTTATTTTTTCGAACTCAAGCACAAAATCAATAAAATCCAGTTCTTAATTGAATATCAACACTCCATTATAATTCCTATCCAATTATCAGCTTAAACACTCAACTAATCAATCTCAAAAGTTATGTCACTTTCTTCCCAAAAAACAACAACAGCAACAACTGCTCACCCACTTTTGTTTTTTTCTGGCCTCAGGCTACTTAACCACCTCCTTCACAGTGGCTATTCATAAAACCTTTAAGCCTCGCGTACACTAACACATGCACTCAATCACTCGCACACGCACACTCACTTGTTGCCGCATACTAAAATGAAATAACACCAATGCAAAAATTACAGACGAAAACAAATATAACCAAACCGCCATTAAAATGCCGACGGCAGTTTAAAACGCTGTCGATCTTTTTGCGGCCACTTTTTATGAGCGTGCAAGATCTGTGAGGGTTTTTACGATGCGGCGGTGGCTGAAATTGGAAGATTGTTGAGCGGACGTGAGTTTAACGACTACCGAATTCTCAGCAGCAGGAGGAGGTGACAGTTAGTGGAGCTGCCGCAGCAACCGGGGCAGCAGCTGACACCGTGACACCATGAATCACCGGCTGGACATGGAAGCGTGGGTGATTGGCTTGGTACTTGGCACAGCATGAAGCTGTTAAAAATTTGCACGAAATTAAGTTGGCTTAATGACTCGCCAGTGCTGCCTGGCTGGCAATTACATAACCAGCCAAAAACAACGACACCAACAACAACACGTGGTCGATAAGAATCGTCAAACAAATTTGCATTACGTATGCGACACGTGTGCACCCATTCTCTGTCTTCCTTGGGCGCTCCATCTGACTATGTGTAACGGACATATATCAGGCCAAAGCCCACGGATTACTCATTCATATCCGCAATTGTGTAACACCAAACATCAGAGACCAGAGACCTGAAACTAGAGCTGGACACCAGGTCCCGGGTCCACGCAGTCATTAAAAAGTGAATCCAAAAGCCAGCAGCTGTCCCAAAGTCAGACAAAGTCGACAGAGTAAACCAATTTTTACAAAATATTAGAGCAGCAAATTAATGGCAATGCAAACAGAGTCAAATTGGTGGCAAGACGAAGTTGAAATACTCTTTTAAATGACACAGATATTAATTGATCCTGAAATGTAAAAATCCCGTATCACAAACTTTGTTAGCAAACTCCTTCGAAATGGCTTGATCGGTTGTAATTAAATTTTTGTTGTATATATTCGGAAGGTGTTGGAATATTTTGAACTATATTTTCCCTCTACAGAACATTCTAAATCTCTTTGTGATTTATTATTGTGAAAGTCGATATCGTTATCGGAATATCGTTTTTCATCGATGTGTGTCACAGTAAACAATGCCAGCAACAAGTAGAGGTAACTACTTGAGCCGTCTAACGACTGCAGGAACACCCTTGCAAAATGTCGGGGCAGCAAGTACACAACAAGAATTGGAGCTAAAACAAGCCCACCGGACAAATGTTAACACACGCAGAACAACAAAACAAACAACGCCAACAAGTACATCGAGCGGTATGAACCGAGTATGAGCCAGATGTCAAATATTCCTCTCATCCGACAGTCCTGATTGTTGCTATGGACAAAGAATATTCCAATTGTCATGCGCGCATGTTCAAAAAGGAGTCTTCCGGGATGTGTTGCACCTCAGGAAAAGTGCATGTACCGGAACTTGAGATATCGGGGCGTTTCAAGAGACGGGAAAAAAATAAATGAAATGCCCAAATCAGCTTTAGATCTATTAGAAAATTTAACTGAAGTTTAAGAGGAGTGCTCTAATTGAACTTAAGGTAGTGATGAGGAATAAAGAAAATTGCTGGATAAAATACGAAATTACCTCTAAAATCTAAAAAGCTTTGAAAAATTAACCGATTATTCCTACGAAAACTAAAGGGTATACTCTTTTGCCTGTGAAAAAATGTTTAAGTTAATCATTTTAGCAAAGAATCGTATTGGCTAGTTTTTAACTTTCTATTTTTCGAACAAAAAATTTGTTAAAAAAAAACAAGAACAAATTTTATATTTTTAAATTTAAAAAAAAAATATTCCACTAAATAAAGCTAACTTTTAAGTTTTTTTTTGTAATACTTTAATACTCTTAAAAAGATGGTATCAAAAATTTTTTGCTACAGGGCTCCGCTGAAATATGCAGAGACTTTGGCCTGTTCGCCCCACAGTGCGTCAGCGAAATCTCTAGAGATTTCTGTGTCACCCCCGTGTAAGGCATATTCCAACAGGGAATTTAATAGAGTTAAGAGATATCTATTAATTCAGACGATTCGCAATTTTTTCTTGTCAAAATTGCTAAGTTTTATGCAATTGAAGGAATAAGAAGCAAAATAAACTCGATGACGAATTGGAAGCTCCGTAAGAAAACGATTAGTTTTGCATGATACAATAGCATTAGTTTTTTTTAAAGAATAAATTTAATCTCAGGAACCTACCTGATACCTTGTTAGCATTAATAAAGGTGGTCTAGCTACGTGTTTTCCGTTTATCCGTTCTGAATCTCTCATCCAGGCTCGGGATACTCCGACTTTGAGGGAGGTTAAGCAAGAGTAATGTTATAAAAATACATGACAAGCTTTTAGTATTTAGGAAAGGACCAAGGACTTTTGTAAGGAAACGCATGATTGATACCATTAATAAAGGTTGTCTAGCTATTTGGTTGGTAAAGCGTTGTCCTCGAAAAAAAACTAAAATGTAATTCATCGAAAATGAAGTTAAGAATTGTTTAAAAAGTTGAGATGTTATGAATCAAGGTACGAACCAAAACCTTAAGTTAAGGAACCTTATAAATTATGAAGAGTTTGAACCTTCTGCAGAATTTCAGAAACTTGCTCAAAACATCGATTGGCATTTTATAAATTTGGAACCTGCTCTCCATAGGTTATGCTTCAAAATTTTAATTTCAAATTGTTCAATAAAAATGTTAAGTTGTTAAACCAAGATTAGCTTAAACCGTTTTCTGTTCCGTTTTAGATTTCTGTGAGTTATAATACATTTTTATTTGAACTGGCAACAAAATTAACTTTGATTTTGTGAGTTATTTGTTTATTCCTTGCTAGACAACAACATTGAATTTATATAATCCGCCATTAGCAAATGTAGCATAGCAGCTACTGGGTATTATGAAGAATTTGTTCAGTGTGAGATGAGCTTATGCTCAGCGGAATGAAAATGGGAATATGGAAAAACATCTCTTGAGCCAATTTCATACTTTTAAAGGGACTCAAAGATATATTGCATGAAAGTTGTGCAAAAGGGAAAATACTTCTACGTCTATCATAAAATTAATGTAATTAAATATTAATTGCATCTTTTTTAAATCAGCTTCAAATCGTTTACTTTCGGTGCTTAGATTCTACAAGTATTTTTCCATGTAGTGCTGCGTAATTAAGTAAGAATTAGTGTCTCATTCTTCCCACAAATGCCTCAAGTTGTGCCCACCTACATTTCCAACCTTCCGGTAAAGTTAGAACGCCCTCAGGCAAAAGTGTAGCCAAATACGCTTGGCGACTTTCAATTAAAAAAGAAGAAAAAAAAACAACAAACACAAAACAAGAATGACAATCTGATGTCGTCGTCGTCGTCGTCGTCGTCGCTGTGGTTGTTGTCGTTGTGGTCCAAAGAAAAGCAAAAGCTGCTGGCCTGCAATGCATTTTGCAGTCCAATGTCTGTCGCCCATGTCCGTGGCCAAGCCCGAGTTTTGAGGTCCCCCAGTCCGAGCAGCAATACAATTTACTAGCTTAGACGCTTTGGCATGAATAAATAAAATAGCCAAAGCACATTAACGCCCCGCTGCAGCTGCCAACTGGCCACACAGACCATCCGAGGCGAAACTTGAATCACCCCACAGAGCCCACAAGAGAGTCCAAATGCGAAACCGGACCGATAGCCAGGCCAGGCAGGCGCAAAAGGCTCAAACTGAGGCTGATCAAAATAGCAAAGGCTGCGGCTGTTGAGGCGCACAATTACAAAAGGAGCAAATGCTGGCAGGGGGGCGGTGGCTACTGCTGCGGCGCGAAATGGCTAAAAGCAAATTGACGCCGTCGCCGCAACAGCAACAACAACAAACGCCAGAGCAGCAGCCACAGCTGAAGACGCGAATGGACCACGGCGATCGTATTTTTTCTTTTTTTTTGCAATCCAGTCAAGGGTGTGGTGGCGTCGCTGCTGCAGTGCTGCCAGTGCTCGGTCTCGTGCACAACAACCACACTAAAAAACAAAACAAAAAATAAGAGAAAAAACGAGTCACGCTCAATGCTAAAAACAAAAGACTTAGGCAACAAACTCGACTTGGACTCTACAGCTCAAGCGGCCTTTGATACAATTTTCTGTCTATGGATGTGGATTTCAATGCATTTGTATTGGGGCCTGGTGTGGGCACCCGCCCAGGCCAGGCTACTACTGCCCATAACGGCGTTGTTAGTAAGGCAAGCAGCTGCTGACTCCGCGGCGACTGCGCTGCCGATTACCGTTAGCGCCAGCGTCCACGTCCACCGAGTCTATGTATCGGTGTGCCTTGTGTGTGGACCCCATTCGCTTTGGACTCTCCTTTAACGTTCTCCGACGTGTTCTGCTTTTGCTTCTCTTTTTTTGTTGTGTAGATTTCGCTATTAAAAGCAAAAGTTTGCAATTAACAACGGGCGAAAATTGTTTTGTGCTGGCGAGCTGGGTATTGGGTAGATCAAATGTTGGCTCTGCGGCTTTTGTATTTATGCAACATGACATATAACATGAAATATTAGCAATAAATTTGTACATTTTTGTGCAGAAAAGGGGGAAAACGCCATGTGGGCTGGCACTTGTTACAATTTAATCAAAAACATAAAATAGAGTTTTTTTTTGCTGGTTTTCTTGTTTTGTGTTGTGGGCAGGTCTGATTGGGCGATGTGTTGAGATTGGGCCTGGAGATTAGATTGAAATATGTGAAATAAAATCATTTGATTGGTGAGAAAAATTGAGTGGGATTTATGTATGCAAAGGGTATTTAGTGGGAATATAAACCGGAATTATTGAAAATATTTAAGCTCCAAATTTATGTTTATAAATTATGGTTTATGATAATAAACATTTCGTATTTTAATAAACTCAAGCCACGTGTTTAAAAATGCCGTCTAGAACTAAGAAAGAGGTTTTTTTTTTTAAATTTAAAAGTATTTAAAAGTGTAAAGTGTTAGAAGATTTTTAATTACACCATCCAGTGACTAGAGCTTAATTAGATTCCGTCTAATAAAGAGTTTGCTAATTGAAGTCACACCTTATTCGTGTTCGGATTGAAATAGCTAAAATGGCCGATTACATTAAAATTTATTCAATGGCAAATTTTATGTTCTTTGCATAATTCAGAGCGATGCAGAAAGTTTCTAAAACAACTAGCTATATAAATCTATGGGATCTTAAGAATTGTCTTACTTTGTTTTATTCACAAAGCGAAAGCGAAAGTCGGCCCAGTTCGATTTCGATAACCCCGTTATTCAGGGTTGCAGAAAGAAGAAAATATCTCACAGAACAGAAGAAAGCAAAATAGGATCATCAGCGTTCTAGGCATATTTAGTAGTTGCTGGTCAACAGCCATTTTGGTCCAGCCTTATCGATGATGGTCTCGGTTTTTCTCCATCAGCTCTTGTTTTCAAGATATCGCGGAAAATCCATTTTGCAGCATTTTTGGCTTTTAAAAAAACTAAGGAGGTTGCGACAGAAAGTCGGTCAAGCCCGAATGCAATGCTGATGCTGCGCTCATCTCAAAGTCTCTCTCTCTGTTTCTCATTCTCTCTCTCTCACTCTCTCTCTCGCCTCTCTCTCTCTCTCTCTCTAAGATTGTGTGGTGTTAGTTGTGAATGGGTGGAAGGGGGTGGGGCTAGGGAGATGTACTTTTTTGCTCATAACTTGAGAACCGCTGATCCGATCTTTATCATTTCCTCGTCAAATCGATACATTTTGCTAATTACTAACTTTCTCAAGAAGATACGAACCGTCTATCTTCAAAACTGTAGGAGATATAACGTTTTTCCGAATTGCGGGGGCGGGAGGGGTCATGGCAAAAATTGAAAATGAACTTGATCTGCCTGCAGCTATAAGAAACATTTGTCCCATACATGTCCAACCTCTATCTCTTACCATCTCCGAGATCTGTTGGAGAGCGACGGACGGACAGACAGACGGACAGATTCTTCTCCATGTTACATACTTTTGCACAAACTTAATATACTCTATGTACCTTCGGTACAGAGTATAAAAATCATGGGAGCAGCATCGGCAAACCCAAAAGCGTCGAAATTGGCCTTTAAAGTGAAATTTTCATTATATTTTAGCAAATGTTTCAAACTTAATCGTCGTATACCAGACATTTGGGGAGCTTGCGCATTAATTAAAACAACTTTAGCATGTAGCCCAATGGTTCTTCTAATTTCACAAATTTCGTTGCACTTAAGTCTCCTCGATGAACAAAGTTCCAGGCGGCTAATCCCGAAAAAATAAATTAAAATTTTTGGCAGGATAACTAGATTGATTCACAAAATGTGTGTAGGAAATATGAAAAGACTACGTGATCTAATATAGACCTTACATTTATTGTCAAGCTTATAATTTTTTTAATCTGTTACGTCTTCTGACGGAATATGTTGTAAGTATGAATTTTTATACCCTGGCAAAGGGTATTATAATTATGGCCAGAAGTTTGCAACGCATAGAAATATTCATTTCTGACCCTATAAACTATGTATATTCTTGATCAGGGCGCCGAGCTGAGTCGATAGATTCGGATGACTATATCTACTAGCTGCCATCGGAACTATCGGTCGAAAAGTGGTTCTTTCTATACCCATGGAGAGGGTATAAAATTTCAGATTTTGTAACGCATAGAAGAAGTCCCCAATTTTATAAAATAATTAAACCTTTTCCCCCCCCCCCCCCTCTCTTTTTTTTTCCTTAAAAAAAAATTTTATCGCCGGAAACCTAATTTTAATTTTTGTTTTCAGTGCTATCGCTCCCAACGCTCGTATTTACAAGTTTTCAATGATTTCACATAATTTCACAAAGGCTTGTCGATATCGGACAACTATATAGTATAGCTGCATACAGACTGTCAGGCATATATCAAGCTCCTAGGGTATATAAACTTCGGTCGAGCCGAAGTTAGCTGGCCTCTATTTTTAGTAAATCTTTAATAAAAATTTGTCTTTGGTGGGCCATCCTGTCGAGTACCATCTCTTAGGGACATGCAATAGCCCATTAAAGCATAGTAAACAACGATTTTAACAAAATTCTACCGTGCGCTTTTATAGATTTTCAAGAATGAAGGTTTAACCCCTTCTGGAGGTACCTTAATCGTTTGCGCGAATTGAGTGAATTTTTTATAAGTCGTTCCCAATGACCCTGTTCACATTTGCTGAATTTGGGAGAGTTTTATCTTAAGCCAATTAAAACTTAAAATTGTTGTCGTTGTGTGTTACAAGTACAAAAGTACCCATTAATCGCGAACCGAGGCTTCATTTGAAAAACTGGGTATGAGGTGATACTTACCAAGGTGTCTTTTATCATAATTCATGGGTCTTATGCCGGGCTTTTAAAAAAAGTTGGATTTTGTCGAACTGTGTTATATATGAATATTTGGTTCAAGTTAAAATCAAGGGTTTTCGTAGTAGATTTAAATGTACTATGCAAAAATAAAAATGAAATATTTTTCATATTTAATTTTAGATTTTACCATACTTGAAATATAAGGCAATCATATTAAAATTAAAGTTTAAACACATTTAATAAAAAAATCCAATGGTTAATTTGAGTCAAATTAAGATTTCAGTTTTATGTTGAACATAATTAACAATTATCTGTGTTCTCAACTGAGACTTGCTGCATCGTCACGCGAGCCCTGAATAGTCGTGTAGGCTAAGACGACAGCAGTAAGTTTAAGAGCCCGAAGCCCTGAGTTCGAATCCCAATAAAGGTAAATAAAAAAAAATTGTTTCAGTCCCCTCCCTATAGCCGTGTCCGCCTGTCTGCCCTTTAGTCCGTCCGACTGTCCGTCTGTGCGTCCGTCCGTCCAGTTGTAAAGCTATCTTAACCAAACTTTTATATATCGTACAGCAACCATATAAAAAAAATTAGGCATATAAAATTTTGCAGGATTTGTATAGTCCTTCGGCTAAGGATTAAGGACTTATATATTAAATATAAAGAAATAAGCCTTGTTTTCGGTCACTGATTTCAATAGATTATTACGGAGGGGATCCAACCAAAAGAATATTTTTAAAGTCGTTTCAGATTCAATTAACAAAAGCAAAGTCAATTTTAATTAAATTAAAAAAAATACTAAAATATAAGAATCCAAATTTTGAAAACCAAATTTGATTAATTATTTTAATACTTTGTTTTAATCGCTTTCTAAAATAAGGTTAATTTTCTGACTTGGTTTATCCGAAAGTCAATTTAATTTTTTTGCCTGACTGACTAAAAAATGTCTGTGTACAAATCCCTCCTCTGATCTTCAAACAGCTTTAATTGACAGAGTCCTTGTTTTCGCAACCTTTTGTCAAAATAGTGACTCAAGAATTTTTCCGTGTGGGTTTATTTCTAACTTGTTAAAATATTATGAAAATCAGCTGTCATATTTTATGTACCTAATATAAATCTTCCTCAAGCACACCCTTTAAGTGTCAATTGTAACCACTTTTTCATACTCAAATCAATCGTTTGGGGTTAATGCAATAGTGCACAACATATACATATGCAAATGACCCTGACGGGGGGCACCAGTTCCTGCATCCGTTTACTCCGAGACAGGGTCGCCCACATTCGTTCGCTGTCCACTAACTTTCCGGCTGTGTCAAGCGACTTAAACTCCCCCATCCAATCAATTTGTGTATTACATCAGCTGACACATTTCGCACTTTACGCAAAATGATATAAATCATTTGTCGTTTGTCGGATTTCATGTCGAAATGCCCATTAAAAAAAATTCTACATAAATAAATTGCAAAGCTAATAAAAGCAACCCAAATAAACCTAGGCGGAAAAAATCAGTAGAAGCAAAGCTTCCAGTCTTACAACAACAACAGAAACAACTCATCATTGAAGCGGTCAGCCAGCTAGCCAGAGCAACAGCAACAACGCCTAGTTACGGATATTTATATCAAGATATATATATTTATAAGTGTGTGGCGGCACCTAATATAGCAAAACAAATTTAATTTAAATTACAGGCGTGGTCGCTTGGCCGGCTGAAGCTGAATCTGAATCTAAAGCTGGTGCTCATTGTGCATTTGTTGTACTCGTAGTTCATAAAATATGCAATAATATCGAAGCCAAAGCCCCACATAGTATAGATAAAGTTTAGAGGTCGTCGCTGACTTTCTAATTTATTTATGCGTCGTCGATGTCGTCGTTGTCATGTTTCCATTTTGTTCCTAGGCCAGATCATTATAAAGCATGGAGGAGCCTGATGCGTTCGCAATGCAAGATAACAGAGTTGGTCTGTGTTGAAGTAGCCGCTGAGTTGGCATTGATAGCGCTCTACACCCAGGCGGTACACCCAATTTCAACAAATTGCAACGTAGACCACGACGGTACGGCCAGCGAGGAAACACGCCCAAACAAGTCGCACAGCTGGGCCACAGAACAGAGCCCTGGCTTGTGGTATCCATTTGGTGCGGCAAAGAGACAGCCAGAGCAAATTTAATTCAATTTACCTATTGTCGACAATAGACAGGCAAAGACAAACAGACGGACAGCTGCTTATTACAATACAAACTTTTAATTAAACTGCAGCAAGAAAAACAATAGAACTGAAATGGGGAGCAAAATAAACATAAGCAAAATGAATTGCAATTTGAAGCCAGAGCAATAGCAACAAATATTAAGACTGCTAAAAGTCCCATTGAACGCACAGAACTACAAGGATTTGTTATTATATAATCAGGTATGTACACGTTTTTAATATCCAGTCTTCTGATTGTAATTCAAGAGATTGGCGACGCACTACAGCGAATATCGGTGCTTGATTCGGTCACTGAGTGACTTTTAAGTAGAAATAAATAAGACTGAAACTAAAACTATATTGTGGTTCACTTAGAATGCTGGCAAAAAGCATCTTGATAACATGGATATTGGACTAAATGGAACACAGAAAAAGTCTATATTCAAATCCCACCATGTTTGGAAGGAAACGAGCACAACATACGCTCCATATATTCACAATTATTCTTTGGCCCTGAACGACTGATTCAGTTGAATCGGCTGTTACTCCCCTATGCCCTTAGTGGCATTGAATATATCTTTGAGGAAGTCATGAATTTGCAAGTGGGCATGAGTTTCTCAATTTAGTCTTGGTTTTAATATAATTTTTAACTGGCTTACGGAAAGAAGAGACACCGACCGACCACATCAACCACTTTTTATACCCGTTACTCGTAGAGTAAAAAGAGTATACTAAAGTCGTGCAAATGTATGTAACAGGGAGAAGGAATCATTTCCGACCATATAAAGTATATATATTCTTGATCAGCATCAACAGCCGAGTCGATATAGACTTGTCCGTCTGTCTGTCCGTCCGTCCGTCCGTCCGTCCGTCAGTCCGTCCGTCCGTCCGTCCGTCCGTCCGTCCGTCCGTCCGTCTGTATAAACACCTAGATCTCAGAGATGGTAAGAGATAGAGGTTTGACATGTATGGGACAAATGCTTCTTTTATCTGCACGCAGATCAAGTTTGTTTCAAATTTTGGCCACGCCCACTCCGGCCCCCGCAATTCGGAAAAAACGTTATATCTCCTACAGTTTTGAAGATAGACGATTCATACATTCTTGAGGTAGTTAGTAATTGGCAAAATGAATCGAAAGGCCGAAGAAATAATAAAGATCGGATTTAACGGTTCTAAAGTTATGAGCAAAAAAGTGAACCAAGCAAATCCCCCTCCCACCCTCAAAAAATGTTGCATACCTTTCGGATGGTCACCCTAAGGAACGCAGGAACACTGTTAAACATTTTTTTTTATACCCTTGGAGAGGGTATATTAAAACTGTCCGGATGTTTGTAACGCATAGAAGGAAGCATCTCCGACCACATAAAGTATATATATTCTTGATCAGCATGACGAGCTGAGTTGATATAGCCATGTCCGTCTGTCCGTCTGTCCGTCCGTCTGTCCGTCTGTTTCTATGCTATCTCCTCCGTCGGTTTTAAAGCTATCTTAACCAAACTTTGCATGAAGTCTTTTGGAACAAATACGCTGCACATTTGTCGGAACCGGCCGGATCGGATGACTATAGCATATAGCTCCCATAGGAACGATCGGTTGAAAAACTAGTTTTAGTGAGAAAAACTTTTTTGTTTTCAATGCTATCGCTCCCAACGCTCGTATTTATAAGTTTTTAATGATTTCACATAATTTCACCAAGCCTTGTCAAAATCGGACAACTATATAGCATAGCTGCCATACAAAAGTTAGGTCTTAAAAAAAGTCTTAGTGAGAAAAACTTTTTTGTTTTTAATGTTATCGCTCCCAACGCTCGTATTTATAAGTTTTTAATAATTTTACATAATTTCATTAAGCCTTGTCGAAATTGGACCACTATATAGTATAGCTGCCATACAAACTGTCAGGCATATATCAAGCTCCAAGGGTATATAAACTTCGGTCGAGCCGAAGTTAGCTGGCCTCTGGATGTTTGTAACGCAGAGAAGGAAGCATCTCCGACCACATAAAGTATATATTTTTTTTATCAGTGTGACCAGATGTGTTTAAAAAACCATGTCCGTCTGTCCGTCTGTCCGTCCGTCTGTCCGTCCGTCTGTCCGTCCGTCTGTTTCTATGCTATCTCCTCCGTCAGTTTTAAAGCTATCTTAACCAAACTTTGCACGAAGTCTTTTGGTACAAATACGCTGCACATTTGTCGGAACCGGCCGGATCGGATGACTATAGCATATAGCTGCCATAGGAACGATCGGTTGAAAAACTAGTTTTTGTGAGAAAAATTTTTTTGTTTTCAATGGTATCTCTCCCAACGCTCGTATTTAGAAGTTTTTACTAATTTCACATAATTTCAATAAGCCTTGTTGAAATCGGACTACTATATAGTATAGCTGCCATACAAAAGTTAGGTCAGAAAAATAGTCCTAGTGAGAAAAACTTTTTTGTTTTCAATGTTATCGCTCCCAACGCTCGTATTTATAAGTTTTCAATGATTTTACATAATTTCAACAAGATTTGTCGAAATTGGACCACTATATAGTATAGCTGCCATACAAACTGTCAGGCATATATCAAGCTCCAAGGGTATATAAACTTCGGTCGAGCCGAAGTTAGCTTCCCTCTATTTTTATACTCTGTACCGAAGGTACATAGAGTATATTAAGTTTGTGCAAAAGTATGTAACAGGGAGAAGGAGTCATTTCCGACCCTATAAAGTATATATATTCTTGATCAGCATCAACAGCCGAGTCGATATAGCCATGTCCGTCTGTCCGTCTGTCCGTCCGTCCGTCCGTCCGTCCGTCCGTCCGTATGAACAAACAGATCTCGGAGATGGTAAGAGATAGAGGTTTGACATGTATGGGACAAATGTTTCTTATAGCTGCAGGCAGATCAAGTTTATTTTCAATTTTTGCCACGCCCCCTCCCGCCCCCGCAATTCGGAAAAAACGTTATATCTCCTACAGTTTTGAAGATAGACGTTTCATACCTTCTAGAGATAGTTAGTAATTAGCAAAATATATCGATTTGCCGAAGAAATGATAAAGATCGGATCAGCGGTTCTCAAGTTATGAGCAAAAAAGTATATCGCCCTCGCCCCACCCCCTCCCACCCATTCACAACTAACACCACACAATCTTAAGGAGAGAGAGAGAGAGAGAGCGGGAGTGAGAGTGAGAGGAGAGAAAGAGAGAGAAACTTTGAGATGAGCGCACCACCAGCATTGCATTCAGCTTCTACTCCAGGTACAGAGTATGTTATAGTCGGGCTTGACCGACTTTCTCACTTGTTTTTATTAGTAACGGGTATATCGAAGTCGGTTAGAGCCGACTTTAACTTACGCCTCGTTTTACTTACTTTACTGTGACTGAAACTCGGGACCTCGAAGAATAAATGCGCGGACGACGCCGAAATTTTTGATCGTGTTACATATAACGCATTACATTGACGCATTTTTTAATTATAAGTAAAATTTAAGTCAAATTCTCCCTAAATATCATGCTAAATTTTACAATTTGTTATCGTCAAACATGGGGTATAACTTGCAGTCTCTATTCAGCACATAGACAAAGGGAGCCATTGAGAAGGGAGCTTTAATAATCTTAAGGAAGGTTTGAAACCAACCAAAAGAAATTTCCATGGCAACTTAAAATTGGAGTTCGGTTGGAATTTGGTTGGAAGAGGTTTCTGTGGCACCGCCGATATGGTAAAAACTTAAATTAATAGAAAAATATTTAATTTATGTATTTGGACGGTAAATTCAAATCTCCTACGAAAACCTTTGATATTAAGTTAAACAAAATATTCAAATTTAAGAGGAAACGTATTTAACTTTAGAACGTTTTCTTCGGCTTCAATTTAGATTTTTTCTTCCTTAATTTTTAAAACGAGATCGTCCCGAATTCCAGAAGACAAGTGATCTCCACTTCGTACTTTCGACAAAAAAAAACCCGTAGTGCCCTTCGAATGCCCTTTCAAAAAAAAGGTCGAAAAAAACATTCTACAAAAAAGTTTCCGATTCGAATAGTTCAGCACCTGCCATTCCATTATGATCTATTTAGCTCATTCAGAAAAAAAAAACCTCACCGCCTCCAAACCCCAAACGAATTTTAATTCATTAATCTTTTCTTTAGAACCCCCACAGGGTTCAGAATATTTTACCCGGCCCCCCCGCGAGGCTTTTTTGCTGATCGTGACCTGGGTGCGGGGACAAGAAAAACCGGTGCAGTGGAGTGGGCCGCGTATAAAAAACACTCTATATATATAAAAAAAAAACACACAATCTGAAAACAAGCTGAAAAAACTTGATCAGCGTACGGTATACACCTATGTACATGCAAAAATTTGTATCTCTATCTCTTATAGTCTCTGATATCGACGCGTTCAAACGACAGACGGACGGAAATTTCGGCAAGTCCGAACCTATCCTGAACCGGAGCAGAACAATTTTTTTCTTCCCGAACCCAAACCTGAACCGGAGCAAAAAAAAAAGGGTTCGGTTCAAAATACATGATAAATTTGATAAATTTTTTCTAGATGCTATTAATGTCAAGATTGCCATTTCCCAATATTACCTTGAAACAAAAACAGCTTACAAAGAAACATTTTGCTTCATTGTATAATATTCAGAAGGTGCTAATAAGCAAAAGGTTTAAGAATGATAAATGAAATAATAAGTAATAATTCTTAGCCAGGTTTATATTTGATGCAGATGAAAAGCTTATTTGAAAAAGATGAACGAAAGAACTTTTAGATGTCGTATTTGTTGTATCAGCTGTCCTGCATTACAAGTATCAGTCTAGCGCACTTCTCCTACTCTATATTTGTTTTATCCAGCGATAGAGTCAGTAATAATGAAATATTGCTGAAGACACTCTAACCTATACCAATTGTGTTAACTGGGGCGATAGAATTTCCTCCACTAATACAGAAGGGCCAAAATGGGGGCACACACATACTAAAAGACTACTTCTGTCAATTTGTCGTTGTGTGTTAACCTTTTCAATTCCAAAACAGTTTTTGCAATGGGCTATGCCGATTTATAGAAGATAGGCAAATCCTGCTTATTATAAAACCGGGAGGGTTTTGAAGCAGTTGTACAGTCGACCATCCTTCTTGGTGGTGTGTGTGTGTCTTGACTTTAAAGTTATAATCAAACATTAATATACAGGCCAGTTCCCGTTTTCGAAATCGATCAAATCATGCAGAGTTGGAATCGTTACCGACAGTGCTATTGTGCTTTTATTTAAAAAATTCCACTTATTATCATTCGATCCTCTTGATAGCAAACGTTTACGGTCGTATTCTTTAAAAGTTTTTTAGAAATTACATTTACCAATTCCGATAAATCGGATTCAGAAACGGGAACAGGCCTGATATGGAATGAATGGATGCGCAGTCGACACTAGATCCAAGCCCGAATAGGATATTGTCAAGCATCTAAACTTCCACCTATGAATAAAAAGTTGAAGTAAAAGTTAAGTTTTTTCATCTTATGTTTCTCATAGAGCCATATGTCACATATACGGGGGTACCACAGAAATCTCTAGAGATTTTGCCGAGGGTTGTTTTGTAAATCTCTCAAAAAATTCGTCGGTGCCGCAGAACTTCGAGAGATTTCATTTTCCTATTAGAAAATCTAGTAAGAACAGCAGATGTTCCAATTAAAGTTCCATCTCTAAAAACAGGGCTGAATCTCTCGCCAAAAAATTTCCCTTTTTATACCCTTGCAAAGGGTATTATAATTTTGCCCAGAAGTTTGCAACGCCTAAAAATATTCATTTCCGACCTTATAAACTATATATATTCTTGATCAGGGCGACGAGCTGAGTCGATTGAGCTTTGTCCGTCCGTCCGTCTGTCTGTCCGTCTGTCTGTCTGTTTCTACGCAAACTAGTCTCTCAGTTTTGAAGCTATCGAGCTGAAACTTTGCACAGAGTCTTCTTTTTACTGCACACTGATAATATGTCGGAATCGACCGGATCGGATGACTATATCTTATAGCTGCCATAGGAACTATCGGTCGAAAAGTGGGTCTTTGTAAGGAAAAACTGTTTTGTTTTTAATATAAACGCCTCCTGCTTCAGCAATTATTAGTTTTATACGCTTTTACACAGATTTAGAAATTTTGGTCAAAATCGGAACTATCGGTTAAAAAGTGGGTTTTATTTAGAAAAATTGTTTGTTTTAATGCTGACGTTCGTAAACTCTGGTTTACTAAAACATTTGCAAGGGTATAAGAACTTCGGCGAAGACGAAGTTACCTTGGCCTTCTCGTTTTAGTTATGGTTTAATTTGATGTTTAACTGAAGATTTTAAATTGTGTAATATGTTTTATGTTGCATTTTTAAAATAAAATTCTTTAATTCATATTCTTCATAAATATAAAGCAAAATTTTAAAAATCATCAGGTATAAATTGCAGCCCTTAATCCGCTGTGTGTCAAGTAGATGGCGCTGACCATTGACAGGTGGAGCCACTGAAAACCTTTTTTCCTTTTCTTTTTTTCTTTTCCTTTTTTTTTTTCTAATTTTTCATTCTTTTTTCTCCTTCTCTCTCTATCTCTCTTATTTCCATTTTTTTTTTTTTTTTTTTTTTTTTTTTTTCTCTCTTTCCTTTTTTACCTCTTTTCCTTACTTTTTTTCTCTTTATAAACTAATTTTTATTTTTTTTCCCACTCCACTAACTTATCCTTTTTTTTTTTCCTTTTCCTTTTTTCTCTTCTCCACCTTTTCCTCTTTTTTTTTTTTTTTCTTTTTTACTTTATTTTTTCTTTCTTATCAAACCCCATTTACTTCTTAAACCCTATACCTACTCTTTTTTTATTTTTTTTCCCTCTTTTTTCTTTTTCTTTACTATTTTCTATTTCTTTTATTTCTTCTTTTTTGCTATATTTAACTGGGGTATCTTCTTTATTTCTCTCCTTTTTTTTTTTCAAATATCACTAAAAACATGCAAAGTTCAACCCTTTTGCCATCCACTCTTCCCTTTTTTTCTCCTTCTCTTCTTCTTCTTTCTTCTCCTTAAACTCCTTCCCCTTCTTTTTCCTCACACCTTCTCTCAACCCTTTTTCTACCGTGCTTGAATCGATTTGAATAATCTTCCTCACTTTCCCGTGCTTTAATCTTATTAATATTCCACCGTTGCCACGTCGTCTTTTTCCCTTTCCCTTTTTTTTTCTTTCCTTTTTGTTTCGATATCGTTTCCTTGTTTTATTCCATCTTATTCCTTAAATTATACCCTCCTCTTTTTTGTTCTTTTTTTCACGAAAGGAATATTGACTTTAACGCCAAATCCCGATAACTTTTTTTTGATCTTCCGCGTCGCACCCGACCTCCCCCGCGTCCCACGCTACCGCTGGGCGCCCCCCTAACATGAGATGCCTTCCCTCCCTTTCTCAAATACACAAATATATTTTTTTGATATCGATTTTCGAAATTCTACTGCTTATGCCTTTTAAAGCCAACCCAATAAAATTTCTGTGGCACCTTAGAACTGGAGTTTGGTTGGAAGAGGTTTCTGTGGCACCCCCGATAAAGAGCAGAGTAAGTTGTAAGCTAATCTGACACATAGCAGCTATCTGGAAAAAGAAAAATCGGCACTAAGTTTGTTTCAAATTACTTACATGTTTTCTCACCTAGCGAAGAACAAAATTATTCCTGAATTATTCCCCGGTTCGAACCCGAACCTAGGTTCAACGACCTTCTAAATCTGCTCCTTGAACTCAAACCCAAAAAATTTCGTGGGTTCGAACCCATCCCGAATATTATGAAGTTTGCAGCCCTGATATGTACCGTATAAGGTCGGAAATGTTTCCTTCTCCCTGTTACATACATAATCCCCTTTTACCCATTTTCGCAATTCGCAGCTTAGGGGTCTCTATGGAAATAAAACCGTTGTGTTTAAGAAACTGTTTTTTTATGCCCCAAATGACCACACATAACTTAGCCATAGCCATGATTATGACAAAAATAAACCGCGATAAATAAAACGGATGACCAATAGCAAAGAATATAGTCAAGATTGAAAAGAATGCTTCAACCACTTTCTGTGACTACCAAATCGTTAAGTTGTGGAAAAATACCAAAGAGGATCAAAAATAGTAACAATACCACATAAACTTTACTCCCAATCAAATGTGGAAATTCATGCTAGGATCAATACAGTATTGTCATAATCATGGTTATGTAGTAATGTGGGTTTTTTAGTGGTCTTGAAAAGCAGTTTCTTAATTTTAGCGGTCGTATTCTCACGGAGATCCCTTATCCAATCCAATTCGCTTATGGATTAAGCCTGGCATGGTTTAAAGTTTATCATTATTACAGTATTGTATCCTGTTTGATACTTTTTCGAGATTTAATAAGACGTCAGCCGAAGGCCAGCTGCTGGCTCCCGATCTGTTGCTCCCAACTGAGAGCAAGAGCTGGCTCACAAGAGCTGAGAGCAAAGAGCGATTACGAACCCTGACCATACGAGATATTTAATCATGTAGTTCAGTTTGTTTGTTCTAGTTACCATGCTGAGCTGTTTGAACTGAAATTTTTTGAACGAATCATTCGAAATATTCCAAGTGTCAAAAGCTATTGAATTGATAAATCCTTGACTCACATTAGAATAAAACGTGAACTGACTTAAAACTCTACTCGCGCTGGGCTCTAGTCTCTAGACTCAAACTAAGCGAGAGCGCAAGTTAAAGTCGGCTCTAACCGACTTCTATATACCCGTTACTCATGAAAAAACATGTTTAACAGTGTTTCTGTTTCCGCTCATCCGATCCTTATTATTTCTTCGGCAAATTTATTTGTTTTGCTAATTACTAACTATCTCTAGAAGGTACGAGTCGTCTATCTTTAAAACTGTAGGAGATATAACGTTTTTTCCGCATTGCGGGGCGGGAGGGGGCGTGGCCAAAATTTGGAATAAACTTGATCTGCCTGCAAGTATAAGAAGCATTTGTCCAATACATGTTAAGCCTCTATCTCATACCATCTCTGAGATCTAGGTGTTCATACTGACGGACGGACGGACGGACAGACGGACATGTCTATATCGACTCGGCTGTTGATGCTGATCAAGAATATATATACTTTATATGGTCGGAAATGATTTCTTCTGCCTGTTACATACATTTGCACGACTTTAGTATACCCTTTTTACTCTACGAGTAACGGGTATAAAAATTGTGGCTCTGACAGATTTTCGCAGTTTTTACAAATCTCAAAAAAAGGGTTGGAAATGCTTTATTCTAGCTGTTACATACATTTGCACAACTGATACTCGAGTGGGCTAAGGGGTCGTTCGTGTGTTCAGTCTTCGAGGACCCGATTACAAGCCCAGGAAGAGGATTTTTTAAAGATGTTTTAAGCATCACCACTTGGTTGTTACCTAGACCTATTATCCTAAGAGCTGGCCAACAGATTGCCGCACCATTTCTGATGCCTGGAAGAAATTCTTTAATATGAGTTTAAGTAGCATTTCAGATTGATTTTCTTTTTCCAACATTCTCCACTTACTTGGGCAAAACAATTTTCCATTTTTCCCCTTATTCAGGTCACTCACACCTTACTGATTACACAGCAGTGAGCTTCTGCTGTACATGGACGACTACTCCTCCCACCTACTCCTTCATCAAAGAGAAAATCTCAACACATTATGATAACGAGCATGGATAAAATGGATCGAGAAAACCTTGACTATGGAAAACCAAAACGCCCTGACTAAGCAACTGTTGATTATGTGCCAGTTACACAAATGGCCTTTGTTGCGCCCCAGTTACACGCCCAGCCCCGAATCGGATCGCGAATGTGGGGCCCTGGTCCGCGTCTGAGCTGGGCGACCACAAAATGCGCATCAGTGTGCACATTAGGCAGAGGACCGTTAAACGCTGCAGAGCACCAGAGACTTTCGAAAAAGAAACCTAAACGGATGCAAATGTAGACACAAGCCACATTACCAAAGCAGGGTAGATGTCCTCCTTCTCCTCCTCCTCCTCCAATCGAGTGAAGCAGCCAAGCTAATGGCACAATTATAGCAAACGGAAGACGTGAAAAGCGCAGCAAACAGAATCTAGCCGAAGGATATCACGCGTATCCCATTGATCCATGAAGACCTACATAGCCCGGGCAGCAACGACTCCAGCTAACTGTAGTTCATAACTTGAGCTGAGTGATTGGGCATCGAGACGGAGACGAAGACTTGAGCTTTGCTTTTGTTTTTGCAACCAGGGGGCAATCAGTCAGCAGATGTTTTCATTTCCTACTCCGACGACGACGACGAAGCACCCAAAGGTACTAAAGGCGCAGATGTTTGGCACAGTTTCGTGTAGTAAATTGCGCACAGTGGGTTAGCCCCTGCCTCACCCTCACCGCCCTCCCCGGTTGATGGAATCAAATATTGTGCAAACTACAAGCGAACCCACAGCCAGCCAGATTCAGTCGAACGTCCAACGGGACGACGTACTCTGGGCTAAATGGTCCAACTAGCGGAAAGTAGTTAAAATTTTCAATTTTACAAAAACTCAACATGTCAGGATTTTGAATTTTTATTTGCTTGTAACATGTGTTGCATTAGGTGCATCAAAAAAAAAAGTGTTCCGCATGCTGATAAAGAAATTAGTTGATGGACTTTTAACACTTTATGGGGCATAACTTTTTATCCAGTTGGTTATCTTTCCATCTCTACAACATTGCATTGATTGTACGGCTTTTAATTTCATTCCGCTAGATGGACAATTTCGCCCACTGTGCGGCGTTTGCTGTCTGTAAGTCAGCGAGTTGGATCTGCTGCAGCTTGTGTCATGCGCCTGGCACACGGCCTGTAACTAAATCACACTAATCAAGCCTCAAGTGCTGCTCCGAAACTGAAGCTGCAGTCTATATCAGTGGAAGCGAGCGCTGCTCGTGCCGTCACCAGGTCGCCTCCGACGCACGAGAAGCATTGAAATTGGCAAATCAAAGCAATTGATACATTAAATTACAATGCCAACGATTTGTTCACGTTTCCACGCCTCGTCTTCCACATCAACTCAGGCTCAACTCAGGCTCAGGCTCAAGCTCAAGAGCTCGATCTCAAGTCTTGGCAACTTCCATCCACGCATGGTACAAATTTATCGCCACGTCGGTTCTGTTAGCTGGGGCTGGTGCCGTTGCTGTGGTGCCGGTGTCATCGTCAACGCCACAATGTGGCCAAAATGCCAACCAGCAGACAAGAGACAACCAAAAACAAAAAGAGCGTCTCGGGACGGGGCCACGCCATTCAACACCCATTACCAAAAGCTCAAGACGACGACGATCATGATGACGATGTCCCCCCTGTGTGCGTGGGCTTAAATTATGTTGGAAATGTCATCGTAAGATTCAACACGACAACAAGGGATGACATAAATTTCCACCAACATGTTGTTGCCACATGAGAGAGACGCCACACTTGGGGCCAACCTGGAGGGACGCCTCACAGCTCCAAAAATGGTATGGTGCCAAAAGCGCAAACAAAACAGGAAAACTAGAGTATGCGGATTGGCCTGAGCCATGGGATGTCAGTGCTGGCTCCAGCTACACATCATTGCTCTATCAGTTGAGATCTCGAGCGATTGTGGCAACGCGCTTGGATGGAAGCCAGAGGATGGAGGCGAGCTTGGAAACTATGACAACGTTGTGGAGGTGATCTATTTAAAAAGGTTAATAGAAATGTTGCTTATTTTATCAGATCTGTACGCCCTGCCAGTAAAGTACGTTTAATATATATAAGAAATTAAGTAAGAAGTGTTTTGAACACACCAGTATCGCCGAATAAAAATTCTGGGTGACACCGACCGTATAACTCATCTCGGACGGACGAATCTGATAAGTTTTCCTTACCTTCTTTGTATGCAGAGGGCGGATTCAAATAAAGCAAAATGAAACGAAATGTATGACATAATATTTTCTAATGAGATTTGAAAAGTGCGGCAGGTAAAGAAGCTCACGGAATGAAGAACCGGTTCCGGAACATGTTTAACAGTGTTCCTGCGTTCCTTAAGCTAAGTTCACACAGACAAATTAATTTGTCAAATATGGCGAAAATTTGACAAAATAAGTTTGAATTGTGTGTGAACGCCATATTTATTTGCAGTCAAACTCATTTGACAACCGATTTGACGAGTTTCACCAAGCATGCTTTCGATAAGTTTGTGCACTGTCTGAACGCAATGTGAACACTGTTTGTCAAACTGTTATCGCATTTGCCGAGTTTGATCTTGCAAGTCAAATGTAAGAACAAACTTTGGCAAACTCGTGATGATAGTCCGAGTATTTTAATTGCTAGGACTTTTGTAAATCAGTTTGGATAACTAATTTGGCTAAGAATTAGCATAATGGAACTAGATAAAGTAGAATAATATATTTTTTTTATTAAATTATCACAAAAATTGCAAAATAATTATCGCAATGTTGTCCATATATGTTGGACTTGTCATCTCTAATAAAACAGTCCCGCAGAAATTGTCTTTGAGGTGACGATTGCGTTTTAATTGTAAGTACATAAATAATAAAAAAGAATTTGACTTTAATTTAATACATGTCTTTGATCAGATGGCCGAATGATTTTTAAAAGTACTTTACGACGAGCCTCTGGCAAAGCAAGCACGCAGTCGCCCACAAGTGTCCAGACCCTTAAACGAAGAGGACACCTTGAAATTGATATCTCTGGTGGAAAAGCACCCAGCAATTTGGAATGCCTTTGTTTTTGAAAGCCGATAATTTGACTGCGGCTATCGACATTCCACAATAGTTTCTGTGAAACACATATTTGACGCACACCAAATTTCCAAGTGTGAACACTAAGCCACATTCAATCGAAACTTCCGAAATTTCGACAAATTTTGATTAAAATTAATTTGACGTGTGTGTGAACACCCAGACAAATTCGAACTCGAATCAGTCAAACTGTGCCATGACAGTTTGTCTAAATTAATTTGACTGTGTGAACTTAGCTTTAGGGTGACCATCCGAAAGGTATGCAACATTTTTTGAGGGTGGGAGGGGGATTTGCTTGGTTCACTTTTTTGCTCATAACTTAAGAACCGTTCCATCCGATCTATATTATTTCTTCGGCATTTCGATTCATTTTGCTAATTACTAACTATCTCAAGAATGTACGAATCGTCTATCTTCAAAACTGTAGGAGATATAACGTTTTTTCCAAATTGCGGGGCGGGAGGGGGCGTGGCCAAAATTTGAAACAAACTTGATCTGCGTGCAGATAAAAGAAGCATTTGTCCCATACATGTCAAACCTCTATCTCTTACCATCTCTGAGATCTAGGTGTTCATACTGACAGACGGACAAGGCTATATCGACTCGGCTGTTGATGCTGATCAAGAATGTATATACTTTATGTGGTCGGAAATGATTCTTTCTGCCTGTTACTTACATTTGCTCGACTTGAGTATTCCATTTTTACTCTACGAGTAACGGGTATAACAAGTGTCTGGCTTTTGCATTCTGATATAGATATATGCGAAACCAATCTCCTTGAATATGTTGCATCTTATATTCTTAAATCCGTCTGAAATTCCGATGAAGGTTCGGTCTGGGGGTTCAAACCCCTTGGAAAGTGTCAAGTTCGCTTTTCAAACCGGTTCATTTACCTATCAAACCTGACGTCATGGTTTGAAGCTTGGTTCATGAATTCTGATATCGTTGAGATATTTTTTGATAATAAAAAATAAAACATATTGTTGGTAGCAAAGCTTTCAGCATACGAATCTATTAGAAACGTTTATCAATACCCGAATGGATCCCTAAATATAAAGTAATCATTGATTACCAGGGCTTACAAATGTGCTTTTACTTTAAAATGAAAAGCGTGCCGCACCGCTAATACAATCATATATATCTTTAATATGCCATTTTTTTATTAAAATCAACTAATTTGCTCTTTGATTTAATATAAACACATTTAATGACCAAATTTTTTTTTGCACCTTATAAATGAACAATCTGCGGAATTCGTTCTTGGAATTCTAAAATTTATAGAAAAAAACTAGATTAATATCAGGACTTTGGTGGATTGATATTAAATAATATTATAAAAAGAAATGTAGCCCGCTTAAACACTCTTAAAAAGATGGGTCATCTCAGTCTCTCTCCTCTCTCTCTCTCTCTCTCTCTGATTGGCGTGCGTGGGGGAGGGGTGGGGGAGTCTAGGAAATGTTTAATTTCGGATTTATATCAAGTTTAGTTATCTCAAAAAACAACCCTCCCCCACCCTAAGAAGCGAAGAGAAAGAGTTGTTCGGTCGGGCTTGACCGACTTTCTCACTTGTTAATACATAAATTTATGGTGACCAGAAATAAAATAAATTTTACACTATTTCTTTCGTTGTGAAAATCGCATTTAAAACCAAGCTTTCATATTATTATAAATATAATGCAACGATGCCGAAAAAAGTTTTTATACCGCCGAATTCAAGCACCAGATTAAGAAGTGGTGTATGTGTAAAAGATAGGGCATTCAATTACCTTTCAAGAAAAACATTTTCATAATACTTATATGAACCGATCCTGAAGATATACACCTGTGGGAGAGCTCCGACCACATAAGAACGCAGGACGAGCTGAGGAAAGCCAGCCGCGCCGCGTCCGCCGCGTCCGCGTCTGTTTCTAGACTCCTCCGTCGTTTAAAGCATCGACCAACTGCACGAGTCTGGAAAACGGCAGCGGACCGGCGGACGGTGACTATAGAAGCGCAGACGATCGGTGAAAAACTAGTTTAGTAAAAAACTTTTTGTTTTCAAGTACGCCCCACGCTCGTTTAAGGTTTAGTGATTTCACATTTCACTAGCCATGAATCGGACAACTAAGTATAGCTGCCATACAAAAGTTAGGTCTGAAAAAAGTCTTATGAGAAACTTTTTGTTTTTTTTTTAAATTGGAATTGTTCCTGTTCAGGAACTCGATTTGAAACAAGGCTCCTGTTTAAAGCTAAAACTAAAAAGGAACTGAGCATCAGCATCTATAAACGATACAAAAAAAAAGTTCGATAGGTTAGATATTAGACCATAAACTTGAAAATGTTAAAAGCAGGAATGTTTCGGTTTTTGCTGAGTTAAAAACGAATGTGGGGAATAGTCCCTTTTTTTAGAAAAAATAAAACTTAAGTATCGACTTTAGTAAATTTTATACCACGCATGCGCCACAAAATCCTGTCAAAACGGAAATCCGAAACAGGTAATAAAGTTTTCTGCCTTCAATAAAATCATATTTCTTGCTTCTCAATAGTTAACAGCAATCTACTTGAAGTCTTTTTCTAAAGAAGCAAATTTTTAAATGAGTTAAAAAAACTCAACACTTGCCACTTGATGTTCTCCGCTTTTGAATGCAAGGCATGATTTTAATGACAGCGGAAACGTGGACAGTAAAACCAGCCCTGTCTACTATTTGCAAACTCTTTGAGCCACCCACTCATCTGCATCATCATCTACGATGTAGCGCACCAGATCCAGCCCAGGCCAGTCAGCAACAACAAAGTAAAACGGATCAAAAAGGCATACGACATACATATATAGACTACATACATGAATTCATAGCAATTGCAGTCTTTGAGCTCCAACTGGGTCTCCATCTCCAGCATCACATCTCTGTACCTTCTCTCCTGCTGCTGCCGTTGCTGTTGCTGCTGCTGCCTCCGCTCGGCTGTCGCTGCAAAGGTGTTTTGCAATTTAACTGGCAACGCCGAAGCAGCAGAGCCCAAGAGCACCACTCGTGGATGTGGATGTGGATCTATCTAAGGCTCATTCGCTTGGCTCGTTTATTTCTGTGTGGTTTGCCAAACACGGGGAAACGTCAAGGGAAAGGGGCGTCAAGGGGCAGGGCAACGGGATCTGGCTTTAGCTCCACTTCACATGCCACATGGCAACATAAGTAGGCGCGTGGCATTCGTGTGTTGTTGTTACTATTATTGTTGTCGATTATTGTTGTCTTTGTTGTTGTTGTTGCTGTTGCTAGACATATAACAACAACGTAAAATGACAATAAAATGCAAGCGAAGCAATGCAACAACAACAACAACAAAGCCAAAACCAAATCCAAATTGAATGCAAATGAAAGCCACAAACTATGCTAAATTCCTGAAATCGCATCGCATCGGATTGGCAATTTGTGCTTTCCTTTTTGCAATTGTAGAAGTCTGCCTGTGTGTGTGTGTTTATGTAGTCCACAATGTGCTCTTCTCTAAGGCCTTTTTCTTCATTTATGCATCGAGAGGAGTCTGATGATTGCCCTGATCTGGCTCGAGGAGTCGAGTCGAGTCGTCTTCCTCGTCGATTGCAATTGGGTCGCACTCAAGAGTCTAGTACCGTTTGTTGCCATTGTGGCTGTTATAGGAAAAAAAAAAACTGAAGGCCTAATGAACGTGGCAGTAAATGATTTGATTGAGAAAATTAATGTTGATTTGAACTTTTTTGTTCGGCATGCAAATGTGTGTGTGCGTGGAATATGAGTTGAACATTATTCTGCAGCATCATGTGAATAAACTTTTGGAAAAAAAATATCCATCACCCTGGCATGGGTAAACGAGAATCACGTAAATTCAATCGAGATGAATCATCTTAATAGAATGTGATTCCAGTGACGTGGGCAATTTAAACGACTGGCGTATGATACAGATTCTTGGTTTTTTGCCCGGAACCATTCTGGACAACAACTCACAATTGAGAAGATTTAAATATAAAATGCATTTAATAACAAGAAAGAAAGTTGGTTAAGCCCGACTACAACATGCTTCTTGATCTTTGACCCTGAACCTTTCCGAACACAAGTTATCCTTTTTTATTTGTCGATATAGTCCGTCACTGTGTCGAAATCGACATATTCGGATGTGTCCCAGAAATCTCCAGAAGTTTTCGTATAAACATGAGCATTTCAATTTAAATCTCTTTGACTTTATATGTGAAGGAGCACAAATATGCCAGGCTACTAGATAAGAAGACCGAAGTTGAGCGATTTGAAAACGCTTGCTTAAAGCTTGCTCCATTTAGCCAGTTATATTCTTGTCACTCCACAAATGAAGCATTCATAGTTTAGTTCATATTGCAACCGCTTATACAAAAATCTGTAGAGAATTTGAGGACACCCCTGATAATTTATTATATTATATAACATGTAAAATTCCGTCTTTGTAAGAGCACTCAATATAACCAATCCGATTTACTCTTAAGAAAAGTGCGACATTCTGAACCTAACCCTAATATCTGAGCTTAACCCCAATAATATCATAATTGTATTAAGATCTCCCTCTCTCTCTGTATTCAATCGAATAAGGCTAAAAAATACTAAATTAATGAACTAAAATGAGGACCAAGATGGTATTTCTGTAGGTCAGATAACAAGCCAGGAGGGAACTTTAAGAACAGATTCGACTAAAATTGATCACAATTTCCGTTGCGCATTTTTTGGAGCAAGCATTGTAAGTCTATTTTGTGCTCAATCCAAGGTATTCTGTAATTGAATTCAGAACGCTGTTTTCTCTAAATTTGTCCAATTCTGTAAGTACGAAAAGTTCAAGATTCAAGAACATCTCTTCTCATTTTAATAACATAAGCAGACGGTTTTCGATTTTAGAACGTCTCGTACTTATTTTAGGTACATCCTACTTGCTATCATAGTTTTTATACCCGTTACTCGTAGAGTAAAAAGGGTATATAAAATCGTGCAAATGTATGTAACAGGCAGAAGGAATCATTTCCGACCATATAAAGTATATATATTCTTGATCAGCATCAACAGCCGCGTCGATATAGACATGTCCGTCTGTCCGTCCGTCTGTATGAACACCTAGATCTCAGAGATGGTAAGAGATAGAGGTTTGACATGTATGGGACAAATGCTTCTTTTATCTGCACGCATATCAAGTTTGTTTCAAATTTTGGCCACGCCCCCTCCCGTCCCCGCAAATCGGAAAAAACGTTATATCTCCTACTGTTCTGAAGATAGACGAATTGTACCTTCTAGAGAGTAATTAGCAAAATGAATCGACTCGCCGAAGAAATGATAAAGATCGGATGAGCGGTTCTCAAGTTATGAGCAAAAATGTGAAAAATAGCCGAGTTAAAAAAGTGTTGCATACTTTGCCGACGTTCCCCCTAAGGAACGCAGGAACATTGTTAAACATGTTTTTTCATGAGTAACGGGTATATCGAAGTCGGTTAGAGCCGACTTTAACTTGGGCTCTCGTTTAATAATAACCTACAAATTAAATTAGTTCATGGTTCTAATAATTTCATAGATATGGCACCGAACTGCTTTTAAACCAGTTCGGACCCGGTCCTGAACCAACAAAATATCGAACTCCTACTACCAACCTACTGACCAAATTTCTGGTAAAGAGCTTTAAGAGTTTAAAAGTTTTGGCTCAGAGCCACAATTGAACCGTATGTCTTGAGACATAGCCAATGACACTTTCCTGGTCTATTCATGTCGATCTGTCAAACAAAATGAATGGGCATTTTTAGAAACGAAGTTTACAAACATCCAGACTCAGATAAGAAAACTCTTGACAATATTGAAATTTCCTGAAGTGGTTTAGTTACGGAGTCTAACTTTGCTAACAAAATGCTATACTAAATGATTTAAGCTCAACAAAACTCTTGAAAAGAAAACTCGAAATCCTTTTGTGGCCAAAACTTTGTCTGGCTCTCTTTGTCTGCAACATTCACTTTGAACTAATAGTCGCAATAAAAAGCACGCCATACCAGATTCGTACTTTCTGTGATTTTATCAACACATCAAAAAATGATATGTCTTAATTATATCTTAGGGTTTGGGTTATTGTAGCGATCACTTTGAAACATTTTGTTTCAACAATTAAACAATATTTCAAGAAAGATGAAAAAATTAACCCAAATGTAATTTGATTACCGTCAGAAGTCGCATATCTTCTCATTATGAAAGGCTGGTGTGGAACGCGCCTGTCAGATAATTCATAGTTTAAGTTTGCTTATTTACTTTGAATACTAAACAACAAATCAAAATTTCCAATATATAACTTTCCATATAATTCTCCTTTTGGTCAAGTTATTCTTTCTTCCGATTTGTCTCTTATTGTAAGCTTAATTCTCTCTATTATCACTTTTCTCATTAAATTGCTCAATTTCCCCACCTAAGCTCCAATTTAATGACTTATTTTGCAAAAGTTCACTCGAAATGCCATTGTGTCATAACCCAACCCAATAATTGGTTAACATATTACACACATTTTTGGTGCTTTACTTTTTTTCTGTTGGTTGGTTAGTCTACTCCAATTTTATGCCTTCTTCAATTAACGCCCAAAGGCCAGTTTGACCAACTAACATGCCTTTGTTCATCTAGATTCTTGGACTCAGAGCCGGGCGGGGCAATGGATTGAAGCCAATTACCAATTATCTACTGTTTTCTACACAAATTTAACATAATTTGGTCAGTTTTGCGTTCAAATTTGTGGCACAATTTGTGGAAGTTGGCTGTGGTCAGGGCCAACCACGCGCCACCATCGCAGACTGTGGATGAAAAATATTGTGGCCCAGGTCCGACGAAGATTATTATTTTGGCTACTGTGACTGCCCAATATATATACGTGTATTTCGCATAATCGAAAGTGACCGAACCGCAGCTATTTGACTGATCTTTTGTATGCCCGGCCATGCCTCGAGTAACGGTTGGTGGTTGGCACAGGTTGCCCAAAACCAAGACTATGGCAAAAAATGATTGATGCCAATACAGCGCCCCGGCTAATACAATTTAAATTTCAGTTAAAAACAAAGCATTCCCAAAAGACCAAACAAAACAACAGCAAAAAATGAAAAGTATTCATGGTGTATATCTTATAGTTTTAACCGCATTTCGCCGAAGGCGTAACACACTCTAAACCGGAAGGGTAATTAACTCGCTTTACCGATCACGCCTTTGCATTCAGAGCAGATGGATAGATGGATGGCTAGATAGATGGATGGATGAATGGTTAGCTGCCTGCTTGGTTTGGCTGTGTATATTAAAAAGCTATAAGTTTCATTTTTTTCGTTTTTGTTTCGATATTTATATTTTTTATTTTGTCTGTGCAAATGATTAATATTAAAGCAATTTGGTTTATAGGCAAATGCGTTCAAATTATGTTTTGGGCTTTGCTCAGGATTGATGGGTGTATAAAGTCTTCTTTTATGCGGTAATTTAGAGTGGATGAACATTTTTTAATGACTTTATTATGCTTGCGGTTTGTTGAAAGATGGCTTCAGACAGCGGAGTTATTTGTTAGCGGATTCTGTTTGGGAAAGTTTGGATTTGTTGCATTTGACGAAATGCAACTGTGGATGCAAGTAATAGAAAAGAACAACCTCTCAGAGTGAAGAAGAATAAGACCGAAACTTTCTCAACAAATTTGATAACTAATGCATAAAAGTGCTTAAAATGAGAGCAATATTTAACTCATCTCAGCAACCATGCAGATAAGAATTTTGAACATCTTAGCGATATGCGATTTGCCGCTATTCCAAGCCCGTTCAGTGCTAAAGGTCCTGAGTTCGATTCCTAGTTCAACGTTCAATTATTAGACTTTGTCTTTGCAACAGATCCGTTTGAAAACGATTTTCTCTATGCAAAGTCCACTCTATTGTATTGTTTGAAGTACCTGTGCTCTAATTGAAGTCACCATTTCATGTAATCAATTCTTAAGCTTTTAGTACACCATAGCAGCAGGTGAATGAACTATCCTAGTGTGTGCCATGATGCCTTAATAAATAAAAGGAGCTGCCCAAGAGCACATTTACTAGTAGTGTTCTAATGCATTTGCAAATTGCATTTGCAAACTTGACGATCCAAATCAACGACAGTCGGAAATTGCCATTTTTCCTAACCTTAATTGATAATCTGCACGAGTCCCTAAAGAAAACGATTTTCCGTTAAAAAATTCAGTTGGACAATGAACCATAATACTTCCCTATCTACAACAAGGGATAGTCCAACAACTAAATAGGGTTTTCCCCGACATATTTTTAACATACAGTCAGAAATAATTCAAGCTTTTAAGGATAGGCCAATGCTTTTCGAACTTGGATCATACCAAATGTGCTTACTTCAATCACTAGACAGGTTAACATGTCCATAATTTGGAGAGCGAGAGCGACATCTCATAAAAGTACACTGAGAAAAATCTAGATCGAATATTTTGAGTACGAATGCTCCTGAAAAAATTTATTTGTTCCTGAATTTTCAAGAATTTCGCTCTTGGAATCAGGCTAAATTCGTTCTCTCAGAAAGAGAAAGAGCGCATGCGGAGTCTATCGTTCTCAGATGTGAGAGGTCGGTCGTTAATTCGTTTTATGTTGAACATTTCGAGCGTAGCTAACTTCGTCTTTGCCGAAATTGTTATACCCTTGCAAACGTTTTAATACATCAGAGTCAAAACAATCACTTTTTCTAAATTTTCGACCGATAGTTTTTGTGGCAGCTATAAGATAAATTCATCCGATTTCGACCCAAATTTCCTAATCTGTGTAAAAGCGTATAATATTATAAGTATAATCGCTGAATTGGGAGACGTTTACATTTAAAACAAAAAAGTTTTTCTTACAAAGACCCACTTTTTGACCGATCGTTCCTATGGCAGCTTTTAGATATAGTCATCCGATCCGGTCGGTTCCGAAATATTAGCAGTGTGTAGTAAAAATAAGACTCTGTGTAAAGTTTCAGTTCGATAGCTTTAAAACTGAGAGACTAGTTTGCGTAGAAACAGACAGACGGACAGCCGGACGGACGAACAAATCTTAATAGACGCAGCTCGTAATGCTGATTAAGAATACTTATAGTTTATGTGGTCGGAGATGATTCCTTCTATGCGTTGCAAACTTCTGGGCAAAATTATAATACCCTTTGCAAGGGTATACAAATTAATACTTGGATCAAGAAATTTGATTTTGGATCAAGAATTTTCATTCTTGCTATACTTCTGATATCGAACATTCTTGATCCAAGTATTAAATATTTGATTTTTTCTCTTACACTCATGAAAGTCAGGATTAGTATATTAGACGCACAATGGTTTGTTTCCAGTAATTTCATATAATAAGAAAGTAGTAGATAATTTTGTAACCAAGACAGCAGACCTCTGCAAATGTGCAAAATATTTGATTCGTAGAATCGATTCGGCCGCAAAGCTTAAAGTACGGTTTTGTCTTCCTTCGAAAAAGCTTAAACAGTAGCTAAACAAATTTCTCTACAGTGTTGGGTGAGTTTTAGCATAACAGGCAACATTTCGACTTTGTATATTTTTCTCTTCACTATCAGAAGAAGAAGACACAGAAATCTCTTAAGATTTTGACATAGCTTTTTTTGTCTCTCGAAAAATTCGTCAGTTTCATCCAATTTTAAGAGGTCTTATCTTCTCACTCTTCTCATTCATTTAGGTAAAGTGTTTATGTCTGAAATATTGATTGTACTACCAAGTTGCGATTTAGAAAAATTATGTATTCAGTTATAAGACAAAAAAAAAATAAAAATATTAAAAATATATGGGGAAGGATTATTTTAAATATTACTTGACAACCCTAGGCAAAATTGTCTGACAAATGGACAAGATGGCGCAAGGTGCTTGGTTGGCAAATTCGCTGAGTTTGGACTGACAGCCTTTAAGCTTAAATAATAATTATTGAAGTTCAAAACTTATTATCAAATAAAGAATGCATTTGATGAAATATTTTCAAAAGATTAATAATTATTTCTGTTATGGGGCATTATTTACAAAACAGAATTGTGCAGAAGATGAAATTAAAATAATACTCTTTACAAATCACGAGAATTTTAGAAGCAAACGAAACTGATTTCTGTGGCATCTAAAAATTGGAATTTGGTCGAAATTTGCTTCAAAAGGTTTCAGCCCCCTTATAAAATCCTCGAGCCAAACGGTTACCGGACCAATTTGCAGCCTGGGTTCAATATATCCCATTAACGGGTGAATTTTAAGTGTAGATTAACGGTTCTGGAATTCGACCAAATCGAGCTCAGTCAGTCATCCGAGCGCACACTCTCATATGTCGACTTATTTTACCCAAACATTTCCATTTTCCCCTCCACCCATTAAAAACTGAGTTCGGTTTATGTGATTGTTTCATTTATTGGTTTTTCATTTTTCATAACGATCTTTTTCTGTTTGTTTTTCATATATATATTACATATACATCATACATACATATACTTATTTTTTTTATAATTAAACGTTAAGTAAATGTTATAAAATTTGTGTTGTTTTTCTTGTTTGAGAATTGCAATAATTAGCATTATAAATATTTTAAGTTACAGCATTTGGTATAGCCTATACACGACATTACAAGTTGAATACATTTGTTTATTTACAAAATGGTTCCATTTACAGCACATAACTAAAAACTTAAACCTGTGGGCTAAATTGTACAATCCGAATAACTACATTTTAAGGTGGTTTAGAGTGTGCATAAGAGTTGCTTTCCATAAATGGTATAGTTAGTTTTTTTAATGACTACTGAAACTTGTATAATATCAGCTGTTGAAACATTACTTCTCTCATTTTTGGATACTTCACCGTCTTTTTCCATTGATTGCATAGCTATGAATAGGTTAAATTTTACATGGATAAATATGCAATAAGAAACTACTTAATGAATAATTTCCCTCTCGGAGGCACGCCTTAAGTAAAGTTTAAAGTAAATGTTTGCGATTAAGTTAGGTTTTATTTCTCTGATTTTGGTAAGCGACAACAACAACAACAGCAATTGGAAAGGGAAGTGGGATTCCCTTAGGTGCATATGGCAATGGTTTCCATTGCGCTGTTGTTGTTATTATTGATGCTGCTGTCGCTGTTGCTGTTATTATTGGTGTTAATATTATTATTGTTATGGCCAATCGTCACCAGCTCCTTGTCAAAGGTCACCGACTGACGTGTGGACACCGAAAACCGATCATCACTGCCCGCATATTCCACCGTGTCGCCATCGACCCGTACCAAACTGGATGGCGTGTACACGTGCTTCTTCATGTACGTTCGGATCTCATCACAATACTCCTCGCGATCGGCCTCAGCCGAGCTGGGTGAAACGCCGTTGGCATCCGTCTCGTGCTTCTTCAAATGCCGATCGAGATTCGTTTGCTGGCCAAAGCAGCGACCGCAGAGAAGGCACCGGAACGGACGCTCCTTGTTGTGTATGTTGCGCACATGGCGCTGCAGATTCGAGGAGATGCTGAACGAACGCTCGCAGTACTTGCATCTGTAGGGCTGCTCGCCCGTGTGGGTGCGCAGATGACGCGTCAAGTTGGCCGATCGTGGAAACACTTTCCCGCAGAACTTGCAAGTATAGCGATCCTTGAGCTTGGCAGACACCGGCGACAACACGCCAGCGGTAGCGCTCAGGACACTGCTCGATAGACCCGCAGCACGCAGAGCTTCGTGGAAATTCTGTTCGGGCGGAAGCGGCATATGGCGCGGATAACAGGACTTGGAGCTGTTGTTACCACCTGCTTGAGCGCCACTTGTCAATGAGGTTGCCTCAAAACTTTGCCGTCCGCCCGTTAGGCCTAAAAAAGGAAACGGACGCGTTGGAAATCCGGCTAGAGCGCGTGTTCTGTAGAACTCCTCGAGTATCAGCGGATGGATGGTTTGGGGGCAGGCCATGGCCGAGGTTGCGGCCGCAGCGCTATCCGACATGCTGCTCAGCTCACCGCCCGTGCTGGTGGGCGGCGAAGGCGATGGTGTCGGTCCGGGCGAGGCACTGGGTGTGGGGCTGCTGCCCTTGTAGGACTGACGCGAGGTGGAGGACTCTCCGGAGCTGTGTGACTTGTGCAGCTTGGCAGCCGGTGGGTGCTCCAGTTCAACAGCCTCGTCGGGATCGTTCAGCTCTGAAGGAGTGGACGAGCGAAAGCAGAGCAGAGCTGTAGGTGAGTTGATGGAGCTGCGACGTTTGCGGCTGATGGAGAGATCCAAGGGTAATTCAGCTGTGGATTTGTCCGTGGTGGACTCTGTTGGGGGTGGTGTGCTGATGATATCGATAGACTTCTGAAAAGGAAATGAAAGAAATAAGATTAATCTCATGTTAAGCGAAAAATAATATATCAACTTACCCTATCATCATCCGCTTGCTGTTCCGCATTGTTCTCCATTTTGACATCTTTCTTTGTCGCGTCTTCTTTTTTAAGCTCTTTTTTAACCCCACTTGAGTCCATTTTCAAGTTCATTGTATCAAATTCCTCTTCCTCTTCGGTAACCTGTAACAAGGGCTCCGACTTGAGGGTTTTCTTATCATCCTCCTCCTCCGGTGTGGCAGACTCCCTTTCACTTTTGACCTGTAGCTGACATGGCTTCGCATGATTCTCCATTTTAAAGCCAAATTGCAAGTGCTGACGGAATGCCTCATTGGGTGAGCCCAGCGGTGGCATACCACAGCCCATTTCCAGCGGCGGTTTGGGAAAGAACATAGGAATATTGGCTCCCGTCAAAGGATTTTGAGGAAATAAACCATACGGCGTGAACCCAGGAAAGAATGGAGGTCCAGTGCGGAACATGAGAAAGGGATTTGGTGGCGTGTTCATGGCAGCGGCAGTGGCGGCTGCTGCAGCAGCGGCTGTTAGCGATTCACTGGAAGAGTCACCCTTGGTGGTCGGCTGCGACGCCTTGGGCGTTGTCATAAGCTGCTGATAGGTCTCCGGCAACTCACGCAAGTGACCAGAAGGATTGCGATAACTGCCCGTCGAGTCACAGAACTTTTTGTGCTTGGTCAGCGAGGCAACTGTACTGAAGGATTGACAGCACTTGGTGCACTTGATCTGCATGCGGCAGTTGGCGTGCATACGCTTGTGGCGACACAGATTCGAGAACTGGGTGTAGGCCTTACGGCATACCTCGCACTCGAAGGGTTTGACCGAGGAATGGATATGCTGATGCTGCTTCAGGCCCGACGAGGTGCCAAATGTTTTGCCGCACTCCGGACACGGATGACAACGAGCGCCGACGTGATAGGCGCGAATATGACGCTGTAAATTCGATGGGTCACAAAATACCTGCAAAGAGTTGAGAGAAGAAAAAAGAGAACGAAAACAATGAGATTCGATTGGTCCAATGAAACGAAACTGAAATTAATCAATCATCTAATGCTGTTGTTGTTGCTGTTGCTGGCTAAACGGATCTATGCGATAGACAATAAACCGACGCTCTCCGAGATTACGCAAAGGTTGCCGCAGCAGCAGCAGAGCAAACCGAGCACCTCCACCCACTACCAGCAGCAAAACACCTTCGTCAATTATTAACATCAATTGCCACAATTGTCATTGCCAGGGCACATCTACCTCGCGCTCCCGTAACCCAGCAGTTGGCTAGAGATGGTCGTTGGAAAGAAGTGATATGTGAGCCCTACGCTGGTGGATTATTTAGAATTGGGTTGGGCTTATTTTTCAGAGGAAAAATGGGAATTCCAATACAGATAGAACTCCCAGTACCAACTTCATTTTATGGGAAAGGGGAAAAGATTTCTTGCAAACTTAGGTGAGTAGTATTCAAGGACTAGAGCATTGAAGGGCGTCCTTTTATTAGTGTGCGTAAAGCTGTGATAGCAAAGGACAAAGCTTGAAAATACTTCTAATATTTAGGAAAGATCCTGGTCAAACTCAATCAAAAGAACTTACTTGCAAAACTGCTAGCGTTTGAATAAATATTATTTTCGTGCAGCCTAGATCAAATTTGAAGTCGGCTTTCGTGAAAATATTGTTAAATTGAATAGCGTTATATTGATGTTAAATAATATAGCTAAGGTTACTTTATCTCAAAATTGAGCAGCAGAGAAAAAACTACGACGGGATCTAGTCACCACAGATTTGCTTGAAACTTACTTATAAGCGAATGCAACTTGAATTATAAATTTAAACGTTTAAAAATGTATAAAAATGGATTCGGATTTGAAAACAGGGCTGTATATCTTTGAATCTTTACTTAAAGAAAACGAAATACATACATCTAACATCAACAACTCAAAAAGGTTAGACCGATTTTAATAATCATATTTAAATAATCCAATAAACCCCGAATTTTTTTAATATATCATGAGTTTATGTTATTAAGAACATTTGATAATTGGCAATCGTTGACGGGAAAATTGGTAATGAAGATCAATTAGTACAAACAAAATCGCTAAGGTACGGGTAAAAAAGCGAATTTTAGACGATTATATAAAAGATGTAGATTAGAGATCTGCAGGAGTGCACTGCAACTACAAGTGTACTGCATTAGTACTTAATATTTTTCACACTCGAGTGTTTCCAGTTGCAGCAAAAAATGTAGGCGGTGTTTACAACACTCATGGTGGATTTGTACTACGGGTATGAGTGCCAATAATATCCGCTGTCACTCGTGCGGCTCAATTTTCATGCAAGAGCGGGTGTTGATAAAATCACCTTTTACATTTTTTAAGCATTTCCCTCTCCCTCTCTTGAGATAAAAACAACAACTTAACGGCGTTTACAGTTGCATTTTCGAAGAAGGGAGAAGAAAGTTATGCATAACCATGTTTTACTTATATGTATGTGCGATCTGCGAATGCGACTGGCAATCACAGCCGAAATCAACAAGCGGTGCCGCTCAATATGCACAGAAACAACCACTTCGACAGACGATCAACCGAGACAAACAGTCGCAAAAATGACAATAATATGTAGAACGGGTGTGTATTTGACTGGGCTCCAAATTTGCCAGTGTCAGTTACACCGCAAAAGATTTTAAAAAGAGTATTGAAGAAAACAGGCACTCTTACAGATCTCTTGTGTAGATCGAACTGTTCAAAAAATCTGGAATTTTGCAAAATTCATATACAGACCTGTTCCCGATTCAATTTCCGAATTAGATTGTTCGGAATTGGTAGGAGTTGTGATTTCTATAAAATTATTAAAGAATTCAGTAGTCTTTTGTGGTCATGACTAGCTTTGTGTTTCATAAAGACGATTAAGTAGATGTTTAAATTTTATAATGAGTTTTGATTGATATAACGACGGGTAAATGGACGGATAATAAAAATGGAAAGTTCCACAATATGGCGAAAATTACTAGATTTTTTATAGACGTGGATTGTTAGCAAACACATTTGAATAGATAGATGGTAGAGATCTAAATAATTTGCTAAATTTTAAACTATAATTTTTTGGAAATCAATGGTCTGTCTCAGAGGGCACCCGATCCTCTCATCAGCAGACTTTGTTGCTGTCTTCACACTTTAACACTAGTTGCAAGTCCCTGCCTTAATTCAGGTAAATTCCACTGCTGCCTTATGGGCTCCGGTTTCAGGAGAGCCGATAGGTATTCACTGCGTTTGAAGGTGCAACGAAACGAAATTAAATCTTTGGTGGGGACTGCAAAGATAAGACAGACAGCGAGAAAATGTTCGTTAAACTTGAACGTGAACCCTTTCAACTTTTGATTAGCCAGTTCAACAAGCTTCGAGCTTTTCCCGCTGAGTACTATCTTTTAAGCAGCAGCATTTTCCTTTATGCAGTGCACTAAAGCTTTAAGATCTATTTAAAATCTTACCGTAGATTTCCTAACAACTAATTTTATCTCATTTAATTCTCACTTCTTCCCACTAACTTTCTTCCCAGCTTATCCCCCCCCAAAAGTCCCGCTGGTGACATTATGTCCATCCCTAAGCAGTACCAAAGCAACCTAGGTTTTTTTTCACGCAATGACAGATCGAGCCATAGCCATTCATTTGTTTCATGTCGCGAGTGTTCGGGTGGGGGGCAACGGAGGGAGGCACGCAGCCAGTTTTATGTACCCACTTCAAACTTGATTTCGGTCAGCCTCCACCCGCGCTGCCTTTTACGAAACTGTTATGCCTAATCATGCTGTCATAATGCGCTACGAATTCATATCAAACGATGATCGAGGCAGCCTTTTTTGTCTATGGAAAAAAGAGATACCGAAAGCCACAAGACAACCACGGTTGCGTTGCTGCGGCGACATACAAGAATAGCTCGTGCTATAACTACATCAAATGGATTAGATTCAACTACTCTCAAAAAAGGCGAAAAACGCCACAAAAGACGACGTCGACGACGACGATGAAGCATCGACTGCTGTTGTTGTAACACCGTCGCGGTTGAGTGTAGGTGTTTTGGCATGCGGTGCTGGAGGAGCCTGGGACGGGGTCTGTTGTTGGCTTTTGGAATGCGATTGTCTGTGTGGCGTTAGGATCGTACGTGGGGTCAGGCCAAGGGGCGTTGTCTGAAGATGAGGTAAGCGACTGGCTGGTAGTTAGATTTTATGTCTAACTAACTAGAAAAGGCACTCTTCGGAACTCCCAGCCAGAAACAGGGGAAAGAAACATTGTAGATCCATGGCAAATCCCTTTTGAAACGCTTTGAGCTTGCTGTTTAAAACAAACAAAGCTGACAGCTGCAGAGATCCCGTTTTGTGGGCTGTCAGAGTTTTTTTTTTCATTTTCTTCTTTTGGACCTCAGCGAAAGTATATGCCCTTTCTGGTACCAGTACCCCAGAAGATCGATCATCATTTGTTTAGCCCGAATGGCTCCCGTTTATACGTGCCTCCCCCCTCTCCTTCACAATGCGTGCTACTTACATGCCACCGAAACAATTACAGCCGCGCGCTAAGTAAACTAACTGTAATGCACAGACACGGAACGGAGGAGCGATTGAAATACCGTTCATTTGGAAATTGGAAAAAAAGGGAAAAGCCAAAAGAAAAAGCCTGACTCTGACTGGGCAATGCGACCACAAGATTGTAATCAACATGCCATTAAAACATCTTTGGAAGATGTCGAAGTCGTCGATGACAATGACGAAGTGCGACGCATGAAACGAATCGCTCGTTGCGATGGATGGATGGATGGATTGTTGGTTGGAAGACCTTAAAGCTCAGGCCCTTTAATTTCGCTTTGGCATTCAAATGCAGCGACCGAAGATGAACAAGAGATCCCAGAGGGCTAACAAAGTTTGTTCATTACGGCGGCTTAAGTGTTTTGGATGAGTACACGCCCTGATTTCGGTATTGCAAGTAAGTAAGCCGGCCAGCGCGTGCGAGCAGAAGGTGGAGGAGTAGCCACTCGAAGAGCGCCTACGGCTATTGATCTGCTTGAAATCAAAAGTCTTTTTATGTACATTACCCCACACCAAAAAATACAAAAAAAAAAAAAATGCCCCTAAGCTGATACAATAATTAATGACTTGGTAAGTTTATAGGGTCAGCTCTCTTGGCCTTAGACCAGTCCCAGTACAGGCGGTACAGTGTTGCCCAGCAGTAGCTCTTCTTTACGATCATCAATCGATCATCACCAGACTCAACATAAAATGCATATCTGCGCTGGATTGTACAAAATTAGTTCTAAATGCATGAAATTCCATTTTTTATCAATTTTTGTTTCCTTTCTTTTCTCCTTGCTAAAAGTTGTCGGAAATCTATAAGTTTTTTTCCAAATGCTTTGATTAGAACTTAGGCTGCCTTCACACTGTTTGACAAATGACCCATGACATTCTAGTAGGCCCGCACTTCCACATTAAATTCTATATATTTGACAAGCTATTCAAATTTAAAACAGAACAAAAAGCAGGACTACTAGACTATTATGTGTCATTTGTCGAACAGTGTGAAGGCAGCCTTACTTTAGGAACCTTATTGAACTACTGATAAAATTTTGAAAATTATGATTCAAGTAAAACCATCAAATGTCATTCTAAACTTCAGAAAGTCCGTGATTGAAAACCTCATATTTACCAGTCTAAATTGTTATCCCTCAAATCTTTATAACAATCTAAGGTCATACAAAAATTGGCTTATTAATTATGCAATTTTGCATATTTCCTGATTTTTTGGACCAGGTCAATTTACCCGTCCATATAATGGTCTAGATCAATACAAAAATTTTGCAACTTTTGGACTGTTTGCTTTAAGCATTTACGCGTCAACAACTGCCATCTATCAAATCTTAATAATTCCCAAAACTCATAACACGTTCATAATTTCTCGGTTATGAGTACCGTTTAATCTACTATCAAGTGTACCATTGCTATCTTTCGTTTGATCTACACCTCCTATTAAACCGACTTTTTACTCGTCTTTATTATAGTCCAGACTCAAATGAGATTGATGTAGGTCTACACTTTCAACATTTTTCCGTCTGCTAGTGTCGTATATTAAGTCTTCATAATAATCTTTGGTCATATGAAAAATTAGCAAATTTCTTAGCTGTTTGTAAAATACTTCCTATTTACCGGTGTAAATTTTTAAATCTTCAAAATATTCTTCGGTTGTATGAAATACTTCGAAATTTTCAAACATTTTAAACGAATTAATCTACACCTTGTCGTGCGCCAACGGTTTCCCTTTTTGTAAATACTCATATGAAAAGGAGGAAAATGTTTAATGTTTTTGGACCATTATAAGCACATTGGTGCAGCTTTCTTGATTTTTGGATCGTTTGGTCTATAACTTCTACCAAAGACTTATAGATATTATAGATGACGCATTCTTGTTCTTGGCAGCTGATATTAGATAATTGATTGCTTCTAACTTCTTTATCAAGGACCGCCTTTCATTTTTGATTTTCCAGGTTGACAAATTTTTATATGTTTCTGGTTTAAATGTTGTTTTGCGATTGCAGCGGTCAAATGGAGAGGACAGAAATGTGTGCTTGTGTTGTAAAACAACGAAAAATACAAAAAGTTTGTATGAGGCGCGTCATCTACTATGTGTAATATCTTTGCTTCTACTTAACCGTCTATAATTGCCAGCTTTATTGTCTTTATAAAAATATAAGCTCGAAGAAAAATTTGAAATTTGAAAAATTTCGCCGTTTTTAAACCAAACTTTCTTTAGCCAATTCTGTGTGATTGAGTAACAAATGTTAAATTTTTAATATTAATCAAATTTCTTTTAAAAAATTAAAACAAGTTTTTTAGATTTTTGCTACGAATTTGTCCCCTGTAATTCCGATTTTGTATCTCAATGGTGAGTTAAGTTAAGGTCCTGAGTTCAGGTTTATATTTAAAATTTTAAGTTATCCAGAAAGAAGCATATTCAGTTGATCCAACAACACCCAAAGAGAAAAAAGTCGTATCTATTGAAAAACTAATCAAATACAACAACCTCGATAATCCCAAAATAAATTAGAATTGGGAACTTTGGTTCTATTATAAAAATATGCTTTTCAGATCGATTATGCTTAAATTTCCCCCGTATAAATACGAAATTAAAGATTTATTTTCTTACCTTGCTGCAATTCTCACAGGAATATTTGCGTATATTATTATGTGCGATGGCTCCGTGTTTGATCAGCAATGGACGATAACAGAAACGTTGACCGCAAACTTCACAGCCATATTCTCCTTGCTTGTAATTATGATTCCCCACCAGATGATCGTCCAAACTGCAAATAGAAAAATGGTAATACCAATTAGTAGGAAGGTTCTCCAAAAACTCTCACTATCTTTCTAGCTGTCATCAGCAAATGAAATTAGCACTCTGACATTTTGGGGCAATGCTGAGCAATCAAAGTCATGTGTGGCAGTTCACACGCCCAGACGCCCCCCTCAGGACAGTCCTTAGACGGGCGTCAATTAGTCAAATGATGTTCAATATTTAATATGCCCAACTGATAAGCGATCTCTGCCTGGCGGAACAGCTGTAGCCAATGAATACCTTTCCGCGGTGGTCCTCGTGTCCTTGATTGTGCGAGATGCTTATCGCCGACGGCGGCGTGTGGGAGGAGCAATGTCGACAAGAGGCGGCAACGTTTTCATTTTTTTTTTTGTATTCTTTTTTGTCATCGACATGGAAGAGTTGACGGTCTCAATCCCTGCCTGCTTTTGAAGTGTGGGCGTTTGTTTGCTTACAACAACAGAGCAAACCAACTATGCATGTTCAACATCAGATAAATGGCAAAAGCCAGGCCAACCTGGACACGCAGACATCATTGGCTGGGTTTTTGGATTGGGGCTCCTCATGTAAAATTCAATAAATCACACACATAGCTGGCTGATAAGTGCCGAGGGCGAGGGGTGGCGGGGACTGCCACCCACTCACTGCCTAAGCCACCAAATCAAAGCTCGCTTTTAGCACTTCAACTAAAATATGTTGGTATACTTATTTTCTGTGTGTGTACTTGGAGAGCAGGGGAAAATGTCATTTGCGTGTTGCCTGAATTGTTGTTTGGCCATTTATTTATTACAGAGCAAAACATTTGTAAATATTGTACAAAACTTTTGCATTATCAAATTGTTTCTAAAGAGAATGGTCAGTACTTGACGGATGAATATTTATTCGGAGATGGAGAAGCAGGAAACTGAATGTGATTTTTTTTTTAGAACTCTTTTAAGTATTTCTCTCTAATAACTCACTGCAATACTATTAAATGTTAATTATTACCTACAGATTGCACATTTGGACTCATAAAAAACCAATCATAAAACAACCAAACCCACCCAAATCAAGACCAAAACCATTTCATTTCGTTTGATTAGCTCCAAATGCTGGCTTACTCTCACTTTCGGTGCCGGGCATTGGCTCTTTTAATGGCACTTTTATTGGCCGCACTATTATCGCTATCAACTTTTAATTAAGATCTCCGCAAAAGCGCATTATTAGTCCCCGCAACGAGTTGAAGCATTTAGCAACATTTGGGAATACTTTGTAGCTCCACTCGCACCCATAATTCTATGGGTAAGTTGGAAGCTAATTGGTAGCTTGTTTTTGTTTCTTGGCGCACAAAATATGATTTAGATTATTGTCGAAGGTGGTTTGGGCAGCTGGTTAAATGCCAAAGCAATTTGCAGCAGACGCAGACATTCTCCAATGCGGAGATCTTTTGGGGTTTTTATATACTATTTTTTTTTTTTTGTGGTATGCCTGGTGGGGGGTTTTAACGTGGACTGGGCTGGCTACTTACCGTTCTAAATCCGGATACACTTTATCACAGACCTCACAGCGAATGTCGAAACCGTTTTCGTCGTCTGTGAAATCAATATCGCCTTGACTGATTTGCGATGAGTTTTTCTTATCTTTGGTGAATTCGTCGCCGCTGTACAAAGAGCCTGAAAAGGTATAAGGAAAAACAAAAAATTAATTTATTAGCTTCACAAAAGTGAGATTTGGTGAACAGTTAGACAAGTTTTTCAAGGATAATTAGAAATTGACAGTAAAGTTATTTAGTTATAAAATTAATTTCTCAAAGCGGTTCGAAAATAATACAACAAAAGAAAACAATGATGTCTTGAGCTAAGCCCTCTACGCACTTGGGAAGTAACCAGAACTTTCATACAAGAACTGAGGAAATAAGAAGCAAAACTAACGATTTCACCACATTCAGCATGTTCGCAGTTACACTCAGAAAAAAAATAGAAGGAATAATTTGAGTACCAAATCTCTTGAATTTTTTGTTCTAGACTTTTCAAGAATTCCGCTCTTGGAATCGAGCTAAATTCGTTCTCAACTTGGATCTTATAGGTAAGGGGAGTGAGGGGAAGCAAACCTTGAGAGAATAGTGATGGACACGCTGTGGGGACAAGTCGATTGGTCGGGTCGGGTCAGATCAGTGTGTCTCACCCGCGCCCCCCCCCCCCTCCCTTTTGACAATTATTCGTACTTGGATCAAGTACTAAAACTCTTGAATGAAGAATGTCGGGATCAAAAATTCACTCTTCGATCAAAAATTTCGCTCTTCGATCAAGAATTTTCACTCTTAACGTACTTTCAAGAACGAATGCTCTTGACTCAACAGCGAATTTCTCTATTTTATCTTCGAGTTTAAGAATTTAGTTTACTCTTCCCACGTACTTTCAAGAACGAATGCTCTTGACTCCACAGCGAAATTTTCTATTTATTCTTCGAGCTTAAGAATTAAGTTTACGCTTCCCACATTTGTGGAGTACATTTGTGGAGTCTATGTAAATAGGCTGAGGGATTCATGACTTGAATTAGCTCTAACTTTCCTCCTCAAAGTGACCAAGATAATTTGGTTACCAAGTTTGTTAGTATGAGGAACAGAATGTCTTAAATAAAGTGATGGAGTGTATCCTCCAATCATTAATAAAACGGAAACTTTTTCAAAAACAGTTTTCATAAAAGCCTCTTGGGTGAGTGGTCACTTTAATCTACCAGAACATGCTAGGCTATCAATTATATCCTTCGACTTCACTCAACCCTTTTAAGTATTATCAATTTATCAGCTCTTACTGAACACACTCACACCTCACTTCCTGCAAAGCTCTTTCAAATTGATATCTTCCTGAACTTCTTCACTGCAGCACTTGACTTCTGTTTTGGAGACGATATATGTAGGCACTTGACACAACCGTTCGGCTTCGCGTTTAATAAACAAGTGTGTCGCAGCGAGCGCATTATGCCGCCGAGCTAATGTTTTGTTTGCTCGCTAACAATCTGCGGAAGGACCTAGCCAGGACGCACTGACATATGACCAACTCACACACTCACACAAAGGCAAACAAGCAAACACTTAATACAAAATCGTGTGTGCACTCATATAGCTCGCATAGCTTGACGTTGAATAGATAATTGTCCTAAATGAAAGTAAAGCACCCCTCTCCCTCTCACTCCTTCTAGCGCTCTCTCATTCTACCTACAGCAACTTGACCAGCTCCTGGCGGGTGCCAAGTAAACCCAATGACAATTCCAAGGGGAAATGACTACTGAATATGTAGACAACCACCAGGTGAGCCAAGAATGCAACTAGCCAAACGTGTAAGGGGGATGACGATGACCAAAAAGATTATGCATGCAAACACATCCACACAGGACACAGGGACTCCGAGCACTGTGCCCAAGGGTCACCCCCGTCATCTCTGTGTGCGGTTAGGTTCGGTTCCGTTGGACTGATTTCGTTCAAAAGTCATATAGCACCTTACCGAAAAATGTATAAAAACATGAAGTTTGTTGCACAGGTGTTGCCTCTCAAGGCAAAACCCAACTGGGGGTGAGTTGTTCGTCTGATGAATATGTTTTGGCCCAAGTCCATGGTAATTGCTGGTCCGGTGTACATGTTTGGGTCAGAAGTTAATTTTCAGCGTGTGCAATATGGTCAAAGAGGGCAGATAGTTTGAGATAGTTCCTCAAAGATTCCCACGTTCAAAATAAGAGGCACTTGAACTTGCAGCACCTTATGGTCAATACGGTAGAAGCGTGGGATAGTAGGGTGAAGGGCTATGCTTCTGGGTAATTGGGAGGTGCTAAAGGACAGATGGCAGCTAAAGAGTAAGCCACTTTTAGTAGGACGATAAGTAAGAACGGGATGGATTTTTGTTAATAAAATTTCAAGTTCGTTCTTTGATTGAGTGATTATTGGTTTTGTGTAGGCAAAAGTCTGTTGCTGTAATCTTCTTTCAGAATGCTTAGGCAAAATTCTACTTTGGTCACCATTTTTAGTACCATTATCACACATTTGAGAGCGTTGCTTATGAAATAAATATATGTGCAAAGAGAGTTTAGTGTGAATTTGTCGGTCAGGATGACACAAAGTGGATGTTGGATGATTAAATTATAGAAATAAATATAAAAAAAAACCAAAATCAAGTAATTGTCAAAGGAAACACTATATAAAGTTTTGGGTTTTCCCAAGAAAGCCTTGTAAAACGCACTCGCGGACTTATCAAGGATTAAAAGCATAGCTCGTAAATAATTCCGAATTTAAGCTGCAATCTCGTTCACTGCTCAGCGGTTGTGGTTATGCACACAGCACTGATCGGTCTGGGAGCAGGCCCAAGTCAGTCAATCGCTCATAAAATGCGGTATCCTCGAATACTTAAAAATGTTCGTTGAAAAGGTTGCAGACTCAAGAGACCGCCACAGTTTAGCATAAGCGGAGAGCGAGTCAGTGTGAGAGAGCGTATACAGTTTTCGCATACATTCACATTGTAAGCCGAATTTATGCTGTTAGCATACAAACCGAAAAAAATATGTTTCTCTCCTCCCACAACCAATAAAGGGCCGAGTACGTAGTTAAAGGTTGTTTCGGTACCTATATTGAAAGTGGTCGAAAGAAAACGTTTTTTTTTCTGACACAGGCCAAAGGGGGACCGTTTCTTGCGACCCTTGAATAAAAGAAAGTAGACCTACCATCTCTAAATTAGCTTCCAGATTATCTTTTGGAGCTTAATGTCAGTAGGTGACGATTTCGTCAACTTAATGGAAAATTAGAACATTAAATATAGATTTTGGGTGCCTGTACAGAAGCTACTACCACCACACCTTAATGCTTGTTTGGCATTAATTTCACACCGAAAAATACCGCAATGTTATTTCAATAAAAGATGGTCCTGATGGCTATCTTAAGTATTGGCGTGACTTAGGACATCCAAGAGAAACCACGGCGGTGGATCACTGATGCCTTGGGCTTATTTAAGGTAAGCAGAAAAGTCTCTCATATGTTTTATTCCAACAAAAACAAATTCGCAGATCTATAGTCAGTAGCTGGACAGTGAATTGATAAAAATGTGCATGCGACCCTTACGAAGTTACGAAGACATAACTCCGGAACTATTGGATTGCCCATTTACAGCTTAATACAGTAAATTACTGCATACAAGACCAAATTTTGAGAAAAAAATGAAGACAAAAAAAAAATCCCTTTCGCGGCAATTAATTTTTGTTTACTTATTTTCGCGATTTGAAGACCAAAGAAAAATTTAAAAATTATTTAGTGTGAGTTATTTGAAAGCTTGGATTCAAATGTTAATTTTCAGATTTTTTAAAAATTTTTATTACCAATGGCTTTGGATAGCAAGCAATTGAAAATAATTAAATTTTTCAAATATGTCAATTTTCAAATCGACTTTACCCGCGAATTAAGTGTATTTCGCCAAAATGCTGAAAATACGTATATACTATTTTACTACAAGGAATACGAAAAAAATTATGTCGATCCAAAAAAAATCCCAGTGGGCGATTTTTCATGGAATCAGCCATATATACTTTATATGGGCCGTCTGTGGCCAAAGGGTTAGTGTGCTGGACTGCTAGGCGGGAGGTCGTGGGTTCGATCCCGCCTCTGAACATCTAATAAAAATAGCTTTTACACATACGGTCACCTTCACCAGCTATTGGCGCCAGCTGTGAAGTAACTAGCCATAAAAAGCAAATTCTCAATCTTTGCCGATCGGATTTGGCGTTAAACTGGAGGTCCCTTTCTCTTGTGGGAAAAATTTAAAGCACACACGCCAATAGATTGACAGAAGCTTGGATTGGCGCCTTTGGAGCTTTATAGCCAATTTTACATTTATATATGGTTGGAAATAACTCCTTGTTCGTGTTACATACTTTTGCAAAACTTAGTATACTCTGTGTATCTTTGGTATTTCAACATATCAATTTGATATATTTTCATATCAGAGTAATATTGATATAAAAAATTTCATTTTTTTTTCGGTGTAAATGGTTTTTTGATTAAGTTTTCAATTTATATTAAAATCCAATCAATTATTTTTGTTTATCAATTTATCAAACTCCATACATGAGATCCAACTGCTAGATTATTTCCAGTCCCATCAATTCCTTATCAATTTCCAATTGCCATTCCCCCAATTGTCATTTCTCAATCCTTTCACGCCTTTCACCTCGCTCTCTCTCTCTCTCTCTCTCTCTATCGGGCCGTGCCGCCTGCTGACAGATTGATTTACTCACCAACCCAGCGGACAATTCAATAGAGATCCATTGTCAGGCCATTGGATATTGGTTGTGAGGCATCCAGGATACAACCAACAAATAAGAAAAAACTGTTTGACATGCCAATTACATCGCCCGAGACCTGAACTGGAAGCTGCCTGCCAAGTGCCACCGGCTGACCCTGAATTGAATCCGAAACTGAAACCAGCAAACAACGGGCGTTGCTAGTTAAACGGAAGCCCAAATCGTTGACAAATGATTGATGGAATTATTTACACCTTACAACTTGCGACGGCTGCTGCAAAATCAAACTTAGATCCGCCTGCTAATCGATTTGGCAGCTACCAACAAAAAAAAAAGGGTTAGGTTCGTTTCAGTTAGATTGTCTATAAAAAGGCGCTACACTCTGCACTCCTAATGATGCCCAAATTGACACACGATGATCATTTAGCTCGAAGACGAGACACGAGACACGGCGAGTTTTTTTGGGTTTAGGTTTCAGCTCATTAATCATCCATCGCTTTGTTTGGCGACAATGTGTCAGAGTGTGTGTGTGCGCGCGAGTTAAGATTTTGATTTTGGGGCTTGGTTCTGCCCAGAGATATGAGCTATGAAGTATTCTATTCAATTGGTTTGATTGGTCGATTGACGACTTGCCGCATTTTAAGCTGAAAGCCATCTCAAAAGTGGCTTAAATAGGTTGGTTTTTGTATTAATGGAAATTTTTATTTCATCAAAGTTTGTCTCATTACTCCAAATTGTATTGAAAAAGTGAGCACATTTAAGAGACTCCTTTTTTTCAACTTAGTTTTAAAGTCGTTTTTGTGAAATAAATAATTTTGTTATTTGGTTGAAATATCTTTGGAAATGTGGCTTAAGATGAATAGATTTTTGGTTTTAAAATTCTTCTGCATTCACATTAGTTATTCCATAAATGTAACGGTCAACTCAAATACTCCCTCCTTATTCAATTTTCCACCATACACTCGTTCCCTGTGCATATGGTACCCGTCAAGGACCTCGGCTCTCGTCTTTTCTTGCCCAGCGGCCCGTGAACTGCGAGAAAACTTGCTCAAAAATACGTTAAAAAGTCAACTGAACTGAGTCCTGAGGCCTGCACAGGTGTCCCAGTGTGCGTGTGTTTGTGTGCTATGGGAAAGGCAACCCCATCCCAACCGTCGCTTGGCTTTAATTGAAAAATAATTCTGATCCAAAGATAAACATATGGAAATATCCATTACATATTCAAATTTTAAGCTGACTTTGCAGTGAAAACATTTTAGCATTTCCAACAAAAGAGATTGAAAGGCGCGATAAAACGGTGTGAACACAATGGCGTATCATAAATCCCACATGTTTATAATCAAACACGTCGCCGGGGCAGAGGGATGCATAGAGCAAATGCAGCCAGCCTGCACAGGATTAGGCTTAAATTGAGCGTGTGCCATTTTGACGGCCAACAATATCGCTGACATCATCAGCTAGCCCTCTGAGCCCGTCTCTTTTCCTGTTTGATGATGGATCCCTAATGAAATTATCAAACATTTTAATAACAAATGAAAACATGTGCGGTTGCCTTATATTGCATGGGCGCATGCGCTCAACGCAAATTGCCCAAAAATGTTTCTAACCCTCGGGACGAGGACAATGGGAAAGAAAAGGGGAAGCTGAGCGAACAGCAGCAGCCCTCATGTTCACGGGCAGGGATTGTGCTGCTGCTGCTGCTGCCGATGATATCAGATTGCAGGCTCTCTGGCCTGCCGCTCGTGCCAAGGACCTTGTCACGCGCATTGTGGGGTGTTAATTGCTTCTGCCAGCATTCGACTCACCATTATCATCGCGATCATCGCTGGGTAATGAACTGCTGCCACCAGCGCTGGCTCCCCCGGAAGCGACTGCCGCGGCTGCTGCCGCTGCCGCCGCTGCGGCTGCTCCTATGAAATTGTCCCCGATTTCGTATGGACTTTTGGGCCGACCATCAACCACAATTTCACTGCCTGCATTTATGAAACGATTCGTTTCGTACCACAGCTGTTGGGAAATCAAAAACGATTGAAAATTTAATGAAAACTCAATTTTTTAGGCGCGTGGCCAACGTAATAAATTTATTTATACTCACATAACCGCCCATTATGAAATTCTGTAAATTAGCCTCTTCAATTTCATCGTCCTGCACGGGTCGTATCTTTTTGAGCCAAGCGACTACATCGGATGAGGGCTCTAGCCAGCCGCTAAAATTGGGACCAGCATGAACCTGGAGAATGAAAAATTGTCACAATAATTAGAGAAATTTGTGGATTTTTTTTAGGTTTATGGCTGACCATTAAGCCGTTTAATATTAAAATACTAAAACAAGATGTAGATTGAAATAAAAACACCAAACCACGCAATAACTGCGAAGAAAGAGAAGTCTACAGAGCTGCTGGAGCTCGATTTGAAAACCTCGCCTTAACAAGTTTAGGAACTAAGCAAACAAAAACCACGCAAGTTTTAGGAAACACTCAGTATTCAAGTAATTGTCCACCTTTTTCAAAGATCAATGTCTTTAAAATTACAAGTATGCTTGAAATGTAGCAGTAATGGAAAATATGTAACAATTACAAGTGTGCTAAGCTATTTTCTGAATAATTAGTTTTAAAATTAAAAATTTAATTCTCTTGCTTATTAATCAGAAAACAGATAGTCATATACTTGTAATTGTTACATATTTTCCGTCTCTTCTACAATTTCTACAATATTTTTCAATTTTAAAGACATAGAATAATATTCTAGATCGAAAACTCAAACTTATAAGTTGTTCTTCAATGACTTTGGGGTGTCATTATTTCATTTAAAAATTTTTTAATCATATTTGTAAGAGTGAAGCTTACGTCAACAATTTTTTTGATAATTTTAGGAGCATCAGTTTATGAAGGACTGAAGGGTGTGAACCAATTTTGGTCCCAAATGTACAAATATTTCAGCAGTCTAAGCAACTTTTTCTTTTAAAAAGAGCTAAAAATAGAAATTAAACAACTTGCAAGTCGTTTTAGAACCGAACCCTTTGAAACAGGTCGTGTTTAGATCTTTTGAACAGGACCAAAACTATAAGTTAATGAACTTTCGAACCGTTTAAACTTATTTTGAAAAGGATTCGTTTTTGAGAAGCGCGCAAAATAATATTTTATGGCGCTCTCCATAAAAAAACAACAGTGCCAGAAATTTTCCGTTCTGTAATCTTGTTCTGTATTCTGAGACACGCTAAACAAATATCTAATTCCCTATTGATAGTTAACGTATCGATAGCGGTGTAGGTCGTGAGTGGAAAGAAGGAACAGCTGATTTCATTGTCGGAAATAGATGTTTCTCTTTATGGAAAATGGAGGAAAAAAACATGAGCGCAAAAGGAAACGGATGAAAAGTTTCAGCCGAGGGGAACTATAAGCTAAGGGCCACAAATCAGCTCAAGAAAATAACGAAATCCGCACTGGAGGGATATTCCCCTTTAAACGTTTCCAATGCCAACAGACCCAAGCGTCCGCAATCAGTGACGGCCAAACTGCAGATGATGACCATACCTTCATATGACTGACACTATAGGCCGATTAGTCAATCTTTTGTACAATCTTATCCAAAAGAATTAAGTTGCCCGAAAGGCAGACATACAAATAAGCCTCCAGGTAGTAGTCCGGGACTATGTATGTCCGACATCTCCGACCTTGTTGATGGCAGGACTGCAAAGTGGCAATGGTTATACGCACATCATAGAATAGTAATTTAAAATTTATTATTTAACTTTAAATGCTCTTTTTCGTAAAATTTTGTGAAGTCTAAAATGCTTCCCCTTAAGCAACTGCTGGCGCCATCTATTGCCCAGCTGGCTTGCTAAACTGTGCTACAGTACTTGTATAACAACTAGAAATGAAGTAAAATATGTGTAAAATCAGTGTAAAATTGAACTTAAAAGCAGACCTGTTTCACCTAGATACTTGGGATTTGTAAAATCAAACACAAAAAAGATATGTTAAAGCAAATTCGAGTTCTCAGAACAATTAAGTTGCAAGCAGGCAAGTCAAATTGGCTTTGCATTTAAATTAGTTTCATTGTTCACCGTCTTGGCGCCACTGAGAAGTGTCGATTTGAAATGTAGATATGATGTAAAAGAGCGTGTAGAAATTCAAATAGGTAACGGAATTTTATGTAAAGAAGTTTAAGGGAAGACAAAAAATAAAGACCTTAAGGCGAATGACTTAAAGGCGAAAAGAATGTGTTAAGCTCTTAATAAGGCTGGAATGACAATTTCCATTTTAAGGAAATTATTTTTCACAATTTTTCGCCTATACATAGATAGTTAAACGGGTCCTTGCTGGGAGTACTCCCTGCAATTGCGCCATAAATATGGATATAAATAAAGCGTTCTTTTACATAAGTGGTTTTGTATATTTAAGTAGTTAGATAGTTAGTTTTCTTAGTTTTTAATAAGTGGTCATCGCTGAAACTTCATTTGCACAATGTGAGATTATCGTGCAACATTTCGTAGTAGGCGTCAATCACCCCTTTACACGTCTCTCTTACCTAAAAAAGACGACTAACGTCCATTTTCTTTTGCTTACGTTCACTTTGAACATTTTATTGACCTTCATTGTCAGCTTATTTTTAAGTTCTGGCACACTTTTCATATGGCATTGCCCACACAAATCAGTCAATTTGTTGAGATTGCAATGGTAAAATTGTAAGCTTGAAGTCTACTTCATCTAGTGTCCGAATTTTCTTATATATAAACTAAACTTTATTAAGACATTTATTATAAGACTTAAATGCAAAAATCTTAAAAAAAGAAGTCCATGGCAATGTGGAACTATTGGCTCTCAGAATGTTGAATTTATCTCTTTTTCGCTTCAAATCAGGGTTCCCCAAGAAGAAGATCGCGAAAATATGTCTGTGTCTCTCTCTAATACACAGTGCAGCATGACTTCGGCAAGCTATCGGTATGAATTGGCGAGTGTGTTCGTGCCCCAAGGGCTATGTCTGGGGAACTCTGCTTTAAGTCCAGCACAAACAAAACAAAAAAAATGCAATGAAAGTTTGAAAAAATAAATGATACAATCATTCGATTTTTTTTCTGTGATTTATGAATTTGTGTATTTTTTAAGAGCGTGATTGTAGTGTATAATTTTCTCTAAGCCATATAAATTGTCCAAAATCCTCACTTAGCACTTTATCAAATTATCAAATATTTCCTAGCTTTAATTTGAAAAGAGCGTATTGTCTGGTATTTAAGGTGTAAATCGTCTGTGAAAATACAGAAGATATTTTGAATTATCTAAAATTTGATATATAAACTGGACTCTCAAAAAAAATTGGGATTTTTTTTCGATGTCTTGTGGTTTTTGTTGTTTCAGAAATATTTGCTTCATTTTTATTTGTGTCTACGCGGTCGTAAGCTGTCTGTGGGCACCTTTAAATTAGATCCTTGCATAAGTATACTTGAAGTGCCCATGGAATAATATTAAGAATGTACCTTTCAATATATTAAGTAAGATTTATTTACCCCCTAGACAATTACCCCTAGTCATGCCGACTGTTTTCCTCTAGCTCTCTCTTTACACGCATTTACCCTCCAGACTTCAACCTAAATGTTTGCCCACCCTCTTGTAAGCAAACCGCAACTTGAACTGACTTTTCCTTCCATAAAATATAAACTTTATATATATTTCACATATATTTATTTTTTTTCTCCGCACCAGCCACGGGGCCACGGCACTTGAAACGTTGTTAACTTAATTTTTGGAGCGTGCACACATATGCTCTCCATACTCTCCAGACTCTCCCACTCAACCACACACACACACGCACCAACCACTTAATAAAGAGTAAAAACTGTAAAATGCCGTTTTTCCAAATGACTTGATAGACAAGAGGCTGACGGCGGCTGCAGCGTTGCGCATACGCAAAGTCATTGTGCACTTTTTTTTTGTGTGGTTTTTGTTGCTGGTTTTATTTTCGGCGTCGCAGCGTCTAAGGCAAATCACAGCCACAACGGCAGTAGCAGTCAAAGATTTGTGTAAATTATGCGTATTTGTTGTTGTTGTTGCTGCTCATGTGGCAGCTACATGGCGCTGCTGCTTTTATTTTGTATACAAAAACTGTTGGCGGTTTTTGCAGTTTCCCGTTTTGTTTACTGCACAATTTTTATTTTGTATTTTTGTTTTTTTTTTTGCTGTATTGACATTGACAAAGTGAGAAGACTTGAGCGGAATTGGTTGTATTTAAAGTGTGTGTGTTGTGGGTTAATTAGGGGCTTCTAAACTAAAGTTTTGATAAAATGTGTTAGAAAATGTTTGGCAAGGATTGTGAGGATGGGAAATGTCACTTTAGCTTGTCAATTTTGTCATTGCTGATTGAAAATTACTTAAAAAAACTAAGAAGTCTAAGGTTTTTTGGTATCAAAAAACATAACTATAAGAAGTTCAACAAATATAACAAAAGAATCCACCCTAATCAGCGAGTCTCGATTGCGTACACTGCACCTGTTGCGCATTTTCTTTGTTGGCTGCAAAATCTGACCAAACTTTAAACCATACCAATATTGAGAAAACTGCTAGCTGTTCTGAACCACAATTTTGGTCTTGGCTCAATATAATGATTTCTCATTATCTATTCAACATTGTGCTACAAAGACTCGAAATTGTCTCTAAATTATAATCTGTTTTTATTATAAGCTCCAGAAAGATGTTAAAAATAATCAATACAAACGCATTTCATAATAAGATTAGTTTCAAACCTTGAGAAAGATAACCAAAGTTATCTTAGCGATTTTGACGCTTAACAAATTGTTTTAAATAATAAAGCGATTACTTAAACTATAAGAGCCTTTGATGGCGCTAATAGAAACAGACTCATTCAAACATTTTAAAGATTTGGACAATGATTGATCGCTAATTGTCATATCAGTGACAATGAATGAGGCCTTAAGACTTGGTTTATCTGATCAAAAGTACAAATATTTTGAATATTTTCAATTTGGGCAAAACTTGGGTTCGAACTAAAACATTCCCAAACATTTGCAAACTCAAATTTCCGATCATCAAACGTTGGCAAATTTTAGTTCAAACCCCCTAATCGGAGCTCTTAAAAATTTCGGTTAGCCAGACCTGGTTGTAACATACTTCGAAGAAAGACAATTGCGAAGCAATTTCTTAGTGACGCCGAAAAAGAAATCTTTAAGCAATAGGAATAAGGGCATGTCCACAGCTGATTTAAAGTTATGTTTTAGTTCTTAAAATTGATTTTATTATTTAAGTTTCAATTTACTTTTTGTTTTATAATCACAACGGAAAACATTTGTTTAATATTTTGTATATTCTTAATATACAAAATAATATAATATAATAATAATAATATATATAATATATATAATAATATATATAATATTCTTATGCATTTATCCTGCCATTTTTCACTTTATCGGGAGTACGTTTTGTTTAGAATTGTTGATAATTTTGATCCTCTTTGGTATTTTTCCGCGATTTAATGATTTGTCATTAAGGGGAAGTGGTTTGAATCGATTTTTATGGTCTTGACTATATTCTTTAGCATTGGTCTTCCATGGTATTTATCGCGGTTCAGTATTGTCAAATTCATGGAAATGTTATTATGTATGGTCATTTGTGGACTTGAAAAGCAGTTTCTTAAGTAATTAGCGGTCTTATTACCATATAGATCCGTTAGCTGCGAATGGCGGTAGTGCATTTTCCTGCCAGTATTTTTCACTTGATTGGTGTTAACGTTGTTCATTTTTTGTACAATTTTTTTATCCTCTTTGGTATTAATTCGCGATTTAAAAAGTTGACAGTGACGGTAAACAGGTTACAACTACTCGCGTACCACACAGTCTGTGGCTCCCAGCTCAGAGCCAGGAGCCGAGTGTAGTGAGCTGAGAGCGAGAGCTGGCTCCCGAGAGCTACGAGCAAAGAGCTATTCCGAACCCTGATTCTTATATATTTTCAGTCGGAACTATTATTAAAGCTGTTATCAAAACTAAAGATTAAATTCTTAAATTCTAGAAGAGATTTACAACTGGATTAGAAGGCTAACTGGAAACGCGTTTGGATCTATAATCACAAGAAAATAGTCTCTCACTCATTCGAAAAAAGATCAGACTTTCTTTATTTTATGGGTAGGTCTGCTATAACGAAAGAACTTTTAAGAAAAGAAGTTTTGACCCAAGATGAGCTTATCATTATTTCAAAAGCAACTCAATGTTTAAGATTTAAAAGTAAGGCCCCATTAATAATAGAACCAATAATTTAGAAGAATTTTAAGATTTAAGGCCTATTTCCAGATGACATAAAAATTTATTTCGGCACAATACTTCATTCAAATAAGAATGCTTTGCAATAGCATTCAGATTTCAAAACAATTCAAAAGTGTTTCTATTCATGTGAACTCCAACATAAAAATTGATTTTTATGTCATCTGGAATTGGGCCTTTAGAATCAAACAGATCGGCGAACAAAGCAGTTTCTAATAAATAACCAATTTGATATGTAAAATATTAAAAATACAATTATTTTTATTATGTTGAATAAATTTACCTTGCAACACTTACAAATTAACTTTCTATCATATCAAATGCGAATAAATGTGTCATGACTAAAATTTAGCTATTAAAAGCCGAATACCGCTAAAACCACACTTTACAAGCAACGTATTTTTTTTGGGCAGCGTTGTCAGAAAAACTCTAACCCTATTGTTCAGTTATACGCCTCAATTCTTAATCTATCAGGCCTTAGCATTGGTTATTGCTCCAATTCATGACTGTTTAGTCCTATCCTAAAGACACTACATTTAGTAGATGCCGCACCTCATTCAAACTCCCATATTTTAACCGGCGTATGAACTTTTTATTCGGAACACGAGGCGTCAATCAAAGTCACTTTGCCAACTTCTATTTAGAAAGGCAAGTAGCTTAATTTCCTTATACTAGTTCTAGTAAATGCTGCAGGAAGTAAATGCTGGGATCTAAAATAAGCTTCCCAAAACAATCAATGTTTGTTGCACTTGTGTTATCCTTAATATCTAACAATCTTTGATACTTTACATGAAACTCACCCACTGAAATACATTTCTAAAAAGAAGCGAGCGTTATGAAATAGGAGGTCCTGCCTTATCTTTCAAGTCAGGGCCAATTCAGAACAGAATCAGTACTGATCAAAACTGAAGCGTAACTTCAGCTAAAAGTTTTGTAATTCGAACAGAATTTTGATCAAAGTCAGAATCTAATCACCAATTAATTATTCAGCTGAAAGCTGAAAATTTCTGTTTTATTATTTAGAAATTTTTTGTTCCATTTTGAAAATGGTCGTACTAACCATACTGCCAGCTTAACTAATTGCAAAATAAAACAAATCAGCTTGGTCGCTTGCTGTTTTTTGGGAAACGCAGGTCGAGATAACTCTGATTGAGAAACGATATAATAATGACCACACCTACAAGGACAGGTTCTGGAATCTATGCTTTAATTCTTACTCAATTATATTCTCACCTCACGAATTTCTTATTTTAAATTGTTACAGATTCTACCTTACACTCGTATTACCCTGATTATTTCACACGGGAGCTGTCATCTGAGGCAGCCACTAAAAGATAAGATCATCCAGTTCTATAACTCGAATATAACAAGACTAAATCTTTATAGATCTGTTGACAGCTCTTTCCTCTCTAACACAGTTATTTGAGCTGAATACCAAGTTGTTGTTGCTTTAATCCCTCTGCCCAGCCCTGTTCACACATGAAGGTGAGACAAACATGTCCTTGCCAGCGTACATTTCTATTCATAACTTTATTATTATTATAAAATAAGGAAGCCACAACAAAATTTTTGCTCGCAAAAAAAAAAAAATAACATGACACAGTCAATGGCTAAGAAAAATATTTACGCGCCAGAGATAATCTTCAAAAGTGTTGGGTTCACACACACCAAACTCGCTTCAAATTGCCAGATCCAAATGAAAACGGTAGCAGATAGGCCCAAAGACACGGCCAATGTATCTGTCAAAACGGAAATGTGAACGAGAAGAAAAGTGCGCTTGATTTGAGGATCATCCAGAAAAAGGGAAGGGATCGGCATTGGGATCAGATGTTTGCAGTTTCGCAGCATTTTGGCTCGAGTGGCAAAACAATATTTTTGTAGCAAATACCTGAATACCCGCACTAGGTAGGCGAGATCCCTTTTTGCACAAATTGTCAACAGCCACTAGGCGCGATAATTTGATTGGATTGTCTGTCCGTTTGTCTGTCGAGGATCAGGGCGCAAAAGTGTCAGTTGACTGACTGACTGACAATCAATCGAAGGGTTCAGGCTCGTCCCAAACTAATTGGAATCATCAGCCGGCCTCAACTTAAGCCTCATTTAGGGGTACACTTTGTGGATTTTGGTCCTGGTTGCACGCCTCGGTGGTGCAAAAAAAAAAATTAGCTCTGGCCAGGGATTAGGCACATTTGACTGACAATTGAGCCTACCAATAATCAAATATATTTCCAATCGTTTGATTTTCTATAGAAAACACCCAAAAAAAAAAGTAATTGAAACATTTTTGTGCAATTTTCGCATCAGCTTTGATGGGATTAGATTTCACATAAAAAAATGAGAGGAAACGGTAATTTGAGAACAAGAGAAAAATGGGAAAATTTGCGACCACATGCGAAAGGCTTAAGTTGGAGAATGATACGAGGGTTGCCCTGACTACATTTAGCACCAACTAAATGAGAACTTTCATTGTACATGTGGACTGAAAATTGAAAGATGATTTGTTATGATTTTCGATGAGGACTTCAAAAGTAATTAATTACGTCTAGCTGCGGAGCCGAATCTTAGATCTACGAGAATGTCTCGCCAGAAAAGGAATGGTTCTCCAATTATTTCATTTCAAGAACGTTATTAAATTGAGGCTTTCACAATATTTTCTACAATTGCTTGTCAGAAGTTTTTGAAAAACCAAAATGCAAGCAATGCAAATTTTATACTCAATATAGTCCCGCCAATCTCTCTACAGTTCTAACTAGGCATCGAAAGGCACACTTAGAAAAATCTAGCTTGAATTGGAGAGTATTTAAGACCAGAGCTGCGCGCAGTATAAACTATAAACAATGTTTTAATCTCAAACATAAGACGAACTGTTAAAATCATTAACTAAAAACATTTGAAACAACTTAACAAAAAAAACATTAAAAACAAAAAAATTCTTACAAATCGATGCTCCTACAGTGACTTGATCCCACGAACTCGACGTTTCTCCAAGCGAGCCGACGCCGTCGTGAGCACCAAAATGCCAACTGCTTACATTCTTAAATATGCCTGATAGTCAAGTGAGCAAAGGCGCCGTCGTTCGTGCGTTGTTTGGTCTTAAAAGTCCCGAGTTCAAGTGCCAGTTAAGTAAGAAAGGAAAGGTGGGAGTGTCGTTAACACTCACGAGGCTTTGATGTGAAACATGAGGCTACATTTAATGGCCTAATTTCGAAATCACAAGCTCACTCAATGGTATGTCAATCAGCAATGGCAATATATCAAAAGTAGAAAACTAACCGGGAGTAAAAATATCATCTTCAAGATCATTTGCAGCTGGTCTATAGATAAGGCAGAAATAATAGTCTAAATCTTGAAGAAGCAAAAAAATAGGAATAATTTAGGACCCTCTCTTTACCCACTGTTCCCCTCTCGATTTAGTCACTGTTTGGTCACTGACAAGTCACTGTTTAGTCATTCTTAAGTCACTGTAAAGTCTCACTTTTTAGTCACTGTTTAATCACTGTTTAGTCACAGTTTAGAGACTATTTAGTCACTATTAAGTCACTATTAAGTCACTCGTTAGTTACTGTTTAGTCACTTTTTAGTCACTGTTTAGTCACTGATCCACCTCTTTACCCCCTTCTTTCATCATCACTTTCATTCCCCCTCTTTGCCCACTCTTTCCCCTCACTTTCCTTCCTCTTTAACCCTCTTTCGCCACTTTTCCTTTCTTTCCACCAACGCTAACATATAATATGCATGACGTCAACGTCACGTGACGCTGAAATTAAAGATGTTTCTCATCAAATCTCAATTCATCTCAAAACTAATCACAGCTTGGAAAAAAGTTGTTGATGTGGTGGTGCTGTGGTTTTGGTCGGTCATGTCCCCTCTCCCCTCCCCACCTTCTAGATCAGGATATTCTACTTAAGTCCAAAATGATCTAAGCTTGATATGAAGCCCACTTAGTTTAAAACCAGAAATTTCCATTTCAAAAGATCGTGCTTGACTTAAGTAATTTCGGCTTAGATCGAAGTATGTCAAAACTGCTTGATAACAAGCACGATTACTTTGATATTTTGTCTTTCCAACTACTTAAAATCAAATGCGAGCTTAACATTTTTCTAGGTCAGAAAAGGTTGCTAAAGCCATGCAAAATTTTGTTTAAGAAGAAAGAGGATCAGTGATTCATGGTGTTGCTTTTCACCTCGCAGTCTCCCCTTAATACATCATGACATTGCTTACTCACCTTCCAGGCCAACTGAGGATCACTGCACTGGTGGGTTAGTTTGACGGGAAACGGACCATAGCGTGTGCCCCGATGTAAATTTGTCTTGGCATAGACGCCATTATCACGTATATCCAGATCACAGACAGGTTCACGCAGACGTGCCATTCGTTGGAAAAATTGCTCCGCCTGCGTTGTGTCATTTAATAATTGTTGCATATTGGCCCCAGCTGAGCCGTTGCTGTAATCCGTGGCAGGTGGTAACGTGGGCGGCGGTGGCTGCTGCCGTTGCTGCCGTAACTGTATCTGCGGCTGCATCTCTAGAGGCGGGGTGCTTGATGTGACTCCAGTGGGTGGCAAATGATGGCGTCCAAAGGTGTCCTCTGGTCTGGGCGGTAAGGGGCCGAAGGCTCCTTGACTCCTAGTGCTGAGATCCAAGTGATGGTGATGATGGTGATGATGATGACGCACGACACTCGGATCGAAGTCGTCGCCGTTAGAGCCTGTTGGCGGGGGTAAAGATACGAGATTAGAATTCTGATTTTTCAGGTAGTAACACTTGAGGTGGTCTAATCCTAATCAGTTGCCTGTCATGTCACAGAAAATAGAATGTAGCATAGATAAAGGCTGCTCAAGTTTGTCACATCGTACAATGATAATCTCTCTCTTCCACACGGTATTCTATTTTGCAATGGGCCGATTGACAATCAACCAACAAAAGTCCAAAAGACAGTCCATACACATCTGTTCCCCCAAGTGTGGTCTCCTTATCAACTATCTATTATCTTGCAACATGTGTACATGTGTCTTATTAGTGGAACCACTCACTCCACTGGAAATGGTTTGGTATTCACCTGTAATACTAATTCGATTACCGCAAAGCAGCCTGAGCAAATAGCTTAAGTCAAATATCTGCTAAAACTATTTCAAATATTTAGTTTACTTTTGGTATTAAGTTTTTGTTTTTATTGTTTTTGATAGGTTCTGTATTTAGGTTATAATCGATGTGACTTGTGCTTCGTTTGCCGATTAAATAGATAGAAAGACAATGTGTCCGACTGACTAGACATTCAATTGACAGTAGAGTCAAGGAGGGGGCTATTAATTTATAATTGTTATTTATTAGACAAGTTTTTGACCATTTTTTGTGCCCAAGTCAAACCATCAGAGATTGGCGCAGGCATTTGTGGCAAGACAGGGCGAAAGCAAAAACTTGTGTCAAGAGATGACAGATTCATCATTCATGCTGATTCCTTAACAAGTTTTATATATTTATTCGGACAGACGAATGATCGGAAAATAGACCCCAAGTCTTTATGGACTTTAGAACGATTTTCCCCAGATTTGTTCAAATTAACAATCTCGAGAAGCATTGAGAAATTTGTACTTTGCGATATAGGAAATGTTGCATACTTGTCTAATAAAACTTATGTATCAGGCCCTTGCCCCAAATTGAGCCAGACACAGAGACCCTAAGAACGCCCAATTATTTATTTATTTTGGTACTTGTTATAGTTGTATTGTGATAGTTTCTTGTCGTTTAGCCTACCAACCGCCTTATTTAAACACTTGAAACTAAATCGTAATTTGAGCTGTTAGACAAAATATGACAGCGCGTCCAAGTGCCAGTTTAGAGATAACACGCCAACTGAAATCGAAAACGGACACGAGGCCCCGAAAAAAAAGATACTGGCCAGCCAGTCAATGGTCAACAGTAACAACCGTAAAACAAGAACACACACAGGCGATAAGTATCTACCATATAAATAAGTCGCACACACAAAACAACACAACCATAAACAGACAAACAATGAGTAAGGTGGTTTGCGATACCTAACCGAAAACCGTCCGCATTTCGCACATCCTTGGCACACGCTATTTGCACTCAGCATCCTTGTCCTAGTTCTGTCTGCCGGCGGCTTCACACTAGCCAGCGAAATGTTTTTGAAGTGCCCTCAAGAGCCGCCTCTGCTCGCACCTTCTCTCAAGTGTTTTTTCTATCCTGTGCACATTCTACTTGATTTGACAACTAGTTACAAATTTTATTGTTTTAAACCATTATTCACTTTTACTCAAGCACATGTGTTTTATTTTTTTGTGTTTTGTGTTGCTAATTAGTTTTTCGGCAAATCACATTTGGGATTTGTTTTAAAAATAACCCTACAAAAAGGGGCACAAAAAAAGTTGGGATCTAGCTGATAATATTGATTAAAAATAGAAAAGGCTGGATTGGATAAGAACTACAGGTAGCGATTTACATTAATTTTGAATGAGAAACAGGTGTACTCGCCCTTGAAGAATATTTGTTGGAAATGCTATTTCTGATACACTCTTAAATTTTATACTTTAAGATAACTCTATAAGTAACAACATATTGTATTCTCTTGCAAGAAGTAATCTACTATTGCCCAGAATTACGCAGCGCGTCTAATTGCTCAATTCCGACTTGGTAAACTATTCTTTCAGTCCGTCTGTCTATTTCTATGAAAGCAGTCTTAAAGTTCTCACGCTTCTTTTTAACGAATCGAAAGACTTGATAAGCTGCAATAGGACCGTTTAGTCAGTTAGTGAGAAAAACTATTTGTTTTTAAGTATATCATCTTCGGCACAGACGAATTTTACTTAGCCTTCTCGCGCTTATTATTAAACAGTAAAATTCCAAATATGGAAAGAACCTTTTGATGCCAAGCTTTGTAATTTCTCGGTGCCCTTTAAAAGTGATGGAAAACACGAAAAGATTAATATTGAAATAATGTTAATATTTCAATTGAGAATTTTCAAACAAAAACTGATTTGAAGGCTTAAACCAAACTTGATAAAGAACCCCCGAAAGCAGACAATTTTGTAATCCATATAATCAATGTTATATGTGACCGCTTATTTCTTAAGTTTGGGCTCTACTTCGAGATCCAATCATTATGTAAAAAAAATTCGAAGTCGGAGTCAAATCAGTCGAAGCAGGCAACTGCTGTTACTAACAGTGTTATCAAGTTACTGAAAACCAGGGGATTTTAAACTTAAAAAACACCATTTAATTTGTTCACACATAATAAAATTCAAAAAGGTAAAACAAAAATAAAATAAAAGTCATCAATAAATGTTATTGTAGAACAAAATTAAATAAAAGTAAAAATAAATGTTATTTGCAGAGTAATTAAATAAAAATTTAAAACTAATTGTTAATTTCGGTCTTTTTAAATAAATGTCAAAGAATATTTGGTATGTCTGGACTTTTTAAAGCAAACTCACTAAATAGCAGTTAATGTATGTACTTTTAAAATAAAAATTGTAATTGTTACGATCCCTGGATCAAAGTAGTAAATTCAAATAAATTCTGATAATTAAATTATAATTTGAGCTTAGGTTGGGCTATACGTATGTTAAAAATGATCAATTTAAATCCGACAACTTGGCTTTTGTGGCCAAGAAAAACGTAAAAAAGTCCGTTTCCGTCATATCTTGGGAGTAATGGAGCAAAACCAAATAGGTGAACATGAACATATGATCAATTTTCATAATTTTAGTTCGACAAGGTTGCACCTAAAAAAGTAGGTAATTTTGTTGGCATTTTAATTCTGCGAAGTATTGGAGCTGGGTTATTTTGAGTTGTTTCGGTAAATTTGGTACAAATCTGGATAACGATTATTTTTCTGATGTATCTAATACCAAGCATCTATGTAAATGTTATTGTCACTCCAACGACCACTTTTAGATCCCAAATTGTGCTTGTTTCCCTCCATCCTCTTCATCTACTTACAATAGCTTGATTGTCGACTTTAAATGCATTTGTTTAACTAAATTTTGGCTGTTGCATAATTGACCAAAACATTTTGTAAGACCTTAGCAACTCGTCAAAGAGGAAGTTGATTTATATTGTCATTAAAATTATTCAAGTTATTGTTTTTGTAATATTAATTATTGCTCCTAATCGAGGTGTTGTAGGATCGGGCTAATTATCTATTAACATTATTAATTCTCCAGCAAGTTCTGTCTATACAGCACTTAGTGGTCTTCCTTAGTTATTAATTGTCTCTAGTCCCTCCGTTATTGGGCTGAATTGTTAAGCAGTCTACTATTGACTGCACGCTGCTAATCGGATGACTACTTCTTGTAGTTATCAAACGAACAATCGGTCGGAAAATATATCTTATATGTTTCAAATGCAAGCGTTCCTAAATTCGGACGTTATTAATATTTGATGTTTTCAAACTGATCAGGGAAAACTGGCTGAAATCGCTAACTGTTGGTGCGTGCGTTTTCAAGTGAACGCAACTTCGGCACAGACAAAGATTGCTTTACTTATTCGTTTTCAAATTATGTGAATTAAAACTAATTCAACGAAATGATAAAACTACCAACTGCGGTTTCACTTATTGAATGAAATTTCATTACAAAAATAAATCATTGATTCGATTCATGGAAGTGCTGTGGTCTTTTTCAAGGGAGACATTTAATTCAAATTTTTATTTTTATTTTATATTAAAATCAATTTATCTTAAAGCAAAGGAATATTTTTATGCGATAATATACATAAAGGTGCGGTAATATCCTACAGGAGAATTCGCTAATAAAATATTTTAAAAGTTGTTAAGACCCGTAACAAATTAGGCTCGCATATTTTCCTATGTCTTAAATCCCTTCAATTTGATTCTATACACCACCAAATAGTTTTATTGCCAAACAAAATTGAAAGTTTTGAAAACCTAAAAGCTATTGCTTAGGCATTTTATTTAAAATTAGAAAAGCTGTTCAATTGGTATGGCTGCTTAACAACGGAAACAAATTGACAATCAAAATTATTAAAGAACAAGAGTGTGGAAGAGGAACCAAATGTCCCAATTGTTAAGCAATTTATCTGCGGACTTATAGGACTCCTAAATCGGCTGGCAATACAACTTCTTCGCAGATAAAAAAGATAAATGGTGTTAGAGCGGGAAAAGTCTTCTCTTGGCAACTTTTAAGAGGACGTATCTAAACCTTACAAAACATCAAACAGTAAACTAACTCCAATACAAACATAAATTGTAACATACTAAATATTAACTTATCCAGTATATCGTAAGTTTAAAGTTACATTAAAAAAAAAAGCAAAACGAAAAGTTAATTGGCTTGAACAACCCAAATGTCAAATGTTAGCCAACTCAAGCCAAATAGCACCTTCTTGGTTTAAGCGTTTTCAATATTAACACAAAAGAATGGAACCTACAGTTTAAAAAGCTTTTTAAGTTGAGATGAAATATTCAATATTGTCCGATAAAGTCGATTAAAGATAAGGAAACATTTTTAAATTAGTGCATGAGCATTTTTACGAATTTTTGAAAGAAAATATAATGTGTGCTACAATTGAAATGCAAGAAGGCTCTACTATGATAATGATGTTTTTTGAGCCCTAAGGTTGTAGTGCCCGAATTTAAGAAAAAGCTTTCGAGATCCTTTTTCGAAAAAGACCTTCGAACTAAAATATTTTCTAAAAGGTTTCCCCATATTAGAATATACTTTCTTCTACTAGTTTTTGTAAATTTGTATTGAAATCATGAAGCGACGGCATGTTCATTTCTGCTTTGAAAAAGTAATATGGTATTGCCTGGTGTGGTTCAGAGGTTAGTGTGTGAGGCTGCTGTGCGGGATGTATGGGTTCCATCCCGCCTGGAAAATATATTCAAAAATATCGTATTTATATATTCGAATATATTATTAATTTAATCTTATTCATATTAGAGTAAAAATAATTGAAAAACAAGTAAGAGTGTTGCGGTCGAGTGCCCAGACAGCAAAAATACCCTATCCCAAGTAATGTGGTTCCTATATCTTTGAATTCCATTTGTTTTTAAATTTATTTCAATAAATGGGCAGGCGCACTTATGTAGATATCTTCGGTGTTTTTGCTCGGATCTCATTGTGGTACACAGAATAGATAGATGTTGGGCCTCACTGAATATATATTCAGTAACTAGGTTCAAACTTAAAAATTGTAGCTCTGACAGTTTTTCGCGGTTAGAAGAAGATGGAGGAGGAATTTGCCAAGCCTGGAGCAAACTTTATCGGGGTACGGTGTACACCTACATACATGCAAAATTTGTGGCTCTACCTCTTATAGTCTGTGAGATCTACGCGTTTATACAGATAAAAATACAGATTTTCGCTGTTTAAAGATGGAGGAGGTGGATTTTTCGAAATCTGAAACAAACTCGATGTGGGTACAGTATACACCTATATACATGCCAAAATTTGTGGCTCTATCTATTACAGTCTCTGAGATCGACGCGTTCATACACACAGACAGACGGACAGACGGACATGGCTAAATCGACTCGGCTGTTGATGCTGATCAAGAATATATATACTTTATGAGGTTGGAGGTGCTTCCTTCTTCCTGTTACATACATTTGCACAATTTCATGATCCCATTTTCCCCATTTTTAATGGGAACAGGGTATAAAAAGTCGAATTGACTGCCATTTCTAATTCAATTTTTTTTTCGGTGCGGTAAAAAGCAATGTTTTATTTTGATTTACGGGAACTAATATGTACGACATTTTGTTAAAGCTAATTTTCACAGAGATTGGGTCCTTGTTTTTCAAACCTGGTTTCGGTACTGGGTTCACTTAAGAAAATAAACTTTTCATATGTTTTTTATTGAATCAGCTAATTAGTCTGTTATTTATTTTTATATTTTGACTTTTTATTCTAGGAATTTCTTTGCTTGCTCAACGCATTACAAGACAATTTAGTTCTGATTCTGTGAACTTTTTAAGTTAGATTTTGGCATTCCAGGACTTAAGATCAAAGCGGCTATGATGGGATAAAGTTTAAAGGTAATTTGCTACTCGGATTCTGAAGCTTTAATCGTGGTAAAAACCAGTACGGCACACATTACACAAAGCAATGAAAGAATGAAAAAACTTGCATATCGAAATTATTGTTTCTATTTTAAAGTTTTTTCTCGCCATATTCAATGTGGGATAAAGGACTATTCTGCTTAACTTAATTTAGATTTCATTTAATCGCACACTAAAACATGTTCTCCTTACTTCTCTTGGCACTTAAATACCCCAAGTCTTTTCAAAATGTTAAATAATCAACTGTCATTTTGCCTTAGACTATTGTTGCATCTAATTAAATTTGATACACGTTTCCTTAAGACCATTGTCAATTTTTACGGCTTTTAGTTCAGCCGACACGTTTGATATGTCAGCTATCGGTTAAATATAGTTTCATTATCCACGCAGTGTTTTCTGTTTTTCACTTTTCCACTAAAACTGAATTCAGTTCTTAAAACTCACAGTTCAATTGAGATAATTGACACAATTTGTTGCTCACAACCAACCTGATATGGCATATCGATCGAATAGCATGATTGGGCTTTGAAATTTTTGTTATTCGTAATTATCACAATAAACAAATGCAAATGCAATTTTGTTCTAAATATGCACGCGACGCGACATGTTCCATTGAACAAGCTTACGCTGCGTATGAGTGTTTTTGTTTTTAGTCGATTTCTTGTAATTTGCAACTAATTAAATTTTTTTTTATTTTTTTAGTGTCGTCTCTATCTGCCGGTTGTCTTCGCAAGACTGAGTACCCCGAACGGATACGCAACGCTGCCAGCCAAGAAGGGACGATAGCGCAAAAATGAAAGAACGCTGTGAAACGCTGACGACGACGCCAACAGCGACTGCGACTGTGAATGCGAGCGCGCACAGCAACAAACTGAATTGACTAGAGAAGTGATGATGGGTCTCAGTCCCAGCCAGAGCCCGCCAGGCAGCCAGATGGGAATGGGAAGCATCTCTTTGGTTGGTTGTTGCCGACTTTGGTGGTGGGCCAACTACTCCAACTGCTGTGGATGATCGAGCAAGGATGATGATGACGGCGATGATGACTAAGTGTCTTCCCAAGGCAAACAGTAGGGGATGAAAAGCAGCAGCCGCAGCAGCTGGGCAAGAGAGACAGAGCATGAGAGAGTTGTGCATCCCTCTCTCATTCTCATTCTCAGTTTCCCATCTGCCTCTCTGGTGCTCTGCTGGTGGTTACTCTCACTCACTCTCCCCGTGAAATCTGTGTCAGTTTCCCAAGGACCGCACTCATTATTATCAAACCCAAACTTCATTCGGACTATTCTGATACGAATCCTGAGGGCACAGCCGTATATGTATGTACTCTCTCTCTGCTGTGATTTTCCTATCAGAATGCTCTATGTATCTTTGAGATACGCAGACAGTTGTTGAGGGAGGAGCCAACAGGATAATAGGGCGGGCACATCTTCACATTCATTATGCACCACGAGAGATACAGCCGCACACAGAGGCTGTTCTGCTCTCGCACACCCCCACACACACACAATATGTTTGTTTGTTTGCGGTTGGCCTCCCACCTCAGTCAGACAGTGGCAAGTTTCTGGCTTGTGGTTGCCGTATCCTTAACGTCCAGGTTGGGGGTGGCGTGGGGTTGGTGGCAGTCAACCAACCTGCGTCTGTTCCAAAGCGTGCGCAATAAGCACACATTAGGCTAATGGCTCGGTGTGGGTGTACACTCTGTGTATGTGTGTGTGTGTGTTCTGGCCACAAAACTCACGGCTATAATTGAAAGCGACGACGACTTTTAGCCTGCGGCTGGCTGGCAAAACGTGTGCGGCCTGCTTCCTCACTTTTGCCTTAGTTGCTGTTGCGCTTTTTTTTTGTTTTTTCTCTTTTGGGCACCCCCCCAGCAAAAGGGGAACTGTTTTCTTTAGATGGGTTCAGTGTTAAGGGGTGTAGGAAAGGTGCATGGAATTTTTGGTTTTGTTTGCAACTTAATTTTTGTATCTGTCGTTTAACTTTGTTTAGGCACTGGGAGAAGTTAAATGGCTTTTTAACAATTTTGTCAGGATTAAGGGTGACTAAGGGGAATTTTGAGAGGAACTGGGAAAAATCATAAATTATTAGTAAATATTTATTAGAAACCGCACATGATTTTTGAAAAAATTTCATTATTTCTGAATACAATTTATCCAATATTATCAAGGGAAAAATACATAAATTATAATTTATTCCTGATCTTCAAGTATGTCGAAATGTTATTTATGATAACGGTTTTGAAAATGAATTAGAATTTCCAGTGATAAAAATAATATGCTGCGGTTTTTATTGCTCAACCGCAATACTTATATATTTGGCATACTTCGCCCACGTGCTTTCAATGGAAGAAATCGAAATGCTGTGTTCAAGCAACGAGTATAACAAAGGCATTTAATGACAAAGAATAAATAACCGGAAAGTTTTGAACATAATTGGAATTTTTGGATTCAACGTAAATTCACAATGGGCATGTTCTTAATTCCAATGTATTCTTATTCCCATATTCTGAGATCAATTTAGAAATTGCTAGCGAAATTTGATTTGCATTTACAATTATTTTGTTTGATTATGTCTGGATTTTGGCAGTGCCAGCAAAAACCAAAAGTAAAACAATCGAGAGCTTAAGTTAAATTAGGCCCTGTCCGACTCCTCTACACCCGTTACTCTTTCTGTGGAGAGCCGAAAAGTTTGCAAGCATTTTTAAACTCGGCTATTTATTATTCGATCTTTATTAAAATTTATGGTATTATAGATTCGGCGTAAATAAATGTAGGTTTTAAATCGATCAAGTAGAGCAGAGCTGACACCAATACATTCTTATCGTTTTGGCCTGATCTAGTGGCCATCCTTAGTCTTAGAAAATTTAGTCTACATATATTTGTGTGGTGGGCAAACCTCGAAATATACCGCAATAATCTACGACCGATGATAGCACTTTACTTCATAATTTTCGTCCATGAAATTAACAGAGCCGAATCGTTTTATCAGTTCATAATTTGTAAAACCACACAAATTCGATTTGCAGTTGTATTATATAATACTTGGCTTCAAACAGACAAAAGGTGCGAAGCTAATTACCTCTCTCGGCTTTTGTGCTTCTTCTGACTGACGGAAGTAGATAGTTTAGGTGCTAGCTAGGGAAAGTAAATCTAGAAATAATATCTTGTTAGTAAAATGTTTAATTCTTTTATTATTTTATATTGTTATGTGGTTTTTTTTATATTTGTCTGATTTTATTTATAGTGGACGGCCAAATACACATGCTCATTGCGTGTGTGTGTTTAGCCACGCGAGAGCTCTCTCATTTAACACTTGTTTGTTGTTGCAAAAGAAAGGAGCGCTCTCAGTTAACAGTTAACTATTTGTCATCCAGAATATTCACAAGATCAACCATTAGCTGATGAGATATAAATTTTTTTTGTATTCAGTATTAAAGACATTTTTTTCAGAAACTAAGTAAAATTTAACAAAAAAGAATTGTTAAGAAAATATTTCTCCTTTAGACGGATTTTATACAAAAATTTCTTATTTCCAGTTAAATTTTGGGACTTATTAGGGCGAGTTGTTTTTTGAGTGTAGAAATTGAAAATAGTAAGCAATGCTAGTTTCATTTAATTCCGCTTATGTAAGAACATTGGATTGAATAATCATTTTACGAAGGTCAATTAATTATCTACATGATGTGCTATAGTGGACCCAGCTAAAGCTTAAGCAACATTTTTTGCGTTCTCTTTAGTTAAAGAATAACAAAATAAAGAAAAAAAACTTTTTATCACAGACACAGGAAAGCCCAGCAGAATCTTTGCTTTTATTTTTGACTTATGCTTTAAATATGTTTAAATTTAGTTTGACAATATCTTTATTTATGCCAGTCTTTTCCCTTATCTATATTATTTATTCTACAGTGGAACAGAGCCAAATTATGTAACAGACAGAAGATAGCATACATGGCTGTAAAATTATAAACAGGAATGCAAACTGATCGAATATAATGGCATCTTTGGTTTAGAATGGTTTTAGGGTCTTACTGAACCGCGGATCAGCGCTTTATTTATTTAACAAAATAAAATAAAAATTTATACAATTTTAACTTAATTTACATAATTACATTTTAATTAACTTTATAACTTTTATATCATAACGAAATCTTTAAGACTGTATCATTTCATGGAGAGATTTCTTTTGATTGGTTTAATTATACTTGAAGATGTGAATTTCAAAACTACAGGGAACAAAAAATTTAAAAAAATTTTAAATGAACTTTACTTCGATGAAATTTTAGTTAAGATTTAAGATATTGGCTTTTTAAAACAAATTTCAATGTGGGAAATACTAGTTCTACTGAAACTACTACTGAAACTTGTGTGGATGGCACTGCTTAAACTTTTCGAGCTATTTGCCAAGGTGGATTTTCTTGATAAATGTTCCAATAATTAGGAAAACCCTTATCTTTGGGTAGATAGTAGATCCCTTGCTATTTATAGGGGAACTCATTCGCCACGCGCCGACAACCTAATTTCCTGGAGAAGGTGTATGGTTTTTGTTTGCAGAATCTTAGCATGAGATTGTTAGTCACTCGGGTGAATAATTGTGGTCTGCAGCCTTGAGTTGGCAGATCACTTGGACCATTTAGCATCAAAACTGACATGGGTATACTACGATGAATTTAACTTTCGATGGAATTAAATCCCTTTTATTGAGTTGTTTGGCAAGCATTTCCACCTCTTCACTTATCGAGTTCAAAGATTCGAGTTTACGGTTCGGTTCAAAACCGATTTGCATCCATTGTTTAAAAGTAAATGTATATCAAACAACTCCGATTTTTAAAAGCACTAAAGTTTGATCATTTTTAAGAAATTCGCCGATTCAAAACAAAATTTACTGTTCGTTAATGTTTGAAAAATTTAGGTTCGAGATTAACGTTTGAACCTGGGTTTGAACCACGACTTACCCAAATTTTCGAGCTTCAATCAATTGTTCGTTAAATATTTTCAAATCCTACATTCAAAATGGAACTTTTGCGAAGGTTATTTATAATGCCACATAATGAGCGTAAAATGGTTTGTTTTCCGATTCATTTGTTCATAGTACTGGCCCTAGATCTGATTTTTAGTTGTCTATACATTTTCGTTGAACCGAACCGATTTTTAAAGTCCGTACCGAGTATAAAAAATTTGTGCAAGTGGGGTAAGGGAATCATTTCCGACCCTATAAAGTATACTAACTCTTGATCAGCATCAACAGAAGAATCGATATAAAGTCAAGCCCGTCTATTTGTCTGTGTCGGTAAAGAAGAAATCTCAGAGATGTTAGGAGATATTTTGGGGGTGACATTTACGCAAAAAATATTTGTTATACTTGCAGGCAGATCAGGTTAATTTTAAATTTTTGCCTTTCCCGTCCCTTCAAAAAAACTTCATATCCCTCAAAGTATTGCAGATAGATTGTTTGCACCTTTTAGATTTGCCGAAGGATCTTTATTTCATTTAGAAAAACAAACAATTACAATGAGTAGCACCGGCTGCAAAGGCGATGGGCAGCACTTTACACACTTTATGTTTTTTTTGTAAAGTTGAGTGGCTTCTAACTTAAGTTGATCAGATGTATACAAACTTATGTTATGGTCGGGCTCCACCGACTTTCTTTCTTGGTTTGTTCGGAACAGTCTTAGGTTCAGCAAATTTTCTCACATGCTTGCCGAAGTCATGCATCACTAAGTGTCAGAGAGAGATGGCTATATTCATTTGTGATCTCAATTTGGCCAGTGAGTTGAACAAGGAAAGAGCTTATAATCCAAGAACTAAGTATGCCTCAGCTTCAACGCTATCTTTTTGAAACTTGTTCCATGACCGTCTAGATAAAACTGCCATCTTTAACAAGTTAAAGGGTATATCACAGTATTTTCATGCAAATTTACAATTTTTTTCCCACACTCAAACCTTTTAACCCAAACAACAATTATTTGTAAGACAGAAAATCACCTACCCAGTATCCTGTAACTGTCTTTGCATTTTCTTGCACTCTCATTGTGATTGGGGTCATAAATTTGTTTCACTTGTTATTTATTTGCATGAGGAATATGCCACTTAGGGGCAATCCCCCTAATAGTATGCACCCAAGCGATGACAACAATACGAATGTGATAAAAACGCGATCATAAAATATGAATTCGACAATAGTGGCTGACATATTCGTAGTCGGTATTCATATCTGTAACTCTCGCCTATCTATTTGCGTTTGTCAAACAGCAGCAGTCAATTAGGACCTCAACGCACACACACACACACACATCTGGATACGGGTGCGAGTTGGACTTGGAATAATGTCATCATCACCATCAACCAGGGGGCGCTTAAGGGTTGAAAGGGTCTGTCTGTGGGCTCTGCTAATAGCGTTAAATTAAAACAACATAATCGACAGCGACGCACGTTGCGCCCTTGTCACATAATTTTACACATTTTGTTGGGTTTGGCGTGAAGCCCAAAAGATAGAAAAGGCATTGGAATGGATGATTCTTTATTTGCATTTCGCTTTGGTTTTGGCTTGGGCAAGTCAATGGCATGTCATTTCAATGGGATATCAGTTGAGGCACATAATTCATGAGCTAACACGCCTCAAAAAGTCAAATTGTTGTATTTTGTGTGAAAAGGGAACATGAACTTAAATTTGTTCAGAAAAAACATGAATAATATAAATGATTCTTTAAGGAATTTATGGTTTTATCACTAACTGGCTAAATGTCCCAAGACAATTACTTTGATGACAAATTTGAATGATCTTACGCGTTGCGATAGAGTGAAATGAATCATGGATGGAAAGCGAAAATTGTTTCTAAGAATTTTTAAAGAAGGATTCGAAACCGAAATATATAGAAAAATTATTGTTAACTTAAAACTGGGAAGGAATCCATAAAATGCTCCAAATAATCCTTAAGACTTAGTGTAGCAACCATTTTTATTACTGTTTGCCATTTCCGCTTACATTTGCTACTTGCTACTTTAATTTTTGCGCGCCAAAATGTTTAGTTCAGTCCATGTTTACCCATGTCCTGAGGCTCCTCCACCGCTCTCTGTGATGAACTTAAACACTTCCCTTTTTGGACTCAAAGTGAGTTCTATTCAAACTCAGTGGCTCGGCTCTTTTTTTTTGTCTTTCCATGTCGACTGTCGGCTATAATTAACTCAGCTGGATGGCTGATCTTTGACTTTAACTGTCTGACAATGGTTTAGGGTTTAGGGGAAATGCCAGTCGCAGCTTTTATGCCAGAGAGCAAGAAAAAAATGTGCTTGAAGAAATCAAAAGTCGTCTGCGTTCTTTGTTCCCGCTCGAGTGGCCCATAGTGTAGGAATGCCCCTTGAACCAATGCACATACACGTATGTATATCAGACTCTGCTGATCTTGTAAAAACCTTGCGATTTCAATTGTGTGTCTTATTGACATGCCAGGACTTCGACTGCTGTTTCATTGTTCCCACTCGAGGCAAGCGGAAGTCCTTCGTTCTACCCCCAAAAAACCAAGTTCACGATTCCGTTCTCATTCCCAAGTCAAATGCTGTTCAAGTACAGAGACAGACTGTTAGGGTCAGGAGTGTATATAATTATAACGAGGTCAAATGCTCTAACCGTTAGCATTTGCAAGATGCTGCTGCACCGGGGCCAGGGGCGTGATCAGACATCGTAACTTAATACGTACCAAAGCTGCACGCGCCCTCAATTTGCAATGTGCAGCGGAAGTGGCCCAAGAGAAGATCAGTTTTATTTTTTTGTATTCATTTCCTGCCTTTGGCACACTTTCGTTACATCTGCCTTTGGCCATCTAGGGGTGGCTGTCTAACCTCAAATGTCTATGTTTTGTAATTGCAAATGTCACTCACATGTAACCCTTTTTTTTGGTAGAAATCTCCAGGTATTCTGCAGTTTTTTTCCTATTTTATTCTTTTTGCACTTCACTTTTTAATTAGCGTGAGAAATATATCAATTTTGCACAATTTCTTCTGTTCATTTATCACGCGGCTTAAAGCGAACACGAGGGCTGCACATTTTGCCGACGCTTCCAAAATACAACAAATTGCTACAAACTAGGCCTTTAGCATGCCGCTCTACAATTGATCGTCGACGTCGCGTCGGCGCTGGCTTCTCTCTAGTCTGGCAAAAGCGTTGGCGTTAGCAGCGGCGCTACACCCCCTACACGCGATTTATTTGGGTGACAAAACATAAAAATAATGGGAATAGCAACAGAGACCGTCACGAAAGCCCCCGAAAAATGAAAACGAAACCTCGCGACAATCGTTTCTGAAGTACCCCTGATATCAACAAATGGTCGTCGAGCTTGAATCGACGTCGTCTTGATCGTCGTTGTCGCTCGGATACGCGGGCAAATGGGAGCTCATAAAACTCGTGCCCTAGCTGCCACTTCTCTCTGTGCTCGTCTTTGTACTATGCACTCTGTGTGGTTCTGTTTTGCTATCTGGAGCAAAGTTACTTATTGTACTACTATCTATTTTCTCAAACGAAAATAAACACATTTGTGTGGAATAATATGAGGACGAGTAAACACTGAAAGAAATCAAAGGGGTGTTCACTTGCAAGCACTTCGGAGGAAGACGCTCCATGTACACCTATCTGGCAATTAATGAATGGAAACCCTATCTGACTAACTTTATCTTTACTAGTTTTGCTATCGCTTGAAATTATCAAGTAATTGTTTATAGTTATTGCGAATGATAGTTTAATTATATTATATTACTTGTCACCTTCTCCTTCAATAGATAGTGGTCAATTATCAATTAACAAGTTTGTTGATACTTTGTATCCTGTTACGTCAAGATATTACCTTGTCTCAGAGAATGAGGGATCAAGGACGGGTCCTGAAGATCTGCAGAAAGAAGATTTTCTGATGGGTAGTCACAGAATTGTATTTATTCGATCTTTATACTTTCCATCAAGGACGAACCAAACCGTAACCAAACTGCTAATTCAGCTGCTTTAACCACTAAGTACTGACCAGTTTTAATACGTAAAGTGCTTACTTTAGGATAAGGAGACTTTTGAATTTTAAAAATTTTAACCGAATTGATCCCGAGCAAAGCCGGATTAGTGTACTCAGCAAAAACAAGTTCATGGTATAATTTAACATAAATATATTATTTCCAAAAATGAAGTTTTCGCTTAAGGTTTAAATCAAGGACCGTAAACGTATTTTTTAAATTATTTTTAATTTTTAAAATAAAAATTTAGTTTAATTTTGGTTACTTTTAAAAGTACTCTTTACATTATTAAAATGTTAAAAATTAGAGGTAAGAAATCAAATTCAATTTGAATGAGACTCCATGTGCAAAATGTTTTTTCGATTTTTATTTTTTTGCATTTTTTTATAGCTTGGATATTTGATAATATCGCCCCACACGGATTTTTTGAAATTCGAAATACTTAAGGAGATATGGGCTTTTTTGTTTTCGATTAAACAAGCAATTTTCATATTACTTAAAATTTTTAACGCATTTATTTCGAAACCACGTTTTTCGAACTGGCGGCCATGATATCTCCAGTTCCACTGAACCGATTATGTTGATTCATCATGAAAGCGACGAGAATTGTCACCATTCTGGTATGACCCTCAATTATATTTAAAAAAAAATTTTACTAATCCATAACATTTTTACTAACTTTTTTGATGTGAAACATCTTTAATTTCGGTACGAAGGATTTTAGTAGGAGTAAAATTTAATTTAAGCGTCACGTGACACTACTGCGCTGCGCTGACGTCATGCATATTTTGTGTTGTTTTAGCAGAGCGTCACAAGTGGAGAGCGGGGAAAGAGGAGTGAAAGTGGAGGGAAAGTGGTGGAAAGAGGCAGAAAGTGGGAGGAGGAAAGTGAGGGTAACTAAACAGTGATTGAACAATGACTTGAAAGTGACTAAACAGTGACTTGACTAAAATTTACTAAACAGTGACTTGGCAGTGCCTTTACAGCATTATAGAAAAGAAGGAAGAAAACAGCAGCCAGTGAACTTGTTCCCAGCAAGCATTTTATGAATTCTCTGATCACATTTGAGCCTTTTATCAATTCATCAGTCTGATTACAATAGTCGCTATAAATGCGCTTCTGTTCGTAAATAATACTTTTGTCGGAAGAAAATGGTACCCTAGTTGCGACTCTTCATCAAGAGTCGTTTATACCCCTTTTTTTAGATCAGTTGAGACTTATTTTTGAGTCATTTGGGAGTATTTTTCGATTCGTTTTTCAATCAATCACTTAAATTACTTATCTCATTTTGATCATTGAAAGATCTTGAATATGACTCGCTCAGATTATTCTTGTTCAAATGATCTTCCCAATGCTAGCTCCTTATTTTCTTCTTTTAAAAGATTGTCATTGCTGATTTAATTACCCTTCAGAGAGCTTGTGCTTCTAAAAATAAGCCCTTAAATTTAGCATCATGTTTCACATCAAAGCCTCATGAGTGTTATCGACACTCACATCTTTTTTTTTAAACTAAACTAGAAAAAAGGGCCCAAAATAAAATTTTAATTCAATAGTCGCAATTTTGTCTAAAAAAATCACAAAATTTTTTTCGAAGGTCAGACTAGAACGACATCTGTACTGATTTAAACACATAATTAGTTTTCATTTCACACAACCTGGAGACGTGGAATAGTGGCCGCCAGCACTATACATTTTATTTTGACCCCCTGACTGCCAAAAACTTTTCGAACAGCCCTCGTATGGAAGCAGCAGATATTTTTGTTTACTTTAATCTGTTTGTAACATATAAATTAAAAAAACAAAATTGGAAAAACTCTTTCAAAGAAGACTTTTTTAAAAAAGGTCCAAAAAAAAACAGCCTCGACATGGAGAACAACCCCTTAAGTTGAACAGTGAACAAAACACAAAATGCTCCATAAAACAACATAAAATTTGTTTAAAAACCATGGAATCAAACCGAATTGAATTCCGGTTCCGGTTCTGATACGGAATTCTGAAAGATTCTGAACGGAAATTTTGGTAAAAAGTTCTGTTTTGGTTCTTATTTATTGTGTTTCGTATCGGCATCTAGATTTTTATATCCTTATGCCGATATGGGCCGAAAAAATTGAGAGAACTAAAACTAATTTAGTATAGTCCGGATTCGGGGACACTAAATTGAAAACAAAAAAGTTTTCCTCTCCAAGACCCATTTCAAACTGAGAGGCTGCGTAGAAACGATAGACAGACAGACGGACGGACAAAGCTCAATCAACTCAGCTCGTCGCCCTGATCAAGAATATATAAAGTTTATAGGGTCGGAAATGAATATTTCTGTGCGTTGCAAACTCAGCAAAATTATAATGCCCTTTGTCAAGGTAAAATAATTGAATATGATTGCAGTCAAAGCTACATTATTCCCCTTTAGATAAAACTGCTTTAGATTAACTGCTTCAAATAATTTTTTTTCGATTCGCAGAACTACGAATTTTTTGCGTACGAATGTCGAGTTTGCGACTATGGAAATGCCCATATTCATATTATCAGTTTTTTGCCGAAATATTTCTATATCGCGGAAAAAAATGTTCTGAATAAATTTGATTATTTTCAATTGCTTGCTACAGAAAGCCATAGGTACTAATAGTTTAAAAAATACATTCAATTTTTATACTCTGTACCGAAGGTACATAGAGTATATTAAGTTTGTGCAAAAGTATGTAACAGGGAGAAGGAATCATTTCCGACCCTATAAAGTATATATATTCTTGATCAGCATCAACAGCCGAGTCGATATAGCCATGTCCGTCTGTCCGTCTGTCTGTCCGTCTGTCCGTCCGTCCGTCCGTCCGTATGAACAAACAGATCTCGGAGATGGTAAGAGATAGAGGTTTGACATGTATGGGACAAATGTTTCTTATAGCTGCAGGCAGATCAAGTTTATTTTCAATTTTTGCCACGCCCCCTCCCGCCCCCGCAATTCGGAAAAAACGTCATATCTCCCGCAGTTTTGTAGATAGATGATTTGGAGATAGTTAGTCATTCGTAATATGAATCGATTTGCCAAAGAAATGATAAAGATCGGATGAGCGGTTCTCAAGTTATGAGCAAAAATGTAAATCACCCTCCCCCACCCCCTCCCACCCTTTTACAATTAACACCGCACAATCTTAGAGAGAGAGAGAGAGAGATAGAGAGTGAGAGGGAGAGTGAGAGAGAGAGAAAGAGAGAGAGAGAGACTTAGAGATGAGCGCAGCACCAGCATTGCATTCAGCTTCTACTCCAGGTACAGAGTATGTTATAGTCGGGCTTGACCGACTTTCTCACTTGTTTTTTTTTTGGTTACCAAATCGCATGAATAAGTAAACAAAAATGAATTGCCCCATAAGGACGTTTTTCTTTAATTTTTTGTTCAAAAAAATTGAAATAGGACGTCGATTATTTCCAGAGTTATTAAAATTTTTGTAGTTCTTATAATAAGGTGAGAAAGTAAGGCCTCTGATGGGAGATTAAACATTTCATCATGTTTAATTAATTAACTTAAACATCCCCACTTATTCAATCTTCCTCCAAAACTCCACCTTTGCCATACACGATATCACCCCTTCAATGTACTCAAACTGTCGGCACATATTTAAAACAACAATAAAAAAGTCCCACACTTATAAATAAACTAGTGACAAGACACTGTCAGTTACGCCGATAATGCAAAGCCCCTCATATATACATAATACATTATAACAATATCGCTTCAATGTAATTTTGCATCTAAATAAACGATCAGACGAAAAGGCCACACACTTATCTACAACTGAGACACACACATACGGGTACATGTAGATATGTAAACACACACGATTTGCCTTCAAGTAAACAAGACTGAGTAGGTCGGACAGATAAATCGCTTAACAAAAACAAAAGAGAAGACTTGGAAATCCCCCCGTCCCAGGAGGAGCCACCTACTTGGACTTGGATCGTTGTAATGAACACTGGCACAATGCGAACTCGAACTCTGACTGACAAGTCGATTGACTATGACAAAGTAAAGACGGTGCTTAACTTTATTGACGGCCCCTGTCATATAAACAACAATATAGCGCATACGCAGGGTCTGCCCAGGCCTATCTCTTCTTCTATCTGCACAAGCGCTTTTGCTTTTGGACAGTAAAACGTCTGCAGTAAAAACAGAGTCGAATCGAAGTGTCAAGAGTGTGTGTATTTGGTAATAAATTGTCGAAATTGGAAGAATAATTCGGGCATTGTAAATTCATAAAAATATCAGGTGCGATGCATGTGCCGTCCGCTGATGATATTTTCTTCACATAAGTACGAGTGTTTACCACTGCGCTAAGGTCGATGAAGCAACAATCCAAGCGAGTGCACAATAAAACTGTTGTTTCTGATAGATGATATCATTAGGAAACACATACACCTCAACACGTACTATTTGGGGGCTTTTTGTGTGTGCTTAACCCCATTTTCGGGGTGGGAGGTGGAAAAAGACATTGGCAACTTTATGAGAATACCAAAAGTCAAGTAGCCAAAAGGAACTTCATAAATAATAGCTTTTATAGAGCATCTGTGGCCCGACGAAGAATTCGATTTTGATAGCACCTGCCATAAACATGAAAAACGAAAAAAAAACATAGAACTGATAACCGAGTACACGTACCTAATCTTGATCCAAAGCTTATCTGGCGTTTATCTCTCCGTATGTCCACCGAGAGGGTGCCCAAAATTCTTGGTACATGTGCACACACTATTGTCTGCTGCAAAATATTCTCTTCAACTCTCATTTCTTTCATTATCTGCACTCGAGCTGTAAATTCTCTCGGTGCGACACTTTTATTTTGATGTATTTACGACACGTTGATGTGTGTGTGGGTTGAGAAACAACAATAAGAAAGTGATTGGCTCTGCTGCGCAGGGTCTTCCAGTCCATTACTTATTATCAGGCACACCAAATGCTATGTTTTATGATCCTATATATAGCTCTCCTTGCCTAATTGAATGATATGATAGCAGGTTTTAGAAAATATTTTAATAGCTGTTAATACATACTTGTACAATCGATTCTCAGGTAATAAAATGCTGATACCGCGATAGCATTTGCCGCCAGTTGAGGTTGTCGGCGATGATATGAGGATGATAATTTTGATGTTGGTAATGAAGTTGAAATTGTCGGTACGAGATTCTGGTTAAGATTATACACGTGTTTAGTTTGGGGGGTTTTTGCAAATGGTTGAAAACGGTTACAAGGACAGTACTTCGTTGACCTTAGTGGGAATCAAAATGCTTTGTACTGTCGTTTTAACGTCAAAGTGATATCTTTCAGACTTTCGCTGTAATGTCAGTTCAACTAAGTTTACGTTGAAGACACTTTAGTTGGAAAAATCATTCTGACCGAACTTAGAACACTTTGAAAATCCGGACTCCCGAAATCCAGTCCAAACAGACTTCTCTTTGGACGTTCTCGAAAAAAACCCTGGTTAAATAAATACATAATAATAACTAGCAAATATCCCGTCGCTCTTCGCTAAGCCTTCAACAGTATAGAACCAATGCACACCCACTTCCCATCTACCTCCCACCCACTCTCCACCCGATTCCCATCAACTTTTCGCCCAGTTTCCACCTACATTTCACCCAAATACCACCACATCCCATCCACTTACCACCCACTTGCAACCCACATCTCGGCCACATCCCACCCACTTCCAAAACAACTTACCACCCACATCCCATCCACTTCCCAGTGGGCATTTACAACATCGGAAAATGAAAACACAAATGAATTTTCATTTTGAGCTTACAAACCGAGTCTCAAGTCAATCGGATGAAAAATAGTAATTTGAAGTGCAGAATTTTCCGGGCATTTTCACGCCTGGGGGTGGATTTTCCGACATTGAAAAATCACATTTCAAGTTATTTCGCATTCCGTTCTTACAAACCGAACTTCAAGCCAATCGGATAAAAATATTTTTTTTTCATGCAGTATTTTCCGGGAATTTTCCGTCCATCAGGTCAAATTTTCCAACATCGGAAATCACATTTCAAACTATTTCGTATTCTATCCTTACAAAACGAGTTTAAAGCCAATCAGATGAAAAATAGTTTTTTGCATGCAGAATTTTCCGTCCATTGTCCTCGTCGGCGGATTTTCCAAAATCGAATTATTCGCGTACTATGCTTACAAACCAAGTTTCAAGTCAATCGGATGAAAAATAACATTTTTCCCATACAAACTTTTCCGACATTTCCGGGTGAAATTGTCCGAAACCCCGTCTTAGTACGCACTTTTACCACTAACAGAAACTCCTGTCCAAATTTCAGCTTTCTATCTCTTACCGTTTAGGCTGTGCGTTGATTGCCAATCAGTCAGTGAATCAGTCAGGACACTCTCTTTTATATTTATAGAGATAAATAATAAATTATATATGTCCAATAAACAATGACATTTAAGTAAAAGAGCCAAAAATTGTCTTAGAAAATTACCAAAAATTTCGCAAACCATTCCAAAAACTAGCACGAAATATTTTTTTATTGTATTAAATAATGCCCCCAACGAACTCGTTTTTGGCAATTCGTATTAAAAGCTGGTGGAGACCGGAATGAAAAAAAAATTGTGTAGAAGGCGGGCTTGAATATACGAGCACAAACGAAATATCAGCTCAGTATCATATGAAACAACAAAGTTAGTGCAAATCTGTCAGATCGAATATATGGAAGCTATATAAAATGTTGTTCTAAATTAACCTAATTTTCGCAGATTGTCTTTGGGGTAACAACTAGAGTTAGGGCTGATAAAAGGCCCTATAAACCGCAGTGCATCGGTAGACACAGTTATGGAATCATTACCGATATGGATGAAGTCTTTTCAGTATATATCGCTTCCTCACTATAAAAAAACTTAAATTATTAAAAAATACCCTGAAATTTTTCTACAGAATTTGATAAATCAGTAAACATGTTGGATTTTTTATTAGACATATTTATGGCTTTATTAATGACATTTTTCAGAAATCTACTTCAAATTGCTTTAACACACTTCCTCTATAATAAAGTTATAAATAAAAATTCCCTCATTTATTTAGATTCTGTTCAACAATTTCTCGATAACTAGATCCCTTGAGATCAAGTCTTGAATAACCCAACATGAATGTGCGAGAATTTCGATTAACTGGCATTATTGCCCAGAGACCCGCATGGAACAGTTTTGTGCCTTTTGTAATCGGCTTCATCTGTCACATCTGTTTCCAACAAGTAGTTTCGAGCCCAAACGCAAAAGCTTGTTGCTGTTTTCAATTAAAAAAGCCATGGGAAGGGTATATTAGTTTCCGGGAAAGTGCAACAGCTTTTTTACAACAGTTAGCTGTATGATAACTTTAACTAGCTTTGTTAATGGCTCGGTAACGAATTCAAATAACCAAATCTCTATCTATTTTACTGATCACTTTTGCAAGAAAATAGAAATGCTAAATGAGCGCTCTCTCGCGTAGCTTAACACACACATCACGCCAAAATGAGCATATCAGGTGTGCCCAGGAAATCTCTAGAGATTTTCGTATAAACGATAGCACTTCGAACTAAACTGGGACTACTTTATTTGCGATGTGGCAATTAGACCGTCAGCTACTTGGCTTTGAGCAGGCAGTTTTAAATCGCTTAACTTTTGTCATCTTAACTAGTAGCCTGGCATATTTGAGTCCCTTAACTTATAAATTCAAACAAATTTAAAATGAAATGCTAACGTTTACACGAAAACGTCTAGAGATTTCTGTGGCACACCCGTATGTGTTTTGCCGCCCCCTGACTTAAGGAATGGCGTGCAAGCACACTCATCCATTAACTTCTTAGCTGCTACTTTTACTTTTCTGTATGATGGTTGAGTTGAGTACAACTTTACTCATTTCAAAAACATTTTAAGAATTTGTTCTCAAAAATTGTTACATTTTGTTCTTATTTTAAGTGGAAGGCAACTTGTTTTTTAAACAGGGTTTCCCCTCTGTGCTGAGATATTTGCTATGGGTACTGTATACCTACGGAAAAATTAAAAATCAATTTTTTCTTTTATTTGCTTTAACGTTCTATTAGGGTCTTAAAAACATGCTGTAAAACTTTCAAACAGATCCGAAAATGTGTTCGAGAGAAATAAACAAAAACCATTTTTCTCCCGACTCTCTTATATGAAAAAATTTTCCATCGACACTCGTATTTTTAGTAATTCCAAGTTTATTCTTTTTTTTTAATCGAAAAACTTCGAAAAATTCTAAAGTGTTCGGAATTGCCAAAAAAAATTTTGAAAAAAAAAAACTTTACTTTAAAATTTTTGGAGATTTTTTTGTCCATGTCTTGGCGCACTTTGACCCAAATTTCTAGAGAACTATTTAACCGATTTTGATAAACCGATAACATTTTTTCGGCAAAAGCTAACACCCAAATGCATAAAAGCGATATTTGAAATCGATCAAAAATAATTTTTACATCATCGAAAACATTTGTCAAAACTTTAAGTGCGACTATCTCAAAACCCCTTTTTCCAAATTGGTTGCAAAAATTTAAAGAGTATCTGTTGACCGATTTTCAAAAAAATTTTTTTAATTACTCGTAATCCCCACCATTCTGGTGTGAACTTGGATATTTTTGATCGGTCGAAAAATAACAGAGCTCGAACCAAAAGAGTGAGAAAAAATAGTCCATTTTCGAAATTTTGACTTAGACTTTTGACTTTTGACTTTTTTTAGTTCTATTGTAATTAACATTTTGCGATCTAAAACCAATGCTTATGGGACTTTCTCGTCTCGTATCGAAATAGCGGTTCGAAAAAGTGATAGGTGAAATCAATGAAAAGATCGATTATCGAATAAGTCTATCTGTGTGTCTCTTTATCCATTTGCATTTATTTCTAATGTAATTATGGTTTTGTGGCGCTTACGCTATTTTTGCGGTGCCATAAATTTTTACAAGCTCGACTTTTTTGTGAATATAAACAATTATTTTTTTTGGTTTGACGCAAAGATGCGAATTACATTGCAGAACATATTTTCATTAAAAGACAAATTTCCAAAAATGGCGCTTCCGTTATTGTGGCGCATAGAGCTCGATATTTGAAAACTAACTTGTTTGATTTCGGTAATAGAGCTTTAAAAAAATTTTGCTTCATCTAATCAATTTTCCAGGGTAAACTAGCTTAGGTACTGCCCAATATATCTTGGCTTTCTCAATTTCCTTAGAGACCGCGCACAAATTTGCTTCATATTTTTGCTTTGTTTTCAGATAAAAACTTGCCAGAAAACATTTCTCATTTTGTTTATTGGGCAGTGGTCTCCAAGGCACGGAACTCAAAGTCAGGTTTTATCATTGAAAACTTCTGAAACAAAATTAGCAATCTGTTCTGAGAGACGACTGACTACCCGTCTCAGTCAGTTGTCTGACATTGAAAAGGTCTCGACTCTTAAAATGGTGATAAGGTTGTTGCAAAACAGGCTGGCTTTAATTTTTAATATACCCTAAAAGTAGGTATTTTTGCATTTGGATGAGTTTGAAAGTGTTAAAATATTACTTCCGTAGAAAGAAAGAGGGTCTTCCCCGATTAACTACCTGGAAAGAGGAGTGAGGCATTATAGAAAGTACTAAAAAGATTGTATAGCCTATGACTCTTCTTCCTCTGCCACTATCGCAGCTGAGCGAATATGTTGATTAGTGTTTCCCGGATAATTAGAATATGTAACTGAATGTCATTTCCCTTCTTGAATATATGTGATTGTGTGTATTTATAAATGTGACATGTAATAGGGTTGTACTCTAGTGTCCCGACTACAAAATACTCAGTACCTTTGATGTTGTGAGTTTTTATATTTTAAGCTCATTTCGCTTGTGTCGAAGCTGACCACTTCATTCCATCATTCTCTATTTCTTCTCTGATTTCTTCTCTGAGTGTATGCACCTACCTACATTCAATTCAAGCTTTGCTTGAAATCTTTTCGCCGCTTTTTTTAAACAATTTTAGAATTACAATACTGTTTTCTCGATTGTCGACGGTAAGTGATAGTTTAAGACTTTGGTAGCTACATTTTTCTCCTATTTGAACTTGTAGCAAAACAGGTTAATGTCTAGTCTGTCTCTTCTCTCGGAAAATTATAAAAAAAAAATTTTCTTCGATAGATCGCGAACTATGAATAATTTGTATGAAAAAATTCGCATAGGTCATTTATTGTGTTTTTTTAAGACTTTTGAAACATGCAGTTTTTGTACAAAAATTTTTAAAGAGTAATCATTTTTTAGACACGCAGTGGGAATTGGATGGGACATACTGGAGAAGCACTGAGCGATTGATCTATAAGCAACTGCACTACGATCTGGGAGAGAATAACTACTTCTCCGATCGTATCCCATTGAAGGAATAAGAAGTGTTTTTATGGCCAGAGGTGAAATATTAAACTTGAATTGTATTCCAAATGTCTCAATGAATGACAGAAACTGCCCACTGTGAAACTAGAGGGAGCAAGAAAATGTCATCCATTTCATTGGAGGTTACCCTATCCTGCGGGAACTCCGGCTCTCAGTTTTCGGAAAATGTATCCTTTTTCCGCACGAAATAGTAAACATCCTGAACGGCGCGGACTGCTTATAGAAATCGAATGATAAAGGGATTATTTTAATAATGATATTTAGCTTTTTATGCAATATCTTAGTTATTTATAACACTTGTAAATCAAGCTAGCACTAATTCGCAAACCCAAAACGCATAGCTGAACGATCTGGTATCTGGGGACTACCCGGTACGCCAGGTGTATTAGGCTACGTGTAGAGGGTGCGAGGCGGTGAGCGACAGACGGTTCTTTTAACCAAGTCGCCGAGTAACTAATCTTTTTATACCCTTGGAGAGGGTATATTAAAATTGTCCGGATGTTTGTAACGCAGAGAAGGAAGCATCTCCGACCACATAAAGTATATATATTCTTGATCAGCATGACGAGCTGGGCTGATATAGCCATGTCCGTCCGTCCGTCCGTCTGTCCGTCCGTCCGTCCGTCCGTCTGTCCGTCCGTCTGTTTCTATGCTATCTCCTCCGTCAGTTTTAAAGCTATCGTAACCAAACTTTGCACGAAGTCTTTTAGTACAAATACGCTGCACATTTGTCGGAACCGGCCGGATCGGATGACTATAGCATATAGCTGCCATAGGAACGATCGGTCGAAAAACTAGTTTTAGTAAGAAAAACTTTTTTGTTTTCAATACTATCGCTCTCAACGCTCGTATTTATAAGTTTTCAATGATTTCACATAATTTCACTAAGGCTTGTCAAAATCGGACAACTATATAGTATAGCTGCCATACAAAAGTTAGGTGTGAAAAAAAGTCTTAGTAAGAAAAACTTTTTTGTTTTCAATGTTATCGCTCCCAACACTCGTGTTTATAAGTTTTTAGTGGTTTTACTTAATTTCAACAAGATTTGTCGAAATCGGACCACTATATAGTATAGCTGCCATACAAACTGTCAGGCATATATCAAGCTCCAAGTTAGCGAAGTATATAAACTTCGGTCGAGCCGAAGTTAGCTGGCCTCTATTTTTTTTTGTATACCATTATTTAGAATTATATTATTTGAAGTTATTCTATTTACAAACAAAGAAGAAATAAAAACCAACCAACTACTACTACATTTCATTTCAAATAGCACGCATGACTGATGCTATCCTATAAGGATTGTTTGACAAATTTTGGTCAAAATTTTGGTCAGTGATAAGGTACATTTTTAGCTAAATGGATTCGACAAGAAACGAAATTGTCGCATTTGGGCTAAAGAGCAAACCGAAGAGACGCTCGGACTACCGTTACATCCACAAAAATGCACTGTAAGGTGCGGATTATAGGCTTGTGGAATCATCGAATTTCTTAAAAAATGAGGCCCAACAGAACACAACTGTCAACGGCGAGCGCTACCGCACCATGATAAATTACTTTTTGTTACCTGAAATACATAGAAGCCCTTGATGTGGGGACATTTGGTTTCAGCCAGACGGTGCTTCCGCTCTCATTTCCGATTTCTATTGATCGGAATTGACAAGAGTTGTGATTTCTACGAAATGATTAGAGAGTTGGGGCGAAAAGTATTGTCATCTAAAGCTTCGAATGAATACTTGGACGTTTGAAGGTAAAAGCCTTCGTCGTTAAGCCGGTTACGATTCAAGACTTGGAAGCCAACATTGGACTTAAAAAGAAACTGAGGGTAACAACGAAAGGAAAACTTGTGATTTTATTTCAAAAAGATTAGGTATGCTTCATGCTTAGTCGCGGGAAATCAATAATTTATATATGTCTGGTGGTGTAAACCATTAAAGAAGTATTGCTCTGAACATTTTTTTATATAATTGATGGATGCCTCATTACGTCGATATAAGGAAGTCTTAATATAACGCTGCCAACTATTGTTATGTTTATTTAGTTTTGAATCCCCCTTTTGAGATGTACTGTCATTTCTGATTAAAATAATTTGTATATTAAAAACATCGAGTTTAATATAAATCCTAAAATTTTAAAATAAATATTAAACATGCGAAATTGTTAACAAGAGCGAGGTCAAAAAGTTAGATCACCTCTGACATACTTCATCGACCTCGGCCAGAGACAGAGACGCTGATTGCTCTCTTTGCACAAGCCTCGTCGTGCGTTCATTTCGGTGTGAACTTAATCAAGATATTTAATAAATTTTGAATATTTTTTTTATTTCATTACGAAGTTTAATATTTGTATATAAGCTATATTTTTAGCAAATATTTCTTTCATATATAAATTTAAACGTGTTTATACAATTTGGCTTAACTCCTCTTCAATCCTATAAACTTGATTTGGGACGAAAATTTCGCGAAGTACGAAATTATATTAATATTCAATTTAAGTACGGAGTCAGGACGGGAAGGAAAGCCTTGGAGTCGGGTCAGAACAAGATCGAATATTTTTCCCGCGCCCATTTTTAGTTTGGATCATGAAGAACCTAAACCAACCCGTTTTGGAGTGGTTCCCTTCTGGACCTCTTTTGCACCCTTTCTTCTGCCTGTTATATACATTTGACCCACTTCATGATACCCTTCATAATCAGTTTTTAATGGGTACAGTGTATAAAAATGATGCAAAATTTGCGTTTTTAATAACTCTGAAGCATTTCTGATACAATTCCTTAGGGGGTCAAGTTTTTTTTATTACTGTTGATATGAGCTCTGGTATAATGCCACCAAAGGGATTTGAATGGCTCTTACGGAAAACAGACGAAAATAAAATATGTGTGGTTTCATGGAATAACGACATTGTGCGAGATAGTCCAAATGTACATACAATTGTGTACATATATTTTTATAATCTCGTTGCGGTTTTCTCCTGAGACAAAACATGATTCGAGAGCAAGCTAAATAAGCATTCAAGTAGAAAATTGATATGGTAAAATTACAAAATTGAAGAAAAATAAAGATTAAAATTTTTTTTTTTATATTGCCATAAGAAGATTTTTGCTATTATGTCTTACCTAATTCCTTCAAGCTTCTGACAAATCCGTTTATACTTTACTATATTTAATTTATTTTACTATTTACTAAGTATTATTTTGTATATTAAAAGAAAGCGAACCATTTAGGGTCAAGTCAATGTTTCAACTGCAGTATTGGGGGCAGGGCGCTCACAGAAACCTAAGCTGCTTGTTGATGTTGCTTTCGCTTGACTCTGTCTACTTAATAATAAAAAGCTGTTCCACTTTTTGTATCGTTCACTGTTGTTCGTAGAGTCCAAATAGGGCTGCCCAGCATTTTAAGAATATTGGATAATCCGATCTTTTTATTTCTTTCACAAACTTGAATCTCAGTCTTAAGGCTATCGAGCTGAAATTTTACACTGCCTTCTTTTTAATGCATTCTGCATTATCGAATGCATCTGATAACTAAATGGATCCAAGTTAAAATAACTTTTTTAATTTGAAAGTAAGCTTCCTTAAACTTGGCCATTAATAATATGAAATGTGCTCAACAATTTTCAAAATTTGGTCCATATCGGATGACAATAGGGCAGAAAATGGGTTTTAGTAATAAATCATTTTTGTTGTAAAGGGGTTATTCTCCATAATTTCCGTTTTTTTTTAATATTATTATTGCTTTCATATTTGATTTTTTGGAATTCGAAATGCTTTAGAAGATATTGCCTTTTTTGTCGACCAATGTCTTCGATAAAACAAGCAATTTTCAAATTACCTGAAACTTTAAATGCATTTATCTCGAAGCTACTTTATTCGAAATGGCGGCCATGATTTAAAGTGAAATATACGCAGAATTATCACCTTTCTGATCTGACCCAAACCCAAAATCGAATTTTCATCTACCAGAATGACATCAATACTGATTATAACCCCGTTTTTATACCCTTGGATGGGTTATATTGAAATTGTCTGGATGTTTGTAACGCACAGAAGGAAGAATCTCCGACCACATAAAGTATATATATTCTTGATCAGCATGACGAGCTGAGTTGATATAGCCATGTCCGTCTGTCCGTCCGTCTGTCCGTCCGTCCGTCGGTCCGTCTGTTTCCATTCTATCTCCTCCGTCAGTTTTAAAGCTATCTTAACCAAACTTTGCACAAAGTCTTTTGGTACAAATAGGCTACACATTTGTCGGAACCGTCCGGATCGGATGACTATAGCATATAGCTGCCATAGGAACGATCGGTTGAAAAACTAGTTTTAGTGAGAAAAACTTTTTTGTTTTCAAGGCTATCGCTCCCAACGCTCGTATTTATAAGTTTTCAATGATTTTACATAATTCAACAAGATTTGTCGAAATCGGACCACTATATAGTATAGCTGCCATACAAACGGTCAGGCATATATCAAGCTCCAAGGGTATATAAATTTCGGTCGAGCCGAAGATAGCATGCCTCTATTTTTTTTTTTTGAGCGGCTAAATATAAATTAAAATTACAAAGAGTGTCCAAATAAATTGAACGATTGATACGTGTTTTATCTGTCGTGTGTCTTTTGTTATGTCCATTTTTAATTATGTGTAATTTTAATATGAGTTGCAGATTTTTCTTCGAATTTCACGTAAGCTTTTTGTTGTGGCGGCCCTCTCAGACCCTCCTAATTCTTTTTCTGACAAACGGGTACATGCTTAAGGATGAAAAATGTGTCCACACTAGCTGCACCCAGGTGCACCCTAAGCGTTAATTTTTAAAAATGCAGTTAGTGTTCCCCTTTGCAGTTGTCATATTTTCTGCAATGCTTTTGTTCTGTGAAGTGTTTTTTTGTTTCGTTGCTGTATTTGAGTAAATCTGGGTAAAAAGCACACAATAGCCGTTTTGAATATCGACTGGAAATAAAAAAATTGTGAATACAAAAAGTGTAAATAAATATCAAGGACATAAAATTCAAATGAAATTTGACAAACCAACAGCGAGAGTGGTACGTCCAATAAAGGAAATACGGCGAGAAGATTCATTTATGAAAAAAAACCTAGATATAGTGTTGAAATTACTGGCATCAAGAAATAATTAATTGTCAGACGCGCAACAATATTGCAGACTATTTCTTCAGGATACAAAATAAATGCTGAACAATTTAGAATATTTGCGTTTAATACAGATTAAAATCTGATTGAGATGTATCCTTGGTAAAAACCTTCTCCCTTCAGTTCACAAAATTTTAGTTCACGCTGGAGATGTCATCGACCACGCACGGTTATCAATTGGGAAACTATCTGAGAAAGCAGCTGAAGCAAAAAAAAACCAGGATATAAAAAATGTAGACTGTAGCATAGCAGATAATATCTCGAATTGCAACCAATACAGATTATATTCACAAGTTGCTTTTAAGCTCTGAACCTCTTATCACTGGGCAAAGAACTTTAACCTGTAAACTAAAATCCAGTTTATTGAAATCTGTGTTTCAATTAATAGAACAATAAATAAAAAAAACTTCGGAAAATTTTTTACAGTGTATAACCACGCCCACTTTTTTATGAAACCATTATTATACTTTATATCACTTATATTTCAAGTTTCAGACCGCAAGTATTTTTGGCCGCACTCTCCATATAGACGCAACCACTGTGCGATGGGAACAAAATTCGAATAACAAACCAATTACCCTGTTTATACACACAAAAAATATCATGTTAAATGCCCTTCAAAGTATGCTAACTTCATTTCTTAAAGATTTTTTATATATGAACGAAATAATATATACTTAAATATTGCAGCGTCATAAATATTCCAAGCTGTATATTTACTTAGATTGGAAGAGCAGTAAAAAAAATTCAAAATTAACTACCGCTAAGTCAAGTACAAAATAAAATTTTTCTCAATTTTCAATGTTAATTTTTATAGCATACGTTGCAGGGCATTTATCATGATATTTATTTTGAGTATAAACAGGGTATATATCAATCCCAATTGATTTTGAAATGTGATCATTTCGGGTTCAAGGCAAGAATTCTGGGATTAAATTAATTGTAGACCACACTTTCGTACTTTCGTTAGTGACTTTTGTTTGGATATCCTTGAACTTTTTTTTTGCGTATGTGAGTTTAGATAAGCACGCTTTATTCTTCCAGATCTCGTTCCAAAATTTTAGTTTATTAATCTTATCTCGGACATTGGCCGACCTCTAGTTTTTCTAAATAAACAAATTTATTATCCTCAATAAACTTACCCTGATTAAATTTCCTAGCAATCGCTTTGGATCGCATGATAATCTCCAACAGTGACGTCATGAATTTAGACTTTTCACATATCCATTCAACGAAATCCAATCAAATTAAAAGACCTTTAAAAGTTCAAGCCACAGGGCCAATGACATTGACACACAGGTGAGCAGCAGCAGGTGCAGTACTGGTACACTTGCTGGCCAAACAATTAGAAATCACTTTTTAAATCAAGAACACACACTGAATCCGGGCTGGACGGGCCGACACAATTTCATTTGCATATACAGTTAAGGGAAAACGGGGGAAATGCAGTTTCTCTTGTATGAACGAGTAGAATGTGGTTCACAAAAATCTTGCTGATGTTGGGATGAGGGTAGCGATTCGAAAAATATTGAGAAAATCCAAACAAAACACTTAGAGCACCCACAACAACAATAACAACAACAACAATAAGGACTACGAAGACGACGACGACGCAAACGACGAAGAGTACCTGACGGCAGATTGGCAAATGAAGTTGTTGCTTCTGGGGAAAAAAGTTTAAGGCACTCTGGGGCTATGTACGACGACTCTACGGGCTGCCCGAAACCAAAACAACAACTAAACAACTGCAGTTGGAACTGGAACTGGCGCGACTCTTCTGGCACACCTGCCCATCGAAGCTCCTCAGACGCGACTGACGACGACAACGACAGCGACGACGACGCCGTCGACGAGACTACGACTATTTCGTCTATGCTGGTGCTCTGGTGTTGTGTTATAGTTGTTGTTCTTTCTTTTCTATTTGCTATTTTCTTATTCCGTATTCAAAAAACAAAAAAAAACTTTTCGTCAGCGTAAAAAAGGGAAAAAGGCGACTGAGACTGACTATGCAGCAACGGTGACGGTGGCGGCAATTATGGCGGGTGGAGCTCCCAACCAAAACCCAAGCACCAACCACATCTCTTAAAGGTAGGCCCAAGCCACGTGTAGTAGCTATGTGTGCGTGCGTGTGTGTGTGTGTGTATGTGGGCTTGCAAAGGACACTAACGACGACGACGACATAGTTCTTGAGGCTCTCACAAAAAACGCAACGTAATTCATGCAAATGAAGTCACGCAAGTTTGCCTCACACTTACGTAGCACTGACATGACTCCCTTACAGAGCTGCCCACCCAATAGGCATTGACCAGGGGGGGGGTTGGAGCAGCAGTCGTTAAGTGGATAGAGTGCTGAGACAATGCCTAGCGAGTGAACTGTTGCTCATTTTCCGGAGGGGACAATTTGGTTAGCAAAGAGTGAGAGAAGTGCCTGAGTTACATTTTAGCTTGGTTCTTGAATATGCTTGCTAAACTTCTGAAACATTCACACAGGAAAAATCTAATGAACTACTTCGTCCAAAAATTTTCCAAAATAAGACAAAAGTTTTGGAAATATAATTAAGAAACAAAAACACAAATTAAAATCACGTGGTTGGCAAAATGAGCGTAAGAAACAGACAGATATAGCTCTATCAACTCTGCTGTTGATGCTGATCAAGAATATATATATACTCTATAGGGTCATAAATGATTCCTGTTCCCTGTTACACATTTTTGCACAAACTTAACTTGCTCTGTGTACCTTTGGTACAGAATAAAAAAATAGTGGAGTTATAAGCAGGACTTAATACCGGAACCGAAACCGGAACCGTTAACCGAAATAAACCGATTCAAATCGCGTACCGGAACCGGAACCGAAACCGATATAAAATTTTTTTTGAGAACCGAATACCGTTTACCGTTATTATTAGAACCGATAGTACCGGAACAAAACCGAAACTTTGGTACCGGTACAGATTCGGTTTTTTTTATACGCTATTCCTTAAATAAATTTAGAGTGTGCAAAAGTTTGTAACAGAGAGGAATCATTTTTGATCTTATTAAGTATTGTTCGCGCGCAAATATATTCACCACGATCGCAGTGCAGGGAGCTTTTCCAATGTCGCGTTCCACAGCGTCAGAGCTTTCGCTCCTCTCCAACCTAGACTTAAGCTTAGGCTACAATTAGTGTTTAGGGCAAAATAAACTGTGCAACTCTGAAGACGACGCCCCCGAATTGTTTTTCTTTGAAATCGAATTGTTTCGCGCCGGCTTCACCATCATATTTGCCATCAACCCAAGGAAGAGCCAAGGAGTCCGCCCCACCACATTCATTGGTCCTGCGAGCCGGATTTATTTTGTTGGATTTTCATCCCCCAAACCGATCGCCCAGCAGTTTTTTGGTGGACATTAATTTGCGCTCACACACACGCATACAGTCCATTGCTTTGCCATTGCCCCAGCTAAGTACATACACGACGTACATACAAAATAATTTAATTCTTGGCGAAAGTGATCTGTGTGTTTTAATTTTCCAATAATTTAAAGTGTTACTTGAAAAAAAAAGAAAAAGAAATAACTGCAAATATCTCCGCATTTCTTTTTCATTCGTTAATACATATACAAGTGTGTGTCCGCTATACATACATACACATACGAGGGTGCTGACCTACGGCAACGTACATATGTATGTAAAACACACAGTGTCTAAGATCAATGTTCTAAATTTCGCCAAGTAATATTTAATTTGTATGTACTCATCCATAATTGCATGTTACTCTTACTAACAAAAAGCACATACAATTTCCATCCAAGATCATAAGTGCATGTGTACATATATAAACACATGCATTTGTCCATCCACCCGACACACGAAACATAATTACATTTGTTCATCCACCCGACACAAGAAACAAAATTACATTGCCAAATCCACACACAAGCGGCATATGTAAACTCCTACGTCCAGTCAAATAAATAAAACACAAATTAAATAATTTTTTTTTATTGTTTTTATTGGAACCCCATACACCACACATATCTAACACAATCTACATACAAACACATACACATATTAAAATCAATACTTAAACGAGATCATAAACCAACTACAAATTAATATTGTGTTGACCCAAACACTATTATTTTAAAAATATATTTTTCTGCCATTTCGATTAATTTTTCGATAACTATTTCGATAAAATTAATAAATATTAATTATTTCGTCTGCTGATTTAAAAAAAAAAAATTCCAAATTATAAAATAATCCTAATCAATATCAGTCGCTGCCCATATCATACGTTTTTTGGCTGGCCTGTGAAAAATTGAGTACATACAATCTGACACAATCCGTACATTCACACATAAGCTAACTTTTTGAAACTTTACGTTACGATTCCGTCGTTCCGTCGTTCCACTTGTTCATTTCGCTCCTTTACCACAATATAAATTGGGTTTTCAACTCTTGTGTAATATCGGCTCCCTGAAGAGCCTATTATGCCCATTGGAAGCGATAAGGATTCTAAGATATATCTCTCGGTCCCAGTAACAAAGCATAGAAGATCGGGTTCTGCTCCCAATCCATCGATAGAAAGACTTTCTTCACCCGCCAGTACAAGAAAAGTTTCTACTCCGCAAAAATTCCCAATTAAGACTCAATCATCTACTTCCAAAATTGCGGTAACTACTCGATCAGCTAGTCAACAAATTTCCAACGCACAAAAAATGTCTTTGCAAAAGTTTATCGCTGTCACTGACAAACTCAGCGCGTTCGAGTCGAAGTTTGACTCATCAGCTGACGTTTCTCTTCACACTCGTAAAATCCGTTTGCAGCAAATTCAGTCCTTATGGGAAAAGGTAGAAAGCGAGTGGGAGAGGTGTTCCGATACCCTCTGTCAGGCAGCAAGCAATATTGATGATACACTTGTTATGAAAGCAAAATATGACCACTGCTATGCAGTTTACGAGCGTTTTGCAGCTGTACTAAGTGAGAAAATTGAAAGCGCACCTGCTTCTTCAAGCTCTCAGTCCAGAGGGTGTAGACTACCTCCTGTCGAAACAGAAGTCTTTAGCGGAGACTATATAAAGTGGCCTACTTTCAGGGACCTCTTTAAGGCGGTCTACATAAATAATCCCAGTTTGACGGAAGTTGAAAGGCTTTTCCACCTCAATGCGAAGACAAGCGGTGAAGCGAAGGCGATTGTTTCTAAATCACCGCTTACAAATGACGGCTTTGCAGAAGCGTGGAAGAACTTGACTGATAGGTTTGAAAATAAAAGGCTGCTAGTTAACTGTCAGCTTAAAATCATTTTCAACCTTCAGTCAGTCTCCTTAGAATCTGGAACCGCAATCAAAGATTTACAAAGCACTATCCAAGCATGCTTAACGGCTCTAAAAAATTCCGAAATTAGCACAGAAAACTGGGATTGTCTATTAGTTTTTCTGTGCTCGTCCAAATTACCAAAGCTCACGCTTTCATTGTGGGAACAATCGCTCCAGAATAAGACAGATATTCCGAGTTGGAACGAATTAAACAATTTCCTATTGGAACGCTATCGCACTCTTGAGGCGATAGAAGACATGAAACCGAGTAATGGTGCACATAATATGAAGCCTGCTCGTAAAGAGCAACCTCCAAAAAGGCTCAACTCTTTTGAAGCAAAAGTTAGTGTCAAACCGCAAACTTGCAAACTTTGCTCAAAAGAGAACCATCCAGTGCGTCTGTGCCAACGTTTCCTCCAAATGTCTGTTAGTGAAAGATCCAATTTCATTAAACAGCAGAAGTTATGCTTGAACTGTTTTGCTAGAGGTCATCATCTTAAAGATTGCACAAGCCAGCATAATTGCTTCACGTGCAAAGGCCGCCACAATACGCTGCTGCACCGTGGTGGCCCTCCTTCTACACCTGCAACAGGTTCCTCCAGTTCTACTGCGATAACGCAAAGTCCGAATATACAGTCCACAGCTAATACCTCACATGTCCAAAACTATTTCTCGACCAACACACAAGGTATTCTTCTCGGCACTGCTGTGATAAACATTTGTCATTTAGGCACTTGTTTTAAAGCACGTGCATTAGTTGATTCCGGATCAGAGGCAACGTTCATTACAGAGCGGATGTTTAATCTCATCAAGCCTCCTTTCCAACCGGTCCAAGCCCAAGTCGCTGGCTTGAATCAAGCCATTGCAGCGAACCCTCAGAAGCTATGTCACTTCAACATTGGCTCTCCAACAAAACCGAGAATCCAAATAGAGACGGCAGCCTTTGTGCTTCCACATTTGGCAGGTAACCTTCCGTCCTACCCTATTCCACAAAGTTTTGTAGAAAACCTGCCAAATCTTCAACTCGCAGACCCCTCCTTCTATCAGAGTTCGCAGATAGATGTGCTACTAGGCGCTGATATCCTCCCATCCATCTTATTAGGCGGCTCAATTCCGAATATTTGCGGATCCCTGTTAGGCCAAGAGACCATCTTCGGTTGGATCCTCACTGGGCCAGTGTCAAAGTCCAATTTGACAACTGTTTCTTCCTTCACTACCAGAATCTCGGTCAGCAAAGAGCAAAAACTCGATGATCTCCTCACCAAGTTTTGGGTGGTGGAGGATCTACCAGCAACACTGGTTAATGAGTCTGATTCTGTATGCGAAAACAATTTTGTCCGCACCACGACTAGAAGCAAGAGTGGTAGATATGTGGTTACGTTACCCTTTAAGAATCCTGAACAGATAAATCTAGGACATTCAAGGTCCATCGCACTCGCTCAGTTCCTTAGAAACGAAGCTCGACTCAAGAAAAACACCCCGTTAAAAGAGCAGTACGACTCCGTAATTCAGGAATACTTAGACTTAGGTCATATGAGGCCAGTCCCTCCAAGTAACGATTCCAATAACTTCTATCTCCCTCATCACGCTGTATTCAAACCTGACAGCACCACTACAAAAGTTCGCATTGTTTTTAACGCCTCCAGTCCCTCTTCAAATGGGAAAAGTCTGAACGATGTTCTGCATCCTGGACCGGTTCTCCAATCAGATCTGACCATTCAAATTTTAAAATGGCGTTTTTTCCGTTTTGTTTTCAATGCCGATATTACTAAGATGTATCGCCAAATCCTAGTGGACCCGAACCATACTCCATTTCAAAGAATCCTATTCAGAAACGAGAATGACGAGCTCTGTGATTATGAGCTCGACACAGTCACATTTGGAGTGAACTGTGCTCCATTCTTGGCGATTCGGGTCTTGCAGCAACTGGCTAAAGATGTTCTATCACAGTTTCCACTAGCAAGCGACATAATTTCAAACTTTATGTACGTCGATGACGTGCTTGCAGGATCACATACCAAACAGAGTGCGATTCAGGCCATCGATGAGCTTCGCAAGGCTCTAGATGCGGCCGGTTTTCCATTACGTAAATGGACCTCCAACCACAAAGATGTGTTAGTTCATATTCCAAAAGATCATTTGCTGCGGGCTGATTTCTTAGAAATTGAAGAAGCTAGCATTGCAAAGACTCTAGGTATCCGCTGGCAAGCAGACACCGATGAGTTCCTCTTTACCCCCTCCATTGTCGAAGTGAAGCCCTCTTACACGAAGCGGGAAGTGCTTTCGCAAATTGCGAAACTTTTTGACCCAGCAGGCTGGCTTGCTCCGTTCGTAGTTTGTGCCAAAATCTTCATGCAGGAAATTTGGTTGCATGAACTTGGGTGGGACGAATCTTTGCCAAAGGCATTGCTCCAAAAATGGCAAAATTTCCTTGAGAGCTATCCAACTCTCCAAAAGATTCGCATCCCAAGATGGGTTCGCTACCATCCGAAAGCGAAAATACAAGTGCACGGTTTCTGCGATGCATCTCAGCGTGCCTATGGAGCAGCAATCTATATTCGTATCGAAACTTCGCACGAAATTGTCGTTCATCTCCTTACGTCTAAAACCAGAGTCGCTCCTGTGAAGACCATCTCCTTGCCGCGTTTAGAATTGTGCGGTGCGGTGCTTTTAGCAGAGTTATCAGCAGCCCTCCTTCCAAAGCTGAATATCGACAATCACGAGTCGTACTACTGGACTGACTCGACCATCGTGTTAGCCTGGCTTAGCAAACCACCATGCAAATGGACGACTTTTGTGGCTAACCGTGTGGCTAAGATAACCCAATCCGTCAATTTGAACAAATGGTCACACGTTAGATCCGAGAGCAACCCTGCCGATCTCGCCAGCAGAGGTGTACCTGCTCAAGACCTGGTAACAAATAGTCTTTGGTGGCATGGACCAGAATGGTTACAGTCGCCTCAAGATGGATGGCCATCCCCTGTTGAATCAGTCCATGAAACAGATGAAGAACTTCGTCCAGTCAAATGCAACTTAGCAAAGCTGCCTCCACAATTCGTTTTGATTGAGCGTTTTTCTGAGTTCGGCAAAGCACTAAGAGTCATAGCCTATGTGTATCGATTCCTTAAACGGTGTCAGAAACCAGAGACTAGGTTTCCAGATGAGCTCAGCAGCAATGAGTTATCGGATGCACAAGAGCGTTTAATTGTGCTCACTCAACGCGGGGAGTACCTCCGAGAGTATGAGTGCCTACGGAACAAGCAGAATATTCCGTCGTCCAGTTGCATTCTTAATTTGAACCCTTTTCTGGATACAAAAGGAGTTATGAGAGCATGCGGTCGTGTGAGAGCGTCAGAATCCTTAAGTTATGATGAGAGGCACCCAGTCATCCTCCCATACTCATGCACACTCACACGACTCCTTGTCAAGTTTACGCATCGTGTCTCGCTTCATGGTGGGAATCAGTTAATGATTCGCCTTATCCGCTCCAGGTATTGGATTCCAAAACTCCGAAATCTCGTCAGGACTACTATAAGCTCTTGCCGAACCTGTGTAGTTTATCGGAAACGGCTGCAAACTCAACTCATGGGTGATTTACCCATAGAGAGATCCACATTCTCGCGACCCTTCACTCATACAGGTGTCGACTTTGCTGGGCCGTTCGATATTAAAAACTACACAGGTCGAGCCTGCCTCATCACTAAGGGATACGTTTGTGTTTTTGTGTGCTTCAGCACAAAGGCCATTCATTTGGAGGCCACATCGGATCTCACAACTGAAAAGTTCCTTGCGGCATTTGCTCGTTTTGTGGCAAGGCGAGGCTGTCCACGGCAAGTTTATTCCGACAACGGTAAAACCTTTGTTGGAGCCTCTAAAGCCCTTTCCAGTGATTTCCTGATGGCAGTTAAAACGTGTACTACCTCAACGTATAGCCACCAGAGTTTGTCGTGGCGTTTTAATCCTCCTAGCGCCCCACACATGGGGGGACTATGGGAAGCCGGAGTGAAAAGCTTTAAGACTTTGTTTTACAAGTCCACCTCCAGCTTCAAGTACACGTTTGAAGAGCTATCGACGCTCCTGTCAAAAGTCGAAGCCTGTTTGAACTCCAGACCTATCTCCCCCAATGTCAGAGGATCCAACTGACTTGTTGGCTTTGACCCCAGGCCATTTCTTAGTTGGTGGCCCACTCCTATCTATTTCCGAGCCTGAAATTAGAGAGAACGCTGCATCCATCTTAAATCGCTGGCAGCGTCTTAAGGCTCAAAATCAACAGCTATGTTTCCGTTGGAAGGAAGAGTACCTTAAGGAGTTGCACAAGCGCAACAAATGGCAACTTCCAACCAGAAACCTCCAAATCGGGGATATGGTTATCGTCAAAGAGGACAACCTTCCCCCCAATGAGTGGCGTCTCGGCCGAGTGCAAGCCACATATCCAGGTGTTGATGAGTTGGTCCGCGTGGTAGATGTTGTAACTGCCCGTGGTGTCATCAAGCGGCCCGTGGCTAAGCTGGTTCTTCTCCCAATAGAGGCCAATGTGCTCCAAAAATCCGACTAACATGTGTTGTCCTTTGTAGAGATATTTGTAACAGTAAATTAATATCTCTATATTCCACGTATTTCAGTTCCAAGATGTCTCCTCGTCCAGCCGCCAAACGTCGTTCCAAAACCCGCCGTCACCAGCCCAAAGGTGTGGGCTCATTTCGCTGCCGTGTCTGCCGGGGTGTTCATGCTCTAAGAAAGTGCCAGCGCTTCCTAAAGCTGAGCGCTGAAAAGCGTCTGCGGGCAGTACTGGTAAATGAGTACTGTCCCAACTGCCTGGCCCACCAGCACTCAAACGGGACCTGTCGGAGTGGCGATTTTTGCCGAAAATGCCAAGGGGACCACCATTCGTTGCTGCACTTGGATGAACAGCAACCTCAAGCACCGGCAGCTCAACCCAGGTCTCGGTCTTCATCGGCAGCTCAACCCAGGTCTCGGTCTTCATCGGCAGCTTTACCCAGGTCTCGGTCTCCACCGGCTAGCTCAGGCTCACGAGCTAGCACGCGTCCAGCAGTTACCCCCATCGAAGGCGACTCGCTCGCCATCGGCACTGACGCGACCGCCATCCTCTGGTCCCTCCGTCTCGCTGGCATCTCTAATGCAGCGTAAGAGCGTCAGTGTCCTTCCTACGGCGCGAGTGATCTTCGACACCGGGTTGAAAACTTCGAGACGATGGCCCTTCGATCCGGCTCTCCCATAAGCCTCATTGATGCATCCTTGGAGGGCTTTCGACTCGTCGTTACGAGTGTGGGAGAGGAAAGGCCTGTACGCGATCATCCGTTCCAAGACCTCCCCTACGCTGAAGTTGGAGGTCGTATTCCAGGTTGATCCCAAGCTACAATGCCGCACTCCCATAAGAGCCATTCCCAGCAAGGTACGCGATCAATTTGGGAACATCACGCTGGCCGACGAAGATTTTTTCCGTCCCCTCCACCGTATCCATAGTCCTTGGGTGCGACATCTACCAAGATATTATTTTGCCAGGTGTTGTTCCGAGCCAAGATGGCCTCCCCTAGCTCAGAACACCGTATTCGGCTGGGTGCTTCTGGCACTTGCAGCCAATAACTCCAATTTGCGGTCCCTCTTGCATAGATTTCGTTCTTCTAATGATCCATCACTCTTTTGAATTTTTTTGCAATAGTATTGCAAGGGGGGCGGGATGTCGCGCGCAAATATATTCACCACGATCGCAGTGCAGGGAGCTTTTCCAATGTCGCGTTCCACAGCGTCAGAGCTTTCGCTCCTCTCCAACCTAGACTTAAGCTTAGGCTACAATTAGTGTTTAGGGCAAAATAAACTGTGCAACTCTGAAGACGACGCCCCCGAATTGTTTTTCTTTGAAATCGAATTGTTTCGCGCCGGCTTCACCATCATATTTGCAATAAACCCAAGGGGGGGGGGAGGGGCCCCCCCCCACCAAGTATATACATTCTTGATCAGCCCGTGGATAGCTATTCAGGTCATTTTTTGATCTCTTGGAAATACCGTACAAATTATGATTTGTTTTCATACTTTGCACAAAGGTACACAGAGAATATAGTAGGATTTGGATGCACTGCAAATTGGAAATATAAACACAGTCGTTCTCTCTTGTAAAATCGCACTTCAACGTATTTGAAAATCTCGACTGATGGTCAGAATCCTCCAAAAAGTTTCCACAATTATATTAGATTTCAAATTTCGTGCTTTTTATTCCACTACGCTTTAGATTGAACTCATCTTCTCAGTCGTAATATTTATAATGAATCTGCTAGTAAGTTGCATGGACTCAACCACATTGAACACAATTATGTTTTAGCGAGCAAAAAAGTTAAATTCAAAAACAAATAATACATAACATAATATTTAATACTGACGGCTATAGCCATTGCCTTACACATATTATTTAACTTAACTATTTATTAAAAAAAACTTTGTAAGCTTTATGCATAATAAAACCTACCTACCTACCCTACCCTACCATAATATAATATTTATGGGCATATAATCTAATCATAAGTTCCTTTATGTTCCTTTAACTACGTAAAAAATCCGAAATATGAAGTCAATCTAGTTTTATTTTAAATGTAAAACCATTCATTTTGTGTTGAGTTTTGATTTGTTCTATTAAAAACGGAAAAAATGATTTAGGGCTGATTTCTGTTCTCCCAGATAGCTGCTATGTATCAGATAGTCATCGATTTTACACTGCTATTTGTTAGTTTAAGTGACAAATAGCTCTATGTAGAAGATGTGAAATCGGCCCTTAGATATATTTCAGAATTTAGTTTTTTCAGTGTTAAGTACTTATATCGGTACGTACCGGTATGTACCGGTATACCGAAATGAAAATTCGGGTACCGTATCGAAACCGAAAACTGAATCTAATTGAAAACCGAAATAGAACCTTAAACCGAAACATTTATTTCGGGACGTACCGGTACAGGAACCGGAACCGAAATTCGTTTGGGGATTATGCCCTGGTTATAAGAAAATCACTTTTTGTTATATTTTTGCGTACGTTGCCTGTTAATAAAAATAAGTTGCCTACTTTTCGGCTTTCCCCTAAGGCTAGCAAATTTTGTCCTTGTGGAATGCTTATTTTAAACGCGGGTGTAAAAGCACTTAACGACAATGCCCAGAGCTTGAATCCATACCCTAATCTGTTGTGTACCGATATGCGAGAACCGATATTTTTGTAATCTATAAAACCAAAAAGAACCTAATTATTGAGCGCGTTCACCTGCACAAATTGATAACAAGAAATCGATTATTTTTGGTATATTGTCATGATTACGAATTTTCGTGATTGTGTTAGATGTCAATACTTCGTATAAAAAGTTTGTTAGATTTGCTAAATTGCGATTTTTCAAAATTATAGAACAGGCGAATGCAAAGATTATTTCAGGTTGTCCGATGCATCATTTAAAGTAGGTACTCTTAGCTTATTGCCCATTAAATTCTAAAGTATTTTTGGATAAAAAAGCAACATGTAATATCAATTTTTTGGCCAATCAATATATCGATAGCTTTTAAGCCTAAAAAATTCTATCAAATACGTTCGCCAGCAGTCAAATCCTTTTTTTATTTATGATTTTTATTAGACTAGCATATAACCCGTCGCGCTTCGCTGCGCCTTCAACCATATAGATTCAATCGTAAGAGTCAAATATTTACCGAATTTATAGTATTTTAAAAATTTGTGTCCTCCGTAGAGCCCAGATCAAGTCTTAAATAAATAGGCTTAAAATCAGCATTTTACTACATTGCTGTCTCCCCGTTTCGACTTTGTTGCTGCCTCCAATTCTCACCACCACCCCACCCACTTCCCGCCCAGATCCCACCCGCTTTCCATACACTTCTCACCCTCTTACTACCCACATCCCAACCACTTTGCACCCACCTCCATCAAATCAGACTGTAATCCCACTCGAATCCCACCTACATTCCACCCACTTACCCATCCCAGCCATTTCCCGCCCAAACTCCACCCGTATACCACCCACCTCCCGCCCACTTAACACCCACTTCCCAGCCAAATCCCACTCAAATCCCAGCCAAATCCAACACCCACTTCCAGCGCGGATAGACTCGATTTTTTTGGAACCTAACAGTCAATCTATAACATTATCGAAAGAACTATTTCTTAACTTTCAAAAAACTTTCCTAAAGAATTTTTTCGACTGTTTTTATCAAAGATACATCTGAAAGTACAGCTTTTTAGCTTTGAAATACATTATTCCAAACATTTCCACAATTTTTTCAATACAGATATGCAGATATTAGTAATTCTATACGAGCTTAAAAAAGTCGTAGGTATTGTTGCTGCCACAAAGTATGTAATGTGTGTTGTTGAAAATTTTCATTGAAATCAATTCTAAAAATTGGTAAAAAAAAAAATGTGTGTGTAAGGGGCTATCTTCGCAACGCGCAAATTGCGTGCGATTTTGTTTAATGATAGCCAGATATAGTTGTACTTTGAACTATATGTTAAAAAAATTGTTTGGAAAGTGACACTTATATCTTCGGTTACTAGATCAGCTTTCAGTAAAAGTGGGATTGCTCAAACAGTTGAAACCGATAGCTCAATGCCAAGTGGATTCAATTCGAATGAAAATTAAGCCTTGATCTAGTACCCATAGATTTCCTTTACACCTTCGATTAATATTTGTAAGAGTAAAATGACCTCTTCAAACGTTTATATAAAAACTGAAGCAGAATTGAGAACAGACCTGAATGTGGCATGGTTCTTACAAAAAAAAGCTCAGTTTTTTTTTACTCTACGAGCAAAGGGTATAAAAATCGCGAAATTTGGGCCAAAAATGTGTGTTTTAAAGTCTATTTCTTTTCATTTTGTGTCATTCTGTAGAAGGGAACATTTCTTGATAGATTTTGCATTATACCTTTTTGTGTAAAAATTGGTTTATGAAAAAAGAGTGTGTGTCATGAGACGCACGATACGAGCGAAGCTCTTTACGATGAATCCGATTTAAGTAATGGCAAAAGACACATTTTTGGATTCTGTATAATTACTGATAAATCACTGTTAAGTCCTTGTAAAGTCACTGTTAGATCTCCACCAGATCCCCACCTGGTTCCCATCAGATTCCCACCAGATCTTCCCCACATCCCTACCCAATCCCCAGTATATCCCCAGTATATCCCCACCAGATCTCCACCAGATCCCCAGTAGATCCCCACCACATCACCACCAGAACCCCACCAGATCAGCACCAAATCCCCGCCAGATCGTCACCAAATCTTCACCTGATCCCTACCAGATCTCTACCAAATACCCGTCACCTCCCCCCACTTCCACCCCACACTATCCCACTCCACACACAACCCACCTGCTCCTACGCGGTAATGGTAAAAGCAGCTGATCTTGCAAATACAAAATACAAAATCAAAAACATAACCCAAAAGAATCTGTCGCAAAGACAAAAGTTTTCAACATTTACCCCCAGTCTGACGTCCGTAAAAGAGCTTCGCTCTAAAAATTGTAATTTGTGTAAGTATATATGTTGCTATTGAAAGCGTGTGCGTTTTAAATCAACCTGTGTGCCGCCGCAAAGCTGGTCACACTTAAAGATTTCTTACTCAAGTCGATTACTTACTTGCCGCCCCACGGTATTGCGGTCATGCCAGTGTATTTGTGGTCTTTGTGGTTTAGCTGTGCCATTGTGGTTATTTGATCGTAATGTGATCATTCATTCTTAAAAAAATGACCACATAAAAAAACAGATAAATACTTTTGTCACCACCCAGGCCCAAGCCTCTAGAACTCACAAAGATGAGCAACGACCATACAAGTGAATGGCAATGGGAAATTTGAATATGGACCTTCGATTTTACATATGTGTGCTGTGCGGCTGATAAAAATTAGGCCGCATCTGCAGTCTATTTTCATTCATTATAATTTGTTCTGGCTTCAATCACAAAGTGAAATTAGACTCTTCGGCTTAAATTCAGTCTGCAATATGAATTTAGAGCGCGATCTCAGAACGAAGTTAGACCGCTCGGCACTACGATGCGCGGCAATGCGACACTTTTAAGTTTTAACAATGATAGTTTCCGTAACAATAAAATATTTAAATTTTTAGGCAATCTTTGAATTTTGTCAGAAGGATCAAAAAAGTCGATCACTGCTTTAATATTTGTCACTTTAATTCTGAGCTAAAGATTCAATGTCATCTTTATCAGAAAATGAGCATGGTAAAAAATCATTGAAGGTTTTATTCAATAGATTCTTTTGACGATTCAGCAAAATTTTCCCGGTGTTCATACAGACGGACGGACAGACGTACTGATCAAGAACATATATACTTTTTATGGTCGGAAATGATTACTTCTGCCTTTGTTATTTTTATCAAGCTATGAGCAAATTAGTAAACAACGCTCCCCCCACCCACTCCCACCCTTAAAGAGAGAGAGAGAGAGAGAAAGAGAGAGAATTAGAGATGAGCGCAGCACCAGCATTGCAGTCAGCTTCTACTCCAGGTACAGAGTATGTTATAGTCGGGCTTGACCGACTTTCTCACTTGTTTTATATATAAAACAAAACTGTCCGTTCTAAAATAGCATATTTTTTGCAGAAGTTATTAATAAATCGCCGCTAAGTCAGCCGTTTCTCCCACTGTGCGCAAGTTTGAAAGTGGCGCCTGCTTTTTGAATCCAACCATTCAGCTGTTTTTGTCAACGTGGCATTGTGAATGTCAAAAAGATGTAAATTTTTAAACGAATACGGCAAACATTTATGAAATGAAAATGATAAGGTGCCATTACTCGACTTTTTATTCCAAAATCCCGTCATTCGATCCAAGTGATGTCACAAAGATTCGATATAATTTTCCATCACCATCCTTACCAATTCTGATCAAACGGATTCGAAAAAGAAGATCTCTAAAAAACCACTCAAAACTAATGCTAATATACGAAATTTACCGAATGTTGTTATTCAATTTACTTTCGTCATGCCATATTCTTTAAGTGTTGGTTATTAAATGATATAGAATACGAAAATCTATTTTCAACTTATTCCTCCATCCAAGGTCACCTTGAATGGGGCAAATCTCACACGGCTGTACTTAATCTATATATCCAACAACAAGATCAAGTGCATTCTATATTTAGAACTAGAAATGGACTTCACACCATGCCAGTGGAAGCCATCGTCCAGTTTCCCCCCTGTATCTTTGCCTCGCTTGACCCGCACCCAATCAGTCCCTGTGTGGCGCCCAAATTACGTACAAAACTTAAGATAAACAATAATAAAAATTGTAATTATTAATAAGGCACATCGCATTTGGTATGGCCTAAAGCCATTTGAGCAATTATACGTTCCATAAAGCTGCCAAAACTGCACCAGCAGCAGCAACAACAACTACAAAGAGTTGGACCGAAACTCTTTGCGTATTTTACGACATGGAAAAAAACAAATGTTTTTCACTCGGCTGACTTACTTTTATTATGAGTTTTTCTCTCGTAATAAAGAAAAAATGCGAGCAATGCGCTGGAATTGGAACGCAGCAGCAAAGACGAAAAGGGAAAACGAAAAGAGGAACACAAAATCGAATGCAGACTGCCTGAAGGCGGGCAGGCACAGGCACAGGTGGGTGGATGTGGATGGGGGGATGTGGATATTCTGGCTTGAATAATTAATGCAAGCAAAATATTGATTGCTTGTACTTGAAAAGAGTTCCAGACGTCGTCAGTCGGGGCGGCCTGTGACAAACGACTGACACGCGGCCTGAGCAGGCGACAAATGCAAAAGTCGAGTTGGCCCCCCACCTCCCTCTCCCTGACACTGGGCCACTTGACTGCCCAACGGGGTGGCCAGGCCACTTGCCTGCCCATTGGTCAGAGGGTGGTCCTCTCTCTCTATGCTTTGTTTTCCTTTTGTGGTGAGGGCGAGGACAAGGCATAAATTGTAGCAGGGGAAACTTAGTTGGCATGTGCATGGGTTGTTGGGCTTTAATAACTGCCATATAGATAGATGGCATAGATAACAAGGTTAAATGACCAACTTTGGCTGAGGTTACAAAAGGAGCTACACAATGTTGCAAATGAAGTAAATAGAATAGAAAACAGAACTTAATATTGGTATAACATTGTAATTGATTAAACCAACACTGAGACATAAAATTCGATTTCGATAATCCTTTACATACCTAATCTTATAAATCTGAGAAAAGCAAGATTTAAAGTCATTGAAATGCACTTAAAAATCTGAAAAACAAGATTCAAATGTTGAAAAATCGTTTGATATATCAGGATTAAATTTGCATAAAAAACAAATAGTTTGCTATGCAACTCGCAAAGAACACCCCCATTTTTGATGTCTTTTTTATACCCTTTAGACCATTAGAAAATCGGTCGGGCCTATTGCCATAGGAACCACATTACTTGCTTTTATGAATTTTGCAACCGGGGCACTCGACTGCAACAGTCTCACTTGTTCATTTTAAAAAATGAGATTGATTCATCTTAAAATCGTGTATTAAGATAATAATCCAAGAATTTGTAAAGAGCTTCGCTCTCAAATTATTTGTTCTAGTTTTTTTCTTAGTGTAAGGCTGCAAATTAGTCAAAACCAATCAATTAAACTAAGAACTCAAAAATCAAGCTCAATTAAATTGATTTGACCACGACCTTCGGATTGAAATTTCAAGTACGATTCGTACTTGATTCTATTTACAACAAATACAAAAGTACTAAAATACTACTACTCGAAAACTAACTGATCCCCGTTTAAGAATACGCCTGGACAGATATCACTAAAATTGTGTAAATATACTTATAAAGAATTTTCGCATTTTATCAAGAACTTTCAGTTTCAAAACATTAATATGCCGGAAAACTCTTGATTTTTTAAGAACTTTCTGAGCTGAAATCAAGCTTAGACTTATTTATGTTAGCTTAGAGCGGTTTGTACTTAAAATTAGAGCTCGTTGTTACATCGAAAACGAAATAATCCTAGATTAAAACTTTTTTCTCGAATCAAGAATCAATTTCGAATTTAAGAACGATTCGTCCTTAAAGTAAGAATTTTCAACAGCGAATCGTTTTTACCAAATTCTAGACCGAAACAGGAAAAATCAAGACCGAATCGTTCTGTTTTTTATTTCCTGTGCTAGAGACCTGCACGAGTAAATCAAAACGTAACATATTAGGCATCGCCGAGTATGAGTAAAACTTATCCGAATATCTAGCTGTCAAATTGGCATCGTAGGCATCGTCCCATCGTAATCGCTATAATCAAAAATAATTATTTTATTTCTGAATTTGTTAAATTCTGAACAAAAATGAATATTTTGTATTAAACTAAAGCGGGCGAATATTGTCTAATCGGGACTTCTGATACTAGCGATGTGTGGCGATATTATAAGAAGTTAATTGATACCAGATCATAGGAGTCGACAACGTCAAGAACTAAAAAACCGGTTGTTGCCTGCAGATTATGTGTATGTGGGTTCGTTGCGTCTGAAGCACACAAAACCATTTGTCGCCAACATCACAATCTCCGCTAAGGACCACTCATACACATTTCATGTTGCGTTTCAATTTGCAAGAGGTATATGATAGAAAGAGAGGAGAGAGAGAACATACAAAGCTGCTGTTGCTACCAGGTCAACAGCCCAGAATGGAGGAAAATGTGACTGTCTCTATCTGACACTTAGTGGTGCATATAATCGGCAAGCATTCGGTGTAAACTGCCAAGTGCGCTTGCCCCATTCGAACCAAACATAGTAAGCTTGTAATTATTACTCGGTACCGTGTCACAAAGTAATACAAATAAAAAAATAGTAATTTTACTCAGACAACGATTATTTTTACTCGTAATCGTACACGATTCTGAAACCAATCGAGCACGTCTCATGCAGGGGGTCATGAAGTTGTGCAAGTGTATGTTACAGGGCTAAGGAAACACTTCTGGCCTTATATAGTATATATATTCTTTCGTACAACAAATTTAGAGCCCTCCAAAGTTGTTCACAATCTAATCGTAATCTAAGAGACTTTAATTAGACATTGTTTTTGCAAAATAATTGCTCATGAAACGATTTTAAAGAGTAAGAGGGGGTATTGGTTCTTTTGCTCATAACTTGAGAACCGCTCATCCAATCTTTATCATTTCTTCGGCAAATCGATAAATAATGCTAATTACTAACTATCTCAAGAAGTTACAAACCCTCTAAAACTGTGACAGATATGACGTTTTTTCGAAATTGTAAGATCTGCCTGCAAGTATAAATAGCATTTGTCTTATACACGTCAAACCTCTATCTCTTAGCATCTCTGAGATCTGTTTCTTCATACCGACATGGCTAAACACTTTATAGGGTCGGAAATGATTCCTTCTCCCTGTAACATACTTTTGCACAAACTTAATATACTCTGTGTACGTTTGGTACAGAGTGAGAGTATAAAAAGGCACTTTATTTATGAAGCTAAGAAATAAAAATAATAAAGAATTTAAAATAAAGAAGATAAAGGATCAAAATGAAAAAGTCTACAAATTCGTTTTGTTTCATTTAGCATAATATCGATCTACGTGCATTAAAACCAATGATATTAGATATTCAGGCCTGTTTCGGTTTTTGATTTCGATCAAATCATGCGGAACTGGAATTGTTAAAAGTTCTCGCTTCCAAAATCCGACCCTCAAAATCTCTATTACCTCCATTCGATCCTCTATATGGCAGAAAGATTCGACTAAATTCTTTAATTGTTTCTTAGAAATCACTGCTCATACCAATTCCAATTAATCGAATTCGGAAACGGGAACAGCCCTGATTGGGTTTCATTTTTTATTTGTGGCATAATTTAAACTAAGTAAAGTGTTTTTTGTCCGTTTCTTTTTCTTAAACAATGTGATCTTATGTGCTTATAAAAATTAAAAAATATTTTTAAGTCTATGTGATATAGAGATTTTTTAAAATAACACACAAGGACAACGTTTTTTTTTTTATAAAGAATACTACTTTAAAATAACACCTTTTTCGATGAATTAGTAAAAATAAAAAAATTGTTATACTACTACTTGAACTCTCCCCAACTGAACTTCATTCATGTAATAATCAAAAAGGAAATTTGTATGCATTTTCCCGCCCGCCTTATAGTGACCCCGATTACGGAATGGCTTGCCTTAATTAAGATCTAAAAACAGAAATAAGCCATTTTTAAAGTGTTATAGCAAAGGCATTTGAATGGATTTTCATTATCCGACTTACGACTTTCTCATTAATTTCACTGCCGGGGCAGACAGCGAGCAGTGAGCGAGTGAGGGACAGCTAAATGAAATAATTTAGCGCACATTTAATTATCAGGAAATTACAAGCACACACACACACACGCAGATACATAAAAGTATACAGCGGGAGATGCAATTTCCAGTATGAGGTAATCGTAAAATGCAGTCGCCCCCCACACCCCCCACTCAGCCAAAAGCAACATCTGCCCAGCACCCATACACAACCACACCGCTCTCACACACGCGCACAAAAAGCAAAAACGAACGCTTCTGACTGGCGGGCATTGGATAAAGTTGTTGTTGCTGCGGCTGTAGCCATCGCCATCGCTGCTGCTGCTGCTCTGCCGTCGTCTCCTTATCTCTGTGTCATTATCTCTCTCCCCCCAACGAACGACACGATGAGTGTCTGTCATTCGTTTGTCATCGCTGGATTGGAAGCCCCCAAAAGCAACAGTCAAAGTTTGGCTCTCAGTTGCGCTCTCTTTTGCTCTCGCGCGGTCATGCGTCTGCGCTTTGTGTGTTTCGGGGTGGAGCTTTGTTGGTGGAGAAAGAGAGAATTGTGTGTTTTGTTTTGAATTCATTGGGCTTGTTGCACTTTTTGCTGCCTTTTGGCATTTGATTAATGAAGTGTGTTAAGAGGCCACATCAGACATAAGACCCAAGGACAATGCCTGGAGAGGTCCTTGGCTGGAGGTTAACCGCAAAGTGTTTGCATATTGGTTCCTGGCCAGACAAGGCGTAGGCGTGGCATGTTCAACTTCTACGTCGCAGTCGCAGCAGTTGTCGCTGCTTCTGCTGGTTTTCTGCTGCTGTTATCATATCTCTCTGCTGCTCATTTTGCGCTCTCTATCTCTCCAAATATGGCCATCTCGCTTGCACGCTTATCTGCTGCTGGCTGAGTTGTTGCTCTTTCGCTTTGACCAACGCGGCGTATACGTAATGTGCGCCAAAATGTCGCCACTGTCGTTGGTCCATTGATGTGCGCTGATAGGGATAGTTGGCAGCAACAGCGACTGCGGCAGAGGCAGCGACAGCAGCAACAAAAATGGCGATTCTGGTGTACATAACGCCTGAAGAGAGGGAGAAGCTCTCCCATCAGCTCATTATATCATTCAGCGAGATACGTATCTCTTTTTTTCCAGTTTCTGCAACTTTCTTGTAGTTGACAAAATAAACAAACCAAGGAGCTCCGTCCCTTCCTTCTTGTTTGTTATTTATGGCCCCTGGCTGCCGCAGCAGCCACAGCGCTGCGTTTTATGTCTTCATTAACTGAAAAAGTTATGAGCCATGGAGAGAGACCAGCAGCAGCAGCAGCAGCCACAAGAGGGAGATGCTTGACCACAACCACAGCTTCCATCCATCTGTGGGGTAATTGGAATTTGGCTTCGAGTGGACAATGCGCGCACACTCACCAGCGACACTTTCAGACGCGACGTTCAAAATATGGTTGAAAGTCCATTGGAAATTAACAGCAAAACGAAAATATTTTCTGATCTGCGTCATGGTAATCAGTTTTAGTCATGTGCATAGTCTAACTTTACACCTCACGGTGCACAGGTTCACAGTGCACAGTGGGTTAAGACCAGTTTATATAGAATGGAAATATGGCGGTTAAATAATATATTTTCTAAAAACGATTAGTAGCAGGGCTGCAAACCTCCTAAAAATCTGCAGGGGTTCACTCCGGGCTTTGAACACTTGAAATTCTTTGGGTTCGGGTTCACGGAGCGGGTTCAGAAGGTCGCTGAACCCAGGTTCAGGTTCGACCATTGTTTTCCCTGACTCAAAAAAAATGGTCTGTTTATTGGAACATTTCAACAGATTTGAAAGTTTGGAGTCTTGATATTTGGAATATAATATTAACTCAGAATGTGTTAAGTATTAACTAAGAAAGTAACTAGAAAAGTTCGACCTAATTACACAGGCTTACAAGCTTTTGCAACAGAGAAGATATTAAAATTTCCATATGTATTTTTGGTCGATTAACTCAAATTGAAAAACTTGGAAAAAATCGATATCAAATAAAAAACCCCATTCCATATTAAAACCCCAATATTTGTATCTTATGAACAAAATCGAAACTTCATGTTTGGGTTTTCTGTAACGTCGTTCGATTCAGCTAACATGAAAACAAAATTCGTTACAAAAGGTGGTCACATGATCCACAAATGTAAAGAAACTTCTCGTAGCACACGATTATGCAAATAGGACTTATTTTGTAACCCTCTCGAGCTGGGTGAAAAAGGAAATATGGTTTCAATTTAGCGACCAATAAAAGCTATAAAGAGTTTTCTATCATTCCTGTTGAAAAAGTTTGTTATATTTTGTATTCCAGTGCAATATGGGGAATTTTCCCAAAAATCAGGCATTAATTAATAACTCAAAAACTAAGCAAGATATTGCGGTCTAGATTTTTGCCTTATGTTATGTATACCGTTGGGCTATATGTGCAAAAAAGTGGGCGTGGTAGCACTTCAACCCGTCTTAAATAAAAAATTTTTTAAAAACTGTTTTTCTTGTACAAGAAAAAATTGGTTTTTCTTGCTATATTACAGAAGCATGAATGTACCATTATTGACGCATAATAAGAAACATAGTTTTCGGCCGCAATCTTTATGGAATTTCGGGATTCCTGAAAAAGATGCGGCTCTTTTATTGCGATTTCTGTTCGGTTCCTACTGTCATTTCTAACTGCACAATACTGCTCTCGTCGACGGAACACTGCAAAGGCCTTTTAAGGCCTTGAATAAACTATCTTAAGAACTGCTGCATGGTCAGCTGCTCGATTTTTACTGTTTACGAGCAGCTGTGCTTGCTTCTTCTACTACGTTATCTCCAGCAGCTTGAGACCTACGACCTCTAATACGCTTTAGCGTAAATGACCATAGAGAACGCCACTCTGGGTTTATGTGCTTCCCAATGGCTTAGAATGGAATTTCTGCGTTCAAATTGTTGCATTATTCTGTTCAATTACCGCGATTCGTCTCCAGAATTGCACAAAATATGCTTCCTTTTTTCTTTTAAATATCTTTCATATGCGACTGAAAGACTTTGGCCTTACCCCTCTCTAAAGCAATCAAAAATAACATCTTCCCGACTCGTCACATTTTTTCATTTGGCATGCAAGTAGGCATTGGAAAAATTGATGTTGTGTCCTAAAAAGTGAAATTTAGCAAAGAAATGCGCATAAATGCGGTTGAGCAAAAGTGAATCAAAAGCGGAATTGATAGCTCTAAAAGGTGGTAAAAGTCCCAGCTCTAACAAATCTAAACAAAATTTGGTAGGGCTTTGCAAAGTTGAATTTTCATTCCCAATTTTTTTTTGTGAAATGAATCACGAATACCCTCAAATACAGGGACGCAACGATTAATTTCTACAGATCAAAGGCACTAAAACATAGCACATACCACAACGATTAGATTCATTCAAAAATATTCGACAAAACTTTCGGTTTTAATTAATATTTGACAATTGCAAAATGCAGCAGAAAAACACACACTTAACATTGAACTGTCATTCGTTAGCATAACATGACTTTATCAGCTGCTCACTTAACAGAGCTCTGTTAAATCAAAATTCATGGTATGTAACATTGAATACTGATGTATTTGTGGTTTAATGAGACAAAAAAATTTAAGTTTTGAGCACTTTTGGAAAAGGGGTTTATGCCTAATATTTGGCAAAATTCCCCATAGTGCAGTGTTATCAGACAAATCAGGCATATTCTTATTTATAGAAAAGTTTTTTCTGAAATTTTTTTTTATTTTATATTTTTCTAAGTTTTTTCTAAATACCAGCAAATTTGAAAAAAGGCCAATTCTTTAAATTGATGTCTTTTTTTCTTAGTGTGCCTTTAGATCTATTGAAAAATGGCAAAGTTAGCATCTAGAAAATTGTTTTATAACTTTTGAACCCATTTTTAACTATTTTTTGCTCCGGTTCAGGTTTATGTTCGGGCGGATAAAAATTCGCGTTCGGTTCGGACTTCCAAAAAATCCCGGAGCCTCCGACTCCGAACCGGCCCTGATAAGTACAGACTATGAGTCTATGAGAATATGTCGTAAGTCTGTAAACAGGGTGGAGAGCGATTTAAACTATTTAAAAGTGGATCAGAGCTGTACACTGCACTGCATTTAAATAGGTTCATCATCTCTCCCTATTAAAAGTGACAATATCTCTGCAGATAAATATATTATTGATCAGATATAGCTATGTCCGCATCATCAAGTTTATTTTCAATTTTTGCCTCGACCTATTCCCCACAGCCATTTGGAAAAAACGTCATATCTTCCACGGAAGATGTTATTAAGAAATAGTAATTAGCAAAATGAATGGGTTTGCCGAAGAAATGATAAAGATCGGATGAACGGTTCTGAAGTTATGAGCAAAAAAGTGAACCAAGCCCCCCCGCTACCCCACCCTCCTACCATAAAAAAATGGTGCATACTTTTCAGATGGTCACCCTAAGAAACGCAGGAACACTGTTAAAAAAGTTTTTTATGAGTAACGGGTATATCGAAGTCGGTTAGAGCCGACTTTAACTTACGCTCTCGTTTTCTTTAATGTTTGCACTCAAGTCATGAGAATTACAAGCAATCATAAAAATGGTTCGTCCTTCGGCTGGGGACTGGCAATATCAGTGCGTCCTTTCATAACACAGTGCAACACATAAATTGGTTACGCCTTCGGACCCCGATATTTTTTAAGAGCATACCGAAACTAAAAAAATCCCCAAAGGACTTGGCCCTATCACATCGTAAAGGTCCTTTTTTGATACCCAACATACTTTCACCCCAAACTGTCCATATATCATAAACCGTTTGGAATTTTGTTTTTATATCTTAGGCAAAGTTAAAGATATAAACTAGAGGAAAAAAAGTCATGAAGAGACTGACCCAAAAAATTGCAATTTTTTCATGATTTTCGCCTGAAACGGCTAAACTACGGGGAATTTGAAGAACCTTTCTTCTGCGAAACTATCCCAAACAACAATATAAACAAATCTCTAGTACTCGCCAGCTTTATACGAACACCCCTACATACCGATTTGTTACTATAAAAATTATCTTTTCTAGATAACACTTTGTATAGTGAATTCATTATGTATTCGTTATATATCATTTGTAGTATCAAAACGGTGTGAAGGGGTGTACTTTGCTAAGTTTTATCATGAAGATTTGAGTTTGGGGTAAAAATATGTTGGGTATCAAAAAAGGACCTTTACGATTTGATAGGGCCAAGTCCTTTGGGGATTTTTTTAGTTTCGGTATGCTCTTATAAAATATCGGGGTCCGAAGGCGTAACCAGAAAAGGACCTTAAAAATGTTTCACAGTGTAATTTAACCATTCTGGGATACGTTACGTGTGAAATGGCCCACTTTATATTCAGGCCTGTTTCCGTTTTCGAATTCGATCAAATCATGAGGAATCGAAATTGTTAAATTTTCTCGCTGCTAAAACCCCACTGTGTTTTTCGACTTTCACAATTACCTTCAATCAATCCTCAGGATGGCAAAAATATTCTACCAAATTCTTTAATCTTTTCTTAGAAAGTACACTCAAAAAAAAATAGAGGCAAGCTAACTTCGGCTCGACCGAAGTTTATATACCCTTGGAGCTTGATATATGCCTGACAGTTTGTATGGCAGCTATACTATATAGTGGTCCGATTTCGACAAATCTTGTTGAAATTATGTAAAATCGTTATAAACTTATAAATACGAGCGTTGGGAGCGATAGCACTAAAAACAAAAAAGGTTTTTTTCACTAAAACTAGTTTTTCAACCCATCTTTCCTATGGCAGCTATATGCTATAGTCATCCGATCCAGCCGGTTCCGACAAATGTGCAGCATATTTGTACCAAAAGACTTCGTGCAAAGTTTGGTTAAGATAGCTTTAAAACTGACGGAGGAGATAGCATAGAAACAGACGGACGGACGGACGGACAGACGGACGGACGGACGGACAGACGGACATGGCTATATCAACTCAGCTCGTCATGCTGATCAATAATATATATACTTTATGTGGTCGGAGATGCTTCCTTCTGTGCGTTACAAACATCCGGACAATTTCAATATACCCTCTCCAAGGGTATAAAAAATTTTCTCACTAAGACTTTTTTTCAGACCTAAAACGTATGGATTACTCAGAGTTCTCTATATGACACAGAATCTTCTACCAGTAAATTTACGGCTCTTAATAACTCTATGGAGTTGAAGTCTTTGGAAACAGTGATGCCATTTCGAGACAAAAGCTCAATGTTGTTTTTAATAACATTGCTAGATATGTACACAATCTAAAGCCACACAATGTACACAATCTAAAGTCCACATCTCAACCGCCGCATGCCAAAATTTTGGACTGCCCTTAAATAGATGGATAGACATGAAAGCCCTCATATTATTACACAAGATTATAAATACGATGACTCCACAGTACCTGTACGATCAATTAATATTTACCTCTTTAAGAAGGACTAAAAACATTATTTGCCAAAGATTTTCACTATCTAGTTCAAAGAAACATTTCTTCATAAACGCTGTTCGTCTCTGGAATCAGTTACAATTATTATTATAGTAGTAGTAAATAATAGTTAAAATTATTCCGAAACCCCGGTTCGAACCAGAACCTTGGTTCAGCGACCTAATTGAACCAGATCCATGAACCCGAGCTCAAATATTTTAGGGGGTTCTAACCACTTCCAATTTTTTGGAGATTTGCAGCCCTGTTTTTCAGGCTCTTTAACATATCTGTCGGGCACTTGCCCCTTCCAATCTCAAACGTTTTTGTTTTAAGTAATAGTAGAAGTTAGTTTATTAAATCGTTTCTTGGCATGGTTCATAGAAACCGTCAGCCGTTTTTTTCTTTCTTTAGAAAATAGCTTTTACACATACAGTCACCTTCACCAGCTATTGGCGCCAGCTGTGAAGTAACTAGCCATGAAAAAGCAAATTCTCAAACTTTGCCGTTCGGATCCGGCGTTAAACTGTAGGTCCCTTTCTCTTGTGTAAAAAATTTAAAGCACACACGCCAAGAGATTAAGAGAAGCTAGGCTTGGCCCCGTTGGAGGAGCTGTATAGCTAGTTTTAAATTTTTTTCACATTTATTTTATAATTAATGTATTTTTAACCTAACTAATAGTGACTGATAGACCATCATGACGAAGTAGCTAATCCATTTGCGATATGCGATCTCGCCGATACCGTAAGGCGAGTGAAAGGTAGTTTGCTAGCACCCTCCAAATTCTCCCGTTCATTCATTCTAGTGTTTCCGCCTCAGACAGTACTGAGCTCTGTAGATGTAAAGCCGGTATCTCGCGCAGTATCGGACAGCTTGCGATGAAATGCTCGTATCCGTATATTACAAAGGCCACATATTGTGTTCGTAGAACGTGTAGATTATTTGACTAAGCGATAGCGATAGATTTTAACTGATAACACAAGTTCACAAAAAAATGCCAACTTTTGCTAGAGAGAAGTTAGCATTCATTCCTTCTGTTTTTATGTGTTTTATAGTTTTTGGGCCATAGCTCTTAAGTGCCCGATGATATTATAAATCTGAAAATTTGTTAAATAAGAAGAGACAAAGACTACCAACTATTTTTTTCTGAGATTTTTAATGAAAGCCGATAATTTTCCAGAATTATTTAAGGTTACTTTCTGAAATTTTTTTTTCATTTTTGTTTTATTGGCTTAAACGTTCTATTAGGATCTTATAAACATCCCATAAAACTTTCAAGCAGATCCAAAAACTCTGTTTTACAGAAATAAACAAAACCAATTATTTTTCCCGACCCTTTTATATGAAATTTTTTTTTCATTGACCCTCGTATTTTTTTCAAAGTTTTTTCATTTTTTTGGTCGAAAACTTCATAAATATTTATAAAATGTGCACAATTTTGAAAAAAAAAATTTTGAATAAAATTTTATTTGGAAATTTTTGGAGATTTTATTTTTTACCATGACCCAAATTTCTTGAGAACTGTTCAACCGATTTAAATAGTTTTTCGGTGAAAGCTAACACCCAAATGCATCAAGTCCATTTTTGAAATCTATCAAAAATAATTTTTATATCATCGAAAACAATTGTGATTATCTCGGAACCGCTTTTTCCAAAATGGTTGCAAAAATTAAAATAGTAACTGTTGACCGATTTTTTAATTACTCGTAATACCCACCATTCAGGTGTGAGCTTGGATAATTTTAATCGCATAGGTGGAGTGGGTCGTCTAAGCGATGTTTCTGATTCATTTCATACACTGAGAAAAAAAATCAATCTAAAATCAAGATTATAATCTTGAATCAAAGAGAAACGGTGTCAAAATTCGACTAAGACCAGATAATCTTAATCCAGTATTATATGCTCAATTTTCTCAATTTTAATCTTAATCCATCAATCTTGGATAAAGATTGTTTATACTCGACTTTAAGATGAAACAATCTCATTTTTAAATATGAAATGAAAAAAACAAAAAAATTATATTAAGCTATTAATATTTTAATGTTTTTTTTTTTTTTTTTTTTGTGTGTTTGATTTAGTTATTAAAAATTTTTTCTATCTGAAAAACTTATATAAATGTTAATTATTAATCTACCTGTACTGGGACTTGAGCTGAGTACCTCGGGGTGATTGACCACACTGCATCGGCACTCAGCCCTCTCGGCTGTTCAGCCTCATTGTTGGAGCGTCACTAGTCGTAGTTTAAGAACTCAGCACGACAATACCAGCTGTGTTCTTATACTGCAAATGGTTGCGCGAAAAAAATTCCTTCAATAGCAGAATCGGTAAAGAGGAAGCCAAAAGCTTTATTGGAACGAGAAGGTTGTGGTTCGAGTCCCAGGAGAGCCGAGTTGTTTTTTTAATTTTTTTTTTTATATTTTTTTACAAAATAAATTGATTTATATATATCATAAAGTTTTTTAACTAAAGCTTTACTGAAAACTGTAGGACGGTTGATAAATTGCGAGATGATAAATCTTGTTTTTAAGATTTTTAATCTCATTTCAAGGTTTTTTTATCTTGTTATTACAAAATTGAAAGATTCTCGAAAAAAAATGTTCAATCTAGATTTTAGATTGAATTTTTTTTCTCAGTGTAGGAATGTGTATGGGTGGAGGGAGAAGCATCAACGCGCAGCAGTCTTTGCCTCACTTCACTTCTAATCAAAAGAGGAATGTCCCCGTTCCCTATTTCAACCCAAATGTGAGGAACCCGCCCACACCTGGTCCAAGTGCAATCAAATTTTTTTCCAGGTGAGTTTAAAATGTTCTTGAAATCGAAACAATGTTAACTCAAATCATGTTCTCAAAAATGGAACAATATCAACTCAATTTGAGTTTTTGCGTTCTCAATAAATTGTTCTTGTATTACAAATGAGAAAACCCGTTCATGCATACTTTTTGTAACGATTGAGCTCGTTTTGAGTCCAATGTTCTCGGTTTTTTCCCCTCTGTGTACGGTTAAGGTTATAAAATAGATTTTTTTTTGGTTACGGTTACGGTTGTAATCTCTGATTTTTAAACTTGTATCCAGAATGATCGATGTCTAATGTACGGTAAGTATGAAAATTCTCGATCCAAGAGCAAGTTTTTTGATCCAAGGACTAGTTTTTGATCCTCATTATCTTATGTTGAAAAAGATGCCACTTCCCGGTCATGAAACTAAATTCAGCTCCACTGTAACTTGCTAACTTTTTGTTGATAACTCATTTCACGTGTCTAGATAGTATTACTACACCAACAACATGGAGAGGGAGTTTTGCTCAGTTACTGCCTCTGTTGACTTCATATGGACAACGGACGTTGGGACATCGCTTGTTGTTCGCTTTTTTCCTTGCCTTTTACTGGCCCTCGTAAAAGTCAGTCGCCACTGTTGCCTTTGTTATTGTTGTTGCTGTTGAAGTCATCAAAAAAAAAAAAACTGTCGTCGTTGTCGTCGTTGCTGTCCATTTTCTATGGTTGATTCCACACAGGTCTCACTAGTTAACTTCGCTCCACTGATGCGCTTTTTTCAATTTGTCACGTACAGTAGATTTTCGATTTTCAGTTTTCGCCTGCTCATTACGAGGCCCTCATGGAAGACACAGACAGGGGAGCGAGTTGTGGCGCGAAGAGTAGAGGACTTGGTCTACTTAATTACTATTTATGATATTCATAGAAAATATTCATTTGTCCTGCTAATCTAGAAAAATCACTGAGGGTTCCCCCGCCCACCTTTGCATGTGCTTGGTCTATCTAATTATGCAACACTCAGTTCTCTGACTTCTAACGGCAAATTTCTAGGCCAAGATGTATATGTATGTATATGATGTAATGACCAACTAAATTATGACGTTGGAAACGTGAGCGAGGTACATTTATCATGGCTGGGCCACCAAATAGTAAAAGCAATAATAACTTTATGTCTTTGGCTTTGGCCACAACACAAACTCGAGTGGCTTCTATGATAGAAAATTGTGTCACGACAGGAAACGAGATAAGAGCGTAATTTTCTTTCAACGTTACACGGGACGCGAAAGCTTTAGTTTCCAGGTCCGTGGCCAGGACTTTTGGTCCGGATGTGAGCTATCGTGGTTACCGTTAGTCATTTTCAGTGATTGTTCAACGTTGCACGTTGTCGTCGTAGTCGTCGAGCGGTTGACTTTTAATGATTGTCACGCTCCCTTCTACCCACCTTCACCACTGACCACCGACCACAACAGACAGGTGGAAAAGGCCTTCGTCCGCAGGCCTATGGGCCGAAACTAATTTGCATTTATATTCATAATCTTAGGCATTGCGTCATGAAATATTGCATGTCCCAAACTTGTGACACTTTAATTGCCCATTTGGAAGTTACCCCTAGAGTTAAGACTGGCCCACCTACAATGGCCCACAGATCAGTGTACTCTGAAGATGGTAGAGGCACCTGTTCCGTAATCACAGCAAATCAGGATGTACAATTTTTTGCAAGACATGGAAAAGGTCGAAATAAAAAAAATGTCCACCAAGATAAAATTTATTAAGAAAAGAGTACAGAAATTAAGTCGTTTTGATTAATAATAAAATTGTAATAATTTACATTTCATTAAACCTATCGAGCAAAAAGGAAAAAAGACTCTTCTTAAGTATGGATGTTTTCTCGCCTGAACATCAAATGAAAAATTATTTTTATACCCTGAATTCATTGGAAATGGGTAAAAGGGGATAATGAAGTTGTGCAAATATATGTAGCATGGAAAATTATTTAAGACCTTTATGTATACAAATTGTACGAGCTTCAAGGATAAACAACTTTTTTTACATAATTTTATTCTTTTTTAACACCAAGAAGTACTTTCTGTATTCGCGATCATTTCATTTATCCAACTTTCCAGCTACTAAACTTTTTTTTTTTCATCCAACTCTACCTGCCCAGCTTCCATCGCCCTTCTGCTCTATATATGCATTCTCATAAATCGTTGTCTATATGGTTATATTATGGGCTTGTCTGTTCCGCTGACTACGTGACTTTTGCGCATTTTTGCTCAGTGCGCTTTTGCCCATGACTTCAGATCGATTTTCAGACAATACCCATGCGGGTGCATAAAAACAGATACATACATCACAATGGTGAGGGGGTCGGGGAAAAGGGAGGGAGGTCTGTCCTCTCAGACAAAACAAAGTTAAGATGTTAAGTTGTTGTTTTGTTTTGTTTGCTGATAAATGTCTAAAAATACAAACAAGAGCCAAGAACCACAAACCGAGTGAAAGATACTTACTTGCACTTACGCCTCCAACAATGTGTGAGCTGAGAACTTGGGATTGCATCAGCAAAGTAGGTTGGCTTCTGCTTTTTGTCCCGACTTATCTCACTCTTTCTCTCCCTGTGCGCGTTTGACATTATCTACCACATAAATAATTGAATTCCACAAAATAAATCAAAATTTCAACATGTGTTTTCCTATGATATCTAAAGTCAGCCATTTTGGAGCCAGCACTTTGAGCTGTAATCCAAGCGTAAAGAGATGTAAAGACATGCTCGAGTGTGCTTCTCAATGTGGCAAGTCAGGCAAGCAGGCAGTGGGGCAGCCAGGCTCGCAGCAATGGGACAAAATGTGAAACCAGCGTAAACTGCCATTTTGCCATTTCAAGCAGCAGCCGCAAAAAAAAAAAACACATAAATAAACTCAAATTGTATGTGAAAGGAAAAATATTTATTGTGGTGCATAATTTTATTGTACACGTATTTTAATCGTATTCCAGGGGGCTGCTTTAAGTGCCTTTCGCCTCCAACTCTGCTTTAGTGATAGACCTCGAGTTGGTTCTCCACTTGGTGTGTTAGCTCTGCTGCTTCTGTGTCCTGCAAATTGGCTTAATTAAAAATTAATTTCTTATGCCTGGGTTAATTCTTGAAAATTTATTTATAAACAATTGGTAAAAGGCAACATTTTTTTACAGTTGGATACAGAAATTCTATTACATCGCATGGCCTCTGGGTTGGTCCTTTGATGCTTGGCTTCAGGTTTGTTTGAAGGAAAGGTAAAGAGAAATTGCTATTGGGGAAAAAGGGTTTGAGTAATAACAATATTGAAGTATTTTTAGTAATATTTGTTTTTTATTGAAATAAATTAGGTTTTAGTATAATTGAAGAAGACAAACGTGGTTGGTTGTGAACAAAACACCTTAGAAACTCGTAATATTTGCAAATTGGTAATGATCGGTCCATTATTAATTGATGATCCCAGAACTATATCGTTTCACGATTTTTTATTGAATGACCGCAGTATAATATAAAATATAAATTGTATTCAAAACGATAAATAGTTATTACTAAAAGAAAGACACACATTTGTGAGACATTGACGGACAAAGCGCAGTTAGCACAAGTGGCACAAACGACTCCAAGCCGAAAGCCAGTTATGCGTGAATTCCCAACAAAAAAAAGGACAGTTAATTTATTAGTCTATGTATAAATTCGAAGAAAGAATGTAATTTAAATATTGAACTTAAGATCGAAAATACAGTTTTTGTATCGTTATGGGATGATAAAATTTACGTTTTTGCTTCCATTTCTTTTAAATTTTAGAAGGTCTCTGAATCAGGAATAATTTTGTTCAGAAAAAATGTACGTAAATTGAAACAAACAAACGCTTATATGCTTAATTATATAATATTCGAGCTTATATGAGCGAAATTATTAGCAGGCTCCAGAACAATAGCTCATGTAGCAATGAGTTTTAATGATCAAATTTACGCTGCTCAATTGTGAGCGGTGTTAAGTGATAGTCCGCATTGTCCATAGGAATATCTTTTGCAAATTATCAAAGGCCATCTCATGCCAGCTATGCTAAGACTATTTGGGAGTTGCAAAGGCTGCAAAAGTGCAAAACAGACTGCTGCAAATTGACCAAAGTCGTTGTGTATGTGTGTGCCCCATTTAGGCCATTCTGTATTAAAATTCTCTTTCCTCAGTTAACGCACTGTGTAAATTAATCAATAGTGAGTCTTCCAGCAGACTCTATCGCTATCGCTGGATAAAACAAATATTTGAGTAGCAAAAATACACTTCACTGCAGTGTGCTGGACTGCTGGGCGGGAGGTCGTGGGTTCGATCCCGCCTCTCAACATCTAATAATACATGTTTTTTTCTTTCTTTAGAAAAATATCTTTTACACATACGGTCACCTTCACCAGCTATTGGCGCCAGCTGTGAAGTAACTAGCCATGAAAAAGCAAATTCTCAAACTTTGCCGTTCGGATCTCTCGTTAAACTGGAGGTAAGAGAAGCTTGGCTTGGCCCCGTTGGAGGAGCTCTATAGCAAATTTTACATTTTACATAACATGATTAACATCTGGAAAAAATTTTGTTCTCAAGCTTTGAAAATGATTTTGGAGCTATTCGCTCGGAAACTAAACCTTCGTCCTACAACCTTGGCCATCACACTTTCCATACGATTGGTATGCATTCATTGTTGAATTTTCTCGTAGAGCTTTGAAAATAAGTGATAAAAAACTGCAAGTCCGCAATTCCAGACAGAATTTTCGTCAATCTGATCTTAGTTCTCGGTATTTTGCCAGAAAGTATTTAATAGTCCACAATAAAAATTAATTCATCTATACTTATAAATCTGTAAGCCCGACTGACTGACATACGGACATTTTATCAACCCACAGCCGAAACTGTTTATCCTTGAGATCTAAGATTTGGCACAGACCTTTGCTGAGCTAAGCAGGCGTGCACTAAAAAAGAAAATTTCGAAAATTTGTCCGTGATGTGGGTGAAAACGCCGAAGAAAAGTTTCTTTGGGGCAAATAAATGAGGTATTGCGTTCAGGCAACATTCTGCTAAGCTGTTTTGCTAAAAGCACGAGAAAGGGTGAGAAAGGGAACGACTCGCACTCACTCAGATTTCGTATGTGTTGAAGGCATGAAGCAATAACTATGAGGTGGCCCCATCCGCAAAAGCTGTTTTTATTGTAAGCTGACAGAAGAGTGGAGATTACAGGAAGAAGGAGGGGGACGAGGAATGAGACGGGACAGGAAAAAGTGAAGAGCGTTGGAAAAGGGAGAAGACGAGGGGAAAGAACCGAGACCTGTGGAGGAAGGGGTGGGGAAGAAGGAGGGGGAGTGAATAGAATTATAATTGAAGAGTGGTTGCCATGAGGTCAATTTGTTTTGATTATGAGTTCGTAATAATTGGTTAAACGAAACTGAAACTATGAAGTTTTATCCAGAAATATTGTCTCTTCCAATTTTGGGAAAGACTTGGGAATCTATGCGTTCCCACATCTGGACAAGCAGTGCTGATGCTGCTGTGAAAACTACAATCATTATATAATTACTAGATATGGATGGAAATATCGCTAGACCCAAAATTCACATCCACATGACAAAAGGGATTAATATACAATTGCGAAATTTTCGTTATGTTCTTTAGGACGTAATGGGAAACATTTACCACACAACATTTTAAAATAATTTTACCAGCTGTGAACTCGAAACTGTCTACAAGATACAACTACACAATTTAGATATCTGTTTTCGTAATCAATGGCACCATATTTAAAGAAATAGCATGTCCTAGTCTCTGGAATTATATAAAATAAATTTTCTTGTGTCCGTATCCTTCATCTAGGAATGTCCCATGCTCACATTGTTCTGGACATTTAAGAAAGGTTATAAATCAACTCTTCTTAGCACGAAAGACCTTAAATTCTAACATTTTCTAAATGCTTTTCCTACCCATTTTGATGAATGGTATACAAATAATTATTTACATGAAATTCCCTTTTCTCATGGCCAGCCACTTGACTTGCTGGGGCTTAACTAAATCGCTACTAAGTATTGTAGTATACAGATTATATACGCACACACACACACACTGGCACACTTGTGCAGAGAACACTAAAGACACTAAGCACGACAAAAAGACATTAAACACGACAACGAAATAAAAAAACATTGAAATTCCTTATCAGCACTTCCGCTTTTCGTGACCAATGTCTTGGAGTGTGCGAGCTAGCGAGTGAGTGTGTGTGTGTGTGTGTTAGTTCGTCCTAGAGTATCAGTTTCGCACACTCGCCTGACCACAAAGTCGCTTGGCATGCAAAGGTTATAGAAATGGAAAAGCACTCCCTCCCCCTGCCTGTGACCAAAGTTAACCTGTCATTCGTTCTTGGTCGGTGGTGCTTGGTGCTGAACATGCCTGGGTCACACTGAACACTGGTTCTGGACTTCATATTTATGTCAGAGATTTAATAACCACGGAGTTGTGCAAAAGGAAATGGATATATATTTCATCAGGTCATTCATTTTCAAGCAGTCAAAATTCCATGAAAGCGAAATACTTTGGAAAAGTCGACAGAAGGAGCGACACATTCATTCATTCTACTGAGTTTCATATATTTATACCAGTGTGCAATAGTTATCCTTCATTATTCATATAAATATGCAAATGCTTTGACTCTGGGCATAATAATGAATTCCTGATGCATGGCCAAAGGCTTCGGGTCAATTTTGGGTGAGCGTGAGCTTAAGCTTTGCAGTAATTTGGAGCAGACCCGTTCCCCGGGTATGTTTAGCACTCAATCTGAGGTTACTCCCAGTTCGTCTTGGAAGCATATGGCACATTACCTCCGAAACAAATTAAATGGTTTGGGAACTCGTTAGGGGCGGTCGCTGGACTGATGTGCCTAGCATGTGGTGGGCGTGGCCGACATTGTGTGTGTGTAATCTGTGGAAACCACACAAGCACACACACTCAGTAGGATATGCAACGGAGATATACTGTTAGATGCCTTGGGAAATTTTTGAACTGGACTTGGGAAACAACATAAATCATAAATTTTTTGCACCACAGCTCCAACTCCTCCACTATGTACCACCACCACCACCTACCCTCCCTGGCCAGACCAGAACAGACCAGACCTGAGCAGACTGTGTATAATGCGCACAATCACAGCCAGGACACGAAGCCAGGAAGGCAGGAAGTTTGTCGTTCTGTTTGCGCAGCATAAAATGAATTTTCTTTTCGCCTGCTGCTGTTCATGTCCTTTGTCTGGCAGGACATTCGTAGCCATCGTTACATCGTCCTACAACTGACTCGACTTTTGACTTGGACTTGAGCTTGAGTTGGCTGAGCAAACAAGCGTATAAATTGAGTTATAATTTGTTTCAGGACTTTGCACTGCTTCCTTTTGCCGCTTCCTTTGTGCTGCCATTTTGTGTGGTCCGGAAGTTGGCTTCTCCGTTATTTAAATGATTCCCCCCATCCACCGCACACTGATAAGAAATTATGCTCCTGTTGCAAAGACTTAGACATGTGGCAATTGGTTGTTATTTTTCGGCTTTGCTTCGCTACATTTCGAGGCCAGGAAAATTGGTTACGGATCTGGAGTAATTCGTTTGGAAAGGGAACATACGGAACAGAACTGGGTAATTGATGGGGAAAGTGTGAGTCGGATTGATTATAATTCTGCATTGCTCCAGGAAATACCGCAATTATTACTTAGCTATCGATGACTGAAAAATATTTTGAATGTCTATTAGTTCTTTTTAAAGTTATGTCATTGGTGTATCACAAGAGGTAGTCCAGAACCTTTCTTAATTCGTACGGTTTTGTGTTAATGTGTCAATTTAGTTATATTTGGATTGAAAATATATTTAAGCCGAAATAAATGGTGATTCATACAGAGTTTTTTTTTCTGTTATCTAGAATTACTGGTATAATTCTGTCATCCTGTTTTTGAAAGGATTATTTGACAAATTAGTATGGCCCGGCAACTCAATGGAGATCCGCTGCTTTCTAGCCGAATGTTTTTTCAATGACGAGGCACATTTCTGACTCGATGAATACGTCAATAAAACAATTGTCGCATTTGAACCGATGAGTAACCAGAAGAAAGTGCGGACTACCGTTACATCCAAAATAATGTACTGTTTGGTGTGGCTTATGATTAGCTGGAAATATCGGTCCGTATTTCATTAAAAATCCAATTCCGCCTTTTGTTTTATTTGTAAATAACACAAGTTTACAAAAAAAGGCCATTTTTTGCAACAGAGAACTTTGCAATCGTTCCTTATGTATTTTTGGCCGCTGAACTCAGATAAATTGTACGTTTTCTTCCAGCACGTCAGGTTCACGAAATATTTGCATTAGAGAGGTATTCTTACATTTGTTGGTCGTGTAGCCACATTAAGTGTCATATTCGAACAAACTTTGTTTTAATGTAAGCTGCATTGAATGACGTTAAAGAAAAACCAAACACGAAGTTTTGATTTTGCTGATAAGGTACCAACTTTTGGATTTGAACATTAAAAATGTGGGTTTTTAAAAAAAAAAAAATCGATTTTTTTTGCAAGTTTAAGAAATTCTGTAAATTTTTCTGCTGATATTAAAAATCTTAGAAAAAAATAGTTGGTAGTCCTTTGTTTCTTCTTATTTCAATTATTGTCAGTTTTTCGATTTCATTGGATTTTAAAAGTTATTGTCCAAACTTATTTTTAATATTTTTAAAATTAAGCCTTAAAATGTATAAAAATTTTCAAAAATCGATCTTAAATAATTTTTTATATCCATTCTTTGGTTTAAAAATAACTACCTGTTATTTTCAGATACAAGAAATTTTGGCGGTAAATGTTGTCCAAAAAAAGTCGAAATTTTTTATTTTGGTTACTTCTAGTTTGGAACTGAAATTGAAAAAAGCTACTTTTTTTCTAAGATTTTTAATATTGAATTACGATTTCTTAACTTGAAATCGTTTTTTTTTTTTTTAAACATTTTTTTCAAATTTACTTAACTTTTTTTTTCTTTAACGTCTTAAGCTACTTAAAATTTTAAAAACCCTATACTTATATATCTGACCACTATATCTTACGAATACGTTAGTTCTCTGTTGATGGCCTTTTTAAACTTTGTAACAAAAAAAAATAATTGGCCTCTAAATCGCATTGTTGATTCTCAATCGTTTACTTTGTGGACTAACAGTCCATTACATATAATTTTTCACTAGCTAGCTCAACGAACTTTGTACCGCCTACAACAGTTGTGATACCTTTTAGCCAAACTTAATGCATGAATTAAAATTTTCCTTTTTAGTTCTTGAAAGAACGTTGCTTGTTTTGTGTTTTGATTTTTTGTTTCGTTTTTGGGTTCTTGCACGACGTCAACAACATTTGAGCTTTCCGCGTCGTTTTTGTTTTATCGTGGCACGTCCCAAAGACCCCCTGCTTGAGTTTGAGAAACAATTGTGCAATTTTTCGTCCTCCTTCATTGGATTGATTCCAAATTTACGCTGTTGCGCGTTGATTTTTCTTTTTTTTCCTTTGGCATCGTTGGTTGTCATTCGTTTTCTATTTATACCCGCAAAGGGTTTTAATTTTGGTTTGCAACGATAGAAATATTCATTTGACCCATAAACTTTTTCGTGTCGTTGGGTCTTTGCTCCTTTTGTCTCTACCCTTCATGAGTGGGTCTTTCGGATCTTTTTGTTAGTTCCACTTATCTCCCTCTTCTCTTGCGTTACTCCGGGCCTATCTCTCTCTTTACTTGCTTTCAAAAATATGTTTGTTGTACCTCTATGGGAAAAAATATTTTTCTTAAATGCTCTAAATTTGCAAATTTTCAAACTAAAATGTCGAAATTTCGTGACCCGCCCCCATCCACATAATCCATTTTTCTTATTTTTTAAAATAATTTCTTTTCTTAAAAAATTACCGCTTAAAATATCTAATTTATGTTTATATCAAGAATTGTTGAACCTAACCTAGTTGATTTTTTTTGTTAGTTTTCTTCAATATCCTCATCTAAAAATGTTTGACAAGTGAATACTTAATCCTCTTCTTCTTCATCACATACTGACCGGTTTTGAAATTCTGTCTCTCTACGTTTTTAGTTTTCTTTTGTTCAGCTTATTTCTTTCTTTCACAAAGACTTGACCGATCGAGACAGCTCTAATACTCGTATTTTTCCATCGACTACTTTTCTGGTGAGATCTTCTATCGCTCTTATAGTTTGTTCCGCGCTACTGACGGTTTGCTCCAAGGATACCAACTGGAACAATGAAACGGTCAATTTGATATCCATGTACCAATATTTTGTGCACAGTTGGGGACATTGGGTACCAAGAATAAAGTTCCATGTACAAATGAAAAGTAAGGTCACAGAAGGATTTGAACTTTTCGGAATCAATTATGTGCTCAGAAGAAATTGCAATTAAAAGATATAAAAACTGTGAATGATTTTGTAATTCAATCATTACTATTTCCGCTTCCATTTTGTTTGGGTGAATCTACATTAAGGCCTAGCTCACTGCAGTGGTCAGTAATTGGAAAGGTACTCAGTTTTCTTACCTAGGTAAGAGATAAAAGGTAAGGTAAAGCGTGTCCGGCTTCCCGTGTTTACTTCAAAACCGTACAGTTAAATGCTTTTCAGAAGTTGCTTACATTTCTGTAACTTTATAGAAAGTATAATCAGTAGCATTTGTATATTTCTAAGTCGGTATTTGCTTTGAACTTCAGCTTATATACACAGAGAAAAAACATCTCCGTAGAATGGATATTCGAATATGCACATTAAGATCCTTTTCAAATTTTTCAGCCCCTTTGGATGAAGAATAAAGATCAATTAAGTGAAAATATATCGATTTCGAAAATTTGATATTTTCTAAAAAAAGGATAGATAGTATCCTAAGGATCATCAAAACTATCCTTTTTTTCACAATGTAGTAGCTATTATTTTATGTGGTAGGGAAAACCGCAATAGCTTATATGCGAGCATGAGAGAATTACGATGTATATTGCTATCTAGTTGGTGACCGGTTACACCAAAGTAAATTTTGTTTTTGCAACTTCAAATAAGTCGTATATTTTTCTTGAAAAAATAAATTGAATGTAAAAATGGGAGTACGCATTTACTTTTCAATATGGCGGAGCAGCAACATTTCGGCTATAATGTAATATGCGTGAAAAAAAGTAGCTAGTACCTTACCCATTCAGAAGGTATATGAAAATTAAGACCTTATTAAGGTAATAGGTACTCGAATTTACAAATACCGAGGTACGGAAATAAAGGTAAACAAAATATTTATCTAGGTATGTACCTAGGTACCTTCAAACACTGCCAGTGGTCTGTAAAATTACTTGGCATCGGTGGTCGCATGATACTGATTAGTGCATTCCCTGACCATGAATAACTCAATTCTCCAATATTCTTATTCTAGATGCTTTAAAAAGAATGCTTAAAACCACTTGACCAACATGAATCAAAGTTTAACTAGCGGTTTTTGTATGACTCAAATATAAATTGCCATCATAAAACTAACATAAGCTGAAGCGTAATTCATAATTCAAATACTCGTTGTTCGTGTTCCGTTCTGATGGTGATTCCCAGCTGGTAGGAGTTCAAGTTCTCTAGACATCTCCACAACAGCCACTTATCAAATTTCACACTCGATTTGTTGTGGAACGTCGCACTGAAGACTTTTCTCCACTTTCTTTGATTTTATGGTGGGTAAGGCGAGAGTGTGTGTCCAATTTGAAAGGAAATCGATGAGCGCTGTGACAGCCGCATAGTTAGGGAATACTTATTAATTTATGCGCTCATAACAATTAGAGGGACAAAAAAAGTCAAGTGGCAGCTGAGATACTTGTACGTAATTATCTGCGATGTGAGCAACCCCTTTTTGCCGAGGGGACTCCCAGCACGTGACGTACTACTCCTATAATTCAATTTAAAGCTAGGCCTTTTGTGTGAGACTTGCATCTACCGCACTTAACCGCGGGCATGTTTAATTTAATTTCAACCGTATTTAACCTAAAACCGAGACCTGCAAAGGAAACAATGCGAGTGGGTTGAACCACTCACCCACCAATGCGTTGCGTTTTAAAAATTTATGCAATTATGAGCCGCAAATATTATTATGTAAACATACAAATACACGAAAGGGGCCCAGCCAACCAACACACAAATGAGCAGTCGCAGGCTAGACTAGCCCTTAAGTCATTCATGTCTAAATCCTTCAAATTTGATACATGAATTCCCAGCCCGTTTCGCATCGAGGCAACATATTGATAGACAATAATTTGTCTTAATGAAATTTTGCTTTTATTTATGAGATTGCCGGAACGTGTAGGAAATGTTGGCTTGCCCGGGGGTGGGACGGGTAGACTCGACGACGTCGCTAAGAAAACAAAAACCAAGCTGCTGCTGCTGCCGCCCTTTAGGCAATTAGTGTAACCTTTTGGGGTTGTGGCCGGGTTTTGTTGTCGGTGTTGTTATGGTTTGCTCAGGCTTCTGAGAGCTCTGCAAGTTTACAAGCTTCTCTGTCGTGTGCATAATTTATTGTTTTTCCTACGCTATTCTGCTTGCTTCTTCTACTGTCTGGCCGTGAAGCCCTATTTCAATTATCAGCTTTTCAGCTAAATCTGTTATGTAATTGCTTTTACTTTCTGTTACCTTTCCATTTGCCAACCACAAAGTGAAAAGTCCGAGCGGAAATTCTCACCAACTGTTAATGGTACCCACCCCGCTGCGTTTTGAAAAGTGCGAGAGATTTGAAATAAGAGTGTAAAAGATTTGCCAATATCAATTGAAATTAAATTGAATTTTAAATTGGCCAACGAGCTGGAGCACTGTTTGTGTGGAGGCAAAAAGGGCGTGACTATGAGCAGCCACATTTGCTGGTGACAGTCCAAAGGAGCCATTAGGTTGAGAAGTCTAGTTGATAAAGTAGTGGCTGGTGGGGGGTAGGGCAGGTGTTTAGTTGTAAAAGTTCAAGTCAAGCACAAAAATTTGGGGAGTTCCTTATAGTAACATTGAAACTATGAGGTTTTTAGTGGTTCAAAACTGATAAGATTTGGATGTAACTCGAACCTCTGCCTTATTTCAATAAATCAACTTCTGCATAAACGTGCTAAAAGGTGACATTATTTTGTACAGTCCATAAATATGCAATGGGTGTAGGTTAAAATTTACATTAAAACTCTATACATATTACTAGCCTGTTGTTCTGTTGTCGTAAGGCATTCCTTTGGGCAGAAGACATTTTTGTTATTTCTAACACATGTATTTAAAATGGTATATCTTTGCTTAATAAAATCGTAGAGTTGTTTGAAATACTTTATTCGAAAGTAAAAGAGTTCCACTTTAATGACAAAATTATAGAAAGTCAAAATGAAATAATTGATTCCGAACGAAACACGCCTAAACAGGGGCAAAATAGGCATTCTTAGCAACTTTACGCTAAATAGGTAGGTATTTCCGGCTGGCCCCATTTAGGGGGGCCACACATAGACCTCCTTAGTGAGGCCGGGTGCTTTATGGTACCATTTCCTTCAGAAATCCTGTAGGATCCTTGACGTTTTGGCAAATGCCAATAGTTGTTTGGGGGAGCTCTTGGCTGCCTCTTCCAGAGTGGTGAAGCTTGGGGAGTGCAGATGTTTTAGTCTAGTCGTGGCGATTGCTGGGCAGCTGCAGATGAGGTGTTCTAAAGTTTCTGCTACTCCAGGTTCCTTGCATTTCCTGCAGGTGTCTGCTGTCGTGACGCCTAGCTTTATCGCGTGAGCGGCTGCTAGGCAGTGACCAGTTAATATGCCTATAAGCAGTCTGCAGTCTCTTCTTTGGAGTGCGACAGTTTTTTGTCTCTCTTCTTGCACATAATTTTAGAGATTCTGCAGCCGGTCGTGTTCTTCCACTTTTCCTCTGCTTCTTTCTCCGCTATCTCTTCCATCTTGCTGTATAGCGTCTGTAGGGAGATAGGTACGTTTAGTGTTGCTTCTCGGCTTAGTGCGACCCCGGCTTTTGCAAGAGCGTCCGTCATTTCGTTTCCATCAATGCCCTGGTGGCTGGGAATCCAGTAGATTTGCACCTTGCTGGAGGTGCTGAGGGAATCTAATGCTTCTCTGCTTGCCAGAACATTTTTGGAGTTGATGGCGTGACTCTGCATTGCTTTGATTGCCGCTTAGCTGTCTACGTATATGTTGATTTGATCTTTTGGTGCGTGCAATTCTGCCAATTCGGCTGCTTTCCTTATAGCAAAGACTTCCGCCTGGAATATAGTGCAGTGGTTTGGCAGTTTGTAGGAGAGTTTCAATTCCGGTTCCTTGCAGTACACGTCGGCTCCGACTCCTGAGGCCATCTTTGAGCCGTCCGTGAAAAGGTGCATTGCTTCCTGAGCCAGCCCTGGACGCCAGTCTTCTGGTCCCAGTAATGCTGATGCGCCTGTAAAGTTGGTGTTTGGGATCATGTAGTCCTTGCTACTGTTGATCTCTCTGCCCACTGTGCTGTGTCCATAGCTTTGTAGAGCCATGGTGCCTGCCGCGCAAAGACGTTGGGCAGTCCTATGTGCAGTGAGGCGTGCTTGGATGTCCAGGGGGTTGACACCTAGGATGTGTTCCAGTGCTTTTGTTGGAGTAGACCGCAGCGCCCCCGTTATGCAGACCAGTGCCTGCTGCTGGGCCTTTTCCATCAGCTTTAGATATGTGGACTTCTCTGTGGCTTGCCACCATACCAATATACCGTGTAGTAGTATCGGTCGTATAACTGATATGAAGAGCCAGTGTCTTAGTCTTGGTGATAGGCCCCAAGTGCTGCTTAGCATCTTCTGGGATGCATATAGCGCATTGGTTACCTTTTTCACCCTTTCCTCCGCATTGAGTCTCCAGGATAGTTTACTATCGATTACTACTCCAAGGTACGTTGTTTTTTGGCGTTAGCGGTGTTCCATTTATCATGGGTGGAGTCCATTGCGGTCCCTTGCACAGTGGGTCGAATTCCCAAATAATTGGCATAAAGTCGTGCGTTGCAGATATCGAGTTGGAACTTGGTTCTTTTAATAGATATAACACCTATAATATTTAAACGAAATGTTAAGTTAATTTGACCACGCCTTCCCCGACCGCCCTTATATGGCAACACTGCGTATACGTAATCTGAAAACAAAGTTTTGAGAACTGTGAATAAAATGTTAGAGTTTAAATTAAAAATGAATTTCCAGTAATTTATAGTCAAATTTTAAGCGTACATTCCTTTAGTTGGCCAAATATCTGGTTTTTAAAAGCGGTAGAGTTGCCGTCCATACGTCCAGCAGCGTTGCATGACAAAGTTTAAGCTCATTTTCAAGTTTAAAGCACCGCAAAAGCCGCAAAAAGCCGCAGACAGGATAATTATAATTTTTTAATACACACTTTCTACTTTATTTTGACATATATTACAAAACACACAAACACGCACAAGGTTAGTTTTGCTCCACAGAAGACTTGCACTTTTCTTAAGTTTTCTCTGTTTAGGGACCACACGAAACAACACAATTTAAAGCAACATATTGAATATTATCAAGAAATGCTTCCATTTATTTATTCTACATACCCTGGCCTTTATTATCCATATTTTGGCAAAAATTTTTGTGCAACTTTACACGACGTGCAAGTCCTCAAAGTTAACAAATAGTTGTCGCCAATTTTATCGCATCAATCACTGCACTCAACACCTGACTTCGATAATCGATAACAATTTCAGGGTTGCAAAACTATCGAAAATATTACTCGATTCTTTGTACATAGACTATGTATTTTTAAGGTGTATTATTAAAAATGAGTTTTGTTTCCATGAAATTTTCGACTTTATGCCAATTATTTGGGAATTCGACCCACAGTGCCTTGTATCTCTTGGTGAAGAGAATGAGGTCCGTCTTCTCCGCATTGATACTATGTCCGGCTTCTGTGGCCCACTTTAGTATCTCTCTGAGAGTAGAGTCCATGATTGAGCTGACAGTCGATGGACATTTTCCCATGATAATTATGCTTATGTCGTCGGCATATGCGGGTATCTTGGGTGCTTTCCTGCGAAATTTTTTAAGTAGTTCGTTGTCCTCTCTTGTCATGGTATGGGGTACCACTACCATCGGCTTGTACTCTTCTGCAGCTCAGCAGGTTATATATCCAGGAGTCCAATGCCGTGTGTATTGCTAGGGCTCTTAGGCTTCGCACTAACGCTAAAGATACTAGAAATCTCGACATGATTTATTGCTTTTTGTTAAGTTCGAAGTAGATTCTAATCACGTTCAGATTGAATATTCCGTATTAAAGTCTTTAATAATTTTTAGAATAGTTAGCTTCCCTCTGTTTTTTGATCGTAAACTTGGTCAGAATGTGATTCAATAAGCCAACTTTGCTCATTCTTTTTCGAATATTTTTTAACATTAATTAATTTATAGGAGATTCTGATTTTAGCTTTTGCTTGGGCGGTGAAGCTATCGTTTTGGTCCAATTAGATATAATAAAAAGTTTGGCTGCGATCGGACTACAATAGTGGACAAAAGTATTTTGTCTTAAAAAATTTCATAAATAAACCGTTATAACTTTTAAACAAAAAATCTCAAAATTTTGAAATTTGTATCGAAAACTGGTATAAAAGTTAGCTTTCAATAAAACATAAGTAGTACGCAATCGGTTGCATAGGTTATAAAATATAAATCATAATGTGAAAATGGGGGAGGTCATAAGTATTTTGACAAGAATTCAAAATTAATTTTTCTCAGCGCAGGACCTCAAATACTAAAAGGAATGATTGCTTCTATACAAGTTTTTCACGCTAAGTCCGAATCTGGCTTTAGAAGTTCCATATCTCTCATATCTCTAATGGATTAACTGTGAAATGGTCATAAAAATGAAATGAAGATAATGGCTAATTTGCCCATTTTGTAAGGACCCTATGTCCTAGAAAAGGGTAATTTTTTAAATTGATTGATTTTAAATTTTGTTTTTTGTGAGATGAGTACATTTTTAAATTTTGTTTAAGTGGTATTTCTTTTTAAATCCTTTTAGGGGAAAATCAGAGCAACATTTTAAATTTAAATGTTAGATACTTTGAGCGTAAACTTGGTAAGAATCTTTCTCATTTTTATACCCTTGGAGAGGGTATATTAAAATTGTCCGGATGTTTGTAACGCAGAGAAGGAAGCATCTCCGACCACATAAAGTATATATATTCTTGATCAGCATGACGAGCTGAGTTGATATAGCCATGTCCGTCTGTCCGTCTGTCCGTCCGTCTGTCCGTCCGTCTGTCCGTCCGTCTGTTTCTATGCTATCTCCTCCGTCAGTTTTAAAGCTATCGTAACCAAACTTTGCACGAAGTCTTTTGGTACAAATACGCTGCACATTTGTCGGAACCGGCCGGATCGGATGACTATAGCATATAGCTGCCATAGGAACGATCGGTTGAAAAACTAGTTTTTGTGAGAAAAACTTTTTTGTTTTCAATGGTATCGCTCCCAACGCTCGTATTTATAAGTTTATAATGATTTCACATAATTTCAATAAGCCTTGTTGAAATCGGACTACTATATAGTATAGCTGCCATAAAAAAGTTATGTCTGAAAAATAGTCCGAGTGAGAAAAACTTTTTTGTTTTCAATGTTATCGCTCCCAACGCTCGTATTTATAAGTTTTCAATGATTTTACATAATTTCAACAAGATTTGTCGAAATTGGACCACTATAGCTGCCATACAAACTGTCAGGCATATATCAAGCTCCAAGGGTATATAAACTTCGGTCGAGCCGAAGTTAGCTTCCCTCTATTTTTATACCCTTGGAGAGGGTATATTAAAATTGTCCGGATGTTTGTAACGCATAGAAGGAAGCATCTCCGACCACATAAAGTATATATATTCTTGATCAGCATGACGAGCTGAGTTGATATAGCCACGTCCGTCTGTCCGTCCGTCTGTCCGTCTGTTTCTATGCTATCTCCTCCGTCAGTTTTAAAGCTATCTTAACCAAACTTTGCACGAAGTCTTTTGGTACAAATACGCTGCACATTTGTCGGAACCGGCCGGATCGGATGACTATAACATATAGCTGCCATAGGAACGATCGGTTGAAAAACTAGTTTTAGTGAGAAAAACTTTTTGTTTTCAATGCTATCGCTCCCAACGCTCGTATTATAAATCAATGATTTTACATAATTTCAACAAGCTGCCATACAAACTGTCAGGCATATATCAAGCTCCAAGGGTATATAAACTTCGGTCGAGCCGAAGTTAGCTTGCCTCTATTTTTTTTCTTTAATATAAATTAATATATACGAAGTTTCCTCTGCCACAAAAAAGTTGGAGTTCCAGATACTTCGATCTTAAGAATGCATTTTATTTTTAATGAACGCAACTGGTACCAACTTTGTGTGTAAATTAGAAAATTAGAGTTGTGAATGTTCCACATCCATAAGAGTATTTTAACCCTGAAATGTGTAGCTCCAAAATAGGTAATCATTGTTAAAATCAAAATGGCTAAGTCTAGCAACTAAATAGCTTAAATAGCACTCCGCTCATCAGTTATAAATAGTACGTGTCATTTAACTGTTCTGCATTATTTGTGTTCGTCTGTCTGTCTGTATGATCGCATCGATCTCATTTTTTCAGCCCACACATCCGACCTTATCAACATATATATTTTAAATCAATATCAACAGCCGAGTGGATATAGCCATGTCCAACTCCTCGTATGTCAGACAGCTAGATGTTTGACTTGTATAGGACAAAAGCTCCTTATACATGTAGGCAGATTGAGTTTATTTTAAATTTTCGCCACGCAAATATTGGGGATTCGTAATTTGGAAAAAGCGTTATGACTTTCACAGTTTTGTAGATAGATGGTTAGTACCTTGAAGATATATTTAGCAGTCAGCATAATTTATCGATTCGAAAAAGGATTTGTATGCATCAGATGGGCGATACCCAAATTATGAGCGAAAGAAAGTTCGCTGTCTCCTTTCTTCTGCTACTGCAGCGCAAAATACATACTGAGCGTGTTTTTTTGCAGGAACAAAGTATTTGACAGTAGGGCTTGAGGGACTTACTTATTTTTTGAATAACAAATCTAGTTTAGTTAAGCTGCTGAGAAGCTGGAAGGGTACATCATTATTTTACACTTAGTGCCCCGTGAGCGTTGCTACGCCCCTGTTAATATTATAAACACAAAACGGAGAAGTAAAGCTTACATTGCAATTGTCATCTATCAAATTTTCATGACAGTCTAAACCAGTGGTGCACAAGGTCAAATTGCCCTATCCCCTGGGATAAGAAGTAATAATTCTGCCAGCGTCGCAGCCGACACTTGCATAGAAAGAGAGAATACGTGTACTCTTTGTATGTAGCCTATATTTGACATAACGACGTTTACTTCGTGTTCCCAGTGGGACTTGACTGCATGCTAGAAGCACATCTGGCATACAACTTTTGCCACTGAGAAGCAGTTGCGAAAACCTGCAATCTTCCATTCGCTTTTGTACAGGAGCGGAACGCAGCAGGAACTGTTCTAATAGAACGGCCTTTTGCATGGGTTGTTGTTGTAGGTTCAACTTCGTAAAAACGATCGGCTCTCTCTTCCAACTTTAGTTTCCATTTGCACGCTGTCAGATGGCGTTCTCTTGGCAGTGGTATTTGCACGCATTCCAAAAAGAACGCATTTAGAACGTGTGCTACTAGAACGTATTTAACATGGCATCCTGCACCAGTGCTATTAAAATGTATGCAGCATCGTATGCCAAAGCAGTTCCAAACGAACGTACCCGTAACCCCAGTATGAAAAATTATTTAAAAAATAAAGTAAAACACAAACCTCATCTTTCTTAATGAATATTTCATAATAATTCATAATATTTTTTTTTATTACTAAATTCAGTATTGGGACTACAAATATAAATCAGGTAGGAGTCAATGCGTCGGGCCAGTCTAGCAGCCTTAGAAATATTATTATTCGTGTATTTACTTACTTTATTTACGCATTACAAAATGGTTGCCTCGATCTCTCGCCTAGACTAATAAAATAGAAAAATACGAAGAGAATATATGTATTACTAGATGATCCCGTCCCGTCGTACCGGACAAAACCAAATTTTGGCTGTTTGCAAGCAAAAAACACAAACACACATTTTTTGGCTGCTAGTTTTGTGAGTTTCAGTTAAATTATTTTGAAACGCGATCAACATTTTGTTGAAGCTATCGATGTGTTTTGTATGAGCCATAAGATTCAATGCAATTGGATGAGGCCATTCTCAATTTGATTTATTGCTTGTTAATGTGAAAAAAACACACATACATATACACGCCCTCAGCGCGCTCTCACTCTCTCTCGCGTTCTCAGCGAAACAAATTTTCGCCAACATTGCCTGAGCGCAAGAACCGTTAATTGCCCATACAAACGTTTCATTCTCTTTTTCAATAGATTGGAGAAAAATTTTCCAATTTCCATAACTGCATAACTAAACGAAGGTCTATGCCAAAAATCAGACCTGTACGATAAGCCGTTTTCGCTGTGGCTTGATAATATGTCAGTCTGTCAGTCGGGCGTACAGATTTATATATATAGATTATTTGTTGTTGGGGAAGTGGTGCACCGCGACCAATTTTGGTCTATTGTGCCCCCCTACTGAATTTACAACTCCCCTAGCAGCCCTAACTCCTGTACAAAAGTCAGGATTTTTGTGGGTTCTAAGTTACTGATATTGCTTGGGTGTAGAATGTGTTTCCCAAATCTGTTGAGTCTGCGCCTCGCTAGGGCATCGCAGTGTACTAGTATATGCTCAGAGGACTCCTCCTTCTCTTCACAGTATCTGCAAAGCTGGGTGTTTGTTATTCCCAACTTGTACATGTGGCTCCTCAGTCTGCAGTGACCCGTGTAGAGCCCTGTCAGAATTCTGAGGGCATTCTTTCCTTGTTGGATTAACTTTTGGAACCTTTTGAGGTCGTGGTTCACTATTAATGCTTTAGCTTGTGTCATTCCCCTGGTGTTTACCCAGGAGGCTGATCTAAGCGTATTCTCTTCCTTTCTTAGAAGTTCTTTTATTGTGTGTTGGCCTATGCCGCAGTAGGGTTCTGGCCCTACCATTGCGGTGGCTGCACCCTTGCGTGCCAGTTCGTCGGCCAATTCGTTTCCCGGGGATGTTGTTGTGTCCCGGTATCCATCGTAGGGTCAGGTTGTTCCTGCTGCCTAGTTGGTCTAATTTGTTCTTTGTCTCTAAGACTAGCTTAGAGGTGAACTTATTGCTACTGAGTGCTTTAAGCGCTGCTTGGCTATCGGAGAGGATAGCTATTTCTCTATTTTGGTAGTTCTTCCCCATATTACAGTCTGCACAACGGGAGATGGCACATACTTCAGCTTGAAATATGCTTGTGAATTCTCCCATTGGTTCAGATATTTTCGTTCCTGGCCCTGCTACCCCAAGTCCGGTTCCTTGGGGTGTAAGGGACCCGTCTGTGTACCACATAATTGTGTGTGGTTTCATTTTATGTGTCTCTTCAAGTGAGATCCATTCTCTCTTATTACTTTGGTGTACAGTGAAATTCCTGTCAAAGTGATACTCGGCCACCATTTCGTCTCTGGGTTGGAGGATTAAAGGGATTTCCTTTTCCAGCTTTTCAGAGTCTCTGAGGCTTACTATGTGGTTTCTACCCACTCCTTCTGTTGTTAATCTGAGCAATGTTGCTTTTTTCTTCAGGCCGATGGTATGGTGGAGTGGTGTTAGCTCCATCAAAACATCGATTGCCGCTGTCAGACAGGTACGCATGGCTCCAGTCATGCATATACATGCTAGCCTTTGCAGTTTTTGCATCTGCGTCCTTACTGTGAGGAGGTTTGCTCTATCTCCCCACACGACAGCTCCATAAGTGAGCATTGGTCTCACAACCATGAGGTATAGCCATCGGAGTATGTGTGGTGCCATGCCCCACGATTTTCCGGCAATGCTCCTGCATGTGAATAGTGCTCTTGTGCATTTACTGAGTGTATACTCTAAGTGCTTGTCAAACCTCAGCCTGTTGTCGAAGACAACGCCGAGGTATTTGACTTCTTTTTCTGGTGTAATGAGGCAGCCGGATAAGCGTATTGGCCTCATTCTACGTAACTTGTATTTCCTAGTGAATGGTACTATAATGGTTTTCGCAGGGTTTTAGGTTGAGCCCAACCTCCTTGCACCAATTAGACGTGACATTCAGACCCCTCTGGACTATGTCACATAGGGTTTCCTCGTATTTTCCTCTCGCAACGATGACAATGTCATCAGCGTATCCCTTGGCATGTTATGCCCAGGGAGGCGAGTTTTTCTAGGAGCTCGTCCACTAGTAGGCTCCACAACAATGGGAGAGAACTCCCCCCCTGAGGGCATCCTCTAGTTGTGGTGACTGTGATGGTTTCTTCACCCGCCACTGCAGAGGCTTCTCTGCATCGTAGTAGTGAGTCTACCCATCTGCCTACAGTAGGGTTTATTCCTCTTCTGATCAGGGCATTCTTGACAGCACTATGGGATGTGTTGTCGAATGCTCCCTCAATGTCTAGGAAGGCGCATAGAGCCACTTCCTTGTCTTCTATTGTTTTCTCGAGCATCTTCCCGAGTTGATACAATGCCGTGTCGGTCGAACGGCCTGCTCTGTAGGCGTGCTGTGTTGGTTGGAGGGGTGCCTCCTTTAACAGCGTACTTCGTATGCTATTGTCCACTAGCTTTTCAATCGTTTTCAGTAAAAACGATGTCAAACTAATGGGTCTGAAGGACTTGGGGTTAGTTATATCCTTCTTCCCTGCCTTGGGGATGAAGACTACCTTTGCTCTGCGCCAGGCACTTGGGATATACCCAGTTGCCAGACTGCTGGTGATGATCTTCCTGAGGATGGGTAGAAGTATGTCCTTTCCTTCCTGCAGGAATGCTGGATAAATGTTATCCGGTCCGGGGGATTTGAAGGGCTGGAATGTTCCAATTGCCCACTCAAGTCTGCCTGCGGACACAACTTTCTTGGCTTCTGCCCAGTCGGAGCTGCGAGGCTGGTAGCAGTGCTCTTGGTCGACACATTCTTCCGCGGGGATGTTTCCCGGGAAGTGGGTGTCCAACAAGAGACGTACTCTCTCCTCGCTGCTCACTGTATAGGCATCATTAGCCTTTTTGAGCGAGATGTTGCCATCCGGGCTTTTCTTGGCCAGGACTCTATGCAATCTTGCTCCTTCTTTCGTGTCTTCTATAGACTCGCAGAATTTCCTGTAATTCTTTCTTTTGGCTTTCCTAATCTCACTATTGTATAGTGTCAGGGCTTGCTTGTACTTGTGCCAGTCCTCATTCTTTTTGGCTTCATTAAAAAGAGTTCGGGTCTTCTTTCTGAGTTTCTCCAAGGTAGGATTCCACCAAGGGGCATCATTTTCTTTTGTCGATTTGCTAAGAGGGCAATTCTCTTCGTAAGCATCGATTATACTTTTGTTTAGTTCGTCGACTAAGATTTCTAGTTCTAGGGGATGCTTCGGTGACCGAATCCTAGATATATTATTTCCTAGCTTGGAATGGAAGCCTCCCCAATTTGTCTTACGGGGATTCCTGCTAGGGATATTCTGCTGTATGCTAGTTTCCAATCTAAATTGGATAACTCTATGGTCCGACATAGATTCCTCTAATGAGACCTGCCAATCCTTTATAAAAGGTTTAATTGACTTGCTGGAGAAGGTGAGGTCAAGGACTTCCTCCCTTACTCGAGTTACAAATGTCGGGACAGATCCTACATTACATATTTCCAGGTCGAGCCTGGATAGAAATTCTAGTAAACACTCACCTCGATCGTTTACATCGGAGCTTCCCCATGCGACGTGGTGGGCGTTTGCGTCACATCCAACAACGAGCGGCAGGCTTTTGCTCCTGCAGTATTCTGCCAGGGCCGACACCTCTTGGGGGGGACACATTCTATCTCCAGCGAAGTAGGCAGAGGCTATGACCGTGGTCTTTCCCTGCTTTACTTCGGTGGTCGCTATCACGACGCAGTCCCTGGAGAGAAATTCTGAAAGGATAGTATATTTAATATTCTTCCTTATCATTATACAGGCTCTGGGGAAGGCATGCCTTTGGTCCCAAATTACCGTGGATTCTCTCGTATACAGGCCCCTTTATTCCCTCATTGCACCAGGGTTCCTGTATTAGAGCTAGTCCTTGGTGTTGTCGGGTGAACGTTCTAGCTAGGACGGCCGAGGCCGCCTTCGCATGGTGAACGTTCACCTGGACTAGCTTGGTGCTTTGATGACTGAGGGGGGAGTCATCATTGCGCCGAATTATCTGCGCTATCTGGCGGAGAGCCAGGGCTGCTCTCGACGCCTCCGAACACCAATGTGGTGTCGGCTTCTTCGTCCTCATGGACTGCGAGCTCTGAGGCGAGCTCTTGTGAGGACATGGGTGCGTCTGCATCCTCCACCACCTCCATGTCCTCTACGGGGGGATTCCCCGTCGAGCTCCTCGTCCTCAGCGACGTCCTCCTTATCTGTGAGGGGTTCCTCACACGGAGACTCGCTACTTTCCGCTTCGGCGGGGTGTTCTGCCTCCGTCTCTTGCTGATGGGTCTGTCCAGCCAGCTTCGCGGTCTTCTTGAGACCATGTACGGGGATCTTCCGTACCTGAAGTTTAGCTGGCGACCCATCGAGACGATGGCCTGCATCGAAACTTCGTCGATGCCAATGACCATAAGGGCTCCGACCCCTTGGTCCTTTCGTAACATGACCCGCCACATGTCAGTCACGATGTTGTTTTGGTTCCTCAGCATTGTGAGGACCCATTCATCCGCTTTCGCGGCACTCCTTGGGAGGAAGACGGTAATGTAATGGGGCGAGGGGATATTCTCTCCCATTTTACCGAGAAGGGGTACTCCCTTCCATTCTGACAACCTTGACACGTTGCTCATCAGCCACTCCGCGGTCGTCTCATCGTTGCAGTCGATGATTAGATGACCCGGCCGGAAATGAATTCCTGCGAAGCTGATGGGCGTATCCCAACATGCCAGGAAGACTTCCTCCAGTATCGCGTCCTCAAGTGCAGATAGCTCCTCATGGTTGAGGTTGACCTGAGGGTATTCCTCAGGCACTACTGCTACCCTCACCTTTTCGCAACGTCTGCATACGTTGCTTGGGGTGGAATGGGCACTGAGGGGGAGTTACTGCCCTTTCTTCACTGTCAGTTGCAGCAGCCTCTGCTGCAGCCCTGGACGTGCCGGGCCCGCCGTTCGCGTCTTCCTCATAGGCTACTGCCTGTGAGGGGGTGCTAGCCATGGCGTCTTTCGACGTCACTGCTGTGCACTGACGCTTCGGCGTAGCTGTAGGCGGTGTTATGTCCGCGCTGCTTCTCTTTGGGGCAGGGTGTGTGGTTGCCCCTCTGATGCCCCAGTTCGAGGCTCCTTTGCCATCCGGAGGGCTTCCTCCGGGTGTGTGGCCATGCTTGAGGTATCTCAGGTACCACTTGATTCTGGAGCCACAGAGGCCTCGACGATTTGGGTCATCTAGGCCTCCTGGCTGTCCTCTTGCAGGGAAGGAGTCCTGCTTGGAACGTTTGTCCCCATTGGGAGGTGGCCTTTGTCCTCCAGAGGAGGCGGGGCGTGTTCCCTTTGGGGGGGGGGGATGGTCCCTCTTTTGTTCCTGTACTCTTTCCTACCGCAGGAGCTCGGTAGGGACCCCGTGGTGGGGTTCTACGCACTGGTGCGCGTTTCTCATCTCTTACGAGGCTTGGACGCTCCTGGTCCATCTGCCTCACCTCAAACTGCCTTGCGACAACGGTTGCAGGGAGATCCTGCTGAAATTTAACTTTAGTATTACTTTTCTTTATGCTTGAAGTTCCTTGTTTTTGGGCTTCTATATGGTCGACCACCGGCCGAGGCCCACCAGTGGCAAGGCTACTTAGAACAGGCGGTCGCCACTTGCCTGAGCCCACCGTTCAAGACTGGACTATTTGTTACCCGGGCCTCCAGCCAGGCTGACTCTCGGCACGGTCCGTCAGTGACACCTTAGTCCGGCCCGGTGTGAGATGTGGGGTGCGGAGAGGGGGTAGGTATGTGTGTGGGAGTTGGGTGTGTGTGGGGCTACTTATAGAAGGCGGCAACACAACCTTCGATACTTAACTACTTATTTGTGGGTAACCACTTATTCGCAGCTAACCTCCATAAGCAGGCCTTTCGCTATCCGCAACCTGCGACCCGTCCGATGGCCCAACAGCTAGGCCCCCCTAAAACCATCTCACAAGTTCTTTGGGACGGAGAGAATATATGTAAATATTAATACATATTATATTTATATATCAGCAGATATTTAATTAATTACTTACCATTACCAAATATAAATGGAGAGCCACATTTATTTTTCAATTCATTGCGCTGCAATCGTCAACTTCTAACTGAATGAAAACCATGTGTTTTTCATGTTCCCCTTTGTTCTCTTAATTTTTAGCTTTTGCTTTTTGCTGATTCTCTGTTCGAGTCTTATTTCGCTTTTTGGGTTCTAAAAGCACAGGTGCTACATGCGTGCTATTAGAAGGGACGTTTGCATGTTATGCAGATTTTATGCCTTCCAATATACTGCCAAAGGAACATGCTTGCAATGATCGAACGATCGTTAATCGTTCGGATCCCACTTCCGATTTTGGGTTCTAATAGCACAGGTGCTGCATGCGTGCTATTAGAAGGGACGTTTGCATGTTATGCAGATTTCTTCCCTTCTAACCCACTGCAAAAAGGAACGTGCATCCGTTTTAATACAGATTGCATGCCGTTTTTCATACTGCAAAAATTGGTAGTGCATTCTTCCTTGTAAAATGAACAGTGCCAGATGGCATTCTTTTTGGAACCACGTTCCGTAAAGTCCGACTGGGTTGCTCTGCTACGCACACCAGCGCAAGTCATGATAATGTGCGTTTGTGCACTACTGGTCTAAACTCAAATTAAAAATAAGCAAATTTCGCGATTATGTGGACCGTTTTGAACTTCATCATATATATATTTAACCGTGCTCGTAATAATCTAAGCTTATACGAAAATTGAGTAACTTTTTCCATTTATTAGAATTTTTACCATTCGCTTACCATGCACTTGTTTACCCGTATCCATGATATTCAAAACTCATTATACTATTTGGAAAATTACTTGAATGTTTTTTGACCATTTAATGTACACCTCCTGTTTACCCGTATGTTTGAACAGTTAATGATTTTTTGAACGTTTCTATTTACTCGTATTATTATTCGTATCGATGAGAATCTGAATTCATAATAAAATTTTGCAAATTTCACGATATTGTTGATTATTTAATACCCGAGCGGTTTAACTTATGTATATGTATTTTACTACTTGTTCTCAAACCTACCAAATGGAGTACAAACACCGTGACTCGAGATATTCTTTCTGAAAAAGAAAATGAGTGACATCAATTTCTTTGGATTTACATTCAAACCCAAGTCAGTTAATAAAATGCCAATTTGCATTTATCATTAGATATATCATATCAAATTACCCAAAGACATAACAACTTTGCCATCCATAATTTTATGTCATGCCCAAATCAAACAGTGGGAATATAATTTACAAAATATGCCAAACATGCGGCTAAACAAAAGGTGGCAATTACACAAAATAAAAGAATTGAAAACTGAGTGGCGGCTGCCAATAGAATCAAAAGCAACCACCTCCTGGGCACAAACATACAACTTTTCAGCCGCCATTTCTGCTTGAGCTGATCGACAGCTGTCATGAATGACAATTGGACGGCGTCGAATGCTGCTGCCGCGGGTCACGAATGCATCAAATTCAAATTCATATAAAATATGCAATAAAAATATGAAACCGTTGTTGGTATTTTTCGTATTTATAGATTTTTAAAAATATCGTCGAGGTCATCAGAATGAAAACAAGAAAATTGAAACAATGGCAATGCGATGCCCTGGATACGGGAGCAGCAAAGGCGGGGTAGTGTAGCAGTCTGAGTGTGGAGTGGTTCAGTTGGTATAGAGAGGGCACTTGAGTAAAACGCAGAAATGCGGTTGCTTTTTTGTGGGTCGTTTGCTGAAGAAAAGAGAGTAGTGGGGTATATGGATTCTGAGAGTTAGGATAAAAAACAAAGTTTTGGAAAATTTTCGAAATAAACTTTCAAAAATAGTCTCAGTTGGAGAAGAAGTATTGAAATACTGTGACAAATGGTTAAGAATAATTTGTTTGGAAGACATTTAAGTGGATCATTCAACAATTTAGCTGCTTCCTTTACTACATTGACAAAGCCCACAATTTTTGACATTCTCCGTTTTTAATGATCCAATAAGTTACTCACCAAAGTTCGAAGTAGTCCTAAATCCTTAATGGCGGTTTCCAGCCACTACTTACTTCATCTTTTAGCTATCAACCAATCCTTTGATGTTGTTATTGGCCTAGGTCACGAAGAGAAAAAGAAACAAAAGTGACAAAGTTGTTTGCTTACTTCGCACTATTTAGGGGCGACCCATTTCTGCGTACTTGGGCACCTCTCCTGAATAGTACATCTGAAAGTCTCCGTGACCTAACCTTATCCATCGACTGCCTGCTGAGAAACGTTTTTATATGTTTTCATACACAAATACAAAAAGCTTTAAATGCAATTATGGTTTATATGCAGCAGCTCACCATAAAACGCCAATGATATGCTTTCGAGTGTCTTTTGTTGTGGCTTAAATACATAAACCGAAGGGTTACTCCTTCTGCCCAGTGGTTGCAGCAGCAGCCGCCTCCTCTCAACAGGCAGCGCGCCAAAAGCTTCCAACTTTCCATTTGCCGTTCGGGTGGTTCAATGGGTGGGCAAGGCGTATGTACATATGTGTGGTGTGTGCGAGTGTGTGTTTACTTGGGCATATGCATCGCTCCACAATCGCATCATTTTGAGCAATTAAGTGTGTATTATCCGTGAGGTAACACCGCCACTGTCAAAGGGCCTTGAAAACTCGAACTCGAACTGCCATCAGCCCGGTGCGTTCCTGTACGAGTAGTAGGTCCTGCCACCGGAAGTACATTGAATACGTGTGTATGAATGTGTGTGTGTGAGTGTGTTTGTGCGCCCGCCCGTGCTTTTATGTGCAAATTGTGCATTTATGTCGACAATAGCGACAGCAACGCGAACGCGATGTGAGGTTTACTAGAGTCCTGAGTACGTTAACAAAGCAATGGATGGATATGTGATGCATAAAGTCGCAGTCCTTGTTGAGGTTCACTCATTGTGATAGCCTGAGTCGTCATCGTGCCTACTTTTACTTTTGTTTGGTTTGAGTTCAGGGCAGGCAAGAGGCGTTTCGCTGTCAAGTCTAGTTCACAAGGAATGCTAGCTGGTAAACTCCGTAATGAGTGGGTTCTTAGGGATTGCATATGGCGCAAATTTCAGATGGTGCGTTTGTAAAACTTAAATCTTCAAGAGAAAACTAAACCATAGCTGATTTATTGCAGATGCCACGAAATTAACAGAATACTGCCCAATTATTTTATGTAATCACTAACTCAATCTAGCTTACTTATTAACAAATAGGAATACATTTTTTTTGCATCGCTGATCCCAGGTTAGCTTAGATTAACTTGAATAGTAGGTCCTTAGCTGATTCGGTGTATTTGAAATAATTTACCATGATTGTATTTAGAAAACCAGACAGTAGATTATATTCGGTTCTAAGCGACTTCGATATACCCGTTACTCACGACAAGAAATGTTTATTAGCGTTTCTGTGTTCCTGAGGGTGCACATCCAAAAGGTATGCAACATTTTTTAACTCGGCTTTTTATTGTCCGATCCGGATTATAGTTATTGCGATAGTAAATTTAAGTTTCAAATTTAAACTCGATATCTTAAAAAAGTGGTTGCTGACGCTGATCAAGAATATATACTTTATATAACTTGGTGGAACTATGTGAAAGCATAAGAAAATAAAAAATTCGAGGTTTGGATACGATTGCATTGAAGACAAAAAAGGTTTTCTCACTGAAACATCTTTTTCGACCGATCGTTCTTATGGCAGCTCTATGCTATAGTCATCCAAACCGGCCGGTTCCGCCAAATGTGCAACGTATTTTTACCAAAAGATTCCGGACAGACGTACGGACATGGCGATATCAACTTAGCTCGTCATGCTGATCATGAATATATATATGATGCTTCCTTCTATGCGGTACAAACATCTGGACAATTTTAATATATCCTCCGAGGGTATAAAAAGAATTTTAATTTTGAAAATTAAAGTGTAATTTCAGTACTTTCGGCTGGGCTCCAGGAATATTTCGTCTTAAAGTAATTTTGACATCAGTACTGCTCGACATTGAACATGATCGGTTTTTTCTTTGAGTGTGTGTTTTTTTTTTTAAATACGAACCAAGAACTAACAGTTAATTGCAACACAAAGTTTCTTATGGTTTCTTATTTTCTTGCGAAAAATTAAATGACCTAAAGAAACAAGTGAGAAAGTCGGTCAAGCCCGACTATAACATACTCTGTACCTGTAGTAGAAGCTGAATGTAATGCTGGTGCTGCGCTCATCTCTTATGATCTCTCTCTCTCTCTCTCTCTCTAAGATTGTGGGGTGTTAGTTGTAAAAGGGTGGGGAGGGGTGGGGGGAGGGTGATTTACCTTTTTGTTCATAACTTGTGAACCGCTCATCCGATCTTTATCATTTCTTCGGCAAATCGATACATTTTGCTAATTACTAACTATCTCTAGCAGGTGCGAATCACCTATCTTCAAAACTGTAGGAGATATAACGTTTTTTCCAAATTGCGGGGGCGGGAGGGGGCGTGGCAAAAATTGATCTATGTACCTTTGGTACAGAGTATACAAAATATATATATCGATTCGTTCATACGGACACATGGACAGACATTCAAACAGACGGAAGGGTCAGAGTATAAAAAGTATTATTTCGACATCATAATATCGAAATTTTAAAAAGGAGAGTCATGTTTACAATAATCAGGTCTAATAAGGATATAAAGGTGTCACTTGACGATTTTTAAGAAAAACATTCTGATCCGAGCTCCAAAATTCTAGAAAATATATTTAAAGGACCGATTTTTCTTCTTCCAGATACTCTACGCTGCTACTTACGTTTCCCGCTATTTTGTTAAGTACATAGTTCTACTGATAAAATTTGTATTTTTCATTTTCATTTTAAATTTTTGCCATGCCCCCACCCGGCCCCGCAATTTTGAAAAAACGTCATATCTCCCACAGTATTGCATATAGATGATTCGTTCTTTCAAGAGATAGTTAGTTATGAGCAAGAAAAAGTCGAAAACCCCTCAGCTGAGCGCAGCAGCAGCGCTGCATTCAGCTTATATTCCAGGTACTGAGTATGATATAGTCGTGCTTGACCGACTTTCTCTCTTGTTAATAATATGATTTGTTATTAATTCTTCTAATAGTACATATACGGGGTGACACAGAACTCTGCAGAGATGATCGTGTTAACGCTTGTATTTAAAATTTAAGCTGCACAGAGGGAAAAAACGTGTTCAGAAAATAAGTTGCCTTCAACTTGAAATGAGAACAGAACGTTCTCAAAATTTTTGAGAAGAAATGTTCTAAATGTTCTTGGAATGAGTAAAGTTGTTCTCAAACAATTAATATTTACTTTAAACAACAACAACACCGGCTTTCAGCAGAGAGAGATACAAGAGAGACAGCGAGTTGGTTCTCTTTTTGCTCTCTCTCTCCCCTAGCCCTCTTGAGGTGCATCTGCCAAACTCTTCAACGGCTGAATTGTCAAGGGCGTCATTCCATACGTTGAGTGCTTGAGGTACCGGGCTCAAATCCCATTTAAGCCCGAACAAATTTTTCTGTGTTTTTTTGGAAACTTAAATATGAAACGAGACAGGTGAAGTTGAATCGTTGAAGCGATGTTTCTGATTCCTATGGCACAATGGGTGGATGGAGAAGCAGCAGCGCCCATATCCAGAGTAGCCTTGCCTCTCTTCACTTCCAATCAAAAGAGGGATGTCCCCGTTCCCTATTCCACCCAAATGTGAGTAATCCGCCCACACCTGGTCCCAAGTGCAATCAAATTTTTTTCCAGGTGAGTTTAAAATGTTCTTGAAAACGGAACAATATAAACTCAAATCTTGTTCTCAAAAATGGAACAATGTCAACTCAATTTGAGTTTTTGCGTTCTCAATAAATTGTTATCGAAGTGAGAACATTGCACAACATGTGAGAAAACCCGTTCATGCATACGTTTTGATAACGTTTGTGCTCGTTTTGAGTCCAATGTTCTCGGTTTTTTCACTCTGTGTGCTTGAATTTATTTGTGTATTAGTACAAAAAAGTCCAGTTACTAGATCAGATGGCGAAAGTAAATCGAATTGAAACCGGCTGTTCAAACGCATTTTTATTTAAGCAGTTGATTCCAAATCGCTTATGTTCACTATCTGATCTAGCAAGACAAGATAAAGATATATAATTTATGTTGGAAATGCAAACGATTATACCACAATCTGTAGTGTGTATGTGAATAACGTAGAGATAGAATTTGCTCCGTCCAATATCCAAAAGAATGCACTCAGGAAACCAAACTATACTATATCGACAAAAAAATCACCAAAAAATATTCGATTTGCGATATCCTTAAGAAAATATTCTAAGATGAAATGTCGTGTATCGATATTATTCAAATTAATATAATATACATATTATCCGGCATCCCTACTATGAACTAAGGTTCGATCCTGTGTGATGTAAATATAAATTATACGATGGACTAAAAGCTCTAGACCGATTCGTCAGCAGAGTTTCGAAGGTCTGCTGTCCTAGATTTTTTTCGATTTGTATTTAAAATCACTTGCAAAGGTTATATTGAATTTACTGGGTCGACTAGCATCAGTACCCCAGCTGGTGTCTTATTCAGCATTCCGATATCCCATAAGTTAATTTCCTTTACAAAAACCTTTCCCAGGCTCATCATCTTTTCCTGGCACATCCATCAATATCCCATCCCATTGACCTTGCTACTTGACTTATTCCAACGCATATTTTACTGTCTCTAACATTTGCATGAATTGCGGCTATTAGCGTGATTAGGCTAACTTATGTAATGGTACTTCCAGCCATCCCCCATGTAGATGGCAAAGTGCACTTAATACACATTAGACACGCTTATTTGACAGACTCAATGTGCCGTCGCTTTGCCATTCTGTTCTGCAATATTGATGATGTCTGGCGGAGGGCCTTTTTCCCAACTGACGCGTGTCCTGCAGTGGGAACAAGTGTATCTCTGCCGCAACGACGTCCGGTTTTCGTTCCGGCAGACTGGCTGGCCGATAGACTTTACGCTTCGCAGGGATTAGAAGTGCGAATTTTTATAATTTTTCAATTGTATTGTTTGCCACTGGGCATAGATATTGAAAGGAATTCCTGTTTTGTGCGGGGGGGTGATGCTGCTGTTGCTGCTGCGGTTATCCTGCGACACACGACTGAACAAGGGACACAAGCACGTGGCGTTGACTATTAGGGCAAAAACGATTTCCTTGACGGTGCTAATAGAAAAATTTTCCTCTTTCTCTACAAACACGAACATTTTCTATAAATGTTGTGGCGTTTTGGGCTTCCTTTCTGGCAGTAGCTGTCAAAGTATGCGACATTTGATGCCGAAGCTTCCCATCTAATTGAAGCTTTTCTCTCTCATTTTGTATACCCTGGACCAAAGGTACAGAGGGTATAATGAAATTGTGGAAATGTATGTAACAGGCAAAATAAAGCATTTTCGATTCTAGTAATCAGTATTATTTATGGACTCACTAAGTTTGGAAAAGAGTTCAAATGAATCATAGCGGATTAATAAGCTAAAGCTAACTATTCAGGACCAAAAAACAAGCTTAACACAAATGTTCGCTAATGATTCGCCCATGGACCTTAAAACGAGAATTTACCCACCAATTATGATACCTGTGCCTGCTAGGGCACATGTATAAACATTGACAGGTGCAGGGTATAGTACAGTCGAACTCGACTGACTTCCTACTTAACTTTTTTTCTGAGCCTTGTAATTACTTTGTTTCCAAGCGCCAGGCGGTCGTCTATAGCTCTTGTTGTTGGCATCTTTGTCACTTTTGGTGTGCGATGCAATTAAAACCTCCCAGCAGGTGTCCTTTGAACTTTGCTATAAAATGCGGAATGTGTCACTTGCAAGGATTCCCAAACAGGATAACGTTTTGAGATCAAATCAAAGCCAAGGCGCAAAAGCAATTATCACGTCATTATCACTGAAAACCCACAAATGTTTTCTGTTTAGCACGTGGCCATAGTTCTGCATCGCCTCGTGCGATGGTCAACTCTATCTGCGAAACTGATTTCCGTTGACAGACAACCCTTATGTGCCAGTAAGTCCCCTCCCCAAGCATACATATGTCACATGGCACGTGGAAAATTATGAATAATATCCGTAACTTCTGTCGAGACACAACATCTTTGGCAGCTTGCAATGAATAAGTGACGCGCCGCTGCTGCTGTTGCTGCCCACCTTTTTTGCCGCCTCCGAAGTAGTGGTGGGGCGTGCCGTCAGATACAACTTCCGACATCCGACAGATGTTTTTGTGCGGGAATGCCAAAAGGGACCAGGAGTTGCGCCCGCTTGCAAAACAATTGTCGGCAATTTCTCAGCGCGGATGTCTCCGCCAGCAGCAGAAGCAGCAGCAGCCGCCGCCGCCGCAGATTTTTGAATTATATTTGAATGTACTCGAACATGATAATCTACGGGCGTTGACATTTGCCAAAGGTGTTTGGCGGGTTTGCTACTGACAATGTCATTGCCACATGGCAACCAGGCAAGGTGTGACGCAGTTGCCAAACATCAGACAAACAGACAAACTCGGTAATTTAAAATTGATTTGACTCGCAATGTGCAAATTTAAAAATGTTATCAAATGTGAGGGTGCAATGTGACCAGATTTGGGCACATATTGATGAGTTTATTGTGGGATTAAGCAGTTTGATTGAATTGAAAGCGATTCTGAAAATCTGAGTTGGTTTCTGATTAATATATGATTCAGTGCAAGCTAGACCAAAATTCCCAATTGTTTTTGAAAGCAAAAAGCTTTAGAATTTTTTGACAGATTTTTTATTGGTAATTTTTTTAGCGGATTAGACTGCAATATAAAGTAATACCCAAACTTTTGCTAATAAAGACGTCAATAAACTCAACAACGAGTTTGTAAATCTATCAGAAATCCCCGAAGTCTTCCATAATAAGTACCTGGGTAGTGCACCATACAACGACTGTGATAATAGCTTTAACTTTAGATGTGTTTGTAAATGTGATGTCCTTGAATGTATTCTTAGAATTAAATCTATTGCAGTTAGACTTGATGGAATGAACCCAAAATTTATAAAAATTCTTCTCCCTAAAATCTTGCCCCACTTAACTCATATGCTCAATACAACACTTACCGTTTCTGTCTTCCCCGCGATATGGAAATCTGCCAAAATAGTTCCTATCCTAAAGCCAGACAATAACTATCGACCGAAAGCTGTATTGCCATACCTATCAAAAGTTCTGGAACACCTTATGGTATATGGAATTCGAGTCTGACACTTTGCTGTTAAATGAAAAGCTATCCGGCTATAGGAAGATTAGAAGTTGCACAACAGCTATCCTAATTGTGGTTGAAGATATTCGAAGTGAGTTGGATGATGGTAAAGTTACTCTACTCGCCCTGCTGGACTACAGCAATTCTTTTGATGCAGTAAATCACGATATACTTTGCACAAAACTGGACCAATTGTAGAACTTTTGGAACACAGTATTAAATCTTTTGAATTCTTATCTTCCGAATAGGTGGCAAGCAGTTGTTATGCCGTCTTCAAAGTCCATGTTAAACGTGGTGTGCCCCAAGGCTCTATCCTCGGCCCTTTACTTTTTACCATATATGTTAATGATCTGCCAAATATTTGGTGTAATAGTAATTGTCATATGTACGCAGACGACGTCCGGTTATATGTGAGCCGTCAACTAGATAAATTATATGAATGTATTGATGTTTGTAATAGTGATTTAATGAAGATCTCAGGCTCTGTCTGAACCCGTCCAAATCCAAATGTTTGGTTATAAATAAAAAACTCCTTAACACAAGCTATTTACGACCCCTTTTAATTGAGAATTCGCTATTACAATATGTGGAAAAAGCAAGAAAGGGTTTTCATTTCAATAGAAGTCTCAACTGGAACACGCATATAGTGAAAGCTGTAGGAAGAACATATGGCGTGTTAAGAAATTTAAATCTGTCCCAACAATATCTCACTACCAATATTCGCCTACAAATAGCAAAAGCATATCTTTTACCCACCCTTTACTATGGCATCGAAGTGTTTGCAAGCTGTGATGCCTTAAATTCTAGCAAACTGAAGGTTGCACATAACAATATTGCCCGATATGTTTCTGGACTAAAACGCAGAGACCATGTATCAAGCTACTCAACAAAATTATTCGACCGTCTCTTAACTCATTGACAAACTTCAGGGTGTAAATACAACTGCACAACATCATCTTTAAACAAGTGAAAAAGTCGGTCAAGCCCGACTATAACATACTCTGTACCTGGAGTAGAAGCTGAATGCAGTGCTGGTGCTGCGCTCATCTCTAAGTCTTTCTATTTCTCTAAGATTGTGCGGTGTTGGTTGTGAAAGGGTGGGAGGGGGTGGGGCGGGGGGTGAATGATTTATTTACTCATAACTTGGGAATCGCTCATCCGATCTTTATATCAAATCGATACATTTTGCTAATTACAAACTATCTCTAGAAGGTACGAATCATCTATCTTCAAACTGTAAGAGATATAACGATTTTTCCAAATTGCGGTGGCGGGAGGGGGCGTGGCAAAAATTTAAAATAAACTTGATCTGCCTGCAAGTATAAGAAGCATTTGTCCCATACATGTCAAACCTCAATCTCTTACCATCTCTGAGATCTGTTTGTTCATACAGACGGACGGACAGACAGACGGACATGGCTATATCGACTCGGCTGTTGATGCCGACTACTTTATATGGTCGGAAATGATTCCTTCTTCTTTTACATACTTTTGCACAAACTTAAAAACAACCACTGTATCTCTTTTAAAAACTTGAGTTCTCAACATCAAGACGAACAAATAATTTAGTTATCCCAAGGCACAAACTTCTTCTATTAGAAAGACAATTTGGTGTTCATGGTTTGGAACCAGTTAGCAAACTTCCTAAAATGCATTAGCGGCTCGACCAAAACTAAAAACATATTTAATAAATCATACTTCTTAATATCACATGTAACAAGTAGGGAAATAAGGAAATCGATAGGAAATAATAGAATAATAATAATACATAATATTAATACAAAATAATAATAATTAAATTAAAATGAGTATAAAATTTAAATTTAATGATCATTGTATCAGATAAGTCGGATTATGTTTGTCAATGTCGTATTTCTGTATATTTGTGAATAGTGCATTAATTTATAAGTTTATCTTGTAGCACTAGGAAATCGCTCAAAAAATCTAAAGTAGATTAAATAAATAACTCTATGGTTTTGCTATGTTTTTCAGAACTCGAGCTTAAAATGATAAACTATTTTAAATGATGCTTATAAAATCAGCCTAAAAGTATGTGATTTTTGAACACAAATATCCTCATATTAAAATGAAAGCTGTGTTAAAATGAGTTAGCAAAACTAGATTAAATCTATATATATGGTGGCCAGCACTCGGGAAACAATCAGCCCTGAACAAATCTGCATAAAGCACAGAGAAGTGCGGAAATTTGTATTAGCGGAGCTCTCCGAGCGACACCGTCGGAAGCGCTAAATACTACTTTTTACCTTCTACCACTAGACCTTGTAGCTAAGCAAATGGCTACCACAACAGTTTTAAGACTACGAGAATCTACCAAGCTACCATACTACAGGACCAAACAGACTACTGTATACCACAAACGACGTTAGACAAATTACACAGGCCAACAAAACGACCATCTTTGTGAGGTGCAGCTCTGTTGATTTAAAAATATGATAAGTTTATCTTTACAGATTCCAAAACTGGTCTCGGTTTCGTTTCATCAGCTCTTGTTTCCAAGATATAGCGGAAAAACGAAAATCTTGAATTTTTGGCACTCTATGATTTATGGAGACAACACTAGTCATAAATGTCTGAGTTTATGAGCTATTTACGATAAAGGACATATCATTGCAAATTAAAAAAATCATAGGGACCATATAAGTCCAGCGGAAAGTGTCTATTTCTATCTATTTGGAGAAATTTTTCGATTTATAACATTTTTATCAAAATAAATCACCCCGTTTAAGGAAGCGCGGTAATTGGATTAATACATTCGCCATCTGAGCATATAGCCAAACATATGATCTATTTTTGTGATTTTTATGGCACTTAAATAAGTTTTTTTGGCAAAGATATGGCGTGTTTAAGACGAAAATACATATTTAAATTTATGGGAGATCATATGTTTGTCTATAGGCTCAGATGGCGAAAATATTAATTCAATTACTGCGCTAGCTTTGGCGGGCTATAAAAAATGCTAAAAATGCTATAAATCGAAAAATGTCTGTCTTTAGAGGCCAATTTAGACACTTTTCGCTTTACTAATATAGCGGCTATGATTTTTTAAAAATGCATGGATATGTACTTTATCGCAATTAGTTCATAAATTCAGATAATTATGCCTAGTGTGGCCTCCATAAATCCTAGAGTGCCAAAAAGTCTTTTTGGTTTTTCCGCGATATCTTGGAAACAAGAGCTGATTGAACAAAACCAATGATACAGTTTTGTTCAGTGAAGTCTATATTAACATAATCTGTTAAAAATAGACCTGCACCAAAATCATTGTTGGGCTGTGTTATACGACATCTCTATCCCAAGCCGAAGCGATTGGGACAACCTTCCCCACAGCAGAGTTAACGATATTAACATCTGCACTAAACTCGACGAAAAAGTAGGAGGGGGCGTATTCTCTCCAAACCTAGATTTGAACTTATCGTTCAGCCTTCCTGATCCTAACTCACTTACCAATACTAAAACACTTACGGAATGTGGCTCATCTCTAAATAAGATAGCACGGCGTTTCAGTATAGACCTTATATGGATGCCTGGACATCGCAACATAGAAGGAAATGAGTCTGCGGACAAACTGGCCAGACTAGGCACAGCCATCGAGCTCCTTTCCGAGAAGAGCACGATAGGAATACCTTTAACTACTTACAAGCTTCACATAAAAGCTGAAACACTACGTCTTGCTACTGACAGGTGGTTACGGGGCCAACATTCAACCTAAAATGTACTACCACACTTTTGCGTTACAGAAGGGAACACATAGCGCTTCTGGAGAGAGCCCTAACGGGTCACTGTCTTATTGGCAGACACGCAGCGCGCCTAGGCGCCACCATGACTTTTGAGTATTAAATTCTTCTTAATACTCCAAGTATCGAATTGATATCTTCGAAAATATAAAACATGATATTTCAGGAATTTCAAATTGATACCAGTCAGGTTGACAGTTTTTGGCATTAACTTTTTACTATCTATTTAAAACTAGGTCTAATTATTTTGATATTTTAATTATCAAACTTTTAGTATCATTTTCCGATGGGCGATCGACTCGTTCGCGAGTTATAAATCCCCAGGGCTAGATGGAATATTCCCAGCCATGCTAAAAACGATCAAATGCGCAATCGTCCCATGGCTACGATCCATTTTTATAGCATGCATGAGGTGGAGCTATGTACCTGTGGCCTGGAGGACAGCACGCGTTGTATTCCTGCCCAAAGCAGGGAAATGCAGTCACGTGCAACCAAAAGACTACAGGCCCATCAGCCTCACATCATTCCTGCTCAAAACAATGGAGAAGCTTCTGGACCTTCACATAAGAGAAGGCATGAACCTGACCTTGGAGGGAAACCAGCACGCCTACACGAAAGGGAAATCGGTGGAAACAGCGCTACACTCCCTAGTAGCCACCATCGAGAAGGCACTGTACCATCAAGAATTTGCCCTGGGAGCATTCCTTGACATTTCGGGTGCATTCAACAACGTCACTACAGAAGCAATAATGCGAAGCCTAAGAGCCCTAGCAATACACACGGCATTGGACTCCTGGATATATAACCTGCTGAGCTGCAGAAGAGTACAAGCCGAGTGGGGTACCACAACCATTACAAGAGAGGCACACGGCGGAACGCCCCAGGGCGGAGTCCTGTCACCTCTTCTATGGAACCTTGTGGTCAACGAATTACTTAAAAAATTTCGCAGGAAAGCACCCAAGATAACCGCATATGCCGACGACATAAGCATAATTATTATGGGAAAATGTCCATCGACTGTCAGCTCAAGCATGGACTCTACTCTCAGAGAGATACTAAAGTGGGCCACAGAAGCCGGACTTAGCATCAATGCGGAGAAGACGGACCTCATTCTCTTCACCACGAGATACAAGGTACCGCAATGGACTCCACCCACGATAAATGGAACACCGCTAACGCCAAAAAACAACGTAAAATACCTTGGAGTAGTAATCGATAGTAAACTATCCTGGAGACTCAATGTGGAGGAAAGGGTGAAAAAGGCAACCAATGCGCTATATGCATCCCAGAAGATGCTAAGCAGCACTTGGGGCCTATCACCAAGACTAACACACTGGCTCTTCATATCAGTTATACGACCGATACTACTACACGGTATATTGGTATGGTGGCAAGCCACAGAGAAGTCCACATATCTAAAGCTGATGGAAAAGGCCCAGCGGCAGGCACTGGTCTGCATAACGGGGGCGCTACGGTTTACTCCAACAAAAGCACTGGAACACATCCTAGGTGTCAACCCCCTGGACATCCAAGCACGCCTCACTGCACACAGGACGGCCCAACGTCTTTGCGCGGCTGGCACCATGGCTCTACAAAGCTATGGACACAGCACAGTGGGCAGAGAGATCAGCTGTAGCACGGACTACATGATCCCAAAAACCAACTTTACAGGCGCATCAGCATTACTGGGACCAGAAGACTGGCGTACAGGGCTGGCTCAGGAAGCAATGCACCTTTTCACGGACGGCTCAAAGATGGCCTCAGGAGTCGGAGCCGCCGTGTACTGCAAGGAACCGGAATTGAAACTCTCCTACAAACTGCCAAACCACTGCACTATATTCCAGGCGGAAGTTTTCGCCATAAGGAAAGCAGCCGAATTGGCAGAATTACACGCACCAAACGATCAAATCAACATATACGTAGATAGTCAAGCGGCAATCAAAGCAATGCAGAGTCACGCCATCAACTCCAAAAAATGTTCTGGCAAGCAGAGAAGCATTAGATTCCCTGCACCTCCAGCAAGGTGCAAATCTACTGGATTCCCAGCCACCAGGGCATCGATGGAAACGAAATGGCGGACACTCTTGCAAAAGCCGGGGTCGCACTAAGCCGAGAAGCAACACTAAATATACCTATCTCCCCTACAGACGCTATACAGCAAGATGGAGGAGATAGCGGAGAAAGAAGCAGAGGAAAAGTGGAAGAACACGACCGGCTGTAGAATCTCTAAAATTATGTGCAATAAGAGAGACAAAAAACTCACGCACTATACGCTGCAGCTCCAAAGAAGAGACTGCAGACTGCTTATAGGCATATTAACTGGTCACTGCCTAGCAGCCGCTCACGCGATAAAGCTAGGCATCACGACAGCAGACACCTGCAGGAAATGCAAGGAACCTGGAGTAGCAGAAACTCTAGAACACCTCATCTGCAGCTGCCCAGCAATCGCCACGACAAGATTAAAACATCTGCACTCCCCAAGCTTCACCACTCTGGAAGAGGCAGCCAAGAGCTCCCCCAAACAACTATTGGCATTTGCCAAAACGTCAAGAATCCTACAGGATTTCTAAAGGAAATGGTACCATAAAGCACCCGGCCTCACTAAGGACCGTAAGGTCTATGTGTGGCCCCCCCCCCTACATGGGGCCAGCCGGTAATACCTACCTACCTAGTATCATTTTAAAACCAACTTTTATTAATTTAATTTTATTTCTATCAAGATTGTAAGATAAATTCAGTTCTTTCCAAACTGCCATTAAATTAAAACATACCATTTTAAAAGCATTATATTTCCATCATAAACTCTTTAAAAATTTATTATATTTACACTAATAAAATAAATTCACCGGATTGGTGTGCTTTCTAGAGCCCATACATATAGCGCTTTACGCCTTAAGAGACCCTTAGTAAAAAACGTGACAGCGCATTGTGCGCTATCCTGCAAAGCGCTGAAACAGGCACAGCAGCATTGTGGCTTGTTATGTGTCCTCTCTGAAGAGTTATATTTGTTATTTACATATATTTTCAAAAAACGACCACAAAAAAATCAATACTTAGCTGCTTAAACTTACTTTGTAAGTATGCTCCATATGAAATCCATTTATGTATCTTTATCACGTCGTCTGGGAAAGGTTCCTCCATAGCTTTGATTTTTAACTAACTTTCGAGTTTTGTTTTAAAACTGTGCAGTGCAAATAAGTAGAATATCTTTTAAAACGAGAATAAATTTTTTATGCAGACAATAATGAACACACATTGAGTACACATTCAGTACATACAAGTAAGCTATTAGCTGCCGGGTTTTAGACGCGCGGCGTGGCTCAGTTGTCTAAGACGTTAGTCACATCGATTTTCCGTACAAGGAAACCGAGTTCGAATCCCCCAGAGTAAGTAAATGATTTTCATTTAAGTCGTTTTGTTATTCTGAATAACAAAATTATTGAGGCGACCAGCAGCAGCTCGCAGTTATTTTACCTTATTTACAAAATGCAAAAGGGCAGATATTTTGTTATTAAATGGAAAAACTTTTGGGCGAAAATCAAAGACGGAAATTGGTGAATTTACCAATGAAAAATGTTGAATTTACCAACGTTTTTTTTTTGGTGTGGGTAACAATATCCCCATGCCCTTAGTAAAAATTCCACAAAAATGTGACTGGAAAGAAACACAAACAAATTTATTGCGCTTCTAATGAATTTGGTAGTAAGATCCCCACTAAATGAATACCTTTCCGGGATCTTCTTCAGATGTGCAGCGTTTCCCGTCTTCGTCTGAGGGCACTGGATGACATTAGATGACATTGAAATTAGGAGATAACACTAGTTTACAGTTTAGGAGATAACACTAGTTTACAGCATTTCCGATCCCGACCATTTGGCAGTCATTTCATATGTAAATCCCTTTGCTGAGTCCAAAAAAGCAGTCCAAATAACTCCATGAAAAAAATTGAGTTAAATTTATTTTATTGCTGGTCACTAAAGATTTATCTATTAAAAATAAAACGCCACATAATTTATTAAAATCCGATCAATAATTAAGACGGTTTTGGCATTTTAGTAAAAAAACGAAAGGTTTCAACTTCAAACAAATTGACTTTGTTTGACTGTTTTATGTTCGTTACAGGAGGCATAGGTAACACTTAAACTATTCTATTTAAGAGCTACTATGACCTGCAATTTTATTTTGTTCCTGGTTAGGTTATTTTGTGATTGACTTAGGTTGTAATGAATGTTCATGATATGCTTGCGGGCATCATACATTTTCGACTCTGCTAACTAGTTTTTTTTTTAAAATTGATAAATTTAGTGCAAAGTTGCAGATAAAAGCCTTAAGTCGAGCACCGGATTAAGAAGTGGTGTATGAATGAATGATAGGTCGTTCAATTAGCTTCCAAGAGAGCATTATAATGAATTTTTTATAATGGAGAACACGATACTGAAGATATACCCATTTTTCTGAAGGTACTTTTTTCCCAATCGAAAATCTAGCTTTTCCGCGACTTCTCGAAAACGGCCCCACAAAAAATATTGTGAAATGGATTTCTGGACTTAGCGGAGGGACTTACATAAGAAATTGCTACCAAATGTTCGGGATCGCAAAATTTTTATTATTTTGCAAACTAGTGTAATTGGCTAGGAAAGCCCCAAGTTTTAACCACGAGTATGTCGCCGTCTTCTGTAAGGTTTTTCTTTGCTCTTAATTTGTTATCGGTCAGAGTTTCACCAATTCTTGTTTTCTAATCTGGTCGATATTACTTTCTGTTCAGGAATCCTAACTGTAATCAGTTTGTCTGATTACTTTATGCACTATGACGAAGTCTTGAACTGCCTTTTGATAATTGAGAGATCCGAAGTCATATGCCCAATTCATACACTCCACCTGTCCATAAGCCAATGAGGTTGGGTATTCAGTTTCACTTGCATGTTTGCACTTTCTCTATGGGCAGACATCCGCTTGCCTATTTCAAGGATATTCAACATACTTTAGTCATAAGTAAGTGTAGTTAACGTTCAATAATCCCGATTGACTAATCTGAATCGTCATGCAAACTTGATTATTGAGGATATCAAACGTGTTTTCCCCAAAACCTTTTTTTAATTCCCTAGTACACTTTGTTTCTTTGTTCAGAAATCCTGTTATCAAGTGATTTTTGTTCACGAATTCCCACCTGAAGATTAAAAAAAAAGACTTTTGTGTTTTGCGCATCTTATACCAATTTTGTTTACTCAAATTTTCATCTGTATCACATAGCATACATATTACATAAGTATGTCAATAACAAGCTTACACAACTATAATCTATAACGAACCCTTTACACCAAGAAATAACAACAATCAACTAATCAACATTCACAAAATTCCCACATCAATCCACACACCCCTCACTGTTGGCTTAGGAGAAGTGCATGCCATTGAACTTGTCACGATTATCCTTGACCATATTGTTGTACTTCCATTTCTCGGCATTGTTGGCCTGACTGCTCCAAGCGCCCGAGCTATGGCTGGGCTTATGCGTTGGCATGGAGCTCGATCTGGAGTTGGTTTTGTCCTGACCCGGTTGACTATCCCTGGTGCTTGTCAGGCACTTGTCTGTACGTTCAGCATAGACCATTGTGTTGCCGTGAATTTAATTTAGTTGCCAATTATGCGCTTCCAATTGGAGGGGTGGGAGACAGCAAAGTTCACGGTACAGTCTGCAAGAGGGTGAGCACTTTCAGTTCCTTATTATTGGCCGAGTTTCCCGTTCGGGATCCTTTTTTGGAGGATAGACTTTTGCCTAATCTGAAATGAGAAGCATTGATAAGGTGTTAAGGCTTAATTGACATAAAGAAACTTTTATCCTTCGCTTACCTTAATTGTTTGAGCACTTTTTGTTTGCTAATTTTTGGCATTGACACAAAACTTTTGCAAGCTGCGCATTGGAAATGGAAAGAAAAAATTGCAAAAAGGAAACTCCTTGAACCGTAGTGCTCGCTTCGACAGTGAACTTTCTACTGAGTGTCTAACGATGCCCGCAACTGGTTTAAATACTCCAGCGATGCAACGACAAGTCGAGCGAACTGTCTCTCCGTTAAACTGCGTCACAATTCTAATTAGGCAGCGCCAGTTGCTGCAGTCCAAATGACAATGAAGAAAGCCCCCTGCTCAGACTCAGACTTCGACTCATACTCGGTCTCAGACTGGCCCACACTGGAAGTTCCCCCTGCTTCTGTCTGAGTGGTGGTCTGAGTTGTGAACCCGTTCGTTGACGACAATGCAAATTAGAGTCGCCAACTGGCCAACTGGTTTATCAGCCAAGGCATTTGCAAACAAGACTAATTTCGACCAAGGGTCGACATGTTGATATCTGTTTCATGAAACATACAAATATCTTTTTTTGGTTTTTGAAAAACTTTTACAACAGTTTGTTTTCGTAAATTAACGGAAAGCGAATTTCAAAGTAAAAGTATACTTGTCCTAAGATAAAATAATCAAATAGTCCGTAGATTCTGAGTATGCAGTCTAAAGTTATAGGTAGACGATAGAAAGATAGTCGCTATATTCGATCAACACTTTCGCGATCTCTGCAAAAACACGCAATGGCCGTGTTCAGCAGAACATTTTGCTTCCTGATCAAGCTAAAATTGGAAAAATTCTTCCTACTGAACTCGGTAGATTCGGGATCATAAAAGCCAATTTGAGTTATCATGATACAGGAGCATGTTACAAAGAAAAAGTATGCTTCTTTAAAGTGATGAAGATCCCTCCAACAGCAGAAACTATTCGATACAACATTTTTTGCGATACCAGATCAGGGTTCAATTATTCTGTTGAACACGCCCGATAATTCCCTTTGGTCGTGGAAGAAGCCATGATTCTCTGTATTACATTCCAAACCTCAATTATTTATTTTTGTATACCTGTTGCAAAATCGAAAAAATCCTGATATACCCTTTTTATCAAATTGAGGCATACAAACAGCCCCCGCAAAAGCAAAAGGCCCCGTTAGCGTAGCCTCAACAAACATGCTCCCGCTCACGTAGTGTATATGTCAGTCTGTTTATTATATTGATCGTCATCATTTATAAATTTTTAACCGGCCGGCTATTCTACAACTCTGAAGAACGAGTTCACCTTCCTAATGTATTTCTCTCTTTTTCCCCTACAGGGGACTTTCCCTAACTGACCTGGCCATTTACTTATCTAACATTGTTGCCTATGCAATGGCCATCTCCCTATGGATCAATTAATATATAAGTACAAATAATGAATATTTATATCGGCCATCCACTATATCAGCCATATTATGCATAAACTGATGTCTGATGAAAAGTCTCCCCAGCATTGCATCAGCCAATTTAGTCAAGAAAACAGCTTAAAAAGCCTGTTACGAATTTATCGTATTTTAATTTTGTTGTTTATATATAGTGAACCGATCTGCGTTATGCTGCTAAATGGATATATGATCTTGAGTTGAAACTTGAAATTTATGTGACCCTGAAAAAAATGAGAAAATTGGCTAAAAAGGGTATAGGGTTTTTATAGCTGTTTAAAGGAAATGGTGGACTGGGAATGGGAACAAAGCATTAAAGAAGCATTTATTCATTTCACATCATTTCTTCGGCAAATCGATAAATAATGCTAATTCTATCTCCAGAATTTACGAACCATCTTTTTTTAAAACCGTTGGAGATACCATCTTTGAGACGGACGGACGGTTATGGATTTATCTACTTGGCTTTTGATGCTGATCAAGAATATATCGCTCACTTACTTCAACACTGGCATTACTCAAAAAATACGACTTTGACTTTGGGCCGATTTCTGTTCTCCCAGATAGCTGCTATGTGTCGTAGATCTTACACTGCTATTTGTTAGTTTATGTGACAGATTGCTCTATGAAGAAGATGTGAAATCGCCCCTTAATGATGCAGAATTATTCTATGTATTGTGTATTATTTTGTGTAAAATTTTCATACTGATATTTCTTATACTTTCCATGTGAGATGAGATTATGTCGCGATATCATTTTAGGTTCATTTTCATGTTAATGCAAGACAGTTGTGCTCCAATCGATATTTCACAGGCATACTTTGGCTTTCAGTTAAAACATCATATTTTCAAATTTTATTTATGAGGATTTTAAATTTATAATATTTTACTAGATTAACTCAAAATTAAAAGAACCGTTTTTCCTCCATTCCATTGAGAACTTTGAACGCGTTTCGTTGTCGATTATTTTGAGTTGTGCCAGTCTATTCCTTCTCCCTGTTACATACTCTGGTCAGTTGTCTCCGAGCACATGAAGAGTCAGGACAGGCCTTTTAGCGCGACGTGTTTCTGTGAGTGGTGCAAGCCGAAAATGCTCACAAGGCTACTGCGGAGAATGCCTTCCATGACGCCTTTAATGCTTGGAAATCGCGCTGGCTGCGCTGTATCGACGCAGAAGGATGAAGAAGAAACCCTGTACCTCTGCTCTAACGAACGTTGCCTTCACTTCACTTACCTTTCTTATCTTAAAAAAGTTGTGTTGTTAATATTTATTAAGTTCAGTGTAAGTTGCCTTGGTTCGTAAAAAAACATTGAATAGTAATTGCTATAAAAAAAACATTTTCGAACTATAAGTGCTTTGCAAAATCAATTGTGCTGTCAGTACTTACGGTTGGTGCACCTCAGATATAAATTTATGAATATGGAAATAGTATACTCTATTCCAGGGGAACATATAATACATTTTTGGTGTTCCTGTTTTAAAAGTTAGGTGCAAGCATAACGAGACCTCGAGCAGGCATAAAATTGAAGGATTGATAAAGGTCCTTAAAAAACACACACATGTTTGTACGGAAGTATTGAATCACTTCCGACCCTACAGCCGTCCATATATTTATCCATGTCCGTTTGTTTGTCTGTCCGTATAAAGCTCAATGATTTTAGGAGATAGAGGCTTAGGGTATATACTTCTTATATCTGCTTCTTATATCTGAAGCCTGATCAAGATTAGTTAGTTGGATGGTTAGTTTTTTACGCTTATTTAGTAATCAGTATTATTTATCGATTCGTTAAAGGAATGGTAAAGATCGGATGAACGATAGTCGAGTTAAAAGGAAAACAAGCATTTGCGCCCGTAACGGCGCGTCGTGGCGATGGTGCTCTGACACTTCGAACTTTAATTGATCAATTTGGGAGTACATAGTATATAACAGTCGAGCTTGACCGACTTTCTTACTTGTTTATAATATTGATCTGTTTGAGAATGAAGAGAAACCAATCTGTGGTTGATGCCTTGTCAATAGACAAAAACAATAACATGTACAGGAAAGATTCGCTATATGTTCGATTGATATTCAGACCTAAAACGAGAGTAAAAGATACCCTAAGCAAGCTTTTGTTGATCTTTTTTCGATACATTTATCATTTAAAGGTTCGATAAAAGCTTCTTAAAAATATTTTTAACCATGTACTTGATCTAAGATACCTTTTCTAAAGAGACTAAGTCAAGAAAATATTAAAGAGTGGCCGAAAAAAGTAGCGTCAAATTGGGATCTTTAATGATTTCTAGTCTAAGAAAAGAATAGAAAAACTATCTGTCGCATACGAAAAATGTAAGTTTTCCATTTTAAGCTAATGCTTCTCAGTAATATCGTTCCATTTCTTCAGAAAAAATACATTGGAAGGTATCAGCATACCGTTAATTTATGAGTCTTAAAGAGGAAAGGTTATATTCTGATCAAACGCTCTGGTTTAATGGGTTTATAAACCTATGTTAATTAATTAGCTCTTCAAATCCTATTTAAAATTCTATTGTACCATTATTTTTCAAAATATGCATTGTACTTTGAACGTCTATATCTTTGTCTAAAATGTCAAAATTTGCATCTTATTGAATTTACCATATGTCTGGCAGTAATGCCATCGATTGCATTATGCAAATGTTCCAGACAAATAAATTTCTAATTAAATAAAAGCGTGCTCATTTTGCCAGACAGGTTAAAAGTCCCCCAATTAATTATACAATGTGAAATTAAATTGTTCGATGGTTGCCATGCACAGATTTGATCAGGATATGTGAGAGAATCCGAATCAAATAACACTTTGAGATACATTACTCAGATGTTTTGTTTGTTCATGATCTGATTACCATGACGTTGATTTCCATTGAAATTTTTGGTGGCAAACAACACATTTCAATGACGCACAATATTTGAAACCCCCGCGGACGAAAAGTGATCTTAAATTTTTGGCGTAAACAAAGTCATCTGCCAGTATTTGGCACACGTCTGGTTATAAATTTTGTTGTTGGTTTTTTTATTAATTTTTTGCCGTGTTTTCATAACAAAGCGACAAAACTTGTTTCTCTAACACGCGGTCAGTGCATGATAAACTCAACTAGATTGGGTATAAAAGCGCCTCACCGACTCACCTTTCTAATCAAACAAAATTCAACAGTCTAAGCCACCATATCCTCCAAAATAAATCTTCCCAAATTGTCAATGAATTTGTGTCAATGAAGACACCGGACACCAAAGCGAAGCTATTAAATAATATAAGGTAAGTTAAAGCTACCACAAATAGTAGCCGAACTTGTACTAATGTTTGTTTACTTATATCCTGCAGTCTTTCGAAGCACCTGTCTTCCAAAAAGGGCGGCTCTCGCACTAGCAACTGCGGTAATTGTCTGGAATTCTCCGTACTCACACGTCTATCCAGTGTGCCCTGAAGCAAACCAAGACACAATCTTATCGTTTGACTTTGAAAAACTCTCTTAACGAAAAATGGTTCATCAAACACGTACACCCAGCAAGGCCATACCAGCCAAGCACCTGAGTCCTATGCGTAGCATGGATAGCATGGCTGGCAAATATGCAGTGTCTAGCAGTCCAGCCGATAGTTTCCTGCGCAATACCCGGCTAACAGTGAATGGAGGAGGAGGAGGAGGTGGTATGAGCAGCGCCCATAACGCCGCCGTATATAAATACAACAATATGGTTAGCAATAATCGTGAGCAGTTCAATGCCCTGCATTTCTGCTAGTTGGAAAAAAAAATAAAGATGCTGGAGGAAGGACTCCTGCATTATTTGATGACGAAATAAAATTTTAAACATTTTAAAATTAATTGTGCCGCCTGTTTTCACTCATAAATCGCAGTCACGTGTCCGTGCCTCGCAAAAAAAATTTCCGCAATATTTATTGCTGATATATGTATGTTCACCGGAGTACATACGAGGGTTGCCTTTTATATTTTGGTGTGAACATGTCCCCTTTGAAGCTTCTAGTAAAAAGTTTTGCTGTACATTCACTTTGTCTTTTTTGCATTGAACTAAAAAAATCATCTAGGCAGAATTTTCGATAGGGATAATCGTCATATTGCCAGTACAGTGCCAGTTTTAGTAGGCAAACTGAAAATTTGATTTAAACATGTCCTTAATGGAAAATCGCACAACTGGATATGCTTCCTTGAACTGAAGAATTCAATTCAAATTATCCCTTAACAATTATTATCCCGTATAACAAAACAACAAAAATTTAGCATGATACAGAGTATTTTAAAGTCGGGTTTGGCCGACATTCTCACTTGTTTTTTGACAGTATTTTTTGATGAACTCTTCGCCTATATCTTTGAATTTTCTCCACTATACCTCTATATATTTTTATGCAATCCTTTGCTTAAGCTTTTTAATTTATCATCAGAATCTACTGTCTTTCCGAATCTTCGGAAGGAATCTAACATTATTTCTCTTCATAAAGAGGGTGGAAAAAGTTATATATCCAATTATAGGGGTAAAGCTAAGCTATACGCTATTCCAAAATTATTTTAACAGATTATAACCTCTTTCTTACAGCTCTATTGTAAACCGATTTTATTACCTTTCCAGGATGGAATAACATAGCGTCGGTCAACTACGACCAATTTGCCAGAGTTTACCTCTATGGTAAACAAAAAAATAGAGGCAGGCTAACTTTGGCTCGACCGAAGTTTATATACCCTTGGAGCTTGATATATGCCTGACAGTTTGTATGGCAGCTATACTATATAGTGGTCCGATTTCGACAAGCCTTAGTGAAATTATATAAAATCATTGAAAACTTATAAATACGAGCGTTGGGAGCGATAACATTGAAAACAAAAAAGTTTTTCTCACTTTTTTTCAGACCTAACTTTTGTATGGCAGCTATACTATATAGTTGTCCGATTTCGACAAGCCTTAGTGAAATTATGTGAAATCATTGAAAACTTATAAATACGAGCGTTGAGAGCGATAATATTGAAAACAAAAAAGTATTTCTTAATAAAACTAGTTTTTCGACCGATCGTTCCTATGGCAGCTATATGCTATAGTCAACCGATCCGGCCGGTTCCGTCAAATGTGCAGCGTATTTGTACTAAAAGACTTCGGGTAAAGTTTGGTTACGATAGCTTTAAAACTGACGGAGGAGATAACATAGAAACAGACGGACAGACGGACGGACAGACGGACGGACGGACAGACGGACATGGCTATATCAACTCAGCTCGTCATGCTGATCAGGAAAATATATACTTTATGTGGTCGGAGATGCTTCCTTCTATGCGTTACAAACATCCGGACAATTTTAATATACCCTCTCCAAGGGTATAAAAATTAAAGTGATGTTATCTCCCTTTTGTGCTTTGGATTTAGTCCTATTTAAAAGATTGAACTCAAAAAGTTCTGCTTCGCTGTATTACTTCATAGCCAGTCTTGGTCACTTCTGGTGTGCCACAAGGTAGCCAAGCAAAAATCACAAACATTTTATTGAGGGTCAGACCAGAATGACATCTATACTGATTATATATTTTTTTATACCCTTGGAGAGGGTATATTGAAATTGTCCGGATGTTTGTAACGCAGAGAAGGAAGCATCTCCGACCACATATATTCTTGATCAGCATGACGAGCTGAGTTGATATAGTCCGTCCGTCTGTCCATCTGTCCGTCCGTATGTCCGTCCGTCTGTTTCTATGCTATCTCCTTCGTCAGTTTTAAAGCTATCGTAACCAAACTTTGCACGAAGTCTTTTAGTACAAATACGCTGCACATTTGACGGAACCGGCCGGATCGGATGACTATAGCATATAGCTGCCATAGGAACGATCGGTCGAAAAACTAGTTTTATTAAGAAATACTTTTTTGTTTTCAATATTATCGCTCTCAACGCTCGTATTTATAAGTTTTCAATGATTTCACATAATTTCACTAAGGCTTGTCGAAATCGGACAACTATATAGTATAGCTGCCATCCAAAAGTTAGGTCTGAAAAAAAGTCTTCGTGAGAAAAACTTTTTTGTTTTCAATGTTATCGCTCCCAACGCTCGTATTTATAAGTTTTCAATGATTTTACATAATTTCACCAAAACTTGTCGAAATCAGACTCTTATATAGTAGAGCACTGCATGAATCGAATCAAAGTTCCCCTTGACTTTGATTCTGATTTGAATTATCTATGAACTTCTACTCATAGCTCATGACATGAGCCATGAGCTGGTAGATCTGTTTGAAATAATTCAGCTCAGATCAGCTCAACAAAGCAACTAGATCAATCATGCTCAACTCATATAGCTCAAAGGGTTCAATGAATAGATCAAATAGCTCAGAGCCTAATTGTCATTCATTTTATGAAGTTGCACTGGACCAATCAGTAAGTATATGTTTTATATTTAAAACGTTTAAAATTAGGTAAAAGATATTTAAAAGAAGCTTATTTCTGGAGAGTTCAACATTACCCTAAAGCGTGGAAGAAGCAGAGTTTGGGAAATCTTTGGAAAAATATTGGATAAGGAAAGCAAAGAGGTTGGCCAGTTTGTTGGATGCAGAGGGTGCAGCAGTGTTTATAAGTTTAACAAAAGCACCTCCAATTTGACCCGTCATAAGTGCTGCAAAATTTTCGGAGACAACACAAACGATGAGCCTATAATAGAAGAAGACGCGGAAAGCAAAAATCAAGTGGTGAAAATTGCGACTGAGGGGGCAGTCGAAAATTGTCGACCTTTTCAATTGATGGCAGATTCGGGAGTAGAAAAGTTTGCAGTATGAGCAGATTTAGTGAAGACTTTGATCCGTTAAAATGGTGGCAAAACAATAAGGACCAGTTTCACCTTCTGTACAAAGCTAGCTGCAAAATTTTGTCCACTCCTGCAAGCGGTGCCTCATCAGCCGGAAACCTCATATTAGAGAAAAGGTACGCAATTACATCAAAAGATGATATGGTAAAAAAAAATAATGTTTTAAAACGTTAATTTAAAAAAATAAAAACGCATCTTTAATTATGATTGTGTGCGTTTTTATTATAACATAAGATTTGTGTGGGCCGTTCTCTACATCTGCTGGTTTGACAACTGAGATGAGAGCAAACTGGGGGAGTGCCAAAGTCTCTCTAAAGGGTGAAGTTACGGATATACCAGGGGGCAGCGAGCATTATGCGAATATGTTGGTTTGCACCGTCTCAACCGTTTGAATGGATGTGACAGGCAGTGCGCCAGAGGCAGATATATTTGGTCCAGCACGGCTGGCAGCTAAATGTTTTGGGCGTCTGCAACCGGAAAGACCACGGCTTGATCTATTTTGAGTTTGATCTGTTTGGAGTTTGATCTGTTTGGAGTCACTAGAAATTTGAGCTGACTAATTTGAACAAAAAAAATTTTGACTTGATTTACTTGAACCATTTTATTAAAACATGAATCAAAGGGCCCTTTGACTCCATTCATGCAGGGCTCTACTATATAGTATAGCAGCCATACAAACTGTCAGGCATATATCAAGCTCCAAGGGCTTGATAGCTCGGTCGAGCCGAAGTTAGCTTGCCTCTATATTTTACCCTTGCAAAGGGTATTTTAATTTTGCCCAGAAGTTTGCAACGCATAGAAATCTTCATTTCCGACCCTATAAACTATATATATTCTTGATCAGGGCGACGAGCTGAGTCGATTGAGCTTTGTCCGTCCGTCTGTCTGTCCGTCTGTCTGTCTGTTTCTACGCAAACTAGTCTCTCAGTTTTAAAGCTATCGGGCTGAAACTTTGCACAGAGTTTTCTTTTTACTGCACCCTGATAATATGTCGGAACCGACCGGATCGGATGACTATATCTTATAGCTGCCATAGGAACTATCGGTCGAAAAGTGGGTCTTCGTGAGAAAATCTTTTTATTTTTAATGTAAACGCTTCCTATATCTTATATCTGCCATAGAAACTATCGGTCGAAAGGTGGGTTTTATTTGGAAAAATTTTTGGTTTTACTGCTAACTTTCGAAAACTATGATGTATTAAAACATTTGCAAGGGTATAAAAACTTCGGCAAAGACGAAGTTAGCTTGGCCTTCTCGTTTTTTTTGTTTTAGATATTTTGTATATTGTTTTTTTTTTCTCTTCTTTCTATTTTATCGATATCCTCATTATATTAATATTATTATTTTATTTTATTTAATTTTCCTTTGTTCCCACATAACTATAGGTTTTGGTTCTTAATCCCTCTTCTCAATCTCCATATTATTAAATCTTTTGCTAGCTCTAATAAGGGCTCTGACTACAATTGGCCGTAAGTCGGGGCATAGCTGGCCGGACGTCCACCGTGTAGGAGTTGTTATTAGTTTATTTTGTAATATTAGATTTTCTTTGATAGGCTTCCTTAGCTCAAACAATTTTTTTCTAACGTATTCATAATTTTTTTACAGCATTTTTTTTTTTTTCGACTCAAAATAAATAAATATAAGAATTAATAAATAAATAAATACACGCTTGACATTATTCACAATTCTAATTTTAAGAATTCCTATCTATCTTAGTGCTCAGTGTGTTTGAGTTTAGTTCGAAGCTCTATTCGAAAGAATAAGTTAGAAAGAATTTTAAAATATAAAAGCATAAAAATGATTTTGACCACTGAATTAGAAGTTCAGTAGAGCAAGTGCAAAAATAAAGAGATTTAACATAGAAGTACAATTTAAAACGTCTCTATTTGTTATCCTGACCGAGAGATACTTAATTGTGAGACCACTAAAAACTTTACTTAAAATTATTGTCGACTTAGGAAAACATAAGGGCTTGGGGAAGACGGACATAGTCACGAAAATAACTCTTTTTCCGCTTCATTCGCATGGCAAAATGCTGTAACCGTTTCTTGGAGAATTTTATTTTCTGAGCGAAAGCCTGGGAATTCAATTGCAAAACAAATTAAAATTAAGAAAATTGTTCAAGACTAGACAACCCAAACGAACGTGTCGGGTTGTAATCGACAAGTGAGATTTATATTCGATGTGGCTAATGGGTAGAATTGACTTTAAAAGAAATAGCCTTTTGGTGAAAAATGTTTTTCATCCCATTCCTACTTTTTATACCCTTGGAGAGGGTATATTGAAATTGTCCGGATGTTTGTAACGACCATATAAAGTATATATATTTTTGATCAGCGTGACGAGCTGAGTTGATATAGCCATGTTCGTCTGTCCGTCCGTCTGTCCGTCTGTTTCTATGCTATCTCCTCCGTCAGTTTTAATAAGTTTTTAATGATTTCACATAATTTCAATAGGCCTTGTCAAAATCGGACAACTATATAGTATAGCTGCCATACAAAAGATAGGTCTGAAAAAAAGTCTTAGTGAGAAAAACTTTTTTGTTTTCAATGCTATCGATCCCAACGCTCGTTTTTATAAGTTTTTAATGATTTCACATAATTTCACCAAGCCTTGTCAAAATCGGACAACTATGTAGTATAGCTGCCATACAAACTGTCAGGCATATATAAAGCCCAAGGGTATATAAACTTCGGTCGAGCCGAAGTTAGCTGGCCTCTATTTTTTCATTTCATTTGCAAGGCAAAATGCTGTGGGCAACAACAATCAATTAACTTGAAAAAAACAGCTTTTCTACAAAAAATAATTGGGACTTAAGATTAGTTTACCTTGGCTACTTTTGTTATCAAAATATTTAACCAGAAGATAATAAGTCGGCCCTTAGGGCTATAATAAACTCAGCAAATTAACATGAAAGCTAAACGCTCGCAATTCTAGAGAAAATTTAGGAACTCTAACAGATGCTAATCTGCACAGTCTACTGAAGATGGAACATTTTTTTGAGCACTTGTACGGATGATGTGATCAGTTTTGTAATTTTTAACATACTACATCATAGGACAGCACACAGTGAGCATTTTTTAGAAATGAAGGGCAGCATACGATGACCACAAAAGTATCCACAAAATTGATCCCACAAGGATTCATGCTGCTTATTGCACATCTTTTCAATTCGGTCTGCCGAGTCGGAGAATGAGGCTGGTGGTCGGCCACAGGACTTTGCAAGATTTATACGGGAAAATGCATGGCAATCAATCTAGAATCTAAATTGAAAATCTCTCTTTCAAGAATCTTGTAATCTTATGAAACAAGATCAAAAAACCTTGAAATGAGCTTAGAAATCTTAAAAACAAGATTTATCACCTCGCAACTTATCAACCATCCTACAGTTTTCTGTAGAGCTTCAGTTAAAAAATCTAATAATAATACAGAGATAGATTTTGTAAAAAAAAATAATAAAAAAAACCCACACCTTTTAAATCTAAGCCACAAAATTTAAGCTTTTGGCATGGCCTCAATTTTTAGACGCCATCAGTCGCAATATAAGAACTCAGCTGGCAGAAATTCGACGGTGATTTCTGCCAGCTGAGTTCTTCGACGGTGATTTCTGCCAGCTGAGTTCTTATTCCTTGACTGGTGGCTCCTAAAAACTTACGGCCAATACCGGAGCGAGCTAAGAGGACATGCCGTGTGTTCTGTCACCCTAGGTACTGAGTTCAAGTCCCAGTAGCGACGGACCTAAAATTAACATTTGTAATAGTATTTCAGAGAGAAGTAAATGTTAATTACTAACATGTAATTAACAAACAAAACACCCACCACCCCAACCACCCACCTAAAAATAAAAAATGCTTAATATAATTGATTTTTGTCTTTACTTGCTATATTCTGAAAATGAGATTGTTTTATCTCTAAGTCGAGTATAAATGATCTTAATTTAGGATTGTTATAGGATTGTTGAGGGCATACCCTACGCTAATAAATTGAGAACATAATCTTGGGTAGAGATTATCTCACCTCTGTCCAAGTCTGACACTCTTTCTTCTCGTTTCAAAACTATAATCTTGGTTTTGGATCAGAGTCTGGCACTTTTTTTATCAACTGTGTATACAGCCGCTCTGCTGCAGCGACTTCATGACAGTGTGCGAGCTTATACTGCTCTCTTTTGCAAAAACAAACGCGAATGGGTAAACACACACACGCAACGCCAAATTGAGCATGTGTTTCTAGGGGTCCATGCTTTAGATTGATTTTTTTTCAGTGTGACTCTTTCTACTGAAAATTTCATGAAGATCGGTTTAGCGGCTCAGAACAGCGCCGGACAAGTGTAGAGCATAGAAAATCATGAGCACGAGACACTACTGACTTGCTTCGCTGTGTTTACCAAATCTATTGTATGAACCTGCATTGAAGCACAATCAACCTTAAAATAAATCAGTTATAAACAAATATTGCTATATTTTATTTCTGAGCTGCACTAAAGGGAAGGTTGTGATTTGGACAACAAATAAATCTTCTGCGAATTTTTGACGCTTTCAAAAATAACCTTAATATTTTGCCGACAAATCAAAAAGAACATTTATTTGGTTAGTCTTTTTCATTGGAACACATTAGTAGCAGATCCCTTTAGTACTGAAATGAGCCCTAATTTGGAAGAGCTGGTACTTAAAACATGGTTAGTAAGGACGTTCATTCATAACGTTACCTTTCATGGCATAAATCAGTACTTAAATCACGAATGAATTGAAGCTTATGATGGTTGGACGGGAACGTGAAACTTAGAAATATTTTTTGTTTTTTAATTTATCTTGACTGGGAATTGCACTAAGGACCTCGGGCGCTTAAAGACAAAAGCCGGCTTCTTTGTGCTTACGACTATCCAGCGCTTGTGTCGTTAAGCGCAAATCTTAGTTAAGGGCCATATCCAATTTGCAAAAGCACATATCAGTTTTTTCATTTCATTTGTCAAGAAAATAATGTCTTTCTTATCCAAAATAGGATCATATACGTGAATTGATATTATTAAATTAATTAATGAGATGTTAAAAAATGTCGATTTTAATTTTTGTACAATATCATTGCGCCCGGCTCACACAACAGTGTATTTGAGTGCTCAACACTTCATCATTACAGCCTTAAAGTTCTGACTTGGCAACTAATGACAACTTTTTGATTTCGACTACCAAAAAATTGCGAGGTCAATGTTTTCCGACGGTTGAAGCTCGTTTTAGAGGTTTTAAGAGAGATTGCAATGATTTTTTCGTTTTCAAATATAAAAGGCGCCCCTCGTAAATACAAGTACATACTGTAGGTGTATTTTTTTTTGCCAAATTAAATTATTAGCCCAGAGCAATGGCAACTAAGCCGGAGCCGCCGCCGCCGTTGTCGTTGAAGTCATTTTTCATTGTTTGCGGCTGTCTGCCTCACTTTGTCATAGGGAAATGTTTGTGTGTGTGACAAACACATGTGAATATGTGTGTGTGCGTGTATTTTGCACATTTGAATTTCGGTTTTTTTCCATCTGTACCATATTTCTACATTAGCGCCATATCAAAAGCTTAAACTTTGGCCGCTTGGATTTGCATAAATCTTTATTCGTTATTTTTTAGGTTGGACTTATTTTCAGCTTAAGAGATTTAAAATACGAAAGATAACTGGTAAAAGCAAAAGTAAATTTCCAAAATGGAAAAGTACTAACTTATGTAAATTAGTTGTTATAACTGACCTAAATAATGCCTAGGTAATATGAAAGGCTCACAGTTGTATTAAAGTTGTAGCGACATCAGCAGCATACGCCAAAATCACTAAAGCTTTGAGTGTGTGTGCATGCCCCGTATCGACCCATCTGTTGCTAGTAGAGGAAATTCTTTCCCCGCATCAAGCCTGCCTTTGGGATTCCCAAGCGGTCATAGCAGCTCTGTCATGAGATACCTTCTGCCAGCTCATTAAAATCAGGCGCAGCCTGCTGAAGATTGAGTTGGTATTCATGAAATAGCGTTATACAGTCGGCCAGTTTGTAGTGTTGTGCGTGTCTTGTTTTAGAAAAGTTATGGACAAATTATTGCTTAATGACCTAGAGCTTGCTTCGGTTTCTTTAAAATTATAACACTACGTTCACGCATTTTCAAAAACTACTCAAATTCACTCAGGACCTTCTGGTGGGATTTTTTAAAAGATTAAAAAGAATTAAATAACACAAAAACTATAAGTAATATTAGAGATTCGATAGGTAATCGGTTAAAATAAATTTGGAAATTTTTTTGTGTTGTTGTTGCTGCGGTTCTTGTTATATTCCGGTTCAAAGTTGGAGAACGGATTATCTGAAAGTGAAAAGGTAAACGAGGTTTTGTTGAGAAATGATGTGATTCTGGTGTGAGCTAGGATATATTGGATCGGTCATAGCTAGGCAGCTATGGGGTTTCAAAGTAAAATTTCGAAAATCTCATTTTTTTGTGCAAATTATACATTGTCGAATCAACTTGGAAGCCTTACAGTATGATTATTACACCCTAATGGAACGTTACAGTAAAAAACGAGAGCGTAAGTTAAAGTCGGCTCTAACCGACTTCGATATACCCGTTACTCATGAAAAACTTGTTTAACAGTGTGCGTTCCTGCGTTCCTTAGGGTGACCATCCGAAAATTATGCAACATTTTTTCTTTTTTCCTCATAACTTGAGAACTGTTCATTTTGCTAATTACTAACTATCTCTAGAAGGTACGAATCGTCTATCTTCAAAACTGTAGGAGATATAACGTTTCTTCCGAATTGCGGGGGCGGGAGGGGACTTGGCCAAAATTTGAAATAAACTTGATCTGCGTGCAGATAAAAGAAGCATTTGTCCCATATATGTCAAACCTCTATCTCTCACCATCTCTGAGATCCGACTATATAAAGTATATATATTCTTGATCAGCATCAACAGCCAAGTCGATATAGCCATGTCCGTCTGTCTGTCCGTCCGTCCGCCCGTCCGTCCGTCCGTCCGTCCGTCCGTCCGTATGAACAAACAGATCTCGGAGATGGTAAGAGATAGAGGTTTGACATGTATGGGACAAATGTTTTTTATAGCTGTAGGCAGATCAAGTTTATTTTCAATTTTTTCGCCCCTCCCCCCCCCCCCGCCCCCCCCCCGGAAAAACGTTATATCTCCTACAGTTTTGAAGATAGACGTTTCGGATCTTCTAGAGTTAGTTAGTAATTAGCAAAATGTATCGATGCCGAAGAAATGATAAAGATCGGATCAGCGGTTCTCAAGTTATGAGCAAAAAAGTACATCTCCCTCGCCCTACCCCTTCCACCCATTCTCAACTAACACCACACAATCTTAGAGAGAGAGAGAAAAAGAGAGAGAGAGAGAGAGAGAGAGAGAGAGAGAGAGAGAGAGACTTTGAGATGGGCGCAGCACCAGCATAGCAGTCAGCTTCTACTCCAGGTACAGAGTATGTTATAGTCGGGCTTGACCGACTTTCTCACTTGTTCTTTATATGCTTCTGAAGATAGAGTCAAGAGCTTTGTTAAATCAAATGAAATGTACAGTTCCAGTTCGGTTTTCTAGAAATTTTGTTTCGACATTTATACAGCCAATAGCTTCAAAACCTTTTGTCTTCTTTACTGTAACTAGTTGTCCTTTCTTTCTCAATCACTGTAAAATTTGACAAAACTTTGTTAAACTATAAACTCAAAAACAAAATTATGGCTTTAAGGCTTTTGACGAATTCTTCGCTCTCTCTTTATGTATGGCCATTTAAGGTATCAGGGCTTAACCTTTTTATTTACATATTTTTAGCTTAAACCTTACGCACGTCCGCAAATTACAAAAGTTTTTATTTGCGAAATCCTGATATAGAGAAACACATTAAAGCGTGGATTATTTTTGCCTTCAGCTTTTCGCTCTTATTCGACCTCGTTTAGCGACGGGCAAACAGTGTTCCGCAATGCCCTTTTTGCCCGTTGATCCGAACCACGTTGAACCGGCTAAAAAGTAGTTCACAGCCATATTTTTGAAAATATTTGAACCATGAACTGATATAGGCTGGAAGTAAGGAATTAGATATTTTCCCGCTTCAAAACTGGTTTCAAATTGGTTGGAACCAGTTTAGGTGTGGAACTGTCTGGAATTTTGTCAAAGAAACATATCATCACATTTAAAAGAATTAAAAAAGAAATTTAAAAAAAAAGTAATTCCCAAATTTTATAAATTTCTAAGAAAATCAAGCAATGTTCGCAGAAACCAGCCAATTTTAAAATGATTTCTGAATTTATCATACTAACGAGATATAGTTCCTGTTATTCTAGGGGGATATCTGCTATTCAAATTTCATTCAACCAGACAATTTACATTTTCATTTTAATCACACGCCGATTATGCTAATGTATGGCGCACGAAGCAGACGCTTTAAACTGGTTTCTATCTAAGCTATTGGTATGAAGATATGCCTTGTCTAAAGATCAGCCAGCTGGTTCACCAGAAACTTAAGTGACTAAGCCAAAAACATCTTCCCACACACAAAAATCCCCCCCACAAAAGTCCAATGATGCAACTAATAACTTCCTGCACACTTCGTTAGCTTCTGTTTTTCTCAATTTCGAATTGGAACCATTAAAAGACAATCTGTTACATCAAAAGTGCACAAATCATCTCCAGCCACAGATTTTTATGCCCAAAAACATTTTTATTATTCCACTAAATTAAACGCTCTGCGCTTGAAGTGAAGATTGGGCTAAGGACAGCAGTCCGGGTTCCTGCTTGAGCGATGCGTCAGGCGTCGACAGTCATTAAATTATCACACATTTAACATCAAAAACAATTCAAAAGTATGCGCTCACCCTTACACCCTGCTCTCGACCTTTCCGCCACCCCTGCCTTGGCCTAACTTGGGACTTGACTTTCACCCCCGCAATGGTGTTTGTTGCCCTGCCGCATTACAAGCTGAAAACATGGTTATTACATCAGTAAACGCCAAGCGGTGGATGGGTTGGAGGTCCTGAAACGGCACATGTGGGCGTTGCCAAATGGGCGATGGATGGATGGATGGATGCTGATGCTGTCTTGTGATGATTATGACAGCATGACGACAACGAAGACCTCTTTGCCAACCCCCCTTATGCTGTGTAAGTATGATGTCTAATTTAGTTGTTGTTTCTGCATTGCCTGCAATATGTCGACCATTAGGAAGTCCCAGGAATGACTTGGCATTAACTAAGTGACCATAAATCATAACCAAAACATCAATTCCAGCACTTGACCTCCTCCAAGTAGAGATACTCCTTCGTGCATTTTCATTTTGGGTCACGTGCAAATTAATTAATTGCCAAAAAAGATTGATTAAGCCCAAAACCAATCCAGAGACAACCCTTTCAAGTCTGCCTGTCAACTTATCTATCACGCCAACATTCTGAAAAGATCTCTCCCCCTCCCTTATTTTCTGTTGTCTGCCACTATTTCGCCTTGATGATTTATCGACATTTCTGCGGAAATCGCTATGCCAAAATGAAATGAAACGTGGCAAAAAGTTGATCCGGGCACAGGTTCAGGTTCGTCCATGTTCTTGAAACGGAAACGCAATCGGCGCACTGCCAAAAATAAATTGATTACTGTCACGGAAATAGCTGGAGCCCCCGCCCCACCCACAAACACACACTTAGCCCAGATGGGGGGTGCTCCAAGTTTGTTTGTTAATCGATATTGAGACGACACCTGGTCTGGTGGGGCACAAGAAGTCGAACTTCGAAATGTCTCAGTGTTGTAAGCTGCTTAAATCACAAACATAAGCGCCGCTGTCTTCAGGTGGTGTCACGTTTATAGATCACGTGACGTGGCAATAAATAGTTTGCCCTGTCAATTAAAGACACCTGCATTAAGTGGTAGGGCGGACTCACGATGACAGCCAGCACGCAACAATGTTAACGCCTTCGGTGTAAGGATGTGTGTGTTTGGGAAGTGTACAAGGGAATGCGTGTAATCTTTATTGTATTTTATGCAGGATAAATTATGGCATGTACAAGATGCTTTCTCAATGAGGAAGAAAATAAAAGTGTGTGCTTTAATGTTTAAGATTCATGTATTCAAAACAAAAGAGTACTGATTAAACATTTATTTACTGAGGAAAGCATAAAATAGCCTGGGCCACATACGGCCACATTTTAATATAAAGGGCTTAATATTAACTAAAAACATATTAGCACACATATTTTAGTAAATCGGGTGAGTCCCAGAAATTTACAAGGGTTTTCGTACAAACTTTCATATTAAAGCTGTTGAAAACTATATGCGAAGGGGCAAAAACATACAAGGCTTTTAGATTAAAAGACGAAATTTGAGCAAAGCGAAGTTGATTATATGAATGATACAACAATTACAAGAATTACAAGAATTTGTCATACCCCTAACAACCGTTTCGTTTCGGGTTTTTTTGTGTTCGATAAAATGTACCATTAGCCAAACAGCAAATATTTTTGACTCCTCGAACATCAACTCGAACCGGAACACGTTTTCGAATAACTAGGGTTGGTTCACCAAATAATGTAGTCTTAGCAACAACAAATACAGGGAAATATCGAAATTTCTTATAATCTGACTTGTATAATTCAAGAGTACTCAAATCCTACGACTTTTCTCTAGGTCAGACTTATACCATCACTGTCGCTAAAGGAGCGAATATGGTTCTAGTAAGAGAACTTTTAAATGTTAACTGCAGAGCAGAAAAGTGATGTAACTATTAATAATAAAATGTTGATGAAGGTTGCTCCAAATTATCTCCAAAAAATATTGTCCCGACAATACTTGCTGTTTTAGCAACCCAGGTATAAGTTGAACGGGCCTTTTCAACACTTAAGTTTGATCTTTTTGATCTAAGAGATAGTATAGATGAACAGCTCCTAGATGATACCAATGACCAATAAATTGTGAAACTAAAAGTATCAGGTAGCAACACCTAATACACGCGAACCAAGGCTTCGTTGGCAAAACTGAAAACGCGATTTGATCTCTAGTTTATGGCCTATATGGTTTCGATAATGGATGCTGTCAAATGCGGTACCTTCTATCGCGGTTTTACGATGCAAGTTGCCATCTCTTAAGTACATATTTTATTGGTCATACTTAAATCTTTACTTTTCCATTAATTACAATTTCTTGTCTCTCAGTTTTAAAGCTATGGAGCTGAAACTTTGCACAGAGTCTTGTTTTTACTGCACACTGCTAATATGTCGGAACCGGCCAGATAGGATTACTATATCTTATAGCTGCCATAGAAACTATCGGTCAAAAAGTGTCTTTTTAGGACATTTTTTTTTTTGTTTTTAATGTTTACGCCTTCCACTTCAGCGATTATTAATATAATTTTTTGGTCCAAATCGGATGACTATATCTTATAGCTGCCATAGGAAATATCGGTCGAAAAGTGGGTTTTATTTAGAAAAATTTTTCTTAATCTCTGATGTATTAACACATTTGCAAGGGTATATAAACTTCGGCAAAGACGAAGTAAGCTTGGCCTCTTCGTTTTTACTATTAATTTAAGTTTTTACCATACTTGAAGTAAAAGGTAATCATATTGATTCAAAATTTAAACACAAATACTCACGTGAACCCTTCCAAATTAGCCCCTACTTGCAAACTTAAGAACAAAATTTATTCATCAGTTTCATTAAGCGAATCCTTTTCATTTGTGGAAGATCCAATGCTCTCTGAAGATAAAACCCCGAGAACATTGAACTGAGATGAGCACAAACGTTTCCAAAAACAGTGCATGAACGATTTATCCTATTTTTAGTACAATGTTCTCACTTCAGTACGCAAAAACATGATTTGAGTTGATATAGTTCCGTTTTAATAACATTCGTTGAAACTTTAAAAGCGATTAATTCGAAACCACTTTTCCGAAAACGGTTGCCGTTAATAAGCATCGGGATAAATGGGGGTAAAATAAGGTTTTTAAAATTTTGACTTTGACTTGCCATAACTCCGTTATTAATTGAATGATCCCAAATATCCTAGTTCAGACTAGAATTACATAAATTCTTAACAAAACCACGTTTTTAGTCTTACCTTGGGATAATCCATTCTCCAAAAAGTTTTGCAACCATGAGCCAATGTTTTAAGTTTTTCTTGAATTTTGAACCGGATTACAACAACAACCGCACCCTTTAAAAAAATGACTCCTGAAGTTATAAGACTTTTAAGACGGTACAATTCATTTGTGATTAGCCTAAAGCTTGAACATTTTTTTTAAAAGATTAAGCTTTAAAAACACATAATGGATATCTGCGGAAGGTTTTTAGCAAAGGAGATCTTTTGAATTGAAGTTAAGCCAAGTGGGACCTATAGTAGTAGTAGTAGTAGTAGTAGTAGTCTTTATTTCATCACTATTTTCTTAAAAGATGTGTACATATAACAAATTACTAAAGACATTTTTATATAGCTTTAGTGGCTTGGTTTATAAACCGTCAGCCACATCCTTTGTTCTTCAACAAAAAACATGTATATTAACATTAAATGACGAACTAGAAAACTAAAATTCTTCGATTAAGCTTTTTCTATAAAGTATTGCTTGCTCTATGTAACTTGCAAGTTTTGACCAATTTTCATCATCACTTCCATTTAAAACATCAATAATCTCCACCTCAGTTAAATGTGTTTTTTTTTTTGAAGTATCTCCATCTGAATTCGCGTAGCACTGGGCATCTTCCTATGAAATGTTGCATCGTCTCGTCTTCATTGAGGTTACACAGGTTGCATTGTCTGGACCGGGTACTCTTAATAGAGTTTCCCTTTAACCATAGAAGGCCTCCGCGCGCCTTTATAATCCAGGATATTTTCTTGAGTGTGAAGTTTTCGCAGCAGAATTCAGATCCCTTGTTATAGTCAAGGTACTTGTAAATCCTAGTTTCGCTGGCTCGTGCACTATCAATTAAATGATTTGACCTGCTAAGTTTTATTTGTGTTAGTATATCAACACATATATTGCGCCATTCCGTATGGTTTACTTCATCAGGCAGTTGTATATTAAAAGCTTGAAGGTGCATAGCTAGGTCGATGTACCAATAAATTTTCTCTCTTCTGATTACATTTGACAGAATGTGGGGTAGTCGGGTGGGTTCATATTCAAATAGAGTCTTGGTTATGTATCTAAGGTGCAAATTATATGTGTAATGGAACGCCTCTTCTACTCCAGTTTCAAGGTTCAGCACATAGTTAGGGGTATTCGCAGGTAACCTCAGTATTTTCTTAATAAAATATCGTTGCAACGCGTCTACTTCATCAAATAAGGAGTTGCCCCATACTTGCGCGCCATAAGTTTGTACTGCACGGGTAACAGCTTGAAAAAGTTTCCATTTGGCTTTTAGGCTTATGTTCGGCTTGCTTAAAAAACTGTTCCATGTCATGTTGATTCCTTGTTTGGCCTCCCGGGTTTTTTCGCTTAAGTGCTTGTTGAAAGTCAGGCTTGGTGTAAAAATAATTCCCAAGCACTTGTATTCGTTTACTACTCTTATTGAGTTTCCTTGATAGGTCCATTTTTCGCCCGCAGCAAGCCTTCCTCGTTGACAAAAAACCATAATCTCCGATTTCAGCATATTTACCTCCATTCCCCATAAGCCACAATAACTCTCAAGACGATTAACCATACGTTGCAATGTGATTGGGGTGTCAGCTAGCAGGACGATATCATCTGCATATAAAAGGAGCCAGATATTTAGTTCATCTATGTTAAGGCCACCACCTAAGTTTTCATGGAGATCATTAATATATAATGCGAATAGTAAAGGGGATAGCAAGCATCCCTGCTTAACTCCATTATAAGTTTCAAAACTTTCCGACAACTGGCTTCCGTTATACTTCCGTATACTTTTTCAATGAAGTTAACGATTTTCGTTAGTACCCCGATTGAGTGTAGCTTAAATATCAATAGTTGTCTTGGGACTCTGTCAAATGCTGCCTTAAAATCAACAAAGTATGCGTACGTTTTCTTATTTTCTGAGAACCTGATTTTGACTATTGATGCAAGATTGTAGATGTTGTCGTTTGTAGAATACTTCTTGCGGAATCCTGCCTGATATTCATTTAGTTTACCATATTTTGTGGGACCTATACTATACCTACACTATACAATAACCTTAAGTTCTAGGGGTAAGATGCTCAACATAGCCTTAGCATAGCAATCTAGCATACATTAGTTTCGAAGTTTAACGGGACACCTTTTTATTTTATTGTGCTACGTTGCTAGATTCAATTTTTATCAAAACTAAAATAATTTTGGATTCCTAATTATACAAAATTGTTATCTTCTTTTAATTGGACAGTAAAAACTATTCAATTTACTTTAAAAAAAAGTCCTCAGATACAGAAATCGGTCAGAAACTGGCTTGGCTTAACTCAAGTAATGTGACTTATGAGAATAGCTTTAAAGAATAGGTTATTATTTATAGTGTGCAATATTTAACTCCAAGTCTACTCCCTTACAGCTAGACACTTGTCTTCTATCTGACGATAAAACTTTCATTACCCACTCTTCGAGGACAAACAAAAAAATAGCCCAAGCTCTCACCAACCCTTCTGCTCACATATGGCATGTGTAACACCTTCGACAAAACGATTGATTGGCGGTAACAAATGTATTAGAAACTTTCTCTGTATAATTTCCGCGTTTACCGTCGGACACGGGCACACACAAGAAGAAGAACAAGCATAGCCGTAGCATTCAGTTCAAATTGCACTTCCGTGCGAAAAATTGTTTATCGAAAACTTTCATTTCGATTCGGTACAATGGAACGCCGTTCGCACCCGCCCCCCATTTGGCTTAAACTGACGATAAAGTTTTTGTACCTATTGTCATTTTATTGATTTGTTATAAATTTCACACATTCGCACGCGCACTCGCCGCACCACACCACGCACACAGGCGCTTATCTTTTCATGCGCTTCTATTAAATTTAAATGGCTGGAAAATTCTTTCACTGCCCCGCCTACGCACGCACAACCCTTTCTCAGGTTATCTGCGATTTTTCAATGAGATTTCTATCATTTTAAATTCCATTTTATGGCCATCGAAATAAATGGCACTAGTAGAAGGAGCGAAAATTGAGATGTTAAAATAAATGGGAACGGGCGAATTTTTCTATGCTCGATGCTTATTGATTTTCTTGTAGGAACAATTTTCCTTAAACGCTTAAAATGTTTGGCAATTTCACTTTTCTTTTTGTGAAAATGGTTCACAATTAACTCGCAATTTAATGACGTGCCGCAAATATTAACACGAAATCCGCCCCTTCTTGGGAATCCACTGCAGCTGTTGACAGCGTCCAGTTTTTCCAAAAGTTGCCAAGTTACCAAATCTCAGCATCAACGGCTGCTCGCTAATTAACCGAGACGTGAAAATTTTTGCTTATTATTTCCTCAAATTTTTACGACTTCCCTTAAATTCATGGTTGGGGGTGGAAAATCCCATTGAGAAAGATATTTTATATGGGGTGCAACATTTTGAAATTAGTATCTCAAAAATTATGGTTATTATTTGACATTATCAAAAGTGAATTTTAATTAAGCAATACTCAAAGTTTTTGTCATTCCAACAAGAAATTTCTTCTGCTTGGAGTTCATGCGCCTGGCCAATATTCTCGGAGCGGCTGTGTAATATTTAAGCCTAAAAGTATGCCGTGAAAGGTGTGCGTTTGACAGGCGTGGCTATGTAAAGAAGTGGCGGGCTATGTAAAGATGTAGCGGGCTATGTAAAGTGTTCCACTTATCTCCACCCAGGTTTGCATACTTCTAGGTGAAAATAGATTGGCTGTCATATATTGCATACTTTTAAACAGCAATTGTCGGTGTTATTTTTGTATTTTGAAATGTCTTATAAATTGTTTAAACATGCCTTTAATAAATAATATAACAAACCGCACAACGAGCAGTACTTCAACCGAATTACCAGTCTATATACCATTTACTCCATTGTACATTACGTCGTATAGTACCTGCTTTACCAGAGCGCATACTATGTGTATTGTTTAGTGGGCGGCCCATTCACACCGTCCATTACATTTTAAGATTACTTTATTTGACTGTTTTTTAGCAGGGGACTTTTTAGGTATGACATATGAATTAATATAATTATAAAATTACTAAAGCTTTTTTATTAATTTAAGTATTTGTTTTAAATATTTGCCAGATTTATTATTCTCACATTATTTGATGAACTGCTGGGAAAGCTTGATGATTGTCAATATTTGCATTATTGCATATTAATCATCCACAGCCCTACCCACTCCCTTGACTCCTCTTCAACCACAAACTTGATTGAACAATTTGTAAAATTGCCCATGACGCGCAGCGAGTAACACACTGGAAAAAGATTTGTATAGAAAGAATAAAATTAAACTTGCTCTCTTAGAAATGAACCCCATAAAACAAATTTTAATTATAATTATAATTAAAGTTTAAAAACGAATATAAAAGTCGGTTAAGCCCGACTCTAATACACTCTATACCTGCAGTAGCAGCGCTACGGCAGCGCTTAAAGTTTAAAAACGAATATGAAAGTCGGTCAAGCCCGACTCTAATACAAACTATACCTGCAGTAGCAGCACTGCGGCAGCGAACCCCGTTTTGGTCATCAAGGTTTATATACTTTTGCTACTAGTAAAAAATTTTAAAATAAATGATTTTAATGTTTTGTACTCAACAATTTTATTTTTACTTTAAACAATGCTTTTTGAGTGACTCTCAACATAGACCAATAGATGGCGGTACTTCTATATTTAAACATTGCTTGATGATAGATTTTCCAAACTGATTAATAAATTCTGTGACTATTTGGTCATAATTTGAGTATCGTTCATCCGATCTTAATCATTACTTCGACAAATCGATAAGTTATATTGATTACTAAATATTTTTAGAAGGTACGAACAATCTGTCCACAAATGGCAACGGGCTTGCCAATAATTTAAAAAAAAAATTTGATGTTAAAGCTTATGTCCCATACATGTCAAACCTCTATCATTTTCCATCTCTGCGATCTGTGCGATCATACGGACAGACAGGAAGTAGGGACATTGCTATATCAACTCGGCTGCTGATGCTGATCATGAATATATAAATTTTATAGGGCCGGAAATATTTTTCCTGCCTGTTACATACTTTTGCACTAACTATATACTCAATTTTCAATACTTGATACTCAGTACTCTATTCTCAGTACTCGATATTTTATACTCTATACCACAGCCATACCAGCAAATGGCAAAAACGTAGACAAAAAAAAATATTATTTTAGTCCCCCAGTCCAACAGTAAAAGTACTTCGCTCTAAAAACCAATTCTATCGATAAATTTAGATTTTTCAAGAACGTGGTAAAGAAGTAACTCGACTTATAGACATTTACATTCTGTTCAGCTCGAACTAAAATTATCCAATAATATCACTCACTTACTTCAATACTGGCATAACTCAAAATAATACATTTTGAGAAAAACGCGTTTCAAATTCTAAATGGGATTATCACAGAAAAAAATGGCTCTTTTAGTTTCAGGTTAATCTAGTAAAATATAATAAATTTAAAATGCTCATTAATAAAACTTGAAAATGTGGTGTTTTAACTAAAAGCCGAGGTATGATTGTGTCATATCGACTGCAGGACAACTGAGATATGAAGCCTGGCATTAACATGAAAATGAACCTGTAAAATAATATTTCGACAAATTTTGATCTCACGTGAAAAGTATAAGAGATATCAATATGAAAATTTTACACAAAATAGTACACAATACAGCGTATATATCTGCATCATTAAGTCAAAAATCGTATTTTTTGACTTATGCCAGTATTGAAGTAAGTGAGCGATATATGTTCGGAAATTTAAGGCTCAAGTTTGCTTCAAAACTTGTGTCGGAAAACTATTAAAGTGAATCCGGAATCCTTACACTAATCTTTGTAGTCAAACTTCTGGGCAACATTATGATACACTTTTAAAGTGTATAAAAATATAAACAATTTATTGTGAATTGAGGATTAAAGGTCAGATTTCCCTTCCCCTAGCTTCAATGCCTCAGATAAACATAAAATAAGTTTTGTTATTTGTTAGATTATGTGACAGATAATTCTATTTTTATACTAATTAAATTCTTTTGAATTCTTCTTACAGAACGAAGTTTGCTTCGTCGCCGACCTCATACAAGTTTGATGACTCGCGCAAGGCTTTTGCAGCTTGAATGGGATGAGCTACCAGACCCACCATATTCTCCAGACTTGGCACCTTCGGACTATTACTTGTTCCGGACTCTGCTAAATTTTTTGGATGTGAGAACCTTCACACCAAATTAGGACGTCAAAAACCAGTTGGACCTGTTTATTTGCCTGCAAAGATAAAACATTGTATAAGCAATCTCTAGAATTAACCTCTTGCCCGAAAGATGGCATAAGTTATTGGATCAAAATGGAGAATATATAATTTTATAAAATGTTTTACATATCAAAAAAATTTTCTTTAAATTGCACTAAATAAACGAAATTACTTAGAGATCGACCCAATATGTAGACGACGAGAATACAGCCAATATCGGCCAGATAACAATCAATCTAGATGGACAGATGATTTTTTGCAAATCATCTTTGTTCATCCTAACTGAAATTATTGGTCCGGAACTGATTCTGTCATTTTAAGACATTACTCGGTTGAGATCCGGTGCATTGTAAAAAAGCTTTGCAGCCCTGTTCAAAATCAAATTTTTGTTATTCTTTGGAAAACAATGATGCTGTTCGCAATACATTAAGGACGCACCCTTCCGATGAAGCTATCCTTAAATTAGTGATAGTCAAATAATAAAATTTAAATCACAAGCTCAGCAAAAACCTACCTATATCCACTGAACTCCCAGAGCATCCGCAGAATCAATAAAAACTCTTGCCCAATTTAGTCTAAAGTATCCAATAATAGAATCCCGACTGATGACAGGTATTAAAAGTCTGTCGCTACTTACTATTGAATATGGGCGATTCCATGAAAAATCGCCCACTGGGATTTTTTTTGGATCGAAATAATTTTTTTCGTATTCCTTGTAGTAAAATAGAATATACGTATTTTCAGCATTTTGGCGAAAAATGGCCATAACTCCGGAACTATTGGATTGCCCATTTACAGCTTAATACAGTAAATTACTGCATACAAGACCAAATTTTGAGAAAAAAAATGAAGACAAAAAAAAAAATCCCTTTCGCGGCAATTAATTTTTGTCTACTTATTTTCGCGATTTGAAGACCAAAGAAAAATTTAAAAATTATTTAGTGTGAGTTATTTGAAAGCTTGGATTCAAATGTTAATTTTCAGATTTTTTAAAAATTTTTATTACCAATGGCTTTGGATAGCAAGCAATTGAAAATAATTAAATTTTTCAAATATGTCAATTTTCAAATCGACTTTACCCGCGAATTAAGTGTATTTCGCCAAAATGCTGAAAATACGTATATTCTATTTTACTACAAGGAATACGAAAAAAATTATTTCGATCCAAAAAAAATCCCAGTGGGCGATTTTTCATGGAATCACCCATATATAATATAAAATTTTCAAAACATTTTGCCGAAAAACTCGCAGATGCAAAGAAGGCGCTGAACAGCACTTGGAAATCTCTTCTCGGGAAAAAACACGTTTACCATAGCACGAAATTTAAAATGTTTGAAGCAACCGCCAAAGCGATAATGTGCTATGCAGGACAAGTCTGGGGCTACCAGTACTACGATGAGGTGGAGCAATTGCTACGGTTCTACATAAAGAAAATGTTCCGTTTACCTAACAACACCCCAACATACGCCATTCATCTTGAAACAGGGCTACCCCCACTCTTCATTCACTCTTCATTCAAACCCTCAAACAGCACTTTCTCTACATAAATAAGGTGATGGATATGCCGGAGAGCAGACTGCCCAAAATTGTCACGAAGCACTTACTCCGCTCTAAATCGCAATTTTTTTCGACATGGGAAATACTAGCTCAAAAGCATGGTGTCAATTGGAATGAAAGTGAAGTCCGCAACTGGTCCAAGATGCAGCAGAAAATAATTCAAGGTGAGGAAATAGAAGCCAGAGCAAACTGCGAGCAGAAAGCAACCCAAAGTGTCACCAGAAACACATACAAACTATTAAACCACAGTTTAAACGAAAAAAATTATTTTAACGACATGTATGACGTCTTCAGCATATCGGTAATATTTAAGGCACGAGTTGAACTGCTCGCCTTAAATTTTATACCTCACATTCCAACAGCAAACGAAGAATGCTCCTTATGTAATCTACGTGTTAGAGAAGACGTATACCACTTAATCGCAATATGCCCAATTTTTAACGAGCTCAGGTGGTTACTGGAAAAAGACATCGCTGACGAAGGAAGAATTCTTAATGGCGCTAAACGGTGAAGACTGGCACATGCTAGTTAAGTAGGGGAGAATGGGGGGTTCTGAGCCGCTGGGGGTTGTGAGCCACTCGAATATTGGCCACAAAAAAAAATAAATTTAAACTTTTTGTTTATGTCAAGTGTTTCCCTTCTTATTATCTAACTTTTGGCTAGCAACCGATCAGTCAACACGTTCTTTAAGTTTGAGAACCAGAACTCGACTTTTTTATGGGGGGTTGTGAGCCACTTTGGAAAAATGTTGGTTTTGACTTCCAAAGAGGATATTGCAATGATACGCAATAAAACAGAGGAAAAACTCTCCAAAGAAGTTAAAAACCCATTAAAAAAGGCAAACAAAAGAACAGCCACCAGCAAAAAGTGCTCCTATATAAAAGAAAACAAGCCTAATGCCGTCAATCAATTTTCACTCTTCATTGATATTTCTTAATTCAGAATATGAGAAAAAATTTAATTTTTTTCATTTAATAAAGAATATTTGCTTAAAAACACGAGTTTTGAACTTTTAGATGGGTGGCTCACAACCCCCCACAAATTTTTGAAATTTCAAAAAGTCACTTTTTTTTCAATATCAAATAGAAAAACCCCAAAAATTTATTTTTTTTAAACTAGTGATGAGGAAAGCATCTTTTACCTAAAATACAAAATTTACAGAATGAAAATATATTGATTTTTGGCTAAGTTATGTTCGAAAAACAAAACTATGATCACAACCCCCCACTCTCCCCTACCTAAAGGAGACGCTGTGATACAGGCGAAATATTATGAACGAGTTTATCTGAAGGGGGACAAGCACTGCCACTGGAGAGGAACGATGTGGTATCTCGCGACGAGCGGGGCAGCTGCATGTAGTACTCAAAAGTAGAGTTGGAAATTTTAGTTCATTTTAATGACCTAGTTCATTAGTTCATTTTTTCATGAACTATAGTTCATTTTTTGAACTATAGTTTATTTGAACTATAGTTCAATTTATTAACTATTGCTCGTTTTCTTAACTATTGTTCATTATTTTAACTACTGAGGAAAATTGTAATACTGTTTGATACATGATACACAGTCGGCTTGGTTTCGATGGATTTGTTGAGTTTGCGTGCACGTAAAATCAGTGCTTTGGTGCTTGCTCGCGCAGTTGCTCGGTCAGTTTGTTGAGATTAAACTGTTTTACTATCTACATAAAAGTTATAGGCAAAATGAAAAGCTACAACTTCATAGATGTCGCAGCCATGGATCACACATGTCGCGCTTGGGGAATCTTTACACAATCAGCGAGTCACCCTTAACCCGTGCCTTTTAGTAAATTCAAGTTAACATGTCAGCCAGTTGGGAAGCCGGCTCATTAATACCAATAGCGTTGGCACGCTTTACCGAAATTTTCTCCTCGCGTACGACTACCTCTGAACAAAAGAGTGTTACCATTTGGTTGGACCACTTTAGGCAAGTTCTTCAATCGTTCACCATTAATGATGGGCAGCAGTGAGAGAACTACACGATTGGCACCATAGATCACTGGATAGACGGAAGAGCCACGAATGATGTGGCTTAAGCTGGGCATATAAGTCCATCAACTGCAGACCTGTCATCTCCTGAGTTTGGTTATGCGGTTTGAATTTGATTCCCTCTGACGCCAAATCCTCGCAGCTGAAGGCTCCCTGTAATGTGTCAATGTCGTGGGTGCCCATGGCCACCAGGGTATGTATTTTGGAGCAGCTTATCCTGCGGATCAATGAAACTTTTGCAGAACTCTGGGGTAAAGGACACCTTGCGAAGCAAAGCGGCCACAGCATATGGAAAAATCTGAGCCGAGGAGGAGGCAACACTTAGCACCTGCTGCTGGGTTGGCTCGAAAATCTTATACTTTGGCTTTGAGAAATGATAGTCTCGAAGTCCTGCTATATGTAAATTTTTAAATGTAAATAGTTTGTTAAATTTATAGAAAATCATTATTAAATGCAGGACCACTAGATTTTCATTTCTCATGTATCAGACAATGAGTAAACGCCTCTAAATTTGCTTCAGTGGTAAAAAAAAATGAACTATAGTTCAAATTATGAACTATAGTTCAATTGAACTATAGTTCAAAAAATGTGAAATGTGAAAAATAATTCAAAAAATGAACTATAGTTCAAATGAACTATAGTTCAAAATATGAACTATAGTTCAAAGTATGAACTATAGTTCAAAAAAAGAACTATAGTATAAAAACTGAGAAATACATAGTTCAAAATATGAACTATAGTTCAAAACCAAGACATAGTTCATAAGTTCATTTTAAAGACTAGTTCAATTGAACTAGTTCATCAAAATCGGCACAACTCTACTCAAAAGTGGTGGGGCATCCTCGAAGGCACCTAAGCTTGGCAGACGGTTAAATTCCATGCCAATTATATTATTTATATCTTTATAGCTACAAAGAATATTACTTATTATTTTTGTACTACACAATTTAAAAAAAAAAAATAAAGATACAACTACTACTACTACTGCTATAATATATAATTAAAATTTCTTACTATCGCATAGCATTTAGTATTGTAAGCAAGCATTGTATTATCGTTATAAATCGTATATTACGTATATATACGTACGAAGAAGAGGATACGAGTGGATGAACGAAACACGATAAAATATTTATTGTTATTAATAAACATATTATATTGACAAACATCAAATTGCTCTACTGACATTTCACACCCAGTAGCCAAAAGTACAATCAATTCTAATAAGCAACTGTCTCGCCCGAAAGCTCACTACTTCTGATGACTCAACAAGCAGTACTCAAACAGCGTTTGTGCTTTTTCAAAAGACAATGGTTCTATTAACGGTTGTTTACGAGCACGAGTTCAGAGCGGAGAGATATACTGCTTACGACTTTGAAAAATTTAATATAAGTTTTTGGAATTGGATCGGGAGCATTTCGAGCGAAATTGCTACAAAGCTTAAAATGGGAACGCCGTTCAAGATAAAGGGGCAAAGGTTCGTAAGGTATACAAATAATTATAACAGAAACATGGTTTGAAGACTCTTAGGAAAAGCTTACACAGTCAACTAAAAGATAAACTGACTGCAGACCATAAGTCCGAACTTGACAAACAATATCTCCAAGCATGCTAGTGTGGACAACAAGCACTTCTTTAAAACTCAGGTGTAAGATGAGCTTTGCGCAAACAATCTAGCGTATTCTTTTAAATCGAATCTCTGACTTACTAAAAATATCATGGTCAGTCGTCAGTTCATCTTTCAGTAGCATGTGTGCGCGCGGCTTTAGTGCCGAATTCTGCTATTTATAAAATGATGGTTTAAGAACCACCCAGCCAGCATTTTATGAAATTTCGAGTCTCTTTCGAGTCTTTTTCGAGTACTCTGTCTGATAAAAACAGTCATTAATTCGATTGATGCGAAATGATACTTTTGTAGAAAATGATACCCTAGCTGAGGCTCCTCGTGAAGAGTAGCTTGACCTATTTTCGAGTCATATTTTCAATCAATTTCAAGTCTATTTTTTAGTGGTATTTTAATAAATCACATTTTGAGCATTTGCTTTAATCATTTTCAAGTCTTCTTTAAATCGCATATGAAATTAATCTCTTTATAATCATTTAAAGGCCTTAAAAAAGACTCATCAAGGTGATTCTGGCTAAAATGATCCTCCAAATGTCAAATGGGCAAGAACATTTACTGAATGGATTAACATAAACTTTTGTTGATAAGTCGACAATGAAAGGCAAGATTTAAGAGGTTAGAACAAATTTTATAAGACGCAATATTTTTGTTAAGTGTAAGCTCAATTGGAAAAGCCCGAACTGCAGCAGGGCAGCGTTTTGGGCCCGACTCGAGGCTCTGTCTCCAATCAAAACAGTAGAAGTTCGCGAAACTTGTAGCTTGACTTGGCTTTGCGGCAAGCGCAACGTTTCAGTCGAGTGTGAATCGTGGCTTTGACAAGTTGTATATTCAAAGTGCAATGACAAGCATAGGAAACTAATTGTTGATATTTAATACCAACAATTTCCAGAAACCAATTAAAATTAAATTATAAACTGAAGCCAAATTAAAAGTTTCCTTAAAACTCCAAGTGATTGAAGCTATTTGGACAAACTCAATCTACCACCAATAAATTCAGCTGTAATTACACTTCTCAGGCGGACACCGTTAAATGTTCGCCACTCAATGCCAATGCAAAAAGGTGTTCCAGCTAAGAACAATTGCCGCATAAATGCCGGTCACGATCTTTGCATACGAAAAACTGCAATTTAAGTTTTCGCTTGCCATATCTGCAAGAGACAAGAATTATCTTAAGCCAGTCTATTGTTATAACTTTTAACTTTGAACTTTTATGTGGCTTCAGCAAAATGTTGGTACTTTTATTGATTACTCTGCTCATTTGGGGTCAGTGCCCTGCTACTAATGAAGCCGCTGAAATACTTGGTTTGTTTGCACATCCCGGCAAGAGTCACTTTGATTTCTTTCGTCCCATTTTCTTGGCCTTGGCTGAGCGTGGACACAACATTAGCATGTTTAGTTACTTTCCATTAAAGGAACGCGTGGAAAATTATACGGATTATGTATTTGAGGGTATGCCTTTGCTTACAGATATAGTGGATCTACAGGTAGGTTTGTGGAACTTAAATGTCGGTTTCGGTGTTTATAACAAGTTTCATTGAAAACAGGCGTTCGAATCGGAATGGAAACCTCTGGGTCTACCCTTCAAAATACCCACCTTTTTTATGCTGCACGATTGGGGTCTGCGCTCTTGTAAAGTGGCCCTGAACTCGCCACTGATTTCGCAACTTCTTGAGTCCACACAACGATTTGATGTGATCTTACTTGAACATTTCTCCAATGATTGCATGGCGGCTGTGGCTCATCTGCTCAATGCTCCTGTGATTGCTCTCAGTAGCTGTGCCATTATGCCTTGGCATTACAAACGTATGGGAACGCCCTTTATAAACCCCATCATGCCCATGAACTTTATGCCCTATACGGATGAGATGAAATTTTCCGATAGATTGAATAACTTTTTTCATTTTCATACTGTCAATTTGCTGTACAAGTGGGTATATAATTTATTCAGCCCTTTCGCACTCCCGTACTTATCTTTTGTTTTTATTACAGTTTAATTACCCAACCGGCTACAGATGCATTAATAAGTCAACGATTTGGTTTCGGTCTGCCGCCGATCAATGAAATTGTCAAGAACACGAGTGTGATGTTGATTAATCAGCATCATGCATTAACCGGATCACGTCCCTATGCTCCGAATGTTGTGGAGTTGGGTGGACTTCAAGTGGGTCCAGCGAAACCTCTTCCTGAGGTAGGTGATATCACTATTATTCTAATTACATTGAAAGGAAATTGGAATTGTTTGGTCTTACCAGGTGCCAATTATCCAATTTATTGATGATGATCATTCTAAGCATTTTGATACTACCAAAAAGCGTGTACGTCAACATTGACTTTTATTTGATGTACGGAAAGAAAATATGTCAAGTCAAATGATCCATCAGCTATATGTTAGGATTGCTAGAAGCAACTCACTTGACTGAGCTGAATTGTGGTACAAAAGCGTATAGTGAGCAGTGTTCTGAAAAATAGGCGATCGCTCGGTTTAAAAGGATTTTCCCGCATGCATCTTTTGCATGAATCGGCCATCACAACCGTTTGACGGTGTCGGCCTCTGCAATTAATGACCTCCAGCCGCTTCTGCTCTGTGCGAGCTGGCCCCAGTTTTTCACAAAAAGCTTGTAGATGTATATCCGCACCTGGTCGTCCCATCTAAGTGGCGGTCGTCTTGCCGCCTTCATAGTCAGCCACCTTCGATTTATACGCCTTTTTTACTGAAGCTTCTTCGTCCATCCGGGAGACATATCCTTACCAGCGCAACCGCTTTAAGCAGTTCGGTATTCTTTTGAATGCGGAAATAATCGTGAAATCCTCCGAAGAATTTTTTTGTTCAAACACGCCAATCGCCGCCTCATCCGCTGCTGTCATTGTCCATGCTTGAGCGCCGTATTGCAGGAATGGGTTGATAAGCGTGATAAGGTCTCTGCTCTTGAACTCCCTATTTAGCCTGTAGTAGCATCGGATTGCAAAAGTGATTCTTCGTCGGATTTCCAAGCTGATGCTGTTGTCGTTGGTTACCGTCTTTCCAAAGGAAGACAAAATCCTCTACAACTTTAAATTTGTACTCTCACATTGTAATAGATTTCTTTAATGATATACAGGAAAAACTTACAGATATCCGGACTAAAATCAATCTAAAACGAAGTCAGAACTCGGTCGATCCTGTACTTTTTTAATCTAAGTACGAAAGGTTTGACTCGAGCTCGGATATTTCAATCTCTGAATATTTGTCTTGATCCCGTATTTCGACCGATTTTAGTTTACTCGACTGAAGTTAAAGTCGCCCTTAAAATAGGAAATAAAGAAAGAAAAAAGGATATTTAGAAAAAATTACCTATATCTTTCGTTATGTTTGAGCAATGACTCCTAGTGAAGTGTAATTCCTTAAAATCATGATTGGTACTGTATTCAGTGTTTCTCAGGTAGATTCCATCTGTTTGATGTGTTAACGTCAGCTTTCAGTTAAATTGATTAAATATTTTTTATGTATGAAATCAATTTTAAAAAATAACATTTTCTTTCAATGAATTCAGGCCGTTCAGAGGCGGGCTTGGCCACTAGAGGGTTAATTTGATTGTCCTCATCCTCCAAAGGTCCAACATTTCTTCATTACTTGTTTTCTTGAACGCAATATATTAATAAAACATTATTAGATCGACTTAAGCAGGAGGGAAAAACTAATTAAGTTCCTCAACTCACCACTGAATTTGTGATTCTCAAGCACTTTAAATATCCTCAGAAAAACCTTTATTGGCCATATAAAATATATATAGTTTTGGTCAGCATCAACAGCCGAGGCTATATAGCCATGTCCGTCGGTCCGTTCGTCTGTCTGCTGTTCATACAGCTTAGAGACTAGCTACAACAACCAAATTCGAAATATGAACTTTTATTGTCTACACCCAGATCAAGTCCCACAATATTTAAGATATCAAACTCATATTTAATACTTACATTTATATTCGCAATATCTACAATCCCTCAAATTTTCATAAAGATCCGATAAAAAAACACCCGACTTAACAAAAATGTGTTACACTTTTCTTCCTTCTCCCCCTCAGAAACACAGGGATACCCTTAAACATTTCTTCCCCTGAGTAACGGGTATATCGAAGTCGGTTAGGTCCGACTTTAACTTACGCCTTCGTTTTTATGATAGATACTATAAACATTTACATCGTCTTCGTTTAGTATCTCCACAGCCTGCTCCAACGTTCCCACTCTGGCATCATCTACATAAGTTGGGGTTCGATGATCAATTCAACCACACTATCAGCTGCCAAACGTCGTGCTCTCTTCGATACTATTTCCAGTCTGGATGACTATAGTTTTGTGATGCGTTGGACAAATGGTACTTTCCCGAAGGACAAGCCGAGTAATCTGTATATTTTTGACTGGCTACCCCAACGCGATTTGCTGTGTAACCCCCAAATAAAGGCCTTTATCACCCATGGTGGATTACTTGGTACCACAGAGGCGGTTTATTGTGGTGTACCAATGATGGTGACACCTTTCTATGGTGATCAATTTCTGAATGCTGGCGCCGTTGCCCAGCGCCGCTTTGGTGTCATTGTAGACTTTAAAGATTTCGATGTGGCTCACATAACAAACGGACTCCGCACTATACTTGCCAAGAAGTAAGTGGATCCAATGTTGTTTTTTGCATTGCAGTTTACATTAACAAGTTATCCAAATGTTTATAGATTTGCCGATAATATGAAACTATCCACGGAAGCCTTTCGGAAACGTCCCCAAGCTCCTCTGGAGTTGGCCATGTGGTGGATTGAACACGTCATTGCTACCAAGGGTGCACCACTGTCACAGAGCATGGCGAGACATATCAATTGGTTTATCTACAATTCAATCGATGTTTACTTAACTTGCATATTTATTGTCTTTCTGTTGTTTAGCTGCCTGCGTCAGATGACTAAGCTTATCAAGTGGGCTTTGGGTGTACGACGAAATGTGACAGCGGACATCAAAATGAAGGAGCAATAATTAAGCAAATAAAGCTAATATTTAATGGGTAGATTTGTTAAAAATACAACCCACAAAAAATAAATATAGCATCACGGGTGAACTTATGTGAACATTACGTGATAAAATTCATTCTGTTTCAAACCTTTTGCCACTTCGAACATAAAATATCTCTAAAATAACAAACACAAAACACTGCTGCTGGTTTCGTTTTTGTGTACTCTACTCTCAACTGATCTTCCGACCTTTAATACCAATTAACTCGCTCCACCATCAACAACACTCGTGTCGTTGCCGGCAGTCACGGAAATAATAAAAGCTCTCAGCATGCAAAAAGCCTATGCTTAAACCGTAGCCTTAGAAAGACGAGTACGTTCCCTGACAGATTGCATTGCATTCTGAATTATTTAAAAAATCTGCAGAGATTTAGTTTTTTAGTTTTTATATAAATGACGAGCTGAGTTGATATAGCCATGTCCATCTGTCCGTCCGTCTGTCCGTCCGTCTGTCCGTCCGTCCGTCGTCCGTCTGTCCGTCCGTCTGTCCGTCCGTCCGTCTGTCCGTCTGTTTCTATGCTATCTCATCCGTCAGTTTTAAAGCTATCTTAACCAAACTTTGCACGAAGTCTTTTGGTACAAATACGCTGCACATTTGTCGGAACCAGCCGGATCGGACGACTATAGCATATAGCTGTCATAGGAACGATCGGTTGAAAAACTAGTTTTAGTGAGAACGAGAGCATAAGTTAAAGTCGGCTCTAACCGACTTCGATATACCCGTTACTCATGAAAAACATGTTTAACAGTGTTCCTGCGTTCCTTAGGGTAACCATCAGAAAAGTATGCAACATTTTTTTAGGGTGGGTAGCGGGGGGGCTCGGTTCACTTTTTTGCTTATAACTTGAGAACCGTTCATCCGATCTTCATCATTTCTTTGGCAAATCGACTCATTTTGCTAATAACTAACTATCTCTAGAAGAAACAAATCGTCTATCTTTAAAAATGTACGTTTTTTCCAAATTGCGGGGGCGGGAGGGGGCGTGGCCAAAATTTGAAACAAACTTGATCTGCGTGCAGAAAAAAGAAGCATTTGTCCCATACATGTCAAACCTCTATCTCTTACCATCTCTGAGATCTAGGTGTTCATACAGACAGACGGACAGACGGACGGACGGACAGACGGACAGACGGACATAGCTATATCGACTCGGCTGTTGATGCTGATCAAGAATATATATACTTTATATGGTCGGAAATGATTCCTTCTGCCTGTTACATACATTTGCACGACTTTAGTATACCCTTTTTACTCTACGAGTAACGGGTATAAAAACTTGTTTGTTTTCAATGCTATCGCTCCCAACGCTCGTATTTATAAGTTTTTAATGATTTCACATAATTTCACCAAGCCTTGTCAAAATCGGACAACTATATAGTATAGCTGCCATACAAAAGTTAGGTCTGAAAAAAAGTCCTAGTGAGAAAACTTTTTTGTTTTCAATGCTATCGATCCCAACGCTCGTATTTATAAGTTTTCAATGATTTTACATAATTTCAACAAGATTTGTCGAAATCGGACCACTTTATAGTATAGCTGCCATACAAACTCTCAGGCATATTTCAAGCTCCAAAGGTATATAAACCGAAGTTTAGCCGAAGTTAGCTGGCCTCTATTTTTGATCATAGATTGGATACGAATAAATATTTTTTAAAATTTTGTTCTTCTTTTTGAGTGACCGAACTCAGTGGCTACAAAACGTAGAACAACTTATTCGAAATGGCCGCCTTGTGCTTTCCAGCAACGACGAGAAAATTTTTACCAAAGAGGAATCGTTGAGCATACAGAACGATAGTACATAGAGGTCACCATCCGGCATATGTTATGTGAAAGTGTATCGACGTTTGGGAAAAGGTTGCATTATAGCATTATTTGCAAACAAGCCGTGGACCTTTCAACAGGACTCCTCTGGTAGCCCAGACCAGAATCCATTTGATTGTAAGTTGTGGTCCGTTCTCGAGGCCTTGGCTAGCTCTACTTATATATATTGAGTCTTTGAAGCACGCCCTTATCCGAGCAGTGGACAGTGCCAAAGAGATTTCAGCGTTTCTGGAAGGCACAAGGCGGCCATTCCGAATAAGTTGTTCTACGATTTGTAGCCATTGACTGACCGAATAAAAAGAAGGAAAATAGTTTTGAAAAATATTCATTCGTTTTCATTTTGTGACCAAAAAATCATATACCAAAACAAATGAAAGTACCAGGTATAAAAATGTTCTGTAAATAACAGAGTGCAGAGACCAGCGTTCCGAGCGACTAGTCCCACCCACATAACATTTGGGCATTTGTAAACTAAAAACAATTTAACTACATAGTATTCCAGTTTTAGCTTATTTATTTCTTAGAGCCGGTTCCTTTTGATAAATAGACTTGCCTAAAATTAAAGACGCAATTCTCAAGGCATGCTTTCGAGCTCAGAGGCAAACATTTAAGATTTTTGTTTAGCTGCTGCCTAGGCCACTGGACAAACGGGCTGTCGCTTTATACACATTTCGTTGTTCATCAGCCGTATATTAAGCGATTGTAAGGCTTTTTAGGTTATCCAAATTCAGCAATTCAGATGCCGTAATCTTATTCTCAGCTGGAGGCCATAGGCTTGCTTTTTAGTGACAATAATATGTATGCAAATAGCAAACCATGTACATATTATTGCAAATCTACCTGTACGTTCCGGGCAGAGTTTGAAAAACATTTTTTTTAATAAATTTCGTGGAAGATTTCTCACCGACTAATTTTAAAGGGAATTGTTTAGAAATCTCACTTTGAATTCATGCGGCAAGCTAGGAGCAGCTCAACGCAGTTATTATACAAGCAACTTAGCTACTCGTTTGGGGAAAACTACTATTCTCACGTCAAAGTCAGCCATAGTCTAATATCATTTGTATTTAAAGCTAGAAGTTTTTTGTTTATATAGTTTGTTTAAGTTTTCTTCTTAGCGCTCTAAGTATTGATATACTTATATTTATAATGCTCATCACAACGGCAAATGGTTCAATTAGAATTAAATTAAAAAATTATTAGATATTAAGATACAGAAATAACTTAAGTAAGAACAAGTTACATAAAATAATCTGTTGAATTCTGTGTACCAAATTCTTAAGCAAAAATTATACATTCAGGTAAACTGAAATTATACGGTGTTTGTTTAATTCCGATTCAATTTATATATCTGCGGTTTCTTGTAAGTAAGCTGTTACTTATATTCCTAAAGGTTTGTGCGTTTCTTATATTCTTCAATTTAAGTGGCAGTTGATTCCAAAGACGAATAGCAAGGGGAAAGAATTGACGATAGATTATGCTTAGGGCAACTCGAGCTACAGTTTTCAAAAACCTCGAATACATAAAATTGTTTTGATAGAGATGGGCTCAACCGTTAAACGAAATAAACCGATTTAAATTGCGTACCGGAACCGATACAAATTTATTTTTGAGAACCGAATACCGTTTACTGTTATTATTAATGGAACCGATAGTACCGGAACGAAACCGAAACTTTGGTACCGGTACAGTTTCGGTTTTTCTTTATACGCTGTACTTGTCGGTTTCAGCCATTGCAACCTAACCTAACCTACACAGAGAATTTAGTAGTTTTGGACATTTGATCTCACTGCAAATTGGAAATAATAACACAGTCGTCCTCTCTAGCAAAGTCGCACTTATACGTATTTGAAAATACTAAAACGTTCTTAACTGGTGGTCAGAATCCTCCACAAAGGTCCCACAATTATATTAGATTTAAAAAAGCTGGGACCGCCTCTTCTCAGGCGTAAAATTTAAAATGAATTATGTTACTGCGAGTATATCACAGGAATACTATATAGTGGACGTAGAAAATTTGTAGTTTTGATTTGTTTTATTAAACGACTTAGATTTATTTTAGAATTAAGTATTTATTCTGTATTAAAAATAAATTGTACTTCTATCGGTCGAAACCGTTATACCGAAATAAAAATCCGGGTACCGTATCGAAACCGAAAACCGAAATTAATTGAAAACCAAAATAAAAACCATTTTTCTTCAAGGTACGAGGTCATCTATGTATCTACATATATCCTTGGTATTATTTGTTACCCATGAGGTACAATTTCTTTTTTTCTTGAACCCGGACTGTCATTAATTAGCTCATTTTTTCCATAAGTTTACCTATTTGTGAGTCCATAATTTGTTCAAGTACCTTAGAAAGAAATGGAAGGATAGAAAGAAAAGCTTTAATTCATTGTAGCCTTTGAAAATTGGTAAGACTTTGGACATGCAAAAATAAATCTATTATTACAGTTATCTATATATATATATAAAAGAAAGTGTCCTGACTGATTCACTGATTCACTGATTCACTGATTCACTGATTGGCAATCATCGCACAGCCCAAACGGTAAGAGATAGAGGGCTGTAATTTTCACAGAAGTTTCTGTTGGTGGTGAAAGTGCGTACTAAGACGGGGTTTTGGAAAATTCCACCCGGAAAAGTCGGAAAAGCGTCGGAAAAGTTTGTATGGGAAAAATGTTATTTTTCACCCGATTGACTTGGAACTTGGTTTGTAAGCTTAGTACGCGAAATAATTCGACCCGTGTTTTCCCGATTTTGGAAAATCCGCCCACGAGGAAAATGGCCGGAAAATTCTGCATGCAAAAAACTATTTTTCATCCGATTGACTTGAAATTCGGTTTGAAAGGAAAGTAGGTGATTTAAACTGAAATGTGATTTTCCGAAGTTGGAAAATTTGACCCAACGGTCGGAAAATTCCTGGAAAATTCTGCATGAAAAAAAACTATTTTTCATCCGATTGGCTTGAAACTCGGTTTGTAAGGACAAAGTACGAAACAAATTGAAATGTGATTTTTCAATGTCGGAAAATCCGCCCACGAGGAAAATGGTCGAAAAATTCTGCATGCCAAAAACTATTTCTCATCCGATCCTTGAAATTCGGTTTGAAAGGACAGAACACGAAATAGTTTGAAATGTTATATTCCGAACTTGGAAAATTTGACCCAACGGTCGGAAAATTCACGGAAAATTTTGCATGAAAATAACTATTTTTCATCCGATTCTCTTGAAACTCGGTTTGAAAGGTCAAAATCGGAATTAATTTTTGTTTTTATTTTCCGATGTTGGAAATACCGCCGGGAAGCCCACTGGGATGTGGGTGGAAAGTGGGTGGTAAGTGGATGTAAAGTGTGTGGAATGTAGCGGGAATTGGGAGCGATGTGGGTGGGATGTGGGAGGGATGTGGGCCGGAAATGGGCGGGAAGCAGGTGGTATGTGGGCGGGAAGTGGGTGGGATGTGGGTGGGAAATTGGCGGGAAGTGTGGGAATGAGGGTGGGATGTGAGTGGAATGTGAGCGGGATGTGGGCGGGATGTGGGCGGTAAGTGGGCGGGAAATTGGCGGGAAGTGTGTGGGATGTGGGCGGGAAGTGGACGGCGGAAAGAGGGTGTGGGCGGGAAGTGGGTGGGATGTGGGCGGTAAGTGGGCGGTAAATTGGCGGGAAGTGGGCGGGATGTGGGCGGGATGTGGGCGGGAAGTGGACGGCGGAAAGAGGGTGGGAGTGCGTGGTATGTGGGTGGGATGTAAGTGGGATGTGGGTGGTATGTGGGTGGGATGTGGGTGGGATGTGGGCGGGAAAGGGCGGAAAGTGGGTGGTATGTGGACGGGAAGTGGGTGGGATGTAGGTGGTATGTGGGCGGGAAGTGGGTGGGATGTGGGTGGTATGTGGGTGGGAAATGGGTGGTAAGTGAGTGTGCGTTGTTGTACTATTGAAGGCGCAGCGAAGCGCGACGGGTTATTTGCTAGTCTATATATATAAAAAAGTTCAACCTGACTGACTGACTGACTGGTGACGGTCGTACAGCCTAAGCCATAAAAAATAGGAAGATGAGATTTTCACAGTAGTTCTATCTTATGCTGAAAGTAAGTACTAAGAACGGATTTTGGAAAATTCTTTCGGCAAATGTGGAAAATTCGCGGAAAACGGTTGTATGAATCTTTTTTGTTTTTCATCCGATCAAGTTCAAACTCATTTTCAAAGATCTATATGAAAATTCGACAACAACTGCATACCAATCTTCCGGAAAATTCACCCCGCTGGGTGGAAAGTGGGTGGTCAAGGTTGTATGGGCGAAACTTTAGTTGCCAGCGATTGGCGCCAAACTTATTTTCAAAATTACACATAACAAAACATAAGTTGTAAGCATAGTACGCGAAATAGAGATTTTGGAAAATCCGTACAAGAGGAAATTGGCCGGAAAATTCTGAATCCAAAAAAGTTTTTATCATACGATTGGCTTGAAACTCGGTTTGTAAGTATAGAATACGAAATAGTTTAAAATGTTATATTCCGAAGTTGGAAAATTTGACCTGACGGTCGAAAAATTCCCGGAAAATTCTGCATAAAAAAAACTATTTTCCATCCGTTTGGCTTGAAACTCGGTTTGTAAGGACAAAATACGAAATAATTTGTAATGTGATTTTTCAATGTCGGAAAAGCCGCCCAAGAGGAAAATGGCCGGAAAATTCTGCATGCAAAAACTATTTTTCATACGATTAGCTTGAAACTCGGATTGTAAGGTCAAAATGAGAATTTATTTTGTTTTTAATTTTCCGATGTTGGAAATATCGCCGGGATGCTCACTGTGAAGTGAATGGGATGTGGGTGGGATGTGGGTGGAAAGTTGTTTTGGAAGTGGGTGGTAAGTGGATGTAAAGTGGGTGAAATGTGGCAGGAAGTGGGAGGGATGTGGGTGGGATGCGGGAGGGATGTGGGTGGGATGTTAATGGGAAGTGAGCTGGAAGTGGACGGGAAGATGACGGGAAGATGGCAGGAGGTGTGTGGTATGTGGGTGGAATGTGGTTGGGATGTTGGTGGGAAGTGGGCGGGATTGAAATGGGAGGTGGATGGGATGTGGGTGGAATGTGGCGGTAAGTGGGAGGGATGTGGGTGCAATGTAAATGGTAAGTGATCGGGATTTGGGCGGGATGAGATAGCGAAGTTTGAGGTATGTTGGTGGCAAGTGGGTGGAATGTGGGTGGGATGAAGGTGCGAAGTCGGCGGAAAGTGGGTGGGATGTGGGCGGGAAGTGGTTGGGATGTGGGTGGGAAATGGGTGTGATGGAAATGGGAAGTGGATGGGATGTGGGTGGAATGTGGGTGGGAAGTGGGCGGAAAGTGTGTGCGAAGTGGGCGGAAAGTGGGTGGAATGTGGGCCTGAAGTGGGTGGTAAGTGGGTGTGCGTTGGTTAAATACTGTTGAAGGCGCAGCGAAGCGTGACGGGCTATTTGCTAGTTATTTATAAGAGAGTCAAGGTTCGCAGTATCAAGGTTCTCAGGTACTTGAGATTAAACAAATTTACCACTTAGATCGTTAACATTAATATTGTCAGCAAAGTTAGGTCCTTCCTATCTGATTTATATATTTTTTTATAACTGTTTATTTTGGTAATGTGAACTTAGAATTGTAGAATGTTCGTTTTGACGCTTCACAAAGGCTAGTTGTACTTCTTCGCAGCTTTTTGTACTACTGTTTCAGAAAATCTGTCTTATATCTTTTTTTCATTATGGTAAGCCTCGTCTCGCTTGCTTGTCACTCTTTTCATTGCGTCATAAAACCAAGGGTTATAATTGAGATTCTTTCTCTTGCATCTTAATGGTAAAAATGGTAAATAATCAATTCATTTTAGTGGCGAACCCATCCGTGTTGTTTCGGAATTCACGTATCTTGGTGTTGTATTAACCCCGAGGCTGTCCTTTAAAAAACACATTGATAAACGAATTTCTGCGGCGAAAATTAGTATAAACTGTACTTGGAGGAGCATGCTGTCAAAAAACAATATTTCATTTGACATGAAGATCAAGATTTTTGGAGCAGTGTGCAGTAGAGTTGGAAATTTTAGTTCATTTTAATGACCTAGTTCATTAGTTCATTTTTTCATGAACTATAGTTCATTTAAACTATAGTTCATTTTTTGAACTATAGTTCATTTAAACTATAGTTCATTTTTTGAACTATAGTTCATTTGAACTATAGTTCATTTGAACTATAGTTCAATTTTTTGAACTATAGTTCATTTTTTTAACTATTGCTCGTTTTTTTAACTATTGTTCATTATATTAAATACTGAGGATAATTTTAATACTGTTTGATACATGATACACAGTCGGCTTGGTTTCGATGGATTTGTTGAGTTTGCGTGCGCGTAAAATCAGGGCTTCGGTGCTTGCTCGCGCAGTTGCTCGGTCAGTTTGTTGAGATTAAACTGTTTTACTATCTACATAAATGTTAGCAGCGATTTCTTAATGTTGTTATAGGCAAAATGAAAAGCTACATCTTCATAGATGTCGCAGCCATGGATCATACATGTCGCGCTGGAATCTTTACACAATCAGCGAGTAACCCTTAACCCGTGCCTCTTAGTAAATTCAAGTTAACATGTCAGCCAGTTGGGAAGCCGGCTCATTAATACCAATAGCGTTGGCACGCTTTACCGAAATTTTCTCCTCATGTACGACTACCTATGGATAAGAGAGTGTCTGGCTATGCTCGTAGAGGAAAAAAAGTAACACCTAGGCCTTGGCTAAATCCGTGGCTGTGCAGTCGAAAAACACCTTCTTGGTCTTAGGCAAGTTCTTCGATCGTTCACCATTAATGATGGGCAGCAGTGAGAGAACTACACGATTGGCATCATGGATCACTGGGTAGGCGGAAGAGCCACGAATGATGTGGCTTAAGCTGGGCATATAAGTCCATCAACTGTAGACCTGTTATCTTCTGAGTTTGGTTATGCGGTTTGAATTTGATTTCCTCTGACGCCAAATCCTCGCAGCTGAAGGCTCCCTGTAATGTGTCAATGTCGTGGGTGCCCATGGCCATCAGGGTAAATGTTTTGGAGCAGCTTATCCTGCGAATCAATGAAACTTTTGCAGAACTCTGGGGTAAAGGACACCTTGCGAAGCAAAGCGGCCACAGCATGTGGAAGAATCTGTGCTGAGGAGGAGGCAACACTTAGCACCTGCTGCTGGGTTGGCTCGAAAATCTCATACTTTGGCTTTGAGAAATGATAGTCTCGTAGTCCTGCTGTTTGTAATTTTTTAAATGTGAATAGCTTGTTAAATTCATAGAAAATCATTATTAAATGCAGGCCCAATAGATTTTCATATATCATGTATCAGACAATGAGTAAACGCCTTAAAATTGGCTTCAGTGGTAAAAAAAAAGAACTATAGTTCAAATTATGAACTATAGTTCAAATTGAACTATAGTTCAAAATATGAACTATAGTTCGAAAAATGAACTATAGTTCAAATGAACTATAGTTCAAAATATGAACTATAGTTCAAAATATGAACTATAGTTCAAAATATGAACTATAGTTCGAAATATGAACTATAGTTCAAAATATGAACTATAGTTCAAAAAATGAACTATAGTTCAAAAACTGAGAAATACATAGTTCAAAATATGAACTATAGTTCAAAACCAAGACCTAGTTCATTAGTTCATTTTAAAGACTAGTTCATTTGAAATAGTTCAACAAAATCGGCACAACTCTAGTGTGCAGAGCTATACAGTCATATGGTGCGCAAGTTTGGGGCAACACACTTCCAGAAGAAGTAGATAATTTATATATGTTTTTTATTAAACGAATTTTTTGCCTACCAAGAACGACACCAAGCTATGCCATAGCGCTGGACACGAATATGGAAAGTAGTTGTCTGTATATGTTAAACTTGCACATGAAATACATTGAAAAAACACTATTCACGTACAGCAACGACCGTCTCCCTCATATTATGTCAAAGGAAATATTAGCCAGAAATATTTTCTGGGCAAAAGGTCTAAATTTAATCAGTGGACCTTTCAATATTGTTTGGAGTGAAGAACTTTTGGAACCGATTATCTGGGCACAAACTCGAGAAATTATGTTAGAAGCGTTATCTCAGAATCGAAATCATCAACTCTTTGAAAGGAAAATGAATAGTGTGACACGAATCTACAAAGACCTCGATGAATCAGTCGTCAGTAGACTGCTCCAATTGGAAACCAGAACGGTATCATGGGTTCTGAAAGCAAGATGCGACATGATCTGGCTGAACGGAAATAAATACACTTTACAACAAGGTGGAACGAACATTTGTTAAACGATGCCTTTGGAACTAAGTGGAAGAATTTAACACTATATCTGCAGCATGCCATAAGATACCGAAAACAAATTTTAATGGAATATTTTTAGTTTTTATGTTTACAATTTTTGTTTCTTTTTGTTTTTTAATTTAATAGGTGCAACTTGGGAGCTGCTCCCATACCCCAACGATTCTGTATCTCGCGACGAGCGGGGAAGCAGTTTGTATTAAGGTAGGGAGTGGCAAACATGTTTCACACTATAATAAAATAATTTATATATTAATCATTTTTATCACCAATAATTCTCCGACTGACGACTTGATAGTCATAGCCGTATTACCTTATTAAAACTCAACATCTCTGTGAAATATTGTATGCCTTTTCAAACCATCTGTTATTTGATTTTTAATAAAGTATTATTATTATTACTATTAATATTATTATTATTTCATTTTAGTGTTTCAACTTGTACATTTACACGATACTCAAAAGAATGGTCAGTAAAACTAATATTTACTTAGAAAATCAGGAAAATGAGGTCATGAGATGTCAAATACTGAGCACTCGTTCCTGCCCATTTATCAACGACACGAAAGAACGATGAATATAACTTTTAATTATTAACAGAAACGAGAATTAAATTAACGGGGAAAGTTAAAGAGATATACTAAAAATTTTTAAAAGGATTTAAAGAAGAATTTTGATATATTCTTGAATTGTATAAAAATTTAAACAATAGTATAGTTTATCGCAACAGCTTACGGCTTTCAGACAAAGCAGAGCTTAAGATTTTGTATTCCAATCTGTAACCCTAGCTTAGTCACAACCTCACAGCGATCCGGTCTCTCGTGACAAGCGGACAGTCCGGAAGCATTATCCTTCTCCGAAACTCTTACCGAAGTTTGACAAAAATTAAGGGCGTCAGCCTTTGACCTTATTGTTAATGCGATCAATCCGACTTAGGTTTGTTCTAAGTATCCTGAAAATTTTGATACCCATTTGAAAACTCATCTTTGGAAATAAAAAATTATATAGCTATATGAAGGTAAAATTCAACCAAAGTCCAAATTCAAAGTTACGTTTTTCTAATATTTATGAACTAGATTTGTCCTCATTTTTGGACTCTGAGAGCTTATTTTATTTTCGAATCAGAATAACTGAAAATTTTCAAATACAATTTAAGGGTACTGTATACTTTCAGGTGTCATTTTTTAAAGCTTAATAATAATTTACACAGAAACTATAAGTAATATTAACAAGGGGTTTTTTATATTCGATAGGTAATCGGTTAAATTAAATTTAAAATTGTTTGTTGTTGCTATTGTTATTGGGGTTGTCGTTGTCTTGCTGTTCAAAGTTAACCAAAAATTTAAAACGTAAGCCCATGGTTGCAAAAAATTTTTGAGAACGTATTGTCCGAAAGGGAAAGTGAGGTTTTGTTAAGAAATTATGTTATTCTGGTGTGAACTTTGATATTTTGAATCGGTCAATAAAAAGCGGAGTTATGGGGTTTCAAAGTGAATATTTCGAAAATCAACTTTTTTTCTTACTCTATGGATCCTAGGTCCCTTATTTTTTGACCGATCGTAAATATCCTAGTTCACACCAGAATGGAGGGTATTAGGAGTAATTTAAAAAAAATTTTAATCGGTCAACAGTTACTCTTTTTAATTTTTGCAACCATTTTGAAACGAGAAGGCCAAGCTAACTTCGTCTTTGCCGAAGATTTTATACCCCTGCAAATGTTTTAATACATCAGAGTTTACGAACGTCAGCATTGAAACAAACAATTTTTCTAAATAAAACCAACTTTTCGACCGATAGTTTCTATGGCACCTATAAGATATAGTCATCCGATTTTGACCAATACTTCCGAGTCTGTGTAAGAGTGTTCAATATGAAAAATCGCTGAAGTGAAGGACGTTAACATTAAAAACAAAAAAGTTTTTCTCACAAAGACCCACTTTTCGACCGATAGTTCCTATGGCAGCTATAAGATATAGTCATCCGATTTTGACCAAAACTTCAAAATCTGTGTAAAAGCGTATAAAACTGAAGCGGGAGGCGTTTACATTAAAAACAAAAAAGTTTTTCTCACAAAAACCTACTTTTCGACCGATAGTTCCTATGGCAGCTATAAGATATAGTCGTCCGATCCGGTCGGTTCCGACATATTAGTGTGCAGTAAATAGAAGACTCTGTGCAAAGTTTCAGCTCGATAGCTTTAAAACTGAGAGATTAGTTTGCGTAGAAACAGACAGACAGACGGACGGACAAAGCTAAAGCGACTCAGCTCGTCGCCCTGATCAAGAATATATATAGTTTATAGGGTTGGAAATGAATATTTCTATGCGTTGCAAACTTCTGGGCAAAATTATAATACCCTTTGCAAGGGTATTTAAAGTGGTTCTGAGATAATCGCATTTAAAGTTTCGACAACTGTTGGACTTGATGCATTTGGGTGTTAGCTTTCACAGCTTTTCAAAATTATCAAAATCGGCTAAATAGTTCTCAAGAAATTTAGGTCAAAGTGCGTCAAGACAAGGTAAAAAATAAAATCTACAAAAATTTCCAAGTAAATTTCGTTCTTCTAATTTTTTTTTCAAAAGGAATAAAATTAGAATTTCTAAAATACGAGGATCGATGAAAAACAATTTCTGATGGTATGCAGTACCCTTAATATAGTTAGTTTTTTTTATGCCCAACTGTTTTCACTTGTTGGTCTCTTTTTAGGGATAACTATTCTAGATTCAAAAGCAAAGTAAAAAATTGTAAATTTAATTTACCATATTTAAAAATATTATAATTTCAGACCATTGTTTCTTCAGTGGAGGTATGTATTTTTATTCGATGTAAATGTAAAATTGGCTTAACAGCTCTAAAGGGCCAAGCTAAGCTTCTCTCAATCTCTTGGCGTGTGTGCTTTTAAATTTTTCGCTCAAGAGAAATGGACCTACAATTTAACGCCGAATCCGAACGGCAAAGTTTGAGAATATGCTTTTTCATGGCTAGTTACGTCACAACTGGCGCCAATAGCTGGTGAAGGTTACATAGTTAATTATAATTAATATAATTTAGTACTTTTTTTACTGAGAACAATACGTGTAAAATCCGTTGAGTTAAAGGCAAGAAAAAACTTAAGGCACAAACTGAATCACATATATTTAACGGTTCTGTCCATAACATACATTTGCCCAAACTGATTATATTAGTATGTAGTAAACGCATTCTAGAATCAGTCAATCAAATATTACCGGTGCACTTTTTTATCAGTTCACCGAAATATATAAATATTCATTCCATTTAATTTGTTTGCCCAGGTCGTACACCTTTCGGATTACCCAGATAACACAGCCACCTCTTCTTCAGACGATAAGAAGTATGTAGATTCACGTTTCTGGATCAGCTGATAATCATGCCTGTCTCGTGTACTGCAACCGGTTGCTCTCCTGTATAAGAGAGCAAAACACAAAAGAGATTTCGTCATCATTAACAAACACAGAAAGTACAAATACCAACACAAAGACGTATGTCCGATCACTGACATTGCTTTTTTTTAATTTTCGGGGAGAGCATATGTATTTTTCGTCGTCGCCTCGTGCGTTGACCGACCGAGCTTCCCATTTGGTTTCTCTGCAATGCGTTTCTCAGTCGCTTGTCGATAGCCAAACAAACAAGTAAGTGGGAAAAACAGTGCATTTCGAAAAGAGGAGCAGGAAATTAATTGAGCTCCAAGTTTGGAGTCAACTTACTTACTCGGGAATGTGTGTGCGTACAGTTCCCATTAGTTCTCAACAAAAAAATCTTTTAAACTGACAAGTTGTGTCTGTGATGCAATTGCATTTTTTCAGCTTTTTGTTGTGTTTTCTTGTGCTTTCCTTTGCATTCTTTACATAATTTTTTGTGTGTTTTTATTCGTGTCATGCGCAAAACCTATTGCACTCAAGGTCAAATTTGGTTACTAAAACGAAATGCAACAAGTGGTTTTGGTCGATTTGTATTTGAAATTAATTTTCCCCCTACTTTGCAGATGATGATGACGATGGTGCGGCCACAGCACATTTTAGTGCTGCTTCTTATAGCCCTAATTAATGGAATGGAAATCAAAGCCGGATCTCACCTGAAAGTCTTGGGCTTATTTCCTCATCCCGGCATCAGCCATTTTCACTTTTTCCATCCTATCATGCGAGGATTAGCGGAGGCGGGACATGATGTCAGTGTGGTTTCCCATTTTCCGGATAAGAATCCAGCTATACGCTATAAAGACTTTCCCCTATCTGGTGTAGATAAACTCACAAATAGTGTAGATCTCAAGGTAAGTGTGAGACATCAGGCTGTTAATGGGAATATGAACTTAGAGTATAGCGAGTTCTAAGCGCCGATTGTCAATATATTGAACAATACTGAATTGTTAAGTTAAGCAATAACAGTTTTAATGAGCAGTACACCTAATGAGGAAAGTGTTGAAATAATATATGATTTGTTACGGACAGACAATTTGTAGCAGGGTTTGATTAGCGGGCTTAGAAGCTTGGTAAAACAACCAAAGCACTGAGAAACCAGCAAAACCCCGTGAATTCTACCAAGGCTCAAAGAACGCTTATAAGGAGCAGAGAAGCGCTCAACTCTCCTTGTAACTAGCGCTCTTTTTAACATAACCATGACATTGCATGTGAGCGCTACACTCTCACTGAGAAAAAGGCTCTTTAAAGCAGAGTTTTCCAGTCATATCCCCTGGGGGACGAACATACTCGCCAATTTAAGTCATACATCACTGTGTGTTAGAGAGAGAGAGACACAGTCACAGTCCGCTCGCACTGTAAACAGAGCTCTAGAAAGCGCTTCTCACTGCCAAAAAGGGGTTTCAAAGCGCTTCACTCCCAAAGTGAAATGAGCTCTATAATGCGCTCCACAACGAAATTTTGTATGGAAAATTAAAACAAAATTTTTAATTTATTACAATTTATTTACAAAGCAATTATAAGTATTTTAATTTAACGTTCCTGGCTGAACCGTTCTTCTGCTGATCTCAATTAGTTGGTGGATAAAGGAACTTCCAATCCGGCTTTGTTCGTAACTTTTAATAGATTGTCACAAACGGTCCGCCTAGTCTTGAACTGCACAATTCAATCTTTCACAGCGGTTAAATCATAAAACTGCGCGGCTTCGATCTCACTTTCTCCAATTTCTTACGCCACCATGCCTTTTAAATGATTTATGATTTGTCCATGTCCAATAATTACATTACCCAAGGCGAAACATTATACTCTTATTTAAATATTTATAATAAAAATTATTTCTTTTGCAACGCAGCAACGACCGAAGAAATTGAAAGTGTAACGCAAACGCAACAATCAAACTGACACTTTACCTTCTGTCCCTTTACTACAGCTGTCTTTTTGTCGGGCACAAGAAAATAGAACAAAAGAAAGGAGAAGAAAAATTCCTGCAGGTGGCGCTGGCAACAATTGCCTGAAGGGTTTGATCGGCGATGACATATTGTGTCTATAGGAGAATTGTTCTTGTGAAGAGATTACAGGACTGAGCGCTACAATAGAGCGTCTTGGGGGCTTTGGATGAGTATTAATTCATTTATCAACCGATTACCATGACAGTTTATTTGTAAGCATAGTACGCGAAATAATTGTACTCGTGCTTTTCCGATTTCCGAACGCCCTCACCGTCTAATGACCATTTCTAATATCCGTTATATCTTATCTTTTAAGGGCCGATTTCACATCTCCTACATAGAGCTATTTGTCACATAAACAAATAACAGTGTAAATTCTATGACTATCTGACACGTTGCAGCTATCTGGGAGTACAGAAATCGGCCCTTAATGGGATAACTTTAAGATTTAAATGACAACTCTACAAAGAAAATAAGGCATATTTGAAGAAAATCTCACCAAGAAACCATGCAAAACCATCAAATATGAAAGACAATTAAGGATTTTCTATTATCTAACAGGGCTGAAAGAAACTATTTATATTTATTCTACAAAGAAATATCGTATAAAAGAAGAGAATCTATGGCGAAGTACCGTACATGGATCAAGTTGAATGGAGGATTTCATTTTAGACCCATGGTTTCTGTCCGAAATTTTCCGCAGATTTTTGTGCAGAACCAAATCGACATTCTTGTTCTGACAATTTGCTCCTGCAATTACCATAGTAATTTTTCCTGATATATTGTTTATAAAAATATCGATGGTCGCCTATATCGGCACAAAAAATTCTATTTCGGAATAACCCTTATCGTCCGACAAAATATCGATAAATATTGACAATTCTAGTTCAATGCCAATCGTCATTTTCTAGCCGATCTGAATAAAATTCCATTTAAAATTTATTTTGAATATACACAGAGAAAAAATATATCAAATTCGTTTAATGATATGTATTTGAAATTCAAATCAATTTTAAATTTTTAACATATCAATGGGATATTTTTTCATATCGGAGTAAAATTCATATAAAAATATCTTTTTTTTTTCTCGGTAAATACATACATATGAAACGGTTGAAGTATTTGCTAGGATTTTGGAAAATCTTCTTTCAACGTCATGAGCTATAACAATGGCGTCTATACTGATTTCTGTGCAGCGAAGCGCACCGGATTATATGCTAGTCTTCTATAAAAAAGTTAAATCTAGTATGGCATAAATGAAGATTTGTCAATAGCAGTGAGCCAATAAGTCAGTAATCTAAACCTGATAAGACAATAATCTTATCTTAAACAACATTAGGTATAAATTAAACAGGCGACCCAAATCAAAAATTAGGGTTATCTATTTATTTATTTATTTAGGTTTGACAAAGTTCTGTCAACATTACTGGGTGCCATTCGAAAAAAGACAGTAAATTATTTCTAGCATCTAACACAGAAGAGTGAGCAGTGAAAAGATGGTAATACAACTTATAATTAATACACAAATTTCGGAAAGGTTTATAGTGAGCAAAATCTGTTAGGCAAGGCTATAGGTAGATCGGAGAGAAATTTCTAGTTAGACGCAAATGAACCGCAAGATTTATTTGGCATAACAGAGCACAAGAGTCAATATCACCTGATAAAAGTTTGTGAAGATGGAAGATCAATTAAGAGTAATCTATGCACGTATGGTGGAAGATGGTTGGTGGGATCCCAGTTAATGCCGCTGAGGGCAAAAATTAAAAACTGTTTTTGGACCGATTCAAGTTGGTCTTGATATTTTTGGTAATGCGGTGACCAAATGTTAATATGTATAAATGTTTAGTCAGATACGGATCGTTAAATTCCTTGGCCCATCTTCTGATAAACCCAAGAACACCGATAGCTTTGTTAGAGATGACAGAAATATGATACACTCAAAAAAAAATATTTTCTACATTTTAGAAATTCGCCATAAAATAATTTTTTTTCTAAATTGTAGAAAAATTTCTTGTTTATAGACATTTTTTTCTTAAATTTAGAAAACATAACCCTTAGATGAGATTTTCTAGAAAATAATTTCTTAAATTAAGAAATTAATTTTTTTTTTCTTAAATTTAGGATAATTTTTCTAGATATTTTCCTAAAATCTTTCTTTAATTTAGGGCAGATTTGCCCTTGAATTAAGAAAAGAAATGCAAAGCAAAATGGAGCGACCGCCATAAAAGTTAGTAAAACGCCCTTATTTTGAGAAAATCAAGTTTCTTAGGTTTAGAAAAATTTGTTTAGAAATTCACCATAAAATTTAGAAAGATTAATCTAGAAATTCGCCCTAAAATTTAAAAAATATAAAAAAGAGAGACGTGAGAACAGGAGAAGGACGCTGCTGTGTCGCAGTTTCTAGTTACTTCGTTTCTTTGACACATACGCAAACGCCACACGTATGCTCTCAACTGTGTACATTATTAACCAGAGGCGGCCAAATGGAGAGGAAAAAAAAGTGAGCTTGTGTTAGTAAACAAGAGAGCTCTCTCCAGACAACACGCATTTTACTTGCTAGGCAGTGCTCACCGATTCACACAACCATAACTTCGGCTCGCGTTTGCTTAAAAATACGACAGACTTCGGCTCGTGCGTGCCTTAGGTGGACGGGTCTGTTATTAACTGTGGTTAAGTCGCTACGTTTTCCTTAAGGCAAGTAGTCGAGTGGGCTAAGGCGTCGTCCGAGTGTTCAGTATTTGAGAGAGGTCCCGTGTTCAAGTCCCCAGTAAAGTAAGTAAAAAAAAAAACTGTTAATGCGCTTATTTCTAAATTAATTATATATCTATCTATAGCTTAGAAAAAAGTGGTATGGCGTGAGGAGGTGCTGCTGGCGATGGGGGGAGGAGGATGGGACAAATCTTAAAAACCAAACGGTTGGGGCGGGGTGGATCCAAAAACACAACCACACACGGGTTGGTCCGTTGTCGGTTCTACCCAACCTCCCCCTAAAATTTATTTTTTAGTGTTTACTGTCAACTGCTTCCTCCTTATGCCAGCGCTGCCATAACCGCTTGGGAATTTTAAATTGACCTAACACCTAAAGTTGTCTAAGTGTTTTTTAGAAAAATTGCCCTGAAATCCAGAAAAGCATTTTCTTAAAAATAAGGCGAATCGCCTTTGACCCCTTTTTTAGGGCGAATTTCTAAATTTTAGGGCGATTTGGCCTGTTTTTTTATTTGAGTGTACTTAAAGCTTAGTTTAGGGACAAAGCATATGCCCAAATCGTCAACCACGTAAATGCGTTCGAGAGGTTTGTCATCAATCGTATAGTCGAAAAAAAACGGCTGTGTGCGATGAAAAGTCATACATTTACACTTTTCAGCGCTTAGTGGGAGGCAATTAACCGAACACCATGTATGCAGAGTATTTAAGTCGAATTGAAGAAGGAGAGGAGACATTGGTTCGTTATAAGACAAGCACAGTTGCAGGTCAAGACATTAGGGATGTCGTATTAGGTGCATTTAGAGTAGAACAGTGAAATCGTTGAAGGCGTTTAGTTTTTAATTATACACAAATTTCTTATCTAAAAACCCTTAATAATTGCATCTCTCTCTCTTTGCAGATGTTCGAGAAGCGTACTTCCTACAATCATTTTATGGAATTTTTTCTTCTGCACGAATGGGGTAAAGAGGCTTGCAATTACACGTTACGCTCGGAGGCCTTGCGGCAGATACTCGTACATAGAACAGGCTACTATGATGTCATTATTATGGAACAGTTCAATTCGGATTGCATGATGGGCGTGGCACACCAATTAAAAGCACCAGTGATAGCGGTTAGCAGTTGTGTTATGATGCCCTGGCACTACGAACGCATGGGTGCTCCAATAATACCTTCCTATATACCAGCTTTATTTATGGCCCAGTCGCAGGACATGGATTTTGGTGGACGCCTGGCCAATTGGTTTAGCTTTCATGCTCTCAACTGGATGTACAAGTGAGTGGAGGAGATTTTTTAAAAGTACACTTGGAAAAAATAGATTGTTAGCGTTCTAGAAAAAAAGAGTACATTTTTAAACCATTTTCAACTTAAAATTTCAGTTGGGTATACCTAAACTTTATACTTAAACCTTTCCTCAATCTAAAACCGACTGTAAATACCGCTCAAATAAGATTCAATATGATTGAAACAATATATTTTTTGAACTTACTATAAGTCAAGAAATTGTAGAAAACGAGATTTGAATTCACTTACCAAATTTCATCCTTCAATTTCAAAGCCAAGTAAGCAATGATCAAAATGTAAATATTTCTTAGACGCTTATAAAATTCCCAACTGGTTTAATTCCAATACTAATGAAGATAGGATTGAATTATTTGAGAAAGATAAGAGAATCTGATTTAATATTAGAGAATGTATCTACCTATTATTTACCAAAATGGTCTAAAACCAAGAATTTCTGAATTCAAAATCAAATGAAATGTAAGCTTTGTACTCCCACTTTTCTTTACTCACCTAAAAAATTACACTTTATTCTGATAAAAAAAAAACGATTAACTTACAATTTAATTCTACCCTTGCAGGTATATGTCCATACCCGCTGCAGATGCTCTGGTTCAGTATAAGTTTGGCCATAATACGCCCTCAGTGGGTGAACTGGTTAAGAATACCTCGTTATTCTTCGTTAATCAGCACTATTCGCTGAGCGGTCCTAAGCCTCTGCCACCCAATGTCATCGAATTGGGCGGCATACATATACAGAAGTCCAAACCTCTGACTGCAGAGTTGCAGCGTATATTGGACAATGCAGAGCATGGTGTTATTCTCATCAGTTGGGGTTCTATGATACGAGCAAACTCTCTGTCCGCAACCAAACGGGATGGTTTTGTACGGGCCGCCGCTCGACTTCAGCAACAGGTCATCTGGAAGTGGGAGAACGATACGTTACCCAATAAACCTCCAAATATGCATATTATGAACTGGTTACCCCAGCGCGATATACTGTGTCATCCCAATGTGAAGGTTTTCATGTCACATGCAGGTCTCATGGGCTCCTCGGAGGCGGCTTATTGTGGTGTTCCTGTGGTGGCCACACCCATGTATGGTGATCAGTTTTTAAATGCTGCAGCATTGGTGCAACGTGGCATGGGTTTAATTCTGAACTACGAGGATATTGGAGAGAATACTGTGATGAGGGCACTGAAAAAGGCTTTGGATCCTAAGTGAGTATGTCGAAGATTCATAAAGAATGCCAAAGCTAAAATGTTTTGTTATCTACAGATATGCCGAAGCAGCCAAGATTGTGTCCCACTCGTACAAACATCGACCGCAACAGGCCCTGCAATCTGCCCTCTGGTGGGTGGAACATGTCGCCCATACCGGAGGTGCTCCTCTATTAAAACCCAGTGGTGTGGAAATGTCAAGATTTGTATACTATTCGCTGGATTGTTATTTGACCGTTGGTACTGTCTTGACTATCATCATTGTCAGTTGGATTTCCCTTATCCAACGTTGCTGCAGCTCCAACTTCTTGGATAAGAAGTATAAAAGAGACTAAACTGATTGTGAAGACTTCAGTTATCGTTGTAGTGTATGTGATATTTTCTATGTTGCTTTTTTGTAAGGTTTTTACTCTACAGACGTCACCAGCCGAGGGGCGAAAGTGTAGCAATTTATGTGTAATCGTAGTTTGTATACCCTGACTTCTATGTTTAATAAACTATCCTTTGATACCCACCTGACAGTATACCGTATTGTATCCTTATGTACAACACAACTGTCAGAAAGAAAAAGTGTTTTAATATCTTAGAGAAATGCCTACGTGAAACTTATTATGATCGATTATGATCGCAATAAGCGTAGGGATCAATCTTCATTACAAAAGCTATTTTTTTTTAAATATAAGGAATTTCATGTTATCAAAAACAAATTACATAAGTTACAATATTTTTCCTGTTTTTCCAATATTTTTGCTTGTTGTGTATAAACCACCAATATGATTTAAAAACAATGCTCTACGCGGTAATTAGCAGTTCAATTTTTTTTCGATTCATATCATGATTGACCCACCCGAAAAGTTAAAAAAAATATATAAAAAAGTTCCTTGAGCCGAACACAAATCAGTTTTCAGAAATGGTCTATTATGTCGAGATTTTTAGTTATTTCAGCTTAAAGATGCAAAATGACCTATACTTTTGTTCTGCCTTTTTTTGATATTACCGTAGATTAATATTTCTTAACTTCAAAATAAACCATCCCAAAGAATTGTACGATTATTTTTAGCGAAGATATACCATTGGAAATATCTTTCAATTGGTTTCAAATCTCTCGTGTTTTGGTGGGAGATTTAGCTAAATTCACCACCTCAACAATTTTGATAAGCCAAAATAGTTTTGGAAATGTAAGGAACATTATTTTTCTGGATAGATTGCATCAAATGAATTTATTTGTTATTTGGGTTATCGAGCCAGCTAAAAAAACTCAAATAAAAATCATTGGTCGCTATCCGTAACAACATATTTCATTTGTTTCAATATTAAAGTTTAAAATTGGCATGCACGATGCCTAACCTCTAACTACGGTTTCGCCCTCTGTGTACCAACATGGGTACCAACAAGGACAAAGAGTTCCCAAGTTATTTTCAATGATTGGCGCAAAAATATTTTTAAATTGTAAATTTTAGTTTTGGAGAATACGACTTAAATTTGAACTATAAATTACAAATTCATCATAAAACACATAACACAATAAAAAAAATAGAGGCCAGCTAACTTCGGCTCGACCGAAGTTTATATACCCTTGGAGCTTGATATATGCCTGACAGTATGTATGGCAGCTATACTATATAGTTGTCCGATTTCGACAAACTTGTAATACTTACTGACTTATAAATACGAGCGTTGGGAGCGATAGCACTGAAAACAAAAAAGTTTTTATCACTAAAACTAGTTTTTCGACCGATCGTTCCTATGGCTGCTATATGCTATAGTCATCCGATCAGGCCGGTTCCGACAAATGTGCAGCGTATTTGTACTAAAAGACTACGTGCAAAGTTTGGTTAAGATAGCTTTAAAACTGACGGAGGAGATAGCATAGAAACAGACGGACGGACAGACGGACGGACAGACGGACATGGCTATATCAACTCAGCTCGTCATGCTGATCAAGAATATATATACTTTATGTGGTCGGAGATGCTTCCTTCTCTGCGTTACAAACATCCGGACAATTTTAATATACCCTCTCCAAGGGTATAACGAGAGCGTAAGTTAAAGTCGGCTCTAACCGACTTCGACATACCCCTTACTCATGAAAAAACATGTTTAACAGTGTTTCTGCGTTCCTTAGGGTGACCATCCGATTAGTATGCAACATTTTTCTTAGGATGGGAGGGTGGGTAGCGGGGGGGCTTGGTTCACTTTTTTGCTCATAACTTTAGAACCGTTTATCCGATCTTTATCATTTCTTCGATCAAGTTTGTTTCAAATTTTTGCCAAGCCCACCCCGCCCCTCATATTTTTTAAAGATAACGAGTTCAAATTTTAAACTTAAATTTATATTAGCAATAACTATGTATAATCCCCGAAATTTTTATCAAGACCGAATAATAAATAGCGGAGTTAAGAAATCTAGCATACTTTTCGGATTTTCACTCTCAGGAACGCATGAACGCTGTCAAACATTTCTTCTCATGAGTAACGGGTATATCGATGTCGGTTAGAGCCGACTTTAACTTTCGCTCTTGTTGTTTGTTTCCTAGCGTACCACTAAAGGTCATATCTTTTGAAATTCGTCATTCAACTGAAGGTCGAAAATAACCAATTTAAGAACATAGTGCATTATTATTAACTTGTACATACTTCTAAATTTACTTAAAAATTTCATGAAATATGCTTTACACAAATAATTCTACAGTTAAAAATCAATGCATACTTTTAGGCAGGTTTTTGTAGAACTACAATAAAAAGTATGTAACACAAGTTTTTAGAAAATTTCAAAATTTATTTTGCCTGAAATTTATACTAAACTGACAATCTTTTAGTATGTGAAAACTTATGAATAGTAGTAGTATTGTATAGAAGAGGACTTATTGCACAATTTAGTATAATTGTAAACATAAATGTTTATTATCTTTAGAGAACATCTAATTTTCAATCCTATGTGTGAAATATAATTAGTTGTTCACAGCCTTACTAATTATACATATCTTTTATATTTCACCCCTTCGATGCTTCTCTTCACAACGCTCTCTTATCGATGGGAACAAAATACTCATTTTTATAATAGTTTGTGTTCGTTTTGCTTTTGATGAAAGATTAGCTAGTTTTAGTGCTTGTAGCAAACATTGCCAGCTGTTTTCATCATACTCAGCAGTTTCTTTTCTCTTCCCAAGTTAGTTGTGTCGCGGGATTCGCAGTCGGTGGACGCCTTTAATATCTGTCGGAATAAATTTTTTGAAAAAGGTACCGGTGCACTTTCATTCGCTCAAATATGTAATAAGTGCATATCAAAATAGCACATTCAAAAAACCAAAAAAAAATATTCATTCTATTTTAGATATTCTTAAATATGTATATTGCATATTTTAGTGCATCATTTTCGGCCTATACAATTTGTCTTAACTAAATCATATAAATTGTTAGATTTCCCATTTCATGCTTTTGCAAAATGAACCCTGGGGATATATAATTAATGCATGAGAGAAAAGAAAATGCGATTTTAATCAACGACTGTTAAATTTTATATTAAACACATAAAATGTAAATACAAATTTAAGCTTGTGAAGCCCCAGTGTACAGTATGTGGGCCCATTACATTCCACAAGTTATAATTTTTACAAACCTTTGGCTCTCATGCTCTGCTCCCAGGACCAACTTGGAATAATTTGAGTAGCCGAAACTGATTGCTTAATCCCAAGTGAATTCAATTTGAGAGAAAAGAACGACAGAGTCTAGTAACCGCAGACTTGCCTGTCACTTATATTTAATTTTATACACCTTTTTTCAACGTTCAAAATACAAACATTCACACAAAAATCGAATCGGAATTCAAAACAGGGCCCTAAAACATCAATAAAGCATAATTTAAGAAATGCTATATAATCGAAAAACGACATGAATAAGATACACAGAAAAAATTCTGCTTGTAAGTTCAACCAATTCTGTGGTTGAAATGCTCCGTAGGCTAAAATTTCCGTCGGGTATAATAAAAGTGGCAGAACACAAAACGTAATGAAATACCATACCACGTATTAATATGAAAAAACATTGTATTATTAATAAATTAATACAGTTTTCACTTACCATGGGGTGACTCGAACTTGGGCCCATGAACTGAACATGTTTTGAACACCGTCTTAACACGCTCGACTGCTGCACTAGCAGATGGCTTAAACTCACCAGATAGACAAAAGTAACAATCAGTTAAATGATTTATCTGCACTCTCCAATGTGCTTGGACAATTAGTGGCAAACTTACCCTTTTTTCTTTGTCGAAGAGCTCTGGTGACACTGAATCAACGATTTTTCCACACTGACTATTCGACTGAAAGACCCTTTTTGATGGTCTCTGTTTGACACTTTGGTCTGTACCTTGCAAACGCAGCAGTAAAAGTCGGGTGAGCTTAATCTCTTTCGCGGAATGTTAAATTTTAAAACAATTAAAAACAAAAACTAGTGATGCAGTTTAAAAGATGGTTAAATTTTTTCAAAATTAAAAAAAAAATTGAAATTTTCTCTTACCGTTCCAGAGTTATACTCTTTTTAAAGCTTTATACATATTACATGAAACTAAAAATATTTTGTTTATTTATATATATTTTTTGCTTACTTACCACTAATACCCAACAAAGATATAAAAGCATTTTGTTTTGTTGCAAAATTATTTATTTAGGTTCTTGCGATGCAGCTCTATGCCCTGCAATAAATTTTGATAGTCAGTTTCCGATGTTGTGACATTAATATAGCTGTTAGCGAAGACCACGCCGCGTTCTGCGACATCACTTACAACTTGCAATTGTTGAACTTTCTTTTTGCGTCGTGAAAAGATTCGTTGGTGTCCCATTTTTTTGGATCTGTTTGCAAAAGATCAATCGAAATGTTGCAGGCTTCAAAAAAAGTAAGGCTGGCTTTGGAAATTAAATCTTCAATTTGCTTATTTTTAAGCGTGTCTTCCGTTAAATCTTTAGTGACTAATTCGCTGTCGTTATCTGGCGAATGTAAGTTTTTCACCATTAAACGCAAAGTTTTGATGTCGATACACTCGTCAAAAAACGCTAAGGCAGCCAATTTTCCGGAGAGATACCACTATTTTGGTTTAATGATGGGTTTTGTTCTAATGCATAGTGGCTGCAATAATTTTTGCTACACAATTAATATTATGAGTAAATGGGTACAACGCTTTAACAGAGTATAACTCTGGAACGGTAAGAGAAAATTTCAATTTTTTTTTTAATTTTGAAAAAAATTTAACCATCTTTTAAACTGCATCACTAGTTTTTGTCTTGTTCATAGAAATTTTAAAAGTTATAGTACGTTTTTTACAAAATTTATGACAAATTTTAAAAAAAAAATTAATAAATGGTACCTAAACAAGCAAATGCAAAGCCAAAACTCATTGTTTTTGGTCATAAAAGTAAAATTTGGACATTTTTCTTAAAAATTTTGATTTGAAAACTAAGAAAATCGTGGATGTTGACCAAGTTATAAGTAAAATTCGAAAACAATACGGAAAACCCGATTTTTGGGAAAAAATTCGATTTGTGCGACCTCTAAACGTCTTTCGAAAAATCTGAAAAAATCTCAAAAATACTTTACTCCATTAGCTTTCAGAAAATGCCGGTGCACCCGTCAAAATAAAAAAAAAAATTTTTTTTGGGACACCCTAATACACAAACAAACACACACGCACACATACACACAAACGCGCCCTCACACACGCGGGCGCAAGCAGCAAACGTAATGCGTAATAAGCAAAGCGGGGGGGAGGGGGGTGCAAAAATTGTTTCGTGAATAACTTCTGTGTTTTTGCTCAGATCTCATTGTGCGCTTCAGAATAGATAGATTAAGGGCCTAAGATAATATATATTAAGCGACGATGTTGTAACTTTAAAATTGTGACTCTGACAGTTTTTTGCGGTTTAAGGGGGAGGGGGGGAAATTTTGCAAATCTGAAACAAACTTGATCTGCGTACGGCCTATACCTATGTACATGCAAAAATCCCTATCCCCTGTATCCCTATCTCTTATAGTCTCTGAGATCGACGCGTTCATACGGACAGACGGACGGACGGACAGACGGACAGACGGACATGGCTAAATCGACTCGGCTGTTGATGCTGATCAAGAATATATATACTTTATAGGTTCGGAAATGTTTCCTTCTCCCTGTTACAGACATTTGCACAACTTCATGATCCCCTTTTACCCATTTTCAATGGGTACAGGGTACAAAAACAAAAAGTTCCTACTGACAACAAATCATGTCAGTTTTTTGCTCAGAACATATAAAATATACATCTTCCTTTTTTATTTATTTACGGTTTCTGGCCCATCAACCCAGAACCTCGAAAGAGAAAAGGTCCCCCTATGCGTCTAAATTTCACTCGCATTACTACGTTAAAGATGGCTTTTTTATATATTTTTGAAAGTTGCCTATTGAGGCATTTTAATCAACTTTAACAATTTATATCCTTAACACGTGCTAGAAAAATCATGAAAAATGACTTGTTCAGCTTAAAAGACTCCGTCGGCAGGTGTCAACCTCATTTCCCAGCCCGCGAGGACCCAATATTTGCTGAACTCTGTAATTTTTTGCATATCGCAATATGAAACCACTTGTTTTCGCAAATAGCGTAGGGATATCATAAGGAAATTTTTAAGATTACAAAAAAATTCTAGTTTATAAGATCATCTTAATACAATGATGTTTCATTTTGATATTATAAAAATATAATTGTAAATATTTTTTTTATATAGTGTTTGTGCAAAAGTATGTAACAGGGAGAAGGTATAATTTCCGACCCAATAAAGTAATAAGTTCCAAGTAATGTGGTTCCTTTAGCTTCGAATTCCATTTATTTTTAAATTTATTTCAATAAATGGGCAGGCGCACTTATGTACCTATCTTCTGTGTTTTTGCTCGGATCTCATTGTGGTACACAGAATAGAAAGATGTTGGGCCTCACTGAATATATATTAAGTCACTAGTTTGCCAAACCTGGAGCAAACTTTATCTGGGTACGGTATACACCTACATACATGCAAACCTACCTCTTATAGTCTGTGAGATCTACGCGTTTCTTCTTCTTCTTTATTGGCCCGATGCTTGCATCACAACCGTTTGACGGTCTCGGCCGCTGCAACTAATGTCCGCCAGTCGCTTCTGCTCCGTGCGAGCTGGCACCAGTTTTTCACGCCAAGCTTAGAAATGTCTTTCCGCACCTGGTCGTCCCACCTTGCCTTGTCCCAGTTCTTTCGCATTCCTCTGATCTACGCGTTTATACAGATAAAAAGACAGATTTTCGCTGCTTAAAGATGGAGGAGGAGGATTTTTCGAAATCTGAAACAAACTCGATGTGCGTACAGTATACACCTATATACATGCCAAAATTTGTGGCTCTATCTATTACTGTCTCTGAGATCGACGCGTTCATACAGACAGACAGACGGACTGACGGACGGACGGACAGACGGACATGGCTAAATCGACTCGGCTGTTGATGCTGATCAAGAATATATATACTTTATGGGGTCGGTGGTGCTTCCTTCTCCCTGTTACATACATTTGCACAACTTCCCATTTTTAATGGGAACAGGGTATAAAAATGCGATGTTTTAACTGAAAGCCGAGGTACGATGGTGTCATATCGACTGCAGGACAACTGAGATATGACGCTCTTGCATTAACATGAAAATGAACCTGGAAAATAATATTTCGACAAATTTTTATCTCACGTGAAAAGAATAAGAGATATCAATATGAAAATTTTACACAAAATAATACACAGTACAGCGTATATATCTGCATCATTAAGTCAAAAATCGTATTTTTTGAGTTATGCCAGTATTGAAGTAAGTGAGCAATATATTCTTGATCAGCATCAACAGCCGAGTCCGTCCGTATGAACAAACAGATCTCAAAGATGGTAAGAGATAGAGGCTTGACATGTATGGGCTTGCAGGCCGATCAATTTTTCAATTTTTGCCACGCCCCCTCCCGCCCCCGCAATTTGAAACAAAGTTATATCTCGCACTCTTTTATAGATAGACGATTTATACCTTTTAGAGATAGTTAGTAATTACCATTGTTTATAAATTTGCTGAAAAAATGATAAAGATCGGATGAGCGGTTCTCAAGTTATGAGCAAAAAAACCAACGCCCCCTCCCCCTCCCTCTGCCACCATTACACAAACAAAACGCATTTCATTCAAATTCAAAGAGAAAGAGAGAGCGAAAGAGAAACTTAGAGATGAGAGCAGCAGCAACAATGCATTCAGCTCGACCGACTTTCTCACTTTTTTAATATTAAAATATTATTTTTTAATATAAAGTAGACATTTATATCACTTTTGAGAAACCACATTAATAAGGAGTAAAGTATCTGGTATGATATCAGTCCACACACTAAAAAAAAAAAAGTTTTGAATCCAACTAATATTTTAATTTATGAAAATATATTGTAAATATATTAACGTATTAAGGTGTCGTACTTGACTTTTAATGAAAATCAGCAGCTCTCGCATTTAGAAATTTCTTTACTCGTCTTAGTGCTAAAATGGGACGCAAATAAAAAGTTAAGTCTAATATAAAACAAAAAGGTCTTAACAAGGTGAGGCAATCTTAAACGGTTGTTTGCTGCGACCGCGGAAGTGGAAGCATCGGAGATAGAACAAAGTATTTGATTTTATTTTATTTTGAAAATGATAAAAAAACGCTCTCCCACTTTGCCAATACTTTTTACTGTAATAGCAAGGGATCATTATGAAACGATTTAATATCAACTCGTAAAAGAGATAATATTTTGGATAAGAGATATATTTTTCTTACCAGTCAACATGAACACCTACATGGATGAAACTACATTTTTTTTCTTTGAAGAATTCTAATGAAAGTATTACATAACATTATGTACTAAGGGCTGTTGCTTTTAACACATGTGCTCAAAATGATCAAAAATCATAGAATTGATTTTGAAGCTTAGATATTTTCATGAAAGGTTTGATCATAGTACCTACATATAATGCCGATAAACTAAATGTGTTTTTCTCTATTTCAATTAAAGCTTAGAACCTTCATTTATGTACAAATTATATAGACCCGTGAATCGGTAAATCCGATTTTTGCATTAGCCGTCATATTTGCAAAAAGGTGAAAAAAAATTGTAGTAGTGGTAGCTATCTCGAATTTTAAAAAATCTAGACGTGATGAACTATTTCCCAAAACAGCCCCTTTTATAAACTGAACCTTGTTGACAAGTGTAATAGATTCGTTTTAAATGTGACTCTACAGCTTGAGCTTTGTAAACTGCTGTCTATCTTAAACATCACCTTAATTTTACCATTTAGAACATTTGCAGTAACCATGATGTGCCTTGATCCTAGGAGATGGGGAACGCTCCTAGCGTTGCTTTATCTTACAACAACAGTTGGCTCTCTGAATATCTTGGGCATGTTTCCACATCCGGGCATCAGCCATTTTAAGTTCTTCCATCCCATTATGCGTGGACTGGCCGAAGTGGGACATAGCGTGGATGTTGTGAGTCCTTTTCCGGATAAACTGCCTGTGCCTGGCTATACTGATTTTCGGTTGCCTGTGGACCATCTTAGTGATGCTATTGGTTTTGAGGTAACAAATGTAGTTTTTAAATTAATACCAGAACCTACTTACAGTTCACCAATTGCAGCAATTCGAACAAAAGCAAGCCTTCCCATTTCTACTTTCGTATGCCGAGTTCTTTTTTCTCCATAAATTGGGCAAAAATGCATGTAATATCACCCTAAATGGAGAGGCCTTAACACAGATACTAAAGCGACCACCGGGTTACTATGATGTCATCATGATGGAGCACTTCAACACGGATTGTCTAATGGGTGTGGCTTACCAACTGCAGGCACCGGTCATAGCCATGAGCAGTTGTGCGCTGATGCCCTGGCACTACGAGCGGATGGGTGCTCCATTAATACCGTCCTATATATCAGGTCACTTTCAGGGCCAGTCCCAGGAAATGTCTTTTGGTGGACGTCTGGCAAATTGGATTTTGGTGCATTCACTTAATTTATTTTACAAGTAAGTTGCTTAAAAAATGAACTACAGTAACGCGCTCTTTTCAAAGAGCCGATTTTCTGATAGCATATTTAACGACTTCGCCTGTTCCGAAGTTTTTATACTCTTGCAAATGGTTTGAAATATAAGAGTTTAAGAACGCTAGCATTAGAATTAAACAATTTTTCTAAATACCCATTTCTAAAAACCCATTTTTCGACCGATGGTTCCTATAAGCTATAAGATATAGTCATCCGATTTTTACCAAAAATTTGCAAATCTATTTTTCCGTCCGCTTGATGACTTAAAGTTGTAATGTGGAACACTTCTATGGAAAGCTGTCAAAAAATATTTGTAACGAATGAGGGGCCCAGATTTTTATGTGTGTCGTAGCCCTCTGTTTCGATAAATTCTCCTTCGAAAAGGCACTTCCGGTTGCGCTACCTTGCAGTTACTATATCATGGGCCTGCCCTGATTGAGATACTTATAGACTTTAAGTTATAGTGCTTATGGGAGATCACAGCTTAGAGCGAGAGCCGTCCAATTTAAATCAATTTTTCCCTCTTATAATAATTGCTCCATGGAGTTGGATTGTCAAAAGCCAAGACTCTAGAATGTAGAGTTTATTATCCAATAACTAACGAGAAGGCCAAGCTAAATTCGTCTTTGCCGAAGTTTTTATACTCTTGCAAATGTTTTAATACATCAGAGTTTAAGAACGCCAGCATTAAAATTAAAAAATTTTCTAAATAAAACCCACTTTTCGACCGATAGTTCCCATGGCAGCTATAAGATAAAGTCATCTGATTTTGTCCAAAACTTTCAAATCTGTGTAAAAGCGTATAATATTAATAATCGCTGAAGTGGAACGCGTTAACACTTTAAAAAAAAAATGTTTTTCACAAAGACCCTCTTTTCAACCGATAGTTCCTATGGCAGCTATAAGATATAGTCATCCGATCCGGTCGGTTCCGACATATTAGCAGTGTGCAGTAAAAAGAAGACTCTGTGCAAAGTTTCAGCTCGATAGCTTTAAAACTGAGAGACTAGTTTGCGTAGAAACAGACAGACGGACAGACGGACAGACAGACAGACGGACAGACAGACGGACGGACAAAGCTCAATCGACTCAGCTCGTCGCCCTGATCAAGAATATATATAGTTTATAGGGTCGGAAATGAATATTTCTATGCGTTGCAAACTTCTGGGCAAAATTATAATACCCTTTGCATGGGTATAAAAATTGACTGTGCCAAACTAACCATTTCTTTCAGTCTTTATAGCGTTCCCGCTACTGATACTTTGGTTCGAAAACGATTTGGTGGTCACGTGCCCTCCACTGGGGAGATGGTAAAAAATACCTCACTAATGCTGATTAATCAGCACTATTCAATGAGTGGGTCCAGACCTTTGCCCCCGAACGTCATCGAAGTGGGTGGTGTACACATTAAACCAGCCAAACCCTTGCCCGCTGATTTGCAGAAATTGCTGGATAATGCTAAACACGGAGCCATACTTATCAGTTCTCAGCTGCGCTGCACTTCGCTTTCGGCCGCCAAGCGGGATGGGCTGCTGCGTGCTTTGGCGCGTTTAGATCAGCAGGTCCTATGGAAATGGGAGAACGAAACCTTGCCCAATCATCCGGCGAATTTGCACTTCATGAAGTGGCTGCCGCAGCGTGATATAATGGCACATCCAAATCTTAAGGTGTTCCTAACACATGGTGGTCTTATGGGCACCACTGAGGCGGTGTCCAGAGGTTTACCCATAGTGGGAATGCCTATTTATGGTGATCAATCCTTAAATATAGCTGCTTTAGTGCAACGTGGCATGGCAGTGCATTTGGATTTTCATAGTCTAAGCGAGGAGACGGTCTACTCTGCGCTAACCACAGCTCTGGAACCCTCATACAAAAAGCAAGCACAAATTGTGGCCTCCTCGTTTAACAAGCGACCCCAGAAACCGCTGGAGACGGCCATCTGGTGGGTTGAGCATGTGGCCAGGACCAAAGGAGCTCCCTTAACCCAACCACGTGCGGTGCATCTGTCCCGTTTTGTTTACTATTCGCTGGATGTGCATTTGGCCCTAGGCGCTGCCTTGGGCCTTTTGATCATCATTTGGCTGAGATTTCGGCGACGCAAATCTGCCACTTCCCTCCCGCTAAAGCCCAAAAAAAACTAAGCGATCTATAGAAATTTATATAATATCCATCCTGTTATCTTACAACTTGGCATTGGCCGCACCTGGGAAACCCAAACGATACAGGGCCACCACCACAGCACCACCCAGACCCAGATTGTGCTGCAGTGCCAATTTAGCTCCCTCCACCTGACGCTTCTCGGCCAGACCACGCAATTGCCAGCACAATTCAGAGCACTGAGCCAAGCCGGTGGCGCCCAGGGGATGACCTTTGGAGATGAGACCGCCACTGGGATTCACCACGAATTTGCCGCCATAAGTGTTATCGCCGCGATCAATAAACTCGCCAGCCTTGCCCTCACCGCAAAGACCCAAGGCCTCGTACGTAACCAATTCATTGGCCGAGAAGCAATCGTGGAGTTCCACGACCTGAACATCTTGGGGCTTATAACCACTCTTGGCGAACAGACGCTCAGTGGCCATGCGTGTCATATCATAGCCGGCAATCTTCATAAGACTCTTGTCGGCAAAAGTGGACTCCGGATCACTGGCCATCTCCATGCCCACAATTTCCACAGCCTGTCGCTCTAGACCATGACGACGCACAAATTGCTCGGAAGCCAAAATGGCAGCACCCGAACCATCCGAGGTGGGACAACACTGCAGTTTGGTTAGCACACCCTCAACCACCTGGGGTGACTTCATAATCTGCTCCAGGGTGTACTCATCACGGAACTGGGAGTAACTAAAATCAGAAAATAATTTATGATAATTGAACTGAAATATTGAAATGAAAATTGTTAACACATGAAATAATAATTATGAAAAATGTAAGATGAATTGTAATACACCATCAATCAGGGATGCCGTTTGCCTTAAGAGAAAAGATACTTTGTTCTTAATTTAGATGCTCGACTCGATTTGGACAAGGCTGATTGTACCATTTATTTTTAGATGTATACTGTTGTCCTTTGTGCAATGTACACAAAGACGAGTCGTCTGTAAAAACTGCCGAGTTTTTACTCTCAAAATATATTCCTTTGGTAAGGTAATTATTAGTTCTCGAAAAAAAAAATTATATAGTTTTCCAGAATTCCGAATTTACCTCTTATTTTTCAGAGTTTTACTTCTACAACAGACGAACCAATTTGAGACGCTCGATTTACTAGTCAGTGTTTTCCTATATTAAATTTGGAGAACAGGGCTCCAAATATAGAACGTAACGCTAACATAAGTAATGGAACTGGGAGGTTCTTGAAACAGCTGTACAGTCGACTATAGTAGAGCTGTATATTGACTAAGAACAAAATATGAATTTATTTTTTTTACCATTGAGCTTATTAACTTTATTTATACTAAGACCTTAAGACCTTAGGAAAAAATTGTTGAAATTTTTTTTTTGCATATTATTATATCAGCTAAGACATTTGAGAACACAATCTAAATAGATTTTTTAAAAAGAACTTTAGTAGAAACAGCCATTTTATTGCAGTTTTTTCTAACCTCAAGCTTTTGGATATGTTGTTACTTAATATTTTTTACACTAGACCACAAAAAAAGGGTCTAAAATCTGAATTTAATTTTCAAGTGGGCGCGATTTTGTAAAGTTTTACTCAAAAATTTTGATGGAGGTTGAGACAGTAATGACATCTATGCTGAATACGGACCCGTTTTTTTTTTTTTGTTTCTTTATTTTCAAATAACTTAGAACCTATGTCACAATTGGGACGCCTTATTTGAAGAGACCATCAGTTGGAGGCCGAGAACTTCTTAGACGACCCTCATATCGAAAAAAAAACTTTTGTATTTCTCTACAAACATAGATAAATAAACAAACAACAGAACTGAACAATTTTTTACCTTTTTATATCTATGATTTAAAAAAAATCCGCGCAGGACATTAAACCGAATGACTCACACTTTCTATTTACCCGTCTTTAATTGCCAACTTTTTTATGAACTAATCTGAACTAATCTTAAAATGTTGTGTATTTCCCTTCTTGACCTATCAATTAACCCGTCTACTTTATAGTCTAACACAAAAAAAATTTAAAAATTTTTTGGACCGCTTGATCTAACTATTTACGTGCCTATAATTATCATCTGTTAAATCATAATGATTCATAAAACTCATAGAACTTTGGAAGTTTCACGAAATCTTTAAGCTCAAATAAGAATTTTTGAAATTTCACGATTTGTTGGACAGATTGGACTATAGATGTATATACAGTTGTAATATTTATCGTCTACTACTGCCGTCCATTAGGTCTTCATAATAATCTTTGGTCAAATGAAAAATTGGAGAATTTCGTTATTCTTTTAACAGTTTGATCTACAAATCGTATTTATCCTTTTACATTGTCATACATCAAATCTTCTTTTTATGTACCAACTCCTGCACTTTCGTAAATAATCAAAAGGAATTTGGGAAAATTTCGCCTTTTTTTGGTACAAAGATACATAGAGCTACTTGTCACATAAACTAACAAATAACAGTATAAGGGCCGATTTCTGTTCTCCCAGATAGCAGCTATGTGTTAGATAGTCATCGAATTTACACTGTTATAAGTTAGTTTATGTTTATGTAGTTAGATGTGAAATTGGCCCTAAATTCGATGACTATCTGACACATAGCAGCTATCTGGGAGTACAAAGATCGGCCCTTATAGATGCCTCTTCAATTGGCTTTTAGTAGTAGTAGTCTTTATTAGTCTGGAATTTTTACAGATTTTCATTGTAACATGAATTGATTCCAAATTAAAAGACACGTTTAGAGTTATACTAAAGGCTTGAGGTATAAACCGTCAGCCTGATCCTCTTGCCCAGCTCGTCGCAAGATACCGCATCGTTCTCAGCATAAAGAGTGATTTAAGATCCCACTCCAATTGTTTTTACTCTATTTAGTACTATTTAGATTATACAATTGGGTATGCTCCCAATATGCTCCATTTAGTAGTTCCAAGCAGGGTTCGTAAAATAACACACATTTGTTTTTTTCACGCCCTATATTAACACAAAGAAAAAATTCAGTCTGTAAAAAATTTAAATTTTCACACGTGTTACTAACAATTTTTTTCAGAAGAAAATAAACATTTTTTTCATGATATTATCACGAGAATTTTTTTCACGCGTGTTACTAACACGAGTGAAAAAAATTTTTGCTAACATCTGTGAAAAAAAAATCCAGAAAATTTTTCACACAATATTTTTCTCGCGCGTGTGAAAAATTTTCAGAAATTTTTTTCATTGCAATTGTATTGGTGTGTATTAGAGTTGGGTAGCTCATGAGTGAGTGAACAAAATTGAGTTGTTCTTTAAACTGAGCAAGCGAACATGTTCTTCTTCAATTGTTCTTTTTTGTTCAGCGAGTCTTGTTCAGTCTATCTTGTACACTCTGTCTTGCTCTGAGTTGTTCTTGAATTGTTCTCCAAAGAAAATTTAACATAGAAGCACAGTCTGCTGCGTCGTCAACATTTCACTCAGAAATTAATCAGCTGTTTGCTGTCATTTTGGCTCTTTGAGTAATTTTTTGACACTTTGAGTTATTTTTGTGACTATGTGCGTCTCCCTCTAACAAACATGGTTTCCTATGTCGACAAACATTTTGAGTAAAATTTTGAGTTGTCAGAATGAATGCTCTTTTTGTCAGGATTGAGTTAACATCACTCAAAATAGAGAGGCGTTTCAAAGTGTGCTTCTATGTTAAATTTTCTTTGATTGTTCTCTTGTTCTGTTCTTGCTCTGAGTTGTTCTTTAATTGTTCTCTTGTTCTGTTCTCGCTCTTTTGTTCTTTTGCTCAGAGGGTTGTTCTGTCTTGCTCTGTTAACTGTTCAGTCTCTCCCTTGCTCTGAGAGTTGTTCTGTGTGTCTCGCTCTGTGAGCTGTTCAGTTTTGTCTTGTTCTGTCAAAGAAAATTTAACATAGAAGCACACTTTGAAACGCCTCTCTATTTTGAGTGATGTTAACTCAATCCTGACAAAAAGAGCATTCATTCTGACAACTCAAAATTTTACTCAAAATGTTTGTCGACATAGGAAACCATGTTTGTTAGAGGGAGACGCACATAGTCACAAAAATAACTCAAAGTGTCAAAAAATTACTCAAAGAGCCAAAATGACAGCAAACAGCTGATTAATTTCTGAGTGAAATGTTGACGACGCAGCAGACTGTGCTTCTATGTTAAATTTTCTTTGTTTATGGCAACTCTGCGTTAAGCAACCTTTAAGTGTAATCAGAAAGCAAAGCGACCGAATTGGATATTAAAACGGCGAAATGAAAATATTGCAGCGTTACCTTAAGTTGCAAATCACAAAGCATCACACCGCACAGTGGATCCAGTTGTACGGCAGAACAACAACAACGACCATTCTGCCCTTGTGGAAAATGTCGAGCAATTCGGTCCTCTAAGCCAAAAAGGATTGCAAGCTTTGTGTATAAGCCAGCAATACATGTTGCCAAAAATACGCGACGAGTAGATGGCTAATATGACGAGCAAACTGAGCTTGGCATCTGCATGATCATCGCCAAACAGCAATACACACACATACACTTGTAATCATCTGTTTTCTCTCGCTCGCTGAGAACACAAGAACAACAGAACAAGAGCAAGTGAACCAGAACAAATGAACAAGAACAAGTGAGCAAGAACAAGTGAGCAAGAACAAGTGAGCAAGAACAAGTGAGCGAGAACAAGTGAAAAAGAACAATTGAACAAGAGAACAAGTGAGCGAATTGAGTGAGTTGACTCACTTAGAAAAAAAGAACAAGTGAACATGTTCAGCGAAAAGAACAACATTTACCCAACACTATGTTTGGACTCAATGTGGATATTTGCGGTCACAGCTGCATAGTTCTGCTGTGGGCAGGTCATTAAAAAAATCGGCTCGATCGCACAAAGAGTGCGTGCCTTTTACCCACCCCCGTTTGTAGTCGGCCTGAGCACAGGCTAGCCGACGCGTCTCACATACACACCAATACAATTGCAATGAAAAAAATTTCTGAAAATTTATCACACGCGCGAGAAAAACATTGTGTGAAAAATTTTCTGGATTTTTTTTCACAGATGTTAGCAAAAATTTTTTTCACTCGTGTTAGTAACACGCGTGAAAAAAATTCTCGTGATAATATCATGAACAAAATTTTTATTTTCTTCTGAAAAAAATTGTTAGTAACACGTGTGAAAATTTAAATTTTTTTTCATTGATGTTAATTATCATGGCAGAAAAATATCTTTTGAGCATTTTACCAACCCTGGTTCCAAGATCATATCTCTTTAACAAGCTGTTCCCCCAAAGTACAATTGTCTAGTCTCTGCTAAAATGGGACATTCGACAAGAAAGTGTATAATGTCTTAACGCAACCTCAAATTACAAAGCGACTAATTTCCAGTCCTTATATGTGGTATAAAATTTAGTGCCAGGATCTCACCACGCGTCATAAAAATTTATTCTAATTTGGTCGATAGTGATTTCATTCGAGAAGTAGTTGATCGCACCGAGCTCGTAATTTAGTTCCCTTTCTAGCAGGCGAACGGAGCTGCACTGCGCCTCCCTTATAAATTCGTCCCTGTTGCTCTCACCCATCCTAAATACAATTCTGTCTGACCAATGTGCCCATCCGTAAAGGTACGGAAAGCTTTTCCGCCAGGTTTTCCCACTTTTGAAAATGTTGTAATTTTTCTCGCAGTAAATACATAGACACAACCTTTGGAAGTCGGTGATCGATGGATGCAATTGGCAATTACCCCATCTTCATAATAATCTAGAGTCCTATGAAAATTTTGCAAATTTAGCGATTTTTTACCAATCTTTCACTTAACAACTCCTGCACTATCATATAATCCTCAAGCGGCTTAGTAGATACTTTTAAAAAATTTTACGGGTTTTTTGACCATTAGTTATTTGCCTATGTCTCAGTCCAGGTTATCAACTATCAGTTTCCCAAGATTAGCCATTTGTGCGTGAAACCTCTTTCATAAAATCCCTTATAATAATTTGGCAAAATTTCGCGGTTTTTTCGACCATTTAAAAAAAAAGTAATATAGCCTGGTTCAAGTACAACTATCAACTATCTAAGTGCGAAATATCATTTGAATCTGTTAAGCCATTTGTGCGTGATTGAATAACAAATGGGCAAACACACAAAAATATAAACATAATTTTAGTAAGATAGTAAGATTGGAACAGTTCAACTTCTAATTATTTTTAAACGTATGTCTGAAATATCTTTTAGAATCACATCATTTATATTAGAATTATAAAAAATATCGCTCGATAAAATCATTTTGAAAGATTTATCTGTTTTTAATTATATACCCCAAAACCTTTGAAACGTAACTATCTGAACGTTTTCTGTTCCAACTTTTTGAAATCCACTGAGCCCAACTAATCCTCATTATTAAAGGTGTTGCATTTCAGCCTAGTTCATCTTCAACAAATCGCTATTTTGTTTACAACCTTGATACTAACTAAATTGGGGCGTGGTTGCACTGCTTGGACTTTTAGACCAATAGTGCAATTTAAAAGTTTAAGAAGGTTTTCAATAGAAAACAACAATCAATTCTACAGATAAGCCCCGCTACACATCTAAGGGTTTGACTGCAATGCAAAAACCAAAGTATATTCTGATATGGTGGATGACGATAAGATAAGTGGGGCATAAAGTGAACTTTCGACCAAACTTACGGATTATTAACAGAGTGCTTGTGATTCTTCCAGGCAATCTTGCCAAAATGTTCGGGTTTGGTGCCATATTTTTTCATATGCTCCTTGCCAGCATTGCCAAAGATTTGAGCAGCCATTGGACCGGCTCCAATCTCAGTCAGTTCACTCATTTCGGTGATGTGACGCTCCATGGGGTTGGTGCGATCGAAATACTGTTGATAAATAGATGTAAATACTTTTCTTTATGTTGTGTAAGTTTGCTTTCTTACCTTGTTGGATAGAGAGCCTCGTTCCATTTTCTCAAATCCCAAAGCCAAAACGCAATCAGCATTACCCGATTCGATAATCTGCTTGGCCAAATACAAAGCACTCGATCCTGTCGAGCAATTGTTGTTCACATTGTACACAGGAATGCCGGTCATGCCCACCTCGTACACAGCACGCTGCCCGCAGGTGGAATCACCGTAGACATAACCAACAACAGCCTGCTGCACCTCCTCGTATTTGATGTGAGCATCCTGCAAGGCCTTGTTAACAGCCTCCTTGGCATAATCCGGATAACAAACATCAGCACGGCGACCAGGTTTCTCGAACTAAAGAATTACAAAAATGTATTAAAATAAAAAGAGTCCATCTTCAAAGTTCAAAAGTACAACGAACCTTGGTCATGCCCACGCCGATAACGTAAACTCTTGTTTTGGTCATGTTTGTTCTGTTTTTGCTGGTCTGCTGGAGGTACTCTGTACTGATTCTACAACTGCGAAGCACTGCGGAGAATGATTAAATAAATGCCGTTTTATATATAGCAATTTTTGTAATCTCGATAGACCTTATCACTTCTATAAAGCTATCGATATTTCATATCTGTAGATGTCATACCGATTCTAGGAAGGCGCGAACTTAAAAATTATAGTGGTATTCCTGAAAGTTGATTTGCTTTTGATTTGCTTTCGTGAAAGCAAAAGCAAAGCAGTTGGTGGAACGACCCTAATTTCATTTTGATTTGCTTTCAATTGGCGCAAAATTTAAACAATGGCGGGAAACCCAAAAAATTACATATGAAATTGTAAAATTGAATTTTTTAATCTTCTTTAACAATAGTATGTGGGCAGAATATGTAGTTCTAAGAAGTTTGTAATTTTACTAAAGTGAATTTAATTAATTATGTATTTGCTTATGGTCACAGAAAGTGACTTATGCAATTTGACAGATCCAAAGAGGAAGAGGCAGAATAAAATAATGGAAGAATTTGTAACCTCGAACCTTCTAGGAGAGCTGTGCAAATATGTAAGCCTGAACATCTTTGACCACGTCAAGCACAAGCTTCAAGAACTCGCGCACTTATGACTCTGTCCGCTTTAGGCCGCGGGCCTCTTTTTAGTAGTCTCGTATGCAGTGTAAGATGCAATAAATAGTTATCATTTAATTGCTAAAATATAGAATGCAAAATAACTTACAACATTCTTTATATTTGAATCACAACAAAATTTAAACAAAAACCATGCGCGCGGAGCCATTTCTTCTATGAGAGCGGTCACACACAAAAGCTTCGAGGTTGATTTCGCGAAATCAATTAGTATGACCTTAATTTCCTTACATTTTCTGGGCACACTGCTCATTTTGTATGGAACAGCTGCGATCAGCTGTTTCGCGAAATCAAATCGAAAGCAAATCAAAAGCAAATCACTTTCAGGAATACCACTTATATTTAAAACCTTTTAAATTCTTATTTTTTAAGCAATAACATCAGTTGATCAACATTATCTATCAATGAGTACACATAAAAGTGAAATGTGCAAATAAAACCAAACAAACCCTCGTCTATAGTGTGTATGTGTGTGTTTTTTTCCCATAGGCGGTCAAACCACTAAACCGATCTTTACGTAATTTACACAGTATGTTTATGTCGATCAAAAAAGAGTTATTGATTATGTCCCAGCCTGTAAACCGGATCGAAAACGGTTAAAAAGCTTTAAAGGTTGTTTTAGATCCAAATCTAAGAAGCTATTTAGGTTATGAACTTGAAATTTGTTAGGTTGGCATTATGACGGCTGAATCAGTTAAATAGTTATAACTATCTAAGCTGTGATCTGGAAAATTGGTCTGTAACTTTCTAATGTGAAATGTTTACAGTTTGCAGAAGAAGTTTGAAGAAATAATTAAAGGTTTGAACTAAAAAATTCGGTGTGTGATAACTTTCCCAATTCATAACTGGTTTCATACAAGTTTGGACATTTTCTAATGGTAATCAAATGACACTCGTTTTAAGGACCACGAATCATATCGCACCTGGGTCAACAGTTCCGCGTGACATCTGAAAGAAGTATATTGGAAAAAATACTCGCAATAAATCACCCTATATATAAAAGTTCCTCATACTTGGTTTTCCTCTGGGACCCCTAAAATCCAAAGATATGGCCCAAAACCCGTTTATTGCCTTGCTAATTCTGTTAGTGACGAGAAGATTCAAATTTATTATATTCAATGGTTTTAGAAATTTGAAGCGATAGCACAGAAATGCGGATTACAGATCAGGTATTTTTTACTTTTTCTTGGTAAAATTTTAATTAACCGCCCCTGCTTTAACAATATTACTCTTTGCGATATATTTTAAAACTTTATTAGAAAAAGTTGTCTTAATTAACCTCGACAATCTAAAATATTTGTTTCATATAGCTTTTTCACCGAAGTTAAAAATGTAATAATGGCTTTGCATTTAAACAATTTACAAAGTGGCTGGCATCAAAAATAGCAAATGAAACATAGATATTCAATTTTAGTTTATTTCGCTGCTAAAAACATAAACTCTAATGCTGGTAAGGGTTTAAAGCCCCTCAATGTCAAATTCTTCTCTGTAAATGTTAGAAATATTTCGGTGGGCTCGCGAACCATTGTTTTGCTCAGACTAGAAGGCTTGTGGGTCTCTTGAGTCCAATTGCAACTATATTAGAAGACTCTTATTTCTGCTGTTCATTGATTTATCATAGATATTATTGGTAAGTTATTAAAAAGTATAAATAAAGTTAAAGCTGGGTATCGAGACACTCGAAATTTTTGCGCAGCGGAAATTGTTTGATAATTTCACGAGCCGCTCGAATTGTAACCCCCAAAAAAGCAAAAAATTCAGCTGTTGCTTATTTAAGAAATTGGCGGGCTAATTCAAATAAAATTAAAGAGTTAAGATTTTTGATAAAGGAAGTCACTGGGAGAAATTCAAAGGTCATAGACAATGCCATGGTCAATTTCATGGATACATCTTTTGTGTGGCTGAAGGTATAAGCAGTGTCCCTTGTTATTGCATTGGCCTGCGTGAGCAGAACTTATCCCCTAAGACATACTGCTATAGCGACAACCCAAAACGCATCGAACGATTAGAATTAGCACATTAAGCCACAGCCAGATCCATGCATATTAGTTGAATACCTTAAGGTAGCCACAGGGGCGGCTGGAGCAACGGAAACTATCACAGTAAGCCGGAGAAAACACTGCTACAATGGGCTATGGAGACTGCTAAGGTTCAGTGCTGCTTGGCCGTGGGCTGTGGAGGCTACGGAGGTTTGGACTCGTTTGGTGTGCACACATTGGGCGAATGGCATACCAACCACATCAACGGGAGAGCATACCGAAAAAGATTCTCAGCCACAAGTGATGCAGCGGCCGGAGCTGCCCGTATCAAAACGCTTTTCATTGGCCAAGATTCCATAAAAATTGTAGCGACACTTTGATCAGCTCCACACGTTTGGCCACCTCGGAGCTCTCCAAATAATGGTAGCTTTGTTTTTTTAGTCTTCTTTGCTTTAACTTTTTTCATTGCGTGCTCATTTTTCGTAGGTACCTCTGACAATTATCAAACAAGTTTCATAATTTCACGACCCCCTTCGACACTTTATCAGCTGTTTTCAAGAAAACGAGTTGGCAGGTCCATGTTAATTATCGAAGCGAATTTCGCGTGTCTCGATACTCGCTCAGGAAATCCGCTCTGACAATTTTCGCGAGCGGATTTCCTGAGCTATGTAATTAGATGGGATCCGCAAAAATTTCGAGTGTCTCGATACCCAGCTTAAATTTAGAAAAATTTTAAATTTTTAGTAGTGATGACTACTTCGTCCACTAGCCAAAAAATGATCGACTATCGAAAAAAACTATCGAACAATCGAATGGCTAGCGACTTAATTTTCTCAAAATGCACTTTTTTCGCATCTCAAGTGGCCATACAAAATCTAATGAGCTTTTTTTAATTCTGTGTTCTTGCAATCCTTGCACCACCACATAATTTCTTGTTTCAGCTCGGTTCTCTGCAATTTTTTAAATTTCAGTCATAAATTTTTAGCAGATTTCACAATTTTTTCAACTGTGTGCTTGGTGCTGGAGCGCAGTTTTTTTAATCATAAGTTGAGCTCATAATGTCTGGTTATCTTTATCATAATAAAGTTTTTATGCTCCAAGAACACAAGTTTACAAAAATAAGAAAATGAAATGAACCATTTCTACTAAAGCATTTTTTTAGTCTGGTTTAGATTGCTGAGCTCGAAAATCGTATGATTTTTTTAAATTTTTAGTAGATACACCTGTATTTTAAGCCAAAAGACAATTCAGAATCGTTAGTTGGAGTCTTTCAAAGTATAAAGCGAAAGGTTATGGAATTTCATTTAAAAACGTTCTATTAGTTTAGAAGCCAAAATATTTAAAAACGAGAAGGCCAAGCTAACTTCGTCTTTGCCGAAGTTTTAATACCCTTGCAAATGTTTTAATACAACAGAGTTTACGAACGTCAGCATTAAAACAAACCATTTTTCTGATAAAAGCCACTTTTCGGCCGATAGTTTCTATGGCAGCTATAAGATATAGTCATCCGATCTTGACCAAAACTTCCAAATCTGTGTAAAAGCGTATAAAACTAATAATTGTCGAAGCGGAAGGCGTTTACATTAAAAACAAAAAAGTTTTCTTACAAAAACCCACTTTTCGACCGATAGTTCCTATGGCAGCTATAAGATATAGTCATCCGATTTTGACAAAAACTTCCAAATCTGTGTAAAAGCGTATAAAACTAATAATTGTCGAAGCGGAAGGCGTTTACATTAAAAACAAAAAGTTTTCTCACAAAAACCCACTTTTCGACCGATAGTTCCTATGGCAGCTATAAGATATAGTCATCCGATTTTGACAAAAACTTCCAAATCTGTGTAAAAGCGTATAAAACTAATAATTGTCGAAGCGGAAGGCGTTTACATTAAAAACAAAAAGTTTTCTCACAAAAACCCACTTTTCGACCGATAGTTCCTATGGCAGCTATAAGATATAGTCATCCGATCCGGTCGGTTCCGACATATTAGCAGTGTGCAGTAAAAGAAGACTCTGTGCAAAGTTTCAGCTCGATAGCTTTAAAACTGAGAGACTAGTTTGCGTAGAAACAGACAGACGGACAGACAGACGGACGGACAAAGCTCAATCGACTCAGCTCGTCGCCCTGATCAAGAATATATATAGTTTATAGGGTCGGAAATGAATATTTCTATGCGTTGCAAACTTCTGGGCAAAATTATAATACCCTTTGCAAGGGTATAAAAAAACAATTTATTTTTGATTAAAAAAAATTTGATCAAAGGACAAAATCATTATTATACACTTGAAAAGTGTATTATAATTTTGCCCAGAAGTTTGCAACGCATAGAAGGAATCATCTCCGACCACATAAAGTATATATATTCTTGATCAGCGACCGGATCGGGTGGCTACTTCTTGTAGCTGCCATACAAATGATCGGTCGAAAAATGGATTTTAATGAGAAAAACTCGTTTTTTCTCAATATTACCGCTCTCAATCACGGTCATGGGTAATATTAAATGTTTTTAAGCTGATCTGCGAAGTTTGGTCGAAGTCTCTAACCGTTGAGACAAGCGATTTCAAGTGTTTAAAAACTTCGGCACGGACGAAGTTAGCCTTGCCTTTCTCGTTTTTTTCTAAATTTGTTTAATATTTGTACCCGTACTCAATTGGTCTCAGCTTCGGAATTTAATCACATACTTTCTTCTCCAGGCGATATTTGTTGTTTTTTTAAAAATCGCTGCAGTTGATCCCTCCTCTTCAAAGCAGGTATAATCTTATGTTTCCACACAGTATCAACAACCCTCTAGAAAAAGCCTCCACTTCGAGTATAGTGTAATTTCCTGGCTGCCAAAGAAGTTCGATAATCAGATCTCATTACTGAATATTTAGTTCTCAGCTGCTATGGCAAATGGCAAAAGCGACTGACTTTGCAAAGGAAAAAGACGTCCTTAATTTCGTAAAAGAGTCGAAGGTTCAATTACACCTGTAAGATTTCATATTGTATATTTTTTTTAATTTTGCAAATAAATAGACAAATAAATAATTTTGTAAAATTCCGACTAGTCTTCTCGCTGGTTCTGTTCTCAGACAAACTAAAATTCCCACTCATACCCATCGGAAGGCTCATGTCGCCGCTAAGTTGTCTGGCAGATACAGCTGATTGAATTTCAAAGGAAATAAGCAGACAAAATTCTTTGTAATTATTTCGAATGTCAGTAGCCAAAATAGGACAAAAGTCATCGAATGGAGAAATTTAAAACTGACGAAAAGATTTTGCATTGCCTATGACTTCTGATGTCCACATATCATCATTCAAATATGTTTGAACACTTAAAAAAGACGCTTAACTATATTAAGATGCAAGCAAAACAAAACTGACAAAACAATTACCCTTTTTATACACAAAATGAATATCATGATAAATGTCCTGCAAAGTATGTTATGAAAATTAATATTGAAAATTGAGAAAAATTTTATTTTGTATTTGGCTTATCACTTAAATTTATAGCCTTTCCCCAAAGAAGCTTCATTTCCGAAATGGAAATTGTCTTTCTTTGTTTCATTTCTTAAAAATAATGACATTCCCCACGAAGGAATCTGGTATTTTTTTTTTTAAATACCAGCTACTCTTGGACGAAGTGTCATCACCAATAATTTGTTAATTTGAATTGAAATAGTGGGCGCAATTCTGTTTAAAATATAAATTAGTCAGCAAAAGTTGAGTATTTAGCTTTCCGCTGATAATTCTGGACGATAACAATGCGTTTGCCCCTTAAAATTGCTGTAATGCCGGGTATGTTATTTTTTGCTAAATATTCCAAAAAGTCCACGTGAGTTTGAAAGTGGCGCCTGTTCCTTAAATCAACCTTTTCAGCTATTTTTGACAACGTATCTTTGTGAATGTCAAATAAATGACAATTTGTCAATGGAAACCGCAAAATTTTTAGAAATGAAAATGATAAGAAATGAAGCCAGGAAATAGGCTATAAGACAGAAACTCTACCTGAATGCCCCCAATAATTAGACATTTGAACACGAGCGACTGGTTCATTTAGTTCTAAGGGTTCGATTTATTTCATCGATTCTTTCTGTCATCGCCATCTCTATCGCCTTTAGTTCGACCAACTACTATTTAGTCAATTGTTTGAGATCGCTAATAGCGATTGTTTATAGCGGTTGTTTAATTAGTCTGTTTAATTTTTTTTGTGCGCAAAAGATGACCAAGACCCGAGTTTATGTAGTCGGTGTGGGCATGACGAAGGTACAAACAAACATACAAACAACTTCATTTGGCAGCAGCAAATCTCGAAACAAAGAAGAAACCGCCTAAAATAATAAAGCTGCTGAAGCAACCAAACCTGATCAAGTACTTAGGCAATCTCAATAATTGCTGTCGGACTTTGAACTGGGTTGCACTTCGGCCACTAAGCTGCTTTGGGTCTGGTATTATCGCTTTGCCCCCCGTACTGAAGTGGACCGATTTATTGTGTTTTTATATGAAGATTAACATGATAATAAACCCCATGCCCCTTATCTTTTATATGCATATGTAGTTCGAGAAGCCCGGTCGACGTGCCGATGTTTGTTATCCGGACTTTGCTAAGGAGGCTGTTAACAAGGCCTTGCAGGATGCGCGTATCAAATACGAGGAGGTGCAGCAGGCTGTGGTTGGTTATGTCTACGGCGATTCCACCTGCGGGCAGCGTGCTGTGTACGAGGTGGGCATGACCGGCATTCCGGTGTACAATGTGAACAACAATTGCTCGACAGGATCGAGTGCTTTGTATTTGGCCAAGCAGATTATCGAATCGGGTAATGCGGATTGTGTTTTGGCTTTGGGTTTCGAGAAAATGGAACGTGGCTCACTATCGTCAAAGGTAAGGAAATAAGCTAGTGCAAATTAAAGTTTTCTTTTCCTAAAATATTATGCCTCAACAGTATTTCGATCGCACCAATCCTGTTGAACGTCACATCACCGAAATGTGCGAACTGACTGAAATGGGTACTGGTCCCATGTCTGCCCAAGTCTTTGGCAATGCTGGCAAGGAGCATATGCAAAAATACGGCACTAAACCCGAACATTTTGGCAAAATTGCCTGGAAGAATCATAAACACTCGGTGAATAATCCGTGAGTATTGAACGTTCGATTTTTTGACTGTTGTATGCTTAGAGTACACTTTCTTGCACTAATGGAGTATATTACAGAGGGTTTACTCGTATTGTTATTCTCTGGGAAGCAGATGATGATGAATCATTACATAAAGTTATTAAAGGGCAGATTTCTTATCTGCAAAAAAGCTGCTACAGAGCAGATAAACTTTCAATTTGCTATGTAATTCGTGATTTGTTTATCTTTTTAAATATGTGAAAAATGAGAAATCTGTCCATAAAGGGTCTAGGGCCGATTTCACATATTGCTATGTATCACATAATCTAACAAATAACAAAGTAAATTCTAAGTTTATCTGACCCATAGCAGACATCTGGAAGAAGAGAAATCGGGTCTAGAACTTTCAAAACATTGGAGGTCATGGTCGGGTGGGTCAGAAACCCACCACATAGCTTCTTGACGGACATATCACAATTTATTTAGAATTTTTAAATGCATTACACACAGAGAATCAACCCGAAACTTATGTTTCTGTAAAATGTTCTTGTTTGGTTGGACTTGGACTTGTTCTGACCCACCCGACCATACATAAGTCCACTTAGCCTTTACTTTCAGTCGGTCCTAAACCGAACCCGCAGTACCAGATCGGTTCGGATTTTTGGTTCAAACGAACCGGACCCACAAGGGCACCTTTATTACTTTTAGACTCCCAACCTTTGACCCCAAACCGGACCTCTTCGTTTAAAAAAAGAGCGAAATAGAGAATTATCATTTAAAAATCTACATCCAAACTGTATGTTACGACTTCGAGAAGGAAATTAAGTCAAGTTGTTAAATCAATTCGGTTTATTGAATTACATATAAAGTGCGGGACGCTCTTCATTTTAAAGTCCAGCCACATTTGTAAGCCCTGTCAGAGAACTTATGAATGATTACTGTAATAATTGAGGTTCATAAAATACCTGAGGTATTTAAACTATTTTTTGTTTGCTTCATTATAGGCTTTTTACACTGAGCACATCTAACATCAAACATCGTGGAATTGAAAAAATGATACCGAAGCAGAATTGTGTTCGATATACTTTTGAAAATGAAGTCGAATTGAAAACATGCCTGAATAAGATTTATAGTGCAATGAATATCTCCAAAACCGAAAGAGCTAAGTTCGACCAATTACACAGCCCAACAGTGATTTTGGTGCAGGTCTATTTTTAACAGATTATGTCAATATAGACTTCACTGAACAAAACTGTATCATTGGTTTTGTTCAATCAGCTCTTGTTTCCAAGATATCGCGGAAAAACCAAAAAGTCGACTTTTTGGCACTCTAGGATTTATGGAGGCCACACTAGGCATAATTATCTGAATTTATGAACTAATTGCGATAAAGTACATATCCATGCATTTTTAAAAAATCATAGCCGCTATATTAGTAAAGCGGAAAGTGTCTAAATTGGCCTCTAAAGAAAGACATTTTTCGATTTATAGCATTTTTAGCATTTTTTATAGCCCGTTAAAGCTAGCGCAGTTATTGAATTAATATTTTCGCCATCTGAGCCTATAGACAAACATATGATGTAATTTTGTGATTTTTATGGCGATTAAATCAATTTATTTGGCAAAGTTATAGCCTCTTAAAGGCCCATTTCCAGAACAAATAAATGCGCACGAAAATAAATTTTTATGTTGAACTCCATATAAAAAAAACAGCTTCGAACAGCTGATCAGCCATTTATTTAGTGGCATTTATTTTACTGATTTCCAGAACAAAAATAAATAATCACGGCGTTGCCACATCGTTAGCTTGTGTGGATTGCAAGCACAGCCGAATTGCTGAAATAAATTGAAAATAAATAACTTGCAGCACATTTTTCCGGTCAACATCGAACAAATTAAAAGCAAATGCAGGGCGCACCCAAATAGTCCAACAAATAATAAATATATTATCACATAAAATAACACTCTTTTTTAATAGTTTTTATATATTTTAATTTTAACTGCCTCAAGACTTTCTCTACCGAGGATCACGAAGTTCCACATACTTGTGGTAGTACATCATGTAATTTTGAAAGCTGATAGCTAATTTTAAGATTCCTTAAACTAAAATTTAATAAACTCTTTTTGAATTCAAGCGGCTGACAAATCAGTGCGACCCTACAAATTGGCTGCCATTTTGGGTATTTTTTAGTGTATTTTAAGACATTGTGGCCATACTATAGCTTACAATCCACTCAACATAAATAAGTGGCCTTTAAGGCCTATTTCCAGAACAAATAAAAATTTATGTCACGAAATTGCCACTTATTTATGTTGAGTGGATTGTAAGCTATAGTATGGCCACAATGTCTTAAAATACACTAAAAAATACCCAAAATGGCAGCCAATTTGTAGGGTCGCACTGATTGGTCAGCCGCTTGAATTCAAAAAGAGTTTATTAAATTTTAGTTTAAGGAATCTTAAAATTAGCTATCAGCTTTCAAAATTACATGATGTACTACCACAAGTATGTGGAACTTCGTGATCCTCGGTAGAGAAAGTCTTGAGGCAGTTAAAATTAAAATATATAAAAACTATTAAAAAAGAGTGTTATTTTATGTGCTAATATATTTATTATTTGTTGGACTATTTGGGTGCGCCCTGCATTTGCTTTTAATTTGTTCGATGTTGACCGGAAAAATGTGCTGCAAGTTATTTATTTTCAATTTATTTCAGCAATTCGGCTGTGCTTGCAATCCACACACGGTAACGATGTGGCAACGCCGTGATTATTTATTTTTGTTCTGGAAATCAGCAAAATAAATGCCACTAAATAAATGGCTGATCAGCTGTTCGACGCTGTTTTTTTTATATGGAGTTCAACATAAAAATTTATTTTCGTGCGCATTTATTTCTTCTGGAAATAGGCCTTAAACACGAAATTACATGTTTAAATTTATGGGAGGAAATCTAGATTTGTAACTCAAATTTTTATAGGAACTGTGAAAAGGCTACTTGTTTCCAAATATAATTTATCATCTACATGTAAACATATAACAATTTATGCCGAACCAAGTAGCCCCTTTACAGTTCCTATACAGATTTAGAGTAACAATCTAGTTTTCCTCCCATAAATTTAAATATGTATTTTCGTCTTAAACACGCCATATCTTTGCCAAAAAAAACTTATTTAAGTGCCATAAAAATCACAAAATTAGATCATATGTTTGGCTATATGCTCAGATGGCGAATGTATTAATCCAATTAGCGCGCTTTCTTAAACCGGGTGATTTATTTTGATAAAAATGCTATAAATCGAAAAATTTCTCTCTTTAAAGGCCAAATTAGACACTTTCCGCTGGACTTATATGGTCCCTATGATTTTTTTAATTTGCAATGATATGTCCTTTATCGTAAATAGCTCATAAACTCAGACATTTATGTCTAGTGTGGCCTCCATAAATCCTAGAGTGCCAAAAATGCAAGATTTTCGTTTTTCCGCTATATCTTGGAAACAAGAGCTGATGAAACGAAACCGAGACCAGTTTTGGAATCAGTAAAGATAAACTTATCATATTTTTAAATCAACAGGGCTGCACCTCACAAAGATGGTCGTTTTGTTGGCCTGTGTTATAATTATAATAATAATTATTAACCAACTTGTAGTCACAACCAAGGCTGCAAACCTCTAAAATTTTGCAGAAGGTTCGGTCCGGGGGTTCGAACACATTGTAAAACTTAAGGTTAGGTTCCCGAAACGGTTCTCGGTACAGTAAAGAATAGTTTCGATTTTTAAATACTTATTTTTTTTTAATATTTCGAAAATGTTACTCAAATTTAAAAGCTGTATTTTAAAATGTTTTGAGAAATGCTAAGTTGAGGTTAATAAGACGAATATCTTTTAGGAGCCGTTTACCTAGCTTCGCTAGCTTTTAGATCAGGAAGATCAAACTTAAGTGTTGAAAATGATACCTGAGTTGCTGGAACAGCAAGTATAGTTAAGGCATTTTTTTGAAATCCTCGGTTTTTTGACCTTTCCAAAATTTAAAAACTTTTGTCGATGTTTGTTCTCTTGGATAATTGTCCAAGGAATCTTCTTTGCTATCCGAAGATGATTCAATTAAAAGTGGCACCTCAGCTAAATCGGCAGGACTCAAAATCCACACCTCCAAAACTAAATCGTTTAGCCTTCGTTCCGGACAATCCCATGCGCTGGTTTTGGATGAACAGCCCATTGAGCAAGTTCAGCAATTCTGCTGCCTAAGCAGCTCGATATGGAGCTACGGGTGCTTTTGGGATGCTGTCGGCTGTTTGGCGATGCACATAGTATCCACACTTGCTCAAAATCAGTTTTTCAAGTCTAACGCAATGCCAGTGCTCCTATACTGTTCCCTCCACATGGAAAATAACAAATTCCATAGTGTCGAAAATTCAAACATATGTGAACCGATGCCGCAGGCCTGACAGAATACGGAACTCCGAGTTGCTAAAAGAGTGTTGACACCATAATATATATAATATGTAGAATGAAATGGAGCTGGATAGGACACTCACTGCGAAAAAGTGAGAGCACGGAACGGATTCGGCCGGACACCCAGGCATACCGCGACGGCCAACAACAGAATTCTTTGGAAGAGAGGAGTAGTTGATGCCCCATGTCCCAAGAAACTCGAAAGAAAAAGTAAGCGGAATTGAATTCAATTGGTAGTAATTATGAATCCAGCAATTTTCAATTCAAAAGAATTTAGCGTGAGCTTCTTTAAATAACTGATGACAAAAATCTAGTGTTAGTAAACGTTTGCACATTTTGTGGGTTAAGTTTCATAGCGACACACAGACGAGCAATAGTTTTTTTTTATATTTTTCTATATGCAAAAGATTTCTTATAGTGTGATTGCGGTGAACTATGCGAACACTACAAATGTCAAACTAAACACATTTGACTCTAAATACATTGTGCAACACAACAAACTGTTAATACAGAGTCCTCTAGGAATATGTTGATCTAATATTTTGAAAAAGCGGTCCGTTTCAGTTTCATGTTCGAGGAGTCAAAAATATTAGAGGTTCGGTTCATGGTCCAGAATCGATATTTTAAATTTTCTCTATTGCTATGTGCGTTCATACCGATAAAAATTATATATACGGGGGTGCCACAGAAATCTCTAGAGATTTTGCCGACGGTTGGTTTGTAAATCTCTCAAAAAATTCGTCGGTGCCACAGAACTTCGAGAGATTTCATTTTCTAATTAGTAAATCTAGTAAGAGCACCAGATGTTCCAATTGATGTTCCATCCCTAAAAACAGGGCTGAATCTCTCGCCGAAAAATTTCCCTTAATTTAGTTGTGGCTTAAATTGATGATTAACTGAAATTTTTTGATTGTGTTTTATGTTTTATAATGCATTTTAAAATAATAATTAAAATTTAAGTCATAATTTGTATAAATATAATGAAAAATAAGGGAGTCTGTGTGGTCGTTTGAATGTGAATATGCAATACAAAAGTCTGCTGATGATAAGATGTGGTTATCTTTGAAACAGCGATCGTTGTACAGACATACCAATTGCTATTCCAAATTGTTGTAATTAATCTCTATTGATTTGTGTTGATTACATTGAATTGTAACTCTCCACCGACCTCAAGCCAGCCAAAATGCAAAAACTTTGACAAAAAACAGGTCGCTAAAACCCATATAAGTGTGATATAATGGACGGCACGCCATAATGTTTGCAATAAAAACCAAAAAACGGTTTCCCTATTGAAAAACAAACAAAAACAAATACCCTGTGTATTTACAAAAAACGCCGTGTCTCTGCTATGGAGGATCATTGGACAGATTGTTCAACCACCTTGCGGAGCTCAAAGGCAAAAGAAATTAATTACAACAATTGGAAAAAGCAAAAGCATCACGTTCAAATAAACATAGCAGAATTCTAGGCTGAATCGTGGTCTCGTCCCATAGCAAATTGGAGTCCCCAACTCGTTATTCGGCGATATGAAGATTTATAAGGGAGTCTGTGTGGTCGTTTGAATTAAATATGCAATACAAAAGTCTGCTGATGATAAGATGTGGTTATCTTTGAAACAGCGATCGTTGTACAGACATACCAATTGCTATTCCAAATTGTTGTAATTAATCTCTATTGATTTGTGTTGATTACATTGAATTGTAACTCTCCACCGACCTCAAGCCAGCCAAAATGCAAAAACTATAATGAAAAATTTAAAAATTTGTTTGCGCAAAACACGAGGAATATGTTTCCATCCCTTAATACGCTAGCTGTCATGTAGAGGGCGCCACATCGACAGAGGGAGATGGAAAAAAGAGATTTAAAAATCTCCTAACCAAACATGAGAGGTTTGAAACCAACCAAAAAAAATTTCTGTAGCACCTTAGAATTGGAATTCGGTTGGAATTTGGTTGGAAGAGGTTTCTGTTGCACCCCCGATATACATACTTTTTCACAATCTTAATCGGGGGTGCCACAGAAATTTCTAGAGATTTTGCCGACGGTTGGTTTGTAAATCTCTCGAAAAAACCGTCGGTGCCACAGAACTTCGAGAGATTTTATTTTCTTATGAGAAAATGTAGTTAGAGCACCAGCTGTTCCAGTTGAAGTTCCATCTCTAAAAACAGGGCTGAATTTCTCGCCAAAAAATGTTTCTCCCTGTAATTATGGGTTAAATTGATGTTTAAATGAAATTTTTTGATTGTGTTATATGTTTTATGATGCATTTTTAAATTATAATTTAAATTAAAGTCATATTCTCCATAAATAAAATGCAAAGTTTAAAAATTTGTTGGCTGCCAACCAGATGGCGACACAAACTCGCGACAAACGATAGGCGCGCCACTGTGGTGGTTGGTTTTGATTAACATGAAAGACTTTGGTTGTTTTTCCTAATAATTACACTAGTTTACAAAAATAAAAAAAAAAAATGACCCATTTCAGCTGAAAAATTTTCTTAGTATAGTTTGGAATGGTGATCTAAAAAATCGATTTCAAAAATTTTTTCATGGCTCCGTTTTTGAAATATTAATTTTTTAAATTTTTTGGTAGGTACTCTTACATTTTAAGCCATATCTCAGTACATAATTGTCAGATAGAGTCAAGTAAGAAATAAATCGAAAGGTAATGAAGCTGCCAATAATTGCGTGGAGCATTGTTTTTAAATCGGTTCAGTAGTTTGAATTTAACAACCAAGAATATTTCAAAAAAATCGATTTTTTGCTCGAAAATCCAAGAAATTTCATTTTTAAACGACTAGAAAAAATATAAAAAAATACAAAAATTTTTTTTTTATTTTTTCTACTTAAGAATCGCACTTTTACGAAGAAAATAAGGTATTGGTGAGGAAAATCGTGTAACACGTACTATAGATGGATCAAATTGAGTAGAGGAACTAACCGTCAAATTTGAGTATATTGTGTGTTTTCAAAAATTAACATTGTACTTTTCCTCGTTTTTTGGTCAAATTATGAAGTGAACGAAAAGCCAGAACAAAAATAAAAATTAAAAACGGAACAAAAGTCGAAACAAACGAAAATTTATTTTAAAATATTCAGGAAAATATCACATTTTTTGCACTAAATTGCTTACAGCTCCTGTGTTTGTTCACAGATTTTGATCATCGATATCTGTTTTTCTTCGTAGAAGTGCGGTTCTTATGTAAAAAAAATAAAAATAATTTTTTTGGATTTTTTTATATTTTTTCCAGGCGACCAAAAATGAATTTTCGAGCAAAAAATCGATTTTTTCGAAATATTTTTGGATATTGTAGTCAAACTAATGAACCGATTTAAAAACAATGTTCTACTCGATTACCGGCAGCAAAATAACCTTTCGATTCTTATCTTGCTTGACTCTATCTGACAAATAAAAAAAAATTATATTTCAAAAACGGAGCCATGAAAAAATTTTTGAAATTGATTTTTGAGATCACTATTCCAAACTACACTAAAAAAAATTTTCAGTAGAAATGGGTCTTTTTGGCTGTAAACTAGTGTTATTGAAACGCAAATTTCAATGTTTAAACTAATTAAATAATTTATTCGTTTGATGCAATCTATCCTAGAAAATAATGTTGTTTACATTTCCAAAAGTTATTTTGCTTGTTAAAATTGTTTGGGTGGTTAATTTTGCTAAATCTCCCTACAAAACACGGGAGGTTTGAAACCAACCAAACGGAATTTCTGTGGCACCTAAGAATTGGAATTGGATTGGAATTTGGTTGGAAGAGGTTTCTGTGGCACCCGCGAATATACTTTGTGTACCTTTGGTACAAAGCATACAAATAGTTTACTCATCCTTTTTAACCAAAAATCTAAAATAACGTTTTCTCCCCAGATACTCCCAGTTCCGTGATGAGTACACCCTGGAGCAGATTATGAAGTCACCCCAGGTGGTTGAGGGTGTGCTAACCAAGCTGCAGTGTTGTCCCACCTCGGATGGATCGGGTGCTGCCATTTTGGCCTCTGAGCAATTTGTGCGTCGTCATGGTCTAGAGCGACAGGCTGTGGAAATTGTGGGCATGGAAATGGCCACTGATCCGGCATCCACATTTACCGGCAAGAGCCTAATGAAAATTGCCGGTTATGATATGACACGCATGGCCACTGAACGTCTGTTTGCCAAGAGTGGTTATAAGCCCCAAGATGTTCAGGTCGTGGAACTCCACGATTGCTTCTCGGCCAATGAATTGGTTACCTACGAGGCCTTGGGTCTTTGCGGTGAGGGCAAGGCTGGCGAGTTTATTGATCGCGGCGATAACACTTATGGCGGCAAATTCGTGGTGAATCCCAGTGGCGGTCTCATCTCCAAGGGTCATCCCCTGGGCGCCACCGGCTTGGCCCAGTGTGCCGAACTGTGCTGGCAACTACGTGGTCTGGCCGAGAAGCGTCAAGTGCCCAATTGTCAGTTGGCCCTGCAGCATAATCTTGGCCTCGGTGGCGCTGTGGTTGTGGGTCTCTATCGCTTGGGTTTCCCGGCGGCTAATAATATAGTGCACAATCTAACAGCTGCCACCAAGGCAGCTACCAGCGAGGAGGGCTTCAAGGTGGCGCCTCTGCTCAAGTTGCTAGAACAGGCTATGCAGGAGGACAAGGATAATCTGATTGAGAAGGTGCGAGCCATCTATGGCTTTAAGGTGAACAATGGACCCAACGGTCAATCTGGTTTCTGGGTGATCGATGCGAAGCAGGGCAAGGGCAAGATCACCTTCAATGGCACACGTAAGTGTTTCTTCTGTTGACTATGGACAATGTCAGCTAATAATTTGTATTTGGCACAGAAAAATGCGATGTCACCTTTATTATCAGCGATGAGGATGTGTTTGAACTGCTCACTGGCAAATTGCCTCCCCAGAAGGCCTTCTTCCAGGGCAAGATCAAGATTCAGGGCAATATGGGCTTTGCCATGAAATTGATGGACTTGCAACGCTCCGCTCAAGGTCGCATTGAAGAGCTGCGTTCCAAGTTGTAAACTTTGTGCATTCCTTTCTCTTTTAAAATACTATTAATCGTCTTTTTGGTACATGATGTGTGGTTTTTATATAATTTGTATTATGTTTTAGAGATAAATTTGTTATACTCGAAATAGAATCCATAGTCCTTGTAATCGGTGGGGAAAAAATCTTACAGCTGGCATAAGTGCAGAGTATAACAACACCATATTAAACCTTCTACCAGCAGACCGTGTTTCAAAGCCATCAAAACAGCCCACAGAATAAGAGAGGACAATGCCTGAAACGTGGGACTGGAACTGATCGTTTCGCTGATCCTGTAGTGTAAAACAAGCGTATGATGTGACCATTCAGGAAGCAAAGAAGGAAAAGTATTAATAAAATCGGACAGTTAAGCTGTTCTAAAGGAAGCACTTGACTTATATGTGAATAATGCTTAAGCTAGCACCTTCACTGAGGAAAAAAGGATAGTTTTTAATTTATCTTTATTCTTCATCCAAAGGAGCTGAAAAATGAGAAAAGGATATTTAAAAAAATGGATCTGAAAGTGGATATTTGAATATCCATTCTACGGGGATCTTTTTTTTCTCTGTGTATGTCTCCTATAGAGAGAAAAACATTTCCTTTCTTCTAGCTCTTGTTCGTTCAGGGGCATCCACTAGTTTAATATGGATTAACAGGAAATACATAAGGCATCATAATAGTAAGGCAATTCTTCTTATTAAATTAAAACATCCTCCTGAGAACTGCAATTTATCCAGAATGCCGTGCCAAAAAAATAAAAACCGTGACTGAAGTTGTTCTGTCATCTTATGTTTGTTAAGGATTGTTCGACAAATCATCATGGAAAGATTCAAACCGCCAAAACTTGGGCTCTGCAACAGCTCAATGAAGATCTACTGTTTTCGCGCAAAATTCAAAGACGAGGTACATTTCTGGCTAAATGGATACATCAACAAACAAAATTGTCGTATATGGGCTGAAGAAGAACCCGAGCGCAAACGCACCATAATAAATGACTTTTTGTTACCTGAAATTGAAGCCCTTGATGTCGGCCACATTTGGTTTCAGCAACAATTGTTTTATTTAGAAATCATTTCGGTGAGCAGCTTATTTCGGATTCTGGACCTATCAACCGTCTAGATCATGTGATACATACCGTCATACATTTGAACGAAATTATCTTTAATAATGTAGTGTCAGAGATAGTTCTCATAGGCGATAATAAAGATTCCACCAATCAATTCCATTTTTGTGTCTTAGTTGTAATTAAAAAAAATTCTTAATGGAGCACTTGGGGTCACTTGGGATCACTTTATTTGTGTAATTAAGTAGCATAAATAGAGATCAAGGCTGCAAAGCAGTCCTGAACCGGGTTCGAACCAATTAAAAAACCGAACGTTCTAAATTGATAACCTTTCGAACCCGAACCCCTCTGCTTCAAAACTATCACAATGTCGGAAATGAAGCATTACCATTTCAAAATCATATCCAAACTCTGAATTCTTCGACTCAGAATTGGACTTAAGGCATTAGACAAGTTTTTAAAAGGCAAACCGAGGCCTCTTGATTATATAAACAGAGGCTAAGGCTAGCTTGCCATTTTAAGTTAAAAAAAAGGGAAGCATTTATAAGGTGGCACTGTAAACAAGTTCAATAATTATTTAAGGTCCTGGATGATATCTGAACTTATGATGACTGAAAAGTACTTTGCGTCACGATTGGAGGATTGGAGCATTCTCAGCAGTCAAAACGTGCGGAGAGATAAGAAGTTATGAGTTGTGTCGCCTTTGATCACGTTTCATTTTAGGTAGCTGTTGGCTTCAGTACAAACGGGCGCTGATGATTTCGTAGAGATACCAATGAACAGCTGTACGATCAACTACTAGCCTGCTTAAGGGGTGTGTTGTGTTCCCATTATTATGTGCAAGCATAACAAGACTTCGAGCCAGCAGAATATTAAAGGTTTGATAATGCAATGTAGCAATTCAGAAAATGGGTTCGACCCAACGTCCCAACCAGACTATTTTTATGATTCAGAAGCTTCATTTTGTAAGTATTTTATCTTGCGAAAGTTGCTGTTTTTTTTTTGGCAAACTGTAAAATAATGTAATCACTGAAGATATACTGAACCTCGCAGGTTTTGAATTCGTAGGTTTAAAAACACGACACGAAAACTTAGTAAATGTCTGATCTATGCGTACAGCATGCCAAGGGATATTTTTTCCAACTTTTTATGAAATCGTTGTTCGTGTTTCTTTTTGAAATTAAGATATGATAGACAGCAGCTGAAAATATACACATTTTTTAAAATTGCTTTACTTTTTAGTGTCCTGTTGTGGATTTTAGTCAAAGTTTTTTTTTTGCTTTTTACAGCGCTGGCTCAAGGTCAATACAATCAAACAACATATATTGGAATAGCAATGGTATGTCTGAACAGGCTGTTTTCAAATTGTCCCCAATTCGCTCATCAGCAGACTTTGTTGTTCTTCACACTTAGTGAGGACTTTATTTTTGAAGTCTCCCAATTTAGAGTATAAATGTAAGGTATAGAGTTATATCAAAGACACTACATATATAGATCCCGCATCTCATACAAACTTTTTTATTTGGGATCCAATGTCAGCTCCCAAGAAAAATCGTTTTTTGCGTCACATGTGTCATTTATAATATCTATAAATTTTTGCTCTCAGCCGTATAGAACACGTATAACTAAGTTTCAAAATATATATCCTTGTAAAGGGGCGAGAACCAAAAATTGGGATCCAATGTCAGCTCCCAAAATCAATCGTTTTTGGTTTGTCATGCGTCATCTATAATATCAATAAATCTTTGGTTATATTTACATTTAGGACCAGATTTAAGAGAGAGTACATAGCAGGTAGAGTATTGTCCAACCTGGTTGGCCGGAAAAGGTTTAAAATTGATCGGCGAATTGGTTGCAGAAGCTGAGGGGCAAAAAGGCAGAGGAGGAAACGGAGTACCGTTGGAACGTTCAGCAGAGCGCAGCTTGAAATGAACCGCTGGAGTGGCTGGGAAAGGGTGATAGCTAAAGTACGATAACGAGTGCTCGCATTCGCACGCGCAAAGGCACAGCGTTTCAAACCCGTATTTGTGCGTTTAAAAACGAGAGCCTCTGAAGTAGCAAATTAAGTCTTCGGATAAGACCTAGCTCTAAGCGATAGAAGATAAGCAGAAATCGTAAAAACCAAATAAACAGGCACAGAAAAATCGAACTCTTAACCGTCTTATTTCCAAGCGAGCGATCCACGACTGCCCTGAGCGGAAGCAGAATAAAATGTTCCTTACAATTTCAGCCACTTCTATTTATTGGCTAACTTTGCCGAATAAAAACTTGGGAATTGCACAAACCAGAAATTCAAGCCCTGAATTTCAAATATGAAAATTTGTTTTATTTTAGTAAACTTTGGTGTGGCCAAAATGTTCCAGCTTGCCTAATACCAGCGATTGCCAACGAGAACGAGGCCAAAGAGTGAGAGAGTATTGGTGTGCGAAAATAAAGCGGCGTGAATTTGCTTCGACCTAATCACTTCGAACTCAGGCGAGCGATTGACTGTTTTCTGCACTCTTGGTCTCATACTACGTTTATACACACAAAATATATTGTGTCCTCTGTTTTTATTTTGTCTTTCATATTTGAAAATAAGCGTCTTATGCTGCTGTGTAGTTTGTAAGCACTAGTCAGCTGCTCCATCAGTTGTTCTGGCAATAATTTTGTCAGTGTTTTGTTGTCGGTGATATTGGGTATAAAGGGTACGCTTATGAATTTCTTTAAGTCTGTGTTTCTCTCCTTCGGTGTTTTGTCGATTAGCTGGCTCGTGGTTTCAGTGATTAGTCTATTTATAAGTTTTTCGGGGTAATTGTTCTTTAAAAGCATTTTCTTAATTTTAATGTAGTTACTGGGATTATGTTATGTATGTAAAATAGTTGTTGTCCAGTAAGCAAAATTCTAATATTTCTTTGAATTGTTTTTTCGGTATGTTTGTGTGAGGAGCTACGTCTATATTGGTAAATAATGATATCACATCAAATGATACCAATAACTTTTGTCGGATTTTTTGTGAATACTTTTTTCTTTTTGGACAAAAAGTATTGTTTCCTAAGGGCATTCTCTTGGATATTAGTAATATCAGTAATACTAGTAATATCTACGAGAATGCTTTCAGAAAATATTTCTTTTTGTGGCCGAATCTAACAAAAATACACACCAAAAATAAAAATGTATTCGACAAGTATTTCAGATCGATATGTCCGACATCCCTACTTCAAACTTCAAAATCCCACTTACCATCAATCGATTCTATTGATGGCAAAAATGTTCGGACAAATTCTTTAATAGTTTCTTAGAAATCACTTACCAATTTCGATCGATCGGATTCGGAAACGAGAACAGGCCTGAATGTGTTAGTTCTCGACAGTGATAGCTCGTTCTGCATCTAGTCAGTAAAAACTGCAGGGTTTAAGTTAGCATTCCAATGCTTAATCAACAATCAGCATATATGTATGAACACATCAATATTCTACTTGTGGAGGATTTCCCTTTTGATGGAGTCTATGGCTTATAAGCGTTTTCAGTACAACATAAGGTTAATTTTAGTGTACGATCCTCCACACCGATGGACCACGAATTTTAAAGCCCGAGTTTTTTAATATCTCTTTTCACCGAATTATATTTGTAATTTACTGGGTGCACAATCTTTCAAATCCTTTTCAAAACTTCATTTCCAATATCATTTAACATTTTTGTACGAGCCGAATCTTTATTGATATCTTCAGCGTATAAGCTGGCTTATAAACTACAGTTATATATGGTATATATAATATATTTATTATAGTTATCAATGTGTGTGTGTGTGTATTGTTCTACGCACTTTGAAAACACTTTTTAAAAAAGGTGTAGAAGAAAATTAAACGGGCCCTTGTCAAGCATTTTATTGCTGACTTTTATAGAATACTAGGTCAATGTGCACTTGATATAATGTGTATGTAAGTGTGGGTGCATATATGTATAATTTTTATTAGATGTACGTCGCCTGTATCTAAAAATTGTTCAATTTGTGGTATCTAAAAAGTGCCAGCATGTGTAAATAAATTAAAAAATCTAATGTCTAAAAAAGTGTCTCATTTTAAGCTTAAATTTCTACAGTTACAAAATACGGGTTCTATGTTTTATATGTGTGTGTGTGTGTGGTTTACATATAAGCCTTTTCTTATATACACTAAAAGGGAGCGTTTACACTGAAATCGATTTGTATGGGCTACAAGTTAAGTACAAATATTTGCACATGTTTATCACAATGATCGTTAATGTGCCAAATCAATTTGTATTAAAACCAAATATCAGGAGGTACGAAATTTTGTTCAATTAGAAATAAGGTGCTTATCAAAACTATATATATATTACAATAAACAAATTTCTCTCTTTCGCTCTTTACAGTTAGTGCAAAGTTTTAGCACAAAAAGGAGGTCTTGTCAACTCAAATCTTTGCAATTATTTTTGATTATTTTTTTTACAATTTTTCATTTAAAAAAAAAACTTTAAAAAAAGAAGGAAAATATTTACTCCCCATAACCACACAAGTTAATTTATATTACTTTCCGAACACGAGCAGAATCTTCACTCTTTGGAAAAAATGTGATTTTTGTCAGTGTGAAGATATTTTAGTTCAGGTTTCAGTGAATGATGAAGCTTAAGCTAGAACTAAAAAATCTAATTAGATTAGGAACGAATCATTCCAGCGATTTTCAAAGAGCAGTAAATTTTTTCCACACTAATTTAAGCAGACTATTCGCAAGTTTTTTACAAATCGCATTCGTTCTTAAAACTACAGAAATCGTATGGGAGAATTGGTTCTGTAGAAATTTGTAGTAGGACAACCGGAATTTAATTTTAATGAATGAACATTGGGATAAACTATTTCAAACTAATTACTAATGTAATTTATATAAGTTTCTTAAAATTGTGGACCAGAAAAAATAGTTAAATTGGTACAGGGACTGCACATTATTTTGTGAAGATGGGTATTCAAATTCGAGAAGGGAAATTAGGAAACATCCAAGTTCGAAAATGGCAATTCAAATATCGTATCGATGTTTTGTCGATAGTCATATTCAGAACAATCTCAGTGAGGTGGTAAAGAGTATCGAAAAGCTTATTCATGATGATTAACCGAACCAGCGTATTAAACGTAGATAAACGTCATTCTGAATTTTGCGAATTTGTATCAAGAGATTTTATATAAGACACAACTCACTGGCGACATTTTGTTTCCAGTGATATCGTAGATAAGCCTAGTATCCAAAGTGCTATGATTAACGGTCGCTGGGATTCATTTGCCTTCATTTTTCAACTCGCCATATATCAAGTCGAAAAATCGCAATGGGCCATAGGTTCATGTGTATGTACTTTATTTTAAGGCTAAAAGCCAAAATCGCTTATTAGAGCAATAATGCTTAAAAATGAACAGTGAGCCGGTATTTTTAAAACCGAAAAGAACCTAACGGTATAATTTTTAATCTGAGTGCAACAACTAGACCTCAGGAAATTTCATCAAAAATTCAGTGAAAATAGGAGTGAGGAATGCTGCTGTCACACATGCTTAGATGGAAATGAAATCCATTCACATTATTCAAATGAAAAGATACGGGAACTTTTTCCCCAGAAGAGGGACATGCGTTCTCATTGGGGCAATAGAATATTGAGTAGCTGCTCAGATGATGGCGTTAATACTTGTTGATCGTCACTCTCAGTGGCAGCTATTATTTGCAGAGCTTGGGATTTAACTGACTTATTTTTCCTCGCTTTTCTCTTGAGACTTTCAAGGAAAGCGGACAGACGGCTTGCAGGCAATACTGTCGAATCATCCGTCTTGAGAGGGAAAGAGGGAGCTATAGACTTAGATGCCAAAGAACATATATATATCGCTATTCCAGTCGGGGGATATTGGTGACGACTTGAGGAAGGGAGAGGGCGCTTAAGAACTGGCAAGTGGTCCCTTAAATGAGCGGACAGTTGAAACTTCTTGACGGGCAAAACAGTCCAATCATATCTTCAGCGTCCTTAAGATAGTGACTGTACTCCAACCCTGCGATACTGAGAAGAGTCATCTTTACCCCTTGACTCAAGAGAAATGTTCTTTGACATCCAGGCTTTCAGCTCCCTGAAGAAAAAAGGTAGTGGAAAAATAAGTCACGAACTTTTACCTAAACACTAGTTTCGGTACATACTAGAGACGATTTGGTTTGAATTTTTTCGATTTTCGTCATGACAAATTTCTATGGAACAAATTTATTTGACCCTATCTACATTGAATTGGAATTTTAGAATTTGAATTCAAAATACGTAAGTTTGCACAGGGCGAACTTAATAATTAAAACGTATTTTTAACAAAGATAAGCACCCAACCGGGCTAATGATTTAACTTTATAATTATTACAACACGTTAACACGTTACAAAATTGGCGTATCATAACATAAGAATCAGAGATTTGTAAAGTCTTTCGAGAAAAATAAACCATAAACTATATAACCGATTAAGTTCAATTTGAAAGTATCGATTATTGGTTTCGGTCGCTGGGATGCAAATAGACATGCGACCTTGGTACCAAAGGGCACAAGAACTACAACCAGATTTCTACGTTCAGTAGAAGATTGAGGATGAATTGCATTCTGAAAGAGATCTTACACAAGTGCAATAATTTAATTAAATGCAAAACGTACGCTAATTTAACATTTGGTTGACCCAACGATTTATATGTTAACGCTTTGATTAAATATGTGGTCGAGAAAGTGAATGCACGATATCGTACTCCGCCTTCTGTCTTTAACCAGTCACCAAGTGAGAAGCATGAAGCTGCAGCTTCATCTCTCTACTTATGTAGTGATAATAATAAGGTAGCTGTACTCTCCCGTTAAGAAGGCATAACTCCTTGCCAATTCTTCAGAGCCCTCCTTCCTCAAGTCTCCACCGATGTTCCCCGTATGGAAAAGCGATGAATGTTTTTTAGCATCCAGGTCTTTAGTTCCCCATTCCCCTCTCAAGACGATTGATTTGACAGTATTTCCCGCAAGTCGTCTGACCGCTTTCTTTGAAAAGCTGCAGAGAAAAGAGAGGGAAAAGAAATCGGTAGAAACCCAAGCTTTGCAAACTATTGCTGTCACTGAGAGTGTCGAACAAAAAGTTTTAACGCCATCATCTAAGCAGCCACTACTCATTGATTTTAAGTCCTTTGGAACCGTTCACCTGGTGAGAAGCATAAAAAGGCGCCTATCCAAGGTAACCGAGGAGAAAGTGGTACCTTTTTGAACAGGAGAGTGAGAGGGTGTTAGTCAAAACAAATCAGTGAAATAATTAATGAAGCTGAATCCAGTGCACAAAGATAAAGAGGCGTCTATCCTCAGTGGCTTTAGATGTGCACTAAATTTAGCTTCATTATTTTGCTGATTGTTTAGTCTTTAATTCCTTCTCACTCTCCTGTTCAAAAAACAACTTCCCCTCGGGCTTCACTCTTCAACTAAAATAGTGGGGATCCTTTACTCCTTGACTTGGAAAACAAATGTTTCGACATCCAGGCTTTTAGCTCCCTATTCCCCTCTTAAGATGGATCAGTCGCCTGTATTGCCCGTAAGCCGACTGTCCGCCTTCTGTGAAATATTGAAGAGAAAAGAGAGGGAAAAGTAAGTCGATAAAGTTCCAGGATTTGTACGCGCCAGCTGTCCCCTGGCCTCCATTTCCATCAACTCAAGTCCCCGGATGCAAAAGAAAATATCGTGGAGAATCCAGATCTGACTAAAAAAAAAATATGTTCCTCGAGGGATGCAAAAAAAATATTGTGGAGAATCCAGATCTGACGAAAAAGAAAATATGTCCCTCGAGGAGTCAGGGGGCAGGCGTAAGGAGTTGCAGGAGCAATGTGAACCATCACCAAATGCCTCTCGCACCTATGAACTGCGTAATCGTCTCCTCGAGGAGTCAGGGGGCAGGCGTAAGGAGTTGCAGGAGCAATGTGAACCATCGGTGTCTCAATGAAGCTAGGTTAGCCCGTTTTCTATACAGTTGAAAAAAAAGCGAAACCGAGTTCCGTTTCGGAATTTAAACACCGTTTTAAAACACCGAACGATGCACCTACAATCTAAAGATTTGAGTTGAACGACAACCTTTTTGATTCTCTCTGAATGAGAAAGAGGAAAGTGATATTTCATCATTCCAAGTCAATTTAAATTTTGCAATAAGACTATCTCGATAATCTTTTTCAGTGTAATCACCCCCAACCAACCATTTAGTTGGGCGAGGAGCCTGCTGCACAGCTTCTGGGACTACGTTGGACGTACCATTCCCAAAGCTCTCAACCGAAATGTACAATCGTGTAGTAAGTAGTATGTAGTTGCAGTGGTATTAAGAGAAGGAGCCTCTCTCCGCTCAGACACTCAATAGCTGTTATTGGAGTTGGCATATGAGGATAGCGAAGTATTCGTTGTTGTCGATGATGCAGCGGATGCTGTTGATGACGTGGATGAGGAGGCTGGTTTGTCCATGCTGGCCATAATCGAACCCAGCAGATCCACTGGTGTTGTTGGAGTTGCTGATGACGCTACCGTCTTGGTTACCCTATTGGGTGCACTTGTTCCCGTGATGATGATTTTGTGAGAGGGTATATTAATCGTTTTGTAGGTGGGTTTCAGTGGAGAGGTGCTTGGTGGCGGTGGTGGTGGTGGAGCTGAGACTTTGGATGGCGGCAATGGAGGCAACGGTGGCATAAGCACAGACATTCTACTCAGAGGCGTCAGTGTGGCAGGTAGGACAACTTTAACAATTTGTGGAGCAGCAAGAACAGGAGCAGGAGAAGGAGGTGGTGGGGGTGGCTCAGCAGGTACGGGTATATCCATTTCCACAATTTCCTCGGCGCACACCTCAGACACCTCTTCTTCATGATCCACAAACAATTGTGGTGTGCTCTCCACAATTAACTCGCTGGCCACATCCTCGACGGGTTCAGTGGTAGTGATGGGGCAGATATTGATATCACTTTTGCTTGTCGTTGTTGTAGGTTCATCGGATACGATTTTAACTTGGATTTTGATTTCGGGTTCTTTTTGATTTAGACGATCGATGAAGGGTGTTGTCTGAGGCACTAAAGGAGGTGGCAGTCCGGGCAAAACGGCAAGCGCTGTCGGCGGTGGCGGCAAGGGAGTGTGAGTGGCCGCAGTATCCTCGGTCAGGCGGGGAATTTTCGCCGGCGAGGCTGTGGGCGTTGTATCTGGCTTCTTTTTGGCTGGTTTATCCTTCTCTTTATCTTTCTCTTTGGATTTGTCCTTGTCCTTTTTGGGATTGTCCTTCTCATGAGTTCCCAGCACCGCAGCAGCTTTGGTCAGCTTGTATTTGTGCTCCAAAACCATTTTCCTCATATCAATTTTGGAATCATCTTTGTTCGTCTTTTTTTTGGGTGTGCCACTGCCCGGGCTACTCTGCCCGCTGCCGGTGCTCTCCTGCATGGGTGAAGCACTGCCGCTTGCGTCCTCCAGACTGCTCTCACTCGAGCGTCGCTCCTTGCCATCCAAATCAATAAGTTTCCTTTTGGCTATCTTTCCTTCATGTGTCCGCTTCGAGGGTGTCTTTTTGCCGCTCTCATCGTGACCCACTGGATGGGGTAAAATGGTTTGTTTCTCCTTATAATGCGGCGTCTCGGCCAAAACTGGATTATTCTTTTCATTGATCACCTCCTGTCCGGGATAATACTGACGAAGACGCAGGTGCCAAGCTGCAAGTGCAAGAAATGGAAACTAGTTAAGATCCGAAAACAACCAAAATGAATCTACTACTAATTACCTATGCTTGTCACGGCCGTTACGGTGCGAAACTGGTGTATTATGTTGCGTGGTAAAAAGTAGATATCATTATCGCATAACTGAATGCGGGCATAGCGTATGCCGTCGCGCCGTAACTGATTTAACTTGGCATCCTCAATCCACTGAACACACTGGGAGATGGGTGGCTCGTGGAGATCCAATTGCAGCATCTCCACAAGCGTATTAAAGTCCTGAGCGGCAAAGGCAACCACATCCTTAGTGATGCGATTTTGTGTATACGATTGTCCACAATGAACTGCTTTCAGTATGCCTAAACAGAAAAAGAATGAGAGAGATTAATAGTATCACTTTTGCCATTCATTTATTTATCAGAGCTCACCAACTGCAGCCGTAGTGATGCGTTCATGTCCATGTCCCACATGATCCGCATGAGCCTTGGTGCGATCTTCAATCATGGTCTCTCGAGCCTCCGATAAACGTGGCAAATATTGCAGATTGCGAAGCTCATTAATGCGAGTCCTGAAAGAAAAACAATTCTTTTAGTAGTGGATTTCTCACTAGAGAAAGAGCTGGAAACCAGAAAAGTAGTGCAGGATTGGGAGGAACAGAATCGAATTGGAAAGTTGTGGTGGATTTATATATGGAGTTAACAACCAGCGGAAGTGATTTTGAACATTTCTGTGTTTTCAGGTTTTTAGATTTTTTAATAAGAACATGAAATCTCTTGAAGTTTTATGGCATTGGTTGTTTGTTATTGCTTGTTTTTGACTACTATGTTTACGTAAGCTTTTAGTAGTCAAGGCCCATACGGACATCAGAAGTAACGAGAAGTTTCATACAAAAATTGAGGAAAGAAGAAGCAGAAGTTACAATTTCGCCTCTTAAACTTTTTGCATGTACGGAGGTGCGAAGTTTAATGTTACACTTAACAGTCTAGGTTGCACTTAACAGCACATTCTCAATTCCACTTCCACAAAAGCTTTTCGAAAGTGGAATTGATTTGTGTTCTGGTAAACGTAAAATGAAAAACTTTCACGGATTCAAACGTTTTGACTCTTGGCCTGTGAAATTAAAAGTAAATTGCAATTTCGGCATTGAAAAATGTTAGCAACCCCCAAAATAAAAATAAGTTATTACTCTTTAGTCGATTTGAGTTGTTTTGGTATTCTAAAATATTTCAAAAGGCGTTTATTTTATTTTTAAATAATAAATTTTACGAACTCTTTCGATTTCCTTGAGGATAGCAAAAACGAAAAGTAAAACGTGAACATTCGAGTTTTAAATTCCACATTTCGAATGATCAGACTAGTTCGATTAACATTTTTGCTATCGATAGTCGTCTGTGTCGGTGGTTTAAGGGTTGCCAACAAAAAGAAAACATCATAAAATTGTAAAAAATCTTGTTTTTTTTCTTGTGGTCAATAATTTGAAAGCGGTGACAACTCTGGAGATCCAATTTGGCCGACGATCACCTGTTTGCGGAAAGTCAAATTTGTTAATAGCGGAATGTAAGTTGAATTTGACATTTCACAGGAGAAGCATCGGAGCTTGGAACAAGATTCCATAATGTCAATTTTTTGGGCATCAATGTAGACCTGGCAAAAGGATTTGTCAAGGGAGACCGCGTCAATGCAGAAGCCAGTTGCAGAAGCTTGTTGACCTCCCAGTTAAATGCGGTTAATCCCCCTTTTAGGGACATTGCCGGGTGGAAGAAGGTTACTGTTCAATTCGTACAACTTTTGAGTTTCACGATTTATTATTTAATTTTTTATATAGGTACTAGTCTTGGGCAGATTGAAAGGTTAACACTAAAAAGAAGTTGGCTTCCAATAAGCGAGAGTTCACGGCTGCCGGGGGTGGACCCTACTCCCAACACTTTACACGCGAGGAGCGAAAAATAGCCACCTTGGCTGGCCTATATAAGGCAGTGAACGTCATTGAAAATGTCAAGACATTTGGCCAGAGGCGAAATCAGAAGTGGCCAAATCGAGCATGTGAAAAATGATTACTCCGGGTTTTGTTCGGAGCAACACGAAAAAATTGCAAATCATCTTGCCGACATCAAAAATATTCATTGCTGGTGAAATACGAAGGTGGTTTTCTTCCAATCGCTCCTTAATTTTGTTTAAAATTGATTAAAATTTATTTTTATCCAGAACGAACTTATCTGGGCCTCAGCAATTTTGCGCTGAGTGCTCCTGTCATATATAACTACAATGAAAGTTTTTTATATTCAACAGCTTTTTCCCCAATTATTTATCGATAGTCGACCGTGGAACCAATAGTTCACAAAAGTAACTCCGCAACAATTTCGCGTGGAGTTCAGAACATGAAAACAAAAACGTTTTGGAATCGTTGCGGAATTACTTTTGAAAAGTAAGTGGAATTGAGAACAAGGCTGTATGTATATTTACTGTGGGCCTTATTGTTCTTTGACCAGCTGACGCAGCATTCCGAATACACCATGTTAAGCCACTCTGCTTCTACCTGCATCAATCAGCTGGACTGCTTTTAACTAAAGTGAACTGAAAAAAATAAATATAAAACGAGAGCGCAAGTTAAAGTCGACTCTAAGCGACTTCGATATACCCGTTAACCATGTTATACACGTTTAACATGTTCTTCACCTCAAGCATTCTGACTTTTTTGTGAACAAATCTTGGGAAAAAGCAGATGAGATTCTACAAAAAATTAACTTGTCATCAAAGCAAAATACAGACGATAGAGCAGTGTAACCCACCGCCAATTAAATTAAAAATATCAAAACCTGAAATTCGTCTTAGCCGAAGTTTATTTACCTTTTCAAACGTTTGGTCAAACTACATCTGACGATTCCACCCACGAAACATTTCTAGAGGAAGTTAGCCTAAGATAAGTACATCCGATTTTGGCCAAAACTCTGATATAAAACTAAGAATTCTGAGCGGGGGCGTTCAATTCGAAAATCAAAAAGTTTTTCTACAAAGACCTAATTTTCGACCGAAATTCCTTGGCAGAAAGCTTTCTACCCGAACCGTTCCTAGATATAATTGTGCAGTAAAAGGAAATCTTCTGTGGCGGCCAAATGGATTTCTCGAGCGTTGCGCAAAACCGACAAATTTTTGACTGAATCCATAAAAATTCAATAACTCTTAAACTGAGTATTAGCTAAATGTACAAAGTATGGAGAATATGACTATCGAGCTTTTCATATACTTGAAAAGCGTATTAAAATTTGTGACCAGAAGTTTGCAACGCATAGAAGGAATCATCTCCCATATTCCAACGGACTTTTCAATGCTGATGCTGAAAACAAAAGTTTTTCTTACTAAAACTAGTTTTTCAACCAATCGTTCCTATGGCAGCTATATGCTACAGTCATCCGATCCGGTCGGTTCCAACAAATCTGCAGCGTAAAGTCTTCGTGCAAAGTTTGGTTAAGATAGTTTTTGAACTGACGGAGGAGATAGCAAAGAAACAGACGGACGGACAGACGAATCATCTCCGACCACATAAAGTATATGGGTGATTCCATGAAAAATCGCCCACTGGGATTTTTTTTGGATCGAAATAATTTTTTTCGTATTCCTTGTAGTAAAATAGTATATACGTATTTCAGCATTTTGGCGAAATACACTTAATTCGCGGGTAAAGTCGATTTGAAAATTGACATATTTGAAAAATTTAATTATTTTCAATTGCTTGCTATCCAAAGCCATTGGTAATAAAATTTTTTAAAAAATCTGAAAATTAACATTTGAATCCAAGCTTTCAAATAACTCACACTAAATAATTTTTAAATTTTTCTTTGGTCTTCAAATCGCGAAAATAAGTAAACAAAAATTAATTGCCGCGAAAGGGATTTTTTTTTGTCTTCATTTTTTCTCAAAACTTGGTCTTGTATGCAGTAATTTACTGTATTAAGCTGTAAATGGGCAATCCAATAGTTCCGGAGTTATGGCCATTTTCATTTATTAAAATTCACTTTTTTTAGGAACTAACAATATCAGATGTTTCGAAATGTGAAAATGTTTTGGTTTTAAGAAGATAATTATTTTGTGGTTGAATAGAGTGTCCCTTGTATAGTTTGGCATTTCGAAAATCGTAATTTTAATAATTCTGTGGCCCTACTTTAGTAATTTGTGTTTCTGTATCTTACTGTGATGTTTGGTAAAAATAGAGTTCCAGGGCAGGGGTAATCTGTTTATCGGTAATCATTTGAATGCTTGCCCTTCTAGCCCTTCTTTTTAGTGTAAATCCAGCTCCATCGCAAGGCCCTTTGGGCTGTTGCATGGAAATGCCACTCCGCCGATCTGTTAAAATAATTTTTATGATGATATACTTCACTATATTCGACCACAAAAATATTACCCTCTTAAAATTAAACATACTAAATCTGATATTGTTACAGAAAATTAATTTAAATAAATGAAAAATGGCCATAACTCCGGAACTATTGGATTGCCCATTTACAGCTTAATACAGTAAATTACTGCATACAAGACCAAGTTTTGAGAAAAAATGAAGACAAAAAAAATCCCTTTCGCGGCAATTAATTTTTGTTTACTTATTTTCGCGATTTGAAGACCAAAGAAAAATTTAAAAATTATTTAGTGTGAGTTATTTGAAAGCTTGGATTCAAATGTTAATTTTCAGATTTTTTAAAAATTTTTATTACCAATGGCTTTGGATAGCAAGCAATTGAAAATAATTACATTTTTCAAATATGTCAATTTTCAAATCGACTTTACCCGCGAATTAAGTGTATTTCGCCAAAATGCTGAAAATACGTATATACTATTTTACTACAAGGAATACGAAAAAACTATTTCGATCCAAAAAAAATTCCAGTGGGCGATTTTTCATGGAATCGCCCATATATATTCTTGATCAGCATGACGAGCTGAGTCGATTAAACTTTGTCCGTCGTCTGACCACAACTACCCAGCGGCGCAGAGGTGAATGAGGCTGGACCTCCTAGTGTGTGGACGCGCGCACAGCTAGTCCACAAGTCTACGTACAAGTTTCGGATTGTAATGGGGATCAAAATTAAAAAAAAAAATGTTGTATGAGAATTGGAAGGAATTGAACTCTGGAGTCCAATAGTTGAATTTAGTCAAGTTGAATATTCAATCAAGTTGATTTTATTCATGTTGATTTTTAGTCATGAATAAAATTTATTCATTCTAAAAGTTGATTTTTAGTCATGAATAAATTTCAATCATTCTAAAAAGTTAAGTTGATCAACTATTAGTTTTCAACTTTCAATTAAGTTAAAAAAATCCCCACTCTGCTCTGAACCCATAACACAGAAACACATGGACGACGGTACGTTAGCTCACTTGATTATTAAGCATATGGGAAAACTGGCGACAAAATCATAATTAAGAATGTAAGCAGTTGGCCCTTTGGCGACCGAGGTGCCATTTTTCAAAAGTCGATTAACACAAACATAACACAACTGTTATATATACACGAGCAACAACTCGACCCGAAGTTAAACTTCTCTACACACAACTGTGTATTCGAAACGTAGCGAGAAATTCCCATTACGTGGGCACCTACTACGATGCATATTGTGGACCAGCCTCATTCACCTCTGCGCCGCTGGGTATAAGTTTGTACACTTACTGACTGTCGTATGGTCACACCAAAATAGCTGTAGACAACGAAAATCTAACATAGAAGCACACTTTGCTGCGTCGTCAACATTTCACTAGTTAGCTGTTCGCTGTCATTTTAAACTCTCGAGTAAAATAACACAAAAATATCTGACTATGTCCGTCTCCCTCTAACCGTTTTCCAATGTCGACAAAAATGTTGAATAAAATTTTGAGTCGTCTCAATGAATGTTTATTTTGATACTCAAAAAAAAAGGCGTTTCAAAGTGTGCTTCTATATAAAATTTTCTTTGCTGTAGAGCCAATATTTGGAAAACTCGTTCTGAAAAAAAAAACATTTTCTCAGATGGAGCGTATTTCCATTAATCATCGAGAAGCCGATGAATTTTCCAAGAGTTATTATTTGACGTGAATTATGGAATGAAACAATTTTTTCAAATTTTTCCATGGCCTCAAATCGACTATATTAAATTAACTAATTGTCTCAAATGGTGAAATACAAGTCAAAAAACGAAATATCTTTTGCGCACCAAACTTTATAGTCGTTATGGTGTTGTCAACCGGCTGTGATTTATTTTGTGGGATACCATTAAAGACCGTCTGTGGCCCAGTGGTTAGTGTGCTGAACTGCTGGGAGGGAAGTCGTGGGTTCGATTCCGCCTCTAAACATCTAATAAGAAAAGTTGTTTCTTTCTTTAGAAAAATAGCATTTACCCATACGGTCACCTTTACCAGCTATTGGCGCCAGCTGTGAAGTATCTAGCCATGAAAAAGCTAATTCTCAAACTTTGCCGTTCGGATCCGGCTTTAAACTGTAGAAGCTTGGCTTGGCCCCGTTGGAGGAGCTGTATAGCCAATTTTACACTACCATTAAAGATGTGGGGCGTATGTGGTCAGGGAAAGCTTCTGATCGGTTCAACTTGGCGAACCCAGAGTGATCCTGGCTTACTACGTCTCAAGTCGACTCACACCTCCTCGTGGTGACCACCGGAAGCAGTGGCAATGCACCCGCATTGCTGCTGACTAACGTGAGCGGCGTCCCCCCCCCCCCTTCCCTACAGGGTATAATATATAGGGTAAGTGCGTCGGGTTTGGTACCCACCATCGTAAAAAATCTCCACCAATGAAAACTGCGACTACAATGCCTCGGATACGGACCCCCCTGATGACGACTCACGCAAACGTTTTAAGGACCACGATTTGAGAATATGCACCTGGAATGTCCGCACCCTCAACGGAGATGGTGATGATATTTCCTTGGTGAATGTCCTCAAGGAATATTCATCGGACGTTACCGCACTCCAGGAAATGCGATGGATTGGATATGGAAGCAAGAAAATAGCGCCACCACAGGATGAGACAGGAAATAAAACACCCCCCTGGGAGATCTACTACAGCGGTCATGCTACCAAGCACGAGTTTGGGTGCGGCTTTGCAGTGAGTGATAAACTGCGCCACTCTGTCATCAGCTTTACACCAGTTGACGAGCGGCTTGCCGCGCTCAGACTTAAGGCAAAATATTTTAATATTAGTCTTATCTGTGCTCACGCGCCAACAGAGGACAAGATAGACCCGATAAAAGACGAATTCTATGAGCGCCTGGAACAACTATATGAGCGCTGCCCCGACCACGACATAAAGATCGTGCTAGGCGATTTTAATGCGAAAATCGGGAGAGGAGTTTTTGGTTCGACAGTCGGACGCTTTAGCCTTCATGAAACAACCTCTGGTAACGGAGAGAGGCTAATAGACTTCGCCGCGGGCAGGAACATGGTCGTAAGTAGTACCAGATTTGAACACCTCGACATCCATAAGGCGACCTGGAAGTCCCCTGATCAACGAACTCGAAACCAGATTGATCACGTTGTGATCGACGGAAGGCATTCATCAAGTGTACTAGATGTGCGCGCGATTCGAGGAGCCAATATTGACTCGGATCATTGCCTTGTTGCAGCCTAGGTACGCACACGGCTCAGTGTGGCGCATGCCGCACGCACTGGCACACGTCGAAAGCTAAACGTTGAGATGCTGCAATCACAAGGGACCTCCGAAGCCTACAAAGCTAAACTCGCCCAACTGCTCAAGGAATCCTCCCCATCCCCTTCCGATATAGGTGAACAATGGAATCAAATATCACACTCCATGAGAGCAGCTGCCGAGGAGGTACTCGGGTACTCGAGTCCCCTCAAAGGCGGTCTTGGTACGATGAGGAGTGCCGACGCGCTACTGCAGAGAAAAACGTGGTGTACAAGACATTTCTGCAGACGAGAGCGGATGCTGATAAAATTGTTTACAAGAAGAAAAGGAAAGAGGAGAAGCGCCTATTTAGAAGAAAAAAGAATGAGCAGGAAAGGCGCCTGCGCGAGGAAGTCGAGATGTTATTCGGCATGAGCGAGACTCGAAAATTTTACCAAAAGATTAAGCAATTAACAGAAGGTTTCAAGCCCAGAGTCCCACAATGCAAAGACGAACACGGGAATCTAGTCACAGATCCGCAAGTGGCGCTTAACAAATGGAGAAGTTACTTCTCCAACCTACTGGGAGGCGATGACGAACAGGATGCCGCCACTAGAGAAGTAACGATGCCACCGATCGACAACATAGAGATAGACCCGCCGACCCAACAGGAAGTCTGTTTAGCCATACGAAGGCTAAAGAACAACAAATCACCAGGCGCTGATGAGCTGCCCGCTGAATTGTTCAAGGCTGGAGGCGATGAGTTGGTAAGGTGCATGCACCAACTTCTGTGCCGTATATGGGTTGACGAAAGCATGCCCGACGATTGGAATCTAAGCGTTCTCTGTCCAATCTTTAAAAAAGGGAGACCCTGCAGTTTGCGCCAACTACCGCGGGATCAGTCTCCTCCCCATCGCATATAAGGTTCTGTCCCGCATTATTTGTGAACGTCTAAAGCCGTTTATTGATACACTGATTGGACCTTATCAGTGTGGCTTTAGACCTGGTAAATCCACCACAGACCAGATTTTCACACTTCGACAAATCCTGGAGAAAACCTATGAAAGAGGCAAACAAACACACCATCTTTTTGTTGATTATAAATCAGCCTTCGACACACCGATAAGGTCAAGCTTCTTCAAAGCCCTGTCTACTTTAGGTATTCCAGCAAAGTACGTTCGACTTTGCATGATGACGTTGAGAAGTACGCAAAGCTCCGTCAAAATAGGAAAGAACCTCTCCGAACCATTTGATACCAAAAGAGGTTTTAGGCAGGGCGATACCTTATCGTGTGACTTCTTTAATCTACTGATGGAAGATATACTGCGCAAGTGCGAACATGCCAACAGAACCGGCGGATTTATTTATAAAAATCTAATGCTACTTGCATATGCCGATGATATTGACATTATCGGCAAAACCAAACGGGCAGTAAGCAAGGCGTTTTCAGAGATTGAGAAGGAGTCTAGATTAATGGGTTTAGCGGTAAATGAGGACAAGACGAAGTACCTAGTAACCGCGGACAAAAAGTCATTGCGACTTGGGCAATCTGTTACAATGGAGGGGTACAACTTTAATGTTGTAGAGGATTTCGTCTACCTCGGAACGATGATAACCAGCAAGAACAACATCAGTCTGGAAATTCGACGAAGAATCACTCTTGCGAACCGATGCTACTATGGGCTAAGAAGGGAGTTCAAGAGCAAAGACCTCAAGCTGACTATGGAGGCGGCAAGGTGGGAAGACCACCACTAAGATGGGAAGACCAGGTGCGGGAAGACATTTCTAAGCTTGGTGTGACCAACTGGTGGCAGCTCGCACAGAACAGAAGCGAATGGAGAGCGTTAATCGCAGAGGCCCAGACCGTCTAACGGTTGTAATGGCCATTAAAGAAGAAGAAGATTAAAGACCGTTGCTATGTGGGTAATCATGAGATAATTCCACAATTAAAATCTTTGGGGAAATCATCGATATTGAAATCAAAAAAAAAATGAAGTCAGAATCTCAAAAATCTCTTGGGCTAAAAATCAGCTTTTCCATTTTGAAATATTTTTTTATTCTTTTAACTATTTGTTATGTCCTGTCCGATAAAGTACGAAACACAATTCTTACCAATTCTTTGATTTGCAAGCTCATTAAGCATTTATTTTTCGATTTCTTTTTCTTCTGTTCTATATCTAATATGTAAATGTAAAATTGGCTGTACAGCTCCTTTTGCTCATTTAAAACGAATCAAGCCCACTGTGTGCGTAAGCACAGGAGGGCAGCGCTCTTTTGTTAAGTAGAACCTAGGAAGTACTGATAGGTAGCACTGTCAAAGTTTTAAAAAATATTAATCATACGACACGTTCACCAAATACAAATTTTTGCAAACGAAGTTATTTGTTCATTTCAATTGCTGTCATTGTTTGAAATTCAAAAAGGGATCTACATTTGTGGAATTAAAATATTTTTCAAATTTGAATAGTTTATAAATAAAACAGTGATGGAAACCGGTTTTGAACCGAACCGCTGGTTTCGCTCGTGAACTGAACCGTAAAACGAACCGGTGTGTTTTCAAAAATGCTGAACCGAACCAAAAACCAAAAAATAAAATGGTTCGGTTCGGTTCACTTCAGCTAAGTATTGAGTTACTGGCGAATAGTGAGCAAAATCAGCAATATGTTTTAAGATATTTTCCCAATATAATATTGAAAAGCTTGAAAAAGCTGAGTTTTTGTAAAAGAGCTAAGAACATCAACCTTATTATATTTGCTAAGGACCCAAAATTGTAATAAGCCACGTCTTGATTCTACTATCCGTGGGGGGGCAACTTACTGAATATTCAAACGTTAACTTTTTATCTTTAATTGAGATTGGCTTGAAACAGTAAATGAGTATGAGTATTTCTATGACTGGCAGGCAAAAAAAATTAAGGTTGAAAAAAGAGAAGAATGGTCAACTCTTCGGAAAAAAGAGCTGCAACTATTTTTGAATTCGATTTCTTAGGTTTCAGGAATCAACCCTGCTATCAGAAGAAGGAAAAAATGTTGCTAAGTCTCATTTAATGTTAATATACAACAAAATTCAAACGTTAATGAAAACAACTCACAATAACTCAACAACAACGTCACTTGATATGTAAAGTTTTAGAATTTCAAAACGAAATGGAAAACTTTATACGAAAATTGTCGTCGAAATTTAGAACATAGCCGATTAATTTTAAACCTAAGTTTTTGTTAATGAATAATCTGAATACATGTATCAAAAATACGATTCTTTAGTTAATTAAATGAATAAAGAGCGAACCGAACCGAAACCGCCCCAAAAACCATGCAATGATCCGAACCGGCGGTTGAAAAACTGTGTGAAACACTGAACCGAACCAGTCCTTATTTGCGAGTGGTTTGCATCCCTGAAATAAAATCATCGCCGACTATTTACAAATGAAAAAAATATGTGATAATAGGCAACACTGCGTATGAGTTATGAGTTAATGCAAATTCATTCAACACTTTTAAAACATTTAATTGGACACTTTTGAGTTCTGTCCCTATTTAGGCACAGAGAAAGTTGCAATCGGAGTAGTGTGTGCCTTCGGAGCGACTTGCTGCTGCTATAAAATGCGCCATATGCGTAAAAGCATAAAAGACTTTTAAGGCCCTCTTCTGGTCTAGAAAATTTTTTTTTGTTTTTATTTTTTAGCTTAGATATTCAAAAATATTATCCCAAATGGATTTTTAACGAGAAAGGCAAGGCTAACTTCGTCCGTACCGAAGTTTTTATACACTTGAAATTGCTTGTCTCAACGGTTAGCGACTTCGACCAAACTTCGCAGATCAGCTTAAAAACATTTAATATTACCCATGACCGTGATTGAGAGCAGTAGTATTGAGAATAAACCAGTTTTTATCATTAAAACCCATTTTTCGACCGATCATTTGTATGTCAGCTACAAGAAGTAGTCATCCGATCCGGTCGGTTCCGACCGACCGACCGACAAAGAAGACTCTGTGCAAAATTTCAGTCGCTAGCTTCAAAACTGAGGGACTAGTTCGCGTAGAAACAGACAGACGGACGGACAAAGCTTAATCGACTCAGCTCGTCACGCTGATCAAGAATATATATACTTTATGTGGTCGGAGATGATTCCTTCTATGCATTGCAAACTTCTGGGCAAAATTATAATACACTTTTCAAGTGTATAAAAATGCGAAATACCTTAGATTATATAGCTTTTTTTTGTCGACCAATGACTTCGGTAAAAAAACAATTTTCAAATTACTTGAAACTTTAAGGGTACTGTATACCTTCAGAAAAATTTTTTTTGTATTTTTTTTTTATTTGCTTAAACGTTCTATTAGGATCTTATAAACATCCTGCAAAACTTTCAAGCTGATCCGAAACTCAGTTTTAAAGATATAAACAAAAACAATTATTTTTTCCGACCCTTTTATATGAAAATTGTTTTTATCGATCCTCGTATTTTTAGAAATTCGTATTTTTTTCCCTATTTTGGTCAAAAACTTTATAAATATTTATAAAATGTTCGATATTACGGAAAAAAATTTTGAAAAAAAAAAATTTTACTTGGAAATTTTGGAGATTTTATTTTTACCATGTCTTGACGCACTTTGACTCAAATTTCTGGAGAACTGCTTAACCGATTTTGATAATCTTTTTTTCGGTGAAAGTTAACACCCAAATGCACCAAATCCGATTTATACATTTATTAAAAACGATTTTTATTTCATCGAAAACAGATGTCGAATCTTTAAATGCGATTATCTCGGAACCACTTTTTCCAAAATGGTTGCAAAGATTTAAAGAGTACCTGTTGACCGATTTTCAAATTCTTTCCCTTAAATTACTCCTAATACCCACCATTCTGGTGTGAACTAGGATATTTTTGATCGGTCAACAAATAACGGAGCTAGGACCAATACAGTGGGAAAAAATAGTCGATTTTCGAAATTTTGACTTTAAAACCCCATAACTACGTCATTTATTGACCGATCCAAAATATCCTAGTTCACCCCAGAATTTTAGTTCTTAACAAAACCCTGTCTTCAGTTTTGAATTCAGATCATCCGTTCTCAAAAAATTTTTGCAACCATGGGCCTATGTTTTATATTTTTGGTTAACTTTGAACAAAAATACAACAACAACCGTAGGTATAACAACAACAACAAAAATTACTAAATTTAGTTTAACCGATTACCTATCCAATGAAAAAATCCGCTTCTTAATACCACTTATAGTTTTTGAGTAATCTAATTTTTTGTAAACCTTTAAAAAATGACACCTGAAGGTATACAGTACCCTTAATACCCGTTTATCTTGAAACCACGGTTTTCAAAATGGTGCCCACGTTTTCTCAAGTTCTACCGATCTGATTTTGATGATGTAGGGCCTTATGGACGCAGAATTAACGTGGCTATCGTCCCTACCTCAATCTTTGAGAAAAACAGTTCTTACTATTTTTTTTGTACACTGAACTGCAAAAATATGGTCAAAGATCGATTTTTCGTTTTTAAAAGGCGGCACTCTTTTTAAATTTAATTTTATTTTCACAATTCTGCTACGGACGATAATGGCATTCATACTAACAAACTTTCCATCTGATAATTGTAACTCCCGAAAACGTGGGTACCATCGACACATCTTTTTTTGGAAGAGCCTACTTTGGATCCCGAGAACTTTTTGAACAGCCCTCGCATTTACAAATTTTTAATTTTGTGTTTTAAAGGCCTATACTCAGATAAGATAAATTTTTAGTTTGCTACGATATTTTACATGAATAGAAACAGTTTTAAATAGCTTTGAAATCTGAATGATTATGAAAAGGTGTTCTATTCATGTGAAATATCGTAGCAAACTAAAAATTTATCTTATCTGAGTATAGGCCTTTATAATGAATTGTACAATCAAATACAAAAAAAAAGGATTATAAAATCTCTTCCCGATTTCTTTCCACGAATTTTTAAAAAACATAAATTTAGCCCAAATATTGGAACTAAAAGTATTTAATATGTATAATACATAGAAAACTCGAATCTCATGGAAAATATTGTTATGTTTGCTTAATATAGACTATACCTTTTTATTTTGGGGCAGAGTATTTCCTCTTTTTGGTAAAAACAGGAAAAAAATTAAAATATCAATTATATCGATATATCGATGTTTTAAAAGTAATATATTTAATATCAGAGATTAAAACCGTAACCGAAACCGTAACCCGTAACCGCTAAAAACACTTTAAAATGCGAAACCGAAACCGTAACCGTAACCGAAAAAAAAAATTTTTTATAACCGTAACCGTATAAACTTTATTTACATAACCGGTTATCAGTACCGTAACCGAAACAAATATACGGGTTTATTTCGGTTTTTCCTCTACTGGTAAAAATTTCAATTAGATGTACATATGTATGTACAATGAACATTTTTCATACATATGAGTTTATTCACTTATATTGTCTGCTTATTATTATGCATATCCATTATACATAAGTATGTCATTGATTTATTAAGCTAGGCACACCGACGCGGACAATTTTGTCGGCGCGGAAATTGTTTGAAAATTTCCAGAGCCGTGGACAATATAGTGTAACCAGAAAATCGCCAAACGAGTCAGCTGTTGTTTGTTTTCAAAAGAGGCAAAATAATATACATAGTTTAAAAAATTAATAATGGAAGTCACTAGGGAAAATTTAGAGGTCATAGGCAATGCCATGTTCACTTTCATGGATGTATTTTTGTAGGGCTGGAGGTATACGCAGTGTCTTTTTATTTTGGATTGCATGACCAGACCATGACCACTAAGACAAACAGCTGAAACGACAAGCCAAATCCAGCCAAACTAGCCACAGCCAGATCCATGGACCAGAGCCGGATCATACTCGCCAGGCGTATTTGTTTAATACGGATTTAAAGATAGCTGGTAGGTGAACGCATAGGTAGCAATGGGAGCAACTGAAGCTACCTTAGCAGTCCGGAGGACACACTATTATAATGAGCTGTGGAGACTGCAAAGGCTTAGGGCTGTTTGTCCGTGGGCTGTGGCGGCTATGGAGGTTTGGACTCGGGTGGTGTACAAGGGTATGCACATTACCAGCCATAACAACTGGAGAAGCATACCGAAAAGATCCTGAGCCATGTAATTAGATGGGCTCTAACAAATTTGTCCGCGTCTGAGAAACTAGTATAATTATAAAAAACTACATATGTTAGCTATTTATATACAGCTTCTTTACAACCACTTCTAGCTATTTCTAGCTATTATTCAACGCCGATTTAGCCCGCAAAAAAGTTGTCAACACTGTTCACACTGTTCGTAGACAGAACAGATCATGTCATCCGCGTTTTGTTCATAAGTTTTGGTTGTGGACATTTTATGTTGTTTAACATTGTACACGATGCCAGGGCTAAGTAATTTCTCAAAACAAAATTAAAACTATGTATGTATTTCTGTGGTGTTAAACCTAGCGAAAAGGATAAATGTTGGAGTGGCTGCTGCGCTGGACAAAAATAAGTGCATCATCTTCAACTCGTAAAAAAAAAAGTTTTTATTGTCGGCAAATCAAAGCCGCTATGCCTTTAACATACATACATATGTAAGAGCTGAATAGTTATTAAAATAAATGACATTCAATGTGGAAAAGAAATTAAGGTAAGTGCAATAATTACACACATGCATACATACATGCAGAGCATGTAATATGGGTGTATGTGTGAAATATTACACGCTCGCAATGCGTTTTGCGCCAAAATTTGTGAGATGACGCGCTTTAAGCTGAATTGAACATTTTTTATTGGTATTGCGCAAGTTTTTCGAATTATACATATGTTTCTATGTATATGTTTTATGAATTATAAATATGTGCAGTAGACGCGTATATGATCACGGAATCACGTGCAAAAAAATATCAGAAAATGATACAGTTCTATTTTACAACAATCTCTCTTCATTTAATATGTTTCTAAACCAAAAAAAGATTGCTAAGCAAGGTAAAAATATGGGAATGGTGGAAAAGAAATTCAAACATATTTCCCGATCTTTTTGAATTATCAAAAGTTTGCTAGCAGTACCACCAACACAAGTAAGGGTTGAGGTTTTATTTTCAGGAGTAAAATTTGTAATGGCGCTAACTTGGACAGTCAAACTCTAAATGATATTATGCTACTTATGTAGATCTCGTTTAAGATTTCAATTCTGATAATAACAATTCGTTACATTAAGGTACATAACGACAAATAGTATATAAGTTGACCAATGTACATATCTACTTTACTAAACTTTACACGATGCTTTTCTGAATGAAGTAGTTTATCTTTTAATTAAAATTTTAAAAAAGGCGACTATAAAGGTGGAAATTCTGTATAAGAAATTTGAACTTAGTAAATTTAATCAATAAATGAGAATATAAATGGGGATGCTTTTGTTTGCATTGTATGTACATATGTATGTCAAAGTGATATTTTATACTTATAACCGTAACCGTAACCCAAACCCGAAACAGAATTAGGATAATAACCGTAACCAGTACCGTAACCCATATCCCAAAACCGTAATATAAGCGTAACCGGAAAAAAGCGATCGACCAAAACAGTAACCGTAACCCAAACCGTTATTCGTTCGGGTTTTAATCTCTGTTTAATATCATTTGATATTTTTTCAAATCAGAGAATATCATCGATACATTTTAAAAATATTCGGCAACCCTAGGTAAAACTGATATTAATAAAAATTGACTAGATTCAAAGATTTATACTACTTTTTTTTTGAGCTAATATATCCGCGCGGACATGGCGGACAGATGACGTTTGAAACGCGGCTGCATTTGTCAGTATAAATCTAAGGTTTAATACCGATTATCTCAATATTTCATTAGAAGATGAACAGGTCTAATAAACTCTACATTAAAACATTTTTTAAAACTTTTCAGAAGAGGAAATCCTTTCTGAATTGAGTTTGAATAGAATTTTTGACTCACCTTTGTCGCTTAAGTGGCGTCTTGCTGTTCAACTCGGCAGTGGGTACCAATTGCTCGCCAGCGCGTATCCAAAGTATGGGTCCATCATTTGATTGACGTGGATCCGTTTGCAGTATGGAATTGACTGCCCAGGGCATGGTCTAAATTAATGAAAGTAATTGAGGGATTCAAATTTTTCTTACACCGATTCCCATATAACTTACCTTGCGCAGAAACGGATTCATTTCAATGCGTCCAAGCAGATCAGGAAAATAGCCACCAACTTCTTCATGAACTTTACCCACCAGACTGATCTGATGCAGTGGGCCATAGCGAAAGGTGCCTTGGCAATAGTTGCGGACCACCTTGAAATGAAGAAGGATTAGAGACTCTAAAATATGCACACACACATTTCAAGCCACCCACCTGTTCATTGTACTGGGCCATGGTGCAGGTCTCAATATCCGAATTGCGTCCCAAGACGCCCGCCTTCACCGTCAGTGTGGAATAGTTCTCGGCCATATGCTCCAGCAGATCTGGTATATAGCGGGCCGCATCGTGAACAATGCCCATTACATGATGCGCATAGCCTTGCTCATCTTCGGCAAAGCAAACGCTAAAAAATTCATCCACCAGCTCTTCCATTTCATCCGGCGGCAGAGCATCAATTTCATGCTGATACAGATGAACAATGGAAGCTCCACCATTTGGATACTGTTCCACTTGAAAGTAATTGCCATATTTAAGATGTTCCAGACCAGCTGGAGCCTGACGGTTGGGTTTGGGCGGTAAGCTCTGTACCGTTTGCCAGGGGCCAGCAACTGGAGCATGTTGCAGGCATTGAACTCCCACGCTGCTACGACGTATTTTCGAACGTTTATAGCATTTGGAACAATCGCGCGACGACGATGAGCAGGAGGAGGAGGTGGAGGAGGACGTTGAATGCCTTGAGGAGGAGGAAGATGAATATCGCGACGATGACGAGGAAGAAGAGGATGAATAAGATTTGCGACTGGAAGAGGAATGATGATTGCTGCTACTGGTCGAAGAAGAGGATGATGACGACGTTTTTGGCGCCGGCGAGGGCATTAACATCGAGCTGGACTTGCTTGTGCTAAAATTTAATTGACGTGTGACCTCCTCACGAGTTTTTGCTACCACCACGGCATCGCCATTGAGCAAAGTGGGCTTCACTACCACGAGCGGCGGCGGTGGTACCACCTCCTCCACGCTTGATTCCTTTTTGATTTCCGTTTCAATTTTAATTAGTTTAGTGGGAGCTTCCATTAAGGGTTCCTCCTTCTTGACAATACTCTCATCCACTTCCACTTTGATTTGTTGCTGCTCCAGTACGGACACCACAGCCTGTTGAAGCATCTGATCCGGTTCTTTTAACTTGCTGGTACTGTTTTGGCTACTGCGACTGCTGTCCGAGCTGCGACGTCGATGTGAATGTGACGAGGAACTAGATGATGACGATGGTATCTGAAATGGGGTAAAGAAATTAGTTGAAATTGTTTCATTTGCAAGCTTCTTTCTCACTTGGAACAGCTGTGTAAACTGTTGAAAAGAATAGAAGACGTCATTGCTCAGTAGGAAAAGGGAAAACACTAAAGATTTGGCTTTGGCTTTTAAATGATGAAAAGCGGACTTTTTCGGTTTATTAGGTTTAGCATTTCATTTATTGTACTCCTCAAAAGGTAAATTATCTTAAAGTAGCGGAGATACTATACACACGAACCACCAACAGAGTTTAGGCAAAATAGTCAACATTATTGGTATTTATTATGGGTCAAAAATAATCATTGAAGAAATTATTAAAATGACAAAAAAAGATTTTTTAAACGAGTTAGAGCGTTGCATTCAAACCAAGTCTATATAACTGAACAATCAGATCTCAGAGATGGAAGAGAAAGAGGTTTGACACGGGACAATGCCTGATTTCTTGACTGCACCTTACTGGCTTTAAAAGCGTAAGCGTTGTGACTGACACTTAAAATTTTGCAGTCGAGACTGATTTTGTAATTGGATTTTTGCGACTGAATGTCTTGGGTGATCGTATGTCAAAGTGGTTGTTTCTAGTTTGAGTGGTACCGTATGTTGATTTCGTCTCCGATTTCCAGTCGCCGCACCTTGTTTATTCAATGTACGCATAGAGAGAGAGCTAGAAACACTTTGCGATTACAGTTCGGAAAAGCGTTAAAAATGAGAGAAAATAATTGACAAACATCAATACGCTCTCGGTGCGAAAATTAACTAATTAAATTATGTTTCATTTTCGAATTGTGCGAGAAGTAATTTCTTACTCTGTGTTTGCAGGCGCCGATTTTATTTGCCTACATCTAATTGAGTAACTATTTGTAATAAAGTTTTTTTTTTTTGTGGCTTGAGGTCGGTGGAGTTACATTCTGTAATCAACACAAACAACAGATTAATTACAACAATTTGGAATGCAATTGGTTGCGTACCGACCGCTGTTTCAAGATAACCCATTTATCTCGAAACAGTCGCTAAAACCCATATAGTTTATTGACACGCTAATGTTTGCATAAAAACCAAAAACGTTTCCTTATTGAAAAACAAACAAAAACAAATACCCTGTGTATTTACAAAAACCGTGACTCTGCTTGAGGATCTTGGACGATTGTTCAACCACCTTGCGCTCAGGCTAATTACAACATTGAAAAAAAACACGTCAAATAAACTACAATTCTGGTAATCGTGGTCTCGTCCCTAGCAAATCGGGTCCCCAACTCGTTATTCGGCGTTGAAGTTTATGGAGTCTTGTGGTCGTTTGATTGTGATATGAATACAAAAGTCTCTGTGATAAGATGTGGTTATCTTTGAAGCAGCGATCGTTTCAGACATACCAATTGCTTTAAATTGTTGTAATTAATCTCTGTTGTTTGTGTTGTTACTTGATTGTAACTCTCCACCGACCTCAGCCAGCCAAAGCAAAAACTTTGACAAAAACAATCGCTAAAACCCATATATTTGTAATAAAGTTGTAAATCGCCAAATGAGAAAGGTCAAACTCTGGTTATTTACTCATAACTTGAGAACCGCTCATCCGATCTTTATCATTCCTTCGGCAAATCGATATATTTTGCCAATTGCTCACTATCTCTAGAAGGTAGATATAACGTTTTTAGGAAACATTTGTCCCATACATGTCAAACCTCTATCTCTTACCATCTCCGAGATCTGTTTGTGCATACGGACGGAATGTGATTTTTCATTGTCGGAAAATCCGCCCGTAAGGAAAATGGCCGGAAAATTCTGCTTGCAAAAAACTATTTTTTATCCGATTGGCTTGAAACTCGGTTTAAAAGGATAGAATACGAAAAAGTTTAAAATGCGATATTCCGATGTTGGAAAATTTGACCCAACGGTCGGAAAATTCCCGGAAAACTCTGCATGAAAAAAACTATTTTTCATCCGATTGACTTGAAACTCGGTTTGTAAGGTCAAAATGAGAATTTATTTTTGCTTTTATTTTCCGATGATGGAAATACCGCCGGGATGCCCACTGGGATGTGGGTGGGATGTGAGTGAATGTGGGTGGAAGTGGGTGGTAAGTGGATGTAAAGTGTGTGGAATGTGGCGGGAAGTGGGTGGGATGTGGGCGGGAAATGGGTGGTATGTGGGCGGGAAGTGGGTGGTTTGTGGGCGAGAAATTGGCGGGAAGTGTACGGGAAGAGGTCGGGAAGTGGGTGGGGTATGTGGGCGGGAAGTGAGTGGGAAGTGGGCGGGAAGTGTGTGGGATGTGGACTTGATGTGGGTGGGATGGAAATGGGCGGGAAGTTGGTGGGATGTGGGCGGGAAGTGGGTGTGCGTTGGTTCAATACTGTTGAAGGCGCAGCGAACCGCGACGGGTTATTTCCTAGTATTTTCATATTTTCAAGGGGAAACAAAGAAATTGTACTAATGCAAGCTAATCATACATTTATTCATAACCCATCTGGAAATATTCGGTTTAAAGACCTCGCTGAAAAAAAAATTTCTCCTTTGGAAATAAATATTGCCCGTTTTTTATACCCTTGGAGAGGGTATATTAAAATTGTCCGGATGTTTGTAACGCATAGAAGGAAGCATCTCCGACCACATAAAGTATATATATTCTTGTTCAGCATGACGAGCTGAGTTGATATAGCCGTCTGTTTCTATGCTATTTCCTCAGTCAGTTTTAAACCTACCGCAAACAAACTTTTCACGAAGTCTTTTGGTACAACTGCGCTGCACGACTATAGCATATAGCTGCCATAGAAACGATTGGTCGAAAAACTAGTCTTAGTGAGAAAACCTTTTTTGTTTTCAACACGAACGATCCCAAAACACGTATTCATAAGATACCTATGCTTTAACATAATTCCTCCAACTATATAGGAAGGTCCAAGGAAAACTTTTTGGTTCGTTGTCATTAATATATGCTAGCACACAATTCTGCCAAGTTTGATTCAAGTCGGATGACTATAGCATATAGCTGCCATAGGAACGATCGGTCGAAAAAGTAGTTATTGTAAAATCAACTTTTTTGTTTTCAAGGGTCGCGACTTTACACTTTCCAGATATGAATATTAACTGTTTCAAAATAATTTTTAAGAGTTGGTCAAAATCGGATGAATATGAATTCCTCTGTTTTTATTCATAAACTGCTGTCAGGAGACATAGGCTCTACCGCTTTTTCATCTAATATATATATATTAGATTACATATATGTAAGTCTTGCTGTCCCACAACTCGGTACTAGAAATTTGTTATCCTATTTATCTAAAGCGTTGCATAACAAAATACGCCCATCTAACTGCATTCTCCCGCCTAATGGCGGGTCTTCTATCTAATTCAAAAACACTTAAAACATCATTCCTTAAATATTGTGCTTATTTCCTCTGGGATCCAGTTCTTATTATTGTTATAGCTATTTTTTCTATCCCTTGAGCTTAGTGATTTCCCCCTATTGTGGAAGGAATCGTTTATTATTTCAATTCGTAAAAAAAGCAATTATAGATGAATCTGTAAGCTATCTGCCATACCCAAATTATTCGAACATATAATTACTGGCTAGTTACAACATTTTTGCCAACCCATTCTTAGTCCATCCCAGCACGGTTTTATTCGTCGACACTCGGTTTCCACTAATCTACTCGAACTTTCTTCAATAGTAAATAAGGGATTTCTACATCGTAAGCAAATTGATGTTTGATTTTGATTCAGTTAATCATAATTTACTCCTATATATTTAGTATGCTTAATTGGTCTCCCACCCAAATTCCTCCACTGGGTCAGATTATACCTTTCCAATCGGTACCAAGTCTGCTGTATCTCAAATCGTTGACGGTTTCTCCGGCGTCCTACAGGACGACATTAACGACATACCGCAAGTTCTTTCTCATTCAACAGGCCTTATGTACGCTGATGATCTTAAGCTACGTGCGTCATTTGACGATCCAGTTTCTCCACTTCTATTACAAAGTGATTTAAACGCTCTGAGTACTTGGTGCCGTCTGAACCGTCTTCCACTTAATATTGCTAAGTGCAATATTATGACTTTTCACAGAACCAAGCCGTATCCTCTTCAAATACACCATTAATGGAGAACCATTAGATCGCATATACAAGGTCGATGATTTGGTTATATTATTTAAAACCAATTTGAGCAGTCAAATTTCTGCGATTTGCAACAAGTCTAAAAGCGTCATTGGATTTATTAAGAGATGGTACAAAGAATTCAATGACCAAATGGTCAATGGTGAGACCAACCTGAAATATTGTTCTTGCCTCTGGTCCCCGCATTAAAAACAGTTTCTAATTTTTTGACCTTCGTGGGCTAAACAAGGACACCACCATCCACCTACTCCCTATGAACAGAGATTACGCCAAATAGACCTTCCTTCACTTAAATCCTGAAGAATCTGTCATGCTGTGGTTTTCATCCGAAAGTTACTGGCAGGTGAGGTTGACTCCATTGCTCTCCTAAGCCTTATTAATTTGTGAGTGCCACTTAGAGCAACTCGACACTATATACCCATTTACCTACCGCCCCGCCTAACGAACTGTGCTTATCGAGACCTCTTCTGTTGCCTGTGCCTTATTTAACAATGAGTACTTTCACCTATTTTCTATAGATAGCTATTAGACGAAAAGAACACCTTAAGGTCTTTCCTTTAATAAAACCCTCGTGCCTTGGCTAGTGTGTACTCTGACCACTTATGCTGTGAGTTGGACCATAGCTGGCATTTGCCAATAAATTAGTCCCACCGGGTCAGAATTCACTATTAGCTTAATTTGAATAAAATTACTCTAAGTACTCGTGTATTGTCGTTCCTAAGTAGGCCCTCTTCAAGTAAGACTAAGATTGTTAAATTATAAATAAATAAAAACCTTTTTCATTCGGTCATTGCAGCACCAGTTATATGGGGTTGTTTAGGTTGGAGCGAGTACTGATTGATATGACAAAGAAATTCCAAGATGGTAAAAGCCAAGGAATTCGCTTTGGAAATTTCGAAGACTACTACTCAGGCGGCATAGCAACAAAAGAAGTCTTAAGCGGACTAATTCTCATCTTGGCCACAAACAGTTATTTTATATATGGAACTTTGACTTTGCTTTAAACTAGAAATTACTAGCCATTTTTATATAAAGTGCAAGAGCTGAGATCTTGTATGGTTAGGTTAGCTTTTATTAGCTACAAGGAAAGTTTTTTTCCCGTGTAAGCCATTGTGGGGACAGTGTAAACTTGGAGTTCCCTTCTGCTACCTCGATTTGAGTGAAAACTAGCTTTCTTGAATGTCTAACTATGTGACAGTAAACCCTAGTCTTTTTAAATCGATTCAAGGCCCTTTTCATTCACTGTTCTATACCTTTTCTCGCTCTCGTTCTCTGTCCCGATCACGTTCCCTTTCCGTTCGATGATACTTTTTATCCTTATTGTTGCGTGAGGAGCTGTTTCGGTCGCGATCCTTCCTGCTGCTGTTGTTGCTGTTGCTGCCGCTATTGTTGTGACGACTCTTATCTTCATCCCGTTCGCGTTCCTTATCTTTCTTCTTCTTTTTGTGATTGCGTTCGGCTAAAGAAAAAGAAGATTGACATCAGAATGTTTTTCATGAATAAGTGTCTATCCCCCGGAAATGTGCCCCTTTACCTGTTGTTGTTTTATTGCAGTTCAATTCTGCAGTTGTTGTTGTTGTTGCTGTGGCATTTGCATGCCTAGCACCCGACGACAACTGCTGTGGTTCTCTTTGTTGTTGTATTGGTTTAGAACTATTATTGTTGTAGTTCTCTGTGTTGGTGGTGGTGGTTGTGGTTGTCACATTGCCATTTCCGCGGGCATTTACGTTGTTTTCCACCAGCACCGATTTGTTGACAGCTTCAGTTTGCTGTTGTTGGTGTGGCGGTGGCGGCGGCAAGGTCTCCAGTGTCACAACTTCGCTGTTTATCATTTCTTTGCTTATGTCTACCGTCTCCAATTCTTGAACGGCTGCGGAGGCGGCGGCGACGGGAGCTGATTCTACGTCCCCTACATTATTTTTGCCACCGTCTCCACCTAATAGTGTGTTTTCCATTTCAATGTGTGTGTGTGTGTGCGTGCGAGAGTGTGTTTGGCTGTGTTGGTGAATATCGATCAGTTGCACAGCCGTCTACGTGACGCCACTCAGCAAAGCCGTATTTTTTGTTTTTATCTAACGTTTTTCTATTTGCAATTCACATGATTTACGCTTTCTATGTGTGCGTAAACCATTTGTTGGCAGCGCAAATTTCTGCGCAATTATAGAATTTTCGCTTGCAAAGAACACTAAATCAACTAATTAGAGATGAGCAATATCGGCGTACCTGTTGGAGATGGCACGATGTTTATCGTGCCGGTGACAGTGACCGCTGGGGGTGAATAATCATTTAAATTAGATATCATATGTATATGTTTAATGTAAAATTACTGCTTTATTTAAGCTTGAAGTAGTACTGCACAATTCGTAACTCTGACAACGATTGTTTTTAAAGATGGCTATCGATAGGTATTTGATGATTTAGGGTGACCCTTTTGCCATAAGACTGGAACTAAAAATGAACTAAATTGTAACTGTTTTATAAATTCAAATGAGACAATCAGCTGCATTATGATAATTAGAAAGCTTAATTTATGATTTATATTATGTATTTCATCTTGTATTTGTTTCTGATGTTCCCGACTCGATAATTCCAGAGCACTTTCATCACCCTACAGTACAAAATGATTGCGAGCTAGGAATCCCGAGCACCAATTCCCCTCGGCTAGCAAATGAGTAAGGGCTGTATCTTATTTTGGAGTCGGGGCAGCGCTCTTACTTTGGCCATTTTATTTTTTAATTACTTTTTATTTTTTCTTTTACTTCAAATTTGTGAGCCATTTATATTTATATTTATATATATGTTCTAGTACGAGAAATCAATTTCTTCTTGTTCAAAGGAAACTTCCAAATGGGGATGCTGCAAGTGTTTCGTAGCATATAAAAACAAAATGAGTGATTTAAGAAATCCAAATACAGGATAAAATATACGCACCCAGTCCCATACTTTAGACCAGAGCTGTAATGTATTCATTACTTCCCATATTTAATTACTTTTCATTACTAAAAACACAATTCAAAACAATTCCTGATTACGAATCTTTAATAATTGTAACTTTAACGTGGATTTTTGATTATTTAGTGAATATTCCAAAATTTAATTACATTTACAATTAAAAGTTTGGAAAACACAAAATTTAATTGTTTGCAGATCATGGTAAAAAAAATCCCAAGCTAATTTTAGCAATCATTTAATTGAATTGAGGATATATAGATATTTAATATTTGGAAGAATACCGCATTTTGATGACGCCAATAGAAACAATTTTAGACTATCTTCAGAAAGAGAACAATTTCCATTTTTAATATCTCATTCCGGCATTAATTAACCAATAGGGTAACAAAAATCTTTGAAGACTTCTTGTTGCGGTGGCCAGGTACCCAGACGAGTCTTCATAATAATATTTGGTCAAATGAAGAATTCAAAATTTCGCTTAAATGTTCGGTCTACAATTCTCGTCGTGTATTTTGCAAACCATCAAATGCGAACAATTTTACGATTTCCAATACAACTTTGGCAATTTTTGCGGTTTTTGGTCTTCAATTGACATTTATCCAAACTCCATAATAATCTTAGATTTTTTTGACCATTGGATCTACACCTTCTATTTACAAAGTCGTGCATTGTCGTCTAATCATCAATCAGTTTAATAAATACTCTCAAAACAATTGTGCAATAGTCATGGTTTTTTGGACCATTTAATAAAATAAAATAAATAAAAGTTATATTGCCTATATTAACAGTTGGGAAGATATTTGCTTGAGTCGTCGACAAATTTCGAAATTTTTCAAAAATATCCAATGCTTAAGCTCCATTTACACGACCTGATCGCTCAGATGACAAATTCAACTAATTTTTATTGGTATTATAAATTTGAATGAAATTGGCAATAAAGTGAAATAGTTTTAATTCAAAGTTTTCAATTGCCATTAAAATGAAATAATATTGAATTATTTATTTTATTCATTTTAAAATGATCTTTGGAGGCAGATGTCACAAAGTCAAAGAATTGTAGGCAGTCTGGCTCGGCTCCGTGGGCACATTCAGATCGATTCCAAATTTGGTTTATCTTTTAACCCCCCACCCCAACCCTATCTATTTAATCCCAAGATAAGAGACTTCGTTTTCTCTTCAATCGTCTGGAAAGTCTGGAGCCTACGCTTGATAGCATGAATCCTTAATACTATCGTCAGAATCGACATCGTTGATGGTTTCGAAAGAAGTCATAAAATCAAATTCACTGAACATTTTCTCACTCAATCATGTTAAACGCGCTTTGACATTCAATTGAATGCCCATTGAACAATATAATAATGCAATTATTAGAGCGAAGCTCTTTTACGGACGTCAGACTGGGGGGTAAATCTTGAAAAATTTTGTCTTTGCGACAGATTTTTTGGGTGATGTCTTTGATTTTGTATTTGCAAAATCAGCTGCTTTTACCATTACCGCTTAGAACTAGGTGGGTTGTGTGTGGAGTGGGATAGTGTGAGGTGGAAGGGGGGAGGTGATGGTTATTTGGTAGAGACCTGGTGGGGATCAGGTGAAGATTTGGTGAGGATCTGGCGGGGATTTGGTAGGGATCTGGCGGGGATTTGGTGCTGATCTGGTGGGGATCTTGTGGTTATCTGGTAGGGACCTGGTGAGCTCTGGTTTGGATCTGGTGGGGATCGTGTGGGGATCTGGTGTGGATCTGGTGGGGATCTGGTGGAGATCTGGTGTGAATCTGATGGGGATCAGGTGGGGGACTGGTGGTGATCTGTTGGGGATCTGGTGGGGCTCTGGTGGAGATCTGGTGCGGATCTGGTGGGGATCTGGGGTTGGTCGGGTGGGGATATGGTGGGTGCAAAGAGTGGCTCCATTAAGGTCAAGTTGTGAATTCTGTGCTAAAAACTATAATGTTCTTTGTTTTACAGTGACTTGAGAGAGACTTAACAGTAACTTGACAGTGTCTTACCAGTGACTTAACAGCGACTTAACAGTGACTTAACAGTGAATTAACAGTAACTTAACAGTGACTTAACAATAACTTAACAGTGACTTTACAGTTCCTTAAAGTGACTTAACAGTGACTAAACAGTGACTAAACAGTGACTAACAGTGTCTTGAGAGTGACCTAATATTTGATAATTTAACATTTATTTATACAGAATTCAAATCCATTACTTAAATCGGAATTCTTCTTATTCATCGTAAATAGCTTCGCTCGTACCGTGCGTCTCATGACACACACCCTGTTTTTTATTTTAATTTCAATTGAGAATTTTGAATTAAAACTATTTCATTTCAATGCCAATTCAAAATACTTTAATTGGAATTAAAATTTATAATGTCAATTTTAAAATGTAGAATTTGCATTGCCAGATTTAATGCCTATTAATAATGCTAATTGAAGAAAATAATGCCAGCGGCACAACCCTGCTAAATAGTTGCCTTATGAATAGTTATTTATACATTGTAATAGATCCTGCGGATTGTCGGTAAATTTGTTCGATGTCGATCAAAGATGTCATCAAATAGGCGCTGAGCTACTCGAACCAACTGAGGAATGGAATCTAAATGGTTCATATTGGAGCTCTGGTACTGACCTGGCCAATCATAGGACCCACGTTTGATTCACCAATTTAGGTATTCCGTTAAGCCTTATAATCTGGGAGGTTCAGAGCATTGTGATCTTTCTGGTTATTATCGAGGCTTTCCAGGATTAAATGCTGATGGTTGTATATTTGTGAAACAGCTTTATGAAAAAAACATAAATATCTCTAAACGGACAAGTTATATTTCAGGCTAAAAACCAAAATAATTTTTAATGTTCTGACATATCATAAAAAAGTCTTTATTCTGGAAACATCTATTATTGAAAATACTTTAAATGCAGCTCCCGCTCTTAGCCTCCTTCCATCTGTAACCGAATGGAAAATCAAATCAATTATCTTCAACTCCGATTCAATTCACACTCACCTCTAGAACCGCTTGAGGAACTCCTCGGCACAGGTTCTGGCCCGGGCATTCACTGCCAGCTTCATTTCGCTTATCTCCTTGTCAATTTCCTCCATGAAGCTAATCACAAAATCCACCAATTTATGTTTGTACATTTGTTCCGTATGAAAATTGGTAATCAGAAAGCTTATGTCATAGCCCTCAATGGGTTTCCGACGCAATATAATGAAGGACTCGGCACGGCGCATCATGAACCGGGTGAACTTGTGGCATAGAATTTTTTCAATCTCGTCCGCCTGCTTCACGGCAATGCTGACACGCACCGAATTGATCGATGGCTCAATGAGCACCTTTTCACGCTCATTACGGGACACCACAATGGGTGTGAGGACCAGTTCCTTGCTGGAGCAGATTTCCACTTCGGGTTTGTTGTGACGCTCCACCACCTGGGAGGGGAAATCCTGCAGGCACATGGCCGCTGTCAGTGAATGACGTACGGCGGTCAAGTAAGGTTTAAGCGTAGCGGCCATTGCTGTGGATTATTGCAGATGGCTTTTTAGATGGTTTATAAATTTTATTATTATGATTCACACGCCCACAACAATTGGTGTGCCCTAATCTCTAAAAAAAAGTGAACGTGGTCCCATCTCTATTTTGGTGTATTGTTTGGTATTTTGTGACTTTATGCGTTAGGGGATTTTGTGTTAAAGCGCCTTCTAGAGTTCATTTATTTTAAGCAGTGGCTGACTGTAAAGCAGTGGCGGGCTGTAAGCAGTGTGACGGGCTGTAAGCAGTGAAGGGCTGTGAAGCAGTAAGTCAAGTAACCCTTCCCACTAGGGTTGTCGATATTTCTCAAAATATCAATATCGGTAATATCAAAAATCAACATTTTCAATATCGATATTTGATATATGGCCTCCAAAAAACATCGATATATCGATATTATCGTTTTTTTGTAAAGCTTAAGAAAGAAAAGCTCGTGAAGATTTCTAAAAACCGTTATATCTAATCTTCTCAACAGTTTCTAATAGTTTTCTGTATAAGTAAGTTCAACCGAGTTTTTTTCATGTGAAGTATTGTGACGAGCTAAATTTTTATCTCATCTGAGTGAAGGCTCTAAGGACTTTCAGATTATACTTAGAAAAGAATTTTAAGCGAAGAATTTAAGAGAACCCTTTGCCTAATGTATTCTCCAGTCACTCTGCTGCGGGTGTCTGTAAATCAGCGATTGTTACCTGAATGCCAGGGGCCGAAGACATTTCGCTATTAAAACATTAACAAGTTAAACGATTGCCAAAGCGGAGCCCAAAAAAGTAAAGCAGAGTTCCCCAGCGATAGCCCCGGGAGCACGAACTTACTTGCCGAATGCTTGCCAAAGTCATACTTTATTGTGTGTTCTTGGGGAACCCTGAAGTAAAGGATCGAAATGCACCTTCAGACAGCATTAACGATTCATCCGCAGCTCTCCAATAAGCTATTGGGTTCATGACGATATCTTCAATATATTGTAACACTGACCCCTAATATTGCAGCGTATTGCAGCATCCATACGTGTATGATTTGTTCTTAAATGTGATTTTAAGTATAAAGTAGGAGTCGTATGTTCGTATCTTCTATAAAAAGTCCACCTTCCAAATTTTCGTGCATATTAAGGTATAAAGCAAAAAGCAAGGGGGAAAGTAAACATCCTTGCTTGACACCAGTATGAGTTTCAAATGTATCAGAAATTTCCTCTCCTGTCCAAACGGCGCTTTCCGTGCTTTTTTATATTCTCTCAATAAAATTGACAGTTTTTGTTGACATTGCCATTTGATGTAGCTTGTATAACAGTAATTGCCTCGGAACTCTGTCAAATGCTGCTTTAAAGTCCACGAAAAACCAGTAACCCTTTTCTTTTGCAAACTTCAAATGGACTATTGACGCCAGTTGTTATATTATCGATCGTTGAGTAATTTTGTCTGAATCCGGCTTGGTATTCATTTAACTTCCCATTGTTTTTGACCCACGTTGCCAAACGATCATTAATTATCCCCATAAGTTTTTTTTATCCCCATCTTAAATGATATTCCGCGATAGTTTGCAGGCTCATTTGGGTCTCCTTTTTTTAATATTGGGAAGATCAGGGAGGTCTTAAAGCAATTAATATCATTTTACCCATCCAATATACTATTGTACACGTCTGCCAGTTTCTCCAGAAAGTCGTACGAAGCATTTTCAAAGAATTCGTAGGGTATTCTGTCAATACCAGGGGCTTTATTGGCATTCGTTTTCTTTAGCATATTTCTTATTTCCGCCTCATTAATCTGCCTATCTAGTTCTTGATCTGTTATCATATTAGGGGCGTATTGGATCCAAGAGGTATTTTGTGAGAAGTTGAGTAGACTGTGGAAGTATGTTTGAAAGTCCTGCGCTGTTACTTGTGTTCGTCTTCAATACCACAGTGACAATTTACGAAAAAATTATATATGGCAAAAAAATAAAAATGTTGATTTGAATACTAAGAATATCGTGGTAATAGACCAAGTTATAAGTAAAATTAAGAACCCGTACGGTAACCCCGATTTTTGGGGAAAATTCGATTTGTGCGACCTCTAAACGTCTTTCGAAATCTCTGAAAAAAATCCCAATAAGACTCTACTCTATAAGAATTCTGAAAATGAGGGAGGAAAACAAATTTTTTTTGGGACACCCTAATGGGCCTATGTTTTAAATTTTTGGCCTACTTTGAATCGGAATTAAACAACCGCAGGAAAAAAAAAACAAAAATTTCTAAAATAAATTTTACCGATTACCTTTAGAAGTATACAGTTCCCTTAAAAGAAATGCAAATTTATTACACACGACTTAAAAACGAATTTTAAAATTTCGAATCAATAGCTTGATTTTAAGTGGGTCCTTAAGTTTGGACGGCTGATTTTCAGCTGGGAATATTTTGAATTTTTGTTTTGTCAATACGTGGGCTGTTTGACAAGTTCTCCCGAACCTGAACCCGATCCGAACCACCTGTTTGAAATGGGGTTCGATTTAAAAATTTATTTCCGTTTCTTAATGCGTTTTGGTGATGAAGATTTTTAAATCATATCAGAATTCGGCAAAAGTCAAGTTGTAAAATGAAGTTGAAGAACAAAATTGGAGGAGGTATTCACTTAAAAAAAAAATAATAAGAATAACAATGATTGAGCGATCTAAGAAGCTAGAAGTCAAACCTGCCAATCCTTTGGTTCAATCTAAGAAGCTAGAAGTCAAACCTGCCAATCCTTTGGTTCAATTATTTTAGTAACCGATCCGTAAACTCCGAACCAAAGCGGATTTTAGGAGGTTCGTAGCCTTGTTAAGTACAACATACTAAAAAAGTTTTTCCGAATGATTGAGGTGGGGACTATAGCCACTTTAATTCTGCTTCGATTAAGTCCTATATCATCTAAACCGGTTCTCCAGAACTGACGCAATTCCCTTAGCCAGTTCAAAAACCGTGGTTTTAAGAAAAACGCGTTTAAGATTCTATATTTACCAGATCTGCAAACCTTCTTAAAATCGAAGGATTCGGTCTGGAGTTCGAGACCCTAAAACTTTTTGGGTTCGGTTTCACGGATCGGGTTCAGAAGGTCGCTTAGGTTCGAATCATGGTTTTTGGAATCATTTTCGCTAATTTGGAAAACATTAACCCAAATTGTGACTTACTTTTACATTTTATTCAGAGTTTATCGAATACTGACAGCTTATAGTATAAGAATTTTTGATTCTTTCCGCGTTTCTATTTTATTTATAGTTTGTAAAAACTTCCAATACTTGTAAAGCAGTGCTGCCCCCAGTCCGCGAGTCGTAGTGTTTTCTGCAGAGTCGAACTCTTTTATGTGAAAGCACTGAACTGCAGTAAACGCTTGGTCTGGATAGAACTCTCTCGTTCACCAACTCAAGCTCACGTTTCTGTTCTCTTGATTTGGCCAGCACTGAAGTAAAGAAGGGTTCCCCAAGAACAGAGCACGAAAATGTGACTGTGTCTCCTTCTCACACAAAGTAAAGCATGACTTCGGCAAGGCATTTTAAAGACAGTGTCTTTTATCCAACAGAAAGCGATAAATAAGAAGCCTGCGATTTGTAAATCGCTAAACTTTTGTCATATAATCTAGTAGCCAAGCATATTTGAGCCCCTTATCATATAAAATCAAACAGCTTTAATATGAAAAGCTAACGTTTACACGAAAACCTCTAGGGATTTCTGTGACAGGTCAAAAATATTAGATTTCTTGTATACCAAGATTCAGTCGTAGGAGTTTGGATTGATTTTAAAATGTGAGATCGTTTTTCAAATCCCCTTCTGAATATGAACGCATTAATGTATAGTGGAAATTTATAACTAGGAAAAATTGAACACATCCATATTTTTGAACCGAACCCTATTTCAATTTGTTTTGTTGTTCCAGTACTGATTCAGGTTCTGTTGAAAAAATGTCGGTTCTGATTTCCCAAAAATGCCAGAGTCTCAGATTCAGCAGCGGTTCGACTCCGAACCGGTTTCCAGCACAGGTATACTATGTACTCACTTAAGCAAAGACATTGGCCGTGTTCACCAGCACAAATCGATGACAAAAATAGACTTTTGTGATGAATTGCGCAATCCTGTTTGCTATTTTTCGTTATTGTGTTAAATGTGAATATATCAAAGAAATAGTTTTAAAGAATCGATTGTTAATGATTTGTTATCGATAGCAGACAGGTGTCATTAGTACACAAACAAGCAATGAAGTTTCGAAAGGCATCCGAAAAAGAAACTATTAAAAATATGCATTAAATTTTATTAAAAATAATATTTTAAACTTAAATACAAAATAAAAGATTTTATTTATTTTCTACACTAGTATTTAGATTTTCGATAAGGGTTTTCAGCATGGAGTTCCGAGGCAGCTGGATTTCATTGCTCTGGGCCTGGATTTTATAGCTCTCTTCTGATGTAGCTCGCACCTTACGCAGCTCCCCGGTGCAGACACAATCTGCTTCAATGGCCTGCTTCTTCTGGTAGTACAGATCCATCTGTGCACCTGCCCGACACTTGCGTCGTCCTGTGCTCGTACCTTGCACCTGCTCCAAATCAGTTTCTGGAAGAAAGCTTTCTTCAGAGGCAATCATGGAACTTTTATGAACGGGGTAGCCTGAAAATTCTATCAAGCTCGTTAACTTTTTTTTGTTTTGATGATATTTGTTAGATGATTGGTGTATGCTGGTGAAAACGCCCATTGCTCCATAAAAATGTCTTCATTTCTCAAAACTATTTTGAATTTTAAACAATATTGAAATAATTATGACAAACTCCTTCTAAGCGCTTTGACCTACAGATTCGAAGGGTACTAAGTCTGTCCACCATTTAATTAACCGTTGATCATCAAGACTTGAATTGGGAACGGCACATTCAAGTTAAAATATCTGATCCTTGGGAAGAAATAAATTAGACTCCCCTCTTTTTACCAATTATAAATATTTCATTTTATTACTTTTCAATATGCATTTTTATGATACATTCATTAATTTAGTATTATTTTAATTTTGTTTTATTTTTTTCATTTTGCTTATGTCAACTTAAAAATAAAGTTATGCGTGAACCTAGAAAAACACTTTATTGCGTGGCTGTTTTTGTTTTCTTGTTTTATTATTATAGATTTAGAATAGATTTCATGTATATTGAAAAATGTAACGATTTCTCATACAAAAAGTTGTCGGCGCTTGATTATTGGTGTTTGGTTGAGAAGATTATACATGAATTATAGTTTGTATATATATTTAATATGTATATATCCATAAATTGAGTAAATATCAAAGCGTTTGTATCAATTGTATTGATGTAGGTTTTTTGTGTGTGTTTTGTGTTGAGTGTGTTTGGGTGTGCTGTTTAGCTGCAACTATATAGTAGACATACGTATGTATATATATATATATATTCTGTTATAGTAGCCATAGTTTTACACGAATACACATTGATATAACGGCAAGAGAACTTTCGATTTTATTTGTAAGCTGCATTTGTTTTTAGGGAAAGGGAGAGAAAAATTGCCACTGCTGCAAACAAAAAATTTGCCTAAATATTTGTCGTTTTGTGTTTAAGATTTTGTAAACCCCCGTAAGTAAATTTTGTTTAAACCCTGCGCCAACTTCAGCTTCTTCTTCCTCTTCTAAATATAACTTGACGTTAGACAAAATATGCTTTGACTTATATTTATATTTGTTTTTCGTTTAAATGCCTAAATGTTGTGTTGTATAGAAAATGAAACAAAAACCGTGTACTTGGTATGGATTTTTTTTTATTGATTTTCTCTTATGTTTTTTATTTTTGTATTTGTTTTTATAAGCATTTCTTAAATATTTGTTTTCTGTTTGACATTTATAGATAGAAAATGCGAACTTATGTGGTAAGAAAACAGAGTAAAAGTTGTTAGTTTTGTTAATAAATTATAAATTAAAATTAAATAATTATACATATATATTTGATGTGATTGTGTTTGTGTGTGTGTGCAAAGCACTAAATTTAACCAAGATTATTTTGAAAATTCCAAATTCTCTTCTTATGGCCTGGCAAATTATTTCAAAATACATTTGAAAAAGTTTTCCAAATCTTCAAAAATAAAAATTAAGTTCAAAAATTAAATGTTAACTTTGAAAAATTTAAAATTTAAATTAAACTCAAAAACGAAACTGTGATTTTCATATTCCTTTCGTTTTTATATGTAGATTTCCTTTACTAAATGTATTTTGTATTAATTTGCTGAAATTTGTGTAGTGTGATTAAATGTTTTGTTTTGTTGTTGTTCTTGTTGTTTCCAGCTTTTTGCTCAGCAGTAAGTTTCTGGTTAGATTTTTCGTTTATAATACTTGAAATTTAGTTTTTTCTTGAAGCAAATTGGTTGCTGCTTTGTTGTGGTGTTGCTATAAGCTGATTTTTGTTGTTGTTGTTGTGTTTTGTTGAGCTCTAACCAGACGAGGCAATGGCATTCTGCTGACCATCCACATCCTGGGACTGGGCCTTGTTCTGACGCACCAACTCAGCACGACGTTCCTGAAATGGAGAATATTTTGCATTTATAACTTAAATCCTTAAAGTTGTTTTAAGCAACTACAGATTATGAGCTACTTTTTAAAAACAAAACATAAAGCTTAAAACATGAACACCTACAGATTGTTGCACTTTCTCAACTTTCTTTTGCAATTCCTTTTTACGATTCTGCTCGGCGGTGAACAATTTGTTTTCAATTATGCGCGCTTTCTCTTCGAGTTTTTGACATTCCAATTGATCGTTCTGCGATTTGATTTCGGCAATTTTGATTGTGTTCTAAATGAGAAAATGAAAATCAAAAATTATACATATATGGATAAATACAATCATGAGAGGATCAAATAAAAGTAATTTAAATACTACACACTAGTTACAATATGAAAGAGATTAGCTTGCAAAAGAGAGAAATATAATACACTAAATACTGGATTTCGGTACTACGAATTAGAGATGGAAAGTTGTTCTTTAAACTAAACAAGTGAACATGTTCTTCTTCAATTGTTCACTTTGGTTTAGTAAGGCTGGAATGACACTTTCAATTTTTAGAGACAATTATTGTCGCAATTTTTTGTTAAAAGGTAAAATTTCCTGTTGTGTATCATTGCGGCCTCTTCTAAAGCATTTTGTGGAGAATTCAAGCATACTCTGACTCGCTTATCCCAGCGAGTTTTGCCCATAGATGAACTGACTAAAATTGTCCCTAAAAATTGAAAGTGTCATTCCAGCCTAAGACTTGTTTAATTGTTCTTGTTTAGTTGTTCAGTTGTTCTTGTTCAATTGTTCTTGTTCAACTGTTATTGTTCAGTTGTTCTTGTCTTCTCAGCGAGAGGGAGGAACAGACAATTACAAGATAATGTCTAACTGGAGGCAAAATTATCGTCAGCTTGGCTGTGTGCTCTGCTTTTCAGCCGGTCAAAGACATAGTACTTAAGTATGGAAATTTCAATTCGCATTTGTGGTTGTTTGGCACGGTCGTAAAATGAGCAACTGAACAGCAAAACAATTCTAAGACTGAACACGTGTAGCTAAACAACCAGAACAGAGCAAGTCAACAACTGAACAGTGAACAATTGGAGTGAGTTGACTCGGCATAGCGACATATCTCCGACGACATATCTCCGCCCAGTACATTTTGCCGGCGGAGATATGTCGCTTTTTTTCTGGCGGAGATATGTCGTTTTAAAACGACATAACTCCGCCGTGATCAATGGCGGAGATATGACGTTCTAAACGTGTGTTTCAAACGACATATCTCCGCGCGGAGGTATGTCGTTGTAAAACGTCATATCTCCGCCATGTTAAAAACGACATATCTCCGCGCGGAGGTATGTCGTTTTGTTTTAAAGCATTTTAACTCCGCCGCGTTACAAACGACATATCTCCGCGCGGAGATATGACGCCTTAAAACGACATAACTCCGCGCGGTGATATGACGCTTTAAAACGACATAACTCCGCGCGGAGATATGACGCCTCAAAACGACATATCTCCGCCGAGTTACAAACGACATATCTCCGCCGCACATTGGGGCGACTAGAGCAAATTCCGCGCCAAAATTTATTTTTTTTTATATATTGAAGAAAGTTTAAATGCAACTTAAAAGATGATTCAATTTTTTCAAAAAAGAAAATTAGTTTAGCATATTTGGTTCTCCCACAACACGCATTTAAAGTTCACCTTTCGAACTCAATTTTAAGGAATTCATAAAATTGGCATTTTAATGTATGTTCGCAATCGTTTTTCATGAATATGAAACTTTTATGTGGCGATTGCAAGTATTAGTTTTGACTATTCTTAGTTCATTAGTATAAATAAAATTTTCATACAAAATATTTTTTTTAATTTTTGAAAAAGGTCCGAAAAACTACAACTACTAACACTGCTAGGGTATTTTTCAAAACGCAGAATTGACTTCAGAGATAACTAAGATAGACATCGATTTGCTTAAAAGAATGCACCCTATATTAATAGTTGTTTTATGCAACTATGATATTAATATAGTCTTGGAGACTTTTAGGCATTTTGTAAATTGTACCCTTGGTACTTTTTGCATAAATTTTTTATTCATGGCACGGAAATAATTAATTATGCATTGCTCCCAATTAAACGAGGAGGCCCAGGAAGAACAAAACAAAGATTTCAAGCTTTACAGAGAACATTTTTCGAAAAAATGCAGTCGGGAAAAGTGCAACCTCGATGTTCTGAATAGAATGTTCATTACCTCGGATCCTCTAGTATCGAGGCATTTCAAGAGACAGGAAAAAAAATACATTAAATGCCAAAATCAGCATTAGATCTTTTAGAAACTATACCTAATGTTGAAGAGGAGTTCAAGTGAATGTAGCTATAAGGAATAACGAAAATTGTTGAATGTAATACGAAATTGGTTATGTTGTTTTTTTTATAATTTTCTCTAAAATCTAAAAAGTTTAGAAAATTTAACCCGATTATTCAAACGAAAACTATAGGACTGCGAAAAAATAATTTCAAGTTAGTAATATTAGCAAAGAATCGTATTGGCCGTTTCGTAAAAACCATTTAAAATTTTTTTTTTTAATTGCTCAAAAAAAGTTTTCCACTAAATATTTCGAACTTTTAACTGTTTTTTAATACTTTAATCCTCTTAAAAAGATGGCATCAACATTGCTACAGCGCTCCGCTGAATTGTGGCGCGATTTAGGCCTTTTCGCCCCACTGTGCGCCTCGTTTCAAACGACATACCTCCGCGCGGAGATATGTCGTTTTAAAACGTCATATCTCCGCCGAGTTACAAACGACATATCTCCGCGCGGAGATATGACGCTTCAAAACGACATATCTCCGCCGCATTTCAAACGACATATCTCCGCGCGGAGTTATGTCGTTTTAAAACGACAAATCTCCGCCATGTTGCAAACGACATATCTCCGCGCGGAGTTATGTCGTTTTGAAGCGTCATATCTCCGCGCGGAGTTATGTCGTTTTAAAGCGTCATATCTCCGCGCGGAGATATGTCGTTTGAAACGCGGCGGAGATATGACGTCGGAGCTATGTCGTTACCCCGTTGACTCACTAAGAAAAATAAAAAAATGAACATGTTCAGTGAAATGAAAAACCTATGCCCAACACTACTGCTAATGCGAAAAAAGAACCTTTTCAAATTCTTTTCGAAAATTTTGGGCTGAAGGCATATTCTCAGATCAATTATTATTTTTGTTCTATTCATATACAGGCCTGTTCCCAATACGAAATTCGGTCGAAATTGGTTAGAGCTGTGATTTCGAAGTGACCGGTCTGTAGCTCAGCGGTTAATGTGCTGGCCCGCTGTGCGGGAAGTCGTGGTTTCTATCCCGCCTCGAAACATCTAACTGGTGGTCCATCTAGTGTTTGGAATTTGAACTATTTATAATATGACTATACAAACGTCAAATGCCATTTGGAAAGCGACTAATATTTAGTAAAAACTTTGACATTTACGAAATGGGTCGCAAAGCGCTTGAAGAAAGTTTGGAAATATTAAAAACATATTTCCAAAGTGGTGAGTCCCCGACTTAAACTGTGCGAGATTTGAAAAAAAAAACTTAATTTGTGGGTCAATTCGTGAAGCGAGTTCGTGAAACTGGAGTGTTGGTGGATAAACCAACCCGTGTACGTACTCGTCCGGTGCGCTCGACCGAAAACATTGCTGCGGTTGCTGAAAATGTGCGTACACAACTATCAACCATCGCCTGTGAATGGTTAGCACTACGGCGCAATGTTAAGTGATTGGTTGTTTAAGGAAATTGAAGCGGAGGACTTGGACGATAGTTTGTTTCAACAAGACGGAGCTACGTGCCACACAGCGTTCTGCGCCCTATCTTCGAAAATCGAATAATCAGCAAATATGGAGATGTTAATTGGTCGCCAAGAAGCTGTGATCTGACACCGTTAGACTTCTTTGGAAAGCGGTCAAGGACAATTGTAATGCAAACAATCCTGAAACAATTGAGTTGAAGAACGAGATTCGAGTTGCTGGTGGTCATTTGAGCGAAATTGTTTTCCATCAATAAATGACATGAATCAACCTTTTCAATAAATGTTCAACCTTTGAAAAATACAGAACAGTTCTTTTTTTTTAGCAAAATTTAGTTCCGATTTTTATGTAACTTAAACGTTTTTTCGTTCTTAAGAAAATGGCTTTAACACATCCGGTCACCTTCACCAGCTATTGGCGCCAGCTGTGAAGTAACTAGCCAATAAAAAGCGTCTCAAACTTTTCCGCTCGGATTCGGTGTTAAACTGTAGGTCCGTTTCTTATGTGCGAAAAGAGATTGAAAGAAGTTTGGCTTGGAACTTTGAGGCTGTATAGCCAATTTTACAGTTATTTTCTAAGTAGTTATTGTTTTGGCCGGCTCAAGGTCAGGTGTATTTTATGTGCATTAATTTGTCGAGTGAGCCGGACAAAACAATAACTATTAGATGCAACCAAAAGGTCACCAGCCCCAACTAATGTTATTTTCTAAAGCTTTTCAAAATCACTAAATAAATTTTTTAATTTAATTTTTACCATAACACTTGGAACAACCATTGGGCTTGTTCAGCAGAAGAATTGATCCCTGAGCAGGTATCAGAAAAAACATTTGTTTTTTAGTAGTACTACTTCTTTATTATGATGACGCATCACTCGAGTCAGTAGGAAGAGTATTGCGAAATTATATCTGATCATGGAGCAAGTTGTTCTGCTGGCTAATGACAAAAGAGCAATTAATTTAATAGCCGACAGCTAGCGTTCGATGAAAAAGGTCAGCGCTGCTTTGCGGCGAATTATTTGTATATTATGATTGGAAAGTCAATGAAAATTTAATCATAACCACTTATTGCATGGGTTTTTTTATTTAATGAAGTATTGATTAAATGTTAGAGATAGAATGTGGGCCTTAGCGTATAAAAAAAATAAGACTTTTTTTCGTTAAAAATGTAAAATCTATGAATTCATAGTAAATAATTCCAACGTTTAAAAATGTCCGAGATGCAATAAAAAGTTGCCATTTTGTGGCTTAGCTCTACCTTCGAAAACACTGTTCTACATCAGGGTTCCCAAAGAAAAGAGGACGGAAAATATGTCCGTCTCTCTTTAACACTCAGTGATGCATAATTTCGGCAAGCTGCCGTTGCGGATTGCCGAGCTTGTTCGGACCCCAGGGGTGCTAGATGGGGAACACTGCTCTACATAAACCATATCGTATAATCTTTGGAGCTTCTTAGGATTAGAATGTTAATTTCATTTAATAGGAGCTCGTATTTTGCACTATTTGGCTCTTAGCTAGATTTATTTGTAAAACATTTAGGCCCGATTTCACATCTTCTACATAGAGCTATCTGTCACATAAACTAACAAATAACAGAGTAAAATCGATGACTATCTGACACATAGCAGCTATCTGGGAGCACAGAAATCCGCCCTTAGAGTTATTACTATTTTCATAACCACTTATTATTGTGTTTACCATTAGGCCATGTTAATTATTACTTGAATTTCACCTTCCTTTAAACTTCAAATTTAGTTTTATGCATTAAAAGCCTCATGGCAAAATTAATAGTGCATATTCCAAAGCTAGGCAAACAATTTCTTAATGCTTAATTTAGAGTTAAAAATAAGCAAGTCTTCTCTCAAATCCAGCAACTTAACTAAGCGCATGCCAAGCAATGTTTTTATTTTTATTAAATTACTCACATGCTCCTTAAGACGATCCAACATTTTCTTAATATTTTCATCGCGCAAAGCTTGAGCGATCTTTAATTTCTCTTCAATGGCCTTTTGCTCATTGGCCTTTTGCTGCTCCAAGGTTTCACGCGTCTTCTCAATCTCCTGGGCATGGATCTATAAGGCGGAAAGCGTTTTAAACAGAACAATTTTACGCCCACATCTTTTCCCCAAAGCAAACCTTTAGCTTCTCCTTCATGTCGCTGATAATGGCTTCACGCTTCTCCACATGTAACTCCATTTTGGACTCCAATTGCTCCTTGGTCTGAGTGATAAACTCATTGGTGATCTCATCCTTTTTACGTGTGGCCTCCTCAACCTTGGCCAGTTTGGTGGAGATTTCTGCCATCTTCTTGGCCTCCAAAGACTGAAGTTGGAAGGGTTAGTAAATAAAAATGTAATTAGGTAGGCGGAAAATTGTATGGCCAAACTCACAATGCGTCGCTCTTCGGCTGCCTTAAGCTTTTGCTCAATCTCCTCCACGCTGACATTTTTGCCAGGGGTCACGGGGCGCTTGGGTACGGCCACATTGGGTGCCGGTTCGGCCAATATGACCTCATAGCTTAGTCCACCACGGGACTTCTCCTGGCAACGAATCTCAGTGGCTGCAAAAGAACAGAACAGAAGTAATTCAATATTTGTGCACTATTTTTGGGGGGTAGTTGTTAAGTCACCCTTAAGCTAACCAGAGCATGACGTCAGTTTTTGCAATTGCCATTCACCCCCCTTTATATTTTTGTGGACATTTTTTTGCATTAAAGCCTATAAAGCCCACTAAAGTGCAGGCACAAACATAATTACCCTTAAAAATATTTTCAATACATTAACTTTTGTTGGCATCTTTTGGCCTCAGTTCTGTGCAGTTGGGACTTTTTTAAGCGCTTTTTGATTAATGGCCACGCCTCGTTGCACTTCTTTTTGCATGGTTTTTTGCTTGGGCAATTTTCACACTTTTCAGCAACATAGTTTATGGTATATGAATGTTCTTTGCAGGGAACAATCCTACAGAGCCTTCTCTGACAGAATGGTGCCACAATAAAATGGAAAGAAAAAGCACAGAAAAAACATTACCGAAACAATTATTAAAATTAAATGCAGTGGAAAATGCATTTTACTTTTTACAGCTTCGCTAAAAAAATGTGTGAAAATTCAATGAGAGAGGAATCCAAGGTTTTTTCCCTTAATGTTTTGCCATCATTAAACAAAATCGGAATCCCAAGAGGCCGCTAGATTAAAGGTCGAAATTTCCATTAAGTTGAACTTAGACTGTAGACTTTGTTTACTACGGTTAATTAAGTACAAAGTACTGGTGACCCCGATGCACCACAAAGCCCTCAACCGAGCGATCCCAAACGCGACGTAACACTAGAAGATTTATAGATACAAATTATTTTTCTTTCGCTCCAATTCTAAACTTCATCATCCTCTAGACAGGCACATATGTAGACTTACAAATAAACAACAAAATAAATAAAACATTTCCCCATTCTTAGAAGTCCAAACAAATCACAAACAAAACAGCTGACCCAAGCATAATCCAAGTCCAAAGTACAGGACAAGGTGCTATCAAATGAAGTGGAAAATTATTTGTCAAAACAAAAATATTTTTTTGTTCAGGAAATAAGTGGAAAGGAAATGTAGACACAGTTGGCTGGGCAACCGTTGTGTTGTGTGTGTGTGTGTGGGACAACACCTTGGAAAAGGTATCGAGTGTCTGCTTTTCGTGTAAATGGAGGGGATGACTAAGATATTGACACATAATTTGCCATTATTAGAGGGTGTCAATCAAACTGAGAAATGATGTGCGGGCTGAACTATAAACTAACAAAGAGTCAACAGCTTCATTTAACTTGCAGATTTTGTAACCCCTTTAAAAGCCTTCGCACAGCTAGCAATTTACTAAAGTGGCTTTTGTGTGTGTGTGAAGTGCTGCTCCATTAAGCTCGCTCCACTCTAATTCTACTCACATTTCTTATCCTTGTCCTCTTCCTCCTCTTTTATCTTCTCTGCTGCCTTTGGTTTATTCATTTTGTTCAATATATCCATTAGGGCCGTAGCATCAGAGTGTTCAGTGTGCTTGTCCACCACATGCACCTGCAACTCTTCGGCCGTAAAGCCCATATCCTCACAGAATGGACATTTATAGCTTTGCGGAGCCTCACCGTTCACCAACTCCTCACCGCAAAAGAATATATTGAAGTATGTAGCATTGTACATGGCCTTCATGGGATGAAAGTATTTATGCTTATGGGTGGGCTGATTTTTGCCCTCATCATAGCAATTGCCACAATAGGTCACCTCGTCTCCGCAAACACTGCACTCGTAGCGACGACCCAAATCACCTTGGATCGAGCAACCCAGGCAAATGCGATGGACCTCTTGAACACTGCTAGTTGACATTATGTTTAAATTAATGTACCGAAACCGATGAAAGTTTTTTTTCTTTTTTAGAGAATGTAAAATTTTCTTTATCAATTTTTTGTTTTGCACTTTTCAAGCGTGAGACAGATGGAGAAGTAACCAAGTAACTTATACAAATTGGAAATGAATTTCAAAGCCTGCCCGACCGAGTAGGAATGCAACAAGCGCTGCCAACTTGTTTTGAAATAGGGTGTACAATAGGTCGGACATTTTATATATGGAAAAATGTATGACCATACTGATACCCACTTAAACGATGCATATTTGTGTAAAAAAGGCATAGCAAAAAAAATGTTTGAGAAAAAATTAGGTTTAGTGTCTGCGATTTGGATTCAAAGTTTATCTCTCATACGTACTGTTGCCCTTGCTTACATATTTAGTTTTTTAGTAGTTGGCGTAGACTTGGTTTGAAGTCATAACATTTGACAAAAAGGTACAATGACCATTAAAAAAATTGTTTTTTATATGACGAAGACAATATGTAGGTATATTTAGTAAAAATCGTATATTACGAAAACTTTTACTATTTGGCGCTTTTCACTTCGTATATTACGAAAACTTCTACTATTTGGCGCTGTTCACTTCTAGATGAAAGCAAGTTTTAGTCGTACATTAAAAGGCTACCGGGATATCTTTGAAGTTAGGTCCCACACTGAACTGAAGTACTGCGCATCACGGTTGCAGCCGTTCCTGCAAATAGTCTATTTTTGCAGTGCTGCTTATAAATAGACTTCTTCAGGATCGAAAAATAATGCGGATTACTATACTACTATGGGCAAAAAATACAGGGAAATTGTTCATAAATCAATAAATCTTTAATTATTATTGTCAATTCATTTCATTCCCTTGAAAGTAACCTTCCCCTACTGCATTACACTTGTGCCAACGTTTTTTACAATTTTGTTTGTGTTTGTAGGACAATTTTAAAAACATGCTGCAGTCTTTTTTTGGTATAGTCTTTAATTCCTTCTTCGTTTCGGGCGCTATCTCTTTTATCGATTCAAAACGGTGTCCACGGAGCGGTCTCCTGAGTTCAGCGGTAGCCCAAATGGTCACTCAAAATGGTTTTCACTGATATGAAGGTAGTATCTGACTAGAAGGGCAGTGCGTTCATGCGGACATGGCCAATGTTGAAGCCCAGCTCGTGGACCATGCTGACTCCATCTTTCGAGCCACACTGGTTGCACTTTATGACAGTCTTAAACATTAACATTAAACATTAACATAAACATCCCATATAAGCGTGGATAAATCGCATCTCTTCGTCGGAAATGGGCTCGCTTTGACAAAATAAGGTCTTAATTTACCGACCAAAAATACTTTCGATTATTTGTTATTTGTTGCTCGATTAAATTCAAATTTGACAACTTTTTAAATGATATGGAGAATACGTCGACAAAATTTCGATTCGGTGAAGGTGTCGTATACGTAATATTTTTGGAAACTTTTCGCAGAGGTTAAAACATGATCTAAAATTTTTATATTTTTTAATTTATTATGTACACCCTAAAAGTAATCGCTTAAGATGGTATCAGTTAACTTTTTTATCGGTGTCCACCCTAGTGTACAATGGTGATAAAAATCAAGACTCAAAAAAAGAATCGATAATTAAATTTATCAGATTTATGCAGCAATTATTATTCTGACTTATTAGGAAGTCTCAATAATTTTGAGAGTCAATAAAGGGCAACGGCTAGGGGTGCTGGATTTTTTAAAAATATCAAAACCATAATTTTTATTGACATTATTCAGTTATTTTTATACAAAAAAAAAAAATGAAATATTAAAAAATTGTATTTGAGTTTTGTTTCTGTTGTCGGAAATAACAGTTTATAAATATAGCCCAAGCTAACAAAAATACTGTCAAAAAAATCACCAAAAACTGTTTGATATTAAATTTTCCGTAAGTGATAAATATTTAATTTCCGAAATGAATGGTAACTTCGTTGTCATATAGTGGAAAGCAAAAGTGAGTACATAACAACTAAAATAATAAAGCAAAGCGGATTTTGCCCTGCCTTTGATTCCAAGCGGTCATAGCAGTTCTGTCATAAGGTACTCTCTGCCAATCTCATTGAAAATATGCCAAGACTGCTGATGATTAATTTGTGGAAATGCTTGAAAGAGCGGTATTCAATCAACCAGCCTCCTTTGTGGCCTTGTGCGTGTCTTGTTTTAGAAAAGTTATGAACAAAAGCATTACTTATTGACCTAGAGCCCGATAAAAAGTTCTATCTTTTTAATATTATAATGAAATGTTTTATTGTTTATGGAGTGAACAATACTCTCAGAATGTAGTGTGTCTGGTGACACAGCAAAAAGTAAGCCGTTGGTTTGTTTAAATGTTTAGCGGGCTTTATTAAATAAAATAAAAGAGTGAATAAAATTTAAATTGGAAGTCACTAGCGCTGGTTTCTTTCATGAAAACACTTTCGTAGGAGCTGGATGAGGCGAAATCAGTGTTCTTTATTTTTGAATGCGGCAGCAGAACATTACCACTGAGAATGAGACATACTGCTATCGAGGCTAGAACTAGCTGGATCGCACATTAAATAAGAGGCCTAAGGCCCACCGCACACAGACAGCGGAGCGGAGCGTACCATATCAGCTTTGGAAAATCAAACGCAAAGAGCACATAGCAAACCGGCTCCGCTTTGTGTGTGAGGGGGGCCATAGTCGTAGTGATAGTCAGCTCCATGGACTGGAGCAAAGTCCCCGGGCGTAGGTAAATAAGCATTTAAAGGTTTAAAATAAGAGTTAACCAAAAAAGTTGCAACTAGAGCAACGCAAGCTACCGCAAGAAGCGTGGGCGGAACGGCAACCTGAGGAGCCTCTACTAAAATAGACTGTGAAAGCTAAGTAGGTTTCGATTGAGGATCGACTGGTGTGTCCATGGGTGGTCTTTAAGCTAATTTTAGGGACAAGCTAACCGAAAAGGCTTTTCGGCCTCAAGACAGGCAGTTGACGGCATCAAAACTCCGCGACTCGACCACTTTGATCAGATTCACGGTGTTATCCTCCTTGTAGTTCTCCGAATATTTCTGTTTTGTTTTTTCTTTTTTTTAAATGTGTGCTTAATTCTAGATGGTTTTTTGACAATTCCACAAACAAGTTTCATAACTCTTACAAAGCTGCAACAATTTATTATCTGCTATTAAAAACGAGTTTGCAGGTCCATACTCAGTCTCATAGCGCATAATTGGTTGCTCAGTACGCGCTCAGTCAATGAGAGCAATGTGATTAGAAGGGCTCTGAAAATTTTGTCCGCGTCTCAATACCTAGCACTAGAATTAAATGAATACACAAGGCAACAAAATCAAACTATTTTTGGACCCCACGACTAATTTTCACCAGAATTAAAATCTAATTGGTAAGGACACTGAATGTTCCCAATGTCCCCAATTATGCAAAAATTATTTTTTTTTTGCTATATCTTGAATGATGTAGCAAGCCTTGATATGCAAAATGGGGAAAAACATGCTTGTGTATTTTATTCAAAAGAGTTATCTCAGTAACATAAAAAATGCTAGATTTTAGTTAACATCAAGAACAGTTTCAATTCGCTTTTATCGTTTCTTAACGTATTGGGATAACAAATGTTAAACGGAAATGCATATCGATTTAAGGATCCATCCCATTTATCCCATTTTAACTTCCCATCATTTCGTTACAACTCTACGAATTATTATTATGCCTTTTATTCGCTTGTTCAATCATTGCATTAAATGTTACATTTACACGTCTTTTTTTGTTCCAAATTGTAAAATCGCAGCAAATCGTCTAAGCTTGTAGGTTTTTTCATTGTTAAAATTAAAGTTTTTGTTCCAAATTGTAAAATTGAAGGCGAATTATCTGTACTTGTGCTGCTTTTTAATAACTATAACCTTGTTCAAGGTGATCAACAAGTTGAGCTATAGTTGATTCAGACATTTCCGATTCGGTACCATCTTCCTCCCCCTCCGCTTCTTCCTCCTCCTCCTCCTCTTCTTCGCCTTCATCTTCTTCCTCATCAACATCTTCTTCGACTTCCCCTTCCGATCCTACACCATCGACAGACAGTTGAATACCCGAATTTAAAGAATCATCTGCAGCGGGCTGATTAATCGTCTGACCAGCATTGCTATTCTCATCGTCTTCGTGTTCCTCATCTTCGTCAGAATCGGCATCCAAGTCGGAATCAACATAGACAATGGGATTTGGGGTCTCATTCATCACGGGGACAAAGAAAGCGCCATTCCCTTCGTGTTCATTAGCAGAAGTGGGCTGCAGGGATTCCGGAGAAGGTGATGCCGGTGGCGGTGGTAGAGTATGTTGTTGTGAAGGGTCAACTTCTTGTTTAGGAGCTGGAGCCGACGACTCGGTTGATTGTTGCTGTTGCTTTTGAGCCATAAAATCGTTCAACCATTTCTTATAATTATTCAGACCTTTGTAAAAAGTTTCCATGATGGCCACACTGCTTTTTTTAGACATCACACGTAAATCCAAGGCATCATTTGTTACTTTTTCTGAAGATTTATCTTTGAAAAGCATAACAGAAGTTTTTTCCAATTTATTTTCAGGCAGCTTGCGATGGCGCAATAAACTAGCACGTGGCAATTGTACGAGCTCTTCCTCGGAGAGCATGGAACAGAGGAGAGCTTCCATGAAACTGGCCTGGTTGAGTTGATTTTCCGTTTGAACTTTAAGTGGTGTAGTCTCCAGCGATGTTAGTCTTGAGCAAAGGAATCGATTTTCTTCTGGATCGGTGGTGGTATGGGATTGGCTAGGGGTTTCGGCAGGCTTTTCCTTATCTTTAGCAACGGTTTTACCACGGGCCTTTACTTTATTCACCACCTCCATGAGTACAGGACGATATTCGCGTGTGGAGGCCATTTCGCGTACAATGTCTTCACAGGGTGTGGATACCTTATTAGAGGAGCGTGGAGCAAAATTTAAGCCATCCACATTTCGATAAGGGGCGGCAGCTCTGGAATAGTTGGATGCAGTTGAAGCTAGATTATTGCTGGTAGCCCGGAACAATGGCGCTTCTGATGAATGCATTGCTTCGTCAACATAGACTCTGTTGAACAACGAGGACATCGCACTTGTCTGAGTGGTGTTACTGACTCCCTGGAGTTGTTGGGCGTTCGGATTGAAACTGAACGGTAAGGGTGGAGGACGTCTCATTAATTGCGAAGCAGGCTCCAGGGTGAAACTTTGTTGTGTTACCGAAGGAGTTGCTGGTCTAAATGGTACTGTGGCTGCAGCCATTGTATTGGCCGCTGTTGTGGCATTTGAGCCAGGTATTAAGCCACCACGACGAACTGCTAGTGAAGTTATCGAAACTCGCCCTCCATTTGTGGCCTGTCGTTTGTGCCTTGCTGAGAGAAGAGAGGCCAACTCCTCTTCAATAATGCGAATAAACGTGTCTAGTTCTGGGCATGAATAGTTATCCCCGTACGTATGTATCTGTTGACGACGCAAGCCTTGTGCCTTCCTAAGAATATCGTAACAATGATCGACATCATCAGCATAGCTGCGACTTAACGTATTTAATTCATCCAGTAATCTTATCCAGTAATCTATTGTTTCGCGATGACTCTTGCGTTCAGCATTCATAGGCGGACGTATCACTTCCAGCACACAACGTTTTACTGTACCCTTCCCGTCGTCGTCTTCGAGTCTAGCTTTGGCTTTTGCAGCCGGTTTGCTTTCAGCAGTTGGTGGTAAAATTTCCAATACGGGAGGTGGCTGCTCCGCTTGAACATTACTGGTTGGTGTCAGCAATGTGGGTCCTGATAGTAAAAAAGGCGAAGCTGATGCATCAGCTGCAAAACGTGAGTAAATCATATTGAAATAGTCTTTGAAATCCTTGTGTCCTTGATGTGTGTTCTTCAAATGTTTACACAAATCGGCGTTACTGAATCCAAATGTTTCGCAAAAGGCACACATATAACTCTGAGGTACCTTGGCGTCTAGATACGGTTCACCGCCAAAGTACAATTCAAACTCATCCCGGGTGTAGTGTGTTTCCAAGGGATGATAATATTTATGATCCGGCGAGATGGGCAATAGTCCAGCATCAAAGCATTTGCCACAGATCTGATAGTCAATGCAACTCCAACAGGCATAACGACGTCCCTGAAATTCGGCAGCATTGCAATTGCGGCATACATAGCCAAAGTGACGTTCCGGCGGTTGTTGGCTGGCCGAGGGGAATAAAGCCATATTGAATCCGCTGCTTGGGGAGAGAAAGATGCAGAAGATGAAGAGGATGTTTTGTTTGCTTCGGTTGTGGATTGGCAAAAGATGGTACAATTGGGGGAAATTATTGAACGCTACTCTGTATCAAAACAGAACTACTAACGATCGAAAAAACCTTTGAAATCAATAACGTTTCATATAAAATAATAAAACCGTGAGAAGTCGGAACCTTTAAATGTGTTATTCGGATTTTACCTTTTGAAAGTAAACAGTTTTGTCAAAATTCTATAATCTTTTCTTAAATATCTTTTATCAATTAAATTCGAAAACGAGACCAGGCAAAAATACGGGGAAATTAGAATTTAAATTTTTTGGAATTCCGATAGAGGCAAATGTTTTTAATTTGAAGTTGGCAAGTTAAAAATGTCGGAGAAGGCCTTCGGAGAGCAAGCTCTATAGAAAACAAGAGTTAATGATTGGATACAAATTATTTAAAGAGGGCCAAAGAAAGCGTCACGTCAACACGTCAACAAAACCAAAGAATTGGTGCTGCAAAATCGTAGATTGACGGACGGAGTCCTCACTGTCCAAATGGTGGATCATCCTTTAAGGGGATATGTAAATAGAGGGTAGTCTGCCTTTTTCTTAATCTCGTATGGTCACACAAAAAAAGTTGCAGAGCCAATATTTTGACAGTTCGTTTTAAGGAAATATTGAAAGGTTAAAAAAACATCTTCTTAGATGGAGCGAATTTCCAAGCTCATAAGCATTTAATTTCACGATTTCTTTTTCTTTTGTTCTACATCTAACATAAATGACAATCATTTATTACACAGATTCTCGTCACATTATAAAGTGTTTTGCGATCAAAACATTATGTTTGGAAGAGTAAGGTAATCCACCATTGGTTTGGTAATTAAACTTTAAAATGAAATTATCTTGAATAATTACTTATGTTTTTGGGGCATCTGAAAATGTTGGCAGTTAAATGGTTTGATTTGGTTCTCCTTAATGAAATCAGTAAGATTTACCAAAATTTAACAATTTCAATGAAATAGTATTAAAATTTACGATTATTTTGCTCATTTAGTATGAATCAAGTCCAATGTGTGTGTGAGCGCAGGAGGGCAGCTCTCTTTTGCCAAGTAGCACCGGCAGGCAGCACTGATGGGCAGCACTGTCCATCATGCTTTCGCTTGAAGGTTGACAAAAGAAATGAATTTGCCAAATTAATGCAAATTCATTGAACACTTTTTAAACACTTATGTCTGTACCCATTTAGGCACATAGAAAACGGTAAATTTATTGTTGCAATCGGAGTAGTGTGTAAACAAAGCGCTAGACGCCACCCCTTGCATTTGCATAAACATTCTCACATGTGCGGAGAACAGAATTATTGTTTATGTACCACCTTTTGCCAGCTCCACAATATTATTTTTACACTTACTTTTTGTAAATCAATTGACTCCAAATCTTACTTCGCTTGCATAAAAAATTCAGCTTGTCTTGCAAGCTCACTGACGTCCCGTCTGACTGACCGTACGAACAACAAAAAAATTAACCGAATGTCAGGCAGCGCAGTTTTGCCTATCGATGTTATCGACACTCGTGCAGAAATTTTTTTGATCGAAATAATTGGAGATGCTTGAACTATCGTTTCTTTTTCTACGCGTGACACTTAAAAAAAATTATATTTTAGCAACGCGATGCGACGTGTGGTTGTTGATTTCAAACTGATTTGTGACCCAACTGTTGTAAGCAAATTGACTAAGACTTTAAATTCAAGGTCTACTAGGAAATAATTTTTTATATATTTTTATACCCTTGGAGAGGGTATATTAAAATTGTACGGATGTTTGTAACGCATAGAAGGAAGCATCTCCGACCACATAAAGTATATATATTCTTGATCAGCATGACGAGCTGAGTTGATATAGTCATGTCCGTCTGTCCGTCTGTCCGTCCGTCTGTTTCTATGCTATCTCCTCCGTCAGTTTTAAAGATATCTTAGCCAAACTTTGCACGAAGTCTTTTGGTACAAATACGCTGGACATTTGTGGGAACCGACCGGATCGGATGACTATAGCATATAGCTCCCATAGGAACGATCGGTTGAAAAACTAGTTTTAGTGAGAAAAACTTTTTTGTTTTTAATGTTATCGCTCCCAACGCGCGTATTTATAAGTTTTTAATAATTTTACATAATTTCATTAAGCTTTGTCGAAATCGGACCACTATGATAGTATAGCTGCCATACAAACTGTCAGGCATATATCAAGCTCCAAGGGTATATAAACTTCGGTCGAGCCGAAGTTAGCCTGCCTCTAATTTTTTATTTAAAAATTAAAATAGTATACATTTTGCATGATATTGTTTTATGTTTAGGAAATTTGTAAGGTGGGATAAAATTTCAAATAGAAGTGTGGATAAGGTAAAGTTAATGCAAAAATAGAAAAGTTTAGTATGCATCGACAACCGGTGGCCGGCAAAAATAAGGAAAAGAGTACAACTTTTTATACCCTTGGAGAGGGTATATTGAAATTGTCCGGATGTTTGTAACGCATAGAAGGAAGCATCTCCGACCACATAAAGTATATATATTCTTGATCAGCATGACGAGCTGAGTTTATATAGCCATGTCCGTCCGTACGTCCGTCTGTCCGTCCGTCTGTTTCTATGCTATCTCCTCCGTCAGTTTTAAAGCTATCGCAACCAAACTTTGCACGAAGTCTTTTGGTACAAATACGCTGCACATTTGTCGGAACCGGCCGGATCGGATGACTATAGCATATAGCTGCCATAGGAACGATCGGTCGAAAAACTAGTTTTAGTGAGAAAACCTTTTTTGTTTTTAGTGCGATAGCTCCCAACGCTTGTATTTATAAGTTTTTAATGATTTCACATTTTCAGAAGACTTGTCACCAATCGGCACTATTGTACGAAATCGTAAAGACAACTAAATATAGTATAGCTGTCATACAAATTAGTCGAGAAAAGTTAGTGAGAATTTTTTTGTTTTCGATCGCTCCAGCCGTATATATAAGTTTTCAATGATTTCACATAATTTCAACAAGATTTGTCGAAATCGGACTACTATATAGTATAGCTGTCATACAAAATTTAGGTCTGAAAAAAAGTCTTCGTGAGAAAAACTTTTTTGTTTTCAATGTTATCGCTCCCAACGCTCGTATATATAAGTTTTCAATGATTTTACATAATTTCAACAAGATTTGTCGAAATCGGACCACTATATAGTATAGCTGCCATATAGAGTAGCAAGGGTATAGCAAGGGTATATAAACTTCGGTCGAGCCGAAGTTAGCTTGCCTATATTTTTTTTTCTTCGTTTGCTTTCAATAGCGCTGCAAAAGAGGCTGCCCACCTTTAGTATAGAGCTGTTAAACTTCGAGAAGCAGTTTATATCATTTCAGATTTATAGATAAGTAGTACACACGGTTTTTTATTTCCATCATACATTTATTTTGGCTTAATTAGGTTACCGATTATCTTATGTGCTGTCCTCACCACAACTTTTTTTTGCATTTTGGGCAAAATGTACATTTTCCCCCCATTCAATTTTGTATGACCACTTGAGATGCCAAAAAAGTGCATTTTGAGAAAATGTAGTCGAATTAAAATAAAATGCACTCGTTAGCCATTCGATATGCTATAGTTTCTATTCGATAGTCGATCATTTTTTGGTCATCACTATGATACTTTTTAAAAATACCTACCAATAATATCAATGATACAATGAACTTTAGAAATTAGAGACTTCTAAAGTGTCGCCGAATAACGCATTGGGGACTCCAATGTTTCAACGTCGAGACCATGTTTCAGCCTGGAATTCTACTATGTTTTTGAATGTGTTGCATTTTGCTTCCCAATTTTGCTGTAATTAATTTTTCTTGCTTATGAGCTCTGCAAGGTGGCTGGACAATTTGCCCAATGCTGATACAACAATCTCCCAGGAGATTGTAAGGTAGAGTATCAACTATGTTATATGTAGTGTCTTTGACAGATTTCATTGAAATAAGAAAACACTACAATAATGAGAAGCACTTAAAGAGGCTACGCTTAGTTCCACAGGTATCGAGTTTTAAAAACTGATTATTTTCAATTTTTTGAGGAAATTTTCTAAAAGAGTACGAGTTTTGATAATAAAATTCAATGATCAATGAATGGAATTTGTAAGCGCTGTTCGTTAGTCTATTGAGGGAGAAATGGCAAATCTTACTGAGCATTTTTGGCTTTGCCACAATTTACAAATCACGCGTAAGGTGTCAACAAAGAAATGAAATGAGAAGAAATGAGAAATCAAAAAGCATAAAAATCACGCTTTGCTATAAGCTAAAATATTAGATTCGGCTAATCGGAATCTTGTGACATTATTTTACATTCAACCACCAACACGCATACGTAGATACGGAGGGGAAAATATCGCAGCTCCGTTACTTTACTACACGGAAAATTTTTACGGAAGCATTTAGGTATAAAACCATTTAAATAAAAGCTGGTGCCAAAATGAAAGCCACACGACCCTTGGTGAATGGGCACTGTTAAAGTTGGATGGAGATAACCTTTTTTTTTTTGGAAAATTGTGTTCAGCGACGAAACTTATTTCTAGTTGAAAAGATACGTGAATAAACCCAATTGCCGTATTTTGTGTGAAGAGCAACCAGAATAATATTTTACACTTCTGGAATTCTCAAAACCTTTTGCAATACTTGTGATGGCTATACATATGCAAAAGTATTGCTGTATATGATGATAGGTATGTCCAGCGTTGGGAATAGTTCCTGATACTAGATACCATCTATTAGCGTTTTGGCCACGTATTTAGTAATTGTCTGGAGGGTGTCCCAGTGCCCCCCGCGCCAACCTCTAAAGTAGATGGGGATTATTTTGAATTTAATTTTCGTTTATTATTGACCTTAGAAAGAAATATGATTTTAATTAAAACTTGCAGAGTTCATTAAAAGCAAATATAATTAATAGATGCTTCAATAAAGCTTAATAGGGTTTTCTCACTAATAGCTAAGCGGTGGACAAGTGTCTTCCCAAACCTTGCTTGAAAGAGGATTAATTCGCTAATCGCCAAAAACCCAGTGCCCCACTTGGAAAAAATCAAGTTATTTTAAATGATTAAGCATTTATTTAACTTTATAATGAATCCCTGACAAAGTCATTAAGTCTTTTGGGTCATGAAGTGCTTATATCTGCATATGCTCGACAATCTCTGTGTGTGTGTGCATGGACATCCTTTGAGGTTTTTGCAGTGCCAGCAGCATCCAGCCCAAACCCTCCCACCCTTTGTGGTGTTGACAAATCACTTGCTTCAGCTGCCATAAGCAGAGCTATATTCAAGAGTCCTGCCCTTTGTGTGAGTAAATTATTGTAAATCATTTTCTTCATCAACACTTTATCGTGCCATCGTTTCAATTAAAATCATGTCAAAATTTATAGAAAATTTTCTAAGCCTTCTCCCAACCTCAAAAAGAGATGAGATGTGGTTTTGGTGTACGTGGCCTTCTTTATTACATATTTAGTACAAATTGTTGGCCAGAATTTTTAATTAAAAGCGTGAAATGTCAACGATTTTTTTGTGTATATATAAACATAAAATGCAAGTTGGCAAAACTCTCGACAAAAAGGCGCAAAATATTTTAATTGAGGTCAACTTTGCGAGTATGTGTGTGTGGATGTATTTTACGCTGCTTTAAATTTATATAATGATGCTTATTATGTTAATGAGAGTTTTTAGTTAGTTCTCGACGTAACGAAGGAACGAAACAGGAAGGGGCGAGAATATGGTGTTAACAAGCCCCAAGGGTACAAATATGCAAAAGCGCTTCCAGAATGGTGGAATGCTGTTTTAAAACATTAATAGACAAGCTGCAAGAGTTTTGCTTAAGTTTAAGTTTAAAATATTTAAATTCAAATTATAGTTCGAGGGGTTAGAATAAATGCAAATTAAATAAAAATTTAGTTTGGTTTCCAATTATATCCTCCAGATTAGGCTGTATTTTTGTTTAAAAAAGATCCTTTTAAAAAGTGTATGATTCTCATCATTTATCAAGGCAACAAGCTGGTCCTGAAACGAACCGACCCAGAACCATCTAAACCTTCCGAACCGAACCTAGCTCTGCTTAAAATAAAGTTTGGTTCGCGGAATAACTTTAGTCTGTTTTTCTCAGAACTTATGAAACTATCACAATATTGGAATCGAAGCATATTCATTTAAAAATCATATCCAAACCGGCAAAGCGGTTCGTTTGCATAACGCTCGGCTCGAAAGCACTTTAAGGCATTTCATTTTCTAATTTGAAAATCTAGTTGGAAGGCTTGTGCCCTTTACAAAGTCCGAAGCTAGTCATGAAAATAACTTGGCAACCCTTAGCCCTTGTTGGTGTTGGTAGGCAGATGGCGCCACCATATATAGATGGCGCCACCTGAGGTTGAGTGTAATGTTTAATTTAATTGTTAAGGCTGGTTTTGCGAACGATAATTAAAAAGCAAGTTTTAATATTAAGACAAATTAAGTATTTAAATTATTTGATCCAAGAAAAAAAATTGTTGTTTACATTTCCAAAATTAATTTTGCTTATCAAAACTGTTTGGGTCGTGAATTTTGCTAACTCTCCTATCTTCTCTAACCGAATGGGATTTCTGGGACACCGATAATTGTTTTTGGGCTGGAATTTGGTTGAAAGAGATTTCCGTGACACCTCTGATTACGACTTCGAGACGGAAATAAAGCATAATTGATATTTTTAATGGCAAAACAAATCCTTATATTAATGTTCAAAGAATATAAGGATAGCTTTCCATTTTAAAATCCAGGCACTATTCTACGGTGATGTAGAGATCGAATGAATGACAACTATAACAAACAAAATACATTCGGATATTGGTTAACGTTTCTTTAAAGTTTATGTAAGCTGGACGCTTCTTTCTCAAAAAATATGTATTTTTTCCAATAAATCCCTCAAAGACTTAAAAATCCATGAACCCAGCCTCGAACCACAACCTTAGGTTCGAAAAGTAAAGGAACCTACCCACAGTGTAAGATTTTGCCAATCTAGGGGGACTTAATTAAAAAAAAAATTATTTTTAAGGTCAATGAGCTTTTAGGAGTCCATTAGATATGTTCAAATGTTACGAAAACAAGCCCAAAACAAAACAAAAAATTTTTGTTCAGAAGATAACGGTATTTAAACCGGTGCATTTGAAATGCATGCAAAATTGCATTGCACAACGAGCATCAGTTGAGAAAGTTTCGTGTTCTCAATTGGATCGTGTGGCCAATGTGAGCGGTCGAACTTATTTTTCCCATAATTGTGGAAGCATTATTGATTTTTAGCGCTATAAAGGGACTTCATAAGTGGCATACAATCTTTTTTGTTATTTTTTGGAAAGAAGTGCCAAAAAGTAGGTATAATTTAAACAATATTCTGTATTTGGTGGAAAAAAACTAACAACATTCAATCACATTCAAATCAACCAAAACAAAGGTTTTTTGCAGAAAACTATTCTGAATCAGGATCACAAATAAAAGTTTGCCCATATTTTGCCCAAAGACCTTCAATTAAGCAACGAGTGAAATAAAACGGGCAGAGTTTTTCGAGGTTTGGGTAGGTAACGCAAAAACCGTTAAGCTTAAATCACTCCTAGAGCACGCAGCGATCATTTTGGCAATGATATTGATAATAAAAAGTTAATGTTGCATTTAAAACACATTGTACCATGAATTTAAGTCGAGGTGGACTAAGTCTAGGAGAGATAAGTCCAGAATTATGACCGATAATGCAAGTTGGCTTCAGGGCAAAATAAAAGGCGATGCTATAGGATTGATGTCGCGCCTTCAACCTCAAACCGCATCGAAAGAGCTGTAAAACTATTTTCTGATCAATCTAGTGAAGAAAGTTGTGATTCAAATTCAGATTTTGATTAAATTTGTCAAAAAAAATTTCGCCTAATCTTTTTATCAACTTTGAGTTGTTTTTTATACACTTGAAAAGTGTATTATAATTTTGCCCAGAAGTTTGCAACGCATAGAAGGAATCATCTCCGACCACATAAAGTATATATATTCTTGATCAGCATGTCGAGCTGAGTAGATTAAGCTTTGTCCGTCCGTCTGTCCGTATGTCTGTTTCTACGCGAACTAGTCCCTCAGTTTTGAAGCTAGCGAGCTGAAATTTTGCACAGAGTCTTCTTTTGTCTGCACGCTGCTAATATGTCGGAACCGACCGGATCGGATGGCTACTTCTTGTAGCTGCCATACAAATGATTGGTCGAAAAATGGGTTTTAATGAGAAAAACTGGTTTTTTATCAATATTACCGCTCTCAATCACGGTCATGGGTAATATTAAATGTTTTTAAGCTGATCTGCGAATTTTGGTCGAAGTCGCTAACCGTTGAGACAAGCGATTTCAAGTGTATAAAAACTTCGGCACGGACGAAGTTAGCCTTGCCTTTCTCGTTTTAAATTAATTTCTGAAAAATATGGAAATCGCTTTTTTCTATCAAAAAATTAATTACCTTTGAAACGCATCTATTTTTATAATTGTACGGCCAATACTTTTGAAGTTACAAAAAAAAAAAAATATTTTTAAATTGGCTAAAATCAGAACAAAAAATACTAACCTGTCACTTTTTTGAAACAAATTTTTCTCTCTTTTTATTGCGGATTGTATGTTAAAAAAGTGAACATTTTCTGGTTTTTACGTACTTTACGACCTTTAAGGTGGCACTTTTCTTTCAAAAATTTCTATGGGAAATTTTTTAACATTCAGTCCAAAGTTCATGTCGATAGCTTGAGAAATACGACTGCTGTTGAATTAAGTCCCCCTAGATTGGCAAAATCTTACACTGTGCGACCCGAGAACCGAAATTTAGACTTTCCCATGCGTTTGAACATCAGCACGACCTTGGTTAGGATGAGATTTATATACAAGGTAGAAAACATTCTCTGATTTTGACCGATCATTCCAATTACGCAACAGTTTTTGGACTTGACTCAGTACCCTGACTACGAAAAGTGGTTAACATGGTAGTAAAAAACCAGCAAAGTCTGTATTTTCCAAACAAATAATATCTTATCAATATTCAGTATCAGGGTGAAACAGATACCTCTAGAGAAGGTTGATTCTAAGTCTCTCGAATAATTCGTCGGTGCTACAGAACTTCAAAAGATTTCATGATTGTGTTCTAAATAGAATGGGTCACTTTAATGCTTAATTGAAATTTTTTGATTGTGTTGTATGTTTTATGATGCATTTGTAAAATATAACTCAATATAACTAATTCATATTCTCCCTATAAAAAAAGCTAAATTTAAAAATGTGTTGGCGCCAATCATGAAGTATAAACTGCCAACCCTTTATCTGCTGGCTGTCACATAGATGCCGACACCATTGATAGTGGGAGCCACTGAGGTGGATGGTTTTGTTTAACAAGAAACAACTTTGATAGGTTTTGCGAATAATTATTGAAACGAGAATTTTAATGATTAACTAACTTAATCCCAAATATATGCCAAAAGCCTATCTCATGGGAAAGAATCTGTTTTTGCATTTCCAAAATTTTTTTTTTTGCCAAAATTGTTTGGGTGGTGAATTGTGAAAAACACTCGAGGTTTGAAACCAAGCAACAGAAATTTCTGTGGCACCTAAGAATTGGAATTTGGTGGGAAGAGGTTTCGGTGGCATACCCGTATATGTTTTTCCAATAATGATATTTCGCCAACTTATAGATTTGGGACACTATTGAAATTGACTCCACTGGAAAAATCATCAAAATAACCAAGAACGACATAAATCTAGAAAATTCTAGAAAAATATTTGCACACAAGACTTGGATAACGCTTAAACATTTTAAATGTTCAAGAAATACCATTTATTTTTTTTTTGCACACAAAAGTGCAGTAGTTTGCACTTTAGAAAAGCAACCAAATCAACATCAAGTAAATTGAAATAACAAAAGTCCATTAGAGAAACTCATTTTGCAAGCTTTAGAAATTAGTGTAAATAAGTTTCGGGCATGCCTGATGAGTTCTGTGTGTCTTAAAAACACTTCAAACTTACATTTACAACATGGGAAACTTTTCTCTGCACACACATTTTCAATAATTATCACACTGTAACAAAAGTCAACCGACGAAGGAATTTAATGCACATGCATTCATATAAAGGAACAACGAGTGTGTTCTGCTGCTGTTACTTAAAATTCATAAAAGCATTTTAATTTGCATTTAATTAAATTATTTTTTGCAAGTCAGCACAGTGGAAATGGGCAAAAAGACTTTTTGCAGTGCGCAATTTCACAGATTTTAAAAGTTTCCGAACTTGTTCACTTCACACAGTTTTGCCCCGGGGGTCTTTAAATGTCACATTATTTTACTTACAATTCAAATTCAAATTGATGGCCACCATTTCAAAAGTTGTACAAAATTCCTCTATACGACAAGCTGTTGACGCGCAGAAATTCTCTGGCCAACTGAACTGAAGTGCATCAATGACTGAGTGACGAACAAAAGTGGAAATACAAATGCGACAAAAAATGGTTGGTCGTTTTTACAGCCAGTCAGCCTAAGGGGTCGTCGGTCTGCATGTTCGAGAGAAAAATGTAGTTTTAATTTTTGTCGTGTAGCATACTTTTTTGGCAAAGCAGCTAACGGTAGTTCTTTATCCTTGCTGTTGGTTGTCGTCATCGCCGGCGACAGTCGTCTCTGCCCAGTTGGATTCAGAGGGCAGGGAAGCGGGAAGTAGGGTCCTTAATTGCTTTGGTGCGACGCGACGTCAGCTGAGTTGCAGTATCCCAGCTGATGAGTCAGTGGGCGAGAAGGATTTGGATTTTGAGTGAAAACATTAGTCAGCAAAGTCAGCTGATGGGGCAATTTAGAGTTTACGTGTGCGTTTATGTGTTTGTGTGTGCAAAATATTTATGAGTTTCTGCCATGAATTTATAAGCTTAGATTTTGCATAGACAGAACGAGTAAACTATACATTGGTCAACATTTTTGGGACTCTTGAATAGGGCCATGAACGGTTTCTACAAAAATTAACACCCTCCCAAACCGGACTACCTCTTTAAAAATTTCGCTAAACATAGTTTGCTTAAAAATATTTATTTTCTATAAACAATTTTAGTTTCAACGAAAAGTGAGTGTTTGACAAGCTATTGGTAACTGTCTCATTTGATTTTCAATAAATGTTAGGAAATGTTATAGTTTATAAATGTTTTGTCCGCTGAATGAAGAGATTTGAGCCGAAGCTGTCTTGGAACAATGGACCTATTCGGCAGATCATTCCGATTAGAGAACACAGATTTATGGTTTTATGATTGCGGATGAGTCTCTACGGAATGGCATTGATGGCAGGCATTCTCTGGATGATCTAAATAAGTGAATAAGTTCATTCTGCGTATTTCCTCATAAGAAATAAACGTACATTCGGGTGATCAATCGCGATGGATGATCAATTGTCACGGTTAAGTCACGGTTTTTCTTCGCTGAAAGAAAACCTGTTCTATGGGGAGAGGAATTCAAGTTTCCGGACCTCTTTATTGAAATCTGACTATCCCTATGTACTGGCCAAGGCAGGCTCCAAAAGTTTCTTTCTGTGTTATATATTGTTCAAATGCCAGGGAGTTTCAGCAGAGCATAAAGTATCAATTGAAGGCGAACGTTGATTTTCAATTGATACAAAACAATCGAATTAGCTTTTTGCTTTTTTAGTGTGACCGTATTCCCCATTTGTCAGAAACACAATGAAAGATCAAATTTTTAAGAATAATGTTGAGTTTTGGCAATGGAACAAGGCTAAATACATCGTTTTTGATTAACTCATTTGAGTTTTAGTAAAGCTTGCTGGGAGAAAAAAGCGGAACGTAAAAACAGATTTCAGCACCTAGTAGCAGTTACTTTAGATAAATTATTACTGATTTTTAAAAATATGGTATGAGTCCTTGCCAAATGATTGCAGGATTTAGCTATTCTGTGGATTTAGTAATATTTATCAAAAAATATTCGGTCACACTGAAAATTTCCATATATATGTTAGCATAAAAGGTAGGTTGACCCAGAAATCGGAAATCGCACTACTTGTTGCTCGGTTACTTGATTCAATCAATGTATGTAAAAACGGTAATCATACATTACTAACCATAAACCGAAGTCATCTGCTAAATAGCCCGAAAGTTTTGGTTGCGAAAATATTTGGTTGGTTGTTAAAATAATTTTCAAATAGTTTTTGATTTCGGTTCGTGTTCCAAGTTTGTTTTATGTATTGGGCGAAAAACTTGCAAGAATAAGTTTAAGCAAGTAACATTGTTACGGTCGAGTGCCCCGACAGCAAAATACCCTGTACCAAGTAATGTGGTTCCTATAGCTTTGAATTCCTTTTATTTTTAAATTTATTTGAATAAATGGGGAGGCGCACCTGCATATCTTCGGTGTTTTTGCTCGAATCCTATTGTGGTATACAGAATAGAAAGATATATAGGAATATTGTTGGCACTAAAGCATGGCTGATGGGTTGGAGTGAGACAGGCCTCTGACGGTTCGAGTTCGTGACGAAGTCGGTTGCAGTCTGAAACAAAGCTTCATTCCACTGAGCAAGCCTGCAGTCTAGATATTCGATGGTCATTGCCTATGTACATTGTACATAGTTTTACTTGGAAAATACTCACGATAGTAGTCAAAAATACTCGTAATCATACAAACGATTACATGATTACCTACTCCGCATCGCTGTACTCAAAAATGAGTATTTTGTACCTGTAATCATACGATGCCGGAATCACTCGTGCAGCTCTCTAGTTCATACTTGAAAAAATTTGTGGCTCCACCTCCTATAGCCTCTGAGATCGACGCGTTCATACAGACGGACATTGCTAAATTGACTCGGCTGTTGATACTGATCAAGAATATATATACTTTATGGGGTCGGAGGTGCTTCCTTCTGGATGTTACATACATTTGCACAACTCCATGAAATCATTTTTATTACAAATTTTTTAATGAGAACAGGGTATAAAAAGAAATCGAGGCAAACGGTCATTTAAATGCAAAACAGCCGAATGCTTGTTATTTCTTACTAAATTTTTGAAAGTCAGTCGCAGTCAGCTTTACGAGAAATTCCACTCCGCTGCAGTTTATTGCCAAGCAACACTTCTGAAAAGCATTTATACATTTTCTGTCTTCTTTTCTAAAGCAGGGTTCCTCAAAGGACGGAAAATGGTGAGTGTCTCTCTCTGACACTCAGTTATGCATGAATTCATCAAGCATTCGAGAGTGTTCGGCCACCAAGGGCTGCTTTAGAAAACAAAGAAAGCGTCAAATTGGAGAAAACCTTACCACACATCGTACCTTTCAACCGCAAATTCTAATACTTTATCCTTCTCAAATTTAAATCTTCTTCAATTTCCCGCAGTGTATTTTTAAAATTGCTTGCTCAATAAGACTGCTATTAAGCTCAAGTTACTGCAAAAAAATCCCAGAAAAAATCCTAAAACCGCATTTCATTTTCAAACGCCACGCCCCAACGGACTGCAATAGTGTTGTAGTTGTTGTACCCCCCAATCAAGTACACACAAACACACACACAATATTTCTTTTTCCTCTACAGTCTGCCCTTCCGTACGTGACTCTTGGTAGTCTCTAGTCAGGCACTTTGGCATTGATTGGTCTCAACCGTTCCGTTGCTGGGCGCAAAATGTCGCCGAAAGTCTGCAGGCAGAAACTGGAAAACAACACTCCAAAAAGCACAAAAAAACAGCCAGTAAACAGCACTAAAAGCTGCAAAAAAGGCATTGCATACAACTGGGTGCCGTTGTAGTTGTTTTAATGGATTTGACTGCTGCTGTTGAGCGAATATTCTGAGACGAGGCATGATGAATCATCGAGATTTATCCACACATTTTGAAGCAACTTACCTGTAAAGAGAATAGAAAAAATAAAAACAAGTTAGCTGATAAATCATGAATGAAGTTGTATTTAATAAATATCAAAAATATTATAACAATTCTGGGCAAGGTAACAGCTGTAGTTAACTGCAGAAGCAGCTGTTGTGTTTTCTACTTATATTTTTTTCCTACTTAAACACTTTACATAAAAGACGAAAGCACGGTTCTTTTTCGCTAATAATAATGAAAAACTTTAGTGAGTGGTGCGAAGTACGTGGCCAGAGATAAGAGGACTCGCAAACTTTCTATGCCAGAAAGTAGGCAACCAGAAGAAGCAAAAGTATAGTGAAAAGTTGCTCAAGATGTTCCATGAAAAGACGGACAAAAAAAAAGAACACAATTGTTGGGATAAGGCAATAATGGCGCAACAAAAGTATTGCAGTTTTCCTGACACCCCTACAAAAGTTGGAAAGAATTGCAAGATGACCAAAAGTCTCATAAAACAATGAAAAAATAGAATTAAATACTAGAATGACAAAAATAACTAAAGCAGTTATTTCACACGTCATACGAGTCATTTGAGTCGCTTGGACACCAGAGTCAAAAATGTTCTTGTGATAAGGGAAACAGCAAATATAATTTTTTTAACTAACATGAAAATAAATAAAGTTCTGGAAGTGATTTTGATTCTGATTCAGATTTTAGTTTAGGTGTGACCAGAGAGCCTGAAGAAAATGACAAGAAAAAACTGCCCCAAAAGTATAAAACTATTCTACAGACTACAAAGTAATACATATATTGTGGAGTAAAGAAAACTAAATTCGAAAAGCATCTGCCATCAAACCACAAAACCATGTTTGACCTCGAAATAACGTTTGTTCCGGTCCGGCTACGTTGTCAAACACAAGAGAAAAAGTTTGGCCTATTGTTATCGCCCTGAATTATCAGCAGAAAGCTAAATACAACTAAATTTTATTTTAAACAAAATTGCGCCTACTTTTTAAATTCAAATTAACAAATTATTGGTGATGACACTTTTTGTTTCCAGAGAGTAGCGAGTCATGCCAGAGAGTAGCGAGTAGATTTTTTAAAATACCAAATTCCTTAGTGGGGAATGCCATCATATTACAGAAATGAAGGGCAAAATGAAACAACAATTTGTATGGAAGAAATGACATCGTTTTCTTCATTTCTTTTCGTTTAAAGAAATTAAGCTTCATTTCTTTGGTGGAAATAGGTTATGAGATTTTCTTTGTTGAATAAAATGCATGTTTGTCAAGAACCGTTCATCCGATCTTTATCAATAAAAAATGCTAATTACTAACTATCTCTAGAAGGTACGAACCACCTATCTTAAAAAACTCTGATCGCAAGTATAAGAACCTTATGTCCCATACCCTGTTGGTTCATACGGACGAACGGACGACTCGGTTGTTGCGATTGATCAAGAATATGTATACTTTATAGTGTCTAAAATGATTCCATCTTCCTGTTACAAACTTTTTTACAAACATAATGTACTCACAGTGTAACTTTGGTACAGGGTATAAAAGTATTGTGATGAGATATTTAACAAAAAATGCCTTACTTAGTATTTCTAAGGGCATGTCACACTGTGATTTGTTTAAAAGATTTATGAAAATTGGAAAGCATCTACACATAAACAACGAGAGCGTAAGTTAAAGTCGGCTCTAACTGACTTCGATATACCCGTTACTCATGAAAAAACATGTTTAACAGTGTTCCTGCGTTCCTTAGGGTGACCATCCAAAAAGTATGCAACATTTTTTTAGGGTGGTAGGGGTGGTAACGGGGGGGGCTTGATGCACTTTTTTGCTCAGAACTTGAGAACCGTTCATCTGATCTTTATCATTTCTTCGGCAAATCTATTCATTTTGCTAATTACTAAATATCTCTAGAAGGTACGAACGTCTATCTTCAAAACTGTAGAAGATATAACGTTTTTTCCAAATTCCGGGGGCGGGAGGGGCCGTGGCCAAAATTTGAAACAAACTTGATCTGCATGCAGATAAAAGAAGCATTTGTCCCATACATGTCAAACCTCTATCTCTTACTATCTCTGAGATCTAGGTATTCATACAGACAGACGGACAGACGGACGGACGGAAGGACAGACGGACAGACGGACATGTCTATATCGACTCGGCTTGGCCCAAAGCTTTGGGCCAATTATCATCCAATTCGGAGACATCATCCCAGAAAAAAGTTTTTTCTGTATGGAATGCCCCATATATACTTTATATGGTCGGAAATGATTCCTTCTGCCTGTTACATACATTTGCACGACGAGTTACGGGTATAAAAATTCAGAATATGAAATGCGGATCATTAGTCCCCCTTAAAAAAATACACGCTGCCAATATGTCAAAACTGCCCAGATCGGATGATTTAGTCATATATGTAGCTGCTATAGAAAATATCGGTCGGAAAATGTGCCTTTTCAGAGCTAGCGACTCTGAACTCGACCTTTTTAATATTATTTGGTAAAATTGGTTAAAAACCGGATGAATATATCTTATGGCTGACATTGCACCGATCGTTCGGAAAACGAGTCTTTGCGAGAAAAACTTTCTTTTCGTTCTTGCAGATTTCCAAAATTTGCTTGAAAAGATTTGATGTTTGCTTTCTTAAACTCTGATACTTCAAAACGAACACTAACAAGGCACAGACGAAGCTTTCTCGCTTCTTATTATTTCTACTAATTTTTGTGATTTTTGCTAAGTGCACTATTAGGCATAAAGAAGATTTAACTTCCTTTTACGCAGTTTGTCTATTCCTTTCCATGGCATTTACCAAACTTTGTTCTGCCTTCGTTTTTCCTGTTATCCTAGATGTCTAGTCATAAACCGCTTTCCTTTCCTAGTTCGCCTTTAGCACTACTATTTCATCCTTTTTTGTGCCCTTTCCTTTTTTTTTTGTTTTTTTGGTCGTGTTACACTTTCTTTTCGCTACCTTGTCGCTGGCAGTTTTCTAGGCAATTACATAAGCAAATGCCGGCTAGCACGTGACTAGCTCCTGTTTCTTGTCCGCCTTCACCTGTCTTCATCTCCAATGAAGCTTGGCGCCTTGGCCCAGACAGCAAGAAAATGGCGAAAAAAGAAAAGACCGACTGCACATATGTACCGTGTACACATTCATATATATAAACTAGAATTTCAACCAGGGTCTATGGCATTAACTAAACGCAAACTGCAAATGACGCAGTGACGTGACGTGTTTGTTTTTTGCGATAAGAAACAGAGAAAGAAAAAAAAAAACAGACTTAAAATGACGCCCCAAAGTTTTCCAACTGCAGTTTATCACCTTGGAAATGCGGCTAAATGACTACAACAACGATAGCTTTATACATACTTATTATGTATGTATGTATGTATATATGCAAGGGGTTATATTTTTAAACTAAGTGTGGGCAAAAGGCTACTGCACTATTGATTTTTTTGGAGGTATTTTCTTGTTTGTTTTCTGGCATGAAGCGATGGCAAGTGAGGTCATTTGATATTTAATAAAAGTCAACAAACTTTAGAAGGGAGGAAATGCAAGGATATATATACATAAAAAAAAAATTTGTTTTTTGTTGAATAATTGAATATAAAAATTGTAAAATTTCATTTAAATTAGATGCTTCTTCAGAAACCCTGGCGTACAACCCCATTTGAAATCTGCTATCTCAAAAGAACTAAGCCTCGCTTGGTAGTTAATCAGAGAGGCAGACCTACCTCCCTCCCACACAGACTAGTTTAAAATTATCTCTCAACATTCGTGCGTTGCTGCGAGGGGCAGGCGTCCAGACAATGATGTGGATGACAACACAACATGGCCAACATTTCGTCCCTGGTAAATGTCGGTTGAAATGTCACTGACATTTTTAGCGCTCATTGTGAGGCTGAGGAGAGTGGAGAGACTGGTGCTGAGGATGCCGTTTGGCTCCAGCTGCATTTTGCATCCGTTTTAATATTGTTGCTGTCGTCTCGTTGTAACGATAAACATAGAACCGAAATGGCTGACTAGCTGATCCCGCTCTGTGTGTATTTAATGCATCCGCATCCGCTGTACAACGACATCATTTCTCGTGTGGAACAATGCAATTTTGTTGCATTATTATGACAACATGTGTACATAACTGGAATCCAGAAACTGTCAAACATTAAATTTGAAGCTACAATTTTATTTTCCATTTCATTTTTGTTGATATTTCTTATTTGCCAAATTAGCAAACATTTCTTTGGCCTTTTCATCATCCCCATTTTATGACCAGCGCGACACAATTTAACGAAAAAATTAAGCTTCTATTCTTTTTGCTTGCTCTCAAGAAATGCCCAGGAATTCTCACAATATTTGTTTTTCTTCCACCAACTGTTGTTTGTCGTTTGTTCTTGTTGTTGCCTTTGTTTGTACTTCCTTCAACTACTTAGGCGGCGGCTTTTATGCCGTTTTCTTCATTTAAGCGCTCAGAAGTATGCTTTAGTTTATTCTTTCTCCTTCACATGTGCGCCGTCAGCAGAAAGGGGACCAGCACCGACACGCCCACTTTTTGTGCATTGCATTTAAATTAAAAATAAGAAGAAAGAAGGAAAAACAGCTTGATGAACTTTTGTTTTTGTTGTGAAAAATAAGGGGCGAAGAACAGCCACAAATTGAGGCAAGGGCGCCCACACTCACACACAATTTCTGTACCTTCATGCGGGTTCAAGAGTTGTGTTAACTGTAGCAAATAATAATAAACTTCCTTCCCTGGCACTTTTCACTTTTGTTTTGTTTGTAGCTAAAAGGGAATTTCCCTTTTGCATAGCTAATTAGCTGCTGAAACCTCTTTATTTTCTAAATTTTAAATAAAATCACTTTACTTTCCGCTCTACTGCAGCCCAGTTGATTTTGAATTTTCCACCCACCTCATCCACATAAACTCCTTTCTATTTGAGCAACGTATTAGGAACAGCCTCAATTGCTGTCAATGCCTGTAGGGGCAACTCCTGCTCCATTAATAACGCTTCATTGCAATAGGGCGTCGTCCCAACCTGCTTTTTCTATTCAAAAGCTGGCAAACTTTTACCGCGAAAGGCTTCTCAAATACTTTGCACAAACACGACACCCACCCACAATGTTATCAAATGGGGGCTAAGCTCTTGCCATATTGGGGAATTAAAGTCATATGAATGGCTTTCTACATAATTCGCAATGTGAAGCAATTAAAAGGATTTATAATGCATGAGAAGCTTTTAAAATGCCATCCGTCATGTTTGTAAGTCAAAATGATTGGAGAGCTGGGGAGGTGCGGAAAAGGGGGAAAGCCAACTAAAATTTTTTAATTTTTGGGAAAGACAGGAATCTATAAGTTCCCATTTAAGGTTCTTCTTCTAGTTCCAATCCCTCTCTTAAAACGAACTCTGTTGTTGGCCGTCGTTTTGAGTTCTCATCAGGTCTTCCCGATGATATCCGCTTCTCTACCGACAGTCCTCCTCCAAGTTTCTTTGGGTCTGCCCAGTGTCTTGCCGAATCCGTCCTTCGTAACGATATTGCTCTCACTGTTTCGCAATGTATGCCCTATCCAGCTCATATTCAATCTGCGTATTATGGTGTCAACAAAAGCCGGATTTTAAGCCAGTGTGGATACGATGACCATTGCCAAACGACCGACAGCATCCCAAAAGCACCCTTAGCTTTCTGAAGGCGCGTCTCCACATCGAGTTCAGAGAACACATTGGCAACCTCCTTTATAAACAGGATGGCAGACGTAGCGCAGCCCTGTCGAACGCAGCTCAGGACTGAGAAAGGTGCGAAAGTTTTGCACCATGAAGTACTCTGCACTGGGAGCTGTAGTATTTCGCTCTGATGATGGAAATAAGTTTTTCTGTTATAACCCTCCTTCGTAACCCTTGCCAAATGCACTCCCTGCTTACGCTGTCGAAGGCTTTCGCGAAGTCTATGAAAGCCATGTATAGGTCCGATCTATATTCCGTGCATTGCTCGATCAGGATGCGGACGGTGTTTATAAGATCCGTGCATGGCATAGGCTCTTCTCCTATGGTGTCCATAATTGTGTCTCTGTGAAATGCACTGTCTTCATATATTTACTTAAAATGGGCGCTAAGCGGAAATATCGCTAGACCCGAAATTCACTATGTGGCAGAGGTCGCATAAAACGGTCCCCCGTTTGCCTGTGTCAGAAAACAACCGCTCTCGCGCGAGCACATTCAATAAAGGTTGTTAACCAAACATCAACTAGGCTCTCTGCCTCTTTTTGGTTGTGAGAGGAAAGAAACACATTTATTTTTATATTTTCTGTCAGGTCTGTTTCGGGCCCTTTTGCCAAAATTCACGCAGTCAAAAGGTCTTCTTCGTATGTATGCGTCGGTGTGTAAGCGTACAGTTTGGGGTCGGCTAACAACGTGAGTGTGTGCGTAAATCTGTGTGCCTTCTCTCGTTCTCTCTCACGCTGACTCGCTCTCTGTTTATGCTTAAATCTGGCGCTCTCCTGAGTCTGCAACCTTTTGAACTGAGATTTTTAAAGTTCGGTCTTTGTGAAGACCGCATTTGATGAGCGATTGACTGTCTTTGGCCCGGTATGGGGTTGCTCTCAGACCGATCAGTGCTGTGTGTTGGACGACAGCCACCGAGCAGTGAGCGAGGTTGCTGCTTAAATTCGGTTAAGGGAAGCGCGAGCCCGTTTTGTTTTTGTTCTTTTGGTCAGTGACGTGAGCAGAGCGAACATTGGGTTGAGAGTTATTTACGAGCTATGCTATGTGGTGGTGCGGGAGAGGTATGTTTTTAGCATCTACTTGACAGGAAGGGATTAATATATAAATTCACTGGTCCTTAAAGCATATAACTTGAGAACCGTTCATCCGATCGGCGGCAGGAAAGGGCGTGGCAAAAATTTAAAATAAACTTGATCTGCGTGCAAGTACAAGAAGTTTAAGTCCCATACATGTAGAGAGTGATACTCTCAGAGTATGTTTAATGAGTGTTTTAATGAGTATATAGTTGAATACATATTAATTGTGATTATAATAAAAAGAGTGTTTGACACGACAATAAGCTTGCGAGTATATTTTAAACAGCAGCAAGAATCCAAGGCAGCATTAGAACAACTTAGCGACTGAACAACTGATCGGCTTTAAACCCGGCGTACAACAACTTAACGACTTTAATGTATGGTCTGACTGACTTGAAGAACTTGACAACTGCGACTTTTCGGTCCAACTCTACGACGACTAGTCAACAACTTAGCTCGACTCCGTTGACTCATGTGAACGAACCACTGCTCATGAACTACTACCAGGGTTGCCAGCTCGTCATCTCCACTTTACATACATGTCAAATCTCTATCTTTTAACGTCTCTGAGATCTGTTTCCACGAGATCAGACAGACGGACATGGCTAAATCGACTCAGCTGTTGATGCCGATTAAGAATATATATACTTTACAGGGGGCTAAATGATTCCTTCATCTTGGTACATAATTTAACAATAAGAATATGAAAATTTTGGATTTAAAAATGGCTTTTTTATATTTGCGTAGCAGTTAAGTAGCACAAAAATCAGAAAAAAAAGTGAGAAAGTCGGTCAAGCCCGACTATAACATACTCTGTACCTGGAGTAGAAGCTGAACGCAGCGCTGCTACTGCGCTCATCTCTATCTTTCTCTCTTTTTGTTGAATGAAGTGCGGTCTTGGTTGATGGTGCGTGGGAGGGGGATTTTGGTCTTTTTTGCTGATTACTTGAGAACCTCTGATCCGATTTTTGATATTTCTTCGACAAATCGATACATATTGCTTATTTCTAACTATCTCTAAAATGTACGAATCACCTATCTACAAAACTGTGCGAGATATGACGTTTTTTCCAAATTGCGGGGGCGCGAACTTATTAATTGATATTAAAATACTTCAGATGTTATACTATAACTTGAATGTAATATAAATAAACCAACATTCGTCACATCTCCAAAAAAAAATCATGAAAATAAACCCTTCTCTTTTTTAAAACCTTACCCCCCAGTCAGTCTCTTATCAGGAGGAATTTCTCATTCCACAATTTTTAAATGAACTTCCATCCAATTAGGCTGACGGAAATCCTCTAACTGAACCCTCCCCGAGGGTGTCGGCTGGGCAATGGACACTGTATGTACCTCGGCTTAAAGCGAGCTATATACCTAGTGTCACTTGCGCGTCTTACACCCAGGAAATGCAGTGTCTAGCTAAGGTGACGGCCAGTTCTGTCCAGCTTTAGTTGGGCAGAGTTGAGCAAGAGCCATGGTTACGAGGTGCCTGGCAGTAGGCATAAAATGCTATGGGGTGGTACCCAAGAACAAAATGCAACCACCATGGTCATTTCCAAAAATGCACAACATAAAGGACCAAACTCGGGCTGGGATATCAGCCCAAACGTCGGTGGAAGGCGTGACTGCTACCACCGGCGGGCACGGTGGGGAGAAATCCCCTCTTCGTGTCGCCAGCGGTCACACCTCTGTCGCGGTTGGAGCAGGCCAAGACAGTTGTACAGCTACTGCCACAACGTCAAAAGCCAAAGTGTGGCGTGGTACCGCAGTCGATACAGACTCGGACTGCGAGTCGCACGGCGGATCTATAAACACGGAGGCCGAGGAAAAGCTGCTGCTTTCCCCAGTCCTGTCGGGTTCTAGCACCTCTTGTAAGGTAAGGCCCAAAAGGACGAAGGAAGGCATGCGAGCGAAGGCCCAATATAAGGCGGCCCTCAAGATTAAAGCGAGGCTCGATGGCAGCGGTAAGCTCACCCTAGAGGAGAGCAACAAGCTGGCGTGGGCCGAGCAAAAGATCAAGGAGGGTCGCAAACACTTTGCGGAGAGACAGGCGATGCAAGCCACCTCCGCATTATACGCCAACAAAGTGGAGGAGAGCTTGGCTGTCAAGCGGCAGCGCTCAACTGAGCCAGCGAAGGCGGAGGCCCCAGCGAGCAAAAGGCCACGCCCAAGACCGCAGAGCAAGGCTCCACCAAGCTCTACTCCAAAGGGAAAAACGCCGGGAAAGGAGTCAGCCAGTGACGTGGCGAAACGGCATCTGACCGTAGCCCTCGTCGACAAAAGCGACCCTTTCGGCAAAATGACCCTGGAACAGTGGAAGCTAGTGGAGGGGAAGCTGTTCGAGGAGATTTTCAAAAGGATGGACGACCCAGACGTGCCAACAGCTGACTGGAAGGTACTGCATGTTGCTAAGCCCGACAAGAACGGGCAGCACATGGTCCTCCAGATCAACAAGGAGGCCGATGATTTGCTCTACCCTAAATTCGGGAAGATGGCGTGGGGAGTAGGAAGCGTGCACCTACGACTCAAAAAGCGCCATCCCGAAGACAAGAACGAGCACACGCTAGAGGCTGGAGAGGTCGAGAAAGACCTAGGCATCGACGAGATGGTCGATAAAGCCAGCAGCCTCGATATAACGGAGGTAGAGACCGAAAGGGATGAGGAATCAGCCACAGCAGCTGACCCACCCAGTATGGAGGACGATGAGGATGTGGACGCAACCATGGTAGTTGACCCATCCAGGCCTGGGGACGCCGACAACGACCATGCAGTTGAAGGTCCTCCAGGTCAACTTGCATAAAAGCAAGCTTGCGTCGGCGGAGCTCCTATTAACCCTTGAGACAGGGCCCGCCGAAGTGGCCTTAGTTCAGGAACCTTGGATTGCGGCAGGGAACAAGGTCTCAGGGCTAAGGTCACAAAACTACAACGTTTTCTATCCCACCGCAGTAAGTAAGGCAAGGACGGCCATTCTGGTAAGAAAAGGCATCTATGCTTACCTTATGTCTAATTACAGCACGGATGACCTCACAGTTGTGGCCCTGGAAGGTCGCGATGATGAGCCAATACTATTGGCATCCTGCTACATGGCACACGAGCGAGAGTCGCCACCGCCCGAGCTCGAACACTTAACGGCTGAGGCGAGCAGGAGAAAACAACCACTCGTCGTCGGAACGGACGCCAACGCACATCACACCGTGTGGGGTAGTCCAGACATCAATGACAGAGGTGAGTCACTCTTAAGCTTTATCCTACAAACTAACCTTAAAATAGAAAACGTTGGAGATGTGCCCACATATGTGGGACCAACATCGGCCAATGTCCTAGACCTAACTCTGACCTTAGGGAATAGTACACAGGCATCAGAATGGAGAGTCCTTGATAGAAACTCCTTCTCAGACCACAAGTACATCCAATTTAAGATCGAGTTCAACCACAACCAAACCAGAAACGCCTATAGGAACCCCCGGAACACAGACTGGGTGAAGTACCTTAGAACGGTAGAATCAAAACTACCAAAGCCAACGAGTATCTGCTCGGTAGGCGACATTGAGAGGTCCGTGGAGACGCTCACAGCCAACCTAACCGCAGCATACAAAACCTCCTGCAAACTCACAGTTAGCAAAAGGAGAACCAGACCCCCTGGTGGACCCCAGCGCTGAAAGAGCAGAGAAATGACGTGCAAGAATGCTTCAAACTCGCCAAACAAGCGGATGAGCAAATAATCTGGGAGGAATACAAGATTAGACTTCGCGTCTTCAAAAAGAAGTACGGAAGGCAAAACAGAACTCTTGGAGAAACTTCTGCTCCAGCATAGAGAAGGTCTCCGAAACAGCTAGACTCAGGAAACTGCTTTCAAAGCAGCCACCCATGCAGAGTCAGCTAAAAACGAACGACGGACACTGGACAGAAAGCAGCAGGGAAGCGACATGTGCTCTACTTGATGCGCACTTTCCAGGCTGCACTCCAGTCACTGAGGCAGATACGCCTCAAGACCTACACACGCAACAAGTCAGCATCCCAGACGATATCATCACTCCAGAAAAGATCCGATGGGCGATCGACTCGTTCGCGAGTTATAAATCCCCAGGGCTAGATGGAATATTCCCAGCCATGCTAAAAACGATCAAATGCGCAATCGTCCCATGGCTACGATCCATTTTTATAGCATGCTTGAGGTGGAGCTATGTACCTGTGGCCTGGAGGACAGCACGCGTTGTATTCCTGCCCAAAGCAGGGAAATGCAGTCACGTGCAACCAAAGACTACAGGCCCATCAGCCTCACATCATTCCTGCTCAAAACAATGGAGAAGCTACTGGACCTTCACATAAGAGAAGGCATGAACCTGACCTTGGAGGGAAACCAGCACGCCTACACGAAAGGGAAATCGGTGGAAACAGCGCTACACTTCCTAGTAGCCACCATCGAGAAGGCACTGTACCATCAAGAATTTGCCCTGGGAGCATTCCTTGACATTTCGGGTGCATTCAACAACGTCACTACAGAAGCAATAATGCGAAGCCTAAGAGCCCTAGCAATACACACGGCATTGGACTCCTGGATATATAACCTGCTGAGCTGCAGAAGAGTACAAGCCGAGTGGGGTACCACAACCATTACAAGAGAGGCACACGGCGGAACGCCCCAGGGCGGAGTCCTGTCACCTCTTCTATGGAACCTTGTGGTCAACGAATTACTTAAAAAATTTCGCAGGAAAGCACCCAAGATAACCGCATATGCCGACGACATAAGCATAATTATTATGGGAAAATGTCCATCGACTGTCAGCTCAATCATGGACTCTACTCTCAGAGAGATACTAAAGTGGGCCACAGAAGCCGGACTTAGCATCAATGCGGGAAGACGGACCTCATTCTCTTCACCAAGAGATACAAGGTACCGCAATGGACTCCACCCACGATAAATGGAACACCGCTAACGCCAAAAAACAACGTAAAATACCTTGAGTAGTAATCGATAGTAAACTATCCTGGAGACTCAATGTGGAGGAAAGGGTGAAAAAGGCAACCAATGCGCTATATGCATCCCAGAAGATGCTAAGCAGCACTTGGGGCCTATCACCAAGACTAACACACTGGCTCTTCATATCAGTTATACGACCGATACTACTACACGGTATATTGGTATGGTGGCAAGCCACAGAGAAGTCCACATATCTAAAGCTGATGGAAAAGGCCCAGCGGCAGGCACTGGTCTGCATAACGGGGGCGCTACGGTCTACTCCAACAAAAGCACTGGAACACATTTTAGGTGTCAACCCCCTGGACATCCAAGCACGCCTCACTGCACACAGGACGGCCCAACGTCTTTGCGCGGCTGGCACCATGGCTCTACAAAGCTATGGACACAGCACAGTGGGCAGAGAGATCAACAGTAGCACGGACTACATGATCCCAAAAACCAACTTTACAGGCGCATCAGCATTACTGGGACCAGAAGACTGGCGTACAGGGCTGGCTCAGGAAGCAATGCACCTTTTCACGGACGGCTCAAAGATGGCCTCAGGAGTCGGAGCCGCCGTGTACTGCAAGGAACCGGAATTGAAACTCTCCTACAAACTGCCAAACCACTGCACTATATTCCAGGCGGAAGTTTTCGCCATAAGGAAAGCAGCCGAACTGGCAGAATTACACGCACCAAACGATCAAATCAACATATACGTAGACAGTCAAGCGGCAATCAAAGCAATGCAGAGTCACGCCATCAACTCCAAAAATGTTCTGGCAAGCAGAGAAGCAATAGATTCCCTCAGCACCTCCAGCAAGGTGCAAATCTACTGGATTCCCAGCCACCAGGGCATCGATGGAAACGAAATGGCGGACACTCTTGCAAAAGCCGGGGTCGCACTAAGCCGAGAAGCAACACTAAATATACCTATCTCCCTACAGACGCTATACAGCAAGATGGAGGAGATAGCGGAGAAAGAAGCAGAGGAAAAGTGGAAGAACACGACCGGCTGCAGAATCTCTAAAATTATGTGCAATAAGAGAGACAAAAAACTCACGCACTATACGCTGCAGCTCCAAAGAAAAAGCTTGCAGCCGGCTTATAGGCATATTAACTGGTCACTGCCTAGCAGCCGCACACGCGAAAAAGCTAGGCATCACGACAGCAGACACCTGCAGGAAAATGCAAGGAACCTGAGGTGGCAAAAACCTATAACAACCCCCCTTCAACTCCCCCCCAAAAACCAACAAAAAAAATAAAAACATCTGCACTCCCCAACCTTCACCACTCTGGAAGAGGCAGCCAAGAGCTCCCCCAAACAACTATTGGCATTTGCCAAAACGTCAAGAATCCTACAGGATTTCAAAAGGAAATGGTACCATAAAGCACCCCGCCCCCACAAGGACCCTAGTAAGGTCATTGTGTGTGGCCCCCCTCACATGGGGCCAGCCGGTAATACCTACCTCCCTCCATCCAATTCAATCAAAGTCCTTGGCTCTGAATTCAATCAAATCCTTTCGTCAGTCAGCCCATTTGAGGCGGAAATACCCCAAAACGCCTCCTGTAAAGTGAGGCGCCACATTGACGACCATTTTTGCCATTAATTGCCCAACAATATACCATGTCCAGAGGGAGGTTGTGTTTTCAAAAACTCTACCTGCATGTTAGCGGCTAATAAACTCCAACAGCCTTTGACCATAAAATAATCTTGGGTCCGAAAGTGGACACACACACATACCCAGAGAGCACTACAAGGGTGGCCGCCGCTGCCGGCATTCGCAACGAACGCAACTAATTTAAACGCTCATAAAACTGAACTGCGTAGCGAAGCTAAAAGCGGGCAGGCAATAGTTGGGTGCTAAACTTAATGTGCCTGAATCACCCATCCTAACAACCAACCAACCAACTAACAAGCTAACCCAACCCAGCAACAAAAGCAAACACAGCAGTACCGAGCTTTTGTTTGTCTTTCAACAAACGATGAGGCCAAAAAATCGATAATATATTTAGTATTAATTACAAATCACATCGAAGCCAACAAAAACAAAAGAAATGCTCAGGGTTGGCATTTGTTTTAATGGCTACGAAATTGCATAAAAATGGCGAGTTGAGCGAGTAATCATTTGTGGATACGGAAAACCAAGAAGGTTTGTGACTTGGATTTCTATCACAGAATTTTAAATTGAGATCAAAGTGAAAAAGTTCGATTATATGTTGGTACTTGTAAGTTTGGACGTAGAAAAACTTGCTTTTTATGGTATAAATTTCATGATATAAATTCATGGTTACTTACAGACTGTCTGAACTACGTTTCAAACTTGTTTCTTAACATGTTTGACTTAAAAAATCGGTTGGGTTTCTCTAATCACCGCGCCAAATTAACCTTATAATATACTCATAATAATCGCTTAAAATGCATCAAGTCAACATCCACACAACTTGTTCCTTTCCACACGAAATCTCAATTATGCAGTGATGCATGGAAATGATAAAAATATTAAATTAAATAATAATAATAAAATGAAATTACGCGCTTGGTAGACTCAATAGCAAATGCCAACTGAAATGAATGATAAATGTAAAACCGAAAAGCAAGAGAGCAAAATCCTGGTAATAAAACGCACGCACAGCGAGGATGCGATGAGTTTGACCTCAAAAAAACGAAATGAGATGCATGCGTCTCCATTCAGTTGGGCAATGCGGTCAGCTCTGGTTATCTCGACTTGTGCGACCACCAGTGCCCGATTGTTCGCCCATTTGTATGCAACATTTTATTTATGAGCTGGACAATTTCATTATTATACACGCATACATATCCATCCTCCTGGCGCTGCTGCTGCTGCTGATTGCGCATTCAACCTCAGCCTCAACCTCAAAAAAGATTCTTCTCTTCTGCTCCTTTTGTATCTGTGAAAACCACAAAATTGCATTGTGGTTCAACACTCATGTCTCGAGTGTCTAAGCCCACAGGCACATATTTTGCATACATGTGGGGGATTAAAAACCTAAGCAGGATGCACAGGACAACCAGCTGGCAACCAAAAGCAACAGGGGGCACGTACATACATAGTAAGCTTTTCCTTCTGCTGGCAAAATATTTTCATTGAACGCATAATTTTCACACTTGCCGCATTTTGAAGTAAAGTGTGTGTGTTGGTCCTTCTCGTGTCTGTTCCGGACATTCCGTTCGTCTGCTTGGTGCTTCCCTTGCTTTATTCCCTTTTTGGAATTACTGGCAATACTTTGTACTTTGATAAAATGGCATAAAAGAATGTTGGAAAATATTTATGCAGAATATTCTTAAGGATTGTTTTACAAATCCCAAAAGATGGTGATGCATTTTTTCTAAGGGGATTTAAAAGGAAAGAAATATAACATAATGGCAAACATTTAAAAGGGCTCCTGCATTTAAAGCAGCAAAAGCAACTATCTTAAAACTAAGAAGGGGTGAAAACTAGTTTCAGGTAAAAATTAATTTTTAAAAAATTAACACAAAGTAGTCTTCAGAATCATTTGAAAATAACCGCCATAATTTGAATATGTACAAAAAAAGTGTGACGAGGACAGAATTGCAATAGAAAGCCGTGTAGATACAAATAAAGAAAAACCCATAAGAAACTCTCCTTGACAAATCAGGTGTTAGCAAAATCCTAAGTAGTATGCCAAAATGCAGTATGGCCAACCCAGTTCCCTGGCAAAAGCTGTAGTGTCGTTGGAGCAGGAAACTATCCCGTTTGAGAGTGGACAGATTGCTTTGGAGAAGTGCTCCCAGGTACATTAAGAAATCTTGATAAAGCTGCCATTTGCACGCCGAGTGATGACAGAGATAGCAATTCTGATGAAATAAACGCGCAACTACCAGTGTTGAAATTGCAAATTGTTGTGTTGTTAATCTCATCATTGTAGGTCAACAGGGCGACTCAGGATCGACTCTACTCATAAGTTAGCTTTTTATTAAACTTAGTTAATTTAAAGTAGTTTTACAACCACATATAAAAACAAGTAAGAGTGTTGCGGTCGAGTGCCCCGACAGCAAAATACCCTGTCCCAAGTAATGTGGTTCCTATAGCTTTGAATTCCATTTATTTTACAATTTATTTCAATAAATGGGCAGGCGCACTTGCATATCTTCGGTGATTTTGCTCGGAACTCATTGTGGTACACAGAATAGATAGATAGAACTGAATATATATTAAGTCACTAGGTTCAAACTTAAAAATTGTAGCTATGGCAGTTTTTCGCGGTTAGAAGAAGATGGAGAAGGAATTTGCCAAACCTGGAGCAAACTTTATCTGGCTACGGTGTACACCTACATACATGCAAAAACTTGTGGCTCTACTTCTTATATGGACGTTAACGTACAATGCGCAGTACGTTCAAGTGGCCCATGCGACACCAAGCCACGGCTTGTTACGCGCGAACCCTAGACAAAATAGTAGCACAAAATAGTAAGCGAACCGACCGAGAGGCGGAGACACTAACGTGAGGCACTAAAGTAATGTCAAGAGAAGATGTGAAGAGAAGCTTCCGAGTTGATTACTCGGTATAGTTTATTGTTATCAGCACAGAGAACACGAAACGGTTCATGCAAAGCATAGTTAGTGTTACAACGGTTCAGTAATAGAGGTATAAATTTGCGAGTCGGTCTAATGATGAGTCGATTTCACCATTAATCAATCTATGTATAAAAATTACTCCAAGCATAACTCCACCGTTATTGAGGGAGGGAACGTTAATCAAAAGTAGCCTACTAGAGTATGATGGTAAACGGACCTCAGGATTCCAGTTGAAACCACGAAGGGCAAACAATAAAAACTGCCTTTGCACAGATTCAATTCTATCTTGATGGGTCGAATATTGCGGAGACCACACACATGATCCGCACTCGAGTATAGGACGGACAAGAGAAATGTACAAAATCTTCGTCGTGTATGGATCATCAAATTCCTTCGACCAGCGCTAAATATATTATATGAGAGTCAAATTAAGGTCGGTGATCAAGAATAACCCCAAGATCATTTACCTCATAGACTGTATCATTCAAACACTCTAGTGGGACATTATTAATCAGTCTGTGAGATCAACGCGTTTATAAAGGGTGATTTTTTATATCATTTTTATACCATTAATTGTCTTACAAACGAACAACGCTTGCAAATTATTGAATTTTATTATCAAAATGCGTGCTCTGTTTAGAAAGTTCATCGCGCGCTTCATCCATTTTATGGTCAGTTTAATCGACCCACTGAAGCGGCTATTCGGGCAATTGTGAATAAATTTCGCACCAACTCGCTTACGAAGAGTGCGAATTGAAGAAAATATCGCAGCTGTATCGGCCAGTGTTAATGATGACTATCAATTATTGATTCGTCGCCGTTCGCAGCAATTGGGCCTCTGTTACTCAACAACCGGTCAATTGGCCGCCTAGATCGTGCGATTTAACGCCTTTAGACTATTGTTTGTGGGGCAATGTCTCTACAAACAAGCCCGCTTTAATTGACGCATTGAAAGACAACATTGAAGCATTTATTCGTGAGATACCGGCCGAAATGTTGGAAAGAGTTTGCCAAAAATGGACTAACCGAATGGACCATTTGAGGCGCAGTCACGGTCAACATTTGCATGAAATAATCTTCAAACATTAAATTATATGGACCGTACTATCGATTCAAATAAAGATCTCATGCATTTTTCAGAATTTTATGTGTTTTTTTTTTTAAACTTTCCCCTATAGCTCTTAAAAAATCATAAATGATGGAGGAGGAGGAATTTTCAAAATCGGATACAAACTCGAAGTGGTACAGTATACACCAACATACATGCAAATATTGTGGCTCCATCAATAACAGTCTGTGAGATCGACGCGTTCATACAGACAGACAGACAGACGGACAGACGGAAATGACTAAATGAACTCGGCTGTTGATGCTGATCAAAAATATATATACTTTATAGGTTCGGAAATGCTTTCTTCTCCCTGTTACATACATTTGCACAACTTCATGATCGCCTTTTAGCCATTTTCAATGGGTACAGGGTATAAAAAAAAGCAGCTCTTTTCCAACAAGAAGCTTTAAATTCCCAAGTTTGATTTAAATTTTACGCAAAACTCAATTTCAAATCTCTAATCAAATTAGAGGCCAACCAGTTCAATGAGCGCACTCGTTGGGAAATCAAAGTCGAATTTGCTTTAACCAAATTCCAAATCCTCCAGGGGGTCAAGTTAGGGGCAAGCACACATCAACAGGAAGCTGTTCTGCCATTAGCATAAATAATCCCCCTCCATTATTATTATTATTAATATTGAATTCGAATTTGGGAAATTTGCACATAATAACGGGCCGAAAACAAAACTCAGCGAAGTCTTGCAAACAAATTGCTAAGCAAGCCAAACAATTGGCAATATTTGTGTTATGTTAGGTTTGCCTCATGCGCTCTATCCCCCGCACTAAAAGAACATATTTGCTATGCAAATGATGACAGGCCTGGAACAGTAATCATGGAGATGGTGGAGTAGGGGGGGCACACAGTTCGCCAAATGTTATTCTGACACAAACATGGAGATTGCTGAAACATGCAGCTGCTGAACATGGCAAAGCATTTTAGCCAAAAACTAGCCACGACCCCACATATCCTCCATCATTTCCCCTCTCCTTCCTGGCGTCCCGCCCTTAATGCATAATTGAAGTTTTATGTCCGAAAGAGAGAGAGAGAGACTGGCTTTCATACAAAAGTTTTCCTGGCAATTCAGATGAAATACAACATACGAAATACAAATACATGTTACGTACATATGTAGAAAGGAGACGGGGAGTATTTAACAAATTTATTAAAGTTCTTGGCTAAATGAAAATGTCCTACCCACTGGCACGAAATATGTTGAGTTTGAGTTTGAGAATTTATGAATACATGGCAAAATGTGTATTTTATTGTTCTGGGATTAAAAAAGTTTACAAAAAGTTGTGTAATTAAATTTGAAGTAAAAAAAATGACTCATTAAAAGATATTCAATATTTTCTTTTAAATTTTCATAATTTAATTGAATTTAAATGCAGTTTCTTTTTGGATCCCTCCATCGTGGACACTTTATTAGCCATTGTGTGCAAAACTATTTGTCCTGAAGTTGTTTTGGCCTTCAGCCAGACTGCAACAACAAAGATTAATGCACAACTCCACGCCAATACTACCCAACTACCCCGGGCAATTTGTCATCATAAACAATATTTCACAATATCCGCTTAACAATTTCGTTGTTGTTGCCTTTGCCGTTATTTTCCCCCCTCAAGGCTGGAGCCATTTGGTAAAGAGCAAAAAGTTGTTTATTTTTTGTTTAATGGCGACAGTTTTTATTTTTCAAGTGTCAGCCATTTGTTGTTTGTTTTTGCTCTAACACTTTGCGCTCTTTTGAAACTCCACCTCTTCATTTAATTGACTTGCTTCCGTATTTAATTGCATATTTTTTGTTCGCAAACTTTACAAGAATTTAATTAAAGCAAATAAAATGTGTTAATTAAAAATGCGCACGTAATTTAATTGTATTCTGGTTGGTAAAGTCCAGAAGACTTTATCCTCTGCCGCCTCCTCTGGCGAAAAATTTCCGGCCTAGCCATGATTAATTTTTAATTGCAAATTGAGTGTTGATTATGGATTTCACAATAACAAAATGCAAATATAGCGGTAAAAATAAAATTAATATGTTCAATCAGCATTAACTCTTTTTTTTTGTTTGCACATTTCATTTGTGCGGCTAATTTTTCTGTGGGCTTAATTATTATTGCGTTGCTAACTTAATTAGCTTTTAATTAGTGCTCAATTTTCATGTAAATATTTAATGAGCTCATGCACACAATTTATAAAGCAAAAATTAATTGTTCCGCCAGTTGAGTTAAAAATTTTATGCAATTTTAACCTTTGGATGAATATTTTGGGCTAATCAAATTAGAGGAAAATATGTTTTGGGGGGGAATGGGCAGAATAAACGATTCGGGATTAATTAGTCATCTGCATTGAAAAGTCACACTTTTTATTGTATACTCAGGGAAAAAAAGAGTGAAACAGACAGAGAAACAGTTAGAACCGCTGCACATAGACAGCGGAGTGGAACAGAGCTAGCTGAGCTTATAAATTTTACACACAAAATGCTCCGCTCTGCTAATAAATCCAGATATTTTCAATCCTTTTAATCTTAGAGTAAGCCCAGCATGAGCTTGAAAATTTAATTTCGACTTACAGGATATTCTACACAATTCAAGCTTTCAGGGATTGGCCCAAGACTTTCGAACTTGTATCATTCTACATGTGCTTGCTTCAATCCACAGATCCTCAGCCATAGCCCATGGGGCACGAAAATAATTTCCAATATACACCGAATGCTTGTCGAAGTCATGCTTCAGGGTTTGTTAGAGAGGGACACCGTCACATTTTCGCGTTCTCTTCATGGGGAACCATCACATGTTTATAAATTAGATACCAGCAAAATGAAAGTATGGTGATGGTGGTGTGCGTTGAGATGCCATTCCATTCGTGTTTTTAGTGCGCTTGGTCGTTCGAGTCCCAAAATTATTTTAGCGTCAAGATATTTTAAGAAAAAGACTAAGAGGAGGACAAACAGACGAGACCGAGAGCAAACCCGAATTGATTATGTAAATAGTAAACCGTTAATGGACAAAAATTGCTTATGCGATAAATTCAAGCATACTATGACTCAATTATTCCAACGACTTTTTCATAAATAAAAAGTTGTGACTAAAATAGTCCAATAAAACTATTTTTGTTTTCCTTTTCGCTCTCTTCATAAATGCACCTAAACATAAAAAATATAAATTAAATTTTTTTAACACACAAAATACTCAAAATTGACTGTTTCTCTAGTAGAGGACCTCTACTTAATTTGTTCCATCTACGGTAGGTGTAACACAATTTTTCTCACCAATACCTTTTTATACTCTGTACCAACGGTACATAGAGTATATTAAGTTTGTGCAAAAGTATGTAACAGGGATTCTTGATCAGCATCAACAGCCGAGTCGATATAGCCATGTCCGTCTGTCCGTCTGTCCGTCTGTCCGTCCGTCCGTCTGTCCGTCTGTCCGTCCGTCCGTCTGTCCGTCCGTCTGTATGAACACCTAGATCTCAGAGATGATAAGAGATAGAGGTTTGATATGTATGGGACAAATGCTTCTTTTTTCTGCACGCAGATCAAGTTTGTTTCAAATTTTGGCCACGCGCAATTTGGAAAAAACGTTATATCTCCTACAGTTTTGAAGATAGACGATTTCTTACCTTCTAGAGATAGTTAGTAATTAGCAATACGAATCGATCTGCCGAAAAATGATAAAGATCGGATGAACAGTTCTCAAGTTATGAGCAAAAAAGTGAACCAAGCCCCCCCGCTTCCCCCCTCCCACCCTAAAAAACAAGTTGCATACTTTTCGGATGGTCACCCTAAGGAACGCAGGAATACTGGTAATCATGTTTTTTCATGAGTAACGGGTATACTTTAACTTACGCTCACGTTTTCAGCTTGATTTGAGCTCCCCATTATTTTCCTGTAATGTGTTACATAATTATACCATGAAAGTACTGTCATATTAAACTAGACTTTTTAAAGTTTTGTGCAAACGTAACGTGACCTCAAGCCAAAATGTGGCTTTACTTTTGGCGTGTGTGCTTTAACTTTTTCGCACAAGAGAAAGGGACCTACAGTTTAACGCCGAATCCGAACGGCAAATTTTGAGAATTTGCTTTTTCATGGCTAGATACTTCACAGCTGGCGCCAATAGCTGGTGAAGGTGACCGTATGTGTAAAAGCTATTTTTCTAAAAAAACTTTTTTTATTAGATGTTTAGAGGCGGGATCGAACCCACGACCTCCCGTCCAACAGTCCAGCACACTAACCACTGGGCCACACACGAAAATTTTCCAAAAAGCCAAAATGTGCTAGTATGATTATCATAAAAGTCTTTAAATACAGTCAACTCTAGACTTTTGCTTTTTATTTCCGTCTTAAAGTAGAAATATTCCGAGAGTGTAAATGATATCCAGAAAACTGCGGTGCGGTTAAGGAAGAATGTTGTTTAAGTCCGTTCAGCTCAAAACAGTAATAAAATTTTGTCAACAATATTGAGTACAAATATTCTAAAAGTGCTCAAAAAGGAGCACAGGTCAATTCAACCAAAGTGTGCTAAGGTGCACTGCGTTGAGGTGGCATTCTGTTCGCTTTCATTTGGACGCTGATAATTCCTGATGCTAACGATTTAAGTTTTTCAAGGTAAAAAGTGCTTGAGGGAAGAAAATTAAGTTTCAAATGACAAAAAATGTCCTTCTTAAACCTTCTTGATAATGTTTATACTTATTTTCTCGGCGTTTTCCACTGAGTAGAGTTTTTGGATCTTATTTCCAATTTCTGAAAAATCTTGAAGTATTTAAGATTTTTCGATTCATTTGTATTTCTTTTCAAATCAAATTGTCGGTTATTTTTTGGATTTACTTTAGCTTTGGCTATTTTGTATTTAGTATTTTTTTACTTGAATAAAATTTAGTTATAATATTTAACATACATGTAAAATTTCAAATTTGTAAGATTATAATCGTCATGTTGGGAAAGTAACATTGAAGTTAAAGCCTATGTTGCCTTTCAATTTCTCAATTAATTCTAATTATCATAAAAGAGTTTTCTATACCCATTAACTTATGGCGATAACTCCCAAGTCTTCTGTCATTTGTCCACTTCAAGGACCAATCAAAGTTGAAAAAACTAGTTAAGATAAATCTTTTTTTTTTCTGAAAAAAAACTACCCTTCATAGCAACCATTCCCTCAACTTTCCAAACTTCCTTACTTTTTCGCACTTTAATGACTTTTTGCGCGTAGGGTTTTTGCTTTTTCTTGGCCATTAGCAATGTGGGCTACATATAGAAAATTAATGAACTTGAAGTCAAAATAAATGAAAAGGGAAGAAGCCAAGGGCGGATTACACTCACAAACTGCAATAATTGGCAGATGGCCATAATGAATATGAATGCGAACGTGAAATCAGTAAAACGGTGGAAGTTTCAGTGCCAAATAAAAATGAATTGAAAAATTCAATAACGATTGAAGAAGCTGAATGATAAAGCTTTAAAATATACAAGGGCAGTTTTATATGTATTCACATATGATTATTTAAATTTTTCCAATCTTAGGCTAGACAAACGCGATTAGACAAATGAATAGATTCTATTTTTGTTTCGACCTCACCAAATTACAATTTCTATGAAAAGATATTCAACAACAAAAACAAATTTGATGAGTTATATTTTTAGATTTTGTATCGAGTCTTAATATAGAAAACCTGACTTTGAACATCGATTATGGTTTCCCCTTACGGACTTATTGCCTAATTGCATGATAGACAAAGTTGTCTACTCGTTTGGCAGACGAAATGAGACATTGAAACTGTCTGATGGGCAGTACGTGATGTAAAACCAAACGAAAAAAATAGTAGTAGAAAAAGTACCCGAGAAAACAGCTACCGAAAAAGAGCAGAAGGAAAAGGTAAAGCCAAATGCAAGAACATGAAGGCAACATGGACGCTAAGACCACCCCCCAGGGGGAAAGAGCAACAACGCAAAATATAAAGCCGGTCAGGTAGACGCCGCTGGGCCAAGTGAGTCATTCCCCTCCACTACTCCTCCTCCAGTGACTTTTTGCTTACATTTTGTGTGTTGTTGCCTTTTGTTAGGTAATAAAATGTCAAAATCGTCTGGACGGCGCCATGGAAAATGAAGTAGACTTAGCCGCACACCAACTCCCCCTTAAAAGCTTAGCACGAGGCGTATACGTGTTATTTTGTACCTTTTATACGTGAAGCGTATTAAATTAATTTGTTATTGTTGCAACATTTTAAATACTTTGCTGCTTTAGTTGAGATTTTTTTTGTTTTGCCACTTGGGTAAGCTGATATCTTTATATTTATATAGGTATATGTATTTTGGGAGGAACGAGGATTTACCAAGTTACGCTTAGTTAATTTTCTGACCATGGCGCGACAAAAGTTTGCGGTCAGTTGTAATTAAGATGGCAGATTGTAGAAGGAAAATGAGTGGGAGGATTTTAAGTCTATTTTTTAATATTTTAAGGGAGATTTTGTGTTAAAAATAGAGGAGAAATTTTGAAGTTTTATGGTAATAAAACATTGATAAAAAATCATTAAGCTAAGTTCACACGGGCAAATAATTTGTTGGTATTCGGGATTTTTGCGTATTTTGTTTATATTTTGGGTAATTTTTGTATTCTCTTTTAGTTTTCGGTATTTTGGAATTTTTTTGAAATTTTAAAATTTTGAAGATTTTCAGTTCAAAAACATGTAAGAAAGTCGGTCAAACTCTACTGTTAAATACTGTACCTGACACAGTTGGTATATAACTGAAAACTATTAAATGTGTAGCCACACGAACTGTGTAAAATACTGCAAATTGCAGGACAATGGTTATCTGCGAGTCGGCTGTTGATGCTGATCATGAATTTAAATATTTCTGAGCTCGCAAAAAGTAACCCTTTTTACATGCCATCAGACAAAATACATGCACCCTCAGACACGCAGAAAAATGAAAAAGAAATTCCATTTTACCTCTGTCTTTTCTCAACGTGCTCTTTGTTCAATCAACGGGAATTTGTTCCGCCTACTTTGTGCATTTGTTTCCATGAGACACTTTGGGGCAGAATCTGACATAAGTGTCTTTTGCGTATTCATGTGTGTTGCGCGTGAGCCCTAAGCTAAGTTCACAGTGGAAAATAATTTGAACAATTTTTAGGAAACAACAAAACAGACACTTTGTGCTGACACTGGAACGGTGTTGCTTATTCACATCAAGCTGTTATCGTAAAACATCTACTTGGATTTCTTTCATCAAGAACTAAAAAAGAAGATAAAAACAAAATTAAGTGTTCTGTTGAGAGAGTGAGCGAGTCTGTTAAAATTGTTTCTGTCTTTTCGGTGAACAGACATCATAGAAAAAACTCTGCGTGTTCTTATATAGAACGTCCTTCTTAAAACTTCTCATTTTATTAATGTTCTTACCTAGATAATTAAAATCATAAGATGAGCTTAAAAATTAATTTACTATTGTTATAAAAGTTAAGTTTACTTACTTATAAATTTAACTTTCTTGTTGAGTCGCGGCTGCTTTGAGCGTATTTTATTGTTTTTCTTAATAGGCGCAGATCTTCTCGACACTACTTATTTATTTAAATTTGAGCCAGTGTTGGAAAGCATGTTTGGAAAAACAAGTTAAAGAGTTTTAAATGTTAGTATAATAGTTAGATAAATATAAATTATGGGCAACAATTTGGCAAAGTACACATATCATTCAAAAATCTAAAGGGATTCAGTTTTAGCAAAAAGGCCAAAGCAAAAATGAATGTGTCCAATAACAAATAAACCAACCAGTTTGCATTTCAAAATACACATTTCACAAACAAGCCTCGTCCAAAGTTGAAGATGAAATTTAAAAGTCATTTACCACGAAGCAAATGTTGCAGAAATATCAACAAGAAATATTATGTAAATTGAATATAACTTTTAAATTTACATAAATTTTGTAAACATTTATGCAGCTTAAAGTTTTTCTCAAGTTTCTCAAATTGATCTAAAAAGCCGAAATGATTTTGTCAGTGACTAAAAAATGCTTTAAAAATTACTTTTACTAGACACACAATTCAGCCAGCTGGGTCCTGTGTTTGATTTTCAGCTTTTAGCTCAATACATCCTTTTGTTGCTGTTATTATTTATTCATTTTTATCACAATACAGTAGGCAATAACATTGAATTTTTATTGAAACACGTTTAGATTCTAAACGACAAACGGAAGGAAATGAAAATGTTTTGCATTACTTCAATGCAAATTTTGTGGTAAATAAATACAAGACAAGCCAACAAGTTGTGGTTCTCTCCCACTCTCTCCACACTCATTGCCTTGTCATTATTTTTGATATTTAATGACAGTTGTGCCTAAACTTTTGTGTGTTGTTGAATGTTTTAAGCCTCGCCTTTCATTAGAAATTAACATTCATTTTTATGGTCCCCTGACCACTATTGGGAGGATGAGGTAAACTTTTGCCTTGCGGTTGCTTTGACTTTCCTCTTGCTCATTAAGAAGCTGGCAACATCCGCCAGCACATCAGCTGATAAACGAAATTATTATTATTATTATAGCATACTTTTTGGCGGGGGTTGGAAACACGCCCAAGTGAAATATTGCCCGTGACCTTTTGCATGTACACAGAGTGAAGATGCGACATCGTTTTATGGCTTTTTCCTCTTTATTCTTCCTTCCAACCTCGCCGGTTCTTTCCTCCGAATTTTCACTCCCCTTAACCACTCGATTATCAACATTAATTCGATCGGACTAATTTTCCTTCCTCTTCCGACTTGAAATTTTTTTCACGAATATTTTACTTTACTTCTTTTTTTTTCCTTCCGGATGAAAAATAATTTTTATTTCGTTTTTCTCTGGTTTCCCTTTCTACATTTATTTCCTACCCCGTTTCCGCTTTTCGTTTTTCCACCCCTTTCTTCCCCCCCCTCTTACCCCCTCCTTTTCTCTATCCCCTCTATCACTCTTTTAATATATAGAGATTAAGCATAATTAGATGTGCAGTAGGGCATAGGACAAATTGGCCCATAAAGGGTTCAACAAACAACCAGACAAGAGAAAATAAGTAGAGGGTGTTATTTTCAAGTCGTGTAGAAATTTAAATGGAAACAAAATTTAAACTGAAAATTCAGGAAAGCAATAAAAATAGCGGTTTGAGATCTGAAAAATGTTCATGATCGGAAATTAAAACTTTTAAAAAACCTGTTGTAAATTCTAAGTACATCCCACTCCTTAAACTTAAGCTAAGTACGAAGTAGTGAACCAATTACTGTAGCTTATTTCAAGAAAACTAATTGCATACTTTGGGCAGCAACAATATATTTAGGGTATTCACCAGCCCTCGTAAAAGCGAAAATCAAAACTGCCCTGGGGTATGCTTAAAATATCAGCGTAAAAGTGTAGAGATGTGAAAATGTTGCAAAATTGGAGTTCAACTATTTCGAGATTTTTGTCTTCAAAATATGCGGTCACACCTACAATAATTCAAATCAATTGTCGGTTTAACTGCAACTGGGCAGTAAATAAGTTCAGACATCTTCCTGAAAATAGCTAGAGCCGTCATCACCTACTTTAAACATAGTTTAAACTTTCCTTATTGATGCAGCTTCTCCAAACTTCCCCCAACAGAAAAATGCTACCTGTAACTAAAGTTCCATTTCGGGTCGAAATGAAGTCGACATAAGGCATTGGGCCGCACGGACCCATTGGTCATTGATAAATGGTAGCACATTGGTTCGGCAGTTGAGTTCGCCTAAAGATTATTTATGTGTTCATATTTCAGCATGCTCGTATTTATCTTGATTTGTACACCTACAATCAATGCTTTACATTCACGTATTAAACTTTGACTTACTAGTGACAGAAAAATTCACAGCCTGTCAAAAACAGCTGATTTTCGCTAAAAATTACGAGGGTAAACCTTTTAGGGGCGCTCAATAGCTGCTTTGCGCAAATTTACACAATTACCCTTTAACGCGGGCTGGTGAACACCTTCATTGGTTTATTTTGAACTCGTATACAATAACTAAAAATTGTATATCTTCATTGAAATCGTGGAATGAATTAGGATAGTTTATTTTAAAGTTAAGGAGTAGTACTTCCCGATAATATCAGAGAAAGTCAAAAGAAAAATATATAATCTCCACGAAACGCTTATAAAAAGAAACAAACAAGGTTTTTTTTTAAATTTAAGCTCAAATTACAAAAATCTCGATGGACCAATTCTGAAAACAGACACGAAAGTCCTCCAGAATCACCACTAACCTTTTAATATACGGGAAAAAGTCTAATTTTGTTGTCAATTTATGAAATGTTATAGACATAGACATATATTTGTGCCGAACTGTAGCATTGGTAAACAATAATAGAGATTTTAGAAATGAAGAAAACACATTTAGAACAACCTATTGGGATAGCACCATGGGCCTGAGACAAGGAAATTCAAAAATTCTGAACCATGACCACAAAAGGTTCCACAAATTCATCTATCAAAAATGCAGGATAAGAGCATTTGCTTGTTTGTAGCTATTCTATAGAAAAACCAGCTTTATCTTCAAAATCATTGCAAGGAAATCAAGGCCGTACGCAGGACTTTCTAAGATTTGTACGAGAAAGTCTGAAGAGATATGTTTATTTAAAGCAGGGCAAATGGCCAAATGGAGAGCACAGAAAATTATACCTATCTCTCTCTGTAACACTCAGTGATGCATGGCATCGGCAATCATGTGGTGTTCATTGGGAAGTGACTTCGGCACTCTACGGCTATGGCTAGCCGGCCCTGATTAAGTTTTATATCTTTCTAAAGTAACAGTGTTCAAAAATGATTACTAAAGTTGACTTAAGTAATATAAATTACACTACACAATTGTGTCAATGATGGTTCTTCCTCGTGCAACTGAACCAAAAGTAAATGTTTGGGTAAAATTTTACTTTAGATTTCCTTCCAACAATTTTGTATGAAAATTTTACTTTACTTTCCGTTACTACACATCTTCGTAGAGTCCTTAAGTCGTTAAAATTGTATCAACTTAATTTAATTTGACAGAACATTCTGGGCATCCCTACCATCCAAACTTTTCGATGCTTAGAAAGAGTTTGACAAAAGACCAAATGCTCTGTGGTCAAGGTCAAAGTCACAACATTAGTAGTCTCCACAAATCTTCAAGCACTTCAAGCCACTGGGAGTGAAGGGAATTGACTTAATCCAAATATTTTCTATCATGGCAAGAGTTTTTGCATTCGGTAGCGTAGAAAAGACCCTCAAGCATTTTATCATGGGAAGAGTCACCCGACACAAACGAGCGCAATATGCGAATGTCAGTGTCATTGTTGAAGTGTTTGATTGTAAGCCGGGGGGGAGAAGGGAAGGGCAAAGTGCTGCGCAAGAGAAAAGATGCATTCATGAATTATTTAACAGCCATCCCGCCCGTGAGAGTCCCTCAAGAGCGAGAGGGGTGGCGAAACAGTTGACATTTGACATGAGCGAACTCTGCCTCCACCTCTCTCAAATTAAAAGAAAGAAAACTAGTGCAAATGCAATTTACTCGCAAACAAAGGAGCAACAAAAAAAAAGAAAGAAAATGAAACAAAATGGGAAAAATAAAAATTCTGAAAAGCCTCCAAACATTTCCTTCCAGAGCAAAATTGCATTAAGCGAGAGCAGACAGCGGAATAGAAGCACGTAGCCAGCAGACCCTTAGCATATGCCATGCATATGTCATATCTATCCTCATCCAGACTTGTCTCCCCTGCCAGCGGTGTGTGAGTGCGGCTAATGTGCGTTGTCTGCTTTATGTTTTTACGTATTTGGTTTTAGTCATAACTTAGTTTTGTGGGCTTTTCACTATCTTCTTTGTAAGTTTGTGAAATTTATGGTAAAGTTGAGAGCGACAAATGGATTGTTGCGGAAAGCAGGATAAGGAAATTGGAAGGAGTTTTAGCTGAAAGTTATAAAAACTGACATTTGAGCTTGGTGAATTAATTTTGGAAAAGTTTTTCGTGATTAAAGACGAAGCAAAGTTGCACATTTGAAAAAAAAGATTGTGTTCTTAAGCAGCGCTGGGCAGCTAACAGAAAGGGTACAACATTCTTATTTTTGTCATTTGCATTCGATGCAGAGCGTGTTTGTTGTAATATCTATTGCCTCGTGGGTATATGCAAATATCGGGTCGTGTTGCACGGTTATAAAGAGTTATGAGGCTGCCCACCGATGTTCTAAAGAAACCGATATTAACGACTGAAGCTTTGCTGAGATATGTAAAAATTATCTATGGGAACCCTTCTTCCTTTCTGTTCGTACATTAATTTATTATCCAATCCTCAACTTATATTATGTTGGGTTCCTCGAAAAACCGCTTCAAAATTGTAGTTCTAATAAAATATGTTTTAAATTCTACATTGATCGAGTTTTAAAATTTTGTTAACAAACAAACACACAATGACACGCCCCGTCACAATTCATTTCCCTTTATTTATCAAAATTACTTTATACCAACAATAACCACAAAAGGGACGAGAGAAAAGAACGTAAAGTCAACCATCATCATTTCCTCATATTTTCCACTTTATCTTTTCACAGTCCACAGTCAGGCGCAGAGCCAGCAAAGGCATTGACTGATGATGACATATACTGGCACAACCACCTACATCATCCTCCCACAAACCTCCCTCCGCTTGCCAGCGTTCGTCACTTTTATCACCCTAAAGCCAGGCGACATATTTAAATACTGCAAACAAAAATGAATGGGCAGTGCAACTCAGTTGACCCCTTGCTTCCCTTAAAGCAAGCAAAATAAGTCACCAAAATATGCAACTTCATTAATTTGCAGGCAACAAAAGAAATGAAAATTAAGTAATGTTATGTATGCGTCTGTTACGTGAGCCACATTCAAAAAACAAAGAACAAGTGGAAGAGAGCCTATACCAGGAGGATAATATGGAAAAATGTACCCGCTACGTGACAGAGTGTCGCACATAGTTGAACGTAAGACAGCAGCAGCAGCAGCAAGGAGCAGCAGCTGTTGGCTTGCAAACCAAGTTAAAAAGTTTGCCAGAGTCTTGGCAAACACACAGAAACTAAAGAAATTTGATTAGCTTAGCTGCTAGCTGAGTTATGTGAGGTTGGATGGTGTTGGATAAGTAGGGGAGGGAAGTAACTGAAGCATGAAATTTGAACGAATCGATTTTGAGCTGTATGGGAGAAAATGGGGACCAAAAACATTTGACTTTTATGAAATTTGTCTAAATTGTGAAACTCAATTGGAATTTTTGTTACAGAACAAATATTGAGAAAAGAAAATCTTTCTAAAGTTTAAGTATCAGTTTGAAAGCTAACAAGTTATAGTCATGAATCGAAAAACTGTTTATTTTCTTAATTTCCTTATATCAAAACTGGTTTCAAGAATTCTTGGCTAATAGGCACGCACTGTACATTAATGCCAAAACAACAATCTCGACACAAAAACTGTTATTACAATCTGCACTTTACTTTTAAAATGAACTAACTCAATATTTATCAGCTTTTTGAATTATAGTCCAGAAAATATTTAATTTTTGTTGTAGTTGTATTCATTTTCTTTAGTGCCCGTTTTTGTGGTTATAGCGCATTGCTGGCATGAGTAGGCAGCTGCTGACTTGCAGTAGATAGGCAAAAATTTTTGACGATAGAACCGGAAGGTTCTTGAATCAGCTATACAGTCGATCAGCCTTCTTTGTGGTGTGTGTGTTTCTGTTTAGAGTTATGTGCAATTATAGTTTTACCTCGATCCAGCTAAATATTTCTAGTTTGATTATCATAAAGATCGTTTAAGCAGTCACAAATTAAACTTAAAAATAATTTTGCAAAATTTTCTTTAGATGACGTTATAAAAAAAAAGGTTTTCTTATAGTTTCTTCGGATAGATTTGCATCCGTTGTCATCAGATATTGAATAAAGATCGGTCCACAGGTAACATTTTTAAAGTTTTTAAGCCAAGGATTTGTGGTATAACCAGTACAACACTAAAAAAGCCCGGCATAAGACCAAAAATTATGATAAAAGCACCTTTGTAAGCATCACTCTACCAGTTTTTCAAATCCACCCTCGGTTCGCGTTTAATGGTACTTTTGTACTGCAACACACAACTACAACAATTTTAACTAATTTTAACTGCTTAGATAAAATTCTCCAAATTCCTTGGACGGGGTCTTGGGAACGACATGAAAAATTCCTTAATTCGCGCAAACGGTTAGGTACCTCCAGAAGGAGTTAAACGTTCATTCTTCAATATCTTTGAAAGCGCACGGTGATTTTTCTTAAAATCGTTGCTTATGATGGTATAATGGGTATTGCTGTCCCTAAGAGATGGTACTCGACAGCCAAAAACGCGATATGAGTACCATTTTAAGACTCACCCACAAATCATTTCATATAGGCCAAACAAGGTCTAAAAATAGACAGATCTGCGTTTTCAGTTTTGCCAACAAGCCTTGGTTCGCGGTTTATAGGCATTTTTGTACCAGCAACTGCCTTAGAACAACATTGACCATTTAGGTAAAACCAGCTTTCCAAAATTTAAATTAAATTTATAAGTTAATTGCTTCATTGCAGCGAAACAGATCATATCTAAATACTTTTTCAGCGCATCTTGGTGTACCACGTGGCCCAAAGACAATTTTTCTTAAAGTTTACTTTTTCTTGGTGGAAACGACGATTGTAATCATAAGATTAATTGATATTTTTGGAGGTTATACCCAGTGGTATTGTTTTAAAGAATTCTGCTTCAAAATTCTTGCGGACAAACTCTTGTGAAACTAAAACACAGTTCATCTATTTGTACGTCGGTTTATTCTTGTCCGTTGAATATAAATTGGTACTCCAATTCGCGTTTTTAGCTGTCAGTACCTCTCTTGGGACAATACCCATTTACCATCATACTTTTAAGAAAACTCCGTCACTAAAGATATTGAGAATGAAGGTTAACTCTGGGGGGTTTTTTCCCCACCCCTTGGTGATTGTTGGCGAAACAAAGCACCGACGAGGATTGTCTGTAAGTCAGTAAATAGCGACAAGCCGAAGTATACAAATATAATGGAAAAATATTCTAGTAGTCAAATATCAGATATCTAGCATTCCTACTCAATTTGTACTTCATTTCATCATCAGTGACATTGACTGTTTGTGATTTCAGTGACATTGACTGTATGTGACCTTGCACTATGGAATAAGAATAGGTTTAGTTTAGTGAATTACATAATTATTAAAGCACTTTATCGAAAATAAGATTTTTTTGTTTTCTGTTTTTTTTTTTTTTGTTAACTAACCGAAATCCGATTTTGTTTTAAAGAACTCTATGGACACGCGAAGTAACAAGAAGTTTTATTCAAAAGTGAAGGGAAGTTGAAGCAGAAGTAACGATTTCGTCACACCTAGCATTTTGCATTTTTGCAGCTAATAGCCTAGTTCCACTGACCCATATATGTACATTGTACATCAAATGTTGATGTGATGTGACACAATTCTCCCATACAAAAAAAATTGATAAGTTAATAAAATGTAATAGCCTAGTTCCACTGCCACATATATGTACATCAACAAATTTTTGTGTTCCACTGCTGAAAATTCATTCAATGTAAAGTTAATGTTAAAGCCAGCTGAGCATTTTTGAGTAATTTTTGTTAAAACTGAGTAGCTTGTTTATGAAGTAATCAGTTTGTTCGGGGTTAATGTCTACATTATGAACTGATGTACATCCTTAACATCAACATTTTATTAACCTAACATTAACTTAACATTTTTTTAACTAAAGCACTTAATTTTCTATCGATATTTCGATGATTCCACCACTAGCATCACCGCAGTGGCTTTACTTTGATGGACTTTATAGCAGTGGAACACAAAAATTTGTTAATGTACATATATGTGGCAGTGGAACTAGGCTATAAGAATTAATGTTATGCTTAAAAGCTCATTTGTAGAGTCTATGTAAATAGGCTGTGGACCTCGTTATACTTTTAACAATTGAACTAATTAAAAATTAAATTAAATTAATACTAGACTCGACGCCACTCAATGTCACGTATTCTTTTTTCTAATTTCAAACTATGGAAATAGACTTATTTTCCACGTTGACGAAATATGTGACCATGTAAGTTTAATTATATTCGTCGCATTCCGATCGTCGCATGAACAATTTGCTGTTTGGCTGGATTCGAAACGATTAATTTATATCCGAAAAGTGTGGCAAATTTTAGTGTTTTGGGAGTTTTTAATTTCTGTACAGGGTGGTCCATCTAGTGTTTGGAATTTGAACTATTCAAAATTTGACTTTAAAAACGTCCAATGTGATTCGGAAAGCGTTTAATATTTAGTCAAAACTTTGAAATTTACGAATTGCGTCACTATTTGCTTGAAGAAAGTTTGGAAATATTAAAAACATATTTCCAAAATGGTTAGTCCTCGACTCAAACTTGCGGATTTGAAAAAAATTTTCTGAAATTCAATTTGTGGATCAATTCGTGATGCTAGTTCTTGAAACTGGAATGTTGGTAAATAAACCAACAACCATCGATATCAACTCGCCATTGACCTCAACAATTGGACATTTCGCGCACTTCTTTGATGCGAATTTTGCATAAAAACCTTGCCATGAAGCCATTCAAAGTTCAATTGGTGCAGCAGCTAAAGCCAATTGACCATCCGAATCGTCCACAGTTCTCAAATTGGGCGAAATATCGTTCGACCGAAGATGGCGAATTTTACCGAAAAATCATCTTTTCAGATGAAGCACATTTCCACCTCGGTGCACAGAAAATCAGCATATCGTTGTCACTGTTTGGTGCTGATTTTGGTCTCGAGGCATCATTGGTCCATTTTTCTTTAAAAATGAAGAAGGAGCAACTGTGACCGTGAATGGTTGTCCGTGCAATGTTAATTGTTTCGTTTTTCGAGGAAATTGAAACGGAAGACTTGGACGATATTTGGTTTCAACAAGACGGCGCTTCGAACCACACATTATTATATTTGGGGACGGTGAAGGACAAATATTATGCAAACAATTTTGAAACAATTGATAAGTGGAAGATCAAGTTTCGAGTTGCTATCGCTGACATACGTGCCGAAACCATTGAAAATGTTCTCAAAAATTCGGTGGGTAGTCATTTGACCAAAATTGTTTTTCATGAATAACTGACATAAACCAACCTTTCCAAAAAATGTTCAACCTTTAAAAAATATCTAGCAGTTTTTTCTTTTATAGCAAAATTAAACTCCAATTGTTTATTGAAACACCCTTTTATTAAACGTTACGTAAATAAATCCTTGGTGACCTGTTTTTGTGTAATTTGGTATTTAATTCTCTGCGTAATTTAGTTTTTTATAAGATTAACATTTCACAGAATTCAGTGCCTGCCATTAATATCTCTTGTTTTCAATTCCCCACAGATATTCATGGAATTTCCCTGTGCTTCTCCAAGCCGCCCGCAGCTTTACAAATACATTTCAATTACATTTGTTGCACGGTGTACGGCTAGAACATGCGTAACACGTTAATGATATGCGATTGTAAAATTGTCGTTGCCATAGATTTTCATCAGCCGCTGACAGTTTTCCGCTTTGGCACGCATTAAGAGAGACAGGGAGAGAGCATCAGAAAACTCGTAAATAAAAACGAACATTTTCTGGTACAGTTTCGCCCAAACATTTCATTATTCTTTTTCCAACCCATTTTTATTTTTTGTGGCTTTTCGAAAGCTGTCAAATTTGACAAACTCTTCTCTTGTTGTATGCGAATAAACTCTGCCTCACAATGTTGATGTCCAGGACGGGCGGCTGTTGTGGCTGCGGCTTTTTACACGCTCTGTTTTCATTTCCTGAACGGCAGGCACCAACACCAGGCAACACCTTTTTGTGAGGTTTTTCAACGAACTGTCAAAGTCATAAATAATGCCTGGAGAGCTATTCGGTGTCTCTGGTGTGTAATTTTTGTACGTTTTAAACACATGAAACAATTTTTAAATTAAATCTGTAGTCGGTGCCGAGAGGCTACTCTGAAAGCGAAAGACAAATGAAACTGAGCAAAAATTGTGGAACACTTTTTAACAGTTTGTAAAACTCTTTGACTACAATTTAGAATCTCTGTAACTTGTTAGAAATTCCAATAGTTAGAACTATTATACACTTTTCTGATGCTGCATTTTGTAAAAGTAAAAGTAAAAAGTAAAAAAAAAAAAATATGTTACAATCGAATCTTTGATTTGGTTTTTAGAACGCTTAGAAAATATTGTTCACTTTACTTCTAGCAAAAAGGCAACAACTGTACCTTCAGTTTGACAGTAAAAAGTGGCTCAATTATCATTTGACACATGTCGAAACACACTCCTCATGTTAATTTTTCATGTTGTTGAAGGAGATGTTCTTAATTTAAAAGTTAGGTTAGGAAGAGCCTCCCTCAACTCGGGGCCAAGGTTGCCACCCCATTGCCTGCCCCACATCATCTGCAATATACACGTTTTTAATTTCGCTTCGCTTCTGGTGCCTGCCTGATGCCTCTAATTGTCAGAGCTTGAGGGCAACACATGTCTCTGGCTCCGCCTCCTCTTTCTTTCCTCCTTACGGGGTGTAAAGTGGGGGCCTTTTGCTTTTTGGTTTGGCAAATTAGATTTCCTTGCTGCGAAATTGCAATTCAGAATGCTTTTTTCGTTTGCCCGAGAAGGGCAAATTGTGCAATGGTCTAAAAGGAAATGGGTGTTAAAATGTAAGTGATGGGTGGAGAACATTTCAATTTACTTGTTTTGCTATTGGAAATTTGCCAAGCCCAAAGTGGAAAATTTGTAATCTAAACTCAAAATCTTTCAACAAAAGCAATTAGATAAATTACAAACACTTTGTGCTTTGTACAAATCCACAAAAAATTACATTAACAACATTTAAGTCACAAGTCAGAATGTTCGTCGTTTGTCTCTGGGCATAAATCAATTAAGATAAATGGCCAAATGAGATGGGAGGGAAGACATGGCAAATCAACTCAATTTGCCGTAAATGTGTGTGAATATAATAGATGTGATGTGATGTATCTTGTAGATACAAATGTTCGTGGCAGCTTGTGGGCAGGCTCAGGTTATGATGAATTGGCAAAGCTCTCTACACACACACACATGTCTGTCTCTGCGAGAGAGAGAGAAAGCGAGGAAGAATGTATGTGCGTGTTTCTCATTAACAAAAATGTCCTTGAGCAAAGAAAAATACAATTTTCTGCCACATTTTTTCCGTTTCCTTAGCCGTCTTTTAGGCGCCAGCTGGCACTTACAACTTGGAAATTTAATAAACCAACTTGTAATTAAACAACAGCTTTAACCCGCGCTCTCTCTCTCTCTCCCACACTCCATTTACTAAACAATATCGCTTAAACGATTTAGCTTTTGCGTGACTAAAACAAAAAAAAATAAATATTTGTTCGCAATTTGTGGGTTTTTCTCCGGTGTTTCGGCCTTGAAAGAGTCAAATGTGGCCCCGATTCCTCGTCCCCCCCTTAATGGAGAGATTATTGGGAGTTAGGGCAGACAGAGACAGGACAGAATGGAAATGCGGTATTCAGCAGTGGCTCATTAGGCTCATGTAAGAGCTTAGCAAAAGAGGAAATCCTGCAGGCACAGTATATTAACATTTGCACAGCGGGAAAATAAAATAAAAAGGAAAGTTGGGGAAAAGCCCAGCAAGTGTAGAAGGTAAAGAAAAAAAATTAGAGATTAGTTACAAAAGTAGCTCTCAAAGTAGGTCTCAAAAAAAAAAAAAAAAGTTCAAAGTAGCTTCATGAAAATTCAAATTACACAGTGTTACAAAATAAAAAAATCTGCACATACTTTTCACGAGACCCAGTACATATTGTTTGGCAGGTCGAGTATAGCATTTCCTCATACTTGGTTTTTTGCTAACACCCCCAAAATCTGAAGTTATGGCCCAAAAACTGCTTTTTGCTTTTTTACCTCACTTAAATGTATATAACTCGCGAATGGACCGTCTGATTGCTCATAACCTTATCAATTCCGATAGCCACGAGAGGGATCTAAAACATTATAATCAATGGTTTGACTAATTAAACGCGATGGCTGAGAAATGCGGCTTACAGATCTGGCATTTTCAACTTTTTTTGAGAAATTTGTACTTTGACCATCACTGGTTTAACTATTTTATTCTATGCGATTTTTCCTTAAAGTTTGTAATAAAAGCCCATTTAATTCTCCGTCGAACGGTTGTTGTCTCAATGAATTTGGATACCGTTTAACGAAGTTATGCGCGATTTTCTGAGTACACATCGACAATCTAGTATTTTTTTTTAGTGTGCTAACATATTTATGTTTGCTTTCACATAATTGCCCCTAAAAGTAAACTCAGCTTTGATTTGGCGCCAGATTCAAATAATATTTTTAAATACTTAAAATGCAAATATATATAAACTTCCATGTATCAAAATTTTTTCGCAAATATTAACGGTCTCTGAATACTGCTATCTAGCATAACAATAAATTGAGCTATAGTGAGTAGATGTGGGCTGCAAGTGGTTGTTATTATATTTTAATGAGCTGAAATTGGCATATTAAACAAAAGATCCGTGCACAGCAAGAATCGTATACAGGTAGGCACGGTTAAGGCTTGTGAAAAGCAGATTGCTCTCATGGCGCAAGCCTTGCCCATGCCTGGACATATCTGGTTTAATGCAGAGAATTTATCTGCGGGTTCTATTTAATAATAAACCCCTTTGGTAGCTAAGAAATTACTTTTCAAATCTACAAACAAGGCCCAGTGATAACTGTCTAACCACGATTGTAGAGAACCGCGATAAAATACCATGGATGAGCGATGATGAAGAATATAAAAACCACTATAACAGGATGGACGAACCACTGTCGCCAGCTCGCGCGGAACAGAAGCGACTGTCGGGCAGTAATAGCAGTGGCCGAGATCGTCAGGCATAAGTGGTATAAATTTTGGGCCAAAAAAGCTGGTGCTGCTAAAATTCCTGTTAAATTGCTGAAGACTGGCGAAATATTATTAACATCTTTACTTTTAAAAAGAAAACTATTGAATACATTTTGCCAACCATTGAAAATAAATACTATAAACTTATAAGCGAGTTAAAGTCGCCCATACTGCACTTGCTGCGCTGTGTGCTTATGCGGGCTGACACTCTTGAACTTATTTGTTTTAACTCACTTCAAATCGAGCCAATTACACAATTTATTATGCGCTGAGTTTTTAGACAGGATAACGGGCCGGGCGTCGCGGCCGAAGCGAGCTATGCATTACCCATCGCTGCTTAAGTGCGAGCTGATGTCACTTTCTTCTCATTTTTCTTTGGCGTGGTCCACTTTGGTTTTTATTTGGTATTTAATGGTTCGTCCATCCTGTTATAGTGATTTTTATATTCTTCATCATTGGTCATCCATGGTTCTCTACAATCGTGGCTAGACAGTTATCATTGGGCCTTGTTTGTGGAATTGAAAAGTAACTTCTTAGCTACCAAAGGGGTTTATTATTAAATAGAACCCGCAGATAAATTCTCTGCATTAAACCAGATATGTCCAGGCGTGAGCAAGGCTTGCGCCATGAGAGCAATCTGCTTTTCACAAGCCTTAACCGTGCCTACCTGTATACGATTCTTGCTGTGCACGGCTCTTTTGTTTAATATGCCAATTTCAGCTCATTAAAATATAATAACAACCACTTGCAGCCCACATCTACTCACTATAGCTCAATTTATTGTTATGCTAGATAGCAGTATTCAGAGACCGTTAATATTTGCGAAAAAATTTTGATACATGGAAGTTTATATATATTTGCATTTTAAGTATTTAAAAATATTATTTGAATCTGGCGCCAAATCAAAGCTGAGTTTACTTTTAGGGGCAATTATGTGAAAGCAAACATAAATATGTTAGCACACTAAAAAAAATACTAGATTGTCGATGTGTACTCAGAAAATCGCGCATAACTTCGTTAAACGGTATCCAAATTCATTGAGACAACAACCGTTCGACGGAGAATTAAATGGGCTTTTATTACAAACTTTAAGGAAAAATCGCATAGAATAAAATAGTTAAACCAGTGATGGTCAAAGTACAAATTTCTCAAAAAAAGTTGAAAATGCCAGATCTGTAAGCCGCATTTCTCAGCCATCGCGTTTAATTAGTCAAACCATTGATTATAATGTTTTAGATCCCTCTCGTGGCTATTGGAATTGATAAGGTTATGAGCAATCAGACGGTCCATTCGCGAGTTATATCCATTTAAGTGAGGTAAAAAAGCAAAAAGCGGTTTTTGGGCCATAACTTCAGATTTTGGGGGTGTTAGGAAAAAACCAAGTATGAGGAAATGCTATACTCGACCTGCTCTACAGCGTGTGCTAGGTCATTTCGAAAGTATATTTTGGCTGTAAAACTGTGTTATTTTTGAGAATCCTAGACACATCATCGATAGCTCATTGGCTTTTAAATGCCCTGGATGCGAAAGCAGTTTCTTTTATTGGGAACTGGAAAATTATTATTCGATCTTTATGACAATCTCACAAATTGTGGATATTGCGAATTTGAATGTGCGTTTAAGATTTGTTTTCGTTTTCTTAAAATTTGCGGAAGTTATTCAAAAAATATTTTGTGAGGGCGGGAGGCATGACAAAAATTTGAAACAAACTTGATCTGCGTGCAGACAATGGGAATCTATATTTCAGAGTTTGGTTGCTCTACACTCCTGCTCAAAATTATACGACACCCCGATAATTTTAGTTTCGACCCTCGTAGAAGAGTGGAAAAGCATAATACAACAAAATCAGAATTAAAGCTTAATGAGTTCTGCTTAAAATTTGATGTTCTTATCTCTGATTGCATCCGGCGTTTTCAAGTAGCGGTAAAAAAACACCAAAGTGTAGCTAAACTCTAGAAAAAAACACACAGTTATTGGAGCCGTTTTTGATTTGAAAAGCTGAATTATGGAAACAATTATCAAGACTTAACTATTAGACTGACCCGTAACTTTATTTTTTATTTCCAGCGACATTTCTCATTTACTTATCATAACTTATCAGGACTCATAAGACGACAGTTTTAAATCGGAATTTTGCAATTGGCGAAGCAATAAATTAGACACCAAATCGCTAAACGAAAATAAGAGCTTGGCTGTTTAAATAATTTGATCCAATTTGCGTTTAATTTGCTTATTAATGATTTAACTATAAACTTTACTCAAGAAACTAGTCGTTAGACGTTTCTTAATTACAAGGAACTTCTAAATCAACTATTGCAAACTCATATAGTGTAGACATGTAGAAATTGTCTACCCAAAATATTTGATTATATTTTAAGAACCCGAAATAGAACCGGTTATTTTGTTAAGGTTATGATTAACGAAATTTGAACCCATTTTCGCTCACTTAAACAAATTTATTTTGGGGAGGGTTTCGGTTTGATTCGGTTATACCGAAATGGGTCCGAAAGTGCGTTTATAAACAATATTTCATGAATTCGGATTACACACGAAAGTTGGCTGTCAATTCATGAAATATGGAGGCGAAGGCAACTTAACGTTGCGTTGGTGTTGCCAGATCGTTTGTTTCTTCATATGTGCTCTGGTCATTTTGTGAATTTACAGAAGCTGCATAATCTACAACAAATTTGATTTTGCAAATTGAAGAAATCGTGAATTTCGTAGCATAAACGTAGTAATTACCGCCCTTTTAACCGTTAGCTAATTAAGAATTAAATCAGTTTTTATTAAAATCTATATTTCTTCCAACATAATCTAACCAAATCATGTATGTATATTCATATAAGTAAGTTGTATGATTTATATAGCACTCATCAGTATAGTCAATAAAATCGATATAAGTATCAGTTTGAGTTAAGATCAGTTTAGTAATTGAATAGAGAAACATTATTTGAATTTTCCAAGCCAGGGGAGGATTTCGCGATCTTCGCTATCTTCGCGATTTTCGCCAATCTTCCATACAACACATCAGTTTTAAATCAACGCTTTACTCTAAAACCCCGACCCTAGGGACAGATTTTCCAACATCGGAAATAGATTCGAATACTTTCTTTACAAATCGATTTGCAAGTCAAACAAATAAAAAATTGATTTTTCCATAAACATTTTTTTTACAACCTGAGGACAATTTTTTCAACATCGAAAAAAAAAACACAAATTTTTTTTGCCTACTATCTTAACAGACCAAGTTTCAAGTCGATTGGCCAAAAAATAATTTGTTACATGCAGAATTTCTCTGGGCGTTTTCGCACACTGGAAGCGTATGTTCGACCATTTGAAAATCACACGTCAAATTTTTAAGGAATTTTCCCACGTCGGAAATTCACGTTTTGAAATATTTTGTATACTTTTCTTAAAATCCGAGTTTTAAGTTAACCGGATAAAAAATATTTTTTTTCACAAGCAAACTTTCCGGGCCATTTTCAAGTGAATCAATCAGTACAAACTAATTTATTAATATACATATTTATCAGGGCTTAACTTAATTCATTTCCTTTCTAAAAAGTAGGAACTTATCGAAAATTTAACGATTTGCATTTGGTGGTTTCCAATTCCGGTCCATTTGTTATACATGCAAATGCAATGTTTAAAAAAATCTTTTTGTATATTTTAAAGCAAGGATAATCCATCCCAATGATGTAAAATTTATTATTTAATTGGGCACTTTTAACAGCCCGCTGTCGAGCCAATTAAAAACAATAGATTTATGAGTATGCTAAACAGGCAATTGGAAAATTAGACACACGTGTCTTGACTCCAGTTTTAGACTTAGTAACTTTTGTTGGTAACAAGACAATTTGTTTCCATTTCGCATGTCAGCAAATTTATTTATTCTATTTTTTTGTTTGCTTTCACATGAGGACCTTCTTGTCAATAAATCAATACACGCCGTCCTTTGTCGTCATTTTGTATGTTCGCTGGCCCGTGTGCATATTGCGCAATCATTGTGCCTGTGCCTGTGTGTGTGATTGTTTGCGGCGATTATTGTGTTTTAATAGCCCAATACAATATAAATAAATATAAAGTCAACGCGTAAGGAGTGTACGTAATATAGACATTCATGTGCAGGCATTACGATAAAAAGGACCTTTAAGGATAAAATTAAATTCCATGCCTATGACCTGCCAACAAACAGTTGGATGACTCATCGCATTGCCTTTTGCCGGCTGACTGGCGCCTCATGCAAACTGAGAGAGAGACAGAGAGAGGGATAACTTTGTAGTCATAAAAACGGTTGCCAAAGCCAAATTGTTATTGCCTATTTCGGGGCGTTTTATATAGTTTCTTTTTTTTTTAGCGAAAATCAACGTCATATTGTTTTTCTTTTGGTTGGTCAAATTGATTTAAGTTATCCTGCTGAGCAGATATTCAGCTTTCCTTAAGCCCTCTCTTATTAGATAAATGGATCTGAGAACTGTAGATGACTTAATAGCACTTAACTGTGGGAAACAGATGATGGTATCAACAATTCTCATGGTGAAGTAATGTGCTTGTGATTGAAGTTCTTTGGTTGGCACTACTCCACGTAGTTTGCTCACCTGAAGTCGCCGTATTTCGGTGTCGGATCGGCTTATAAAAGCTCGATTTTATCGTGAAAAAGTACAGCACCCCCACAACGCACAATTCGCATTCAAAACAATTAAACTAACTCAATAAAAATATATCTCGAATGATGAGGCTGTTTTTTCTTTCGTTTCTACGCCCTTGAAATCCTTCAATTAATTCAGAAGCAACTTTTTCACAACCAACTTGTGACTGTTTGGGCCCGAATTTGCGCGGAAAGAATCATTGGACTGCTGGAGCAGTAGTACTAATCAATAGAGAGCATTTTGTTATGCCAATTCTGAGTCGTGATTGGTTCCAACAGCACGGCGCCACAACGCACACACCCCGAACGACAGTAGCTTTGTTGTTTCTCGGTCGCCTAGTTTAAAAAATTGACAAATTTAGCTTGCGTCCTTAATTACCCCACCTTATCCTTTCAGACTTCTTCTTGTGGAATCCTTAAAAGACAACACTTGCCAAGAAACTACCGCTATTCAGAGCGAAACCCTTCAAAAAGTGTCTACCCTGCACTTCTCCTCCTCAGTTCTAAATTTGTCAGTGCTGATTTCGATCTTAGAAGTTGGAATTGCTTCAATTCGTGACTGAATTTAGAACCGTTTTCAGAACCTCCCATGAAATTGGCACACGAGTTCAGTACTCAAATCATGCCTGCATGAAGAAAAGGGCACGACGTAGTAGGACTTGTCTGTGTTAAATTCATGGCTGAAACACATGTAAAGACAGCCATTAGTTCATTACCAGACCTTCCAAATCACGGCTGATTTAACCTATAAAACAACATTCCGAAGGAAAAATCCCCGATAAATAAAATCGAAATTTGGCCAAATCGTTTATCGCGACGTCCAATTCGTCTCGACTTTATGACATAATATCCTCCCTAACGGGCGGACCTACGACGCCGCCGTGCCAAAATCCAAGCTGATCGATAACCTTTTGTTTGAGAGCATTCATACCTGGTACCACTTGTGAGTTGGCGTCATACTAGTCACTAAAGATGCTACTTCGACAAAAATTTAAAATTAGACAACTTTTATCATTTGAACGTGTTGCTCACTACTGTCATGGTAATTTGGCAAAAGTAGCTAAAAAAATATAGGCTAGAGTAAACACAGACGTTAACAAATGGAAATGGTTTCAGGGGACGATAACATTGATATATCTTTTTTTTGAACGACCCTTTATAAGAAACATGAGCAGTGCAGAAAGTTAACAAGCTGTATAACCGACTGAAAAATCCCTATACTCTTGATTCCCTGATCAAAAAAATTCTTGCTTAAATTTTAATCAATTAACCAAAATTAGCTTCATAACGCCAAACCAATGGGGTAGTTGAATGCGAATCGGATGATCGAACATTTTTTTGAACTAAGAGTTCAGCAAATAAAACTCAGATTTGAACAAAACCATCGACATACCGGTAAATGCATCGGGCGGTTGAGCGAGAGACGGCTTCTTTATGTAATCATGTTTGCAAGTAAACCGGCTTTCGTAGTCACCTACTCAAGCTAATTTTTCTGTTATCTGCAGTTGGCTGGCCCTGCTTAAGAGCCAGGCAAGCTCTCTCTCTCTTATTAGACTGTGAGATTTTGCATAAGTTTATTCAGACCATGGTGGAATTAATAAGGTGAAGCCGAGCGAGACAGTGCTCTGTCTGTTGGAGGGCCGAATTGCCAGTGTATCGTGAATGCCAGAGGCAAACGGCAATACACAAGCAGAGACAAAAAAATGTTCTGCCTCTCTTTACTCGCATAATTCTAATTCAAATAAATTATATATTAAATCAAGTAAGATCTCTTCAGTTGAGTGTTTCGACAATAAAATATCCTTGATTCCTTATTAATTTCAATCATTTGCTTGCCGACTAGTGTATACAGACACGTACTCCTTAGTTGGCCGCATAGCTATCGATGAGTTTGCCTCCCTTTCAAAGAGGTTTCAAAATTGTAATGTGCATAACAGAGATCCTTTCTATTTATAGCCTGCTGCGCTTCTGCGCCTTTGTACGATCCTATTTAGACAAAATGGTCAATTACCTTCTAAGCTGGAAGATTTATTTAGACCGATTATAACCTTTTGAAAATGCTTTTTGAAGTTTTGTTTATTGAATGCTTTTTGGGTGCGCTCTATCCTTTTCTTTGAACTTTACAAGTCTTTGATTGTGTAGTTTGGAAACCAGTCACTGGTTTAAGGTGGACATTCAACGAAAATTGTTCCGTCTTAGCATAATCAACTCTTACTACGTGAAAAACTTTTGCTTAACAGAAGGTAAGTGTGTTAAGTAAGTTCCATTAAAAGCGAACACATTGTAACAACGCTTTCTCTGTATTTCTACAATCAAAAACTTTATTCTCGACAAATTCAACCTAATTGGCTTTTTAAACTTACCCCACAAAGGCAAGCCCAAAACGGTCAACAACAGCAACAACCACAAACAACAACATATTTGTACAATAATAACAAGCAAAATAAAAATCAAAAAAGGAAACTGTTTTCCCAAGACAAGGACACACGTTGTTAAACTTTGTCCAACGTATGAAAGAGCAGCAGAAGCAGAGCAAGTTAGAAAAAAATTAAAGTTACCCTGAACTTGAGAAAAGAGATTTATCATTGAACTTTAAGAATAAACAAAAACACTGAATGATATTCTGTACTTTGTTTAGCCAAATTGTTGCTGTTTCTTATAAATTTGTGTGTTGCTTACCCGCTGGCAAAATGCCTGGAGCACGGCATGTATGGCAGAAACACTGCATCACCGAATCGCGTACTAATCCAATCAGCATGTTGAATACGTTGTTCTTTGTTTACACCACAGCAAAAATAGTAGTAGAAATTGGTAGTAGATTGCGCTTGGGGATATGTGGAGTATGTATATATATAATATATATTTAAATTGCAATTTACTCGTGTGTGTTAAAAATTCTTTAGCCACTATTATCCTAAATTAATTTTGATACTAAGTTGCGTACGCTCAAAAGTATGCTATGATTTGTTGTATGATTTACGCGGCGTTTTTATGCGTATTGTTATTGTTGTTGTCACAACTTCGAGAGCGGCAAAACGTAACGAGCGCAACGAACGACCAAGACAAACTAAATTATGCCGATGTTAATTTTTCAACAGCAGGCAAACGACTGACGACACGACAACGCTGACGCCAACGCTGACTTCGACGCCAGCCAAACGTTGGCAAGGACAATGCACATAGAAAAGGACAAACCACTTTTGGGGAGCACAGGCAACAACCCCAAGCTACAAAATAAGCGAGCGAGAGAGAGTGAGCGCAAAAAAAGACGTGTGGGTGAGCAGGGTTGAGCGTATCAACTTTCAAAAAGTCAGGGTGAATCAATTTTGCATGTTGGTTTTATTTGTTCTAATTATTTTTTTAGATTAATTTTTCTTTTCGTTTTTATTTTAATTTAATATAATGAGTTAAACTTATTTTGCTAAATTTGTATACCGAATTACCTTAATGTTTTCGAATGTTGTCTCTTTATTTGGAAACATGCGCAGTTAGGTTTCGACTCAGATTCGAAGAGAGTGTGGCCTGCGCTCAGCTGCCGGGCTTAAACTTAACTGCAGTGCAAAAAGCCGGTTGATTTCATAATATTCGAAATTCGAATTATTAACCCAGCTCAAAAAGGGCACAAGGTTTTTGGACATATAGAAAATAATGTGCGTTTTAGGGCAAATGTCAATAAATTGGTAAAATTACTTTACTTTGACTATATTTTGATTGTGTAATACCCGAGCTTGGCTCTTACCAAAAAATATATTAAAAGGGGCAAAAATCCGAGAAAAGATTTATTCAGCTTCTTCAAGAGGAGAAATTCACTTTCAAAGTAATTGCGTTTTATTCACGTAAACATTAAAATATTTAAAAAAAATAAGAGATATACTAAAAACTTTAAATTCTTTCTAATAAGTTCATTTCCGAAAATATTGTTTATCGAACACCATTTATAAAAAATATTGTTTCAGGCTTAGTCGGTTATTTTCCCAACTTTGAATTTTATTTCGAAAATCTCAACCTCTTGACAATTCCAAGCTGGCAATGCCTCTCGATTCAGCTTCTCTCTCTCTCTCTCTCTCTTTACAGCCAAATAGAGAGAGTCTCCTAAACTGCAACCAAAAGACCAACAAAGTGTTCGAATATCGAAAAAATATTAACTGCAATTAAATTAGATGGCTCCAAAATATGCTCGAAAAATATCAGAGTCCTTGGTGGGCTGGGTATGAGAGCGGGCAACCCGTAAGAACAATAAATAACAGCGGCGGATGACTCAAAACGCCAAAAGCCGAAAGAGAAAACGCGAAATGTTCCGGCTGTAGTGTGAAGCTGGCGACGCGTCTCGGGCGCCCAAAGGCGGACAAGGATATAGAACGGCAATTTAAATACCAGAATGGCGCCAGTCCAACTAACCACATGGAGGAGCTCTGGAAGCGATGAATCACAAATGTGGGCAAAGGCCTGCGCGCTGCAGGCAACCAACACTCGCCTACATGGACGAAACACACAATGTCCATGTCCCTGTCAATGTCTGACGCTTTCTTCTATTTTGTGGGCGATGGTATGAAGTTGGCGTCAGTCGAAAGGACCCAGTCAGTGTGTGTTGAGAGTAAGAGAGAGAGGGAGTATTGGAATATCATGACAGCAGCTTGTCGAAGGCATCGAAGCACAATTGTTCAACAATATTAGTTGTTGAATATTTGGGTATGGGTATGGGTATGTTCGCTTTGCATTTGAATTGGTTTGCTGAAATCATTTGCCCGGCAAACAATGTGTGAGTGCCTCCATCCGGTGTGCAACGATGTGGATGTGTCATGCCAGCCATAAATGGTTGAAGCTTTGGCGCTGGAGGAGCAGGGAGTTAACATTACACATTTATACAAACGATGTCAAAGTGTGAACATTTGTGTGTTAAACGGCCATCAGTTTAACACACAATTGTGTGTGTTAAGTGGGCAAAAGTATTTTAATAATATTATAAACTGGAATGGCAAAAAGGTGACCGACCAAACTTACTCTGGTGAAAAGATTAAATCGTTGAGATTTATGTGCATGAGAGTGGTTGAGGCTTACCTGAAAGGATAAGAGAATATAACAAGAGATTAGTTTGAATTAGGAAGTCTATAAATCTTTTGGAAATTATAAGACATGACCATTGATTATGTTTAGTTCATATCGAATGAAATTAGTTTTCTTAACATAAAGGAAAAATCTTTAATCGATCAAAGCAACTATAAACCAGGGTTGCGCACAGCAAGCTTATGGCCGCGTAGATACCGATGCAAATTTAGAAAATATTTCTCAAGCTACAATCACAAAAAATAGAAGAGAGATGGGAGCGGGAAAGCAAATGAATTCCCGTCCTGATCCCGACTCAAATCTGTTCTACAATTTTCAATTAAATTTTTCTCGGGTCCCGCGGTCAAACCGTCCCGCGCCAATCTCTAAAATAGAAAGAGTAACCTGTCAACTTTATTCAAGCGAAATCATTTTTCCTCCAACACCAAAATCTACTTTGTAGCGACGGCTAGGCTTAAGCTAAATTCTCACAAGCAACAAATTTTACAAATTTTTGAAGAAAATTTGGTTAAAAAGCCATGATGGCAGATTATGCAGGACTTAAATTATTATCTATGGTTAAATTCAATAATATTTTGATCAAATTGGGCAAAGAAATTGCCTTAACTTAGAAAAATTTGCATCAAAATGTTGTCGAGTTATTTAAACCTTAGCTTAGGAACCAGAAGAATTTTGCAACCGTATAAAGAAGATAATATTGTAATTTTGTTGTTGTTGTTGTTTATTATTTTCTAAGTGCTACAAGTACCTGAAGACTTATGTTTAAGACACTAATCGCAGGTTGAAATAGTTTTGAAAAAAATACAAAAACAAACTAATATAAACTACGACCAATCACTAATTACATTTAACAGGTCAAAGAGAAAGAATAGAATAGTTAATTTTTATATCGTTGAGACGCAGCAATATTTAGAGGAAAATGAGAATTCTTTAGCAAATCCAAGAGTTTTACGAAATTGAAAAAAATGTTTCTCTGCAAATTAAGATAAGTGATCCGATCGTTTTCTGTTGTAGACATACCTAGCTATATTGTTGAAAGCAACATTATGTTTAGATTTCGACTTTCCACTACAACTACCAAACACATCAACACCGTATAAAAGCGAAGGTATGTTTTTGCAACCAATTGTTTAATATGTGTTGGTATAAAACTTTTCGTTATATTTAAATGTCGGATTAAGGAGTACGTTTTGCCAAATGCTTTGTTTATGTGATCATCCCATAATAAAATATTGTGACATGTAAACCTAAATTTACTGCTCGCTAGTCTATATTTATAACATTAATCATTACATTTGGTAAGCAACCTGTATCAAATAATATCTTCTTTTACACTTGCACGGGCGACTATCGTAAATCTGGACATCATCTGCGTACATTTGAACGTTACATTTAAAAAAGTATGGGTCCAAGAACTGATCCTGGTGGGATGCCACGATATAGTGACAGAAAGGATGATCTTCTATTCACAGTAGCTACTGCTTGCTTCTGAGCTCATCAATTGTAATGCTGTGTAAACTATGTAAACTGGTGAAATAATATAATCTACTAAGCTTTGTACGGAGTATTTCGTGATTGACTAAATCAAACGCTTTGCCGTAATCCCATAATCTAGCAAAGTCGAAAATGTTACGTTGCTTTTGTCCATATTTAGTCGTCGTATATCTTTGCTGATTTTAGTTACTTGCTCAAACAAAACTTGCTCAAATGCTTTAGATACGAACGGAAATATGGAGATTGGACGATGCCCATTATTGTTTTTTGGAATCGGCAATATGTTTGCTATTTTCCAGGCATAAAAAAATGGAAGTCATTACCAATCATACCAATCTCAAAACACTTAATGTCCCTTCAAAACTGGTTGGATGACATTACATTTGTGAGATTCGAGACACAGCAGATTCTGTTTGTAGAGTTGCATTGAGATGTTACGGCTTTCCGTTGAGTCTGATAGACTCTAAATAGACGATCTGTCCTGTGCCGATTGCACTTCGTATAGGATTCGTTACGTTTTATAATAGTACTTTTTATATGGGCATTAAGCCAAGATGGTTTATTTGGTTTTTTGTCTAACTGGTGCATGCTTAATGTAAAGACTTTTATTATTTATGTAACAATTTTTCAAAATAATTTTAAATCAATGTTCAACTAATTTATAAAGAGAAAATATCCGCATTTTCGTCCCCTTCTCTAGTGCGAAAAATTATAAGCACACGCGTCAAGAGATTGAGAGAAGCTTGGCATGGCCTTTTGGGGCTGTAAAGCCAATTTTACATTTTGTATTACAGCCTTGAGCCGAATTTTGGTTTCAACATATACATGATGGTATTGGGTTGCAAAACAATTTAAAAGGACTAGAATTTTTTCGTAGGATCAGATTATCTTTAATTTCCGGCAATTTAGGTAACAAGAATGAATCAGACGAAACCGTAAAGTATTGTTTTGCATAAGCCTAGGTTAAACGATATTCGATGTAAATACTGTAAAAAAAATCTCAAGAATAAACTTATCTAACAACTTTAACTGCCAATTGAAGAGGCCTCCCACTTAATTACAGACAACACCAGCAGCAGCAGCAGCAGAAGAAGGAAAAGAAACTTAATTGAAATGCATTTCCATTTCTACTTCTTTTTTCATTTGGAATTCTCTTTTTGTCTTCTTTTTTTGAATGGGCATTCCTTTGCAACAGCAGAGTGTGTATAGCATTTAATTAAGCGGCTAAACATCTAAGCACTTAAACTCAAGCGATGACGATGATTAAAGCAAACAACTGCAGAATCATGCACAGAGAATCCCCGCCCCATGCATAATTATCATCATGCACATGCAGCACATCCATACGATATCTGTAAATGTTTACCGTCTTCCCATCCACCCACAGAAAATTAACTGCTTAGCTAAAAGGAAATCATAACATTTTCTTTTGGTTACAACAGGGCGTATGGGAGATGGCGGCACACGCAATGTTTGTTGGCTCACTTTAGTTCTGGTCTAGGTTTCTCATTCTCTGCTCGCTGTTTTGATAGGGCACCACGTGCCGCTTGTACAACAACAACTTATGCATAAATTTTAGCCATGTCGGAATAATCCAAATATGTACATATGCAAAACGAGGGAGGAATGAAAAGTTTCAAGCAGAAAGTTGAATTAAGTTTAACCGAACCGAACTCGATGAGAGAAATAGAAAAAAATGTGAATGTCTTGAAACGAGTAAGCCCGGCATGAGCTTGGAAATTCGATCTTGACTTAGGGTTGGGCCATGACTTTCGATCTTGTATCATTCTAAATGTGGTTACTTCAATTCCTTTCAAGATTACATGTCTATAAATTGAAAAAAGCGAGAGCAAAGAAATATTAGAAGCCTTTTAGACATTCTTGAACAACCGATGGGTTTGGATGTGTGCGATGAAATGCTATTCCAGTCGTGTTTAGTGTGCATAGTCGTGAGTTCGAATACCAGTTGAGCCCGACAATTTTTATATTTCTTTATTTTTCAGAAGTTTTAAATAAACCAAAACTGGTATAGTCTTTGAAACGTATAAGGATGTCCTGTGGCATGTGGCATATAGAAGGAAATAAAGTTGAGTTATATTTCCTGGGATCAAATCAATATTACATTTCGAGCTCAAAACGATCTGGAACATGCTTAAAATGAAACAGCTTTGGGATTAAGTTCAATTCAATCTTTTATAAGATTACCCCGGGATAAATGTTATATTTCTTGGGATTAAAAAAGAGGGATCAACTCAATCCTATTTCTGATCGGGTCAAGAATATTCGGAATTACTTTGTTTTTATTACCGATTTGGAATGCATTTTTTTAGTGTACCATATGTAGGGGAAACGTTTGGGGTTGATCCTACAAGCCCCATTGCACATTTGTGTTTGCCGTGGCAACTTCCAGAGTTTTTGGCTACTAAAGTCGCACTTGAAAGGTGTGAGAACTTTTCAACTCATTACTCTTTTAAGTACAATATTTGTTCTAAATTCCTCAAGTCAACCTCTGGTATAGTTAACATGTATATACTTATAGTTTCTGTGTCTGCCGCCGGCTGATTTCGTCATCACTTCAAGGCATGACTCACAATCCTCCCCGAGACCTTTCTCCCCCTTGAAAAAAGGAGGAAAAAAAAACTAAATGCTGGCAATAACAACTGTCGCCATCGTCGTCGCTCGTCTTTTGCGAATAATCCAACACAACACCATCCCCTTCCCCAACCCACTATTGGGGGAAGTGAGTGCAGCTCCTGCCCCCAATGTATTTTGCCTGTGCTTTTCCCTGTTGGATTGCGCCTGCCAGGCCATGCAAAATTAACAGTTGAGCGTTGAAAGTTTCAAGTTTGATGTTGCATGTTGAGGACACATTTCCAAAACACCCCACCCAGCGACTTGGCTACCTTTTTTTATTGAATTTCAAGCTCTCTGCCAATATTCACCTACTCCATAAGAACGCATTTTGTTTACTTTTGGTTTGGCGAGAATGCGTGACTCCCGGCTAAGCCGAGCGGCAGCGGCGGCAGCAGCAGCACTAGCAGACTTTTTGGTCGTTGAGCGTGTTGTGGGTGTTGGTGTCGTTGCCTCCTTTTGTTTATTTCAAAATTGAATTTTTGCCATTTTATTTTCTGGCTGTTGTTCTCTTTGCTTGCTTTAGTGCTTGCTTTCCACTTTGTTGCTTGCTTTTGCCATTTCATTTTGCATCGATTTAAAGTTGTCAAGCTTTTAATACTCTTCGAAAACGGAAAGATGATTCGGCAGAAAGATTGAGTTTGTTGAAATTGAAATTGTGTGGATAAGAAAGGAGATCTGATACTGAAATTTCAACCAAACTATAAGACTATACGGAATACTTTAGGAGGTCGACAACGATCTGTTCCGATCAGATCTCTGCTTTGGAGGCTTGAATCCGATGGTTCGGATCTAATAACGCTATTAATCTAATAATGACGAAAGGTAGTAGCAGAATTTCTTCTTTATTTAAAAATGTTTTTCACCTTCTTATGGCATTTGTGGGTTTTTTTTTAAGGGTCTAGACTAAAAATTTTAAAAAGAAGTTTAAACTTATCGACTTGTTGTCTAACCGTCTGTCGATCACTGCTACCCAAATCCCTTGCTACGCAGTCTAATACACCTGACTTCTCAGGTCTTCCCCAGATATCAGATCGTTCAACTGCGTAGTTAAGAACCCAAGTAGCGGTGTTGCCGTTTTCAAAACTGTCCTTCGATAATCTGTTTCCCGAATCTTAAAGACTGACTTATAAAACTAAATAGTGCCAACCGGTTTTTGCCATTGAGATAATTTACTATCTCGTGCAGTTGCAGATCAGCCTTGCCCAAATGGAGCAATCGGTGCTCCCTCAAAATGGGACAGACGCCGATGTACAATATTCTTTTTTTATCTCAAATTGCACAGTGAACATGTATTTTCGTAGCCAACCATATTAGGGACCAAGTTTAATTCCAGAATCTCCCCTCTAGCCTTGAAGATGGTGCGAATTGGATCAACTGCGAAGGTATCTTTGAAATCGTTCTGTGCTCCCAGATCATATTACAATCTTTATAAATAAGCAGTTCAGAGCTTCTTTGAGATTGCGCAATGCATGTCTGCCTGTAAGCTGCATCCATTTTAACAAGAGTTTCCTACGCCCAGGATCCCCAGCTATAATGATCTTCTAGAGAAAGCGCCACTCCGTGCGTGCTTGCTAGGTTTTCCCAAACAAGAAAAAATTGTTGAAGTTTACGTAGTAGACACCGGGTCAATATGTTTGGAAGCCTATGCTCTGGCATACCAAAAACATTTCGATCATACTTAAAATGCATGTCTGCGGTTGTTAAACAAAGCTTGATCCACCCAGTTTCTATACTTAAGAAAAGAAGAAACACTACTAATGACGAAAGTATACGGAATGATATAGGCCGTTTAACGCCAAGTAGATATAATTCTGTCCTATTAAAGAAATCCATTCATACTGTTTAATCCCAAACGGAATTGAAAGCAGAATAATACACAATATTCTTGAACCGAGTAGGAAATAATTATTTTGATCCCACTTTGATAATGATCGAATTAAGCATCGAATTCAAACTCAAGTTAATCCCAAAGCAAGATCATTTTTTATCATATGGGAGAAATATCCTTTTCCTTCCCATCCTTTCTTACTCCATATTCCATAGACATCTCACACCACACAAGGGAAAACGAAAAACCTTGTACTCGTGATGAGCACAAACGTTATAGAAACAAGGACGGTTTTTCCTATTTGCCAGTTCATGGATCAGCCTCATGTGTGCGCGCATCCTTATGCGCACTATTGTTAACAAGCGCTGAATATGCTGCTACTCCCACCAATATTAAATATGATCAAAGACAATACAACAACTTTAACGACCAACTCCACCCGACTTGACGGACTATCGAACGACGTATGGAACGGCGTGTCAGCGCATTGAGCTATCGCACACTTGTGTAGCTTTACATCTAGAGGGCTCTTATACCATTGGGGGTTGAGCTGAGTTGAGTTGTGCTCATTTCAAACATTTCTGCTTAGAATTTTTGAGAAAGTTTTGTTCGTATTTTGAGTTCAAGGCTACTTATTTTCAGAACAGGTCTTTTCCCTTTGTGTAGTTTGGCATTGAACACTAATAAAATCATATCACATCGCACTGCCAGAAGTATGAAATTCTTATTATATTATTCCGCACAGGCTCATTATTTAATGAATATGAGATCTCTATAAGGGATTGCCAAACACAAAGAGCTTGAATTGACTAAAATAACGTCCAAGACAAGAATGAATTTTCTAAAGTTCTGAGTATAAGGTGATTTTTTAACTAAAAGTGGAGATCAAGTGCGCTTATATCTCTATATCTATAAAAGAGAGTGTCCTGATTCACTGACTGATTCACTGATTCACTGATTCACTGATTGGCAATCATCGCACAGCCCAAACGGTAAGAGATAGAGGGCTGTAATTTTCACAGAAGTTTCTGTTGGTGGTGAAAGTGCGTACTAAGACGGGGTTTTGGAAAATTCCACCCGGAAAAGTCGGAAAAGCGTCGGAAAAGTTTGTATGGGAAAAAATGTTATTTTTCATCCGATTGACTTGAAACTTGATTTGTAAGCTTAGTACGCGAAATAATTCGACACGTGTTTTCCCGATTTTGGAAAATCCGCCCACGAGGAAATTTCCCGGAAAATTCTGCATGAAAACAGCTATTTTTCATCCTATTGGCTTGAGACGCGGTTTGAAAGGAAGGTAGGTGAAATAAATTGAAATGAGATTTTCCGAAGTTGGAAAATTTGACCCAACGGTCGACAAATTCCCGGAAAATTCTGCATGAAAAAAACTATTTTTCATCCGATTGGCTTGAAACTCCGTTTGTAAGGACAAAATACGAAATAATTTGAAATGTGATTTTTCAATGTCGGAAAATTCGCCCACGAGGAAAATGGTCGGAAAATTCTGAATGCAAAAAACTATTTTTCGTCCGATTGGCTTGAAATTCGGTTTGAAAGGACAGAATACGAAATAGTTTGAAATGTAATATTTCGAAGTAGGAAAATTTGACCCAACGGTCGGAAAATTCCCGGAAAATTTTGCATGAAAAAACTATTTTTCATCCGATTGGCTTGAAACTCGGTTTGTAAGGACAAAATACGAAATAATTTGAAATGTGATTTTTCAATGTCGGAAAATTCCCGCAAAGGTGGAAAATTCTGCATGCAAAACACTATTTTTCATCCGATTGGCTTGAAATTCGGTTTGAAAGGACAAAATACGAAATAGTTTGAAATGTGATATTCCGAAGTTGGAAAATTTGACCCAACGGTCGGAAAATTCCCGGAAAATTTTGCATGAAAAAACTATTTTTCATCCGATTGGCTTGAAACTCGGTTTGTAAGGACAAAATACGAAATAATTTGAAATGTGATTTTTCAATGTCGGAAAATTCGCCCACGAGGAAAATGGCCGGAAAATTCTGCATGCAAAACACTATTTTTCATCTGATTGGCTTGAAATTCGGTTTGAAAGGACAAAATACGAAATAGTTTGAAATGTGATATTCCGAAGTTGGAAAATTTGACCCAACGGTCGGAAAATTCCCGGAAAATTTTGCATGAAAAAACTATTTTTCATCCGATTGGCTTGAAACTCGGTTTGTAAGGACAAAATACGAAATAATTTGAAATGTGATTTTTCAATGTCGGAAAATTCGCCCACGAGAAAAATGGTCGGAAAATTCTGCATGCAAAGAACTATTTTTCGTCCGATTGGCTTGAAATTCGGTTTGAAAGGATAGAATACGAAATAGTTTGAAATGTAATATTTCGAAGTAGGAAAATTTGACCCAACGGTCGGAAAATTCCCGGAAAATTTTGCATGAAAAAACTATTTTTCATCCGATTGGCTTGAAACTCGGTTTGTAAGGACAAAATACGAAATAATTTGAAATGTGATTTTTCAATGTCGGAAAATTCGCCCACGAGGAAAATGGCCGGAAAATTCTGCATGCAAAACACTATTTTTCATCCGATTGGCTTGAAATTCGGTTTGAAAGGACAAAATACGAAATAGTTTGAAATGTGATATTCCGAAGTTGGAAAATTTGACCCAACGGTCGGAAAATTCCCGGAAAATTTTGCATGAAAAAACTATTTTTCATCCGATTGGCTTGAAACTCGGTTTGTAAGGACAAAATACGAAATAATTTGAAATGTGATTTTTCAATGTCGGAAAATTCGCCCACGAGGAAAATGGCTGGGAAATTCTGCATGCAAAAAACTATTTTTCATCCGATTGGCTTGAAATTTGGTTTGTATAGTCAAAATCGGAATTAATTTTTGTTTTTATTTTCCGATGTTGGAAATACCGCCGGGATGCCCACTGGGAAGTGGTTGGGGAGTGAATGGGTTGTGGGTGGTAAGTTGTTTTGGAAGTGGGTGGAAAGTGGGTGGTAAGTGAATGTAAAGTGTGTGGAATGTGGCGGGAAGTTGGAGGGATGTGGGTGGGATGTAGATGGGAAGTGGGTGGGATGTGGGCGGGAAGTGGGTGGTATGTGGGTGGGATGTTGGACGGATGTGGGTGGAAAATTGGTGGGATTACGCTGTGCATTGGTTCTATACTGTTGAAGGCGCAGCGAAGCGCGACGGGATATTTGCTAGTCTATATATATAAAACTGTTCAACCTGACTAATTGACTGACTGGTGACCGTCGCACAGCCTAAACCATAAAAGATAGGAAGATGGGATTTTCACAGTAGTTTTATCTTATGCTGAAAGTGAGTACTAAGAACGGATTTTTAAAAATTCAGTCGGGAAATGTGGAAAATTCGCGGAAAACTTTTGTATGAAACTTTTTTGTTTTTCATCCGATCAAGTTCAAACTTATTTTCAAAAATCAATAAAAAATAATTCAACATTAACTGCATACCAATCTTCCCGAAAATCAACCACTTTTGGGTGGAAAGATGGTGGTAAAGGTTGCCAGCCATTTGCTCCCAGTTCATTTCGAAAGGCACGCTTTGCTTTACAGTTGCATTAGAGAACAAAGAGCGCACGCAAAACCAAAGCCCAAAGAGCATAAATCGAAGAGAAACGATTTCAATGTGTGCGTGGGCGCAATTGAATTGAGTTACGAAAATTGTAACACAATGAATCAAGGCAGAGGAATACGTTTTGTTCCGTTGCCTCGGCAACAACAACAAGACAGAGATTAAAAAACTACAGTTGCAATTAAAACAAAAACAAACGCAAATACAAAAACTCCAGCCACAACTCAAATAACAGCAACATGCAATAATTCAAATAAGGAAAGTGGGTGGGATTTGGGTGGTAGGTGGGTGGGAGGTGTGTGGGATGTGGGTGGGAGATGGGTGGGAACTGGATGGGAAGTGGGAGGGATGTGGGTGGGATTTGGGCAGTAAGTGGGAGGGATGTGGGTGGGATTTGGGTGGGATTTGGGCGGGAAGTGTGTGGTGGTGTGTGGGTGGAAAGTGGGTTGGATCTGGGCGGGAATTGGGTGATAAGTGGGTGGGATGTAGGCGGGTAGAGGGTGGAAAGTAGGTGGGAAACGGGTGGAAGCTGTGTAAGAAGTAGAGAAGTGGAGTGTATGTGGGATGGGGGTGGTAAGAACGCAGCAGCAAAGTCGTAACGGTGAAAAAGCAAAGTAGTAAAACGTTGATTTCAAGCCTATGTATGTATGATTCGATTTCTGGGCTCTACAGAGGAAACAAATTTATAGAATGTTTTCAAAATTGGTAAATATTTGACTCTCACGATTGACTTCAAACTGATTCTGATATGGGTTCTGTACTGTTCAAGGCGCGGTGAAGCGCGACGGGCTTTTTGCTAGTTTATTTATAAAGTTTGGTTTATAGTCCTAAACCGAATCAGTTCTAAATGAGGTTATATCAGTAGCAGTTTGGAGCTCTAGCTAAAATCAATTTAATGCCTGGCTTTCGATTTTAGAATTATTTTAAAATATGTTTCTAGGGTTAAGGATTAAGAATCAAGCAATTTTTTTTTAATGCACCTGAAGCTTTAGCTATTAAAGTCAAAACTTCTAAAAAGAATTTACAAATTCCTGCCACTAAAGGGTATATAAATGGTTTACAATTTCTTACAAAAATTGTATTTCATTTATGCGAATTTTTCTTTTGATTTTTTACTTCTTGTTGCCAGCCACTTAATGGATTTTGCGCCGGCTTAAATTTTTTAACAGAAGTTTTAAGAAAGTTTTCTACTAATTTGTAGTCGAGCGGACGGATGTTTTGATGGCGGAAGGAAGAGCTTAAAGAGACTAACATCGACGACGTGTCAGGGTCACAACAACAAGCTTTCCTTTCTGCTTAGCTTCTCATAATCAATCCACTCAATTGCCACCACCTCACTCGATGCACAAACAAAGCGAAAGGTCCTTCAATGCAGCAAAGGAGGCGCACCTCAAAATCGAATTTGCAAGCTGCTGTGAGAGCGAGGGAGACAACATTAATAATGTCCTTCGGTTACGTTACAGGCACGTACCAAACAACACACAAAACACACACACACACATGGAGAGATATTATGGCATTTACTGGGAAGCCATCTATATGTAGATTATGATCGACATTGTTTGTCCTCCTCGTTGCTGCTGGCTTGTCGTCGTCCTTTGCCTGAGTAGTCAGACGTCAGTGTCGTTGCGGCAGTTTAATGAACCTTCAAAAACTATTTTTAATTTTTGCTTTTCAGAGAGCTTTGTAGAGAGCGCAATCGCTAAAAACTAATGATTTTTCTGATGATGGTTTGTGGATGGAAATCACAGGACAGAAATAATTGGATTTTGGGTTAAAATTTAAACGGAAGATAGAAGGAACGAACATTTATTAACAGCATCTGCTCAGCCTTTGAAATTCTTAAGAAGTTTTGTTTGTGTTGATATTTGAGCTCATTTTGAAGCTTTCATTTAGCGGAACGATTTCATAAATCATCGAACTTAAGGAGATCCGGCTCGAAGGACCTAAGCCCACCTGATAAAACAACTTCTGAACTTGAAACCAACTAGAACGCAGCAAACTTCAGTTTGTATATCAATATCTCCTTCTCTAGAACACAACACATTATTGATTGGCTTTGTTAGGTGTCTCAAGCTGATTACACGCTTAACACACATCAAAAATTCTTTGAAAACTTGAGCCAGAAACTAACTTTGACTGGACAAGCGGTTCAGACTGAGGAAAAACTTCAACAATTTGTCATTTTCAAGCTGCAAGAACTGCCAAACTTTAAGAAACAAGCGCTCCAGTGAGCCAGCCAACTAGGTAGACGACGGCGAGTCAAGTGCAGAGAGAGTCGAGTCCCCGGCTCTTGCTCCTGCTGTAACAGAAAACCAATTGCCGTTTTCAGACTTGGACTTGGACTGCAGCCATGTCACGTTTCTTGTTGTTGTTCTGCTGTTGGCAGGGGATTGAGAATGTAGACGTCATTGCGGTTTATCGAGAAGCGCAGGACTCCTTCATTGGAAGAGGGTACCCCAGGGGCGTCGCCCCGCGCGTAAGACAACACCAGCTGCGGTGGCCACAATAAAAGGGATCAAAGGGATAAAGTGTCTTGGCTGCATTGTGGCTCTTGGTATAGCTGGCATTGGTAGGTAATAGAGTAATTCAATATTGGGTGTGGCCTGCACATTCGAGTTTTATGTCTGCATTTGTGGCATGCTTCATATTGATTTTTCACTTTAGGCAGAAGGAGCGAAAAAAATATATAAAGGAAAAGTCGAATTCCACTCGAAAGTGCACCGCTTCATTAGGCAACATTTTGCTTTCACACTTCTGCGATATTAAAAAACCATCATGTCGATACTCAAGACATCATTGACAATCCTTTCCCCAATACTAAGGTGGGAAGTAGGAAAAGGCCTCAAAGTCAAAGGAGGAACCCACAAGAATGCCTGGCAAAGTAAACTACTTGAAAGACGATGACGACGACAGCGACAACGAAGGCAACAAGGACGTCATCATGAATTGATGAACTTCTCTGAATGCGGAAGGCAAAGTGAAATGTAAGCAGAGGAGGTTGGGCTAGGAAGTGACTTGAGATGATGGGCGATTTGATATGGTGAGGAAAAAATAGTATGATGAAAAGTATGCTATGAAAAATTCCAAATATTTTTCAGAGTTGTATAGAAAAGAGCATAAATACGAAAAAAAAAAAAAAAAAGAGGGTTGCGATATATTTTGCACCGCGTAACACTCCATTTCATCGGAAAACTTTAAAAATATGTGATGCTACCATATACAGGGTGGTCCATTTAAAAGTTGGAATTTAATTTTGCTATAAAGAAAAAACGGCTCGATATTTTTCAATATACTCATTTTGGTTAGAAGCGGAAAGACCCATTGACAGGTGAGTTACTGAATCTAAATCCCATTAAATACTTGTGGGTGGACGTAAAACGAAGTGCAGCAAAAGCAAATAAAACACAACTTTGGCAGAATGTACAAGAGGCATGGTCGAACATTAATCGCTAGCAGAACGGATTTAATTGAAGCCACACCAATTTCAAGTCCCAATAACTAAAAATAGAGGCAAGCTAACTTCGGCTCTACCGAAGTTTATATACCCTTGGAGCTCGATATATGCCTGACAGTTTGTATGGCAGCTATACTACATAGTGGTCCGATTTCGAAAAATCTAGCTGAATTATGTAAAAATCATTGAAAACTTATAAATACGAGCGTTGGGAGCGATATCTTTGAAAACAAAAAAAGTTTAGCCTCCACTGAAGAGCTTCTTTGAATGAAAAGAAAGAATCATTCTCCAACGATTGTCACTTCTTTTGCCTTTCTTCTAAAAATGAAATGATGACTTCCCCCCGGGAATCGGTATTTTTAAAAAATACTAGCTACTCTCCACTCGCACTTTCTGGAACGGAGTGTCTCACTTTGTATGTTTAATGATTTTGTTTATTAATTAGGATATTTATCTGTTGATAACGTGATAAACCCCTGAATCGACGTTGTATTTTTGATAAAAACGTTTTCCATTTTTTTAAATAAGATTGTTACTCAATTAGACTTTTTTTCAGACCTAACTTTTGTATGGCAGCTATACTATATAGTTGTCCGATTTCGACAAGCCTTAGTGAAATTATGTAAAATCATTGAAAACTTATAAATACGAGCGTTGGGAGCGATAACATTGAAAACAAAAAAGTTTTTCTCACTAAGTGTTTTTTTCAGACCTAACTTTTGTATGGCAGCTTTACTATATAGTTGTCCGATTTCGACAAGCCTTGGTGAAATTATGTGAAATCATTGAAAACTTATAAATACGAGCGTTGGGAGCGATAGCACTAAAAGCAAAAAAGTTTTTCTCACTAAAACAGATTTTTCAACCGATTGTTCTTATGGCAGCTATATGCTATAGTTATCCGATCCGGCCGGTTCCGACAAATGTGCAGCGTATTTATACCAAAAGACTTTGTGCAAAGTTTGGTTAAGATAGCTTTAAAACTGACGGAGGAGATAGCATAGAAACAGACGGACGGACAGACGGACATGGCTATATCAACTCAGCTCGTCATGCTGATCAAGAATATATATACTTTATGTGGTCGGAGATGCTTCCTTCCCTGTGTTACAAACATCCGGACAATTTTAATATACCCTCTCCAAGGGTAGAAAAAGGGATTTATAACCAAGTATTAATTTGTAACCCGGACAAGAGACAATTATTGTCGCAATTTTTTGTTAGTAGGTCAAACTTACTGTTGTGTATCATTACAGCCTCTTCTAAAGAATTCTGCGAAGAATTCAAGCTTTCTCTGACTCAGACTCAAACAGTATCAAAAACCATGCAAAATAACAAATTAAAAGGTATTATTCGGTTTTCTTATCTGATTAGTCCATTTTACAAAAACAATGCTTAAGCGGTATATCTACCAGAACGAATAAGGGCATTTCCATGATGTCGTATGGGACCTGGACGGGAATTTTCCAATACAGAACACTAACCGCTGGGCCACAGACGGCTCAAATGTATCCTGATAAAACGAGAGCGTAAGTTAAAGTCGGCTGTAACCGACTTCGAAATACCCGTTACTCATGAAAAAACATGTTTAACATTGTTCCTGCGTTCCTTAGGGTGAACATCCGAAAAGTATGCAACATTTTTTTAACTCGGCTATATATCACTTTTTTGCTCATAACTTGAGAACCGCTCATTCGATCTTCATCATTTCTTCGGCAAATCTATACATTTTGCTAATTACTAGCTATCTCTAGAAGGTACTAATCATCTATCTTCAAATCTGTAGGAGATATAACGTTTTTTCCAAATTGCGGGGGCTGGAGAGGGCGTGGCAAAAATTAAATATAAACTTGATCTGCCTGCAAGTATAAGAAGCATTTGTCCCATACATGTCAAACCTCTATCTCTTACCATCTTTGAGATCTGTTTGTTCATACAGACGGACCGACGGACGGACGAACAGACGGACATGGCTATATCGACTCGGCTGTTGATGCTGATCAAGAATATATATACTTTATATGGTCGGAAATGATTCCTCTCCCTGTTACATACATTTGCACTAACTTAATATACTCTATGTACCTTTGGTACAGAGTATAAAAATAAACAAAAATTTTGTCAAAATGGGAAAAATTGCGCTAGCACGGCCGTAATACCGAATATCTCCAAATGGTTTATAAGTAAATGTAAGATTAGCTTGCTTTTAACCACTTTTAAATTTTTGGTATCGGTGGACCTTTTGGTGGAAATGCCCGTACACATTGCCATTTTTGTGAGCAGCTATTGCGCTGCTATTTGCGTGAACACAGTTTTAGAAAATAGCTTATACACAGCCGCTCACCTTCACCAGCAATTGGCGTAAGCTGTAAAATAAATAAAAATAAAATAAAAAAGCTTCTCGCACTTTGCCGTTTGGATTCGGCGATAAACTGTAGGTCCCTTTGTCTTGTGCGGCAGGAGATTGAGAGAAGCTTGGTTTGGCCCTTTGGGGCTGTATAGTCAATTTTTACATATTTTTTTTATTATATTTTTGCATAAAAATACCAGAATATAAGGGGTGATTTTTTCGCTACTATCTTTTTGGCAACACTGGTTTAAACAGCTCACGCACGTTTCGTGTTTTGTTTCACTGTCAAACATCTTCAGTTTGGTCTATAATTTAACCATGAATCGTCTTACAAACGAACAACGCTAGCAAATCATTGAATTTTATTATCAAAATGCGTGCTCTGTTAAGAAAGTTCATCGCGCGCTTCTTCCATTTTATGGTCTGTTTAATCGACCCACTGAAGCGGCTATTCGGGCTATTGTGACTAAATTTCGCATCAAATTTACATTGTTTGACATTGAACCTCCAACACGCTTATGTAGAGTGCGAACTGAAGAAAATATCGCAGCTGTATCGGCCAAAGTTAATGATGACCATCAATTATCGATTCGTCGCCGTTCGCAGCAATTGGGCCTCAACAACGTGGTCAATTGGCTGTCTAGATCGTGCGATTTAACGCATTTAGACTATTTTTTGTGGGGCTATATTAAAGCTCGTGTCTATACAGACAAGCCCGCTTCAATTGACGCATTGGAAGACAATATTAAAGCATTTATTCGTGAGATACCGGCCGAAATGTTGAAGAGAGTATGCCAAAATTGGACAAAGCGGATGAACCATTTGAGGCGCAGTCACGGTCAACATTTGCATGAAATAGTCTTCAAACATTAAATTATGTGGATCGTACTATTGATTCAAATAAAGATTTGATGAATTATTCTGAATTTTATGTTTTTTTTTTTAAACTTTCCTATAGCTTCTAAAAAATCACCCTTTATTAATTAATACTAAAAAATTGTATAAAAGTCGCTTTTAATAAAATCTTTGTGTTCTTAACAGATCGATACATGCCCGAAACAATTTTAAATTGTTGTTGATATTATATTTCCTACCTCAGAATATTCAAACGCTTTATATTTTTCCCCCCATTTAGACACGTTCCCAAATTGTCGGTTCAAGTTCTCAGCTCACCACCCCCGCCTTACCAATCGATATTGATGAGATAACTGAACCCTTGTTTGGATTTATACAGAGAGTTTGATTATTAATATTATGCTTCAATGGCCGGACGTCATGTTCAAAAGAAACTTTTCGCCCTCAAAATCGGTGGCCTCAGGTCAAAAGTGTGGGGGATAAAATGAATGGGTCAACGGTTACATACTTTTAAATGTGGGTCAAAGATGAATCCTTGACTCTTTTCTATTTATGCGCTTTTAGTCAAAAGTGTATCTCTCTCTCTTACTCTTTGGCGCACGCTGGCGAGGCTCCAAAAAGTTCGCTACAAAACTGACAAAAAGTAAAGCATACAACAACGCCTTTACTTTTCCCCTCAAATGAGCATTTATCAATTTAGACAACGACAATTGGATTTGTGTGTGAGTATGCGAATCTTGTAATTTTAAGCAATTTACCACAAACATAACTTGGGGTGCTTAAAACGATTTGTTAGTTGGTCAAAAGAAATGATTTGTTTGGTTATCTTTAAAAAAAAATAGTAGAATATAGTAGAACAGGAGAAAATTTGTATGCTTCTGTTTAAAACACACAGGAACCAGAACTCCAACAGGAATCATAAATTTACTACAAATTAGAGCTGGTTTTAAAAACCAATATTGTTGGTACGATTTGGTCTCGGATAAGTAAGAAAATCCCAGAGGATATGATTGACAGAACGGCTATGCTTACAAAATTTTAAGCTGACATTTTGCTTACGTCAAGTTGCGTCAATTCATCAAATTTGGCCCCTTTTTTCCAGCCAAAGTACAGAAAAAACTCTGTGGGGGTTTTTCTGCTTTCTTCGCTTATTTTTTTAATATCCTTAAAACGTTTTATGACTGCCACAGACACACGCATCACTTGAATTTTCAAACGATTTCTTTCGTTTTGTTTTGCCGTTGTTATATCCTTTTTAATGTGCATAAAGGGAGTTGTTTGAGAGAAGGGTCAAAGATCCTTCGATTGGATTTAAAGTTGGGCCACAATTTAAGGCGCAACAGTTTTGCACATTCCCAGAATCAATTTGCAGGCAGGCGGCAGGCACTGCGTCAAACACATTTATTATACCAAACCCGTCAGCTGCATTTTGTCGACGCCATTTTCAGGCTAGATTTTTAGTGCCTATTTCCCGTAGAGCCCCGTAAAAATGAGAAAACAGCAAAATTGTTTAAAGTCATTCGCATGTGTAAAAGGTAGAAATATAAAAAATATTTTAACGCGCACAGCACTTGATGTGCGTGTGTGTGTGAAAGTGTGGGATGTTGGGGAGAATTTCCGTTTATGTCACTGGGGAAATTTACGTGCTACACATCAACGTCAGGAAGCTCTAGCAGTTGCAGCAGCAGGTAAAATTTGTTGAAGTGGAGGAGCTGAGATGGGCCGCAGCTAACTTTTATATTAAAAACTAGTGCAAGTGGCAAGTGTGTGGAAGCTATGGTTAACAATTTATGATATTAAAAGAGAAGAAACACTTTAAAATTAAGAATTGTTTTGTCAAAGTGAATATTTGTGAAATTTGAATCCAACCCATGAAAATTTGAGTTTCAAGTCGTGATGTGATGCAAGAATAGTAAGGAACCTTCCAAATGGGGCACAAATTATTGAATGTTCTGCTTGTAGGGACTTTAAGTAGAGAAAGTGTTGTGGGACTAGCTTGGGTCATCAACTTCTTATCGCCAGGGAACGGGCGACTATGTACACAGTAAAAAACGAGAGCGCAAGTTAAAGTCGGCTCTAACCGAGTTCGATATACCCGTTACTCATGAAAAAACATGTTTAACAGTGTTCCTGCGTTCCTTAGGGTGAACATCTGAAAAGTATGCAACACTTTTTTAACTCGGCAATTTTTCACATTTTTGCTCATAACTTGAGAACCGCTCATCCGATCTTTATCATTTCTTTGGCGAATCGATTAATTGCTAATTACTAACTATCTCTACAAGGTACGAATCGTCCATCTTCAAAACTGTAGGAGATATAACGTTTTTTCTAAATTGCGGGGGCGGGAGGGGGCGTGGCCAAAATTTCAAACAAACTTGATCTGCGTGCAGATAAAAGAAGCATTTGTCCCATACATGTCAAACCTCTATCTTTTACCATCTCTGAGATCTAGGTGTTCATACGGACAGACGGACATGTCTATATCGACTCGGCTGTTGGTGCCGATCAAGAATATATATACTTTATATGGTCGGAAATGATTCCTTCTGCCTGTTACATAGATTTGCACTACATTAGTATACCCTTTTTACTCTACGAGTAACGGGGATAATAAACGAGAACTTTGTTCTTGAATCAAGTACAACAAAGTCAAAAGTACGGTAACAACGAAATACTTGATTCAAGTACAAAGTAATTATTTTCTTACCATTTTCATTTTTGACGATTTACATAAGTACATTTTAAAATAATTTTAAATCTTTTTGATCATACTTATAGGTTGTAATGGTCTTAAGTACAACCCGATTTGGTCTTAAAATAAGTAAATAATATTTTTAATTCAAGTTTTATAAATTGTAAAGTCAACATCAATACATTCTTGAAACAAAACAAAAGTTCATAAAATAGAAGCAAAATATTCTTGGTTTTAACCTAAGGCAATTCCCAATTTGTTCTTAACAAATATGCCTTTGCTTAAAATTAAATAAGACAAGAAAAGTCCAAAGGAAAGGACCTAACCAAAGACCAAGATGGTTTTACTGTACGCCAGAAATCTGCCGTCCCTCCATAACCGAAGTGTAAAAATCAGGAGGGAGTTTAAAGAAAAGATTCGATTTAATCATTCGCATTCTCCTTCGCACATTTTTGGGGCTAGTGTAGTAACTCTATTTTGACCTTAATCCAAGATATATTGGATTTAAACTAAAAACGAACAGTTCTTGATTCTAGACCGATTCTAAGACTTAAAGATTAGATTTAATTACAGAACGGTATAAATTCTATCCCGATCGACCTAAAATTCTGCCAGTCGTCTTTATAAGTGTTTGAACTATTTACCTACACATTTTCGATTTTTAAGCAGTCTCTTAGCAGAAAATCTTCAATTCATAGAAATAACTCATTTTCCACATTCTATTCCTGACTTAAGCCCTTTCTTACCCTGATTGTAAGTCTTTCTATCTCTGAAGTTGACTTATTTTATGTAAAATATGATTAAACTAATTTATATTCATTTACGAAGTACGCTGAGAGAAAAATAAAAAATTTCATTCTTGAATAAATAATTCCTGATTTAAGAACTAAATTTCTGACTCAAGAATTTTTAAACCTCCATATTTCTTAATTTCAAGACGATTGATGATTTTTTAAAGTACTTAAAGAGCTCAACATGATCATGATCTAGGCTAAATTAAATGCTGTAGGACCTGTGATAATAACACCAGTCTGAAAACCCGAAGAAGAATAACTCTTGCAAACAGATTACCGAACATTTGACCGAAACAGAAGATTCGATTCGGTTCGGTTTGATTCCCTGGTTTGAGGTAGAAGGCACGAGGGGACGACCAACAATAAGATGAGACGATTATGTGCGGGAAGGCATTGGAAAGTTTGGTGTGAACAACTGGTGCCTGCTCGCACAGATCAGAAACGACTGGCGGATGTCTGTCCGTTAAGCGGCTGTGATATAAATATCGGGCCAAAAAGAAGAAGAAGATAATTATATTAAGCTTTTTAAATTCTAAAATCAATTCTCTTTGATCAGAAACTAATATTGTGATGGTCTTCAAACCTATACCTTATTGAACTTAATTCCATCCTGCTTATGCTAAAATCAATTCTGATTAATGTACATCGACTTGTTGTTGAATAAAAAATTTCGTACTTCATTCAAAAGTTTCCAGATCTATTGACTTCTTAATTTTTAAAAAGAGACAAAATCAACTAAGAAGTTTATTGTTTATTAAGCTTTATTTAATTATTTTAGTTTTATTTATTATAGTAGTTAGTTTTTTCCACAATAATATTCATCAGGTGTTCTTTTAGACTCGCAGTAAGTGGTATATACGTATAATCTTTTCACTTTCGACTGCTCACTCCATTCCTTAGCCAGAATGTTTTAAAGTGTTTTCAACACTCAACGTTGAACAGCTTGCAATAGAATAATTGAAAGCTTAATATTATACCACCACCTTCTTTTTTTTAAATGCCATATACCCCATCTTTTTCACCATCTTAAAAAGGAAACTTTCAATGACCATTTACCTTTGGTTTTCATTAAATTAGCTTTCGCCTTAGAAAGCCACAAACATAAAATGAAATTGTACGCATCATAAAAACACAAAAAGCGAATGAATCCACAGAACACTTCCCGTACCTGACCCTCCCCTGCCAATCTATTCCTTTTCTTGCTAACTTTCTCTCTTCCCTCATCGACCAAGAACATGCAACAAATTTGCTGAAATAAGAAGCTTTAGACAATTAATTGAATTTATTGCGTATTTGGTGTGCGTTTATATGGGAGATGGGGAGAGATTGAGGTGGGAAAAACAGTTGGGGCGGTTGTGTAAACAGAGAAGGAGGCTACTACAAAACGGAAGCCCCATAAGCCGGGATCCAGGAAACAACAATACAGAAAGTAAAACTATGCGGGAGTACAACATACACACCTGTAAATAAGAGCCAAAGAAAAAAATTAAAAGGCGGAGGAGAAAGGGGAATATTGTGGCATAGACGTGTCTAGACACTGAAGCTGAGACAGAGCCCGTACACTTGGAAAAAAAAGATAAAGAATCGGTAATGGAAATGTAGGGAACTGTTGTACCCTCATAGATCTAATTCAAATACATTAGAACTGGAAATAAAACGCTATCAAGTTTAAGCTTTAGTTTATATTCTATTTTTGCTAAATTTAATCAATTTTCGTTGGTCTTTCTGGCTGTAATTTATTGAAATATTTTCTCAAAGTGTATAACATTTAAAGTCGTCTAAATTATGACCAAACTGAAATTTCAGTTACTTTACTTTAATTTTCCCCACTTGTTTCGGTTAAGTCCATTCACTTTGACCATAAAAGTGCGCCCCAAAAAATTGTTGAATAATTTAGTAAACAATTCGCATTATTTTCAGGTTTTTCCTAGGGACAGACTACACACAGAACCCTTGTCCAAAATCTTCCACCTTCTTGCATAGTCCACGTGACGCATTACGTGCAATAAGTCGCATAACGTGCGTGGTGCACACACATCATTATTAATGCATTTGCACACGTAAACCCAAATGGAGGGGAATGAGTTTCGGTTCAAGTACCAACCCCCAAAAAAAAACAAACAAAAATCCCCCCTTGTTATTCCCCTAAGCCACTTGTAGCTTGGCCTTTTCAACTTTTGAAGTGGGTAAAACGAAAGAAGAAAAAAACCATAGCTAAGCTCGCTTGGGATCCCGTGAGTAGGACTTTTGGGGCAGCAGCTTTGATGCTCAGGTAGTTTATTTTTATTGATTTGTAGATCTAGGTTCCTTTGCTTAAAGCCCATAAAAATTTGTAGTACGCATTCTGTTTTAATTTACATAAAGGGTTTACGGAAGCTGCTCGTAAAATGTCACTGGAGGAGCTTCTAAGATTACATTAAGGTGTCGTTTGACAAAAAAAATAAGTTTCCCGCATCTTCTCCTGTATGTGTTTGTGACAAGTCTGTAGTCTAGACGTTGTCTGATGTTGCAGGTAATAAAAATGTGTATAAAGGTGTAATTTTTGATGGGCTCTCGAGGAAGGGGAAAAGGTAGGAGTGATATCGTTACTCGGTGGCAGTTTGATTTTATACGCATTTTTATGGCTACATTACGGCTGGACGACATCGACAGCAACAACAACAAAGTGTCATGTCAAAGGCCCAGTTTGTACATATCACAGGTGGCACAGGTGAACACAAAAGCTATGGCGAAACATTTTCATGTGGGGGAAAATGATTTATTCATGTTCGGCAATTGAATATTTTAAAAAGTGTTGCTAAGCGACCAATTAAAATGTACTTTTCAAAAGGTCTAGTTTTTGACCAGGGTTTCACTGAAATCGTGAACTTGTAGTGTAAGTTTAAGCGAACCAAAAAGCTAAATTAAACTTGCAATACTAGTGTTGGTAAAGATTAATTAGTTAATAAGTAGTAACAAAGACAATACATATATAGATACCACATCTCATACAATTTTTTTTTTTTTTGATCCAATGTCAGCTCCCAATAAAAATCGTTATATGCGTCACATGTGTCATCTAAATTACCTATACATTTTTGCTCTTAGCAGAATAGCTAATTTAGAAAACGTGTAACTAAGTTTCAGTATATGCATCCACGTAAAAGCAGCGAAATGCACAAATTTGTATCCAATGTCAGCTCCCAAAAAGACTCGTTTTTAGTTTCACATGCGTCATCTATAATATAAATAAATCTTTGGTAGTAATCAACTTTTAGACTGACCTTAGTCAGACGCCCAAAAACTTTGTATACCTAATAATATAACAGTATCTAGTTTATTTCAGCAAAATGATCACCAATCAAGTGTTGTAAAAGTTACTTAAGTGTTAAACCATTAGTTCTTCATCTCGAAATTCGCTGAATTTTCTTTTGGGGCTAACTTTGTTTTCATATACCCAGAGAAAAAAAAATTCAAAAGCTACACGGAAATGTAGAATTTCTACACGTTTCGACCGGGATTTTCAACCCACTGTTTTTGTGTAGCTTTTCTAAACGCCGCGTGTGGCTTTCTGAATTCTACACGGCGCGTGTAGGTTTTCTGCACGCGCGTGTGGCTTTGTCATTTCAACATGAAAATCCCGGTCGAAACGTGTAGAAATCCCACATTTCCATGTAGCTTTTAAATTTTTTTTTTTTTTAAACAAATTTATATTTTTTACTTACTCTGGTAGATTTGAAATCCCGGCCCCTTGGACTGAAACACGATTGGACTGATGGCTTAGACGTCTCCGCCACGTCACGCGTGTAAGGCAAGGCCTCTAAGACATTACTTGTATTGAATCTGCTAAAGGCACAATCCAATATTTGCTTGCTTGTAATTTTTAAGTTCTAATTCAACGCAATCGCTATTTATATACAGGCAACAGAAATTCGCGCAAGATTCGTGTAGATTTTTAACACGCAGCGTTAAGATTTTGTAAGTCTAAACGTACATTTAGAAATCCCACACGCCACGTGTGACAATCAGTGTGCTAAACGAAAAATATAAGAATTCAGTACTGATGTAGAGCTACATTTTTCGTTTAGAATTTCCGCACGCGCGTGTAGCATTTCAATATCCAAACGTCAATGTAGAAAACCTAAACGTCCGTGTGGTAATCAGATTGCTGCATGAAAAATATAGAATTATTAAGGGAAACAAGCTGATTTTCAAATGTCGTGTAGTCTTTGGCTTTGCACACGCACCATTTAACTTTTCTACATTTGCATTCAGATTTTTAATTCCCACACGTCGCGTGGAGCTTTTCCACACGTCCCGTGTGGCTTTCTGAATTCTACACGCAGCGTGTGCAATTTAACAGGGCGAAATACGTAGCGTTTAGATTTGACGTTTTTACACGCGCCGTGTAGCCAATTTTGTTTTCTGTGTATATCTGAGGTGATATCCTGATTCGTGTTAATTTTAGCATATATAGCAAAATCTTGCTTTCTATAGGGAACAACTAGAGCTATTTAAAATACATCTGCCTTTGTTAAGAAAATTTTTCTTAGAAGTAACACAACCCAACAATGTTTTTGGAGCAGGCCTATTGCGATCTTATTATGTTAATATGAACACTGAACAAAACTGCATCATTGGTTTTGTTCTATAAGCTCTTATTTCCAAAATTTAGCCGGGTATCCAGCTCCGCGGAAACTAAAAATTCCTGCCAAACTTCATATAAAAAAAACCACGCCAGAAATTTTTAGTTTACCTTTTCATTGCTTGTGTATCCAGCAACATGAACGTAGTCCACAGTTTCTTATCGATAGTTGGCATATCGATAGCGTGTGTGGATGGCGAGAACAGCTGACACACAGCGCAGGAATATATTGTCAACAATTATTTTAGATGCCACGAGCAAAAATTTTGAGGAAAATGCTTTTATATTTTTTTGTTATGAGCTGTAATATGGCTGAAGGACAATTTGCTTGCAAAGATTGGTAGAAAATGGTGCCAAGGGCACACTTTACCAAATTGATGAGGCCGCCAGAGGGACGCTTTCCATAGACAGAAAGGTCGGTTAAGACGCTGTGCAAATCTATTAGGGTGGTGCACCAATTGGTCATGATACCTGCTGGTGTGCAGGCTACACCGCGGTATATATGTATGTAGTTGTATGCCTCACATACCAGGGGCCCCACATATGTATGTAGATGACTCTAGTTTTTTTAAGGGCAGGGGACCATGCCGTACCCCATAACGGGATCGCCCAGATCCACCGCATGGGCATCCCCAAGTAAAAAGTTTTGCTTCATACTCCGAGCAGCATGCTTTATTCAGAAAATATTATTTAAATTTTTTAAATTTACTTAAATTCAAATAGTTAGCAGTGCCAAACAGGCTGATTGATCAGAGTGAACTTCCACCTCTCAGGTGCATGGTCACACTGTCTTAGTTATGTTCCACACACACAAGAAATAATTGGCAAATTCCTGACAGGAATTTTCCGCAGTGCTGGATACAGGCCTTATAGCGGAAAAACGAATTTGTTGAATTTTTGGCACTTTTGAAATTATGGGGGCCACGCTTCACATAAACATCTGGATTTAAGAGCAATAGGCGGCAACAGAGCACATATCAATGCATCTTCAAAAATCAAAAGGTATATGTTAAAGTGTAGTTTTATGGCAATCTTTTTAAAATATATCATCCCTTCTGAACTAATGTGGTTTTTGAATTTCTATTGGAACTACCTATGAATGAGAATTATTGGCATTTATATCAGCTTACTTGGCAGAGCTATAACCTGCCTAAGCCGAAAATACATATTTAAATTTATGGGAGGAAAACTAGATTGTTACTCTAAATCTGTATAGGAACTTTTAAGAGGCTACTTGATTCAGCATAAATTGTTATATGTTTATATGTGGATGATAAGTTTCAGTAGCCTTTTTACATTTCCCATACAAATTTTCACATTGAGTATTTTCGTCTTAAACAGGCTGTAACTTTGCCAAATAAACTGATATAAACCTGGCCGTGTGTGGCCCAGCGGTTAGTGTGCTGGACTGCTAGGCGAGAGGTCGTGTGTTCCATCCCGCCTCTGAACATCTAATAATAAAAGTTTTTTCTTTCTTTAGAAAAATAGCTTTACACATACGGTCACCTTCACCAGATTGGTGCCAGTTGTGAATTAACTAGCCATGAAAAAGCAAATTCTCAAACTTTGCCGTTCGGATCCGGCGAAAAACTGTATGTCCCTTTCTCTTGTGCGAAAAATTTAAAGCACACACGCCAAGAGATTGAGAGAAGCTTGGCTTGGCCCCGTTGGAGGAGCTGTACAGCCAATTTTACAAATGCCATTCGAATCACATAATAAGATCATACATTGGACTATATGCTTGAGTAGCTAAAGCATTACTCCAATAACAGTGCTATTTAAAACTAGAGGCCTATTAGGACATTTTCTATTGTACTGTTATAGCGACTTTAATTTTTTAATGATGTATTGATATGTGCTATGTAGAAAATAGCTCCTAAATCCAGATATTAATGACTTGTGTGGCCTCTATAAATCCGAGTGTCAACTTTCTCGTTTTTCGCCATATCTTCAAATCAAAAGCTGATGGAGCTAAGCCGATACAGCTTTGGAATCAGTGAACATAAACTTATCATTATTTGAAATCAGCAGGGGTACAGGTACTCCGTACAAAGTTATAGGTCTATTAGTAATATCGTGCCTGCGCAATTGAAATGAAAAAATCTTATAATTGTAGATAGTTTATATTTATTTATATATCAAAGACTAATGAGTTTTGGGTACTTCTCAAAGATCACAGTAATAAATGTGGTTCATCCGATATATATTGGTAAATTGGATGCGACGTACTTGTCAAAAATTATGAAGAATATTACAGATTTTCCGAAAAAAAATTCTAATTCTAAATTCAAAATAAGTAGATCAGTTTTTCAAAACATGCTAAGAAACAAAAACGAATCATTATGAAGCAATGCGTTCAAATACTTTTTACAGTAGAAATAGCAATGCTAAAAGTATTTTGATTTTTTCTCCAATTAAAACAAAACTGTTAAAAAGACCATAAAAAAGTTTTGAAGTCAAAATAACCCTAAGTGGATTTCTCGATTTACTTGGAAATTGTTCTTTAAAGCATAAAATGAATGAAACTAACTTCAAGCAAATAACACTTATAGCACACTACAATGCATTTACTACATTCCAACATATACATATATCATGCCGCAACAAATTGTGTCTCTGGGGAAAAACAAGTTCCGAAAACTGTGCACCGCAAAACTTCCACTTCAATGGAAGTTCAACGAACAAGTTGCACTCTCTCTGTACTTACTTATGCATATGCGACACCCATAATTATCAGGGGAAGTCCAAAGGGAACCGCATGTACGGGATCCAACCATATGTTTTTGCAAAAAAAGAAACAACCAAAGTCCAATGTGGGGTCTGGGTCGCTGGTAGGAGTGACAATTTAAAAAAAAAATTGATTTTTATTGCATGTTTCGTAGTCAGAACCAGAGCCAAACACAGCCACTAATGACGTTGTTGTTGCGGGAAATGCAGAAGCAATTTATCAATATGTGTAGGTATATAAGTGTATAGTCTGTGTTAAACTGATATGTGCAATATTGTATATAGGCAGACAGGCACGCATATTTCATACTCGACTGACTCTGCCCCGCGGACCACACTCCCACCCATCCAACTCTTCGCTGTTTGCGTGCAAACGACCCCTTTGGGTACTGGAACTTTGCGACGTGGACATATGTTTGCTGTCGCCAATGCAGCGTAAAATTTACTCATTTTTTTTTTACAATTTTTGCCATTATTGCTGCTGTCGTTTGTACTTGTTTTGCCTTGGTTTTGGGCTGTGGTTAGAACATATGTTCTTGTCTTTGCAGAGGGAGGACCCAGTTGCCGTCCATGTTCTATGTGATGGCTACAGATTTCTTTGTTTCAGATTTTTGAAAAAAAATGTTACAAATTAACTACACTGAGAAAAAAAGGACAGTTTTTGATGATCCTTAGGATGTTTTCGGTATCCATTTGAACTGAATAGTTAACTATCCTTTTTTTGGGATCCATCGGATATTTTCGAAGTCGATTTATTATCCCTTAAAAAGGATATATCAGGAAATAAATATTTCATTGATCTTTATTCTTCATCCAAAGGAGATGAAAAATGTAAAAAGGGTATTTTAAAAAATTTATCTTAAAGTGGATATTTGAATATCCATTCTACGGGGATCTGATTTTTCTCTGTGTATAGTCTACAAATGTCCTCGCATTAATATCTTTTGTCAATATATTCGAAAATGCCCAATTGATGTGGGAGCTTTTGCTCCACTTCCACCCGTCTAAAGGGGGTTTCTAGAGATTTTTTAAAGGGCCTGGCTATTTATTTAGTCAATTAAAAAAAAGGGGGGTAAAGAGCAAGCATATCTGAAACAAACTTGATCTGGGTACGGTACTCAGCTATGAACATGCAAAAATTTGTGTCTCTATCTCTTATAGTAACTGAGATCAATGCGTTCATACAGAAAGACGGTCAGGAGTGCATATTCTTTATAGGTCGAAAATGTTTATACAATTGCACAACTTAATGATTCCCGTTTTACCCATTTTTAATGGGTACAGGTATAAAAAGAGGACAAATTGGAACGTTCCGTTTAAATCATTGTCTAACTTAGTTTTAGTATTGTTGTATTAAACAGTTATTAAACCTAAGATTCTGGAACGACCAACCCATTTTATTAGAACACATTTAGGGACAAGTCGAGCTGCATTGGTATATGAATTATTCTGCTTCCACAAAATCAAATCATGCGAACAACTCATATGTCAACAAATGAATTTCATTAACAACTTTTTCCCCCCATGTCATACGCAATAAACCATTCGCTTTGCTGCTGTCATTCAATGTACGTGCCTTTTTGTCAATCTCTGTGATTTTTAACCCATCTTTCGTCATCCGGGAATACCAACCATATTTATGTACCAAGCATCAAATGCAATTTGGTTTTCATATAAACTATGCAAACTAAATTGCATTTAATTTAATTTTAAAATTTTTTTATCCTCCAAACGACAACACAGCAGTTGGCAATCAATTTTAATAAAGTTGAACGTTTTGCGATTTCAAGAACCAAACACACACATAAATCGGAAGGAGAGTTGTGTTCAAATTTTTTGACCCCATTAACAATGATACTACAACACAACGGGAGCTAGCACCAAAATGCCTACGGATAAACGCCCGCTCCCGTACAATGCCTGGTTACTGACAACAGCAGCAACAAAAGCAACAGCCGAAACATTTTTCGTACAACACATTTTTACTCACTTCAAACGAAATGAAGCGACGAGGGCAAGTGAAGTTCTTTCGACACAGGGCCTGCGGCTTTATTTTGGCTGCTGTTTTGTCTGTTGTTATTTTGAAGGGTATGTTTGGGAATATGAGAGGAATATTGTCAGGAAAGTGTACAGGACATTTAAAATTATTTGGAATTCCAAAAGCATAATCACCGAAATAGTTCATAAATTAAGGTAATAAACCAAGGCTGCAAACCGGTCCGAACCACAACCCCTTAGAACCGGTTCGGTTCGCGTTTTTCGGTGCCCCCTCGAACCTGAACCTGAACCTGAACCGGACCACTTTTCGAATAATTAGGTTCGGTTCACAAAATCAAGTAGTTATTCCAAAATACTCATCCAGAGACATACAGAAATTTTTATACCCTTGGAGAGGGTATATTAAAATTGTCCAGATGTTTGTAACGCAGGGAAGGAAGCATCTCCGACCACATAAAGTATATATATTCTTGATCAGCATGCCGAGCTGAGTTGATATAGCCATGTCCGTCTGTCCGTCTGTCCGTCCGTCTGTTTCTATGCTATCTCCTCCGTCAGTTTTAAAGCTATCGTAACCAAACTTTGCACGAAGTCTTTTGGTATAAATACGCTGCACATTTGTCGGAACCGGCCGGATCGGATGACTATAGCATATAGCTCCCATAGGAACGATCAGTTGAAAAACTAGTTTTAGTGAGAAAAACTTTTTTGTTTTCAATGTTATCGCTCCCAACGCTCGTATTTATAAGTTTTTAGTGATTTCACATAATTTCACCAAGCCATGTCGAAATCGGACAACTACATAGTATAGCTGCCATAGAAAAGTTAGGTCTGAAAAAAAGTCTTAGTGAGAAAAACTATTTTGTTTTCAATGTTATAGCTCCCAACGCCGGTATTTATAAGTTTTTAATGATTTTACATCATTTCACCAAAATTTTTCGAAATCGGACCACTATATAGTATAGCTGCCATACAAACTGTCAGGCACATATCAAGCTCCAAGGGTATATAAACTTCGGTCGAGCCGAAGTTAGCTTCCCTCTATTTTTTGTATTCTGATTGCTTTCATTCTAGAAGTTATACAATCCTATGCCAGATTTATACTATCGATAATGAAGCGAATATAGTTTGAGCAGAACTTTTCAATGACAACTGCAGAGCTTAAAAGAACTGCCAGTTCAACACTATTAGAGTATTGTACGAAACTCTCTACTCACACAATATGAATTCTATTGCTTATGGAAATGTTAAAATAACTAGTGCTGTGTGGCTCGATGAAACTCTATCTACAAAATGTGCAAACGGTAACTACCTTCTAAAGGTTTTTTCATTCAGAGTTCCTTAAACGAGTTCCATCTAAAATATTTGATTGAAAATTGATAGAACCTTTAGAGCTGTACGATTCACAACAATTGATTTATTACGCTTGCTTTTTATAAAATGTCTAAAATCTTTAAGAGCTGAACGATTCACAACCAATTGATTTTTATTACCACAGATCTAACATTATTTTTTTTAGCGCGATGTCTGAGAAAATAGATTTTCAACTTGGAAAAAATCCTTCACCAAGTTGTAATAACCCTACCGGAACGGTTGTTGTCCTAAGAATTTGAACGAACGAAGGACAGACACACGACAATCAGATTTTTAGGGCTAACAAGTGCTTCACATAATTGCCCCTAAAGTAAACCAGTTTTAATGGCGCAGATTCAAATATTTAAAACAAAGAAATAAAAAATGACAAAATTTTCGCAAATATCAACGTCTAAACTGTTATCTAGCAAAAAATAAATTGAGCTATAGAGTAGATCTTGTTATATTTTAATGAGCTGAAATCAATAAACAAAGAGCCGGCACAAGATCGTATACAGTAGACAGGCTTGAAATAGTGCCAGGGCGCAAGCCTCCAAGACATACTCTAAGCAGAGAATATGCGGTTCTATTTAATGATAAACCCCATTGTACCAGAATTACACAAGTCACAAACAGGCCAGATAACTGTCTAACACGATGAGAGAACCGCGATAAAATACCAGAGACCAAGAGAAGAATATAAAAACCACATAACAGAGACGAACCATAAATACCAAATAATAACCAAAGTGACCGCGAAGTAAAAAGAGAAGAAAGGACACAGCCACCAAGCACGTGGGTATGCATAGCTCGTGGCGCGACGCCCCCCGTTATCCGCTAAAAACTCACGAAATAAAGTGCCTTCTTTGAGGCGAGGACCCGACAAGTAACGCGCAACAAGGCAATGCCGATTTGAAGTGAGTTAAACAATAAACAAGAGGCAGCCCAAAGCACACAAGAAGAGTAGCGACACGATAAGATATAGTATTTATTTTCATGGTTGACAAATGTATCAACAGTTTCGCTCCATCTGTTACAGTGTTTTCATATCTCATACGCACATGTATACGCGCACTACAATTGTTGACAGTATCATTGGGCTTGTTTAGACTTGTAAGTAACAGACCAGGGTTTATTATTAAATAGAACCCCAGCTTAACTCATTAGCCAGATATGTCCTGGCGGGCCAGGCTGCGCCCGAAAGCAATCTACACAAGCCTTAACGCCTACCTATACGATTCTTGTGCACGGCTCTTTGTTTAATATGCCAATTTCAGCTCATTAAAAATAATAACAACCACCAGCCCACATCTACCACTATAGCCAATTATTTTTATGCTAGATAACAGTATTAAAGACCGTTGATATTCGAATTTTGAACATGAGTTTAATAATGCTCAAATTATTATTTCATTACTACGTGTTCTCAGTATTCTTAACAACAGATTCACAATTTCAAGAATACATAGAATAAGTTTAGGCAACATGTGGTCGTACAAACAAAAAAGGAAATAGTGGAACCTTCAAAACGGAAAGTATGGAACATTGCCATTCACAAGGACAAGTGTGCTTCAGTGTATTATTCCACCCGTCGTGACACGTGCCCAGGACTACATATTGTTGCACAGTCAGATTATGGAGCAAAAAGCAGTCCATAAATACCTTGGGATGACACTGAATAGAAGCCTGACTATTGGACACCATATCAAGGCAATAGCTCAGGCAGTGGCTGCCAAAGCAAGTCTCATGGGGTGGCTTCTGAACTCCAAGAACAAGCTTTCATTCAGAAATTAAGTCCTAATTTGTAAGGCAATTCTGGCTCCGTTATGGAGATACGGCCTATAAATTCACAAATTCGCCGCGAAGAGTCATCTGACAAAGATTGGAGAGGTCCACGTAAAAAACCTTAGGCGCATTACTGGAGCTGAATGGTACCTGAGAACTAAGGATATTAAAATTCTCAGGGCCTTTTCAACACTCAAGTTTGATTTTTCTAATCATAAAGCTAGTATAGATGAACAGCTCTTAAAAGATATACAGGCATGCCCCCATATTCACTTTCGTAAATCTTTTTGGACTTGGAATTGGAAAATTTTTGCGAAAATGGGAGCATGCGAAAGCGAAAAGTTGTCAGAATTAGCTAATGAATTTAAAAACTATTTTATCTAGTTAATAAAAAATGAGTATTAATAAATGGAAAATTAGCTTTTATGTTCAAGCGATCGGAGGTTCGAACCAGAACCTTGGGTTCAGGGGTTTCAGAAACCGGCAACATTGAACTTTCTTCACAATTTTATTTTGTTGGGATGCCATTTGAATGCCTCCATTTACAAGGTTACCATGATTGATTTCTACAGACGAAAGGGTATGACATAAATTACACAACAGAGATCTGCACGAGTGTCTGAATTTTTTGACTGCAAAAATTCTCGCTTTAAAAGCGTATGCGCTGTGTACTCGAAATTTTGCAGTCGAGTCAAATACTCACTCGTTCTGTTATTGGTATTTTTAAGAATGAGTCTGTTGTGTGCTCGTCTGTCAAAGTGGTTAATTCAGCTATACGTGGCATCGCATGTTAATTTTGTTAGCTTCTGCCATTCGAAAACTCTCAGTAAATCATAGGTTTGCATAGCATTTCTTTGAAAAATCAACTGTAAACGCCATTAATTTGTTATTATCTTAAGAGAGGAAGACAAATGAGAGAATGAGACAAATACTAAGAGCGTTTTTAGGGAGATTCTATCAACACGCGCTCTCTGCTTGTTCAAGTATAACAATTCAGCAGCATGAGTGACAGCGGGTATTATTATCACTTGTACCCGATCCACAATGATAACATAGACTAGGATATCTAGACTGAACGATTGCCCAGTGTCAAAAATTAGTCAGCTGCTCACTCTCACTTTCGCTCTCACGACACCTTTGGGTGAGCTTTTCGCTCTCTCCCGTTTTGCTCTAACTAATAAAATTTCCTTCTGCCACTATAAAGTGGAAAAACGTAATTCTATGGATAATACTAAAAGACTGTGTAATTCAAACTTTAACCTTTCGATGTTTAAATTCTTCTCGCGACAGAAGGAATAAATATCTGTTATTACATTTTATCTGAAAATTTCGTATTCCAGGTATAGGAGATTTTATAGTGCCAAAAACATAGAATATTGAAACTAAGCTTAATTAAAATGAAAAGACAAAGTATACCGCGCAATGTTTCAGTACACTTGAAAAATATTTTTATGAATATTATATTCCAAATACCTGAAAACGTTTTTGCAATTTTGGCAGAGCTATTAAAATATTGATATTTGCGGAGTCTTAAAAAAGTTTGGCTAGCCAAGACCTATTTTTCGACCGATTTGTCATATGACAGCCTTAAGATAATCAGGCCTGTTCCCGTTTTCGATTTCGATCAAATCATGTGGAATCGGAATTGATAGCTGTTCCCGTTTCCGAAAAACGATCAAATTATTCGGTTTCAAAAGTTTTGCCTTTGAGTGAGTGAAATCAAAAGTAATTGACAATTTTCATGTCAACGGTTATATTTTTTATCTATCCAAAATTTTTATATTAATAAGTCATATTTTGAGAAGACTTTAAAGTAACCATAAAAATATTGGGCATTCAATTTGATTTAAAATTATTTATTTCAAAGTTGTACCCCATAAATTGCATGTAGACGAAAGCAAAAACGATCGAAATGAAACCGAGCTGTTCGCAATTCCGCATCAGCGCATGCGCAGTGCTGATCGAAATTGTTTATGTTACCATTGCTGAATTATAGTTCGAAAACGATTCGAACTTTCATTCGAAAAGTAAATCGATTTCTATTTCACTCGGAAACGGGAACATCAAATGAAAACGATTCGGAAATACAATCGTTTTACTTTTTAAATCCACTCGGAAATGGGAACAGACCTGAATGTCATCCGATTTCAAACATAATTGAAAGAGCGTTTATGTATTAATTTTTTATATATTTTATAATTATAACTCATTTTATCGTTTAAAAGTTTCTCAAATATGATGAGAAACTGTGGCCCATTCCTTTTTTTTAGAATTTTAAAAGAGTTACTTAAAGTCAGAAGATTACAAAAAATTTATTTATTATTTTCGAAAAAATTATTGATATGTAAAGGGTATACCAAAATTCCATCACATACCTCAAACCAGAAAATCTGCTGTTCCCCAATATTCTTGTTCTTTGCGACGCCGCTCATTTGCATCACTTAAACAACAATTACAAGCCCTCGGGGGTTTGTAGACGCGACGACGCCCAGAGAAACAATAAACGTGGCATTAAAGTGACAGGGCACTCCAGTTCCATCCCCACCACACTCGAATGGCAATGCCAAGCCCAGACACAGACTCCGAATCACAGGCAGGCATATGAATAAGTAATACGGGCTATTTTTTTTTTTTTTTTTTTTCAAGAAGACATCAAAAATACGTCTTGAGGCACACAAATACAGGAACTTGGAATATGATTGGCAGTCAAAAAAAGAAAAATAAGTAAAAAGCTTCGACTCTAAACTTTTGGCAGACATACAGCAGACATGACCAGTAGAGAGCCTGCGGCTTGCCTACGTTCATTGTTGCCGCATTTCATAAGCGCAGCGCGGCCCCAACTTCCGGTTCAATAAACTTTGCGAAAAGTGTACGCCGTACATAGTTTGTTCCTCTGCTCTTTTTTTTTTGCGCTCCTCTTTCTACCCGGTACATATAAAATGTATATAATGATAACGATTTTCTTTTATTGCAGTGTGTGTGTGTGAAGTGTGGCAACAACTGACGTTTATTAACTGGTTTTTAAGTGTATGTGTGTGTGTAATTGTGTTGCCGCATTTTAGGCGACTTCCAGTAATGGGAAGAGAAGTCGCACAGTGCGCCTAACCACACATTGGCTTGCGTATTCATTGCAATTGTTCCTGTGCGGCTTACAAATGGATTTTCAACTGCCTGTTGATTGTGGACACAAAAGTGTGCCGGCTCACAAAGTGCAAGAAATTGTTGAAAATTATCTCGGCGACATTAAGGCACAGAGATAAGGGGGTTATGAATAGTCGTTGGAGAGGGCGGGGGAAACAGTTCAAAAAGCTTTTATCAAATGTAAGGATAAAGTGAGCCATTTCCTACAGTTTTAATACAGAATAAAAAATAAAGTTTTTTATTACAATTTTAAAATTCTTGAATCTAGTACTTTTGAACTTAAAAATCAAACTAAAACAAAAGAGTAATGTATTCTTTTGTCCAATCAAAAACCCCAAACCCAAGTTCATTAGGTTCAATCAGTCCTCTATAGGATTTTCATTGCTGGTCCTTCGAGCCAGATATTAATGAATTTTAAGAGTTTTTATTTACCTACTATTTAGATTGTTTATAGTCATTTTAAGTAGGATTAATTTTTTTTAAAGTTGAGATTACTTAAAATGAGTTCCATAAGCGTGAGCGAGTCCATTAGCTACTGGTCTCAGTAAAAACTTCAATTTCTCACCTTGTTTTTACACTCTCATAAAGACTCGCCTTGACGGGCTTAATGATCTTCGAGATGTATTTAACTATTCCCGGATTCAAAACAGATAAACTACTTTCGAAAATAAATGGAGTTTTAAAGTTAATCTTCATTTCTGATCACTCAAATGAGTTTTTGTCAGACCTAAGCTCATCTGATCAACTCTGTTTCGATTTTACACATGCCTTAGAAGCTCAGCTGAGCCAGCTACCATTGGTTCATCAGAATCATTTGGTTCATATGAACATTGTAACGTTGCTTTGTATACATAAAAGCAGAAGACAAGAGAAATAAAAAGCATTATTCAATTTGCAAAAGCATTAAAAATTATAGTAGCTATTATAGCAAATGGAATTCATGAAAATAACTATGGAAGCGAACGATAATGTACAAAATAACAAAAGAAAGTATACAAAGCAAGCAATGTGGAGCCGTGACTGGCTTCGACGCCGAGTAGAAGGCCAAGATGTGGCCCAGATTGTCTTGTGTGAACTGCAATACGAGGATTTGGAAACAACACCAGCACACTGCAATTAGGTCACACTGGAACTCGATAGATGCCACTCAGCTGAATGCTCAGGCCAATTACAACCGGAACTATTTCGTCTGATCTCTCATCTTAGTAGCTTTTTGTCTACTCAGACACCTTTGTACAGCAAATCATAGAGTCTTAGATTGAATTTGGACCATTTTCTCTTTGCATTATGAATGAATCAATCTTACATTTAAAATCGTAAGAGAACCTAATCGTACGTAGTCTTACACTATTGATTTCAAATTTAATATTGAATTTTGCTAAATTCAAGAAAATTATAACGAAAAAATTCGAATCTTGGTCCCCGAACTAAACCTGAATCATAATTTTAGTGTTTAACTGATGGGTCGATAACAAGAGACAACAAAACTAGACTTTGTCTAGTATATTGAAGGGTTGGTGTTGATACTAGATCATTTTCAAGTGCTAACCACGAATCTGTTTTCAAAAATGGTCTATCACGTCCAATAATTTGACCTAAAAGTTAAAAAAAAACCTTTTCTGACTCTTTTTAGATGTGTTTGGTGAGAGTCCTATATTTTTGTTTTGACTCTCTTTAATATTATCGAAAAGCAATACTCCTTAACTTTAAAAAAAAAAATTTTCCACTTAATTGTACGATATTTTTTAATGAAGATATACCATTATTAGTAATTGTATACGTGTTCACAAAAAAACTATCAGGCCTGTTCTGAATTCCGAACGTTTTCAAAAAGTAAAAACGAAACGAAAACGAACGTTTTACTATTTGCTGTTCCCAATTCCGAACGATTAAGCTACGTTTTGACTTTTCGAACTCGGTTTCGAAGTCGCTTTCATAAACAGCTGGCTGACTGGCCTGCGCGCGTGTTTGTGTATATAGACAGCAGCCAGAGTTGGCATCATCGCTATAATTTTAATTTACAAAGCTCTTATTTACACTTTAAGGGCCGATTTCTGCTCTCACAGATAGCTTTTCACGCAATATTTTATAGATGTTTATAAAAAAAATGATTTTAAAATACACTTAAACTGTAAACATTTTAAGTAGTGATGTTAATCGATTTTAAAAATGTTCAACATTATTAAATTGATAAGTTTATAATTTTTGCGATTTATTTTAATGCTTTTAATTGCAATTACTTTTCATTCTGCTGACTCTGCAACACAACTTTTGAAACCGAAAATTCTGGTCGATTTGCGGAATTCGGAACAGCAATCAACTCGATTTGCGACAATTCCACTCGTTTTCGGAATTCGGAACAGACCTGAATATATTGTTTTGATTTTGTTGAAGATCTTCATTGAAATTCTTCACAAATTACTAGCCTGTTGCACAGTTTTGCAAGGTATACCTTTGGCCAGTATCGAGACTATGTATTCAAAATGGTATATCTTTGCTAAAAATAATCGGAAAATTTCTTTGGAATATTTTTCGATCGATCGATTTATCAAATCATTGCAAGCTTAGTTCGATTCATAGATATCTTTAGACATCATGCTCATAGCCGAATTCAATTGTGATACCATACGTGCATGGGTTTCTTCATTAGCGCAAAAGACTTGTAACGCGTCACTTCTACAGTCCATCACGGTAGTAACCCTATTACGAGCACACGCATATACTCTCTATTTTCCGATATCAATTGTCTCTCCTTTTCTCTCCGTGCAGATTTTAAGCCGATTTATCGCCTATTTTTTGTCTGTCAATCAAAAATGGTTGACTTTTTAAGCCCTCTCGTAAGCGGATCAAAGGACTTGCCCACACTCCTTCCTCTACTCCCTAATTGTCAATTAATGGCATTTAAATGCCCGCACGTAATGATTCCACCTTCCTATGCTCCACTTTTGTACAAACAAAAAAAAAAAAAAAAAAAGAAGAAACAAAATCACTTTACGTAAATACCAGAACCATAAACAAGAGAAAGAGAACAGCAGCAGCCAGAACGTTCGGTTTGCAGCAATCAAACGGTCATAAATTTTATGGCAAATGTCGTAAAGCCATGGGCTTGACCATCTCCTCTGTCCCTGAGAAGTTTGCTACAGGTAATTACAAAACCATAACGCGCAAATGTCACCGCAAAATGTGCGGTCAATGTTTTGTGGGCCACACCATCATCATCATCAACAGCACAACATCAGGCGCATCGAAGTTGGGATTTTTTTTATTCGCTCAATTTTGTATTGCATAATTTTTGGCGCAGTGCGTGTCAGGTGGAATTGTGCGAAAAAATTCGTTTTGTTTTCGTTTACAAGCATTTGGGGTACTGGGCGAGTATTATGGACGGTCATTAAGCGGAGCGGTGGAAGTTAAACTTTTTGACCAGACAAATGAGGCATAACGAGAGCAAAGATTGTGGCAATAAGTGGGGCATTGAATTGCTTGTGTTTTTGTGGAAAAAGAATCCAAGTGAGTTTGAAACTGGCGCCTCTTATTTAAAAACCAACAAACCTGCAGTTTTTGTCCATGAAAACATTAAAGTGTAGGCAATGGGCCATTAGTTTGGTGACCCCGACGTAATTAGTTTGGTGACCCCGAATTGATTTTGTTTAAAAATCCGAATTATACTTGTGGACATCATAGAAAACTTGCCCATTCTGATTCTTTTCAGACACCATTTTACTACCACATTAGACCCCAACCAAATCAACATTTTAATACATTTATAAATGTTTTTTTTGTTATTTTGCAGTCTCTTTACCTTTGATTCTAATTAATTTCTCTTAAGAAAATTAATACCTAATCTACTTTCGGCATTTATATGCTTAGAGAAGCTACTAATTTGAAACAAAAATACGCAGAGAGGGAAGAGGTGGTCTCAAGTATTTTATCGTCAATAAAGAAAGTCAACATACGGGAAAATTTGCGTTTATCAAACCTTGGCACGTACCATTTATCTTGTATTAATAATGAACATCATTATAATTTTTCCATATAATGCGACAACAACAAGAAAAGAAAATATACCACATAAATATAATCTGAGACACATAAAACACTTGGGAGTTGTCCTTAATGGAACTTTTTACGCAAACACACGCACACACACACGCAAGAAGCGCATAATAAGCAAGAAAACGGTTCTCCTTTTAACTCTCTACACCAGGCTTCCTTATTTTTGTAATCAAAGTTTTGCCTGCAACCAGTTGCTCAACAACAAAGTTTTACAAATCAACTGAAAGCTAGACGACGATGCCGACATAACCAACTTGTGCCCCAAGGCATTCCCAGAGAACTTAAAAAAAAGGAAATCAAATGAAGCTGAAATGTGGCAACACGGCCTAACCTCAAAATGTCACTTGTGAGACGAAGACATAATTAGAAATTGCAAAACTGCAAACAAAAACATCTTCTCCTTTGACTAGGTACTGTTTTCTGTGCCACAAATGCGAAGGCACACGCAGCAGACGATGCGTTAGGCATTGCAAATGAGTTTTACGAAGTTTATGCGAAGGATAATCGTGATATGGAAACATTTTTAAATTCATTAAGTTTTTTGGATTGGGAGCTGCGATGGCCTACCCCACAGGGGGGCATGCTTGTACTAAGAGAGCAAACAGCTTTTCGGATGATGACAAGCGGTCGAAGAAGCAGATCAAAACCACTTTACGTCTCATTATTTTCGCACATTAATACACTCTCACTCACAAACTCTGATTTGAAGAGAAATTAAGAAAGTATAGTATTGCTTTCTACTTCAATGGGAAATATACTTTATGAGTCCTTTTAGATAAAGCGGAATCATATTGGCTTTTTATTTGGCTTCATACAATATACAGCTTAGAAAAAATTGATTGATTGATAAATTGATTCCCCTTACAAACGAACTATATTTTACCGATTAGAATATGGTTTTGGCATACCGTCACCTTGCTATTTAAACTAATTTTTCAAAGGATATTGAGAATCGAATTTCATAGATCCAGACTGACGTATAAGCCACGCATTTATAACATCTTACTTTTACCCATACAGGACAAAGTTATCACAGAGAAAGAGACAGAGTTGGAGGCAAGTGTAGACATGTTTGCAACAAGAAGGATGCTGCGAGACGACAACAACGTTGACATTTTGCGAACTCGACATGACCGGAATAGATAATTATTTGCACAAGTAGAGAGGAATACACTTGTGGTGCGACATTTCTTGTTTCTGTTGCATTTCAAATAGGGCGGAGGAGCTTGAACTTTGTGAGTTATCCCAACGTAATTCAATTTATGTTTTTTATACTTCTTTTTTATTGTGGGAGGTAAGAAAATGGATGCGCAGTGGCTGCCCAGCTCCTCCACCTCATGTAATGCGATTTACATGTTTAAAGCTTTAAATGGGGATTTGGACAGCAGGTTGGGTTTGACGTACCGTAGTGCGGTTGTTTCCGCTGCAATTTTTACAGCTTATAGCTTGTTGTTGTAGCCAAACGCCCACCCTTAAGAGAGCATAAAAACACTCAACTGAGTTTTGGGCATTTTGGTTTTTTTTATGAACTGCAAAGTTTCCTTAACTACTTCCTTAGTCTTTTCGTCTATAAACCACAACAGAGACATAAACTCGGCTACTTTTATGGAAGTGAGAAGATGGTGTAGACCAGCGTAATGAATTTCGTTTTTTCAAGATTTATATTTAAGGCGGTTAAAAAAAGTATTATTTTTGAACCAACAAATTAACGTTCAAATTTAAATATAATGTTAAAACAATCCAAAGTAATTTATAAAAGCCAATGCAAAAGAACCAGAAAATTGATGAAAAATTTTTTTTAAATAATAATATACACGTGAAATTCCAAAATCATATTGAAGATTCAAATTTGAAACACACCTAACTGTTGTATGTTCGTAAGCGCTTACATAAAAAACAAACAAATATTTTTAATTTTGGGCATCTTTGCGTTGAGAGTGCCCAAAAGTACTCCTCGCAATTCACTTGCAACAAGGCTTTTTATTTTATATCAAATATGGCACTGTGGCGGTAGGTATGCGCTTTTGCTCAGTTATGCTTTGGTTTTCAGAATATCGAATTGCAAATGGTTTACCTTTTCATATTGTCCAGCCTAAAAGTATGCAATCCAATTTAAATTATGCTTTACAAGTTCAATATTTTAAAAACGTTGAGATGTATGTTCTTCGGCTCGAGGTCAGGTTAATAGAAAATCGATTTCTGTTTCTGTCTGTTGAAACCAGAGATAGTAACGACTATAATTTTTAAGAATTATTTTTATTATAATAATTTAAAATTAAGTCTTGTTTTCAATTTTTAATAATATTCAATTTTTAAAAATGGAAAATAAAAACTGATTTTGAATATCTTTCTAACTAAAGGTGCATTACAAAAGTAGACATATATATATGATCTATGTTGCAATATCTTTCCATTGTTATATCCAAGGCTGCAAACCGGTCCTGAACCGAACCCCTTAGAACCGGTTCGGTTCCCTGGAGGACTCTAAAAATTCTTTTGCTTTTAGAAAAATTGAGAAAACTATTGCTAGACTGTGTAATGCGATGGACTCTTAAGGATTTATGCATTCAGAGTTCTTTAAAGGAGCTCCAACTAAAAACATTTGAATGGAACGTAGTCCAAGCATCTGTTTGTTACTGCAGACAATTTATTAAACTTCTTAAAAAGTCCAGTATTTACCATTACTACCAAGTGATTTTTATTTCTCTTGCTTTTCATTTCGAGCAATGGTTCTAAAATCTTAGAGTGGCGAAGTAGCACATTACAGACATGCAGAAGCTCCAAAAATAAATTTCTAGTTAGAGTTTTAAAAATTTACCTTTAAATGAATCAACTTCTGATTGCGAAGAAGAGAAGTTTATCAAATATTACAAAAATTGTGCAAGAGAACATTCATCGTCAAATCTTCTAAAATTACATCATTGAAATAAACAATATTATATGAAAAATAAGTATTTATAAATCGAAACTATTCTTTTATGTTCCAGCGAACCGAGGTTCGAACCATAACCTTGGGTTCATGGGTTAGAACCAGAGGTCGCATAAAACGGTCCCCCGTTTGCCTGTGTCAGAAAACAACCGTGCGAGCACATTTAATTAAGGTCTTTAACCAACCATCAACTACGCTCTCTGCCTCTTTTCGGTTCTGTCAGGTCTGTCTCGGGCATGTATGCGTCGGTGTTTAAGCGTACAGCTTCCCAGTCGGACTTGGATGCATGACAGATGTCCATATTTCATGCCAACTTGTCACGTCAGAAGGCATGAGAAAATCTGAAGGTTCCGTTTCGTTTGTCTTAAGAAACGCCGTGAAACTCAGGGGTTGTTGTTGTAACCGTTAACCGTTTGGGTACGTCACGCACCAGCCTTCGGGTTCCGAGTTTCTCCTTACGAACTCAGTACTTCAGATGCACCTTCTTTGTATATCGTAGGGATGAAGACCTGGCCGTAAGCTTACGAATTCATGTTTTTTGCATGTTTTTTGCATCAACTTAACTACATTTGAGTTTATTTGCAATTTTTATTAACAAATAATTTAATATACAAACCAACAACTATTTTTGTTTATTTCTATTATTATTATTGATGTTCGCCATGATGCCTTTGGTTTCTAATGGTAGGGATGATTGTTACTGAATTTGACTTTAAAAGTGTTGTTGCTTTTCGTTTCTGCAGGAATGACCTGTTTTAAGTAATAAAGTTGATTAATAATGACAAATTACACTAGAACAATTTTTGATCCCGGCTTCTAAATAGTTGATCCTTATGTAAAATTTCACGCTGAATTCAAATCTGCTCTCAGATATGTCAAAAGTAGAACGGTTCCTGAGATATCGCGAAATTTTCAATTTTAGTGTTTTGAAAAAGGTAGGTCTACTAAAATGCCATTTTCTCGATTTTAGTCCACCGATATGATATACTGGAACAAAATTAAAGATAATAAAATTATTTCTTCAAAAATCGACAGTTTGTATCCTGCTTGGCACTTCAAAATTGGATTTTTGAAAATTTTTGATAATTTTTAATTTTTTGCTGACTTTTTATTGAGTTTTTTCAATCTTACCACTAAAATTCCTCAGGTCTCAGATATTGACAGGATTGGGTAATCTTTAACGAGCATTTTTTGCCCTTGGTCATCAAAACGGATGAAAAATAAACGCTATATCACAATAAGTAAACATACCTCGTTTGAGAGTATTTTTTGAAAGTTTTTTCAGTATAAAAACGAGAGCGTAAGTTAAAGTCGGCTCTAACCGACTTCGATATACCCGTTACTCATGAAAAAACATGTTTAACAGTGTTCATGCGTTCCTTAGGTGACCATCCAAAAAGTATGCAACAATTTTTGTGGGTAGCAGGGCTTGGTTCACTTTTTTGCTCATAACTTGAGAACCGTTCATCCGATCTTTATCATTTCTTCGGCATTTCATTTTGCTAATTACTAACTATCTCTAGAAGGGACGTTTTTTCGAAATTGCGGGGGCGGGGGGGGCGTGGCCAAAATTTGGAATAAACTGATCGCGAGCAGATAAAAGAAGCATTTGTCCCATATGTCAAACCTCTATCTCTTACCATCTCTGAGATCTAGGTGTTCATACAGACGGACGGACATGTCTATATCGACTCGGCTGTTGATGCGATCAAAAATATATACTTTATATGGTCGGAAATGATTCCTTCTGCCTGTTACATACATTTGCACGACTTTAGTATACCCTTTTTACTCTACGAGTAACGGGTATAAAAATTAAATTGGTAAATATAAAAACTCGATGAAAAACAGACTGAGATATACCAATTTTTTGTAGTTTTCCAATAAATCATCAACAATTTCTTTATAGTCCCTCACTTCTTTTGCTTCCCAGAAAACTAGACACTACTGCGCAAAATGATTCCCATGTTTTTGCCTCGTCTGCTGATAGTGCCGAGTAAAATTCTCTGTCGCTCATTAGCTTTTTGATTTGCGGACCCACAAATACGCCTTCTTTGATTTTGGCGTCAGAAAGTTGTGCGAATCGTCCTTTTAAAAATTCAAATGCCGCAAAATTTTCATTTTTAATGAGAGCTTTAACGAAGTTTTTGAAGAGACCAAGCTTAATATGCAACGGAGGGAGAATAATTTTGTCCTTTTGAACTAGGGACGGAAATTTTAAGTTATCTTCTCCGACTACAAAATTTGCCCTTCCATCCCAGTCTTTACGCAAGTAATGTTGGCTGCGATCTCGGCTGTCCCATCTGCACAAAAACAGCAATGCTTTGTCCATCCTTGTTGCAAGCCTGTTACCATTGCTCAACTTTCAGATCGGCACAGTTTTTTCACCGGTGAACTGCAATACAAACTCCTAATGATCAACGTTTATTCTTATTTGGCTTGCTAAGATGTGATTTTTATACTGAAAAAACTAGCAAAAAATACTCTCAAACAGAGGTATGTTTACTTAATTGTGAATATAGCGTTTATTTTTCATCCGATTTTGATGACCAAGGGCAAAAAATGCTCGTTAAAGATTACCCAATCCTGTCAATATCTGAGACCTGAGCAATTTTAATGGTAAGATTGAAAAAAACTCAATAAAAGTCAGCAAAAAATTAAAAATTATCAAAAATTTTTCAAAAATCCAACTTTGAAGAGCCATAACTTCGTCATTTATGGTTGGATTTACAACAACTGTCGATTTTTGAAGAAATAATTTTATTATCTTTAATTTTTGTTACAGTTTATACATATCGGTGGACTAAAATCAGAGAAAATGGCATTTTAGTAGACCTACCTTTTTTCAAAACACTAAAATTAAAAATTTCGCGATATCTCAAGAACCGTTCTACTTTTGACATATCTGAGAGCAGATTTGAATTCAGCGTGAAATTTTACATTAGAATCAATTGCTAAAAGTGCGGGATACAAAAACTTTTCAAATTTTGTGACATAGTGTTATTGATAATTATAATACTTTAGTGCTATTGAGTCCGTAAATGTAACTAAATTCGATACTCACCAACAATATATTGCGCATTTATAATTGAAACAATTTTTTATATATTCTCTGGGAACACGTCTTTTTTCTGCATAAGCCGAAATCTCACTGACTTAAGAATTTTTTTCGCTTTTCTCTCTCTCGTTTGGTCAACGTTCGCCAAGCGTTCGGAGCTGACTTCGTTTTTCTACTTCGTGCTCATCCCACGACTAAGAGAGACTGAACCGTTTCACGATAGGTCGACTTTTAGCCTTACGAATACCTGACAAAAGAACGTGTGAGTTTTTCATGATGATAAATGCGCTAATGTCATGCCAAAAAATTATGTAGTGACTATTTTCCTGAAATTTCATGCCACCAAATGTACTTATTTTGGGAAGCACATGCTGCAAAGTCCGACTGGGTTAGGCTTGGCTAACAATATGAATGTGTGCGAAAATCTGTATACCTTCTCTCGTTCTCTCTCCCGCTGACTCGCTCTCTGTTTATGCTTAAATCTGGCGCTCTCCTGAGTTTGCAATCTTTTGAACTGAGATTTTTAAAGTTCGGTTTTTGTGAAGACCGCCTTTAATGAGCGATTGACTGTCTTGGACCCGGTATGGGGTTGCTCTCAGACCGATCAGTGCTGTGTGTTAAACGACAGCCACCGAGCAGTGAGCGAGGTTGCTGCTTAAATTCGGTTAAGGGAAGCCCGAGCCCGTTTTGTTTTTGTTTTGTTGGTCAGTGACGTGAGCAGAGCGAACTGAACATTGGGTTGAGAGTTATTTACGAGCTATGGTTAGAACCGGTCCGCAAACCGAACCTTAGACTTTACAACGGGTTCGAACCCCCGGACCGAACCTTCTGCAAAATTTTAGAGGTTTGCAGCCTTAGTTACAATCACATGTTCAATGCCAATGTTTATACATATCGCTCGCTTACTTCAAGTCTGTCATAACTCAAACACGTAAGAAAGTTGGTCAAACTTACACTTATTTGGCTTTGATTTTTTTTTAAAGTCCATAACTCTTATTTGCGATCCCTGGTTGAAACAGATATCGTTTTTATAGCTTGAAAGTTGAAGGCTTTAAAGTTGCTACATACAATTTTAATTTCCCTTTTTACATTTTACTTTTAAATAAAAGTAACCTTTGAGATGCCAAGAGATGTTGTTGAATTTAAAAACGGTTTCTGTGCCAGAAACAATCAATGCCTGAATCAAAAGTGCAGGATGTGACATAACGGAAAATGAAGTGGTCATTCCGCATTGGCATTTTTCACACCTACATTTCAAGTTACGCTAGCCTTGTTCGCGTTGAATTCTGCTTTATCTGACAATTGCCCAAGAATACAAATAGAAGGTTGAGCAAAGTGTTTAAATGAGCCGAGGCGGAATTGAACCCACGCCTCCCAAGCAGCAGGCGGCGCCACACCCGGAGCATTCTTAAATTTTAGAACAATAAAAAATGCCCGTCTAGTCCCTAGAAATTTAAAATCTTTCCAGTATCGATATCAATCTAAAATATGTATTTAATATACATTCCTTCTATTCTTTCTCTTCTAAACGGAAAATTGTTCATTTCTATAAACCATGGTAGATAGATCAAATCAAATCAATCAAATCTTTGCCCCATCTTTGCCTTGTCCAAATTTATAGACTGCACAATTCACACATTTAAAGTCCTATAAAAGCCACACAGACACTTCATTTAATAAATGATTTTGTCTTGTCTACAATGAAGTGAGGATACCCAAAGGATGTTGCTAAAAGATAAGCTGGCCAGCAGCCATCAAGTAAATTAATCAAATTTTGTGCCAACATAGAAAAAAAATTCCCCTCAGTTTGATTGTCAATTAAAAACGTTGAAATGGCAGACACCTAATGAATGGGCCAAAAGGAATCAGGGTTTGAGCTTGGCAGCTGGCACTTGCCTGAAGTCCTTGTATAAATTGATAGCGAACCAATTGTTGCATTTGTCCTTTGGAAGCAACGAAGGGTTGAATTGAATTGTTGGCAATTTGTTTTCACCCAAGAGAAATGGGAGGATGAGGTAGAACTTGGGGCGTTTGTCTAGTATCTTTGTACGCATAATTGCCGGCACAATCGAGTGAAATGCGTGCGAAAGTGTGTAAGATGTGTGTGTGTGTGTGGAGAGAGCCTTAATTAAAAAGCTTTTAAAGCCAGGCAAAGGGCTCGACCACAGATTGAAATGACAACCATACAATTTAGATGACTCATTTGTTAGGGTGAAGGGATTGGCATTTTGAATAAATTAAGATTTTAGTTCTTGGTCATATATTAAGTGATTAGATCTTTGAAATGAACGCACACAATTTCTTCTCTTTTCTAATTTCACAAAAATCTTTACACAGTTGAAATACTTGGCCAGGTTGGAATAAAAAATAAATGATGAATCCCAAAAGTTTTTTAAAAATCCGCTAACTTTCTAACGTAAATGACTTTTTAATAAGCGCTCGCTCTGCCCACTCAAATTGAAAAGGTAAACAAAAACCAAACAACAAAAATTTACAGTCACGAAAATGGATTTGAGTAAGGGTCCCTCAAGTAATTTACACGTGATTATCGCCAGGGTAACACAAGAATTGGGACAACTTTGTCAACGCCGGGGTGCCCAACTGCGCCGCTACAATCATTATTCCAGCCAAGAGGTCGGAACGATGTCTGTATACATTATCATCTTACATATAGACAATAATAAATTCAAGCGTTGTACGTGCCTCACGCAAAAAGCATTGCCTATTAACGGGCGCAACATACCCAGGGAGAAGATAGAGAAAAATGAGATGAAAGGCTGGGAGGGATGGAAAGTTTCACAGGTGATGAAACGGCTACAGGGTTCACTGTGATTTATTTTAATTCTATTGGAGTGATTTATCTATATTTAGTATAAATTTTTATTGCTGCTGTATCGACCTGTGTCAATGGACTTCGCGATCTTGTGTTACTAGACCACCTGGAACATTTTACGTAAGTATGTACCTCTGTATAAAATTACAGCTGATGCAAGAACTGAAGATGGGTAACATTCCACAACTTTATTGTTTGGCCGAATGGGCCTTGTTTATCCAAAAATTGTCTTCAGCGACTAAGCTTATTTTAGGCTCAAACAAAACTGCCGAATTTAATCTGAAGAGCAGCCAAAGGCAGTCAAAGAACTGCCAATGCATTCTGAAAAAGCACTGCTTGTTGCGGTCTGTTGACCGGCGATATCATTGGCCCGTTCTTTATAGTTATAGTCAATGGAACAAAGAGCGTGGTTTCAACAAGACGGTGCCACATGCCACACAGCACGCGAATCCATTCACCAATTGAATGGCCATTGGCCGCCAAGATCATGTGAATTGACGCCTTTAGAAAACTTTTTGTGGAGCTATGTGAAGTCTATCCTGTTCACGGACAAGCCATCCAAAAGTACAGCCGTGGTAAACAACATTACAGTTGCGATTTGGAGCTTACGGATGGACCATATTAGGCAAAGCCGCTGGAAACATTCACATGAAATAAAAAAATATTTCATTCGATATTGCAAATTTACAGCTTTTTTAAGTTTAAAAAAAAAACAATCGCTCTTTATAAGTAACCCAGAAAAGGTCGTCTGTACCGTTTTTATACTCTGTGTACCGAATCTACACAGAGTGTATTACGTTTGTGAGAAGGTATGTAACAGGGAGACGGAATCCTTTCCGACCCTATAAGTATATATATTCTTGATCAACACCAACAGCCGAGTCGTGAAGCCACATCCGTCTGTTCGATGTCGGGCTTTAACGCTTTTAGCGCTTACCTACGAACAATGATACTTATAAATTGAAGTGTTTTCCAAATTTAGAGCGCACACAAACATGCGGCTGAAAGATGAACGAGGTCTGACCATCAAATTTTATAACGTTATTATGGCGAAATGAACAAACATGTTTGATTGATTCTCTAAAGCTGAATTTACAACGAAATTTTTATTTCCACTGAGCGTGGTTATTTGTCGAGGTCAGCTTTAAGTTCTGCCGTCAATTCATCTTTCAGTCGCATGTGTGCGCGCACTTTATACAAGGGAGACAACTTACGGACCGAATTAATCTTTAGCGATGCCACATCGATGTAGCTCCCTTTGTTTACCGACCCACTATATAATTTTAGGGTGAACACCACTAAACCGAACCTAAACAGCGGTATAGTTAGCTACAACCTAACCGGCGGCTAAAGAACGGTGTGAAGCACTGAACCGAACCAGTCTTTATTTTATAAATTGCAAAAAATGTCTATTTTGACTCTTTTTAGACGCGTTTTGTGTTCAGCATCCAGAATCTCCACCAACCCTTCAATATACTGGACTATGTTGAAAAGTCTTATTAATAATAACGAGAGCGCAAGTTAAAGTCGGCTCTAACCGTTGTTTGTTTAACAGTGTTCCTGCGTTCCTTAGGGTGACCATCCGATAAGTATGCAACATTTTTTTTGGTGGGAAGGGGGGGGTAGCGGGGGTGCTTGGTTCAATTTTTTGCTCATAACTTCAGAACCGTTCATCCGATTTTCAAAACTGTAGGAGATATAACGTTTTTTCCAAATTGCGGGGGCGGGAGGGGGCGTGGCCAAAGTTTGAAACAAACTTGATCTGCGTGCAGATAAAAGAAGCATTTGTCCCATACATGTCAAACCTCTATCTCTTACCATCTCTGAGATCTAGGTGTTCATACAGACAGACGGACAGACGGACATGTCTATATCGACTCGGCTGTTGATGCTGATCAAGAATATATATACTTTATATGGTCGGAAATGATTCCTTCTGCCTGTTACATACATTTGCACGACTTTAATGTACCCTTTTTACTCTACGAGTAACGGGTATAAAAAGAACTTGAAGTAATTTCCGAAGCAATATCTCATTACATAAAAGTAGTTGTAATGGTAATTAAATTTTTAATTACTCAAACAATTTTAAGGGTAAATTTAATGGTAAATTCGACTCACATCTCTGCTTTTTTTCTCTAAATTCTTTTTTTTCTTCTTTATCTACTATTTTTTTAAATCTTCTTTTTGTTTTCCCATATCTTCTTTTGTTTATATTTTTTATACCTACTTTTTTCTTTCTTTTATGTGTTCCTAAGAATTCATTACCAATATTTTACCAGGTTTATACTGCCTCGAAAATATTTTTAAAATGAACCAAAACCGGTCAAAAAGCCAGTCGCTGTGATTTGAAATCTTTACAACAAAATATCCAACTGTGACTGTGACCATGATGACGTTTTCTTCATCCCTGTTTTTGACTTTATTTCAAACTGGTTTCCATTTAGCTTTTATCACAGCGTTGTCATCTTAATTTTGCTTTTGCCCCAGCGCCCTCAAGTATGCAACACTTTGTGTCCGTTGACCTATTTAGAGGAATTGGAAGCAGTAGAAGAGGAAGATCAAATCAATTCCTTGGCAAATTAAAATTCAACCACAGTCTGCGTGAAATTGACTACCAAGGCTAAAAAGGAGCACGGAGCCAAAACTAGGAATGGCACAACTTTTCCGATTATATTGCTCAATGAACTTCAACGTCTCTCTCTCTCTCTCTTAATCTGTCTGGGCAAAGTGCAGCTAAAACTACTTCAACAATAAATTCCAAAACACAATTTACTTTTTCTCTCCCCTCTACTTGCGTGCCAGCGGCAGAGCAATCAATTTTTACGACAATTTAGTTTGCCAAAGTCGACAAAAACTTGACAATCAATAGAAATAGTTTAATGAAATGCGGGGAGGGGTGGCTAGACAAATTTGTGGGCTGCTGGGTTTAACTTCCGGTAGGTAGCTTACTAACGAGAGCATGTGTTGAATGCATTAACAACAACTTTAGCAAATGCCGCTTTTAAGAGTGCAATAACCCGGCACACAAATCCCCAACAATTTCGCCAAGTCATGAAGCCGAAGAAAATGTGGGAGATGACAGACAGACAGACGGATAAATGACGGAGGTGGCGGTAGTAGTTGTAGGTAGGTAATTTTACAACCAAAGGGCGTAAATCACCTCACCTACCTAGCGTACCTAAGTAATATGTGTGGTAATAGTCAGTTGTAGACAACTCTGTTTAATGATTAGGTGAAAGGAGTTTGAAAATAGCGCAAAAAGGTTTTTAAAAACTCTCAATTCTTTTTTTTTGTGGCATTTACATTTTTAATACGTGTGGAACTACCTTGACAGCGGCACTGGCAACACATCGTCTTGCACACAAAATGCAAAATTATGCATAAAATATATATTTTCTATGGGACTTTTTTCCGGTTTGACTAAAGCTTTGAGGGATTGTACGAGGGTTTCCTTTTACGTTTCCATTAAAAGGTTAGTATTTTTTAGCACAAGCTTAATCAGAACTTTCTTTTGAGGAATCAGTTATTTTATTGCACTTATCCATTTTTTTCGACACTGCACACTGGGCCAGCAGCTCGAAATTTTGGCCAAAAGTTCCAATTTTTTGTTTGGGAAACTGAATAAACATATACTTTTTGAATGACAGCCGTTCAAAGTTGATTTTTTCTTAAAACTGATGCAAAAAATAAAGAAATTATAGTCAAAGTTAGAAAAGCAACAGCTGCCGCAATTTGATATCTTATTTTCGAGTTCGCACTAGATTGTTATAAACGAATGGGAGGCGGGGTAGATGGGGGTGCTTGGTTCACTTTTTTGCTCATAACTTGAGAACCGTTAGTAATTAGCAAATGTATCGATTTGCCGAAGAAATGAAAAAGATCGGATGAGCGGTTCTCAAGTTATGAGCAAAGAATGCACCTTTCAGGGGGCTATGTAGATACATATAGGGTGTTCAACAGCCCGCGTAAAAGCGAAAAGCAAAAAGCGTAAACTCCAAAAGTTTACGCCACAACAACAAAACACATGAGAAAAAAATTACGCGCTTTTTGCTGCCCTGGGGTATGTTTAAAAAATCAGCGTAAAAGTGTAAAAAGAGTAAAGTGTTGTAAAATTATTCAAAGTATCGACCAAAAATACTCGGTTTTGAGATTTTTTTCTTTAAAATATGCGGTCACACATAGAATAATTAAATTTTTTTTGTCAGTTTAACTGCATCTGGCCAATAAATCAATTGAGACATTTTCCTCAAAATAGCTGTCTGTAGCTACACCCAAAGAGCCGTCATCACCTACTGTAAACATAGTTGTAGTTTTCCTTATTGATGCAGCTTCTCTAAACTACCCCAAACAGAAAAGTGCTCCCTGTAACTCAAGTTCCACTTGGGGTCGAAATGCATTCGACAACAAGCATGGGGCCGCACGGACCCATTTGTTATTGAAAAATGGTAGCACATTGGTTCGCCAGTTGACTCATTTGTGCACACAGAACTTATGTCCTCGCCGCCAGCATGCAACTGCAGTAAGAACCTCCATAACTTCGTCTACCATTTCATCGACAGCATCATGGTTGTATCTAAAGATTTGTCATATAAATATTCATATTTCTTCATTTAGCTTGATTTATACACTAACAACACAGGCCAACAAAATGACCACTTTTGTGAGGTCCAGCCCAATTTGTATTAAACTCTGATCCAGTTTTGTGCACTGATTCCAAAACTGGTCTCGGTTTTTCTCCATCAGCTCTTGTTTTCAAGATATCGCGGAAAAACCATTTTGCAGTATTTTTGGCTTTAAAAAAATTATGGAGGTTACACCGAGCAACAATATCTGTATTTCTGAGCTCTATGCGACAGTATACATATTAAGGTCGCCCAAAAAAATCAATGGAGCATTATCAGCAAATCCAAAAGCGCCTAAATTGGCCTTTGAAGAGAAATATTCATCAAATTATAGCAAATTTTTCAAACTTAATCGCCGTGTACCAGCCATTTGGGGTGCTTGCATTTTAATGAAAACCACTTTAGCATGTAGGCCAATGGTTTTTCTAATTTCACAAATTTTGTTGCATTTAAATCTTCTCGATGGACAAAGTTATAAGCGGTTTATCCCGAAAAAATTAATTAAAATTAATGGCAGGATAACTAGATTGATACACAAAATCTGTATAGGAAATGTTAAAAGACTACTTGATCTAACATAGTCCTTACATTAATTGTCAGGCAAATGTACAATAACATTCAATCAGTTCTAGATTCAAACAATTTTCCCCAAATTCATATTTGCTTAACCTGCGAGAATAACATTAAAATTAAATGAATTGGGCTGCAAATGAGCCAAATATGTTCCGCACTCACTATAATCTACGGATTAAGCCCCTTGTGACTATTATGATTTTGTAGTAAAGACTCTATCTGTGAAACGAATGTATATGTCGAGGAAGTTCACCATTCTTATTATTGAGAGGAATGCTCATTCATGCAAGGTAGTGGTTTCGCAAGCGAATAACTTTGTGAATCTGTCACGTCACTTGACGAATTTTTCATAAAAGACACAAATTAAGGGAATTTTTGTTCAATTGTAGCGTCGCCCTATTTTCTACAGTGGACTGAAAAAAAAAAAATTTTTCATGATTCTGCTTCGGGACATTAAGGCATTTAAACTAACCAATTTTTATACCCGTTACTCGTAGAGTAAATAGGGTATACTAAAGTCGTGCAAATGTATGTAACAGGCAGAAGGAATCATTTCCGACCATATAAAGTATATATATTCTTGATCAGCGTCAATAGCCGAGTCGATATAGACATGTCCGTCTGTCTGTATGAACACCTAGATCTCCGAGATGGTAAGAGATAGAGGTTTGACATGTATGAGACAAATGCTTCTTTTATTTGCACGCTGATCAAGTTTGTTTCAAATTTTGGCCACGCCCCCTCCCGCCCCCGCAATTTGGAAAAAACGTTATATCTCCTACAGTTTTGAAGATAAACGATTCGTACCTTCTAGTTAGTAATTAGCAAAATGAATCGATTTGCCAAAGAAATGATAAAGATCGGATGAACGGTTCTCAAGTTATGAGCAAAAAAGTGAAAAATAGATGAGTTAAAAAAGTGTTGCATACTTTTTAGATGTTCTCCATAAGAAAAACTGGAACACTGTTAAACATGATTTTTCATGAGTAACGGGTATATCGAAGTCGGTTAGAGCCGACTTTAACTTACGCTCTCGTTCTTTTTACGTTTGCCCATGACATAACGGTGACTCCCGGAAAGCTGCGAACCATCAATACATCATTTTTCAAATTTGTCATCAATAAGGCTGGACCAAAATGGCTGTTGGCCAGTGCAATCAATGCTATAAAAATACGAATTAAACTTTGACACACAAGCAACAGAAAAACTCACAGCTTGTCAAAAACAGCTGATTTACGCCGAAAATTACGAGGGTAAACCCTTTAGGGGCGCTCAATAGCTGCGTCGCGTAAATTTACACAATTACTTTTTTACGCGGGCTGTTGAACACCCTAATAGTAAATATATTGAGAAACATAACAGCTGACTCCATTTACAATGTGAAGGACTCTATGGACTTTAAACAACGGACCAATGACGTCCACATTTCAGACGATGAGAAATTAGTGTCATTCGATGTAGTTTCACTATTCCCTAGCATTCCCACAGACTTAGCGTTAGATATTATAAGGAAGAAATGGACAGCAATACAAGAATTCACAACAATACTAAAACAACTTTTTATGGATATCATTTAATTCTGCATCGTTGAAAACAGATATTTTAAGTTCGAGGATCAGATTTACACCCAATTGAAAGGCATGCCAATGGGATCCCCGGCTTCTCCAGTAATAGCTGACATTGTGATGGAAGAACTACTTGACAACACCATAAAGAAACTGACGCACCCTCCAAGACTACTCACTAAATATGTTGACGATCCGTTTGCAATAATTAATGAAGCCGAAGTCCAAAATACACTTGACGCACTTAACTCCTTTCATCGGAATTTAAAATTTACCACAGAATTAGAAATAGATGGAACACTTCCATACCTGGATACGACTATCAATAGACAAGGAAATAAATTAAAACTTAAATGGTACAAAAAACCCACAGCATCAGGACGAATAAATAATTTTTACTCCAAACACCCGAAGAATATGATTATAAATACAGCGATAAGCTGTATTAACAGGATGCTGAACATAAGCGACGAGATATTTCACAATGACTTAATATCGGAGATTAAAATTATACTGACGAATAACGATTTCCCAAGGAGTATTATAGAAACATTAATAGAGAGAAGCAAAACGGCAAAATCAAAAGAGACTAGACAACCCAAGTCGTATAGATCCTTGACTTATGTTCCTGACCTCTCAGAACGTTTTGCAAAATCCGACTGCTTTAACAAAAATACCATACAAATAGCTCACAAACCAACAAATACAATGGGACATGTATTCAACAAGACGAAGTCGAAAATTGACAACGCAGACAAAAGTAACGTAATATATAAAATACCATGTAAAGGGGATCCTATAAACGCGTGCAATAAAATTTACATAGGAACAACAAAGTCAAAAATTAAAACAAGGATATCGCAACATAAATCCGATTACAAACTCCGACACCAAACGACCATACAGAAACTGGAGAGCGGACACTCACCGAATTTCGAAGAGACCAAAATCTTACAACAAGAGAGCAACTACAGAAAGCGTTTCACTCTTGAAATGTTAAATATCATAAATACAACAACAGAGACAAGAATTAACTTCAAAGCAGACACCGATAACTGCGCGCACATTTCCAGACATCTACTCAACAGACAATAGCTTAGTATTAAACTCCACGTTAGGCGGTACAGACGTGTTAAATAATGTATGTTAAAAATTTCCAAGATTTTGTTACAAATGTTTTGTTATAATTGGTGAATTGTTCTTTGTAGTGTCTCTGAAGACAGATGCCGATGTGCATCCGAAATATATTGGAAACAAACACAAACTGAGTTTTTTCTTCTTGACCTCGAGCCAGCAATCATCAAATTCTGTAGTTCATTAACAAAATTTCCGAGATGCCTGCATATCGCAAGGTTTCCATCTGTTTCCTGCAAAGCTCACTGCTGCTTCTGCAAATCCACAATGGTAGCAAAACTGTTTGATATTCAACACCACGCTGCACAGTGGGCCAAACAGCTCTGCTATCGGAATTGATTTATTAACTCGAATAAATAAATAGATATTTTAATGATAGTTTAAACTTAAGGTTTTTAAAGCATTCATTGCTTATTCTCTAAATTTTAATTTTTTAAGTCAACTATATATAATAGCTCCCATACAACTGAATAATATTCTTTATTGAGTTCTTTACATTTTAAATTTCTAAGTTATTTATTTTAAGTATATCAAGCAAAAAATCATTTACATGTGCTCACAATTTATAATTAATCAAAGTCTGATGAATCCAATCATTCAATAGATTTTTAAGTGATAAATATGATCTCTTTCTACACAATTTTGGGGAGTTAGGCAAGCAAATGGTCGGAATGGTGGCGCTATCTATTCCTGAGTTTCGGAAATACCTCAGTTACAAATAATTGACGAAAATCATTTAAAACCTATATTTATATAAATTATACAGGCTGCAAGGGTACTTCCATATATAACCTTTCCTCTAATTTTCATGCTGAATTTTCTGATCGGATTTTTGGGGTGCACCAAAGAGACCACATTATGCTCGCCAGCTGTGATATGAATGATTTAAGCCCTTAAAACGCTTGTTACCAAACCTTCGTACCAAAAATTTTTTAATGGACTGGAATATTTAAAAAAAGTTTACTGTCTTTTTTAGGTATAAACTATTTCGTCGAAATATAAAAGGCATCCCTCTGCTACTGATACTGCGCATTTTCCAAATACAAAACTGTCGCTGCGAGTACTCCACTATTTTGTGCACACACAGCACGCATATGCAATGCATTCATAGCGTTTGAGCATAAAACGAATTTAGAGGGAAATCTTCGTACAATGCCGTCGTGTAATCTATGCCAACAGATACTTTTACCCCAACACAATTCCGGCAAAATATTGTATGAATGTATATATAAAGTGCACAGCGCATTGAATTTTGTATTTTTCTTTACAGTTTTTATGATTGCTTTCTGTATGCAAATGCACAACTAGGAAAACTCCAAACAAATGCAACCAGGCGTAGTAGCTTTTGTTTTCTTAAAAAAAAAAAACAAAAATAAAGTTAACTTGTGAGTTTTGCTTAAAATGAGAAACAAAATTAATAAAATTAACAAAACATAAAAATTGCTTACCTTCGGTTTCAACGGTATTGTTCACCATGTTAAAGATTGTTTTAGTTGGAATGTAAAGAAATATAATCGTGAATTATCCAATCAATTTAACTGAAAATAAAATGTTTCAAAGGGGGAAACAAAAATTTTAATTTCGAATTTATATACCATTTAAGATAAACTTAGTAGATATTTTAAAAAATTTATTATATTGATTAACAAGAATCGTGAAAGCGTCGATATAATGTTATTTATTCACCTTTCAAAGAAAAACTTTTGGAGAAGTTAAAATCGAACGTCGGTAAAAAACCGCCTTTGATTGGTCAATCAAAGTCAATTGAAGTCAATTATAAATAAACAATTAAATAAAACAATAACCATAATATCGCACCACACTCATTAAACTTAATTTACGACCCACACACACACACGTGAAAAGTTCACAGATTTATGCATCTTGCATTGATTTGTTTATGGCAATTGAAATTTATGGCAAGACACAGAGGAACCACCAGAAGCAGAGGGAATGGAATCCATATAACAAGACGCCGTAACCTACAACAAACATGGCAAATGCAATTCGCTGCTTAACGTTTCCCCCTTCTGTGTTAACTTTTTTTCTGTTATTTTGTTCGGGCAACTGGCAGCGAACTAGAGGGAAAGGAAACAAACAAAAGACAATATAAAAAGGCTACGGCAAATATTGAATACTCTAACTAACTATTTTTACAGGTTATGATTACTTTTATTATTTGGTTTCAGATCCAGGGATGTCGGTGGTAATATAATTCTTCAACTGTGCGAAGCAGGGATCGTTAATAAGAGTAATGGAAAAGAAAAAAATTAAAGCGAAAAAAGCGTCCAATTTAATAATCACATGTGGTTGAAAAATAATCATTTTTGATGCAAAAACTAAAAACTAACTTTTACTATTACAAAGAGTAAAGGGGAAAAATATTTAAAAAAATTAATATTTTTACAATTCAAAAATTTATATGAAAAAAATGTATAATTTAACCTTCCCACCGTGGGATTCGAACCCAGTACTAATATGGTTATAAAGTTTTTGAAATCAATCTTTATTTTTGATTTTTAATGTAAAAATTACAAAAATAATAAGATTACATGAGATTTTCTTTACGACCTAAGAAATTACTAGTTGCTAGTATAGTCCCATATATCCCAAAAACAAGGAAAACATTTTTCCTCGATGGAACGCCACTTATAAAGAATTTAAGTAAAAATATTATTTTGCGGTCGTTCATGGTAGTTTTTCAATTGACATTTAAAATTTGTGTTTTTCTTTTGTTGGAATTTTTAGGCGTGTTGGCGTTGTCGATTTCGATCCGTGCGGAATTGTTAAATGGTCCTGCTTCCATAAAACAGAATTTATTATACGAGAAACCATTTATCTTCATCAGAGCATCATACCGGCACTCAGTAATTTGATTAATTCGTATGTTTTAAAAAAAAAAGTCTGGCTTAGAAAATCTTTAGAAGTGTAATGTAGAAAAACGCTAAGCAAGTCTCTTTGAAAATGTTGCATCCTATTAGATCCTAGTTATAATAACAGGAGAACCTTTGAACAAAAAAGTACTTGTGTTATGCATTTCCTTAAGTGAAAATTAATAAAGACAGCAACTCTGACCAAGACTGCAAACCTCTGAACCGAAAATCGTAGAGTTTAATACTTCTACTAGTATTGACTTCTATTAGTATTGAACTGCTCGTTAGGCGGTAAAAACATTTTAAATATTTGTCCCTGAAGACGGATGCAAACTAAAACAGAGTTTTTTTCTTGACCTAGAGTCGTCGGCAACATCACATTATTTTGGGTAAAAAAAAAGAGCGCATGGGCATTTCCAAAAAAAGGTCAACCTGGGCCAAAATATTACAAGTGTTTAAAAAAAGAATCAATTTAAACTAATGTAAGCTATCTTACATTAACTAATAACCCAATTGGATGTATTCGGTTTCACGGCCGCGCTAGCGCAATTTTTCTCATTTTGACATTAAATTTGCTTAAATTTTTGCAAAAAAGTGACTCTACATGTACTTTCGCTATCTAAAATCTTTCTGATGGTACAAAGGGGAGTGCATGAATGCACAAGAAACCATGAGAAACTATGCCAATGCAATTAACTGTAAGTTTTTCGAATTATAGCAGAAACCACAAAAATATATAGATGGAAAAAATGTCACGTCCGACATGTCACGTATCGACAGAGACAAATAATTTTTTACAAAAAATGTACTCGAGATTTTTAAATCAAATAATATACATTCAAAAGAACTGTTCATTCATAAAATTTTAAAACTATTTGGGCTAAGTTATTGTGTTAGGTTTCGCTAATCTCTGTCTATATAAAGCTGATCCCGAAAACCAATTCTGATTTTGTCACGTTCCAATAGGTTCTAATTTTGTCATTATTTTGGAAACCGAATTTCACTTGCTATACACTTTAACACTAATTAAAGTGCTTGCTAAGAGCTATATTATACAGTAAAAAAAACGAATTAAAAAATTTTTATTTTTTTTTCATATTTAATATGTTCGACGGTCACGTTCGACAGATTGTAAATGCCCATATCTTTTGGTTAGGAAGATTTTAGCTAACGAAGCTATTAAAAATGTTTATCAATAGCCGAATGGACCCCATTCATTATAGTAATCATTTATTATTTCTCTACCAGGGCTGCACCTTCTATGTAAATCAATATGCTCCTATTCAGCACTATACAATATTTTTTCAAAATATTGTGATAAGAAGATTCGAAACTTTCAAATAAACAGACTAAAGATATTCTTTGAACCGAAGCTTTTTTAAGCAGAAGAGGTCCGGTTCAGGCCCAGGTAAAAATTTTAAAAAATTCGGTTCGATTGACACAAAACCCCAAACCGAGTTGGTACAGCGAGTTCGGTTCAAGACCGGTTGAAAGTGGAGGCTTACATGTATTTATATGAAAAGAAAGAGTACAATTCAAATAGATCAGTAGTATTCCCAAACAATTTAATGACATCACACATCACAAGTTTTCATTAGAAACGTTAAAATAAAGAAGAGGAAAACTCAACAAAGTTTCCACATTTGCCTTGAAGAAATATTATGCCATCGCTTAAAAAAATTATATGGACGCAAATCCACCAATCCACCGTAATTGACCGACCTTTTTTTATATTTTAACGGGACATACCTAATACCGAAATATTTCAAAATAAAAATCCAGGTACCCGTACGGAACCGAATAACGAAATAATATTAGAACCAAAAGAAAACCTTTCAACGAAAAATAAGTTTACCAGAACCGGAACTAAAACCGAAATACGATTCGGAAAGATTCCCTGATCTTCTACATCACTCTTGATGAGAAAGCGTTTCTTTCAAATTCTTTAATCATTTTTAGAATTCACAACTCTTACTTAGGATGAAAACCTGAAAATTTTTGATCAAAGTTAGGTCCGGATGTTCGAGCCCGTTGTAAAATGTAAGGCTCGTTACTGTAATTACAACAAACTGGCTAGCAAATGCTCAACGCAGTGGCCAGCGAAAGCGAGGCCAAAATGTGAGATAGTATTGGTGTGCGAAAATAAAGAGCCGAGAATTTGCTTTGACCTAATCGCTTCGAACTCTGTCGAGCGAATGACGCCTTTCTGCTCTTTTGGTCTCAGCTTCGGCAAGCGTTCGGGTCATGTACGTGTGAATAGCGAAATGTTTTCGCCCCCCGGGGAGGAACCAAGGGGCATCGCTGATTTAAACCCTTAGTTTCTATAAATTATACAAGCTACAAGGGTAAGTGAGCTTTCCATTATTTTTAAACCAATTTTTTAACAGGAGAACTCATACCAGCTATGTAAATCGTTTAATCGAATGGACCACATGCCTTATGGCAGGGTTCCCCAAGAAGAGATCGCGAAAATGCGCCTGTGTCTCTCTCTAAGACGGGATTTACACGGTGAAGCAAACTTCATGAAGTTTTCCAAAAAGCTCTGGCTTGTAGGAAAGAGGTGTAGTGGTGAAGCTTACCCCTCTAAACCTTTTTCCTACGAAAGAAAATAGTAAGTCAAGACGAGGAACGATTAGAATTAGAAAAAAATATGTCACAGAAATCTCTAGAGATTTTGACCTCAGTTGGTTTGCAAATCGCTCGAAAAATCCGTCGGTTTTCCAGAACTTCAAGAGATTTCATTTTCTTATTTGAAAATCTAGTTAGAACAGAAACTGTTCCAATTAAAGTTCTATCTCTAAAAACAGGGCTGCATCTCTCGCAAAAAAATTTCCCTAATTTTAGTTATGGGTTAATTTGATGTTGAACTGAAATTTTTTGATTCTGATAAATGTTTTATGATGCATTTTTAAATTATAGTTCAAACTTAAGTCATATTCTCCATAAACACAATTAAAAATTTAACATTGACAGAGAGAGCCAGAGATGTGTTGGGCTGAGTTTAACACTGAAAGACTTTGGTTGGAATTGCGAAAATTATTAAAACGCATATTTTAATGTTTAAACTAATTATGTAATTTATTCATTTTATGCAATCTGTCCATAAAAATAATTTTGTTTACAGTTCCACAATCAGTTTTGCTTTTCAAAATTGTTTGGGTGGTGAACAAAACACGAGAGATTTGAAACCAACCGAAAGAGATTTCTGTGTCACTGAGAATTGGTTTTGGGTTGGAAATTGGTTGGACGAGATTTCTGTGTCACCTCTGGTTATAAAATATTTTTTTAAAAGAAATTGTTAAAACGTGCTTAGTTTAAGGTACATCAACAATATTAAATATTTTTACTAAAGTAAAAGCATAATTTGTGCATTTTTTATAAAAAATTTATGAATCCAATTGAAAACATGTGGGGCAACCTTGCACGTCGTGTTTATGCTGGCGGACGAAAGCTCAACTCGACTGAAGAGCTTCGAAAAGCTGTTACTAATGAAAGGGCCAAAATACCGGATTCAGAGTTCGAAATCATGATTAGCGCCATCCGGTTAGGTATTTTTCAGCTCATAAATAAGCCTGAAGGTTAAAACCATTATTTATTGATTTTTCATTATCCTTATTCTATATACTTTTTTTCGAGACTGGATTTAATTAGATTTCGCACTAAAAATTGAACTCATTTTGAAAAAATAGAGGCAAGCTAACTTCGGCTCGACCGAAGTTTATATACCCTTGGAGCTTGATATGTGCCTGACAGTTTGTATGGCAGCTATACTATATAGTGGTCCGATTTCGACAAATCTTGTTGAAATTATGTAAAATCATTGAAAACTTATAAATACGAGCGTTGGGAGCGATAACATTGAAAACAAAGAAGTTTTTTTCACTAAGACTTTTTTTCAGACCTAACTTTTGTATGGCAGCTATACTATATAGTAGTCCGATTTCGAAAAAATTTGGTCAAATCATGTGAAATCATTGAAAATTTAAAAATACGAGCGTTGGGAGCGACAGACGGACATGGCTATATCAACTCAGCTCGTCATGCTGATCAAGAATATATATACTTTATGTGGTCGGAGATGCTTCCTTCTATGCCTTACAAACATCCGGACAATTTTAATATACAGGCCTGTTCCGGTTTTCACTTTCGACAAAAATTGTCGAATTCGAATTCGTTAAATATGCATTTAAATAAAAATGATTTGGCTAATCAGATTAAAACGTTTTAACTTGAATCAGTCTTGTAAAGAGTAAGTAGAAACTGTAAGCTTCATACGGATTTTCTTGATTGTTGAATAGAGAAGAGAACATGTAAAAAATTCGAATTCACTTTAGTGAAAACCGGAACATGGCAGATACTCTCTCCAAGGGTTATAAAAATGCAGAAAACATGCTTTTACTTTAATAAATATATTTGATATTGTTGATTTACCTTAAATTAAACACGTTTTTAGAACTTTTGTCAAGAAAAATATTAGAACATGTTTTAAACATTTTTTACTGAACAAAATAAAGGTGGCTTTAATTAAATTTCGATGTGTGTATGTTGGTCCAAATGTGAATTTTTTCCTGTGTCCAAACACTTTCTTGACATACTGTAATTAGGATTTAGGTTCGGGAGGTTGCATACTTGAAAGGTTCGGTTCAAGGGGCATGAAAAATACGAATCGAACGGGTTCTTTCACAGCTTTACTAATTTGGATCAGTCGAATTCGAGGAAACGACAAGAACAGACCTGAACATTTTTAAACAGCTTTTCCCACACAATTTTCACCATATTAGAAAATTAGCGAACTTCTCGACCTTATTTGATCAAATTAATAAATTATTTGCCCGTATGAACTACGCTTAATGTATGTCACCAACTCCAACACAAAGTCGTGTACCCTTCTTTTTATACTCTGTACCGAAGGTACATAGAGTATAATAAGTTTGTGCAAAAGTATGTAACAGGGAGAAGGAATCATTTCCGACTATATAAAGTATATATATTCTTGATCAGCATCAACAGCCGAGTCGATATAGCCATGTCCGTCTGTCCGTCTGTCTGTCCGTCCGTATGAACAAACGGATCTCGGAGATGGTAAGAGATAGAGGTTTGTCATGTATGGGACAAATGTTTCTTATAGCTGCAGGCAGATCGAGTTTATTTTCAATTTTTGCCACGCCCCCTCCCGCCCCCGCAATTCGGAAAAAACGATATATCTCCTACAGTTTTGAAGATACATAGACATTTCGTACCTTCTAGAGATAGTTAGTAATTAGCAAAATGTATCAATTTGCCGAAGAAATGATAATGATCGGATCAGCGGATCAAGTTATGAGCAAAAAAGTACATCGCCCTCGCCCCACCCCCTCCCACCCATTCACAACTAACACCACACAATCTTAGAGAGAGCATGAGAGAGAGCGAGAGAGAGAGTGAGAGAGAGAGAAAAAGAGAGAGAGAGGCTTTGAGATGAGCGCAGCACCAGCATTGCATTCAGCTTTTACTCCAGGTACAGAGTATGTTATAGTCGGGCTTGACCGACTTTCTCACTTGTTTCATCTCCCACTCTTATACTCGCCCTTGCAGCGGCAATAAGAAGAGTGACATGACAAGGCAGCAGGAAAAAAAATAACAGAACAGGAACAACTTTGCTCATTACCGCAAATAAGAACAGCAACAACACAAAAAAATTGCACCAGAGAGCGAGAGAGAGAGCGTCGGCGTTTAGATGTTGTTATTGCAATTACGCAGTTAGCACAAAGGGATCTTGCTTCCAAACCGGCTTGTATTTCCCTCCCTTGCTTATGGTTCTCTTTTTCTTCACTTACCAGCAAAGCAATTTAACTTGCTCCAAAATTATGCACAAATAACACTTTGTTTATAACAATTAAACAATCACTTGATTTTCAATTTCTGTGTTTAAATCTTTATTACAACTTTGTTGCGCTCTGCGCGGAGTACTGATCGCGTCGAATAAAATTAACAGACTGAGCAAGGAAGAAACACAAATACTAAAAGGAAAACTAAAAACTGCGACGCGAGCTGAAGCTGGATTCAAGAGCGAGATGGCAAAACTGTTTGTTGATGTTTGACGGTTGAAATTTTGAATAATAATTTCAAATGGAAATTTAAAAATTGAAAAGCAAAACGACTGTTAGACGAAACCGGTTTGGGGACCTATTTTTATTTTGATTGAGATTGGGGGAGGTGGTGTAGGAGGTGTACATTTTAGGTGAGCATGAAATCATCTCTGCAGATTTAGTTCAGGAAATTGTTGTTGTTGAATTCTTCTAGAATCTAGAGCAAAAAAAAACAGCTGTTGCTTATCATTCTGCTAGCAGTGAATAGGTTGTAAATCAAATGAAAGCAAATAAGCAAGAAAAAGTGTCATCAGACGAAGTACATTGAAACAGTTACTGCAAAAAGTTGGCGTACAGCTAGGGAAATGTAATGTAATGTAATTTTTTAATAAATTTTATCAAAATAATTTATTTATCATGAAATGTACAGTTTAATCTTTATTAAAAACATCTTTAGTTTTCAAGTGTTTAAATTTTTTATATTTATTAAATCACAATTTTATCCAGAGATCGTAAGCCTTGTTATTTCACATTTTAAATTACAACTTTTTGTTGATTTTTATTATTTACCTCAGAGTTTAACATTTTTAAATTTAGTTTATTTAAGAAAAGAAAGAAATAACTGATATTTTGGGAGTTTTATTTATTACAGTATAAATAAGAAAAAAGGTCTGAAAAAGGTCAAGTTTATTGGGACCAAGATTTTTTGAAACTGAGTGATATATGATAAAACTCAAGTAACTTAATTATAAAAATCTTTGTTAAAATATATTACTTTTTATTTAAAAAGCAATATTTATTTTAAAGCAAAGAATATAAGAAAAAAAAATGCTAAAAATATGTTAAATATTCATTTTATTTATCAAGCCGGGAAAAAATATTTAGATGAAAAAAATAATTATGATTTTAAAGCTGAATAATGTCTAAAATTTCGTTTTTTGCACTATTTATTTGTTAAATTAAAAAACTCAAGCAATGAATCATACTTTTTTCAGGCACTGTAATACGTGAGTAGTTTATGGGAGACAGCGAGATAACATTTACAGTAAAATTTCTAAGTGGCATAATGTAAATGCAAAGAGTGCATTGAACTTGCTCTTAAGCTGTTGACACCCACGCCTAACTGTACACCCACCTAACAAAAAAAATTAATTTTCTCACCTACATTGCAATTAATGTTTGCCTTTCTTTTCCATAAAAAGCACTAGGACTGGCGGACTGAGACTGGGTTACCGCCACATGACAAATCAATTTCAGGCGGGAGATATAATAAAAGTGAAATTGGTATCTAAAGTGCCGCTAAAACTTGTCTTACGCATAAAAAAAAAACTAAACAAGTTCAAGTGCGTAGATAGAAATTGTGCGACAGTTTTCACCATGAAAATGAAAAACAAGCCTTCAATTTGAATATTGAATTGATCATAATTGAGGGAGAGATAGTGGCGGGGCGGGTGGAAAGGGGAGCAACTTTAGCTTTTGCGGTTAAACAAAGCTAAGAATAAGAAGCGACGCTTAAGCAGAAAACAAAGATTCCACTGACTCACAAAAACAACAAAGCAAGCTGAGTGAGGCAACGTTAAGAACCGCTCTCATACTTATAAGGCAACTGGCAACTTGTGAAGGTCGTCAACCAGCAGTCAGGACAATGAAACAGGAAGTCAAGTGACAAGCCACTCATATGGACATATTTGTGGACATATTTATGTGGGTGTCAAAGGCTAATTGATTTAAACAAATTTGCATTTTAAATTTCCAACGTATTTGACTATGACAAAATGACGTTAGAATGCTTACGTTTTACTTACGTTATTGTGAATCGATAAATGAACATATCGATAGACCGCTTAGATAGTTATCAAAGACAGTCGAAAGCAGACAGTAGTAAATTACATTACATTAAAAAAAACTAAAATGAACGTAACTATTATGCTATGGAAATGACAAATGAACGCCAAATGAATTCAATTAAAATAGAGTTGGGCGCGTGTCGTGTTTGTCTACGACTCACGAACAGCACGCGATTACGCGCGCGACAAGGAAATCTTAGCTTAAACTTTTTAAAACCACAAGTAAACCAAGTTCAATTCCTTTTTTTTGGCTTCATTGATTGTTTTAAAAAAGTACGGTCCAATGATTCCGCCGGCCCACAAACCGCACCAATCAGTGCTTTTACGAAACACGGGTGAGATGTCAAAAAATTTAAACTGAATAACCAAATTAAGTGAAAACCATTCTCTATTATTAATTTTGTAGCCAAATAATTATATGTTTCTAATCTAAACTCTTTTTATAAACTCACGCGCCCCACTGAGCAGCTGACCTGTCACAGTCACAGTTACTTCAAACTTGCTCATCTCTAACGAAATAAAAATCCAAACAAGTTGTCATGTCGAAGCGAAAAATTATTGTTATTGTTTACTGAGGACTCGTACTAAAAACCTGAAAAAAATGTATAAACCTAAAAACAGAAGTCGCATAGAAACATTTAATCGCTCAGATAAATTTGAGTTAATAAATTACGTGAGGCAGAAGACCGAATTGTGGGATATAACGGACCGAAGACATACGGAGAGTTTTTCAGTGAACTCAGCATGGCAAATGATTGCCCACACAATGGGCAAAGATGGTGAGCATTAAAAATGTCAAGGTGGGATTATATGTATTAAACATTCAAACTTTCAGTTGTGCAGTGCCGGAAGGCTTGGCATAGTTTACGGGATAGCTATCGTTACCAACAAAAACAAGCTTCTCGACGGGGAAGTTCGCAGTTGGAGTGGGAGTTTGCGGAGGCCATGTCATTTGTGCCGCTGCTGAAGGACAGGTAAGCTATATACCTAGCACTATACAGTCATTTCCGTTAGTTCTTAAAGCTAATTTCTAATTAAAATTGTTTTTCCAAGAATATTGGAGACCCACATTTTACCTTCAACAAGCGAAAAGAGACGAAGACTGACGGAGGAGGAATTTATAATTGAAGAACTGGATCCCTTAAGTGATGCTGAGGTGGAGGACGATGTTGATGAAACCCAGCATTTATCTGCCACAGAAACCTGTGAATTGGACTCTTCAGAGTCCCTAGTTCAAAGTGTAAGAGCCTCAAACATGGTTTTTGAAATTGTATTTCAATCGGCCTTGCATTTTATTTTAGCAAAAGAAACGTGTGACCCGGCGATCAGCAGCTACTCAGGAAAAACCTTCAGCTCAAATGTCTCGACTATTTGCACAGCTTCTTGAACAACAACAACAATTACTGGCATTACCTTCTACCGCTGCAGAACCATCATCTACTCTGCAGCACCACGAAATGTTTGCCTTTTGGGATACCATACTCACCGAAATGCCACCCGCCGCCATACAGGAGGCCAAGTTCAAGGTCACCGCTCTTTTGCATCAAATCTATGATAAATATTTACCCACAAATGGGGAAATTATTCAAATTAAACAACAGAAATTTTAGAAAACCAACTAAAATCTGAACCAAAGCTTATAATTAAGCAGCTAAAGCTAGAGGGAACACTAATCTCATATGAGGAAAAGTGGTTTCCCTTAGCATCAACTTTATTGTGAAAATGAGCAAACAGCTTTTATACTGTAATTGTGTTTAAGGAATTAAATATAAACTAATGTTATTTTTAATTCAGAATTTGATTTCTGTAATCTGTGGAGGAGAGAAATAATCCCCTTGAAAAGGTTTTAAACATAAAGGAGGAGCACCGGCACTCTTTTAACCTCTAATAACAGAGCACCAAATGATTAGATAGATGGAGCACTTTTGTGGTGGAGGATTATTTTAAAAACGCCTTATTCCCAAAACTGTTAAGCGACTAAGCCATAACTGGAACAAAAATTACTTAAATTTGGTTATAATTTTTTGGGTAGACCAACAGGCCATTTTATTTTATCTTTAAATTAAATTAAGTTACATAGGTTCATAAATAAAGGTCAAATTTTGCACCAGAGAAGATAGCATACGATTCGCTGAACAAATCAAATGTCCTTTTTCCGATAGCTTGTCAGGTTTGTTTACATTTGTAGGCCATGTGGACCTAGTTATTTCAATGGAAGCTGCAAATTTTGATTTTGTTCAGACGATATCAAAATTTTTATTTTTATACCCTTGCAAAGGGTATTATAATTTTGCCCAGAAGTTTGCAACGCATAGAAATATTCATTTCCGACCCTATAAACTATATATATTCTTGATCAGGGCGACGACCTGAGTCGATTGAGCTTTGTCCGTCCGTCTGTCTGTCCGTATGTCCGTCTGTCTGTCCGTATGTCCGTCTGTCTGTCTGTTTCTACGCAAACTAGTCTCTCAGTTTTAAAGCTGAAACTTTGCACAGAGTCTTCTTTTTACTGCACACTGCTAATATGTCGGAACCGACCGGATCGGATGACTATATCTTATAGCTGCCATAGGAACTATCGGTCGAAAAGTGGGTCTTTTGAGAAAATCTTTTTGTTTTTAATGTAAACGCCTCCCGCTTCGCATTATTAGTTTAATGCTTTACCGATTTGGAAGTTTTGGTCAAACGGAGCTGTACAGCGGGAACTATCGGTCGAAAAGTGGGTTTCATTTAGAAAAATTGATTGATTGATTGATTTTTTTTTTTGGTTGTATGTTACCAAGATTGTTTTAATGCTGGCGTTCTTAAACTCTGATATATTAAAACATTTGCAAGGGTATAAAAACTTCGGCAAAGACGAAGTTAGCTTGGCCTTCTCGTTATATGGAACACATGGTGATTTTTTGACCAAATCGTTTATTTTTTTTGCAAGCTTAAATAATTCTAAAAATCTGTCTGCTGCTAAAAAAATCTCAGAAAGAAATTGGAGCAGTAGCAAAATCGTAACGGGGAAAAGGCAAAGTAAAACGTAAATTTTTTGATTTGATTTTTGGGCTTCACATGTTAGTTATCAATCTCCTCCGAAATTGATTGACCGTTATTAACTAGTAAATTTCCTCTATTTTTTTAAAAAAAAAATCTTCTTTTTTTTTTTCCTTAACGTTTGAATTGATGAGAAAATTTTCATGCAAAAAAAACTTGACGCCGTCGGGTAACTCCACGTTTTTTTTAAACGAGTAACCCGGTTTTTTTGAACGAGTTTTTTTTTTTTCTTAAAAATATACATATGTTTTGGGAAATATGTCACATTTAAATAAAATTTAATGGATTTTTAATTTTGGTCATTCAATGTTTCTCATTTAAATGGAGTGTACGAAATGAAATTTTAATGAGTCCAAATTTTGATGCACTCATCGTCCGTTTAGAGCGTCATAAGGGTATTCCCAAAACATCACAGATCCGCCACCACAGTTTTGGGCGGTCGAAATGCGCTTAGACGCTTTAATGTCGTGCCCTGAGGAACTAAAACCATCTGGCCCATTCAAGTTAACCTTTTTCTCATCACATTCTTACAGGCCTCCCTCCAAAACATTTGACGTTTCCTAATATCCCTTCAGGCTTATTTATTAGATGTCGTCAATGTAGGCTTAGTCTTCATTTTCTTCAAGATTACAGGTCGCATGAACTCGGAAGTTTACCTATACTTATTGGATGAACTCTTAATAGACTTTTTGGACCAAGAGTCGGAACCGGATACAACCTTTTAGCAAGATAGTCCGGCCATACACGTGTCAAGGGCCAGTCGTAAGTGGTTCAGTGAACAGAAAATCAAGCTCATTGAATGGCTAGCACGTTCTCCGGACATGAATCCAATTAAAAACATGCGTGGTAACTTTGCACATCGTGTTTATGCTGGCAGACGAAAGCTCAACTCGACTGAAGAGCTTTAAAAAGCCTTTACTGAGGAATGGGCCAAAATACCGGATTCAGAGTTCGAAATCATGATTAGCGCCATCCGGTTAGGTATTTTCAGCATTATTTATTAATTTTCATTATCCCTTTCATTTTTTTCGAGACTGGCTTCAATTAAATTTTGCAGTAAAAATTGAACTTGTTTATAAAATATACAGAAATTATGCTTTTGCTTTAATAAAAATATTTGATATTGTTGATGTACCTTAAACTGAGCACGTTTTAACAATTTCTGTCAAATAAAACATCTTTAAAACATTTTTTACTGATCTAGATATAAGTGGCTTTAATTCAATTTCGTCAAGTCGACGAGCAAACAACAAAAATACAAAAAATAAAATTTCTCAAAAAACAATAAAAAGTTTTTCGGCATTCTCGTGGCTTTTTTGGACACGACAATTCTGTGTTTATTTTCAGGTATCAATCTATGAGGAATACGAGGATACTTGCGGTATAATATAGTAAGAAAAGCGATCAGTGCTGGGGCCTTTGGCCCCTCCTTGCCCATTCCCCGTGTTAAACTTTATTACTGTTATGCAATATGGACTTGAAAGAATCTATGATGAGAGCAGCTAAATCGGCATCCCGTAGCCATCGATATGATCTATATGATTCCCACCGTATGAATAGTCCAACTGGACAAGCAAATTCGGATATGAGCTCGCCTATTTTATCTGATATTGAAGACTATATGAGTCAGAGTATAGGATTGCCAGACAACTTTTTATGTGTGCAGGGTGTACCTGTAAATGCCAATGAGCGTACTATTGCATCATCAACAAATTCTATTACCAATGCTGCTGGTGCTAAAATATCGTCACTGAAAGAGGCAGTTTTAAATGCTCGCCTGCCACATCAAGAATTATGGAAGACTATTCACGCAAAGCGTCGTGCCACTAATGGTAATGGCCCACCTGTAATTAAAAAGCGGGTTTCTGAAGTTCCTAAAGCTTCTGCAAATCAGTTTGATTTATTAGCAAATGATAATGAGATGGACATTTCGGAAAATATCTTTGGAGTTAAGAATATGCAAGATTATGAAAGAGAGCCTCTGCAATCAGCTTCTATTAATCCTGCTGCCAATATTGCTGCTGATGAAAATGAAAATATTAGTGCCACTGCTGCCGCCACTAACCCTGTTGGGGGAAATACATGCAATATCTCTGACAATCAACAAAATATCAGACCAGAGCCCCTTTATTTCCCGGAAGTTGAGGGAGATATACTTCCTATTATTAACAATATTAACAATCTTATTGGAGAAGATAAATATTTTACCAAGCCTACTAACAATAATGGTCTCTGCGTACAATGTTTGGACATTAAGTCTTATCGTATACTATTAAATCATCTCCAGGAGAATGAAATCGAATCACATACCTATCAGCTGAAGAGTGAAAGAGGACTTCGAGTAATAATAAGACATCTACATAAGTCTACTCCGAATGAATGGATTGTGGAACAATTAGCGAAAAAAGGACATACTGTGCGTTATGTTTCTGTTATTAAAGCAAGGTTTACGAGGGAATCCCTTAATCTTTTTGAAGTAGAACTTCGGCCAAATATTAATAACTATGAAGTGTTTGAATTAACCGCTTTGGGTTGTCAAAAAGTAAAGGTTGAGAAACCAATAAAGTCAACTGATGTCGTGCAATGCCATAGGTGTCAACAATTTGGTCATACGAAGAACTACTGTCGTCGGATGTTTAAGTGCGTCAAGTGTGGACAATGTCATCCTTCCACGGCATGTACTAAACCTATTCATGTTGAGCCTTATTGCGCTAATTGTGAAGGAACTCATGTTGCAAGTTTTAAAGGATGCATTAAATATAAGAATGCCTGCAAACAAAAAAAGGAGTCCGAGAAGATTTATAAAGCGAATACTTTGCTCGAGGAACTAAAACAGACTACTTAACCGGTATTAGTAAGAGAGCGTCAGCAACAGCAACCACAAAAGCAACAGGCTAAATCAAATTTTAAGCAACAGCGAAATTTTGTTGAGAATGAACAACAGCAACAACAACGATCAAACTCACGGCCTAGAGTTTCCTATGCGATGACCCTTAAATCTGGACAGCAACGGCAGCGCGAATCACGACAACATCAGTCCGCTTTAAATAGGCAACATCCTAAGCAACAAAAGCTGCAGTCAACTTCACAATCTACTGTTCAATCTGATATGAATGAAGCACCAGTGCTATACCAGAATAGAAGTCGAAGCCGTAGCGTTCAACAGAATTATCCTCAGGATCAAGTTAGCCGGAAACTTGATCAGCTAATTACACTAATGTTGGAAGAGCGCAAGTCTGCAAAGGAATTTCGGTCAACAACTGCCTTAAGAAATAATATAGCTGCTGATGCAGCTATTGCCAATAACTCCTCAAATCTAGAGCGGAAAATGGATCAACTGCTGGATATGATAACGACTTTGACATCTCTCCTGGTGGCAAAGGAACAGGCCAATGGAAATAAAAATGTTTAGTCCTGATCGAAGTTTGTCATCTCCTGTTTTAGTTCAAAACAGTCATTATGCAAGTCACACAACCAATAATAATAGTCTAAAAATTGTCGTCTGGAATGCTGGAGGACTCCGTAATAAGCTACAAGAAATGGAAACTTTTATACTACAAAATAATATTGATATAATGATGATCGGTGAGACACACTTTAGAGATACAGAAAATATTCTGATAGATGGATATTTTTCGTATCTGGCATATCACCCAGCCAATACACGAAGAGGAGGTTCTGCCATTTTAATTAGGCGCAGTATTCAGCATATTGCCCTACCGGCGATTTCCACAAATAAAACTCAATGTGCTATTGTAGCTGTTAACTGGATTAATGGATCCATTATAAATTTTGTTGCGTTATACTGTCCACCAACACTACTTTGGTCAGAAGAAGACTTTGATAACCTATTCAGTCAGTTTGGTGCAAAATTCATTGCTGCTGGTGACTGGAACGCTAAACATAGATGGTGGGGTAATGCTGGATCAAACTCCAGAGGTGATATGCTTCTGCTTTGTGCTCAGAAGCAGGGTCACAACTTTCTTGCAACTGGGTCGCCAACTCATTTTCCATATAATGCTCGTCATTCGCCATCAGCCATTGATTTTGCTGTCTACAAAGGAGTACCAGACGACTTGTTGCAAATTAATGATACATATGATCTGGGATCTGATCATCTTCCTTTGCAGATTGATCTGATGGGGAAGCCAGCTGAACACAGAGCTAACTATCGTCTACTTCCTCCTTATGTGAGTATAGCTAATTTTCAGCTTTGGCTCAATACGCATGTACTGCTTAATACGGAAATACACAGTGGTGAGGATTTAGATGATGCGGTCAAAATATTTGAGAACAATATCTATGCTGCTGCACATTTTGCTTCTACATTGTCTCATCAACCTAATGCTGCACGTCGCCGATACAAATTTAACATCAGTCGAAGAACACAAAAGATGATTGTTGCTAAACGTCTGGTAAAACAAATAATGCTTCAAAATTACAGTCCCGCAGTCAGAAAAGTGTACAACAGGCTAGCAAATTGCATCAGTAAGGAAGTTAAACAAACAAGGCAAAGGAAATTGGATGGTCTTTTGGAATCGATTGATTCAAGCAATAAGTACAACATGCAAAGACTCTGGAGACTCACCAATAACATCAAAAGGCAACCTGCTCCCAATTTGCCTGTTAGAAAGTACAATGATGATCATAGATGGTGCCTAACGACTCAAGAGAAGGCGGAATCTTTTGCACAACACCTGGAACAGCGATTTCGGCCAAAGATTACTTGCTTACAATCTGATAGAAGACTCATTGAAAGTCAGATATTGCTTTTGCAGAGCTCTGAGACACCAAATTTCTCCCCAATCACTGTTGAGGAGGTAAAAGCTGAAATCAAGGCACTCAAAAATAAGAAGTCTCCGGGAAGAGATCGTATTGATAATCGCACGATAAAAGCACTACCTATGACTGCTATACTCTATCTCATACTGATATATAATAATATTCTGCGTCTTGGATACTTCCCTTGTCGTTGGAAATGCGCAAAAATAATTATGATCCGTAAGCCTGGTAAACCCTCGGACCAGCTTGGCTCGTATAGGCCAATAAGTTTGCTATCGGGATTTTCAAAAATCTTTGAAAAGCTCATATTGCGACGAATGTTTTCCTCGGACAGTGTAAATAATGCTATACCCAATCATCAATTTGGCTTTCGACGTGAGCATGCTGCTGAACAACAGCTTGGTCGTGTTACCCAATTCATTCTTCAGGCCTATGAAGAACATCAATTTTGCTCAGCAGTATATATGGATATACAGGAGGCGTTTGACCGAGTCTGGCATGATGGTCTAAAGTTTAAACTAAAAAATTTGCTTCCAGAAGTTCTCTACCGTGTTATTTGCAGTTATCTGTCTGAAAGAACATTTATGGTTGAATGTAGTGGTGGAACCTATTCAAGCCTCAAAAGGATAAATGCTGGTGTGCCTCAAGGTAGCGTTCTGGGCCCTATTCTGTACGTGATATATACGTCCGACATGCCACAGCCGATAGCAGAAAGAAGACGATTTTTTAGTTTTGATAGAATGATGCTTGCAACGTATGCTGATGACACGGCCATTCTATCAGCTTCTAATACACAACAAGGTGCAGATACAAATTTAGAGTTGTTCCTGATTACTTTATCCGCCTGGGCTAGAAAATGGTGTATTGGAATAAATGTTCAAAAAACTGTAAATGTTATGCATTCATGGTGCGATTTGGAGCTGCCAGTTCAATTGCCAAGCATCATGGACCAACAACTTAAAGGAGAAGAAATTCATCCTTATCTGGGAGTACAGATGGATAGAAAGCTATTATTTAACAAACATGTTACGGTAATTGTCAGTAGACTTAGGACAAGAGCTAAACAATTGGAATGGCTAATCTCTGCAAGAAGCAAGCTGCCATTAAAAACCAAGAGAATTATATATAAGCAACTTATTGCGCCCATTTGGCAGTACGCTCTCCCGGTTTGGGGCTCCCTAACATGTCAATCCCAATTTGATCGCATTCAGACAGAACAAAACAAGATACTCAGAACTATCACTGGTGCTCCTTGGTACGTGAGAAATCAAACTATTCACACAGATTTGGAAATTGCGCCTGTTGAAGTCATCTATAATGAGGCCTGCTCGAAATATTGGGATCGTCTGCGATCACATATCAATGAAGAAGCTAGAAAAATTGCTGATAAGCCCTGTATACCAGTCAGACATAAGAAAACACGGAAAAGATATTTGGAGATGTTGCAATGTTATAATGCACAGGCTTTGCAGGTTCAGCACCAACAAAGTCAACAGAGGCAGTTGGTATCCAGCTCGGATTTGGTGCAAAGACCACTTAATTTCAGAGACCAAATTTTATTTGATCAATGGGAAAGAATAAGAGCACGTGAACAAGCAAAAATTGAAAGCGCGCGAATGAGCATCCAACAAAGGCGGCATTATGGTACACAGCCTCAGCCACAGTCTTCTTTACCAATAAACTTAGTAACGCAGAACTTTACAAACCCAGATGACCAAAATATCTCTTCTGATGAGGTTGAAATTATTTCAGTAAAATATGTTCCGAAAAGGCGAATAATCTTGCAGCGACGCGTTTCGACACAACCACATTATGAAGGTGTTTATGGTCGACAACATTCATCAACAACATTAATAAATCAGCAAAGTTCCTTAAATGTTCCACATGCAGATGACAATATTATTGAACATCTACAGACAAGAAACCCAGCAGCATGCAAAATTAAAGCAACAACACAAATCATAAATTCGGCTTGCACACTTGCAATGATATTCACAATAATACAAGAACTATGTAACTCAGTGCCCTCTAAAAATATGAAAAAACGAGCTAAAACAAAGTTTAAAATTTCAAATCCCACCCAGTACATATCACTTATGGAAAGACAATTGCAACAAAGAAGAAAATATAGTATGAAGTCTAAAGGATTGGAATGGCGACACTTTACACCAAACTTTAGATGGCTATCTAACACTCGATGTCAAAGAAATATCTTCATTCAAAAATCAAGATTATGTCACCCAACACTCTGGAGGCTCTCATTAAAACAGATGATTTCCAACTATTCAAATTTAAACCTATGGTATCTGGACCAAAAGTGGTGTACTTGGAGACTACAGCTTATAAGAATACAACGGCTTTCACATTGGCTCAAATCAAGACACATAAGACATCCATAAATACAGTAACCAGTCAAAAATCGGATATGATGGTGAATTATTCGCATCTATTACACATTATGTCCTTCAATTGTCTAAGGCCCAGACAAAATAGCTGATTTTTATTTTGTTTTTGCAGCTTGTCATTTATAAGTGTTTCTTTAGTATTAGACCTTTTTTTAAAAAAACAATCTTAGTAGGCGCAACCACATTCAATGTAAATACAACAAAGTATAATTTGAATAAAATGTCACATTTCCTTTGCTGATATCCCATAGCAAAGGGGGTGTCTCAATCATTATGTTCGTTCAAGTCGACGAGCAAACAAAAAAAAAAAAAAAAAAAAAGAAGTCGCATAGAAACATTTAATCGCTCAGATAAATTTGAGTTAATAAATTACGTGAGGCAGAAGACCGAATTGTGGGATATAAATAACGGACCGAAGACATACGGAGAGTTTTTCAGTGAACTCAGCATGGCAAATGATTGCCCACACAATGGGCAAAGATGGTGAGCATTAAAAATGTCAAGATGGGATTATATGTATTAAACATTCAAACTTTCAGTTGTGCAGTGCCGGAAGGCTTGGCATAGTTTACGGGATAGCTATCGTTACCAACAAAAACAAGCTTCTCGACGGGGAAGTTCGCAGTTGGAGTGGGAGTTTGCGGAGGCCATGTCATTTGTGCCGCTGCTGAAGGACAGGTAAGCTATATACCTAGCACTATACAGTCATTTCCGTTAGTTCTTAAAGCTAATTTCTAATTAAAATTGTTTTTCCAAGAATATTGGAGACCCACATTTTACCTTCAACAAGCGAAAAGAGACGAAGACTGACGGAGGAGGAATTTATAATTGAAGAACTGGATCCCTTAAGTGATGCTGAGGTGGAGGACGATGTTGATGAAACCCAGCATTTATCTGCCACAGAAACCTGTGAATTGGACTCTTCAGAGTCCCTAGTTCAAAGTGTAAGAGCCTCAAACATGGTTTTTGAAATTGTATTTCAATCGGCCTTGCATTTTATTTTAGCAAAAGAAACGTGTGACCCGGCGATCAGCAGCTACTCAGGAAAAACCTTCAGCTCAAATGTCTCGACTATTTGCACAGCTTCTTGAACAACAACAACAATTACTGGCATTACCTTCTACCGCTGCAGAACCATCATCTACTCTGCAGCACCACGAAATGTTTGCCTTTTGGGATACCATACTCACCGAAATGCCACCCGCCGCCATACAGGAGGCCAAGTTCAAGGTCACCGCTCTTTTGCATCAAATCTATGATAAATATTTACCCACAAATGGGGAAATTATTCAAATTAAACAACAGAAATTTTAGAAAACCAACTAAAATCTGAACCAAAGCTTATAATTAAGCAGCTAAAGCTAGAGGGAACACTAATCTCATATGAGGAAAAGTGGTTTCCCTTAGCATCAACTTTATTGTGAAAATGAGCAAACAGCTTTTATACTGTAAGTTGTGTTTAAGGAATTAAATATAAACTGTTATTTTTAATTCAGAATTTAATTTCTGTAATCTGTGAAGGAGAGAAATAATCCCCTTGGAAAGGTTTTAAACATAAAGGAGGAGCACCGGCACTCTTTTAACCTCTAATAACAGAGCACCAAGTGATTAGATAGATGGAGCACTTTTGTGGTGGAAGATTATTTTAAAAACGCCTTATTCCCAAAATTGTTAAGCGACTAAGCCATAACTGGAACAAAAATTACTTAAATTTGGTTATAATGTTTTGGGTAGACCAACAGGCCATTTTATTTTATCTTTAAATTAAATTAAGTTACATAGGTTCATGTGAAGCAGCCTGCTCATCAAAGTCACTCTGTCGGGTCTGCTCTCAAATCCACTTCGGGTTTCGTATAAACGTTTGAATTGGCCATGGAATGGAAGGTGAAAAGGAAATTTGTAGTTACTGGATCAAGGCTTCACTTTTCTACAAATTGAATCCACTTGACATTGAGCTGTCGGTTTCAACTGCTTGGCAACTCCATTTGATTGACCGCGAATTATGAGAAATTTTCATGCAAAAAAAACGCGGGGGTAATCCACGGTTTTTATACCCGTTACTCGCAGAGTAAAAAGGGTATACTAAAGTCGTGCAAATGTATGTAACAGGCAGAAGGAATCATTTCCGACCATATAAAGTATATATATTCTTGATCAGCATCAACAGCCGAGTCGATATAGACATGTCCGTCTGTCCGTCTGTCTGTATGAACACCTAGATCTCAGAGATGGTAAGAGATAGAGGTTTGACATGTATGGGACAAATGCTTCTTTTATCTGCACGCAGATCAAGTTTATTTCAAATTTTGGCCACGCCCCCTCCCGCCCCCGCAATTTGGAAAAAACCTTATATCTCTAGAGATAGCTAGCTAGTAATTAGCAAACTGAATCAATTTGCTGAAGAAATGACAAAGATCGGATGAACGGTTCTCAAGTTATGAGCAAAAAAGGGAACGCAGGAACACTGTTAAGCATGTTTTCTCATGAGTAACGGGTATATCGAAGCCGGTTAGAGCCGACTTTAACTTACGCTCTCGTTTTTAAACGAGTTTTGAAATTTTTTTTTTTTTTCTTAAAAATATACATATGTTTTGGGAAATATGTCACATTTAAATAAAATTTAATGGATTTTTAATTTTGGTCATTCAATGTTTCTCATTTAAATGGAGTGTACGAAATGGAATTTTAATGAGTCCAAATTTTGATGCAGTCATCGTCTATTTAGAGCGTCATAAGGGTATTCCCAAAACATCACAGAGCCGCCACCACAGTTTTGGGCGGTCGAAATGCGCTTAGACGCTTTAATGTCGTGCCCTGAGGAACTAAAACCATCTGGCCCATTCAAGTTAACCTTTTTCTCATCACATTCTTACAGGCCTCCCTCCAAAACATTTGACGTTTCGTAATATTCCTTCAGGCGTATTTATTAGATGTCGTCAATGTAGGCTTAGTCTTCATTTTCTTCAAGATTACAGGTCGCATGAACTCGGAAGTTTACCTATACTTATTGGATGAACTCTTAATAGACTTTTTGGACCAAGAGTCGGAACCGGATACAACCTTTTAGCAAGATAGTGCGGCCATACACGTGTCAAGGGCCAGTCGTAAGTGGTTCAGTGAACAGAAAATCAAGCTCATTGAATGGCTAGCACGTTCTCCGGACATGATAACCTTGCACATCGTGTTTATGCTGGCAGACGAAAGCTCAACTCGACTGAAGAGCTTTAAAAAGCCTTTACTGAGGAATGGGCCAAAATACCGGATTCAGAGTTCGAAATCATGATTAGCGCCATCCGGTTAGGTATTTTCAGCATTATTTATTAATTTTCATTATCCTTTTCAGTTTTTTCGAGACTGGCTTTAATTAAATTTCGCAGTAAAAATTTAACTTGTTTATAAAATATACAGAAATTATGCTTTTGCTTTAATAAAAATATTTGATATTGTTGATGTACCTTAAACTGAGCACGTTTTAACAATTTCTGTCAAATAAAATTTTATAACATCTTTAAAACATTTTTTACTGATCTAGATATAAGTGGCTTTAATTCAATTTCGATGAGTGTATTTCTTCTTCTTAATCACGACTTTAAATGATTGGAATAGTTGCAGTGGTACATCTAGTTTGTATTCTGACCGTTTATAAGGAGAAAGTGTCCCCACCTGGCTCAGGTATGAACTGAATTCGTGAGTATCGAGCGTACCTCATAGTTTACTCGTCATGCGTCGAAAATAACACAACGTTCGGAAGCGTATAGAATAGCGAAAACATCACCGATTTGCATTCTGCAAAATGGATTCTACTCTTGAAAGTAAGTACAATATGAACGTGTTGCTCAAAGTTTTTATTAACAACGCATGAAATAGGGAATCGTTAATAAAGGTAGAAGTTTTTTTTTTGTCACAATCTGAAAGGTCGTGTTAGAAAAAGCAATAAGTCAAAACTCCCACTCTCAAGTAATTGTTGTTTAGACAATTCTTCAGAACATAGCCAAAAATTAGCTGCAGATTCAGTCCCGACAACACTCTCTGTGGAACAGTTATCGAAATATTATCGATAATCGGGTTTTTCGATGTTTCAGCCAAATCAACTACGTTTCCTAAGAAATTGTCCGCCATATTGGATCCGCCATTTTGTTTTTCTAAGTTGTTATCACGGATTCGTGATCTGCAATCTCGAAATCCCCCCAGTACAGACTTTCAGCCAAAACAAATTTGTTTTTAAAGAAATTGCCCGCCATATTCGATAATTTTTGACGTCGGATTTGTAATCAGCGAACGCGAAAACCCCCGAGTACGCACTTTAAGCCAATTCAAAAACGATTTTTCCACTTTTGGCGGTGTTTGTGGGATTTGGGACCACTGTGTGCCGTCTGTTAAGTCTTCATAATAATCTTTAGTCAAAAGAAAAAATTGTAAATATCGCTATTTTTTTATTAGTTTGATCGACATCTCGAATTTATCCGTCTACATTGCCATCCATCAAATCTTCATAATTTTCAGAGGTCATAAGAAAAAGTTAATAGCAGGCTCAAGGTCGTGAATATTTTATGTGCTTTATAGTTGAATAAAACACACTTTGATTTTTGTCTCCAATATATTTCGATCTGCCGTCGGCAATCGTCATCAGGGCTGTATAAACAATAACACAAGAAAACACGAACTTTTTACACTTGATACAAAAACAAAAGTTTACAAAATGTTTACATACAGAGAGCAACAGCGTCCAATCAGTCAGCTGCGGAGTTTGAAACTGAGTTTATTTTCTTATTGCTATGGTCAAGTGGTGTCTGTATTTTGTCAAGTAAATGTCTGTATATGTGAGCGCAATTTTCCGTATCTGCTTTGAAGTTCATCCGAGTAGGCTCTGAGATTATGTGCAACATTTCTAAAGTGAACCGTTTGTTGTATTATTGTTCCTGGTGTAGTATGCTCACTAGACTGAACGTCCTTTATATGAAAAAAAATTTTTTTGGAAATGTTCTGTTCCTCAATGCGCAAAAAATTCGTAATATTTTCTAGTTAACATAATGAAAAACAAAACTTGGAAATTCTTAGTTTTAGTGCTGGCGCCGAGGGTTTAAAGTTGCTGCATTAAATTTTGATTTCCCCTTTTTCATTTTACGTTTTCATTAAAGCAACCTGGGATGCCAAACGTTTTGGGTCAACTTAAAAACGGTTGATGTGCCAGAAACAATCAAAGCAGTGACTGAATTAAAACTGCAGGATCGTCATACCGTTAGATAAAGTGGTCCGTGGGCGTAGGCATTTTTTACCCAAATATTCCATGTTTCGCTAGCTTTGTTCGCGTAGAATTCTTCATAATTTGACCATTGTCCAAGAATGAAATAAAGTGTTGAGCAAATTTCAGCGCTGTGCTTTAAAGGTTTTGTACTAATCATGGATATGCATATGAGCCGAACACCAAACCAAAACTAAAATGGCTTCCTCACTGAAGCAAATTTTCAAAAGATCATTTTTGAAAATGCAGATTCCAGTCCTCATTGTGTTGCTTCATCATATGCATCTTAACAATTTACAAAATGGCTGGCAACAAAGAGAAGAAATGAAACATAGATATTCAGTTTTTATTTATTTCGCTGCTAGAAAAATGAACTATAATGATGGTAAGGGTTTAAAGCGAAAATGCAAAATGCAATTAAAAGTAGTTATTCAAATTTATTCATAGGAATATTTTTTTTTGCTATTTTGATAAGCGTACTTTTTCCGCTTCTTCAAAATCCATTTGATGTGGATGGCGAGTACTGCCCCTAGATAGGGACTCCTCGTCATCGGACCTCTGTCTTTTAAAAGCAGCATCAGCACTTAATTCAATCGAACTTTTTAAAACAGCATCAAAGAGTTCTTCTAAATGGTCCATAAAACTCCTTTCTCTGTTGCGGTACAACTCTTCATCGCTACCAGCATTCTTTCTGAGGAACACATATTGATCATAAAGTTTCCTCAAGCTCTTCCTAGTGTGATGGTATGCCCAAGTGATTTCAATACACCATCAATTTGAAGGACAGTGCGGCTTAGGCTGTCTCTTAATGCGTATTTGAATCCTCTTATATTATGCAGAAGAACCGCTTTTCTAGATGGTTGCTTGCTGAATCCAGCACAACCCGCAACGCGCCAATCAAATAAATGCTCGAATTCTCTATATCCAGCATTGTGCTTTGAATAAAATATTTTTAAAAATATATTTTGAATTCAAAAAATGTTTGGCATCTCAAAGGTTACTTCAACGAAAAAGTAAAATTAAAAAGGGGAAACTGAAATTTAATTTCGCAACTTTAAGCCCACGGCGCCAGTATTAGACCTTAAAATTTCTAATTTTGGTTTTTTATTACGGTAACTAGAGAATTTTACGAATTTTTTGCGCTCAGAGGAACAAAACATTTCAAAAAAAAATATTCCCATACGATTATGTTCAGTCTAATGCTCACATTTGCGAAATCAGCTGTGTGTCTGCTCTCAGCACAGTGGGCCGCCAGTGCTGTTTTTTGGATTGGTGTCTCGTCTCGTCGTTTTATATCTGACTTGTGTCCGGATAGTCTAGTTTTTAATTTCGATTTTGTCGTGCCAATATATACCTTCTCGCATACAGTGGCTCCGTCTCCTGCACAAGGGATTTTGTAGATTAAGTTAAAAGTAACTTCCAGCGTCGGTATTTTGCTCTTTGTATTCGTAAAAAATATTTTATTTGTGTGTATCGGCTTGTGGGCTATGGCAACTCTGTCTTTGTTATAGCAATCAGAACGTATCAGACGATCGGAAAAAGATGGTATGTATACAACCGATTTATATATCCTAGGTGTTATTTCCTTTGGTGTCCTATTCTCGGTTTCACTCTTCTTCAATAGGCCATATATGGTGTGTGAGATAAAATTGTTTGATTTGAGAATTTTGGTTATTCGTTTTTTGTTGTTTTTATGAAAAATTGGATCACTCACTTCTAAGACTTCTGAAATTTCGTGCTGTGTTAAGTGTGATGTTTTTGGGGTGCTTAGAATGGTAGTTTATCAGTCTACCGGAGGCCATTGGTTTTTGGTACCAATCCAGTTTTAATGTGTTGTCCTTCCTAAGTACTATGGAATCTAGGAACGGTAGCCTTTGGTCAACTTCTAATTCCATCGTGAAATTTATGTCTTTATGGTAATTGTTAAGTTTTTTAAGTATTTCGTCAATGTCGTCATCTTTCACTACTGCAAATAAGTCGTCTACATATTTGGTAAGAAGTCTTATTTTTGTTACTTGACTTAAAACCTCTTCCATTACTATATCAGCGATAATTGGCGAAGCCGGCGATCCCATTGGTAGTCCTTTAAGCTGGGTATAAATCTTCTCGTCAAACTTAAAATACCTGTTTTCAGTGATGCAAAAGGTCAAGATATCCATGAACAACTTTTTTGGTATACTGGTGTGTTCAGAAATTTCGCCCCATCTCTTTTGAATTACCTCAAGTGCCAAATCTGTCGGGATGCTGGGAAAAAGGGAAACGACATCAAATGAGACCATCTTTTCGTCGTCAAATATGTAGCTGTTGTTGATCCGATCCTTAAACTCTATAGTGTTCTTGACGTTATACTTGGAATCTTTGGTCAAATTACTTAATATGTTCGTCATGTATTTGCATAGGTGGTAGGAAGGTGAGTTAGTCATAGAGCAAATCGGTCGTAGTGGGAAGTTGTTATATGTATTTTTGGGAGCCCATAAATCCTAGGTGGTAAAGCTGTGCTAGTCGATAGTCTGTATTTCTCTTTTTTTGTTATAACTCCTATATTGTATAGTTTCTCCGCAAATCCATTGTTCTTTGTTTGTAGCTTCAGAGTGGGTCTTTTCTTAATAGTCTATATGTGTTGAGTTCTCCTAGTATTTGTTCCATTTTATGGTTATAGTCATCCTTCTCCATTGCTACAGTCACGTTGCCCTTGTCAGAATTTAAAATTAATACGTTTCTATTTTCGCGTAAAAATTTTTGTGTTTGTCCCACTGTATCTATAATCGCGCGGTCCATTGCGCTTTCTCTGCCTTTTGTTTTACTTTCTTTGATCAGAAATGATATTTTTGTCCTCGCTGTCTCCTGTTCCTCCTTTGAAACATTCGTCTGCACCAACTCCTCCGCGTCTGCTATGCACTTGAAGAGTGGGAAGTTGTTTTTAGCAAGTGGGAGAGCAAACTTGGCTCCCTTGCTAAGTAGCTCTCTCACATTTGGCGGGAACTCCGCTTTGGTTTTGCTAGCGAGCTAGAGAGCGAGTTAGCCTACCTTGTTTAGTATGCCTTGGGATAACCTATCAAATCCCCCTAATAATCTTAACTTCTTTATTAATCCCGTAATTCGCAAATTTCGCCATATATTGGACTGTACAATCTACGCCTGCGCTGTTTTAAATATTCAAATGAAAATTAGGCAAGATTCTCGATTTTTGGTCTTCAACTCATACATATAGATACGTCTTCAATTGGCATTTATTCAATCTTTATAATAATAATTTTGCAAATTTCGGGATTTTTTTTACCATTGAATCAACATTTTCTATTTACCAACTCCTGCATTGTCATCCAATCATCAAACGCTTTAATAAATACTTTTAAAATAATTTCGCGGTTTTTTTTTACTATTTAAATAAAAGTTATAAAGCAATTTCGTCCGAATCCTTTAAGCCATTGGCAAGTATTTCTTTTTCTGTTGCCTTAACTAATTTGTGGTCCTTTTTGTTTATTAAGATGGAGTACAAAAGTTCCAATGCGAAATTTAAAAGCAGTCTAAACTCCATTTAGGAGTGTCCTGTGTTCGTTTTGAATCCTTTTTAGTTTTAACTCTACTAAAACTGACTAACTACCCCTTTTTTTGCTTGCCTCTACCAAACGATCCCTTAAAGTATTTCTCACATGTTTGGCATAATCATGATAGCGACCATTGTACGCGCCCAGTGCATTCCTTTCCAGTATCTCTGGGATGGCAGTCTGTTCCTTTCGCCATTCCATATCTCCTATATAGTCCTCTCGTCCTATACGCATCAGATAATTGTGAAGCAGACAGCAAGCAGAAATAATTTTTTGTGCCCTTTCGGGTTTGCAATACAAAGGATGTTGCATGCACATCCACTTCCAGCTGAGTATGCCAAAGGTATTTTCTATACTGGAGCTGAGTGCCTTCTTGATGTGCTCATTGAATACTTCTTCTTCGTGGCCAAAGTCAAACCGTGTCGAATATGGTTTCATGATTCGTTTGCATAAGGGAAAAGCCTCTCCCCCAATCAGAAAGTAAGGCAGTTTATTCCGATCATTGGGAAACTCCACTTGATCCTCTAGAATATCTTTACCGAATTTGGAGTTTAAGATGATGTTGCGTTCACCCTGGTTTCCATAGCCAGCTACATCCAAGTAGGTGAAGGTATGCGAGGCATTACAAATAGCTATAAGCACCAGGGAACATGTGGAGTTCTACAAATGGAGAAGAGTTTAGCTTGAATCTTTTGCACTCGCTTTTCACTTACTTTACTCGTGAATACGGCTTTAATAGGCACATGTTTGCCACCAATGGCTCCAATGCAATTTGGCAAACTATAAAGATTTTCAAAGTCTTTGGAGAATTGTAACATGGTATTGTGCTCCCAGGCGGGTACTTCATTCTTCAGCTCCATGCAAATGGCATCGCAAACCAAATCAATGATGTAGCCCACACGCTGCTTGCTAACCCGATATGCGGTGCCCACATCATGTTGCAGCTTGCCAGAGGTTAGGAATCTGGGATAGAGGCAGACAGGGAGTTAGAAATAGAAGGATCTTAGACAAAGTTTACTAACTCCAGGACCATGGCCAGTTTGGTTTGTGAAAAAATGGCATCGTTGGGACGAGAATTTCGTTTGGGCACCAAATGAACCAGCAGTAGGTCATACAGTTTGTTGAAATTATTGTGTGTCATGTGAAAGTTTTCCAAAAAAATTTTCGGATTTTTTGTCATGAACTGCAAAATAGATTTGGGTATTAAATGGATCGGGGAACATTGCCTCATTAGCTTACATCTGTGGCAAATCGTCCTTTGACAGCTCTTTCCTGTAGATAAGGATTTACCCAACAACTGCGTGGTTTTTTGGAGTCCTGCAGGCTTTGGGCCTCCTCTTCGTCCTCTTCATTTTTACACTGTTGCATTAAAATTGCAGCCAACATTAAATTGTTGCTAGCCATTAAGAGTCTTTTGCTGCAAAATAATAACAAAAGTTTATTTAAACCCACGGGGTTTTTAAACATATTACTTACCGGCGATAATCCATTTTAAATTTATAAAATAATTAATAAATATAAGATTAAGGACAAAATCAAAACAATGCGCTAAACAGCACAATGTTAAGGGCTAACAGAAGTCTCAACAGCTGTTTAATAAGTAGCAGATGTAGAAGTTGTGCAGCCCTGGCCAAGAAAAAGTTAATTTTCAAGATTGTGAGAGAATTTTTATCTTAACTTACTACATTTGAATTTAAAATCATTTCAGGCCCCTTGTTTGTTTTGTATGTCCAAATTGTCCAAATTAAATGAGAATTTTAAATTGCCCTCCTAGCTGAGCGCTGCCACTCATTGTGTGTTAGTGTGACCCTCTCTGCCTCCCTTAACAGCGAATAGGTGTTGCCAGATCGTTTGCTTTCTCATGTGTAAAAATTTGCAATAACGAGTAGAGAAAAATTATTGAACGCGTCGCCAAGTGAAAATTGCTTAGCAAATTTTTTGCCAGTGAAATTGAAATTGATTAAACTAAAAAAAGGGAAAAAATGAATGAGGAATACGATGCTATCGTGCTGGGCACTGGCCTCAAGGAGTGCATTCTGAGCGGCATGCTCTCCGTCTCGGGCAAGAAAGTCTTGCATATTGATCGGAATAAATACTATGGCGGAGAATCCGCCTCCATTACACCGCTGGAGGAGCTGTTCCAGCGTTATGGCCTGGAGGCGCCTGGTGAACGATTCGGGCGTGGCCGGGACTGGAATGTTGATTTGATACCCAAATTTCTGATGGCCAATGGGCAGCTGGTGAAGCTGTTAATACACACGGGCGTTACCCGTTATCTGGAGTTCAAGTCGATTGAAGGCAGTTACGTTTATAAGGGGGGCAAAATTGCCAAAGTGCCGGTAGATCAAAAGGAGGCGCTGGCATCTGATCTCATGGGTGAGTTGGAGAATTAAAGGAAAAATTTATACACACACACATGTGTACTTAAGTTAACAGCTTTTTTACAGTGGTATGTATGTGTGTGTGTGTGTGTGTATTCTTATCTGCGGCCCCTTTTTGCGTTTTCTCTCCATATTTCTTTGTCTCGCTGCTGACACGTATTTGCTTTAAGTCCCCCCCTCCACCTAATTGTGTGTAAGCCTCTGTTAAATAATAAACTTTTAAATTAAAGCAAATGCTTGGGCTCAATTTGTTTAAAGTGATTTTCAACTATTTATGTTCTTACATACTAATTCTTATAAGACTTTGGTACTCTTCTGAATCACTCATGATATTCTGCCAGGTGGCAACTCTCCTTGCATTAAAGTAATTAACCCGCAAAGGCTGATTCATTTTTACCTCTGTGTAATTGTTGTTGTCTGTTTTTTGTTTTTGTTTTTTTAATAGTCATGAAAATGTCTTAACTAATTTTTGCAATTAGTTGCTATACGCTCTATTTATAATTGTGGTTTCTTTTTTTTTATTGTCTTATTCAATTTTCTTTGCCAATTTTTGTGTTGGCCAAATGAAAAAAAAGGAGCATTGAACCCTTTCACTTTACAGTAAAAACTGACTAAAAGCGCTAAATGTATAATTGTTAAACCATGCTTTAAGATTTTGGCTCCTGTTAAATATTACTAAATTAAATTATGTACATGAAAATTGGTAACGAATCAATCTCGAAGTGGTTAGGTTAGGTTGCCATGTCTAACGTCGCAGTAAAGGTTTGGGCCCAATTGTATGATACCATACAACCCCTAATTTACTATCAGACAGTAAGGGAGTGTCTCAAACTGGTTTAAAAAACCTGCTCAATTTTTCAACTAAAGACTTGAATTGTAATTTTTGTATCGCTAATTAAGACAATTTCAATTAAAAGTTTGTCAAAATTTGAATTAGAGCCAGAAGAATTAAGAGGGGATGCCTTCGGGAGATTTAATTTCAATATTCATGCTTTTCGTTTTGCGAAAAGCTACAGCTCTGCTATAAAATATATATCTTTTTGTCTGTTTCTAAGTCAAATTTTTATATTAATTTTAATAAACAAAACTATTGAATAAATATTTAAATAAACAACTCAAGTTTGCTGTTAAAAGGACAAGAATAGAGCACATTTTTGGATGGGCGCGCGAGACCCAAATTCAATTCCGTGAAATTATAAATTTTGGGGACGAATTAAGACAAGCCAAATGGAGTCAAAGTGGCATATTTTGGTTAAACCTTCCAACTTGTGTCTCAAATGCTCCAACATAAAAATATAAGACAAACGGCATCCTGTTTAATTCTTCATATTAAAGCAGATGACTTGTGTTTGTCTACAATAATTTAAAATCTGCTAGCCAAAAAAGAAAACAGATTTATAAAATCGTTTGTTATTTGTTAAAGAGCAAAAAGACAGTATAAACTGACGTGGTATTTAAATCAAAGATGCAAACCGCTCAAAAACTTTTTACTTTTAACTCTGGGGCTCGATAAATGGCATGTTGAAAAAAAAGGCAATAAACGTGCCCCACAATCAATGTGCCCTTTGGTTCACTAAGAAATCACCGTTAACAAAATGTCTGAACTATTTCTTAAGTCGATTTTGCAATTGGTCCTGTTCTTCCGTTTCAATTTCGATCAAACCATGCGGAATCGGAATTGTCATTTTCGAAAAAGTCTTGATAACGGTAACCACCTAACACCTTTTTTAAAATCCGAATCAATCAATTTGGAACTGGCCAGAATGATATTTATTTATTTTTAGATACGCGCTTTATCGTATCAATAAAAACCCAAACCGAACCGTTTGCGTTCTCGGTTTTTGGTTCGATTCAGTCATTTTTATAATACGCTGGTTTGGTTCTCGATTCGGTTCGGTTTAGAAATGGTTTGCATCCCTGATTAAAAGCACTCGTTTATACATATGTGTAGTTCTTTTTTAAACTAACCGAAATACTGACTATTTATGATGTCATCAAACTTTTTTCCGAAACTAGACATTTGTTTAATTTTTGCATTTATTTTTGGTCTCTCAAATTTTTCTAAAGGTACAGAATATTGCAGAGTTCGAATGTTGCATAAGACACCACATAAAACTATGTGATTGCAATTAACTGTACTTTTTTGCTTTATATCATAAATAAAACAACACTAATATAAGGAAATTCAAGTAACGTATCGTCAGGTTAAGTCACGTCAGATACCTATGCAAATAAAACCAAACTCAAAAAATATTTTTCAACAAGATAACCTGGAAAGTAAACTTGTATAAGCCTCGTACGGAGAACGACGAAAATTCCTTTCGTCACAGTATTTCACATAAATAGAAACACTTTCTAAGCAAAGCCGAGGTGTTTCTAATTGTATGAAATTCTGTGACGAAAGGAATTTTCTGTCGTTCACCGTACTAGGCTATAATTTAAAATTCCACAGAAAAAAATGCTTTACAAAAAGCTTTGCATAATTCGCAGAGTTTTGCAATGTTCTAAAACAAGTTAAAACCCACTTCCGTTTTTTGTATCGTCTCGCCAGCAAATATTTTTGCTTACATCTTTAACTCGATGTTATTGTTTTTGCAAATTGTAGCAATCAAGATTTTCCAATTTTTATTTAAACATTTTTTTCGTACATACGTAACGTTACGTCAGTTTGAAAATGCCCATTAGGTTGGACCTGCTGAGTATGAAATATTTAAGGTCATGGTCTCAGCCCCTATCTGAATTTTTTTTGTGTATAATAGGGGTAATTAAAAGCAAAAGTTAAAAGTAGAGTTTTGATGGGCGCGAAAAGGCTTTAAAGCAGCAGTGTCCAGACTCACACAATTAGGATTGCGCTTGTGGGCGTAGAGTCGAGACACGAAGTAAACGTTATGACGTCAAAGATGTGCAACAAGAAAACAAACAAATGCTTCGTGAGAGCGTCGTGAGAGAGCACGCCGCTGAGCTTGATATTTTTTCAACACACGTATTCTCTTTCTCTCTCTCTATGCGTGTGTCGGCTGCGACGCTGGCAGAATTATAAGTTCCTATCCCATGGGACAGGCTTTTGGCATTTTGGGCAGCACTGCTTTAAAGTTTTTGTGAATAACTCATACGAAGTGTCGCCTATTATCAAACACTCATCGAAATTTAATTGAACTACCCACGACTGGCCCTTAAATTTTCGCAGTAAAAATAGATTTTTTTAAATGGAGAAAACATGCTTTTAATTTAATTAATTTATTCGATATTGTTGATTTAACTTTAATCAAGCACGTTTTCTTATTTTTTGTCAAAAGAATTTTTAGAACATGTCTTTAACATTTTATACCAAACAAAATAAAGGTGGCTTTAATTAAAATTCGATGAGTGTATACATATTTGTTTCATTTATAAATAGTCGGCGTTGATTTTATTATTATAGCTATTTGAATTTCAAAAGTAATAAAAGGCTGCAACCAAATGTTATTTCAAAAGATGATACTAATTGAAATGAACTAATAATTTCGTTGTACAAATTTGTATTTGTTGAAAGAGACGTATGAGAAATTTTTTATACTAAATTTAAGACTTGTCGCGTCTATTTAAACTAAAAAAAAACTTATTTTCACAATCATTGGGCGTATTCAGCAGATAATTCCGATTAGCGATTACCGATTTGCGATTGCTGAAGAGTCTCTTAAGATATTCACAAAATCTCCAATATTTATAGATTTTTTAAATTAGAAAATTTCATATGAATGTCTGAACAAAGGTAGTCTGACCCGGCAATCCTTAATCAATCATACGTTTTGTTCGATTTCTAATCAGCAAACATGATTGTCAAATTTTCCAATCCCAATCGGCAATCACTTTATTCAGCAGGTAAAATCTGTAATCATAAATCACAAATCGTTAATCGAAATTATCTGCTGAATACGCCCATTAATTATACAACAAATATTAGCTTTGGGAATGCCGAGACCTACGTTTTGCCGTTTATAGGTCCGGCCTAATGCGCATATATGTATTTTTTCGCCATTATATTGCTTTTAAGAATTCACATTATATTGCTCTGAGCAAGACCTAAATTATGCAGATATATAGAATGTGAAAACGGTAAAGTTTAAAAGTCTTCTTCATCCTAATTATTATATTGTAAACTTTTTTTTGCTGTGTTGTGATATATAAGTCAGTCACAATTGTTTTCACTTGTGACTTCGGAAAGGGTGTGGTTGCTTTTTGATTTGTGTTCGTTTTTTCGCGGATTCGCTGTTCAAACGCTTCAATTACTCAATATGTCTAATATTTGGTTTAGCCAGGTATAAAACCTCGATTAAGGAAAACCAAACCGATATCGAAAATCGTTTCGGTTTTCCTGCTTCGCTAGGAACGAAGTCAACGAATATTATTCCGCGAGCAATCGAAAACACTTACCATCATAGCTGATTTTGTCGTTTTTCAATTGGTTCAGCTGACTAACGATTTGACTATGAAGTGTAGTCATACGTCCATGTTCTCAATTCCACTTCCACAAAAGTTTTGTGATTTGGAGTGCAAATTTAGTACTAAAACCAGTTTTAAATCACAGAATTTTTGTGGAAGTGGAATTGAGAACATGGCAGATAAATCATGCTGCATAACACTTTAATTTGTTCATTTATTTGCAAACACTGTTTAAACATAGACAGTTCTTGTATGTAGTTTTTGAATTTATCTTTCATTTATGAAATTAAGAACAGACTATAAGTCTGTACAGCCAAGCGATGATTAATCCCTTTCGCCAAAAATTAGCTCGTTTTGGTCCGAAACAGGATTATATAGCCACAGCTGATGAACAGATTTAAACAGAAAAACAAAAAGAGAGAAAGAAAATTTAAGAAGTTCATTCTACCAAGTGTTCACTGTTGAAACTTTCATGTTGAACATTTGCCGTAATTCTATGCATTATAATTTAAACATTTTTATGTATGTGTTTTACTCGTATGATTTGCCCCATGACGTCATATTGTTGGCTTAAGTTGTAGTTAGGTGGTGGTGCCCGGCAGTCGTCCCCTTAAATTGACGGTTTCAAATGGAAATTCAAAACCCACAACACGCACCCTTAGTAATCAACATTTGCTCTTTCTCCTCCTCCTATTCTTTTCCTCAGGTATGTTCGAGAAGCGGCGCTTCCGCAACTTCCTCATCTATGTGCAGGACTTTAGGGAAGATGATCCAAAGACCTGGAAAGATTTCGATCCCACCAAAGCCAACATGCAGGGACTGTATGATAAGTTTGGTTTGGATAAGAATACGCAGGATTTCACCGGTCATGCTTTGGCCCTGTTTCGTGATGATGAGTACTTGAATGAACCGGCTGTTAATACCATTAGACGCATCAAATTGTATTCGGACTCATTGGCGAGATATGGCAAATCGCCCTATCTGTATCCCATGTATGGTCTGGGAGAGCTGCCTCAGGGATTTGCACGTCTGTCGGCTATCTATGGTGGCACCTATATGCTGGACAAGCCCATCGATGAGATTGTGTTGGGCGAGGGTGGCAAAGTGGTGGGCGTGCGTTCGGGTGAGGAAATAGCCAAATGCAAGCAGGTGTATTGCGATCCCAGCTATGTGCCTGAGAAGGTAAGGATTGAGCTTGCATATGAAAGACGGTGATAATACTATTCACTTTATTTTCATAGGTACGTAAGCGTGGCAAGGTCATACGCTGTATTTGCATTTTGGACCATCCCATCGCCAGCACCAAGGATGGTCTGTCCACTCAAATTATCATTCCACAAAAGCAAGTTGGTCGCAAATCGGATATCTATGTCTCCTTGGTTAGCTCCACTCATCAGGTGGCAGCCAAGGGCTGGTTCGTGGGCATGGTCTCGACAACTGTGGAAACTGAGAATCCCGAAGTGGAGATTAAACCCGGTCTGGACTTGCTCGAACCCATTGCACAAAAGTTCGTTACCATTTCGGATTACTTGGAGCCGGTGGATGATGGTGCCGAATCGCAGATATTTATCTCGGAATCATATGATGCTACAACACATTTTGAGACCACTTGTCTGGATGTTTTGAACATCTTCAAGCGCGGCACTGGCGAGACATTTGATTTCTCTAAAATTAAACATGAATTGGGTGATGAGGAGCAGTAAATATATTTGTGTATGTAGGTCAAGCTCAACAACAACAAGAATCAGAACAACCACCACCATCGCTTGAACATCTGTGCAGCTTCATGGGCTAAGAAAATAAAGTTAATAAATTCAAATGACCCAAAAATCCAAGAATTGTCATTACCAACAAAATCGCTACAATATTAGATGTGTAAAAAATTGCTTGCTTGGCTCAGTATGGGATATGCCTAGAAAAAGTATATATATATAACATATATGTGTATGTACATGTAAGGCAAATGAAACCAATCAAATTCACTTTCAAAAATAACGAATTCAGCTTGTTGTGAAAAAAAAAACAAAAACTCAAAAAGTGACTAAGTGTACACCTTGATGTATACTCCTCCAACCAACCTCTCCATCTTGCTTGAGTTTTAGTTGTAACCGAAAAAACAACAGAATATAATATATATTATCTATGTGTGTGAGACTCTCCCATAGTTGCGCTTGTTTCTGATTTATTTTGTGATGGACAAAATTTTGGGCATTTGAAAAGCCACAAAATGAAAAACATATTTAAAATATTATATTATAAACATATAATAATACCCTGCATAAAGTCACATACTATTTGTAATCCCCTCCCCCCTTCCCCCGTCAATGAAAAAGTGTAACAAGTGAAAACGTTTATTTGTGCAGCTCTCCATACTTCAAAATGAAAGTTGAAAACTGAATAAAAAATTATAAACAGATGGGTCAATGGTCTAGAAAGCTAAACTGGTATTCCGCATTTTCTGAATTTACAATTTTTAATAAAAATTACAAAAAAAATACATGAATTAAAGGGTGATTATTTTCTGATTTTGTGAACTGCAAAATAAATCTACAGGAAAGTATTATTATAGTAATAGTTTAAGTCTTGAATAAAGCAAACGTTGGCTAAGCAAATACAAATGGCTCTCGAACCGAACCTTTCCAATATTCCAAAGAGAACCCGCTCTTTTTGGAATAAAATATTTTTAAAATCTTTGAAACATTACTAGATGAACTATGATTCTGAAATGTTATTAACTTCAAGTAATTTTTTGTGAAGAATATAAATAAATAGTTAGGAACTCGATAGAGTATTAAGTGTTATACTTACAAAAAGGTTTAAAACTTCGTACCGTGTCGTTAGTAGAATTTAAGGGCTCTCAAGAAAATTATTTTCAAATAAAAAGGTGAATCTTCACTTACATTTCTTATGAGATTAATATACATTTTTTTCTAGTATTGCATTATAGTTGAATCTCTCATATATGCTTGATATCCAAATCACTCGACGGTGAGTCTGTGATCAGACATATTGACTCAGAGGTAGCTTTCCAATTTGTTTAGAAGAAAAAACTATATGATAATAGGCAACGCCATTCGCGCCCGTTAAAACTCGACTTTCTTATCACTTGTTTTTATTTTCGCTAATTATACATGAAAAAGTATCAGATAGAGGGTGAGGGGACCGCTCTAATGTACATAGGTGTACATTGTACATATGTGAAAGAAAAATGTTGCACATTATTTTTGTTTTGGTTTGCTGGGATTGCATTTCGTCCCAAAGTTTAACATTCAGTTTTACAGCGCAAAATGCTCAAAGCATTTAGTACTTTTACTGAATAAATGAGATTCCAAATAGAGCCACTTTTGTTTGCAAGGCACACTGGGCCAGATTTCAGTTTGGGCGGCATAAATTCGAAAAATGTAGTTAGACAATTGCAATTTGGCACATTTGATAGACATCAAGTGTGTAATAACTCGGGAAAATTATAAGACAATCCGACCACGCCCACCCTTACTGCCCACATTAGATAAGGGGCCCACTTCTGGTATAGTTTGACAGTTTTTTAAAACTTCTGGAAATCAATCGTGAAAAAAAATTTTTTAATTCTGTTTTTTTGAATGTCATTGTACTATTTATTAAAAAAATTTAAAATGTGTCAATGCGAGGGGCTGTTTAAAAAAGTTTTCGGCCTGCAAAGTAGGCTCTTCTAAATAAAGGTGGGTGGATGGTTCGCAACTTCCCGGGAGTAAAAATTAATGTCTTTAGGGCCCGAAGCAGAATCATGAAAATAAAATCAAATTTGTAAAAATGGCGCCCAGAATACCAGAAGAGGGCCTTAAATTGCTGTTAAATATCTTTTTTAAATCATGCATTTCCGTTACCTAAATTAAGAATGCTTATATTATTTAATATTTATGTGATTTTTATATTGTGTATTTATATTTTGAAGTAATTACATTTTAAATAGTATGTATATAAAACCAGTATCCATATTTTTTCTTGGCATAGAACAAATCAAATGTCACACTCAAACTTTTTCTTCTAAGATCACTTACTAACTATTTTGTATATCCTTGATTAAATACTATTTAAATTTTATCTAGCTCAAAATCTAGTTCAATAGCAATAGACAGTGCTGCCACATGTACAAGCAGATTTGTGTTGTTCTCTTGCTTGTCTCCCAGATTACATGCCAATTTCCTAATTAGTCGAGATCCACCGTCGTTGTATGCCACACGTAGACTTCCCACTTGATTCATTGTTGATTTGGTATTTACCAAGAATACCATGCTCGACGATAACCATTTTGAATTTTTTGCCAAAATGTTTAAACATTTCGAGCGCTTTTTGCAACCTTTTTTTCAAGTAAATCTCAAAGTTTTTAATTTTAATGTCAATATCGTTTCTCTTCTCTGTGCTAACTGCATGCTCCTTAAGCTGCATGCATGGCTGAACTCAAACTTAACAGCAAATATCAAGAGAATGTGCGCAAAGCCGCAAAAAGCCGCAAAAAGCGTTAAGAACACGATGAGATATACACTTTAAGGTCAAACTCCTCATATTTACTTTTTGTCAGAAATTGTTAGAAAGTTAGTTTATACTCCATAATTCACGGGCACGTTGGTTAGGTTTTTTTCTATATAAGGACATAGCAAAACGATAAATATAAACTAAACTTTACAAGAACAACACACAATTTGTTTCAGAATTCACATTCTACACACCTTTGCCTTTATTTTCCATATTTCACATTCAATTTTTATTCACGGAGTGATAAATGGCACAAGCTTAAAGTTGAGTAACCGTTTCTCGTTTTTTTTAACACAACAAGCAGCTGACCGAACAGTTGACTTTGCAGCCCTGCGAAAAATTCAGGGTTGCACTGATAGCAAAACGCTTAGTGGATTTAATATATCTAATGTATGCTCTTTAAGAATAATTGATTAAAATCACGATTTGTTTCCATAAAAATTTTGAATTTATGCCGCCCAAACTGAAATCTGGCCCAGTGTGCCTTGGAGAGGGTATATAAAAATTGTCCGGATGTTTTTACCGCAGAGAAGGATCCATCTCCGATCACATAAAGTATATGGGCGATTCCATGAAAAATCGCCCACTGGGATTTTTTTTGGATCGAAATAATTTTTTTCGTATTCCTTGTAGTAAAATAGTATATACGTATTTTCAGCATTTTGGCGAAATACACTTAATTCGCGGGTAAAGTCGATTTGAAAATTGACATATTTGAAAAATTTAATTATTTTCAATTGCTTGCTATCCAAAGCCATTGGTAATAAAAATTTTTAAAAAATCTGAAAATTAACATTTGAATCCAAGCTTTCAAATAACTCACACTAAATAATTTTTTAAATTTTTCTTTTGGTCTTCAAATCGCGAAAATAAGTAAACAAAAATTAATTGCCGCGAAAGGGATTTTTTTTTTTGTCTTCATTTTTTTCTCAAAATTTGGTCTTGTATGCAGTAATTTACTGTATTAAGCTGTAAATGGGCAATCCAATAGTTCCGGAGTTATGGCCATTTTTCATTTATTTAAATTCACTTTTTTTTAGGAACTAACAATATCAGATGTTTCAGAATGTGAAAATGTTTTGGTTTTAAGAAGATAATTATTTTGTGGTTGAATAGAGTGTCCCTTGTATAGTTTGGCATTTCCTATATCGTAATTTTAATAATTCTGTGGCCCTACTTTAGTAATTTGTGTTTCTCTATCTTACTGTGATGTTTGGTAAAAATTAGTTGACCCATTCATAGAGTTCCAGGGGCAGGGGTAATCTGTTTATCGGTAATCATTTGAATGCTTGCCCTTCTAGCCCTTCTTTTTAGTGTATATCCAGCTCCATCGCAAGGCCCTTTGGGCTGTTGCATGGAAATGCCACTCCGCCGATATGTTAAAATAATTTTTATGATGATATACTTCACTATATTCGACCACAAAAAATATTACCCTCTTAAAATTAAACATACTAAATCTGATATTGTTACAGAAAATTAATTTAAATAAATGAAAAATGGCCATAACTCCGGAACTATTGGATTGCCCATTTACAGCTTTATACAGTAAATTACTGCATACAAGACCAAATTTTGAGAAAAAATGAAGACAAAAAAAATCCCTTTCGCGGCAATTAATTTTTGTTTACTTATTTTCGCGATTTGAAGACCAAAGAAAAATTTAAAAATTATTTAGTGTGAGTTATTTGAAAGCTTGGATTCAAATGTTAATTTTCAGATTTTCTAAAAATTTTTATTACCAATGGCTTTGGATAGCAAGCAATTGAAAATAATTAAATTTTTCAAATATGTCAATTTTCAAATCGACTTTACCCGCGAATTAAGTGTATTTCGCCAAAATGCTGAAAATACGTATATACTATTTTACTACAAGGAATACGAAAAAAATTATTTCGTTCCAAAAAAAATCCCAGTGGGCGATTTTTCATGGAATCACCCATATATATCAGGGACCGAAAATAATGATTATTTGTAAATTTATCATCCAAAAAAATCATTAACTTGGAGTGCCCGTATGAAAAAATGGAAGATAATAGAATATGATTATTTTTCGGTAAACTATTCATTTCTGCAATGAGTTTTATTTTTTGATTTTTATTTTATTGCTCAATGGATAATCATTGTTTTTTGAGTAATATAAATAAAAATCAAAAATAATGATTATTTTCCGAGTTTTATTTTTTTTGCTCAAAAGTATTACTCAAACACCGATTACGGCTAGTGCATAAGGAATTTTATTAAGTTTGATGGATGTACCTAGTAAGGGGACCAAAGTGAATAAGATCCACACTCAAGGTTTCAATAAAAGGTATATTACATTGCGGTTTTCAAAAATTAATTTTTTTTTAAATTATTTAACTTCACAAATAACAATTGTGGCAGCGAGTCCGACGAGAGATTGCACCTCAGATCCGATAATACCAGTTTGAGGGCAGAGTTCGTTCGACACTTATTTGCGTTGCTGGAACGGCATGTAATCTGGTATAAATTCGGATAGTCGAACTTGTTGCCCTCCCAGTACTCCATTACGTTCATTTTGGTATCGACAGGTTTGGGGTTGTAGCTATCGATTTCGCTATAAGCTTTCTTTATTTTTTCATTAGGATCTTCATTGTGCTCTTCGTCCTCCGATGCAACCTCAATGGAATTGAGGAACTCATCCAGAGCTGATTGATGTTGAACCTCAGCAGTCTCTTCCATAGTCGACGTAGTTGCTTCCGCTTGCATTGGAAGAATCTTTGCAATATAATAAAATGGAAATGCTTTATACATTAAGGTTTACGACAAAATTAATGAATATTCACTTACAATTAGTTCCAAATTGTATATTTTTAGCATGAGTTTCTTCAGGTAAGCTCTAGCAACAATTAGGCTTGGTGGATTTTGCAACAATACCCGCCTAATTCGCGGGTCTAAATAGATGCTGCTAACTACAACGGGGTTACGCATCAAGGCCTCTTCCCTTTTTTTAATGCAATTGTACAAGATTGGGCTGTTACCATCTTTTGTTGCGCCGACTGTTAGTTTCTGCTCCAGCCACAGTTTATAAAAATCGCCCATGTACAACTGGGCACTTTGCAATTTTTGAGTCGCTATACAAGCAGGCTCTAATGTCTTGACAAGGTTCTTAATTTCAATCCATTCAGACGAAGTTAGCTTCACCGGAAGTTCCAAGTGTACTTCACAAAAGCCTTCTAACATTATTAGTTTTTTTAACATTGTAAATGTTGAATTCCATCGGGTAGCAACATCTAGCTCCGCTTGTGGCAATGATTCTGATTGTATTTCATACCTTTAATAATAAAGATTAATTTATTAAAATCATTTTCAATGTTTAACCTACCTGTATTTAGGCGTTCTTAAAACTTTAACTAGTTTCCTAGCTTTCTCGACGAAGGGAAGTGTCTCCATTTGTTGGAAAAAATCTTTTACTCCAAGCTGCAGTGTATGTGCTGCACACTTCATGGAGGTAATTGAATGGATTTCCAGTTCTTCCAGTTCAACTTCATCAGAATTGTCATCAGCCAAGTTTTCACCGAACTCTTCTGCGCAAGCATTTATTAACGCTACCGCTTTAATCATGTTACGCCCGTTGTCTGTGGTGATTGCGTAAATTTGTGACTTGCTGATGTTAAAATCACTCAAAATAGATATAACTTCAGAACTTAGGTTCCTGGATGTATGTGATTTCTTTAGCTCGATTATTCCTAAAGTCCAAATGCAAATTTTACTGCCATTATAATGTTGAACATTAATGCCCTAGATTCCACAATTACATCTAGTGGCTGTGTCCATTTTAAGGCTTATCATTTTATTTTTTACCAACGCCATGAATTTAGATTTTACTTGATCATATTTTTCCTCTACCAAGCCAATCACATTTCTCGACGTCACAGCTTGCATGCCCAGGCCGCTAAATATTTGCGACGTTAGTGTTTTGAAGCTTTTTGAGTCAAAAATAGAAAATGATAGTTTTTCTGTGGTAACTAAACCAACACATGCGTCCTTTACTTCCCCTTTGCTCATTGTTGAGCAAAACTTAATTTTTTTTTCAGGAATCTCGTTGTCATTCTCTTCGGAAGATTTGCGCTGAAGCATTTCCTTGTGCTTGGCTTCCAAATGGCGCTTAAGATTTGAGACATAGTTTCCAGCGAATGTTTTTTTTACAAATTTTACATTGTGAAATATTTATTTCCGTATGATGGGTGAAAAACTTCCGTGGTGAACAGACAAGCTTGCGTCCCATTTCGCTGCGCGATTTAAAAATTAAATTTCTAAAAAAACATTAACAAACTTTTAGCAAAATAGAGCAGACTTTACCTATTGATTGCCCGAACGAACTTTTAGAACCAACACTGTAGCAGACAAAAGCGGAATGACAGCAGACAAACGTGGAAGAGGTAGAATTACTTCTCAAGGATGGCTGAGATTAGTATTTTAAATTTTCTTAACTGTAGCAAAGTATACTCTTAGGGACATTTATGTTTTATCAATATATTTTCTGTTAACCCACTTTAGAAATATTTTTTATCGGAGATACGGGAATAACTTCGTTAATAAGTAATTAATTTCATCGAGACAACATTTTTTACGCATAATTAAATAAACTTGTATAAACGAATATGAATATTATAAATTTCCAAAAAAAAAGTTGAAGATGCCATATCTCTAAGACAATTGAGTATAATATATACTAGCAAAGATATACAAAATCAGATGGTCCATTCCAGAGTTATTTTAAATTAAGTGAGCCAAATGAGCAATAAACGTTTTTTGGCCCATATCTTCATTTTTGGGGGTCCCCGATGAAAACCAAAAATTTGGGAGCGCGATAATCATCATTATTTTTTATTTTTATTTATATTACTCAAAAAATAACGATTATTTCCTGAGTTTTATATATAAAAATCATGTTTAATCATTATTTTTTTAGAAATAAAATAAAAATCAAAAATTAATCATTAAAAATAGATTTTTATAATAGAACTCATAATCGTTACGGTCCCTGATATATATTCTTGATCAGCATGACGAGCTGAGTTGATATAGCCATGTCCGTCTGTCCGTCCGTCCGTCTGTCCGTCTGTTTCTATGCTATCTCCTCCGTCAGTTTAAAAGCTATCTTAACCAAACTTTGCACGAAGTTTTTTGGTACAAATACGCTGCAAATTTGTCGGAACCGGCCGGATCGGATGACTATAGCATATAGCTGCCATAGGAACGATCGGTTGAAAAACTAGTTTTAGTGAACAAAATTTTTTTGTTTTCAATGCGATCGCTCCCAACGCTCGTATTTATAAGTTTTTAATGATTTCACACAATTTCAGAAAGACTTGTCGAAATCGGACAACTATATAGTATAGCTCCCATACAAAAGATAGGTCCGAAATAAATCTTTTATATCTCAAGCTCCAAGGGTATATAAACTTCGGTCGAGCCGAAGTTAGCTTGCCTCTATTTTTTCAACTCTGTGTTCTAGCAATCCTTGCACCACAAAATAATTTCATGTTTTAGCTTGGTTCTCTGCCATTTGTTAAGTCCTTTTCATAAAATTTAAACAACATTTACAATTTTTTTAACTTTGTGCTGCGCTAAAATTAAACCATCTAGATCCATAATTCAAGAAATTATGCAATAAATTTTAGATCAATTTTTTAATCATGAGTTATGAGTTGTGCCACCTCTTATGATGTCTGGCTGCCTATATCAAAAGATTTTTAATGTTCCAATACCACAAGTTTACAAACAAAGAAAATGAAATGAATCTGAAGGTACACTTATATCTTAAGGCATATGTCAATTCAGAATCGTAAGATGGAGTCTTGCAAAGAATGAATTGAAAGGTTATTAAATTTTCAATAATTGCGTAAAACATTGTTTTACAATCGGTCTATTAGTTAAAATCCGAGCTCGAACATTAAAAAAATTGATTTTTGGCCCAAAATCGACAGTGTTTTTTTTAATGCCTAGGAAAAATATAAAGCACAAAAGAAATATTTTTTCCCATTTTTTTAACTTAAGGTAACGCTTACGCTTTTCTACGAAGAAAATACTGTTTTGACGAAGAAATTAGATTGATAAGTGGCGTTGCTGGATCAAGTTAAATGCAGGAACTAACAGTGAAATTTGAGTGTTTTAAGTGTTTATTGAGGTTAACAGATCAAAGAAAATAATCAAACACAGAACCAAAGCGAAGTCAAAAATTTAAAAAAAAAAACATGTTTTTGGTATTTGTTCCTCTATTCAATTTTTCCCAGATTCGGTATTTACCCAGAAATTTTCATCACCAGCACTTTTTTTTTGGGGAAAAGCGAATACTACTTTTGTATAGAAGATTCGAGCAAAAAATCATTTTTTTCAAATATTTTTAATTGTCACAAAGTGATTCTTTTAGTGACCTTTTTGATTAAAAATCGTAGAACATTTTAAACAGGCTCTAGTTTATTAAGTTCTGATTTTGTCCATAACTTTTCTAAAATTGTTGTATTTGAACTTCTAAACCGATTTATGAACAATGTTAGAAATTTAAAAAAATTTCGTTTCATATAATTCTGCACTCCATCTAAAATTTCTGAATTGAGATTTGGTTTAAAGTGTGAGTTTTCCCAACAAAAAATTTAACAAATAATATATAAAAAACGTTCACAAAAAAAGTTTAAGCAATCAATTTTTGAGTTAAGCACTCCAAACTACAATAAATAGAGGTAAAGTAGAAATGGGTCTCTTTGGCTGTAAACTAGTCTAATGTTATACAGCAATTCGTGAAGAACAAAGAGTTTGCAGACGAATTGTTTATTATTCCGAAGCTGTTCAAAGCATATTTAAGATATCCCGAACATCGCAGGCTTTTAAAACATATATATATGTATACTCCGCAGATTTGTTTTTTGAAACGATTTTCTGAAGCAATTTGTATTTAAGTTCTGAAGAGGAAGGAGCTTTATTGAGGTGCCATTTATAAGTCGGCAGGACCAAGGTGGAATAATTTAAGATAATCAAATGTTTTGCCGTGCTTTTTATCTCACAGATATACATCAACTGGCCCTCAGCAGAGGCTGACGGATGAATTTGACTAAACTGAAGGACCCAGAGTATGAGGATCTGGATGATCTGAAGAACAACTTCGGCATTAAATGCTATCACTCCTACTACACAAGTACACTATTATATACACTTATCAAATAAATATACATAATTATTTTTAATTACTATTATATTATATTATATTTATATTTAGAGTCGCATGTTTCTGGAGGTATTCCAGACATTGTTGCCTTTGACATTCTAAATTCGTATGATAGGGTCATACGCAGTGTGACTGATAGACCATAGCCAGAATACCTCGAAACTCTGTGTTAAACTTGGCAAACATGCCTCCCCTTAACTCAAGACCTTTGCCTTGGGTTCATCTTCGTTCAGCACCCACAGAGCAACATCAGCATATGACACTAGCTCAGACGCCTTTCGCGCATTCATTTCTTGCAGCTAAAAAATTTAATTTAATTAGAATTCAATAAAATACACGAAAACACAAAAAAAGGAGGCGTGTTAACCTTTTTCAACATTTTTAAATTCCTAAAAAACAAATCAAAGTGATTACAGTGTGACAGAAAAACGAACATGCGTGATATGCTTGTCACAGCTAAAATATTTTAACTGAACTAACTTGGAGCAATCTTACTAAATCCGCTGTTTAATTAATTGTCACAAGCGTGCCATCTTCTGTCACACCAAATTAGTACCTACTATTGTTCAGATGGAAAAGTACTCATTTCTGGGACAAGGCTTTTGCCGTTCCCATTGCGCCGCGAGACTGAAGTAAGACACTCTGGGCCCCAATGAAAAAAACAAAACACCGCCTTTATCTTCTCATTTATTTTGATGCTTGATCCAGACAAAAACATTTATCCAGCAATGCATATCAAATTTAGCCGTATTGTGCCACCTTCCTCACTCTAAAAGGTGCGCCGCGAAGTGCGCCCCTTTTGCACGGAAGACTTGACAATTGAACGCTGGGCCTTACTTTTGGCCGACTCTTGATTCTCCTTTTTAGCCTGGGCCATACACTCACTGATTTGTGGACGACACAGATCCAGATCAAGACTCACTTCGGCAATACTCTGGCTAATGGCTTCCATTTGACTTAGTTCGGCATTGGTGCGCTCTGCCATAATCTCTCCAAAATAGTGGGACGCATGATTCATCAATGGATCCACGCCCAAATAGTTGGCCGCCAGAATCAACTCAACCAAGAGACTTAAATCGCCATCCAAAAATTGTTCGTCCCAGGTGGGACCAAGCCGACCATGCATTGTTGCTGACGGTATAGTCATGGTCAATTGGCGCACATCGTCTCTAAAGTGCCGCTTCATCCAGTGAATGACACGTAGCAGTGTGGAGGAGCGAATGGAACTCAGCTGTATGGGACGATTGTAGCTGAACTGTGGCTGATTCTGACGACGCCGCATGTATGCCGAATAGCGATTCATCAGCTGGCTGGGTACATTAACCAGACGATTGTCACTGCAACGAAAGCGGAGCAGTCCTTTTTTGACATTCTCCTCCGGCTCCACAACAAGTGAACGTGCAATAGGAGCTGGTGGGATTAGGGTCAGCAGGTAGGGTTCACGGCAAGAACACTTGAGCAGGGGGCAGAATCAGGCAAAGACCCAAAGTCTTAGAGTGGACGAAACTCAAGCGCGTGCGCGAAACCAGCTGCAGCTCCTGCAGCGGGGACGGCTGCGACTCTTTGCCTTCTTTTAAGGCCTTCTTCTGCTGCTGAACCAATTTAAACGAGCGTTGCTTATCCTTAGCCAACCATGGACCTGGTCCCACTGAGTTCGATAGCTTCGAACCTTTCGTGGTCTTCCATTTCTGTCGCCGCAACACAATAACCCGTGTGGGTTTTCCTCTTTTTGGTGGAATGGTTTTTTGGACTTGAATGTCTAGTGTGTTATCCATTTTAACGAAATTGGATCAAACTTAATTTTAATTTCGAGTTAAATTTGGTGTTGTCGTGATGATGATTTCGTTGTGAATGTTATGAGCTAGTCAAGCTTAAAGGAACGGAGACACTGACGCTTAATTAAAAGGCAACTTGATTGATACAAAATTAAAATATTTTTGTATACCTGTGTGTGTATAAAGTGGTTCCGAGATAATCGCATTTAAAGTTTCGACAATCTGTTTTCGATGGAAATGAAAATTATTTTTGATAGATTTAAAACATCGATTGCACGTGCACATTGGGGTTTTAGCTTTCACTGAAAAAAAACTATCAAAATCGGTGAAGTAGATTTCCAGAAATTTGGGTCAATAGTGCGTCAAAACATGGTCCAAAAAATCTTAAAATTTCCAAGAAAAATTTCTTATTAATATAATTTTTTTTTTGAAAATGACGAACGAGGGTCAACAAATTTCTTTCGGGAAAAAAAGTTATTTTTCTTAATTTCTAAAAAAAACATATTTTCGGATCTGCTTGAAAGTCTTACAGGATGTTTATAAGACCCTAATAAAACGTTTAAGCAAATAAAAAATAAAAAAAAATAAATAATTTTCTGAAGGTATACAGTAAACGGATTCGATTTTTTCGTTTTTAAAAGGGCGCCATTTTTTCAAATTCAATTTTATTTTCACGAATTCTGTTACTGACGATAAGTCCCTTCACACTAACCGTTAACTTTTATCTTCCGTTTTGAGTTCTGATAATTTTAACCCCCGAAAAGTGGGTACCATCCACACATTTTTTTGAAAAGCCTTACTTGGGATCCCGAGAACTTTTGCATAGCCCTTACTCACATTCCTCTAGATCAAAAAAATTTTTAAAAAAAGGATGGGAAAAATTAAAAATAAAAATTACGATTTAAGGATTATTTTTTAATTTTTATGATTAATTTTTATTTTTTATTTTAAAAAAACTTGTAATTTCAATTTGTTTAATAAAAATTAAATTAAAAGATTATATTCTAAAAAAAAATAAAAATAAAGATTATTTTGTAATTTTTAATTTAAAAAAACTAACAAATTCAAATTCCCAATCTAAGCCTTATCCGTAAACTGACGTCACAGACTCACAGAGTAATGCGTATACGAAATGGAGCAAGTTTTTGCACTACCTTGTATTCATTGTACCATGGCTTACACCATAAACATTTTTTACTCCCAGCAAACGGAAATAGAATTGGTAAAAATAAGGAACATTGAACCTCGATTTGATTGCCTTTATTGCCGCACGCTTAAAAGTAAAGGTATACGAAAATATTTTAATTTTTTTTCAATCAAGTTACCTTTTAATTAAGCGTCAGTGTCTCCGTTCCTTTCAGCTTGACTAGCTCAAAACATTCACAACGAAATCATCATCACGACAACCCCAAATTTAACTCGAAATTAAAATTAAATTCGATCCAATTTCGTTAAAATGGATAACACACTAGACATTCAAGTTCAAAAAACCATTCCACCCAAAAGAGGAAAACCCGCACGGGTCATTGTGTTGCGGCGACAGAAATGGAAGACCACGAAAGGTTCGAAGCTATCGAACTCAGTGGGACCAGGTCCATGGTTGGCTAAGGATAAGCAACGCTCGTTTAAATTGGTTCAGCAGCAGAAGAAGGCCTTAAAAGAAGGCAAAGAGTCGCAGCCGTCCCCGCTGCAGGAGCTGCAGCTGGTTTCGCGCACGCGCTTGAGTTTCGTCCACTCTAAGACTTTGGGTCTTTGCCTGATTCTGCCCCTGCTCAAGTGTTCTTGCCGTGAACCCTACCTGCTGACCCTAATCCCACCAGCTCCTATTGCACGTTCACTTGTTGTGGAGCCGGAGGAGAATGTCAAAAAAGGACTGCTACGCTTTCGTTGCAGTGACAATCGTCTGGTTAATGTACCCAGCCAGCTGATGAATCGCTATTCGGCATACATGCGGCGTCGTCAGAATCAGCCACAGTTCAGCTACAATCGTCCCATACAGCTGAGTTCCATTCGCTCCTCCACACTGCTACGTGTCATTCACTGGATGAAGCGGCACTTTAGAGACGATGTGCGCCAATTGACCATGACTATACCGTCAGCAACAATGCATGGTCGGCTTGGTCCCACCTGGGACGAACAATTTTTGGATGGCGATTTAAGTCTCTTGGTTGAGTTGATTCTGGCGGCCAACTATTTGGGCGTGGATCCATTGATGAATCATGCGTCCCACTATTTTGGAGAGATTATGGCAGAGCGCACCAATGCCGAACTAAGTCAAATGGAAGCCATTAGCCAGAGTATTGCCGAAGTGAGTCTGGATCTGGATCTGTATGGTCCACAAATCAGTGAGTGTAAGGCCCAGGCTAAAAAGGAGAATCCAGAATCGGCCAAAAGTAAGGCCCAACGTACAATTGTCAAGTCTTCCGTGCAAAAGGGGCGCACTTCGCGGCGCACCTTTTAGAGTGAGGAAGGTGGCACAATATGGCTAAATTTTATATGCATTGCAGGTTAAATGTTTTTGTTTGAATCAAGCATCAAAATAAATGAGAAGTCAAAGGCAAAGTTTTGTTTTTTGTTTTTTGCATTGGGACCCAGCGTGTCATCTTTCAGTCTCACGGCGCATTGTGAACGGCAAAAGCCTTGTCATTGAAATCGTGTGTCACAGGAATGAGTACTTTTCAATCTGTACAATAGTACTCATTTGGAGTGACAGACTTTCTGTGACAGAAGATGGCACGTTTGTGACAATTAATTGAACAGCGGATTTGATGAGATTGCTCCAAAGTAACATATATTTGCTATGAGAAGCATATAACGCATGTTCGTTTTTCAGTCACACTGTAATCACTCTGCTCTGATTTTTTGCGACTTAAAAATGTTGATAAATTTTTTCGAGCATTTCCTTTAATTGTAATTAAATAAAAATTTTTAGCTGCAAGAGAAATTAATACTCGAAATGCAACAGAGCTAGTGCATGTGCTGTTATTGGATAAAGATGAACCCTTGACAAGGGCTCATACTCGAGGGAAAGAAGGCATGCTTGCCAAGCTGAATATGGACTTGAGTAGTCTCGGTTGCCGCAGCCTTCTTATTACGAAGTAGTCTGTTAAGACCCATTAGGAAACCCAAAGGTAAGTCCGGATGCTCATCTTCATATTTGCAAATATGCTTCACCGAATTCTGAGCATAGAACACGTTTTCTGGTGGTTTTCATTTAAGCCTGTTTCTGCGTATTATCTGGGTTTGGTTTCCGCCACTTCGGTATCAGAATCAGAGTTTCTGAACACACTGATATGTCCGACAAAAGCCAAGGCTAGAAATTAATTAATTACAACTTATTTTAGATATTGAGGATCAGTGGAACTTGTCTTACAGCATTGAAGCTTTATCCAAGCGCCAGAAGTTTTCTTTCTGCAAAAATGTAGATTAAAATACAAATACATCAAGCTTTGCCTTGAATTATAAACTCACGCGATATGTGATCGAGATGTGAAATGTTGCTCCAGGTTGATTTCTTGGCATCACGATTTTTATATTTTGAACAGGTCACATTTTAAATGTGCTGTCTGTGGATAGGGCTTGGTCATCTTGGTCAGATGTTTGCAACGCATACATCTACGACCCTATAAACTATATATATTCTTGAACAGGGCGACGAGCTGAGTCGATTGAGCTTTGTCCGCAAACTAGTCTCTCAGTTTTAAAGCTATCGAGCTGAAACTTTGCACAGAGTCTTCTTTTTACTGCACACTGCTTATATGCTGGGAACTGATTGGATCGGTTGACTACATCTTATACCTGCCATAGGATCTATCGTTCGTAAAGTGGGACTTAATGAGAAAAAGATTTTTGTTTTTAATGTTAACGTGTTCCAACTCAGCGTTTATTAATATGATATGCTTTCACCCAGATTCGGAAGTTTTTGTCAAAATCGGATGAATATATCTTACAGCTGCCATAGAAACTATCGGTCGAAAAGTGGGTTTTATTAAGAAAAATTGTTTGTTTTAATGCTGGCGTTCTTAAACTCTGATGCTTGGCCTTCTCTTTTTTCTTTATCATCCACTAATTTAGCTGTGGTGATCAACCAGTTTATTTTCTTGATAAGCTATGCTTATTTGCTGAAGCAACAAAATTAGACATGTAGACTCCCATTGTCTGCACGCAGAAAAAGTTTGTTTCAAATTTTTGCCACGCCCACAATAAAAAATGTTGAATAACTCCCACATTTTTTAGAGATCGAGCTCAAAAACTTAAATTTATGCTTGCAATATCTATTATCCCTGAACTTTTTATCAAGATCGGATTATTAATAGCCGAGTTCAAAAAATGTTGCATACTTTACGACTTACTACCCCCAGGAACACACGAACGTTATTAAACATTTCTTCTCATGAACAACGGGTATAACGAAGTCGGAACAAAAAGGGTAACATTATAACAAAATATTGCAATTGTCGTTTTCAGGATTTGGACATTCAGGACATTAAAACACTTGCATTCATATATACAAATGATTGCCGATTTTACCTGCTTAATACCTTAGACAATCATGTTTGCTGCATAAAATTCGAACAAATCGTATAACAGGTTAACGATTGCTGGTTCAGTCTAACTCTGTGCAGAAATTCATATGAATTGCATTGATAAAAAAGTACTAAACCCACAAAATATTTCAAAGTCTGCAATCCGTTTCTTTCAACAGAAACTTATCAGCAACCGCAAATCGGTAATCACTAATCAGAATTATCTGATGAATACGCCCAATATTAATGTTTTTGTTTTACGACCTAGAAATCATTCAAAAATTCCGCAAAAGCACAACGCAAATCCTGGAGCTAAGACTTTTGGCTCACTCTTAGGCGGAACACTGACTCCTTGTTCCGACAATGGACAAAAGCTTAAAGTTTGTTTTGTAGCATTGCAGCTTTTGCCATGTAGCATTTAGCGGGAAATTTGAAAAAGAGCAACACACTGTAAATAAATAATGTTAAGATGATTTAAGTTTTTAAATATATCTTTAAATTACCTTAGTCTTTTTTTAGTGCAATAAAAATAAGGGAGGTGAGCCCCCCAAAAAAGAACTTTAATTATTTATCTTACGAAAAAGTGAACTGGGGCCAAATCTTGATTAATAAAAACTTATTTTCGATGTTGGTCGTAAGCAGCATTGTAACCAGCATTATTCAGCAAATTTCAGAACGATAGTTGATTTATAAGAAAAACAAAATTTTATGCTGTGGTATTTTTTATATATCTCAGCAAACTAAAACTAAAAACTAAACTGGTTTTAGGATCCACTTTTAATAAATGGCTTTTTCTTGCGCCCAAACTGTTTGAAGAACAGAAAGCCAATGGATCTTTAAGCAATATAGTTTGCACAACTTAGATATGTCGCTCTTGTTCGATCATGAAAACGAACCTGAAAAATGATATAACAGCATATTCTAAGGGCCGATTTCTGTTCTCCCATATAGCTGCTATGTGTCAGATAGTCATCGATTTTACACTGTTATTTGTTAGTTTATGTGGCAAATAGCTCTATGTAGAATAGACTGGCCCTTAAAAATAGATTTCAAAATACCGGGCAGAAAAAAAATTTTATTTTGGTCCCAATAGATATGAAAAAAAGTTTGGCAGCGATAGGACTTTATTTAGTGGACGCGCGCTCGCGCTCAAAATCGAACATTTGAAATATATGGAAAAAAGGGGGATGAGTTTCGAATGTAATCTCTAAAAATTTCAAAAAAATTTGTATGTGTTAATTCTTTTTATATCCTTTTAGGGGAATATCATAGCAACATTTTAAATATAAATGTGTCTTATTTTGAGCGTAAGCTTGGCCAGAATCATATCAAAAGGGCAAATTTTTCGAAATTTTTTTTGGTATTTTTTTCGAAAATTTTTTAATATATATGAGATTCTGATTTTTGTTTTTACCCGGGCGGCAAAACTATCGTTTTGGTCCCAATAGATATAATTAAAAGTTTGGCTGCGATCGGACTATATTTAGTGGACGCGCTCTCGCCCTAAAAACCAAAAATTTTAATTATACTGCCAATATATGGGATGAGATTCGGATTAAATCTCTAAAAATTAAAAAAAAAAATGTAAGTGGTTTTTCTCTTTAAATCCTTTAAGGGGAATACCATAGCAACATTTTACATATTTTGGTTGGATATTTCGAGCATAAACTTGGCCAGAATCATATCAAATCGGCCAATTTCTCAAAAAAAATATATAAAAGGATTTAAAAAGAATAAACACATACAAATTTTTTTGAAATTTTTAGAGATTACATTCGAAACTCATCCCCCTTATTTTCCATATATTTCAAATGTTCGATGAAGTCCGATCGCTGCCAAACTGTTTTTCACACCTATTGGGACCAAAACGAATCTTTTTCCGCCCGGTATTTTGAAATCAAAAAAAAAAAGTTAATATAAGGGCCAGTCTAATGTAGAAGATGTGAAATCGGCCCTTAGAGTATAAAATATATAGATATATACAAACTTTGGCAGGGACAGAGTACATAATACTATTATGATAATAGTCGATCTTGGTCAAAATTAGACATTTTCTCTGATTCAGTTTTGACTCTCGTTATAGTCCCTGCGTTTCTCTTAACATGTCCAAGCCAAGCTTCGTCAGGATGCTGCTTGGGTTAATAGTCAGCAGTCGCGGTGGAAAACCATTTCATCCCTAGATTGATTCTTCAATGTGCGAAGTAAGCCAACATTCGTAATACACACAATATCGACCTCTGTTAACGGTCATTCAATATTTGATTCTGCACTTTCTTCAATAAATATTCCACCTAATATTAAATAGAATTAAAAATAATATTCTGAACTTTTTTAAAATTAATGAAAATGTATATTTTTAATCACTTGGCGCTTAACTATTTTTATATTAATTAGCCATTGCAGTTGTCAGTAGATTCTACCTATTTTTTCGCATTTTATCTTAAAATATGTCACGCCAAATATCCAAATTTATTTTTATTTATTTTATTTAATTTGTTAGAAAAATATAAAAATAATTATGTAATCCTTAAGGTTTTAAGTCTGGGCGACAATATTACAAATTAAAAACAAAATTCCTAGGCTTTGTGTTTGGCAAACATTTAAAATATCCTCTCTCCGGCTTCAAACCTCTCCTTCACCCTTCGACATAGTTGTTGAGGCAGGAGAAATGTGTAAGAGTTTAGGCTCAAGATGACGCTCCTGTATGTGGTATGTCCTGTCGATGACGACAATTGGTATGTAGAAAATATGCTGAGAATTGCTAAAGAAGGTTCTTGTTAGTTTTAATGCTGTCGCTGACAGTTTTCCGTTTTGCCTGTTCGTAAGCGTAAGCTGTCCAACCAAATGCCAGCAGCATTTTTGCAATTTCCGCACCAAGAAAAGGCCAAAAGGGATTTACAATTTTTTCCGCTTTTTTGCCTGCACATTGATTGGGTCGGAGAGGTGGGACTAAATAAGCCTTGGTCTGTAATTGAGAATTAAAGAGCTCATAGTTTTAATTATATTAAAATTTTGGGAGGTTTGAACTAAATATGAATCGTACTTTTTTTAAACACCACACAAAAACAGCAGAATTACATTTTTTGGTTAAAGTTTACAACTGCTATTTATGAAGTACTTTTTGTTGCAGGTCTATTTCGAATTAACCATATTAATATGGACTGCATGGAACAAAACTGCATCATTGGTTTTGTTTTATTAGCTGCTTTTTCCAAGATATAGCGAAAAAGCGAATTTGTTGAATTTTCGGCACTCTTGGAAGGAAAACCTCATTTCCACAAAGCCAAATTGTTATGTGCATAACTTCGGTGTTTTTTATTGCATCTTGTACTTTTCAGAAAAGAATCGATAGATAGACATCTATACAAATTTATAAAAGTGAAAGTATATCAGAAAGTTTTCAAAGTATGTTCTTGCCGATTAGGAAAGAGTCATAGGCAATGTCTGATGTCTCTGAAGCGATTAGAAAGCGGTTAAAAACGGTTAAAAAGTGGTTCAGATCCATATCTCAGAAGTCATTCAAGCTATATAATTGAAATGTGATCTGTAGGTTGCTATACGGAGTTGGACGTTTTACTAGATCAGATCCAGTTTCGAACTGGCATCGAACCGGCTTCGAACCGGTTTTGAAAAGTGGTTCAGAGCTATATCCGAATGCTTTATTAGCAATGAACTTGAAATTTAGACAGAGTTGGATATTTAACTAGTTCAGGACCGGTATTGAACTGGTTTGAACTGGTTTTGAACCGATTAAAAAGTGGCTCAGAGCCATGTCTCAAAAGTTATTTAAGCAATAAACTTGATATTTTGAAAAGTAGCTCAGAAGTTTTTCAAATCTGAATCACACTTTATCACGGTATGGCTTACACCTACCGGACCAACAATTTGTGTCTCTATTTCTTATAGTTTCTGAAATCGAAGCATTCATGCGCGTTATACACAAAGACAGACGGAAGAACGGATGGACATACGAAAGAATCAACTGGTTTACTGATGGTGTTTATTTAGTCTATTTTTTTGTTATAATTGAAATTCGAAATTTTCTGAAGTAATTTCTCTGATATGTTTTTAAATGCAGAAAAACATATTTTGTAAGTTTAAATTTGCCAAAAAAAGCCCCACGTATCAAATGTTTTGCTTTTTTGGTTGTAATATAGTCTAATTGCAGTCTTCTGTTGCATCTGGCACAGCAGTCAAATGTAAGCATGTCCTTGTTTTATATACATTTTTATATGCGCCATAATTAATAGCATTATTATGCTTAAAGTCTTTCAGAGACAATTATATTAAATTTTGAGTTCACTGCGTCACTTTAGCACATTGCTCATCTGCCGCAATATGCCGCCAAAAGACCAATCCGCGTACACTCTCTCGCATCCACAGAGCCAAATCATTGCCCAAGTCGCGTCAACTGACCCCAAAGGCATCGTTTGTTGGTGTGTTTGTGTGTATTTTTGCGGTTGGCTGTTATTACGAGACCAACACTCCCTCCACTCAGCCCGGCTCGTTAGCTTGACCATGCCTCTAACAACAACAGCAGCAACAACCAGGATCTGAGACAGAGACAGGCGGCAGAATAGGCTGCTTAGTCATGCCTGCCGGTGCTGCGTCGACAACGTCGCTTCATCTCCTCTCCTCTACATTCCACCTCCCTCAGTATGTGACTTGCATGCTGCGTTGAGCGCTAAAGTTTTGACTTCAATTTGCCCAGTTACAAATTTTCACAAAAAAAAAACCAAAGAATTACCCACAAAAATCTAAGCAGATGTGTATGGTTTTAGGCAAGTGCAACCAAACATCAATAATTCTAACCAGCTATTGAAGTCGTTATCTCTTAAGATTTTGAGGTATTTCTTATTCTAGTTCGGTCAGTTTGGCAACTATCAAGCTTTATTATTTCTTTGTTGTCTGAAACGCTTAAAGATATTTTCGACTTAATTTTTTTATTTTTTTCCCCTAATTTCTGCTATCCTTTTTTAAAAAAAGAATGGGAAGACATTGTACTGCTTTATCTAGTTCGTTTATTTTTCTCTTTAGGAAGATGAGACCAATGTATAATTTATAATATCCTTCAAAATTTTTTTTCCTAAGGCCTGTTCTCAGAAGCGCGGAAAATAAATTTTTATGACGCACTCCATATAAAAAAAAACAGTGGCGGAAAGTTTCCGCGGCTGAATTTATTTTCTGTGTTCTGAGACACGCTAAATAAATGCCCAGTTGGCCTATCGATAGTTGACGTATCGATAGCGGTGTGGGTCGTGAGTGGATTGAAAGAACAGCTGATTTGATTTGCGGAAATAGCTGTAGCAATTTATTTTGACAAGATAAATTAATTATGGAGGAAAAATCACCTGAGCGCAAAAGGAAACGGATTGAAAGTTTCAGACGAGGGGAAGCCCCAAGCAAAGGGCCACAAATCTGCCCAACAAAATGACGAAATCGGCACTGAAGGGACGTACTGAAAACAGTATCCAATGCCAACGTGACGCTTGGAGACGCCTCGGTCGGTTGGCACGGTCGGAGGAAATCGGCAGGTGATAACCATACCCAACCCGGTCATCATTTTTACCACCACCACAGCGAAAACTGTGTCGACCACGGCCGGCTTCTCCTTGTTGGAGTTTAAAAAATGAACCCAATGCGGAACAGCTGAAAATGGAGTTGGATAGCGATGCGACTGCTGTGGGCAGCAGTTATTGCTCCAGCGGTTCCCAAGGAGGAGGGTTTTGAATTTACGACAAATAAAACAAAATTTTTTGATGAAAACTAAAAGTATATTGGCCAATCTCTAGCGTAGCGTTTCAGTTGAGAGAAAAACGGTTTTACATCACAGGTCCATGATTTGCAGATACTCCAAGCAACCTTCCTGCACACGATAGAAGCATTCCTGCCAAGAATGAACAGTCAACCAACTTGGAATCAAGCCTTTAAATTGCTACCACCCACCCCTGTCTTGTCGAATATCTGGGCATTCGTCAGGCCCGCATGATGCACTATGATCTCCAGATACTGCTCCATCTGACCCACACTGTAGGCCGATTAACCAAGCTTCTGCAAGCGATTATAATTGCCCGAACGGCAAACATCCAAAGAAGCCTCAATCACATCTAAAATAAATTGACCTTGTTGATGACATGCTCGGCCCCCTTGAGACGATAGCAGGACTGCAAAGTGGATCACCGCCCAATATCTGTACAGTTGTAGGCCTCCTCCTCAATCTGCACCTGCTCGAAGTCACAAATGTGTCTCAAACGGCCAATAATTTGATCCTCGCTCAACGCCTTATAACGGAATTTGGTGCAACGCTACCGGCATCAACATATATGTGTTCCTGTTATTTTGGCAAAATACACCATTTAAATTTTTAATTTTTGTAAACAAAACAAAACAGCTGACCACCTGTGTGGCCGTTTCTGTATTTGGTCTCATTGGCTTATATATGGGCACACTAAAAATTTATTGTGGATGCTAAATAAATTAAGTGCAATTTAGCGTGCTAAATTTTTCGCGCTTCTCAGAACAGGCCTTTAAGATAGAAAGTGTGTTCCTAAATTTAACATATGAAAAAAAGTTTTTTAGTAAGTTCCTATCTCTCCGTTCATTTTAATAATATCTTGACCAATCTTTGCACGAAGTCTTTAGGTACAAATACGCTGCACATTTGTCGGAACTGGCTGAATGGATAACTATAGCATATATCTTCCCAAAAGGTTTAAAGGTTCCACTAAGTTTGACGAAAGTCGAACACCTATATAACTTATATAGTATAGTTGTTGAAGTCACGAAGTTAATATGTTAATGTTAAGGGCCTATATCCAGCACTCCGGAAAATTTATTTCGTTACAGTATTTCATATCATTAGGAACGCTTTGGCTTTGCTTTGAAACTCATGTGCTTTTAGAAAGTGTTTCTATTTGTCTGAATTACTGTAACGAAATAAATTTTCCGGAGTGCTGGATATAGGCCTTAAGTTAAAAATGTAATATCGATAGTTCTAAGTTGTCATCACTATCACAGTCACTCACGAAGTTTATAGTCTAGCCTCTCTAGCACAAGAAAAGATGCTGAGTTAAAAGCACGTTGAAATTGTCTCTTTACTTTCCTTTAATAAAAGAACATCATACGCTATATAAAAGAGAATGGACATCTGATTACTGTTATTGGAACTACGCAACTCACTCACATATGTATTACAACAGGTTATCATATACCTACAACAGTTTCTGTATTATATGTGAGACTTCAGCATAGGTCATACACACCTAGTATTAATAGGTTATGTGCACAGGTTACATAACAGATTATACAACAGGTTTGACGAGCTGAACTATAACAGGTTATGGGAACAGACGCGTTTCGCAATACAAATCAGATATAGAGATGGATTACCTAAAGCATACAGGAATCAAGCCATTGGCGTGTGAAGCAGATTGGCCATTGTGGAAAAGGAAGATTAGAGACATGCTGGATTATCACGATGGAGCTCTAGATGTGCTTGACCGCAAGCTAGTCAAGCCTGAGGCACTGCCAGAGGGTGCAGATGCAGCTCAGATTAGGAGCCATAAAGAGAAGTGTGATCTTTATAGAAAGGCAAACAGTTATGCCAAGACAACGATATCCAGTGCAGTTACAGATGCGGTGTACCAAAAGATTATGGACAAAGAATCAGCGCATGAAGCTTGGGAAGCACTTAAGCAACAGTTTGAAGCTACGTCAAAGGATCAGCTTTTAAGATTTGTTCAGATTTCTTCGCCTTCAGTTGGATACAGGGCAGTGACGTTTCAACACACATTGCCAAACTTAAGAATTTATGGGTCGAGCTGAACAATGGACTACAGGCAAAAGATTTGCAACAGCTTCCAGATTTGATATTGGTATGTAAGACCTTACATATCTTACCCAGTAGTTTTGAGAATTTTCGTCAGAGTTGGATGCTTCTAACCAAGGATACAGATAAAACGTTTGATGAGTTGACTATGCAGCTGTGCATGTTTGGGAGAAACCTGAGAAGAAATGATGCTAGCGAAGATACAGAGCAGGAGGCACTTATGCTTAGAGGAAACAAGAAATTTGAGGGCAATCGCAGCTACAAAGAGGATACCTGCAATTACTGCAAAAAGAGAGGTCATTGGGTTCGCTATTGCAAGAAGTGGAAGGCTGATGGTCGTCCAAAGGCAAAACAAGGTCAAGTTGCACAGGGCAACATAGCAGAACCTACAGTATCACTTGTTTCAATTCATAATGAGATTAACGCAGCAGAACCAGAATCGACAGAGTGGTGGATCGACAATGGGGCAACCAAGCATGTTACAGGATCGTCACTATATTTTAAGGAGTTTCGAAAATTCAACAGCCCGCGTTGGATTAAAGCAGCAGGAAAAGAAACTCTCGCAGCAGTTGGACAAGGAACCATCATTATTAAATCGCAAGGCAGAGAATTGGCATTAGAAGATGTATGGTTCGTTCCAAATATTAACAGAAATTTACTTTCAGTGCTCGCAGCTCAAGACAGAAATGAGAACAGCACTTTCGAGTCGTCTTCAACAGAATGCAAGCTAACAGTGAATCGTCAAGTGGTTCTCAGAGGAGTACGTCAAGTTGGAGGATCGTTATTCAAAGCAGTTATTCAACCGATCCTAGCCAAAAATACACCAGAAGTGCAGATTGCAGATACAGAGCCGTCTATGTTGGAGCTTTACCATGCAAGATGGGGCCATCAAGATAAGAGACACGTCAAGGAAATGCTCTTCAGAGTTTTGGGCATCAAAGTTAAGCTTGACAACAGTATATGTGAGCCCTGTATATATGGTAAGAGTCATCGCCTACCGTTTGGGACCAGAGAGAGATCAACCAGTCCAGGAGAGTTGATTACAGCAGATATATGTGGTCCATTCCATGAATCGTTTCAGAAAAGCGATATCTTATTTTGTTTAAAGACAGCTACACAAAATTTCGATATGGATACATAGTAAAGCAGAAGTCGGAGGCAAAAGTTGCGCTAAGCCATATGATTGCGCACTCCATCACTAATGGACACAAGATAAAGCAACTACTAAGTGACAATGGAGGAGAGTTTGATAATTCAGAGGTACGTGACATTTTAGAGAAACATGGTATCACACAGAGGTTGACAGCTCCTTACACTCCCCAGCAGAATGGTCACACAGAAAGAGATAATAGAACAGTTGTAGAAATGGCAAGAACATTTAAATACTCAAATACAGAAGTCGAGTTTCCAGAGGCTATATGGGCAGAATTAGTTAACACTGCTATATACACCCTTAATAGAACAGGAAAGTCCTCAGAGCCAGGAATTAGTCCTTTTGAGCTATGGATGGGTCGTTTACCAAGAATTAAACACTTTCGCGTAATAGGATCATTATGCTATGTTCATATTCCAACAGAAAAGAGAAAGGATATCTTGTTGGGTATGATAGCGAAGAACGCTACAGAGTCTACATAAAAGAGAAAAACAAGGTCGTGTTGTCTAGAGATATAAAGTTTATTGAAAGAGTTGGCAACTGTGAGAAGAAAAGCAGTTTAATTTTCAAAGATATTGATACTCACAAGACTGAAGAGAAAGAAGAAAACAAACAGAATGAAGAAGAAGATACAAACTCAGATGAAAGCGAAAATGAGGACACATTAATAGAAGATGATAGTGAAGAAAACTATGAGACAGGAGAAGAAGTCATTGATTCTCCTAGATCCCTAAGAGACCGCCGATCAGTTAAGAAGCCACAGAAGTTCAGTGATTTTATCATGGAGGCACAGGGATTCGGCATAGAGGTAAAACCAGAGACATTTGAAGAAGCTATAAACAGCAAAGAGAAGCTTGATTGGAAAAAGGCTATGAAAAACGAGATAAAGTCCTTAGAAGAAAATGACACATGGGAACTTGAGACATTGCCACCAGGCGAAAAGGCTTTGCCCTGCAGATGGGTATTTCGCAAGAAGGAGAATGCAGACGGATCGATTGAGAAGTTTAAGGCCAGACTTGTAATTAAAGGATTTGCACAGAGACCTGGTATCGATTATACTCAAACGTTTAGTCCAGTTGCAAAAATGGGTACAATTCGATCAGTATTGAGTATTGCAGCAAGCGAAGGTATGCATTTAACTCAATTTGACGTTTCAACTGCATTTCTCTATGGAGAATTAGAAGAAAACATTTACATGAGTCAACCGGATGGCTTTAAGGATGGCACAGACAGAGTTTGTCACCTGAAGAAGAGCTTATATGGACTCAAGCAAGGACCAAGGTGTTGGAATAAACGATTTGGAGCTTTTCTAACACAGCTTGGATTCAAGGTCAGCGAGGCAGATCCATGTCTATATATTAAAGAGCAGAACGGCAAGAAAATCATTCTTGCAATTTACGTGGACGATGGATTAGTCGCAGCAACAGATCAGCAAGATTTGGAGAATTTTATATGGGACTTGAAGAAGGAGTTTAAGATCGTCTCAAAGGATGCTAAGTATTTTCTTGGACTTGAAATCGAGAGAGGTAAAGGTTTCATCAAGATAAGCCAAGGAGGATATGCAAAGAAAGTATTGGACCGTTTTGGATTTGTTGATTGCAAGCCAGTTTCAACTCCAATCAACAAGAGCACAGAAACGTCTGAATCAGGAAAAAGAGAGAACCGCTTTCCATATCGTCAAGCAGTTGGGGCTCTAATGTATCTTATGTTGGGCACCAGACCGGACTTAGCTTTCACCGTTGGATTTTTATCAAGAAGTCTAGAAAATCCAACTCCGGAGAACATTGTACAGTTGAAGAGGGCACTTCGTTACATTGCGGGATCCATGGATACAGGTATCGTTTACAACTATGGCAAGAATAAAGGTATTCTGGAATGTTACAGCGATGCAGACTTTTCGGGATGTTCGAAGACAGGCAGATCGACATCAGGAGTTATCATTAAATACGCTGGAGGCGTTATTACTTGGATGAGTCAGCGCCAAGCAATGGTAGCCACTTCAACAACAGAGGCAGAGATTGTAGCAGCAAATGAAGCAGCAAAGGAAATCATTTGGCTAACAAAATTGTTTCAGGGCATCACCACACTACAAGAGGTGCCTATTCTACAAGTAGATAATTCGGCTGCAGTACGGCTTGCTCAGAATCCAGAATTTCATCGCCGTACTAAGCACATCATGAACAAGCATTTCTTTATCCGAGAAAAGGTTACCGATGGGTTAATGCAAGTTCAACAAATATCAACAGAGAGGCAAGTTGCAGATATGATGACAAAGCCGCTGCCAAGGCCACGCCTTCAATTACTGTGTAAGGAAATAGGCCTTTCTGAATGATTTTATAGTTATTAATTTTTAATTTAACAAGGGAAAGTGTTGAAGTCACGAAGTTAATATGTTAATGTTAAGTTAAAAATGTAATATCGATAGTTCTAAGTTGTCATCACTATCACAGTCACTCACGAAGTTTATAGTCTAGCCTCTCTAGCACAAGAAAAGATGCTGAGTTAAAAGCACGTTGAAATAGTCTCTTTACTTTCCTTTAATAAAAGAACATCATACGCTATATACAAATGGACATCTGATTACTGTTATTGGAACTACGCAACTTCACTCACATATGTATTACAACAGGTTATCATATACCTACAACAGTTTCTGTAATATATGTGAGACTTCAGCATAGGTCATACACACCTAGTATTAATAGGTTATGTGCACAGGTTACATAACAGATTATACAACAGGTTTGACGAGCTGAACTATAACAATAGTTGCCAAACAAAAGATAGATCCGAAAAAGTCTTCGAAGGAACCACTTTTTTGTCTTCAAAGCAATCGCTCCGAAATTTGATATTATTTTATTAATTTAAATGACTATAGTATTTAGATGCCAAAGAAATGATCGGTCGAAGAAGTATTTCTAGTGAAAAGAACTTTTTCGTTTTTAATAGTAGCGTCTTTACACTTTTCAGTTATGAAAAGTATATCAAACTGTCAAACGAATTATCGAAGTAGCGGGTGCATCTATTGCTTAGTTTGTGAAAGAACTTAGCTAATATTTTTCAATGCTAAAAGGGGATGCAAATATTTTTTATTTGTTTTTGGACATTTCAACTAAAACAACAAAATTTAAATGCGAAACAAACCCCAAAGCTGTGTTTACACTTCTTAGAGTTCTCACTTGATATGGCTGAATAATAGGCGCTGCGAAATAAGGCCCCAATGAAATAAGGCCCCAAAAAAAAAATGAAATAAGGCCCCAAAAATTTATATGGAAAACAAAAACAACGATTTTTTCTCAAATTTGGGGTGTTATTTCATTTTTTGGGGATTTATTTCCTAAATAAAATTTCAAAATGAAATAAGTCCCCAAAAGAAGAAATGAAATAAGGCCCCAAAAATTAGGTTGCGGTCTTATTTCATTTCGCGGAAATAAGACCCCAATTTTTAATATGAATTTTTTGGGGTCTTGTTTAATTTCTCTTATTTTTGCTGATATATGGCAAAAAATTCCAATAACGGTTAATTTTCTTATCTGCCTGCGTTTTCTGACTTAGTATTTGATGCATTTTTGTACAGATGTGCAAAAGTACCGTTTTACAATTAGTTCAGTGATAAGCTTTTGAGTATGTTGATCAGTTTAGTGATTTGCATTGTGTAAAGCAGACGTTCAAGTGCGAGATAAAATTATGAAGTGCGAAAAAATTGTTGCATTACGGCGAACTGGAAATTTTTTCTACGTCAAGAACAGAAAATGCTGTATTTTGACGAGGCAATTATATTGTCTTTTTTAAAAAATCTTAGCGCCGCAGACGAAATTTTTTTTATATGAAAACTTTTTATGTTATATCAAAAAAATTGTGTCCATCTAAGCGCCGCAGGCGAAAATTTTTTATAAAAAAATCGCGCGATTTTTGTGTAAAAAATTTTCATTTTTATTTAATGTTATAGGTAGTTTGTTTCATTAAAAATCCAAATAAGAAAATATTTTAAAATTTAATATTAGGTATTTCCAATAGTTTTTATTTTATTGAATAAATTGAATAAAGCAATAAAATGAACAAAAAAAATTGAATTGAAAAATTGGGGTGTTATTTCATTTTTCAAAATGAAATATTTCATTATGAAATAACACCCCAAATTTGGGGCCTTATTTCATTTTTTTTTTGGGGCCTTATTTCATTTCAGTGGGGCCTTATTTCATAATTTAAATTGGGGTATTATTTCATTATGAAATAACTCCCCAAATTTGGGGCCTTATTTCATTTTATCGTTTGGGGACTTATTTCATTGGGGACTTATTGCCTGCAGCCGAATAATATCTCAGTTTACTATGAGTTGTTGTCAAAAACTCATATAGCCTTTTTTTATATGATCAGAGCATTTTTTAACTCTCAGATCGACTATTATTAGACAGCGGATTTTATGCAACTTTTTAAATGAGTTCAGATTGAGATGAAAATTTGGATTTATACAAATTAAACAACACACTTTACATTAAAAACTGCATATTAAATTTAAGCAACTTTTGCATATTTTGCTTATGCAATTAATGTAAAAAAATATGCAAAAAATATGCAAAATATGTAAAATGTAAAAAAAATAAAAATTAACCTAAAAAATAGACAGAAGGCCAATATATTATAGCGAAAGTTGAACATTTTTCCTATAAATGCAAAGCGTTGGCGCGAATGAACTGCACTGTGAACGTTCTAAAATTTGGGGATATTTTAAAATTTTTTCTAAGACCGAATATTATTACGGAAATTTAATAGACGGCAAAAGTACTCGAGTAAATACACGAAATATCAAAACTTCACATTTGACTTTAGATTATCATAAAGACGCGTAAACCGGCAAATAAAAAGGAGTAGATCAAATCGCTCACTTACTTCAACACTGGCATAACTCAAAATAATTCATTTTGAGAAAAACGCTCTTAAAGTTCTTAATGGGTTTAACCCAGAAAAAATGATTCTTCAAGTTTCGAGTAAATCTAGTGAAATATTATTTTAAAATGCTTATTAATAAAACTTGAAAATATGATGTTTTAACTAAAAGCCGAAGTATGTTTGCGCAATATCGACTGCAGGACAACTGAGTCATATCTCAGTTGCAATAACATGAAAATGAACCTGTGAAATGATATTTCGACTTATTTTGATCTCGTGAGAAAAATATAAGAGATATCAATATGAAAATTTTACACAAAATAGTTCACAATACAGCGAATATTTCTGCATCATTAAGTCAAAAATCGCGTTTTTTGAGTTATGCCAGACGGTTACACAGAGAAAACAAAATTGTCTGCACGGCGCGTGTAGAAACGTCAAACCTAAACGCAACGTAATTCGCCCTGTTAAATTGCACACGCTGCGTGTAGAATTCAGAAAGCCACACGCGACGTGCTGAAAAGCAACACACAGCGTGTAGAAATAAAAAATCTGAATGCAAATGTAGAAAAGTTAAATGCTGCGTGCAGCTTGTTTCCCTTAATAATTCTACATTTTTCAAGCAGCACACAGACGTTTAGGTTTTCTGCATTGACGTTTGGATATTGAAATGCTACACGCGCGTGTGGAAATTCTAAACGAAAAATGTAGCTCCACCTCAGTACTGAAATTTCGTTTAGCACACTGGTTGTCACACGGGCGTGTGGGATTTCTAAATGCACGTTTAGATTTACAAAATCTTAACGCTGCGTGTCACAAAAATAGTGGGTTGAAATACCCGGTCGAAACGTGTAGAAATTCTACATTTCCGTGTTGCTTTTGAATTTTTTTTCTCTGTGTACATATAGGTCATTCTTTATCAAATCAAGCGGTCTCAACATTCAACATTTTTTGTTTTAATAAACAAAAAACCGAAAATTCCCACCGAAACGCTATTTGCGGTTTAGCAAAAAAAAATTTTGTTAAATTTATAAACAATTTCAAAAATCGTCAAAAACGAAAAAATGGAAAAAGGGTTTTTTAAAAACGTGATATCTCAAGTTTGGTTTATCGGACAGGTCTCAAGATGATATTGGTGGAAAGCATTTTACTGTATCTAGTAAAACTATAATTTGTTAGATTCTTAAATTATTTAATAATATTAAGTAATTGTTGCTGTTATTACTATATCATATAGCTGCCATACGAATGTTAAAATGTAAAATTGGCTATAAAGCTCCTCCAACGGGTCCAAGCCAAGCTTCTCTCAATCTCTCGGCGTGTGTGCTTTAAATTTTCGCACAAGAGAAAGGGACCTACAGTTTAACGCCGGATCCGAACGGCAAAGTTTGAGAATTTGCATTTCATGGCTAGTTAGTCACAGCTGGCGCCAATAGCTAGTGAAAGTGACCGTATGTGTTAAAGCTACTTTCTAAAGAAAGAAAAAAACTTTTATTATTAGATGTTCAGAGGCGGGATCGAACCCACGACCTCCTGCCCAGCAGTCCAGCACACTGGGCCTCAGACGGCCAAGTATGAAATATTATATGATATTTTGGAGTTAATAAAACGACAATTCAGTAAGTATTGGTTTAAGGGGGGACAACTAAGTAGCTCAAAAAAAAAATGTGGTTTTTTAGAATTTTTTTTTGGCCAAATGGAAGGGCCAATCGAAAATTTGTGAATGAGGTATTATAGTGTGAGGTATTATAGTGTATCAAAAGACCCTATTTTTTCCTGGCCACATACCTCGAGCAAATCTTAACCGATCAATCAGAAACTTTCTGAGTAAATCGTAAATACCTATGGCTATCGATCCTCGTAGAATTTTTTCGATATTTTGACTGCCGCCTTCGTGGTGTGGTAAAATAGACTTGTGCTATTTAATACTTAAACAAATATATGACAAAGATCTAAAACTGGAAAATAAAATAAATGTTTGGATGGTTGACATAGAAACTGGAACGGGAATCGGACTGGCGATCTAGTAATATCTTGGATGAATTCACTGTCGATCATTAAAAAGATAGTTCATCTTTTGAGTTCTGCATTTCCTCGACTATTTTGGATTGTCGTTTACAAATGCAAAGCTCAATCTAATATAGATATTTTGACATCTGGGTAATAAAATTGTAATGCAGTACCTGACCAAGTTTGTGTATGAAAACGAGTGAAAGTTCGGTTTAGCTCTTATTGATTCCATCTCAAACCATTAAAAACCGAGCAATCAAATGTTACTAACATGTTTTACATTTACCCATTTATACAACAAATCTCCAGCTGGGTATGCTGCATTTATTCATACTTTGTTGTTGCTTCTCATTTGTTGCTTTTTGTAGTTGCACTTTGCAATGCCCCAAGAGCCTTTCAACAACTTCATTATCGCATGTGACAATGTGCCTCCCCCACCACTCCTTCCCCCACTAGACAAGCAAATTTAAATCAATTAAGTAATCTTATTGCCGCTGCTGTTTTTGGTTTGGGAGCTAGCTCTGCCTTTTGCCATTGCCTGCTTTTAGGCGCCCAAACACTCACACACACACACACACACACCCATCTTAAGACTTTTTGTATGTCAAGCATTATAACTGTGGCAATTTCTTGCCATGTGTGTGTGAGTGTGTTTGTTGGCTGGCAAACTTTTGCTGTGTTGCATATTTTGTGCAGATTAATTAAATTGCTGGCATGAAGCCGGTAACAAGGCAAGTGCTACAGTGGTGGAAGGGGGCAGGCCTCCCACAGGCGTTTTAAGCCTTTTTGGCAAGTGTGTGCAACGATTGAAGTGTTTTATTAAATGTTTTTTCTTAATATTTTATGAGGCTACACTTACTCGCCCTCATGCCAACGATGTTGAATTTCCCGCAATTAGTCAAAAGTTTGCTTTTTGTTTGGAAATGAAGTTAGACGAAATTAAAGCTTCGTTCTGAAAAGTTGTCCGACTTGCAACGGCTGGCGCCCTTGACTTCATTTATCACATGATCAGTTGGTTGGTGCAGGCTATGATGAAACCATTAAAACTTAATTTTATATATACTGTTCAAAAATCAAGTTCTAAACTGATCCGTAAAGTTGTCGAATTCTTATAGAAAAGAAAACGATTCGGTTGAGCAACCTAAATTGACATGTAGACTCAAATTGTCTGCACGCAGATCAAGTTTGTTTCAAATTTTGGCCACGCCCACCCCGATAATAAAAAATGTTAAACAACTCTCACATTTTTTAAGATATCGAGTTCAAATTTTAAACTTATATTTTTCTGTATAATAAGTATATAATAAGTGTAAGTATAATACCTGAAATTTGCATCAAGATCGGATAATAAATAGCCGAGTTAAGAAAAATTTGCATACTTTTTGGAATGCTGGTTTTAAAGTATCAGAGTTTAACAACGCCTGCACTAAAGTTCAATTCTGTGTTCTTATCAAATCCAAGTCATTCGATTTCCACCAATCTATTTGAAAGCATATTAAATTATCAATCACCGAGTTAAGAACAATAAAATTAAAACCATTATAGTTTTTCTCCCTTAGACCCATTTTTTTCATTCCGATTTCAACAAAATTTTTTGAATCAGTTTGTTTATGTAGGGGGGTGAAAAGTCTCCTGACTTAGGGTTGAGCGTCTTCGGTTGGGGGTGAATTATATTCACAATATCGATGGAGGGTAGAAAAAAACGCACGTCACTTGGTTGGGTGTTCAACTTCAATAGAGATGGTCTTTATATTGCTTCATTGCACATGTATGTAACGATTACTTAAACTAGTTACAGATATACTTATATCTACCTAACTAGGACTAGAACATATATTTGGGACGAAGGAAACGAAACATTGACTTTTTAGGAGATTTAAGCCGAAACAAATAACGGTTTGGGTTACGGTTACTGTTTTGGCCGATCGCTTTTTTCGGTTACGGTTATATTACGGTTTTAAGATGTGGGCTACGGTTTGGGTTACGGTTTTCAGCTTTATTCTGTTTCGGGTACCGGGTACTGTTGCGGTTATTAGTATAAAATATTACTTTGACTAAACTTACCCCATTGGTAATCTCATCTATTCAGTAAAGTACAGAAATGACATCTTAATCAAGATTGTAATTACATCGAAATATCATTATAGCATATAGAGTAGACTGGCCCTTATATTAACTTTTTTTTTTTTATTTCAAAACACCGGGCGGAAGGAGATTCGTTTTGGTCCCAATAGATATAAAAAAAAGTTTGGCAGCGATCGGACTTCATTTAGTGGACGCGCGCTCGCCCTCAAAATCGAAAATTTGAAATGTATGGGAAATGAGGGGGATGAGATTCGAATTTAATTTCTAAAAATTCCAAAAAATTTTTTATGTGTTAATTCTTTTTACATCCTTTTAGGGGAATATCATAGCAACATTTTAAATATAAATGTGTCTTATTTTGGGAGTCAGCCTGGCCAGAATCATATCAAAAGGGTAAATTTTTCAAATTGTTTTTTGGTATTTTTTTCGAAGAATTTTTAATACATATGAGAATTTGATTTTTGATTTTGCCCGGGCGGCAAAATTTTTTTGGAATTTTTAGAAATTAAATTCGAGACTCATTCCCCTCATTTCCCATACATTTCAAATTTTCGATTTTGAGGGCGAGCGCGCGTCCACTAAATGAAGTCCGATCGCTGCCAAACTTTTTTTCATATCTATTGGGACCAAAACGAACCCTTTTCCGCCCGGTATTTTGAAATCTATTTTTAAGGGCCAGTCTAATATAGAGTTTGACTGTTCCCTCTCAACACTAACTTGTGTGGGCGGTTCTGCTAGCACAACTTTTGAAAGTTAAAAAAAAAACTGGAAATGTTGTTTTTTTCCTCACCACTCCAATATGCTTACCTTCTTTTGTATAAACATATTAAATGATGAAGTAAGATTGTTAATTAGAACCAGGGAATCAAACCGAAACGATTTTCGGTTCTGGTTCCGGTTCCGGTACGTACCGAAACTAACGTTTCGGTAAACGGTTCTGTTTTGGTTCTGCTACTGTTTCGGTATTCGGTTCCGGTTCCGGTACCCTTTTATTTCGGTATCGTACCGGTACGTACCGGTATGGACCGGTAAAACTAACAGAAATTTTAAAACTTAAGTTTAATCAAAGTGGGTAAGCAACAGTACACATGTATGTATACATAAATTATCAATTTACTTTAAACCAGGGACCGTAACTGTTATAATTTTTTTTATATAAATTACAAAATAAGAGTTATTTCGAAATTTTTTTGAAAAAAATTTATTTTAATTTATATTTTTTTAATTTTTATGTAAAAATTTTTTTGAAAAAAATTGTTTTTCATTTTTAAAATAAAAATTAAATTTAATTTAAATTTTTATTTTTAATTTTTAAAATAAAAATTATCAAACAATTTTTATTCATAAAAATTAAAAATAACAGTTATCCAACAATTTTTATTATAAAAATTAAAATAAAAATTAAACTCAAATAACTTTTTAACCAAGCGGCCAATTACAAATATTTTTACATATATGTGATCTATGGGTCACCAAGTATGTATACACATGTCTACACGGTCCTAGAAGCATTCCAAAGGTACTTATTTCGCGTTTATTTCTCTCGTATCAAAGCCTGAGAAAATCTATGCGCCTGCTTAGTTTTTATGAACACCGAAAAACTTAAACCTTATTGTAGTAACCTTTGGGTGACTTTTGTTAACAGGCCATTATCGAAGCATATAGCCCAGCGGTACTGGAGCTAGCGCATAGTTGTAGAGAACCGAGTTCTGATCCTGTAATGGGGGAAAGGTTTTTTTTTTTATTTTCTCTTAGTTAAATAAGTAAGTTTTAAGTAGGCCATGAAATTAATTTATTTGGCTAATAATTTCATGACATGTATACAATGATTTAGGTAGTTACTTATAAATTGACAATTAATTTTTAATTTATATGACACAGCCAGTTACAGAAGAGGAAGAGCTAGTTCCTACGGTGGAGCCTTCTACAAGTCAGTCGGAGAACCCATCTCAAGGCAACTTTTCTAACTTGAGCTTACTTATTAACTCGGTGCAGATGGAACTGAACGAGGAAGAACTAATTGACGATAACAACGCTGACTTGGAAAAAGCCATTTCAGAGATAAACTTATACAATCCCAAAACCATTAATATAAGTGCCAATATTATGGATTATTGGGAAGAACAAAAATTTAGGTTCCCTTGGCTGTACCAATTGGTCAAAATTGTACACGCAGTGCCTGCGACTCAAGTCAGTGTGGAGAGGTCATTTTCCGCCTTGAAATTGGTGCTTTCCGATTTGAGGTGTAACCTTTCTGCAGAATCAATAAGAAAAATTCTTTCATAAAAACAATTAAATGAATTTGATTATTTGATTAAAAAAATTTATTAAGAAGCCTTCTAAATCATTGTGTTCATGTCATGAACTTAATAGCCAAATAAATCAATTTCATGCCCTCATGAACTTACTTATTTAACTAAGAGCAAAAAAAAAAAAACCTTTCCCCCATTACAGGATTAGAACTCGATTCTCTACAACTATGCGTTAGCTCCAGTACCGCTGGGCTATATGCTTTGATAATGATCTGTTAACAAAAGTCACCCAAAGGTTACTACAATAAGGTTTAAGTTTTTCGGTGTTCATAAAAACTAAGCAGGCGCATTGATTTTCTCAGGCTTTGATACGAGAGAAATAAACGCGAAATAAGTACCTTTAGAATGCTTCTAGGACCGTGTAGACATGTGTATACATACTTGGTGACCCATAGATCACATATATGTAAAAATATTTGTAATTGGCCGCTTAGTTAAAAAGTTATTTGAGTTTAATTTTTATTTTAATTTTTATGAATAAAAATTGTTTGATAATTTTTATTTTAAAAATTAAAAATTTAAATTAAATTCAATTTTTATTGTAAAAATTGAAAACAATTTTTTCAAAAAAACTTTTACATAAAAATGAAAAAAAAAAAAAATTAAAAATAATTTTTTCGATAAAAATTGGATATATAAATTTATGCCCATTTTAAATAGCTGACCAAAAAATTAATTCTGGTGCCTCCCCTGTCATATAGGTCCTAAAGATTAAATAAATTCTTATCATTTTTTTTTGTCCATAACTGTTATTTGCAGTCCCTGCTTTAAACTTCTTTAAAATTAGTTACAAAGAAGGTAAATTAATAATTATTTCTTAGAAGCATGATAGCGGTCAATGTATTTCCGTCCATCTGATTTCTAGCGGAGTTATAATAAACCGGAAAATAAATGTTCTACGCAGCAAGAATAACTTTTGATAGTTAATACAGTTCCGGAAACATTGTCGAATTTTCTGACCACCATTTAAGTACATTATCTTTATTTTGTAAACGTTTTAAGCTCAGGAAAACCTTGATCAGGCATCATACGTTAAACTGTCTTGTAAAAATACTAAACTATTTGTATTGTCCTGATTCTTTTCTTAGAAATTCATATATAAACCGACTTCATCTCCACTTTCAGACAAATTGGTTGGGTCAGAGCTGCTTTCCTCATTTAGTTTCAATTAAACAGAAGTGGATTAAATTCTTGAAAATATACATATCAATCGAATCAGTTACACATGTACTTTTTTCTGTTCAGAGGTTAGCCTAACATTATAACAAGGGTCTAAGGAAATACCACATAGGAATGCATTATTTTCAAAGGGACTGGTCTCGCGATTTTGTATTTCACTGACCAAAAGTTTTGCCAAGCCCGAATCTTTTTTATTTGAAAATAACAATTCAGCCAAATTGAGTAAAAATCCGCCAAATCTAACTGCTCGTTTCGCTGTCTAGTGGTTGCACTCAGAACCGAAACCGTACCGGTACAACGTTTAGGTTCTTTTCGGTCTTTTCGGTTCTAAAAATATCGGTTCTCGGATACCGGTATACAAAAAATTAAGAATATCGGTTCCGGTTCCAGTACCGGTTCTGAGTTTTAATCGCTTCTTTTCGGTATACGGTTCCGGTTCCGGTTCCGGTTTGATTCCCTGATTAGAACTGTTTAGTTTTCAGATTTTTGTGCACTTGACACAGTGAACTTGAACTCGTATATTGCACTGCAAATTTCGGTCAAACTTGAATTGGGGCTTATTCCCCAGATAAATCAATCGAATTGACTCGCAAATGCGAGTGTATGTGTGATCTTTCCAACAATCAAACATGTTCATTTTGTTTAAATAAACGCAATATGTGCATTAACAATGCGAAGCCGACTGCCTCTGCTGAGGGCCAATATATGTATGCATAGCTTCACCTTAATAATTCCACCATGAGCACGCATACGATAAATTGAGACAGAGTGCTACGTAAAAGCCACAACTGGCAATGGCCTTCGCACTTGTAATAGGAGACTCAAAAACGACCGAGTCATAATTAAACACAAAGTTAATGTTTCTTTGCTGAAAAAAATACCAACAACACACTACCAGTACACATAAACATTTTCGCCTCCAGTGTATGGAGCAGGCTGTGGAGGAAAAACCGAAATTAACCCATATATTTGTTTCGGTTACGGTTCTGATAACCGGTTACGTAAATAAAGGTTAAACGGTTACTGTTATAAGAAAAGAAATTATGGTTAAGGGTTGCGGTTTCGGATACGGTTTTTAATCTCTGGTTTAAAAGAATGTATAAAAAATAATCACCGAGTTTAAGACAGATAAAATTTAAAACCCAAAAGTTTCACACTAAAATCCAATTTTCGACCTATCAGTCCTATGACAGCCTTTCGAAAATAACATCCGATTTTGACCAAATTTTGCAAGTCTGTCTGAGAGCATATAACTATATAATTTTAATAATGCCCGAATTTGGGAACGCTAACACTGTAAAGAAAAAGTTTTTTTTCACAAGGTGCTGTAAATTAGGACTTTCATATATGATGCGTGCTTTTTTTGGAAATATATCTTAAGCGTTAAGTTTCACATGTTCTACAAAGAGCTATCTGTCACATAAGCTAAGAAATAACAGAGTTATTCTAAGTTAATCTGACAAAGCAGCCTTCTGGAAGAACAGAAATCGGCCCTAAGTCTGAGTATATTTATACCAAAATGCGGAAAAATATAAGCAAATCAAAAAATTTATTTAGTTCGAATGTTACTTTCGCGATTGTGGTAATGCACATATTGCATTTTCGGTACAGGTTCCGGCAGCTTTAGTTGAAATCTGCTTCGATTCGGGTTTGGTTTGATGTTTTGAAAATAATCGGAAACTCGGACAAACCGAAACCGTTTTCCAACCCTGAACACATTACCTTTTACGCGATAATAACACAGTGCTACAGTGCGAAATAACCTGGGTATTAACATAGCGTTCGCTGTAGAGCAGGTCGCGTATAGCACTTCCTCATACTTGGTTTTCCTAGGGGACCCCCAAATGTGAAGTTAATGGCCAAAAACCGCTTTTTGCTTTTTTACCTCACTTAAATAGATATAACTCGCGAATGGACCGTCTGATTGCTCATAACCTTATCAATTCTGATAGCCACGAGAGGGATCTAAAACATTTTAATCAATGGTTTGACTAATTTAACGCGATGGCTGAGAAATGCGGCTTACAGATCTGGCATTTTGAACTCTTTTTTGAGAAATTTTTACTTTGACCATCACTTGTTTAACTATTTTATTCTATACGATTTTTCCTTAGAGTTTGTAATAAAAGCCCATTTAAATTTCCGTCGAACGGTTGTTGTCCCAATGAACTTGGATACCGTTTGATGAAGTAATGCGCGATTTTCTGAGTACACATCGACAATCTAGTATTTTTTTTAGTGTGCTTACATATTTATTTTTGCTTTCACATAATTGCCCCTAAAAGTAAACTCGGTTTTGATTGGCGTCAGATTCAAATAATATTTTTAAATACTTAAAATGCAAACACATATAAACTTGAATGCTTCACGATTTCTGGGCCAGGATTAACGCTCTCCAATAATATTACCTATTGCGGCAAGTTAAGCTATTTTGTAAAAACAGCACAAACCACCCTTATAAGCGAGTTAAAATCGCCCATACGGCACTTGCTGCGCTGTGTGCTAATGCGGGCTGACGTCGACACTCTTGGATTTATTTGTTTTAACTCACTTCAAATCGCGCCAATTTCACTTGTTGCGACGTCAGCTTGTGCGGGTCCTCGCCTCAAAAGAAGGCAATTTATGCGCTGAGTTTTTAGACAGGATAACGGGCCGGGCGTCGCGGCCCAAGCGGGCTATGCATTACCCATTGCTGCTGAAGTGCAAGCAGAAGTCACTTTCCTCTCATTTTTACTTGGCGTGGTCCACTTTGGTTTTTATTTGGTATTTAACGGTTCGTCCATCCTGTTATTGTGATTTTTATATTCTTCATCATTGGTCATCCATGGTATTTTATCGCGGATCTCTACAATCGTGGTTAGACAGTTATCATTGGGCCTTGTTTGTGGACTTGAAAAGTAATTTCTTAGGTACCAAAGAGGTTTACCATTAAATAAACCCGCAGCTAAATTCTCTGCATTAGACCAGATATGCCCAGGCGTGGCCAAGACTTGCGCCATGAGAGCAATCTGCTTTTCACAAGCCTTAACCGTGCCTACCTGTATTGCACGGCTCTTTTATATTATATGCAAATTTCAGCTCATCGACAAATAACAACAACCACTTACAACCCACATCTACTCACTATACGTAGCTCAATTTATCTTTATGCTAGATAACAGTATTTAGAGACCGTTAATATTTGCGAAAAAAATTTTGAAACATGGAAGTTTATATATATATGGATTTTAAGTACTTAAAAGTATTATTTGAATCTGGCGCCAAACAAAACTGAGTTTACTTTTAGGGGCAATTATGTGAAAGCAAAACTAAATATGTTAGCACTCTAAAAAAAAATACTAGATTTTCGATGTGTACGCAGAAAATCGCGCATAACTTTGTCAAACGGTATCCAAATTCATTGGGACAACAACTGTTCGACGGAGAATTAAATGGGCTTTTATTATAAACTTTAAGAAAAAATCGCATAGAATAAAATAGTTAAACCAGTGATGGCCAAAGTACAAATTTTTCAAAAAAAGTTCAAAATGCCTGATCTGTAAGTCGCATTCCTCAGCCATCGCGTTAAATTAGTCTAACCATTGATTGTAATGTATTAGATTCCTCCCGTCACTATCGGAATCAATAAGGATATGAACAATCAGACGGTCCATTCGCGAGTTTTATCTTTTTAATTGCGGTAAAATAGCAAAAAGCGGTTTTTGGGCCATAACTTCAGATTTTGGGGGTCCCCGAGAAAAAGTATGAGAAATGCTGTACGCGACCTGCTCAACGTACGCTATGCCAATACCCAGGTTATTACAATTTTTGGAAATTTATAGCACTGTGTAATTGGTCTTTAAAAGGGAATTAAAATGGATGAAATGTTTATTAAGAAGTCGGAGGACAATTGACTTCTCTGCTAAGCGTACAATTATGAAAACTTTCTCATTAGCTAATTCAATCTGACATTGCTTAGGATCAATTCGATTAATAGCAGGTCTCCCTTCTAAAGGGTAGAGCGTTGTGTCTTATCTAGCCTAACCGAAGGTCATATTAAACTAATTTTAAAGAACACAATTAAGATGCAAAATTTTAAAACCAAAATACCTGAACTATAATGGTTTGATTTGCGGTTATTGGCTTGGGTCGGAATATTCGCGGTTTATGGCGCAGTATTATCAAAACTTCAATATTTGATGTTAACTAGCATAATTTCAATTAATGTTTGCAATAGAAGCTAACAGCAAAAGAGAAAATGCGAAGCTTTCGTCCCCACCACCAACTGTTAGCCAACATGACAGCATAACACCCAACAGCAGCTTAGCAGCAAGGAGAAAGCTCTCCAGCGGTGATTTACATTTTAAGAGATAGCGAATGTTAAAGTTTAACATACTACTAAGCAGCTGCAAGGATAACAGTATACATTAGGTCAGGTTGAAATGGTAAAAGTGAGAAGCCAATAAAGGCACGATGTGTTAACGTATAATCCTATTTTAAGCTATAATCATAGGGATCTTTAAGAAAGTACATCCATTTTAGAGATATTTGTGAGATTTTAACGAAAAGGAAAATACAATAATTCACTAATTCTAATTCTAATTCACTAAATTTCAACTTATGCAGAAGTTGTTGTGGGTTTCCCTACTAGAAAAAATTCAATAAGCGTTTCCAATAATGACATATAATTTTTCTTTGTGGAAGGAGATTCTCGATATTAATTATTTATGAGTGGGCCATAAAATTGATTTAGTTTAAGCCCCTCTTCTTGTAAAGTAATGCTAAGTTACGTCAAATTACTATTCTTCCAAATTATATGTGTGATATTTATACTTCTGAACTCAGTATGGGGCTTTGGCACCGATTTGTCTTATTTCGACTCTGCAGTTTGTTATTTTATGGCAAAAATTTTATTTATTATTTTTAAATAAACTGTGTCTAAGCCATTTCTCTTCACTTATCTCCTGGCCATCATGCTTAACTCTAGTGTTAATATAAACCATAATATGATTGCCTGAAAAGAAAATGAAATGCAATGCCAACTGGCGCCCAATTGTCTTGGCCTTTGGCATTTTGTTAGCAATTAAATTTGTTCACTTGACGACGTAAATTTACAATTTACTGCGGTTGGCCCCTGCTCTTTTTGAGGCGTGGCGGGAAGCACAAAAAAGAAAAATAATAACAACAGCAACTATAATAATAACCCTTAGCCAAGTTTTCATATGCAGAACCAAAAAGAAAATAAAACGAAAAGAAACAATGGGCATTGAAGTGAAGGTTTCCTTTGAGGTTTGTAAAGAAACGCCTAAGGGAAAAGAAATATTTACAGGGCCTTGGGATTGTTTGTAATTATATGCTTGTGGGTTTATCTCAGAGGAAAAGTGTATGTTAATCTTTTTAAATTACAATATATGTGCTTATGGTAAGTCTGTTTTCCATATTAAACAGTCTTTCTTGATTTACCTGAGGCAGAAAAAGAATTATTAGTTCAAGTTAAGCCGAACCAAGGACCCTACAATTATTAGATGAAAGATCTGATTCAACAAACAAAGAATTTAGTAATACTTTATGAGTAAAGTTTCAAAATGTTCTCTAACCTATTTTAAGGCGCTTTTCCGGGTTCTTTCCAAAGAAGAAGGGAAGAACCATGGAAAAATTTAAAGACATCCTGGTCTCTCTTTGTTTTTCAGTTTATTTTGTTTATAAATAAATTGATAATTTTAAATAAAGTGTTCTTTTTTCACCATATTAACCATTTCTTTCAACTATCATCTGCATTTGCGCTCCTTCTCTTGAAGTGTTTATCATCGTTTCTTCAAATTTCAATGTGTTTTCGTTCTCAACCATGTTTCCTGCCTTGTTTACACACTCTGGCGCTGACTTCGACTCCGGCTCCAGTTCCTGCTTTGGCACACTTCGCAGCTTACTTACCATTTTAAGTGCCATATAAATTCATTTTCTCTCGCACACACACTCTGGTGTGTACACCAAACGCCTTTTCACCTACTTTTTATGCAGTTTGCTGCAATAAGAGGGGGCCAACCCATATAAGTAGGCTATAATTTTCCTTTGCAGCTTAGGCTCGAGCTCGGGCAATTGTTGCTCTGCGACACTCTGTAAATTATGCGAAAACAAAAGACGCTTAATTGCTAGCCGATGCCATTAGTGTGATACAGTTCCAAATAAAAGAAGAGAAATGGCTTAAGGGGAGGGAGGGGTCTTCAAGCCACCGGCAAATTTGTCATTGCAGTGCAACCTGATAGAAAACTCTTCGCTTGGCAGGGCGCACCAAACAGTGTAGCTGCTCCTGCAGCTGTGTTTACCTTGAAATTTTGGTTTTCAATAATATTTGGCTTTGGTTTTTTCTGTGTGTCTACATGTCTTTTGCAAAAATAGCAAATGCATAAATGTGGTTTACCCGCACAGAGGGAGAGGCAGAGGGAGAGTGGAAAAGACTGTGGGCCAGGGGGCAAAAGTTCAGCGGTGTTAGCCTTATCTGTGCAACGACAGCCATATTTACCTGCCAGCCAAAAAAATATATATGATAGCTACTTGAGTTCAACGAGAATATTTTGCGCGTTTATGTAGGATTTATGGCTGATGCAAAGCGAATGGTTTTTACTCTATAGAGCAGTCAACTTGCTTAACTTTTAATTTACTGTCAAATGAAAAAATTTCAATACATAAAATCTCCTTAAAATATCCCTTTCTGACGTCACCTAGCCCAAGGCATACTAAACAAGGTAGGCTGACTCTCTCTCTCTCTCTCTTGACAACTTGTTAAATTTCAGTCAGTAAGCAACTGTTGTAAGCAAAGCATCTCCGCGGACGAATTTTTTGTGTTTTACTTAGTAGCTTAGTAGGCTTTGTATTGAAATATATTACTCTCTCGCTCTCGCTCTATTTGACACAAATATAAGCAGTTCTGAGAGAGCGAGTGAGCCTACCTTGTTTAGTATGCCTTGACCTAGCCTACCCCATGGATAATTAACAAGGTAGTCGTCGGAATTCACTGAGGTACCAGTTGGTATGAACATTGAGCAAAGGGATAGCTGATTGCTGTCAGTTTGGTTTTCACCTTAGGCATGCTATTGTAAAAAAAGAGATGCCTTTTTGTTTGTTGTTTAGTCATTTTACAAGACCCAAACGCGCTTGTTTTCAATAAACGGCAAAAGACAAATATTTTATTTACTTAAGTTTTTTTTTGTTTTTTGTTACATAAAAATTTAGTAAATTTTAGTAGCTTGCGATTGCCATTTTTTGTTTGTTTTTTGTTGTTTTAGTTAATGATTTAAGTTTTTTACTCTAAATCTTATTCGTGACTTAAAAAATAGTTCTCTTATTTTTTAGAGGTTTTTATATTTTCAGACGCTTTAATTAACGAAGTCAGGACGTTTAAGGCATTGAAAAGTGTTTTTGTGCATATTATAAAATAGAATTTCTAATTTTTAAGGTCGTCTAAAAAAAGTCTGGATGGCTTCTTGAGTTTTCCGCAGGAAATTTGATCGACAAATGTAAATGAGGCGTCATTGGATTGTAGATCTCAAGATTTAATTTTCGAATTATATAGCCCCCTATATACTCCAGTGCGTCTTCTGTTAATTCGTCCAGCTCGAAAAACCGAGACGTGTCAAGGTCGGAGAACTGATCAGACTCATTGGCTAAGTCCACGGCTGGCGCATCCATGGTTGGCAAACCATCATACTGCAAATCCAACCACGGCACTTCATTGGCTTCTACGTTTCCGTTGTCACGTAAAATTTCTGTGTTCTTAGCTAAATTGTCGAAAGCGGAGTTTATAATAATTGCTTACATGAAAACTAACTAACATAGATCACTAATATATTACAACAATAAAAAGGACATCACAAATCTATATTACTTTAACAAAGCTAACTTATATAAAGGACTTCATACCCATTAAATATTTTCGAGTGTTTCAGTATGTCTTGGTTCAGCCTGGATGTTAAAATGTATTCCATATCATATTTTTCCTTTAAATAATTATACAGCCCATTAAGAGAGGCATTAGAAACAAGAATGCCTCTTTGAAATGGAACACATTTACGGTTATCAGGCAATATTTTCTGACTCATAATTCTGGATATATTCGTTAGAATTTCTTTCTGCTCGTCAAGATGCTTTCCGAATGGTTGTGTTGCCGCCATTGTTCTAGCTGTGGACAGTTTGGTGTTGACTTGGCTTTAAAGAAGTCAGCGGTATCACATGCATTATATACATCCAATCCAAGCGACGTATTGCACCAGCAGTTCTGTTTGAAAAGAGCTGTGTTGCCAACTAACTTTTGTCTCCCCGTAGAACGAACGTTTAGATGGTCCTCAGTCACATTAAATGAAATCGACAAGTCTGAAGAAGATGTATGATTGATGACTTGCTTTACAGTCTGCGGTGTAATAAAATTTTCGTTTATCACCAACCCAGAAACAAAAAAATTGTTTCGGACTATTTTCATTAAATGGGGCACATCAGCAAAAACAAAAATTTTTAGTTCGGTATTAGCAGGGTTCGCAAACCATGTTTTGTCTGAAATGCGTAATAATGTTCATAACTAATTTAATAATGCTGATTGGCAACCAACTTACTGTCTGTTATACCAAGCTGCTTCCATAGTTTTTGATTTGTTGGGCCCAAATCGCTAACAATAGCAACAACAGGATATCCTGCGCGCTGAAGCTTGCATATAATTTCCCTTAAGGTAGGCATGTCCATTGGGTGATCGAAATCAAAATATACAGGCTGCTTCCACGACTTTTTCAACCCACGGGCCATTGCCACTTGCACATAATTGCTCGGATCCAATACAGCGTCTTTTGATGGGTCATACTCATAGCTCGAAGCCACTTTCATTTCGTCGAAAGCCAGTACGCACACTTTTTCGTCGTCACTCAAATCTAAGCTATTCTCCATGAGGTCAATCACAAAGTTCAGCGTTCCTGTCTCCACTGGTACTTTTCGCAACCACCTCTGTAATGTTGAAAGGCTTGGAAAGGGATACCCTTTTTTGTAAAGGTGATAATACGCTCGAGGACTGGAGTTATGAAGACAAATAGCCTCCGAAATGTCTGCCCATTTCCAATTAATGCGCCTTCGAGAACTTTTTAATTTTTGTAACTGGTTGTCTGTGAAAATCTTCCCAACAGATTCAGTTATTAAGTCCAGTTTCTTGTTCGTGTTACCTAATTCTTCACGAAGCGAAGCATTGGCCTTTTTTAAATCCAGAATTTCTTTTTTGAGTTGCGTGTTTTCTAATAAAACACCAGCTTGTATAAATTCTGCCCTAAAAAGTGGACACACAAACACATAAATGCAAAGCTAATTTTTTTTGCATTTAATTCAATTTAGTACTTACTCTGTTTGAGAACATGAACTTTTATGACTACCATCTACGTCCACACATTCGGATTCGCCATTTATTAGGATATCTTCGCATAATATTTTTTGTGGTATGGCATTTGGCATAAGCAAACGCCGTTTTAGTGCCTTATTTTTATTTTTACTACTAGTTAGCTTCCAGTCGCCAGGCTCGAAATGCAACTCGCAAATTCTGGAGTCAACTGCAGCGAAAGTAGTGTTTACCGCATTTTCCCAAAGTCGTCTCTTTTCTGGGTCTGCAGGTACCCGAATTAATTTACTTTTTTTGTTATGACAAACTGCACACGAAGGCATTTAAAAATTACGTCACGAAAATCACAAATTTAAATAAAAATCGTGCGTGGAGACGACCTATCACATTGAAATCCCCTTTGCTACTGTTGTTTTTCACCATTCAACTGGTACCCCAAAAGAGGCAGCCTACTTTAATGACTTCACCTGGTATAATTCCACCATGGCCTACCCTAACCCAAGGCATACTAAACTAGGTAGGCTCACTCACTTTCTAGCTCTCTTGACAACTTGTTAAATTTCAGTCAGTAAGCAACTGTTGTAGGCAAAGCATCTCCGCGGACGAATTTTTTGTGTTTTACTTAGTAGCTTAGTAGGCTTTGTATTGAAATATATTACTCTTTCGCTCTCGCTCTCTTTGACACAAATATACGGAGTTCTGAGGAGCGAGTCAGCCTACCTTGGTTAGTATGCCTTACCCTAACCTATCTTAAACCAATCTAACCTAACAACACGTTACCAAACCTAACCTAATATTACCTTAACCTATTCTTACCAAGCCTAACCCATCGTATCCAAACTTTACCTTACCCAACCTAACCTCACTTTACCCAACCTAACCTAACGTAACCTTACCTAACCTAACCTATTAGGCTTTTTACACTGAGCACATCTAACATTTAACATCCTGAGTGTGTCAACATTTTTAATCTTTTGTCTTGTAAAAATGTTAAGTGGGTCGATGTCTAATAGGTAAATGCTACATAGATAGCAAATTCCGCCATGGTAAATATTTATGACTCAGGATGTTGGATGTTATATGTGCTCAGTGTAAAAAGCCTACAATATCCTCTAACCTAACCTTGCCTTACCTAACTTAGTCTAGCTTAATATATTGGGATATGGAAACGTGGATAAGGTAGCAAATAAGAACCTACACAGAGAAAGAAAGAATGGATATTCGAAATATTCACTTAAAGACCCATTTTGTTAATTATTCTTTTCACATTTTTCAGCTATTTTGGATGAAGAATTAAGATCAATAAAATATTTTTTTCTGATATATTCTTTTTAAGCGAAAATAAATCGACTTTGAAAATTTCCAATGGATCCCAAAAAAGAATAGTTAACTATCCAGTCCAAATGGATACCGAAAATGTCTAAGGATCATCAAAAACTATCCATTTTTGACTCAGTGTAGCATAACCCAACCAATACATGCGATCGACACAGGTCAAAACATGCGAGTAGCTTGGCACTTGGTCACTGGCGCCTTATATACTCCATCAGCAGATTAAAGAAATCACACGATATGGAATCGCTTTTGACGGAGCTTTGCGTGCTTTTCAATCCTATGCGCTCGCCGCCAATGCGCACGCTACGCCTTCGTTAGCGATAGGTGTTGACGCATACCACTTTTATGTTTTCTGTCTGCACTCTTTTACTCCAATGTTTCTTGCAAAATCGAAAGCAACAACAAATATGTTTGTGTCGTCTGCAGCTTAGATTTTGTTGTTGATGACGAATGATGACAATAATTGGTTTTCCTTTTCTATTTCTTGTGTTGGGTCGTTGAGCCTGAAATACTTTCTTCTTTTGTATTGTTGTCAACGCCGCCGTAAGCTGGTTCTGCGCACCTTTAATATAATTAGCCACCTACTTTAATTCACACGCCCCCCACTTCACCACTTAGACTGCACATTCTATAGGGTCACAATTAGCGTCCTTGCTTTCCATTCACTCTCCTGGTCCATTAGCTTTGAGCCTCTGTCTGTTGTCACTGTACGCCAGGCTTCCTGCCAAATGGCACATTAGCTGTCGATATGACTTGCCTCTACTCTACTCTTTACACATTTGACTTTAGAGCGTGTCTGTTCCAGCTATTTTTATACGATTTGCTATTTTTTCCGGATTTTTGTTTGCCATTGTTGCCGACCTCCCTCGCACTCGCACTTTACCTTCAACATTTTTGTTTTTTTTTGTTGGTTGGCTTTCGCATAAAACTGACGCCAAATTTCTTTGGCGTCAGCCAATGCTCCTCGGTACACCCACACAATTCCAAAAAATATGCTGGGTTACTCTGTGACTTTTCGCGTTGTGTCTGTGTCACTTTTTTTTTGGTGTGTAAAAAAAAAATACCAAAAAATAAGAAATACGTGTGTGTGTGGGTAGTTTGTCAGTTTTGTAGCGAACTTCTTTGTCTACCCTCTCACCTGACGTTGCAACCAAAAGTTTTGCCCCGCCTGCATATTGGTAATTTATTAGCATAAAATGCCAGCAACGCGTAAATAATGCACACCAATTTTTTTGTTTGTTTGTTGTTAATGTTTTGTTTGCTTCCCATAGCTAGCTAACATTTGATTGCTCCCACACACACACAAACGCGTACAAATATTTTATTGGTTGCCGGTCCCGCACTTTTTGGCACCTTCAGCATAAAATTCATTTCCGCTACATTTGAACGTCGCTCACATGTCACAGGACATGAAAGTATTTCGTTCGTTCGTTTCTTTGCGTATATGCTTTGCTTTTATTTTATCGCAGCTTCCTGTCCACCCAAGTCAGGTCATTTCCAAAAGTGAAGTTCAATATTTCCGTAAAATGTATGACATTTTGTTGTTGCCCTGCATTGGAGTTGGAATCAAAGTTCAACGAATTCTTTTGCCATTTAACGCACTTGTGACATATTACGACATTTGTTTTTGTGCTAAGCACTAAAAATTTAATCGAAGGACGCTACAACAATAAACAGTTTATTTGACCATTTATTGCGTTGCAGAGTCGTGGTGCTTGTTCTTGTTGCTGTTTGTATGTTTTGTATTGATTTTAACAATTTTTTTCCATGTTAAATAACACAAGGCAACAAAATTAGGCTGTTTTAGTTTATTAGATGATTTTCGTGAACACGAATCTAATTGGGAAATATGTTTTGGCAATTTTTGCTTATTTGGTTCAATTTTAGACGCTTCTTATGGGAAATCTAATTTTTTGTTTTGATTTCCTTGATATTATCGTAAAGTACTATTTCTTAACTTAAAACCACTAATCCCATACAGTTTCTTCAAGTAAGAATATTGAACAAAAATAAGGAAACCAGTTCTTTAACTGTTTTCGACAACGTTTGTGCCCGTCTGGATTCCAACGCTCTCGAACTTTTTACTCTGTGTAGAAGATGAAGTAGACAAATTAATTATAATAAAGTAGATAAGAATTTTGGTAGAAACGGAATCTCTATCTCAGATTCCGAGAGAAAGCGGTGACTAGGTGCTTTGAGCCTTGTTCTACTAAAAACTGTTCAGTAGTCAGTACAAGGCTAAGGCCATCCCTGTCAAGCTCTTCTCCGGGAGGAATGGTAGTGCACTGTCTAGGTATTTAGTCGGCTGACTCATTTCTATCCCAGATGAGATGGATACGAAGATCGCAGTTATGAAATGAGATTTAGGGGGGACTCCCAATATCGTGACTGATTTTGGATCTTTTTAAAAAAAATCTTATATAAAAACACAAAGAGTTTTTCCAACTCTATTTCTTTTATTGTGTTATAAACAGAATAAAGTAAACGAATCAAATTTTCTGCATCGAAGTGTGGGCTGTTCAAAAAGTTCTCGGCCGTCAAACTGAGGGTTAAAAATTATGGTATAGTGCTGGCGGTCACGATTTCTCGTCTCCAGGTTGTGTGAAACAAAAAAAAAAAACAAAAAACGGGGCAATAATAATAATTATATTGGTGGACTAAACCCAGAGAAAATGGCATTTTAGTAGACCTACCTTTTTTCAAATCACTAAAATTGAAAATCTCAAAAACCGTTCTACTTTTGACATATCTGAGATTTGAACTCAGCGTGAAATTTTACATAAGGATCAACTATTTAGAAGCCGGGATCAAAAAACTGTTGCATAGTGTAATCACTACAGATTTAATTTTGGTCTGAACCTTGAAAATTATTTTGTGACTTCTTTTGACAAAATGGCGGCCATTAAATAATGAAAAACGATTTTGGGCCCATTTTTTGTAGTTTAGTGTAAAGCTTGGTATAAAGATACCCGCGAAATGAAAAAGTCCATATAAAAAAAAATTATTTCGCACGGATTTCGCAAGTTGCTGTTTCGTAAGTTGTTATGGAGTTCACGCGCGAAATTGGCATATCGATATCACAGCGATGCCACCCGACGTCAACGTGTCACGCGATAGTCACCCGATAGGCAAGTGATGAGAGATGATTTCGAAGGCGTGAAATATATGTATAGGCAAGTGATGAGAGATGATTTCGAAGGTGTGAAATATATGTAAAACATATTTTTCGTACTCTACATGGCGGTAGACACTCATATACATACAAGTGTTGTGGCGCGGAGTTTTTAAATGAGTAGGACAACTATACAAAAACATTAAAAAGGCTGAACATCTGTTCATGGGAGGAAAAGGTGAAAGCGGCTTGACAAAAATGATCTGTAAAAGTATAGATATTTATTGAGTTTAATTATGCTATTCACAATTGATTGTTTTTGCTAGGAGATCATTGCAACGCGGCTTGGGCTTCGTTAAAGGACAGTGAAGTGGCAGTTAGCTCCACTTGTGTCGTTTTTGACCAAATTGTCGGCACAAGGTATGTGTGTGCTCATTCTCTTTTCAAGAACCTTAGCTCCTCGAACGAAAGGGGTGATGATGAGGAACTTGGTCCAGTACAAAGTGATTCAATTGTGAACGACGGCGATTCCGTATTTCGACCGGATGAGCCGCAGAACTTTTCAATGGTCAGACTTGGGACTTCTTTGTCGCCGCAAGTCGTGGACAACATCTTCTAATCTATTTTATTGCATTATAAGTACCTAACGTCGAGATGAAATGGCCACAACAGTCGATTATGCCATTTCCCTAGTTGTGTCTAAAGAGCACCAATTGCCAATTGGAGCAAATGATTGAAAAGTTACAAATAAAGGAAACGATGAACCTACAAACGATTTATTTTTTTGCGATTTATTTTAGTTATACAACTGCTTCCACATGGATCTTCACAGGAAGTAAGGATTAAACAAACACTGCCGAACCCTAGGTGCCTTCACTAAAGCTTATTACAAATCACATAAAGCTATTGCTGCAACTATTGCATCATTAAAGGCCACCATAAATATTAGCTGTTAATTAGTTTAAATTGTCCCGCCACATTAAATTTGAAAACAAAGCAACTAGAGATGAGCGACTTATTTCGCACTTGCTATCGACGAAATAATGTGCAGAGATTTCGCACACTTTTCGCAAGTATCTCCATACCATGCTTAAAAAAGAAAAATATATAAAAACTTTTTTAAATTATGATTGGGGTTCAGAACAAAATGGTGACCATTCATCGTCGAGTTCACTTTGATTCTCCAAAATAGGTTCAGTGTTACTGAAGATATTATGGCCGCAAGTTCGAAAAAGTTGGGTTTGAGATAAATGCGTTAACAGTTTAAACTTCAAAGTAATTTGAAAATGACTCGTGTTAGCGAAGACATTGTTTGACAAAAAAGGCTATATTTTCAAAAGTATTTTGAATTTCCAAAAATCACTCTCAAATATCTAAGCTATAAACAAATGCATAAAAAATCGAAAAAAATTATTTTGCACATTGAAGAATCTCCCCTTAAAATCGGTGGAAAAAACTCCACCTCCTACTTTGTCAACGAGCTTAGATCCATCCTTGTATATATTGATGGCATTTGCTATACTGTGTGGTAAGTTAATCCAGTTCAAAGTAGTGTTGATGGATGTTTGTCCTAATTTATCCACGTTACAGTCTTCAGGCTCTTTAAAACTCAGGGCCGCAGTGCTTGATAACTGTTTAGATATCAAGTCTATAGGAAGAAGATGAAATGGTGCTTAAGATTGTTAAAAGTTATTTCAATTACACTACTTTACAGCCAAAAGTGTAATTTGGATTGGTGATCATAAAAATCGAGTTTAAACATTTTTTCATGACAACGTTTTTTAACCTGATTTTTTTTTTTAATTTTATCGGTACACTTTGGTGCAGTTACATTTTAGGCCATATCTCACTTCATTATCGTCAGATGAAGCAAGCAAGATAAAATTCGGAACGTAATTGGATTGTAAATCATCGCATTGAACATAGCTTTCGGTAGTTTAAACACAATGTTCAAAAACATTTAAAGTATATAGTTTTTTTTCTTGACATATAGAAAAAATCGTATATTAAGCTTATTCTCTTATTTTGTCGTTCATGTGCTATATATAGATCTCCTAACTTTATTTCTCTCATAAAGTTGGCAAGGTCCTTTCTTAATATAAGTTCACGTAGAGTATTTTCAAATTTAAAGAAGTTTTTATAAATTCGATTTTAGGTTAAAATATTCTTTGCATCCTTAGAAGTCTGAGCTTGTCTATGATGGCGGATTTATATATTTTGAAAATTTCAAAGATCTAGTTATTAACTTTGGTTCTTTAAAAAGTGTTACTATCAGACCTGTTCTCATTTCCACTACTTTTTAAAAAGAAAATTAAAATCAATTGTTCGGTTGGTGTGTTCTTAATTCGTGTTCTTAATTCCGAATTTAATTGCTTTCTTTTTATTTGCAAACCACTGGTCCTCACGAGATACAGAACAGAGACCCCACAAGTCCAGGCGAATCAATCGAAAATAGAACAGACAAAATCAACAAAATCGGACTTTTCCGTTTTACTTTTCTAACACTGACAAATTCTGGACACTCTAAACCAAGCTGCTCTCAATCTCTTGACGTGTGTGCTTTAAATTTTTCGCACAAGGGACCTACAGTTTAACACCGTATCCGAACGGCAAAGATTGAGAATTTGCTTTTTCATGGTTACTTTACAGCTGGCGCCAATAGCCGGATGTGTAAAAGCGATTTTTCTAAAGAAAGAAAAAAACTTGTATTATTAGATGTTTAGAGGCGGGATCGAACCCATGACCTCCCGCACAGTAGTCCAGCACACTAACCGCTGGGCCAAAGATGGCCAGTTAGGGTGTTCACCAGCCCGCGTATAAGCGTAAAGCAAAAAGCGTAAACTCCAAAAGTTTAAGCCACAACATCAAAACCCATAAGAAAAAAATTACGCCCTTTTTGCTGCTCTGGGGTATATTTAAAAAATCTGCATAAAAGTGTAAAAAAGAGAAAATAGTTGAAAGGTTGTAAAATTATTCAAGGTTTCGACAAAAAATACTTGGTATCGTGTCATTTCGAGATTTTTGTCTTCGAAATATGCGGTCAGACCTACAACAGTTCAATTTTTTTGTCAGTTTAACTGCATCTGGGCAGTAAATAAATTGACACATCTTCCTCAAAATAGCTCCTAATACTCTGTCTGTGACAGCTGTCATCACCTTCTTTAAACATAGTTGTAGCTTTCCTTATTGATGCAGCTAATCCAAACTACCCTAAACAGAAAAGTGCAGTCGACATAAAGCATGGAGCCGCACGGACCCATTGGTCATTAAAAAAATTGGTAGCACACTGATTCAAGATTTTTTATTTATTCATATTTCTTCATGCTCCCATTTAGCTTGATTTGTACACCTACAATCAATGCTTTAAAAATACGTATTAAACCTTGACACACACAAGTGACTGTAAAACTCACAGCCTGTCACAAAAAGCTGATTTACGCCAAAAATTAAACCTTCTAGGGGTGCTCAATAGCTGCGTCGCGTAAAAGAAAATTCTAGTTTCAATTACAATTTCTAAATTCATCTCAGAGTTAATAAAATTTGCTTTGAAAACATCTTGCAACTGTACGAGTGCGTAATTTGAGCTTTCAAGTTTAATGATAGAAATATTAATATTTGTAAACGGACGCCAGAATTTCCATATCAGGAAATTCGTATATTATCGTTAATTAATAAATTTCACTATATTCTTGAAATCTGAAGCTTTTGCATGTCAAAAACAAGTCTTCGCTTTATTAAGACACACTCTAAAGTAACCAAAGTTGCTCTTTCATTCGACAAGACAAACATTTTCAAATTTGCACATTTTCCTAATCAGTTTGCTGCAATAATCTAGCTAAAGAGAATGCATCATCATAAGCCAGACGTCTCCATGGCAAAAACTTTAGCCATAAATTGGGTCACGAGTCATTCCATCAGATGAGCCAGCCTTGTCATGCTAAGTTTAAGAGATGAGCTAAGCAAAAGTGGCAAGAACACAATGCCAAATATTCGGAAAATGCAGTGACCCGAAACGAGAATCAAATACGATTTCTATTTTAATTACACAGATGTGAATACAACCTAAATTTTACCTATTTTGTCCAATAAATAATTAGGCATTTTGAATGAGTTTGTGTGGCACACTTAACAAACCATTTGCATGCACAGAGAGACAAAAACATAGCCTACTTAATGGCGCCATGGAGTTAAATGGTCGCTTGTACTTTTTTTGTTTTGTTTTAATTGAAATGGAAAACGCGTAAATTTAAGTGCTCCTCGTGCGAGTTTGTTTTCCTATTTGCATTCAATTTCACTTTGCAACAAAACACAAATTGCAATGGACACTGAAATGGAGCGAATGGGTAGAGAGAAGTGTTTATTAACTTTGGCTGTTTGATCCACTTTGCCTGGACACTTCCTCACTGCTCCATCCTGCACCCCTTTTGGCCTGTTTTCAAGGATGTTTGTTCATGTGGTGGGGCACCAAATGAATGAATGCAAACGCAGATAGAGAATCAGGGCGAGCGGTGAGGGGTTTTCACAGAGCGGATAATTCAAATGTAATTTACAAAAGCACTCGTTTGATTTGTTACTTGTGCCATTCTGTGCTCCATTCTGTTAGTTGCCCAAAGGCTGGTAGCAGCAGTATATGAGTTTGTTGGCCGAGGGGTTTAGTAAATTAGTTGGCTCTGGCTTTACAGTTGAAGGGAGCGGAGGGATATTGGCAAGTGAAAAGCACACAAAACCCCTAAAACCAAATAAAAATAAAATTAAATACAACAGGAAGAGCATTGCGAAATGGTAATACCCTTTTGCATTCTAAACGACCTCGACAATCACAGTCCACAAAAGTCGGTGCAATTAAAATCATCGGACTCAACGCAATTTAACTTATATTATAAACTAAGGTATTTTCCACTTTTGATTTATTTTTTACACTTCGTACACTGTTTTCTATTTATACACGGTTTTCTATATACAATGTCAATACGGGGTTTCTCTTCATGGTTTGTCGATACGGCTTTTTCTTTCTGTCTGTCTTGTCTTCGTTCATCTTATTTTCAGTGTCTCGCTTGAGTATGTCCATCCTTCGATGTCTTAAAAATACCTTAACCCTAAAATAATGATATCCGATCCAAAGCCTAAAATATAAATTTTTGTCTAATCGGAATTAAAATTCACGCAAAATTCCACATAGTCTAACCACCTCGTTAAGGGTATGGCAAACTTTAGTTCACCTTTTTTTGCCATGCAAATGTAATAAAAGAAATACTTTACACAGAGCCAGACAGTGCAGAGTGAACAGGTCCATCTTTTGGTTTCTATTATTTTAATTTAATTATCTAACTAATTGGATCGGCATGACGGCAAAATCAGCTAATTAGGCACACAAATTAGAACAATTATACATATATAGTTGGAGGTCTATGTCTGTGGTATGAAGTCATCAACCGAAACTCAGACACGCTCGACTTTAATTGTCGGCAGATTAAATTAATGCATAGACGATTGTGGTTAGATAGTATATCAATAGCAGCCAGTTCAGCAATGTAAATAGTTTAGCTTATTGCCATCAGAAATGTGAGTTTGTGTACCATTAATTGCGAAACTTGGCTTAAGCCTTTTGGCCATCTGACACGTCCAACAAATTAACTTAATTAACGACATTTTGTTATATTAAATGGGAAAACTGAAAAGATAACTCAAAATGCCTTGTGTATGATGTATTTAAGATTTGGTTCAAAGAATGCATTTTTGTATCTTTTACATTGAAGAGTGGTATTTTTTTTTTAAATTAATAACCTTACTTAACTGAATGATACCATGATACATTTTGTAAGAACTGAATTACTTATCCTCAATCAATCAAATTGATATTTTGCGTATTAATTTGCCACTTAGAATATTACTTAATAATTTTCAATGTCAACAAAGGTTAGTCAAAAATTCCAAAATTCATGCTGTAAAACGAAGCATGTCGTGTGTTTAGTGATTTAACACATGTGTGTGTTTTAACGACCTTTATGATAATAAAACCTTTAATTTCATGCCGGCTCGAGGTCTCGTTCTGCTTGCACACTATTTTCAACTTTTAATTTAATTCGACAGCAAACACATCAGTACTTCTTTAAGTACTTCTTTAAACGTATATGCTAGGGACGACACTTTCAAAGACGACGTGCTAAAGATAAATTAATAGATTTTAATGTGGAGCTCGAACTTATTTATTTACAAGCTACGTTTAAGCAGCTAAGCATACACATGTACGTTGCTTTAGTCGTTATTTGCACAATTATGTAAATAAACGAGGGGCTAACGCCGTGCACTTGAAATCGCTGTCCAACGGTTAGCGACCGACCAAACTCGAGCGCTTAAAAACATTTAAAATTACCCAACCGTGATTGGAGCGGTTATTGAGAAAAAACAGTTTTTCTCATTAAAACATTTTTCGACGACTTGTATGGGCTAGAGTGTCATCGATCCGGTTCCATTCGCAAAACGTGCAAATTTCAGCTCACTAGCTTAAAACTAGGACTAGTTCGCGTAGAAACAACAACGACACGACGGACAAAGCTAATCGACTCAGCTCGTCATGATCAATATATCTTTTGTGGTCGGAAATGATTCCCATGGTTGCAAACTTCTGGGCAAAATTATAATTCACTTTTCAAGTGTATAAAAATATGTGTATAACTCTTTAGACAGAACATATACAACGCCATAATGCCAATGTGGCTGTTTCTGCGCTGTACAAGATGACACCCAATCAAAGACTGCAGATGAGCGTTTTTTTCACTTTGTTCGCTCTGCTTCTCTGCAAATTCTTAAAAATATACATTAATGGGTTCCAGCATGAAGTAGTCAACTATACAGTAACTTCGGATTAAACAACATCCGCGTGAACACGGAGCATGCTGAGTAAGAGAACATTGTTTTCTGTAGAGACCTGACTATTTTGTTTCATTGTAAGTAAAATAAATTTCATAGGAGTTTAATTAAAGTAAAAAGTTTACAAAATGTTATGTATTGATTTTAATGGCAGTTTGTAAAGAACTGAAGTTATTCAACAAGCTTGATAAGAATCAAGTAAGCAAGTCAGTCAAGCCCGTCTGTAATATACTCTTCACCTGGAGTAGCTAAAATCAGCGCTGCTTTCCCATAGATGGCGCCACTACTTGCTTTGAGCCATGTTTGTGGAGGGATGTTCAAAACTAACCACTAGATGTCGTCACTCCTGTGACCATTGTGGCGGTTCCAGTTCATACAGGCTCCAGTTCATTCAACTCCAATCACAGATAACTAGTTCACACATCACTAACAACTATTGATGCTTGATACTCCCGCCTTTTTATGTATTTTTCATCTCTAACTTTCACGCACACTTGTCTTTCCGCCTATCTGTTACACTCATTCTTACCGGCGACACGCCGTCACTAATGAACCGAACTTAAAACCTAATCTGTGTTTTAAACTAAATAGTTATTAAAAAGTTAAATAGTCTTGATTACTAAACGCCTGTAGAAGATACAAACCATCTATCTACAAAACTATGGGTGATATTAAGTTCATAACGCAACGGCGCACAGTGGCCGGATTCGCTGATTTAGCGTTGCAAAAATCGTAACTTTTGAACGAAAAGAGATTCCAATAGAAAAGTTATAGAGAATTTCGATATCTTTCAAACAAGTTTAAAATCATCATTGTAGGTCAACAGGGTGACTCAGGATCGGCTGTCAAACTGCCAAGTTTATATCACGGAAAATGTTGTACTCTTGTGCAAAAAATCTTAACATTTTTAAATCGATTTATTAAAAAAGTGGTTGTAAAACTACTAAATATTAACAATATTAAAAAAAAATCTGACTTTTGATTTTGAAAAAAAATTTATTTTCATTAAAATTATTTATTACTAAAAATATTTATTTTCATACAAAAGAAATCTTTTTACCACTTAAAAGTTAGCTTTTGTTTTATTAAATTTGGTTAGTTTAAAGTAGTTTTAAAATCACATTTAAAAAAATCGTTTTAGGGCCGATTTCACATCTTCTACATAGAGCTATTTGTCACACACATATTTGTTTACCCATTTCTTGCAAAATTTTCAGTGTATTAAACAAGTCACTTTGTCAGCCGATCCTTAATCACCCTGAGGTTCTACAATGATTAACTTTAGCTTATTTTAAAGCTATTAAAGTTCTCTATCACCTTCCCACTGGATATTTTCAAATATCTTTTTTCGTTCAAAAGTTACAATTTTTGCAAAGCGAAAGCGGCCCGCCGCTCGTGCTCAAGCAAAGTTGCGTAGATTTAATCTCAATACACAATTAATTCATGCATATTGATATGTTCAAATCGGAAATGCACAAAAGAGGCAAAAATTCGCAAGTGTATCTTTTTAATATTTTGTTTATAAATATGTATTTTACCAAAAATTTCACTCCTGAACTTAAAACGAGTTAAAATTCACTTTTAACGGTGTATCAAAGTGAGAAATTAAGGTACAAAAGTAGTACTTCTGTAAAACGACAATGGTTCAACTAATTTTAAAAAAATATATAAATTGTCTTATTCATTTTTTCTTCAGAATTGATGCACCTTAAAAAAATGAAAACCAAATTCAAATCGGAATTTCCGTTTGGTTTTTATACGTTTCCCAACGAGACATTTGATCCAAAAAAACAGAAAAATTTATCATGTTGAAAAATTTTTCAACTTTGAACCACTGTAAAAACCAAAATAATTGACAAAATTCAATAAACCAAACATTTTTGGGCTAGTTGGGGTTTCCTTTATTAAATTAAATTAAAGCGGTAAAAAAACGACCATCAATTTTTGAATTTTGCAACGCTAAATCGGACAACCGGCAACTGTGCGGCGATGGGCAGCACATCACAGAACTTTTTGTGTGCTTTGCCACTTCTTACTGAAATTGATCAGATACACAAATTTTGGGGGTACAGAGTCGGGCTGGACCGACTTTCTTACTTATTTTTCAATATTTTTGGTATTTTACAGGGGCCGAATATGGTGGTTTTATTACACAAATTTTTATTTCTTTCTCTTTTCTATTTTGTAATAGAATATTTTACTATTTTGTAAAATTATTAGTGTTTTCGGTTTTTATTTACAAAATCAATGGGTGTTGTCCATACGGGATTTCCTTTCTGTCATTTCATTTACTTTGCCTGTGGTGCAACCATACTTTGATACCTTAAAAATACATTAGCACTTAAATATCGATATATTTACATATTTATTTTATTTAAAAAAATTCAATACTAGGAATAATTATTGTAAATTCGACAAAAATATTTGACAGCTCTAACATAATTTAATTAGAAAGTTTTGTAAAAAAGGAGAATTTGGAAGAAACTTTCCTGACCTAAGCCTCGGCAATTCGATTAAACTCTAATATATCGAACTTTGTTATTCCATTACGGTAAGTAAAATTTATTACGAATTTGTTGGGCCTAGAGACCCAGAACATTTCTAATTTTGTAAATTTCATATGTTGGAACTTCTATATAACGAGGGGACCAACTCCGATATAAATGAAATTCGTAATACTCTCTGTAAGAAATACTTGATAAGAAATTGCGGTGTGTAGGAAACAAATTCGTTTTACAGAGAGCTTTATTTGATTTAATTTTAAATTTTTTTCATTATACATAGTTTCAATATAATACTGGTCGAATTAATGATCAATTAACCATGTTTTACAAATCGATAATTGACGCCGTCTTGGACTCTGGTGCCTCACAAAATTATTAGGTACTTACAATACAAATCTTTTAAGAGGGAATACTCCATGTGCAAAATTTTTTTTCGATTTTTTTTTGCATATTTTTATAGCTTGGATATTTGAGAATATCGCCCCAAAAGGATTTTTTTGAAATTCGAAATACTTTAGAAGATATAGCCTTTTTAGTGGAGCAATGTTATCACTAAAACGAGAAATTTTTGAGTAAATAAATTTCCAGTCAATAAAACTGTGATATAACGGCTGGTTCTTCAACTTGTATAGTAAGATATTGTGGCCCAGATCGATATCGATTATTAATCGGCTTTTAATCGATAATTATCGAAGGCTATCCTACGCAATGCTACTACCGACTAAATCGCTCAGAAACTAGAGCTGCGGCCGCATCTAAAGCAAAGAGAGCTGCTGCTGAAAACAGTATTTTTGAAAATGAGGAAGGTCCACTGTATGCAGCTGGCATCACCGACTAATATCTGTAAGTATATAATATTTGTAAAATTTTTGGTTACTTCCAAAGCAACTTTTTCGGACTGCCAAGCCACTTTTCTCCAGCTCTACTAAACCGATTTTGATCAAATTATATGCAATCGACGCAGAATTGTCACCATTCTAAAACTGCATTTTATCATTTTTTTCCAAAATAGGTATTTGAAATTTTAAACGCGATTATCTTGAAACCACGTTTTTCGAACTGGTATCTCCAGTTACACATGATATCTCCAGTTACACTGAACCGATTTTGATGATCAAAACTGAAATCGACGCAGAATTGTCACCATTCTGGTCTGAACCTAAATCATAACTTTAAAAAATTTGTACTATTTTTTCTTTACACTAAACTTCAAAAAAAGGGTCAAAAATCGATTTTTCATATTCGAGGTTCAGACCAGAAGTACATCTATTCTGATTATAACTCCGTTTTTACTTTTCATTTTAGACATCCTAGAGACTTTGAATCATGGCCGCCAGCACCATACCTTTTTTTTTGGACACCCACTTAGACGGCCGATAACTTTTGGAACAGCCCTCGGATCGAAGCAGTTAACATTTTTTTCTTTACTCTAATCTGTTCGTAACATAATAAAAAAAAACAGAATGGGAAAAACTCTTTGCGTTTTAAAATAAGACTTTTTTCAAAAAAGGTCCAAAAAACAACCTTGACTTGGAGAATACCCCCTTAATCCTTTAGTGTTGTTATTTTGACTACATGAATGTTCGCAATCATACATATTATTGGGCTCTCCTGAATACCAGATTTTATTTAGAGCAGTTCTGAAGTAACGAGAAGTGAAGTAAAAATCTCATCCTAAAATTTTGACAGGAAAGCAGACGTACAATTTTTTGAATGAGATTTTTATGTTGCGCGAAAACAGCGGATCTTCAAACCTATTGACTGAAATTAAAGCGCATATTCAAGTCTGGCGATGATTTGTCAAGCAATTCTTTACAAAATAAGATGAAAGAATGACACCATTCAGGAGTGATATCTGAGAAAAAAAAATCTTAATGAATAACTCTTTAAACACTTATTTAAATTCTTTAAATCGGAACATTTTATACTCAGATGCAGAGATCTGGAAATAATGAGATTCGAAAAGTTTGAGAAACGGGACCAAGGCAATGACTAAATCGCTTTGTTAACTGCTTTCACACCAGTTTATTAGCGACTTACAGTGCACGCCCCAACTGAAGATAATGATGACTTTTCTAAATTCGAATTCTATATGCGCTGCCCCTTTCCCAGATCGGGCTTGCAACTTTTAAGCCAGAATTTGAGTTGAAAAAAAGGTGTACAATTGGAAAGCGAAAAAATATGTTCAATCCTGCAGGGGGAGACAACCGAAACTGAGATGAAAAGACGAAATGTGTTAAAACATTGCAAAGCTTGGTGAAAGCAGCAACTGGCAGTCTCTAATTGCAGCTAAAAAAACAAAACATAAGCCTTATGAACAAAATCTTTATGCAGAATATCAGGGGTATGCAGCTCCTAAGTTAACAACAGATAAAATAAAATCAAATTAAACTCTCTTCTATTCAGCTCACTGACTTAAGACTTGTGCAAATGACTGAAGTATTGATCAACAAGTCAAATAAGCTGACTAAGCGGGTTAATTTACAAATGTCGCTAATCTTAAAAATTGTCCTAAATCAATTTCCAACTTTCTGAAGTGTCAAAATTCTATTTTTTTCTCAAATTCAATTTCAAGTAAATCATTTAGAAATATTTTTACCATAAATCAAATATGCTTTTGACTTTGTCAATTTATCTACAATTTCTCAATAGCCAATTTCTATACAACATTTTTTTTCTTTGTGAAAAATAATAAAATTTTGTAGGCAAAATGTCATTCATTTGTCGCATTTATTTAAATTTGCCACAATTTGCAGACGGGCAATTTAAGGCTAATTTTATTTTTGGGACATGTGTGTGTGTGTATACATATGGGTTATTGCAATTGTCGATTGTTATGTCTGACAGCGACAAATGTCAAAATGTCAGCCATTAAAAAAAAATAAGGCAAAAGAAATAAGAATCACAGTAAAAGTCACCAGAAATATTTATTTTATTTTGCAATTCGAATTCTCACATACGCACGCACACACACACACATACAGCACACATTCCAAAGCAGGCGCCTAAAAATATGCCGCAAAAAAGCAATGGTATGTTGTTGCTCTGGGCCAAAAAGCAAAAGTGTTGGATCGCACACACATACCCATGCGTTGTACATATGTTAGTGGGTGAAAAATGAATGCAAACAAAAAGTTAAAAATATTTTTGTGCCATTTTAATCCACTTTTTAAAATTTATTATGCAGAAATGGTCAAACATTTGTTTGTCCCCTTTTTTTTTGGAGTTATCCACATGTTTCGAGTCATAAATCTGCAATTACCAGTCAGGCTAGTAGAGTTCGCGGGATCTGCCTTTTGGGTAGAAATTCAACATTAATTATGCTAAGCTTATCTGAGTTTAGCCTTTAATTTGATTGGCGACTGGGTTTTTTCCTAAAAACTACTTCTTTGGTTTGTTGGCCTACAAAATAAATGAATAAAAAAACTTGCTCGTTTTGCCTTTTTTGCCTTTCCTTGGGAATGCTCGACTAACTTGTATGCGTTCATGCTTGGCAGCCAATTCAAGTCGTGTCACTTTGTTGAGTTTGTGTTGAGAGTTGGTTGAGTTGAGCCACTCCTTTTACCTCTTACCTCGCCTCCACCATCACAACGCTTGTAATTCAAATGTCAGTCAGTTGGTTCAGAGTAAAAGTTCTTCTGCCAAAGCTCAAGCTCTACTCTACTCGTCTCGGATTTTTTTCTTTTTGTATCCACTTGAGTCTCGTTTTGCCTTTCAGTTTGCAGTTGGGATAATGTGGCCAGGTGTTGTCTCATTTGTGTATGCGTCTGTGTGAGTGAGTGTGTGTAGTGCTTGTTTCTTTTGCTTTCCCTTTACTGTCTGTCCATTTTGCGGTTAGCAGGTTGAATCTGTCAGTTCTGCCTTGCTTGAAGTTGGCAAAAAAAAGAAGGAAAACTAAACTAAATTATGTATCGAAAGGCTTCTTTCCGCACATGAAAATTTCAATGGAATTACATAGTTACCCTGTCGTTGGAGTAATTCCTGGGTACTCAATTCGACCGAAACTTTCTTTTAAGTATTAGTTTAAATGAGGTTGATAATTTTACCACTTTTTCGGGCAATAAGTAAAATGAGTATTGCTGCTGTTATTATTCTCGGTGACCACCGCTTTCGGTCTTCCTGGCTTCGCTTCACTAAAACGGATTTTGAATGAAATTCAATTTAGTTTCAAACTTAAGCAAATTTCCCCAACACTTTTTTAAAGGTAAAGTATTGTCTTAATTCAATCTAGTCTGATAATATCTCTATGATCGGGTTAAAAACCCTAAAGTGATGCTTGAACCGATTTGGCTTTATATCAAAAGCATGATGGAGCTGAAAGGGGGCAGCATCGGATACAGCTAAGCGACCATCGCGAAAGCTTGAAAGCCTCCTCGGAAATTAGATTGTAGTACAAAGTGTTGGACATGCTCTGTGTCTTCTACGGCTTCTGGTCCCCACACTGTTAGTACGGAAGATGTAATTTCTATGCTTGAATCTGTGTTCATAGGATCTTATGCATGGTTTGTTAAGAAGATCGAGGCCAAAATGTAAGAGTGTATTGGTGTACGATAATAAAGCGATGTAATCCAGCTCTGGTCTGATGAATTGATTAAAAATCGTGTTTATATACCCGTTACTCGTAGAGTAAAAAGGGTTTACTTAAATCGTTCAAATGGCAGGCAGAAGGAATCATTTCCGACCATATAAAGTACATATATTCTTTATCAGCATCAACAGCCGAGTCCGCCTGTCTCAGAGGCTAGAAATGTCTTATAAAATAGGAATAAGGGGCAAAGAAAGGAAAGGAAACTGGAACTGGACTGCGGATTGTATAATTGGTAAACAACTGGACTAACTAAATTTGAGTTCCATTTCTTATAATATATATTTTATTATAAATATATATTATAATTTATTATAAATGGATCCGAATATCGAACTAGATTCAAACTTTTTGGGATCAAATCGATTTTATATATCCAGCTTAAATTGATATCAAGAGATACTGCTTTCGGACTATAACGTACTTATTTTTTTCAACTCAACGAAGGTTTCGCTGTTTTCATTTGGGATTGATTTAAGTCATTATAGGTTGATTTTCGGAGAGAAATTTTTAACAACATAAAGCTCGAGAAAATTTTTGTTATTGAGATAATTTCTTTTAGGTACGCATTTGTCTGTGCAAGGCCAGACGCTTTTGCCATTTGCTGTAGCAGCAGCTGGGTTGTGTGTGTACTGCGTAATGCGTAGTGAGTAAGAAGTACTGAGTATCGAGTACAAAGTTTTAAGTACTGAATATTAAGAACAGAGTATCTAGTACAAGCATAAGTGCCGAGTACTGAGTATCGAGAACTACCATTTGCAGGAAAAGTTAAAGGACGCGAAAGTGGCGGTAAATTGCACCTGGAAATCTCTTCTAAGCAGAAAAGATGTACCAACGACCACCAAATACAAACTTTTTGAAGCAGCTGAAGCTGAAGTCTGGGGAATTATTCAGTACGATGAGGTTGAGAACCTGCTTAGATACTTCCTGAAAAAGGTATTCCGACTGCCCAGAAACACACCAAATAGAATGCTACATTTGGAAACGGGATTGTCACCCCTCCACATATTTACCGTGGACATGCACTTTTCCTATATGCAGAAGGTTTTTCGCATGCCCGAAAATAGACTGCCAAAAATATTGGCTCGATTTCTGCCAAGTGGACGTCGTCAGTTCTTTCGGGAATGGGAACTTCTATCAGCCAAACATTGCGAGGAAGCTCAGAGTGGGGATCATGGGCCACAGAAATTCTAAAAAAGATGGAAGCTTCATATAGATCATCTTTTATGATCGAATCAGATAGCAGCTATCAAAGGCTCATCGACAGAGATTTGAACTACTACCTAGGAGAACGGAATTATTTCAACGACGTGTCTTCAGTAGAGCAAATTCGCACAATTTTTATGGTCAGAGGAAAAATGCTCAAACTCAACTTTGTACCAAACATAGTAAGCACTAACACAGCTTGTGCCCTTTGCAATTGGAACGAGCAGGAAAACACTATCCATTTTATTGAAAGCTGTACAATCTTGAGAGAATACAGAATCTTACATTTTGGTTAAACAAGACTACATCCGCACGAAGTTCACCAGCTACTAAATGGATAAAATTCGTTGATCCAATATAATTTTATAAGTCAGGCAACTAAATATCGGCAACATATATTAGAAGGGGACTTTTAAAACAAAGTAACACTGCCAACCGAATCTCGCGCTATGCAGTTGAACGATCTGGTATCTGGGGAAGACCCGGGAAGCCAGGTGTATTAGGCTGAATAGCGAATAGAATTTGGAAGGCAGTGATCGACTGACGGTTCTTACTATGTCGATTTTTTTTGATCAAACTTCTTGTTTAGATATAAACTTAGAATCTAAGCTATCATCTATGTACTGTCTATTTCATACCTGCACGACTCATACACACTTGGTAAAAGCTGTTATACAGCATGCTTCGCAATAGTGCCTCGTTAGTTATAGCCAGACTCGCATTTTTTTGAATCAGACTTCTTTTCAAAAAGTGTATCGCTCGTACCGGGCGTCCCATGGGTTTTGGGTTTCAGTGTAGTCAATATGACCATGTTCTCCATGTTTAGACATATCCTTAAGTCTACATTCACTCTGAGCTCCGTAGTTCTTTGGAAGACTGACAAGGGTGATTCAGATGCTTAACTGCTTCAGTCAAGATCAGTGCTGAATCTTGAGAAACATTTCGAAATGAGCTGCTCTAACGCAGGGCATAAATATTATTGTCGCACCGGATTGGTGAAACGGGTAGAAGTGTCAAATGCTGTTGAGTCTGCGTACAGGAGCTTAGAGAAGCTTCCTTCTCGGCTGATGTGGTGCTCGAGTGTGGGAAGAGGGATGCTGCTGTCATGCCAGCTATACTGCTTGCTCCTTTAAGGTCATTATATTGTTTAAAAAGTTACCTAAAACTCGCTACAATATATCGTTACCCCTGGATACCTCAGGAGAGGTCTCAACGTTATTATAGAGTTGCCTGCTGATCATTAGGAGTTTAAGAGCGCCAATTTTGACTGATCACTTCTGTGACAGTTACAAGAAGTAGTTATATTAGCAGCATGCCGTCAAAGGAGAACTCTGTGCAAAATTTCAGCTCGATAGCTTAAAACTAAAGGATTAGTAGAGAGACGGACAGACGAACGGACAAAACTCAATCTACTCAGCACGTCATGCTGATCAAGAATACATGTACTTTATGTGGACGGAGATGATTCCTTCTATGCGTAATTATAATATTGCGTTTATTTATTGCATTTCGATGTAATGGAAACATTATAATTTTCAAATCTTGTTACTTGTATTTTCAATTATTTAACCAATCTATGTTTGTGTGTGTCAAATCTTAGACAATCTTCAAGTTATGCACATTTCCGATGGCATTGCCAGCTACTTTTTTTGTTTTTCACATTTTTGTGACTTTTTCCACATGCCAACTTTTGCCACGAGCTACTCGTCGCATTGTTTTTTCCTTTGCCATGACAAATGATGTCAGCTTGCTGGCATAGTTTGAAATCACAGCATGGCGGGTGCCGGAGTGTCAGAGTGGCAGGCAGTGTTGAAAAATGCGCTTGGAAAAATCAACACAAACACAGCAAGTTGGTCCACCGCATCCGCATCCGCACTGGGGCGTGACATGTCTCGGGCGTTTACAAAAAAGTTTTGCCAATGCAAAAGAATGTTGAACAAGTGAGCAAGTTCACCGAGGAGGAGCAAAATTCAAAAAGTTTTGAGTGATGAGAGAGCATTGATTAACATAATTGATATAATCTATAAAATGATGATCAAAGCTGGAATGAGTTTTTTGTCCTGGACTTTGCACACTTTCACACTTTCGGTTGGGTAACAACTCACAGCTTATGAATTTGTGGCCTCCGTTCAACTGGCTTATAAATTTCATAAGCCCAGGGACAAGCTTGTTGAGGGTCAGCAGTACCATAAAATGTTGGCTAAGTGGAGCTCAAAAACGGGTTAAATTGCAATTACGTGCCAGCCACTTGCCCCTAGAGCATTGGACACTGGAAGTGTGGAGTAGCACGGCAACATGTTGATTGTCTGCCTTCTGAGTTCGGGATGTTCTTCACCTAGCTACGTGTGCTTGGCATATAAATTTCAGCCAGTTATCTACGACTCTTTGGGGTGTTGCCCTGCACACACACAGAACAAAAAAAAAGTTTTTAATTAAAAACTGCAGACACGGCTTCTCTCGCTAATAATTCTGTACTATGCTGGAATTATATCTATCTGTTAATCTGTACACTCAAAATAAAAACAACATAAAACTTACCATTTAGATTAGATTTAACCATTGGTGCCAATGATTTTGGAACAAATTGGACGTGTTCAGCAGCAGACACTGATGACAAATCATTAATGGATTAGTTTTGATTGCCAGGCTGAACGCGTAAGTTGACCTATCAGGATTGATAATTCTACAAGAGCTAACTTCGGCTCGACCGACGCTTATTTACTTTTGGAGCATGATATATGCCATCAAACTCTCCAAAATTGATTTGAAACAGATCATATTCATGACTGGAATGCATATAGACGCTTTCATTAACAACAAAAAAGTTTTTCTCACTAGAACTATATGCCAAAGTCATTCGATCCGGCCGCTTTCGAAAAAATCCTACCAAAAAACTTCGTGCAAAGTTTGATTAAGATAGCTCTAAAACTCAGGTAGGAGATATATGTTATGGAATATGACAAATTTTTAAAATTGACAAACGTTCAAATTTTGATGTAGCTTTAAGATAAATGTATTAAGACGCGCCCATTAAAACTTAAATTATATTTTATTGTTTGAAACTTTGTTATGCCCAAAACATATTTTGTCCCTTAGAAAGTGAAAATTTTTGTTACGCTCCCACAATTTTAAAGATATCGATCTCCTCTATTAATACGCACATTTATAAACAAAACATCTATGATCTCTCAAATTTTCATAAAGATCGGTTAATAAATAGCGGAGTTAAAAGAATTTCACCAATTGTCTTATGTTTGGGATCTTTGGGTGATATAGTGTCTACTTTAAGGCTTTTAACAAAAAATGTAAAAACTTTTGTCATATGTTTGTTATGTTAATAAGTTAATGTTAATAATAGCGTTCTGTTAATTAAAGTAATGGAAGGCTATGAAACACTTACTTCCTCTATTTCTGCTAACTGGTACTTAATTTCAATGCAGTCGGTGGTGCAGATGTTTAGGCCGTTGCCTTAGAGTTTCAAGGTCGGAGGTTAAGAAAGCAAGCCAAGCTAATACTTATACAATTTTTCTACATTCTAAATTGCTTACATCCCGTACCCGAGCCGCACCCTTTCGGCTGGGAAAAAGGTTTGGCTTTCAGAATAAGTTTAGTTCGTAGTAAGTAGTCGAGAATGCAGCAGCAGCAGTGCACTGCTGCCATGGTTAATGTGGTCAATTAGAGAAGAAAAAGGACTACGTACTGTTATAAACTGCGATTATTAATATCATTACTTAAATTTTCAGAATTATTTGAACATGGCAAATAAACATTTTATCTAAAAGTGCCAAAATTTTAGAATCCAATAATTTGTATCAATACTTCGCGTTTATTTTTCAGTAACGACATTCAATGCAGCATATATTAAACAAATTGGTTTGAAAAAAGTTACTTTGTGTGGCAACAGGACCCCCAAATGTTAACAAACCTCGCTGAACACACGTTTATACTTATATCTTGTAAACCTGACTGTGTTGGAGGAAAATGGACAATTATTTGAATTCTTCTCTGGCGCAAACGCTTTTAAACCTGTTTCCTATTATTTTGAGATGTACTTGATATGAGATTATCTGTATAGCTTTTACAAGGACTTTTTGATAGCAGATCTTATTATGGGCTCCAGGTTTTCAAACGCCTTACTATATATGGGTAATTATTACTGAAGTGGGCAATTATTTTTTTCATAATCTCCAAAAATTTAAATATTTTTGTCACGATAATACCGCAGTTTTATATATATATATATATAAATCAAAAAATGGTACTTCATTTGGCGGTTTTTTGAATTTCTCGGAAATTTATGGCCGTCCCATCATAAAGCCTTTTTCAGAGTACAAAGAATATCATGAGGATTATTCCTAATTTTTTTTGAAAAATCTCAAAATGGCCGTTTTTTTACAAACCGCGATTTAAATTTTTTTTCTTAAGTTTCGGCGGTTTCTTCCTCCCGTTCAACCATCGCAAATATTTTTACCACAAAGTAAGGGAAAACCAATATATTTTGAAAATTTTTATTTATTTTTAGGCCTATCGAATATTTAGTTATAACCAACTTTAACAAAATAAACGAGTAAGTTAAAGTCGGCTCTAACCGACTTCGATATACCCGTTACTCATGAAAAAACATGTTTAACAGTGTTCCTGCGTTTTTTAGGGTGACCATCCGAAAAGTATGCAAATTTTTTTTTATGGTGGGAGGGAGGGTAGCTGGGGGCTTGGTTCACTTTTTTGCTCATAACTTGAGAACCGTTCATCCGATCTTTATCATTTCTTCGGCAAATCGATTCATTTTGCTAATTACTATCTCTTGAAGGTACGTCTATCTTCTAAACTGTAGGATATATAATTCCAAATACAAAATTTGAACAAAAAATGCTTAAACTCACATTAGGTGTTTATACAGACGGACGGACGGACGGAACGGACAGACGGACATGTCTATATCGACTCGGCTGTTGATGCAGATCAAGAATATATATACTTTATATGGTCGGAAATGATTCCTTCTGCCTGTTACATACGACTTTAGTATACCCCTTTTTATCCAAAAATAACGGGTATAAACAGTCGCTATATCTTTGCATCCCACAATAGAATTGTATTCTAAAAAATCCATTAAAAATCGTTGAACACTGCGGTATCATCGTGACAAAAAAATTAAAATTTTTGGAGACTATGAAAAACGAGAGCGTAAGTTAAAGTCGACTCTAACCGATTTCGAATACCCGTTACTCATAAAAATACATGTTTACCGGTGTTCCTGCGATCCTTAGGGTGAACATCTGAAAAGTATGCAACACTTTATTAACTCGGCTATTTTTCACATTTTTGCTCACAACTTGCGAACCGCTCATCTGTTCTTTCTCATTTCTTCGGCAAATCGATTCATTTTGTTAATTACTAACTATCTCTAGAAGGTAAGAATCATCTATCTTCAAAATTGTAGGAGATATAACTTGTTTACAAATTGCGGGGGCGGGAGTGGGCGTGGCCAAAATTTGGAACAAACTTGATCTGCGTGCAGATAAAAGAAGCATTTGTCCCATACATGTCAAACCTCTATCTCTTACCATCTCTGAGATCTAGGTGTTCATACAGACGGACGGACGGACAGACGGACATGTCTATATCGACTCGGCTGTTGATGCTGATTAAGAATATATATACTTTATATGGTCGGAAATGATTCCTACGAATAACGGGTATACAAATAGTTGCCCACTTCAGAAATAATTACCCATATTTCAATAAACTTTTAAAAACTTTGCTTTTAAGTCTAATAAAACAATAAAACATAAAGTAAATCATTTCAAAATCCCAAATTTACATAATCATGATTCGACATATGCTTTCACCTACGACAATTTTTATGCTTATGATAGCACTTCTTTTGTAACACATTTTGCTTAAATTTTTTTGATGTTTTTAGTTAAACCATCAAATTAAATCTTAAAGTCTGTAAACTAATAAAATAAAAAATAAAAAACCTTGCTCTTATTTTTATCACTGTAGCCATAGCTTAATCCCAAATCGATTCATAATGCAAATCTATCTGCACAACTGTCGAAAAAATATGTACATAACTTGTTCTTCGTCTTCTGCCTGTTCTTGTCGTTTTTCTGCTAACCAACAAAAAAAAATCGAAATAGAAGGAAACTTGGTCCAGGCTTCGTGCACTAGCAAGAAATTGAAAAACTAATTTTCAACAACAAAATCAAAAGCAAAAAACGACAAAAAAGTTCGTTTGCATAAAAATTTCCATAATACAATTTCGATAATTTCACCAAAAAAGAACAAAAACTGCAGAAGCGAGCGCAAAAAGTAGTGTGTTTTCTTAAAGAAATTTCCGTTGACAGGTCTCGTTGCTTGCTACATCAAACAACAACGGATACAACAACGTGTTAACAAGACTTTTTTTGGTTTTGGCCTTTGACGTTTTTGGCAACGAAAAACTCAGCTAAACTCATCAATCATGGAATATGGCATGTAAGGCCAGTTCGTCAGGCAGCTTGTGACAGGAGCTGTGCTGGATAATCTTAGTTGAGCAGCAAGTGAAAGTTCAAGGCTACAATTCTATATATGTAAGTAGGTGTGCACGACGTATTCAGGTCGGGGTTAACAAAGACTCAGTGAGAGATCTATCAAATTATATAAAAATTAATGCTTAAGTATTGCCAAAATAACTTTTGATTTTAACAGACATTGGCTGAGTTGATGTACCAAGAAAATAAAAAAAAATTCATTTAGTTAAAAAGTTAATTGAGATTTGAAATTGTAATAGTTATTAGTAGTTAATAAAAAATAAAAGTTCACGTAACGTGCTTATACGTTGTAACGGTAAGACCTCGTCTAATAATAGATGTCTAATATCGTATATGTAGTTACACTGCAATAAAAATCATTCCATTCCGGGATTTCCGGGATCATGCCGAATAGGTACAAATCAATCCGTTCAGGATTAATTTTTAAAGAAAAATTTTTTAAGGTCAAGGTAAAGAAACACCGACCGACACACACACACATCACAGCCACTTGAATATAAACTGTAATCAATTTTAGGATAACATTTAAAAACTTTTTCTTTACTTACCTTACACTGGGACTTGAGCATTGGACGACGACACGTTAGCCAACTCTACCATTAGCCCTAAGCAAGACGAGGTGTCGGTAAAATATTTAAGAATGTACTCATGTTGCCATTTTGGCGCTCTAAGAATAACAAGAGCCGTGGTAGAGTGGATTACACATTTGCTTACAAATCGTGGAGGCCGTGGAACAAGTCACTGTAGTAGGGTAGTGTTATATATTTTTTTTGATTTTTTGTTTTTCATGTTTTTTATTTTTATTTAAGGTGTTTTTAAAGTTGTCTATATTTTATACAATTTTTAAATCGATTTTTTCGTTAATAACGTCCAAATAAACAATGAGTGCGGTCGGTCTCAAATCATTCCTATAAAGGCTTGAAATCTTTCTGGCATTTTTTCTCGTGCACCTAAAGTTGTTTACTGGTCTTGTTTGCTCATAATTTGAGCATTGTTCATCCAAACTCTATTATTTCTTTGACAAATCGATAATTAATACTGACTAGATGGTACAAATCACCTATTTACAAAACTGTAGGAGATATAGTGCTTTTTCCAAATTCAAAATAAACTTGATCTGCCTGCAAGTATAAACAAGTCCATACAAATCATACCTCTAGCGTCATGATGTCAAACATGGGTAACACAAACAAACAAATGTGTGTGCGTGTTATTTAGAGGATACGTATTCGTTCTCTAAGCGTGGGTCGGCTGTGACGCCGGCAGAATTTTTAGTTCTTATCACATGGGATAGGCTATTGGCATTTTGGGCACCACTGGTATAGAGTACAAAAAATTACAAAAGTTGCCCAAAAACCCTAGTTTTTACCCCTTTTTTCACATTTTTTAATTTTAAAACCCGTTACAAAATTGAACAAGTAATACAGTAAAAAGATGATTTTTGAGTTTTGACTAAATTCTACATGCTAAAGAACTTGTAACTATATGAAGGACCAATCGCATTTAGTTGGTATGTTTCAACCTTTTGATTATTAAATCTAAGCTTCGTTTTTTTCCTGCATTGCTTAGTCGGTACAGATTTCCAAAAAAAGCTGCTAAAACTGTACAAAATGAGGATGACTTACAAAATTTTTGTAATTTTGAGTATAAAGATGGGACTTTTTTGACTTACTTCTTAAAAATGTATTGCAAGCCAAGGCAAGAACAACACTTACCTCTACGACGTCAAAGCGAAATTCTAAAGAGATTACGAGATATGGAGTTGCAAATCCCAATCAGAAGCTGAAAACTTTAAAGGGCATTAACAAGAAAACGGCAGCTAACCAGATCATACCCAGAGAAGGTTTTTGTACCATCAACTTACCCTTTCAGAATTTTGTGATCTCGACTCGATCACCTTTTAGTGTTGCACAGTGTTATTAAGCAGTAAAAAGTTATGTGATATCACTGATAAGGATTAATGTACAGCTGAAAGCCGTAACATTTGCTAAACTACTAAGCAATTTCGGGAGCAGGCTTTCCAAAAATGGGCAGGATGCTCAAAAGGTGTGGTTGGATATCCCTATAAGATTAATGGAGAATCGTTCGCCGTTTGATGGATGACCTTAAAGAACTTTTGCAGTGGCAAGTAAAAAACTCAAATTCGAGCATCGTGATCCAGGCCTAATAAATCTGGGTAACGAAATGGGCCTAAAGTTGTTTCACTCCTACAAGCTGATCCATTTACTTTGGATAAATTGACTCAATGGAGGTTACACAAAGCGCTCCTTTAACCTGATGCCAGCTGTCTCAAAAACTGCAAATGTTTACCTTTCTTTTGGCGTGTTACATTCTGTACAAAATTATGTGCTATCCGAAAGGATCTGTAAATGGATTATTGAATTTAAATGGATTTAAATTATAAATTAACGTGAAAAAGAAGTTTCGTGGGAAGCTTTATGATATATCTTGTTTTTAATCAAAGGGCAAAACATTGCTTAGGAAAGCTGCCACAGAAGATTTTTGAATATTTTGAATCAGGGATGTGCGACCAGAGCAAAAGCGGCACAAAAAATAAAAAACACAGCATAACATAAAGCTACACTTACGAAAGTGCAAAATTGCATGATAATATATAATTTTGCTCTCTTTTGGTTTGTTTTTGTAAAGGAAAGAAAAGTAATAAATTTTTACGAGTTAGGGAGTTCCTATATTTGATGCTATTATAAAATAGTTTAACATTCTTACCGAAAATTTTTTATAAATTCAGAGGTTTGTAGCATGGCTTGTGATGTGTACTGGCTCCAATATTTGCCGAGTTCTGCACCTACAAAAATGAAGATATAAGCAGACAAGCTTTAAGCCAACGCATCTTTAATGTAATTTGCAACTGAAACTCCAAAAGGCGACCCACAAACTGTTGGGATTACAAACTTAATATCCTTCTTGGCCAAAACTGTGTGTAATTATGATTGTCCGTATACGGTTAGCTGTGGCTGTCTGTCTTTCTGTCTGTGTATTTGTGTGATGCGGTCAGCAGCGGCTAATTTTGCATACCACAAAATCATTTTACAAGTACTTAAGTTGTAATTAAATTTGGAAATGCTTGGTTGGTGGAAAGACGCCTGGTTTGTATAAAATATAAGCAGATTTGATTTATATTTAAAAAAAATGCTTCAAGTCAAATTCATGTCAATAACTGCCAAGCATTTTTTCATCTGGCGTCTCAAGCTGTACTCATCTTCATTTTCAAAGTCTCATAAAACTAAGTACCCACAGCCCCGCCCACAACCAAGTGCACAAAGTGAAAGCAAAGGAAATTGGACCAAGTTATCATAGAAATGAGTTATTTGTTAGACGGATCATCATTTTAAATATGTGTATAAAAAGCAGAGCTGCCCCTTTTTGGTCGCTTGCACATCATCTAAAAAGTAAATTGCATGGCTACAAAAAAAAGAAAGATGAAAATAAACATAAATTTCCACAGCAGACGGGGAAATAAATAAACGAAAAAAGCGAGACCAACTTCAACTTCGGAGTTCATTGACAGTTCATTAGGAGGCAAGTTAAAAGAACTTGCCCAAAAGTTTCTTCGATCATACGACAGGACTTGAGAATCGCCTTGCATTTTGACTGGAACGAAAAAAAAAAAATTAGTCTACTTAAAAGGGCAAACGACCAACCAACAAACCCAACGAGAAATTCATTATCAAACACTGCCTCAAGGCTATGGACACACTAGGAGCCGGAGCAGAGCACACCTTAAAGTTGAAACTTGCCCAGCTACGCTTAATGAATGTTCGAGGGCGTTGGTGGGGGGCAGTGCTCCTCGGTCGCCAGTAAAATGTCAACTGGCGCATGCCTTTTGGGCAAGTAATTATGTTTGATGACTTGGCGGTAGCTTCTTGCTGTGCAGTAAAAGTGAATAAGCCAGTTGGAGCAGAACAGCAAAACCAGACAAACTGAGATTATAATGCAAATGTTAAGTGGAAGACAGAGCGACAGAGGAAGGGTGGGGCGAACAACCATTCAATATGAAAGTTGAGCGAGTTGCAAAACTCACTTTCTTGATAGTTTGATAGTTAAATTAGTGGTATCTGTCAGAAAATTACGCTCAACATAATTGTTGTGCTTGAGATAACAGGAAAAGTGATTGGAAACAGAGAGAAAACTTTATTACTATTACAACAATTAGTTAGCGGAGACCAAAAATGAAATAAAATGACCCAGAAAAATAAAATTTTCGGTAATGCTCAAAAAATTCTGAAAAAATTTTCTTCGATGGGCGGTCTATTAATTACGAAGAATTATTATGCAAAAAGGACTCTGTGGTTATCCATGGTTTCTTTTTAACTGAAATTTGAAAATTTTTATTTTTGTACTAAAAAAATGGATATGTTTTTCGTCAAATGTCTATTTTAAAATTTTTACAATTTACAATTTGTAAGCGACTAGAGATGTTTTATATTATAGACACACACACTGACAAGAGGTTTAACTACAAATTAGACACGGAAAACAGTGCAGACACAAACAATAACTCAGTATCCAACTCCATGCCGAACCTATTTAAAAATGTTTTGTGTTTTTTGATAAAATCAATGTTACATTGTAATTGGAAATTGCTTTGTAGTGTCACTGAAGATGGTTGCCGAGGAGCAACCAAAATGGGAAAAAAACCAACATACACATTTGTGTGTTTTACTTGATCTCTGGCCAGCAATACTCAAATTCAATAACTTCTTTAACTTATTTGTTTCACGTTAAATGTACACCATAATCAATCGAAGCAAACCGCTCCCGTATTACTTCACATTTTTCATAAACACAAGTAAGAAAGTCCGTCAAGCCCGACTGTAATCATGTCAAATCTCAATCTCTTACCATCTCTGAGATCTTTTAGTTTTTTAACTTTCCAAAGAAGTAAAAAAATAAAACATTAAAAAAGGCAAATTAAAGAACAGCAAAAAGTGCTCGTATATAAAAGAAAACAAGCCTGATGCCGTCAATCAATTTTCAATTTTCATTGATATTTCTGAATTCAGAATATGAGAAAAATTGCTAATTGTTTTTTATTTAACACGAATTTTAAATTTTTAAATAGGTTGCTCACAACCCGCCACAAATTTTCGAAATGTCAAAAATCACTATTTTTCAGTATGAAATGAAAAAACCCCAAAAATTAATTTTTTAAAACTTAGGATGAAATGATATTTTATAAAAACTATGATCACAACCCCCCATTCTCCCCTACTAAATATATATTTAGTAAAAATCATATATGACTGCAAAATTTCGACTACTCTGCCCTGTTCACTTGTAGATCAAAGCAAGTTTTGGCCGAACACTAGGAGGCTAAACACGGAATAAACTACAGTGCCGCTCATTACGGTTGCGGGCGTTCCTGCGCATAGTATGACTATCGTCCATTTGATAATTCCCAAACTTTGAGGTAGGCAAAAAGAAACTGGAAATTTTTACATTGTTCAGCTCCTTTGGATGAAGAATAAAGATCAATGAAATATTTTTTTTAAGCGAAAATAAACCGACTTCGATAATTTCCAATGGATCCCAAAAAGGGATAGTTAACTATCCAGTCCAAATGGATACCGAAAACATCCTGAGGATCATTAAAAACTATCCGTTTTTTCTCAGCGTGGTTTTGAAACTATGTTGCAAAGTCCTCATCCGGTATCGCTTTTAATCCCTTCATCCTTTCGGGCTCTATCTCTTTTATCGATTCAAAATGGTGTCCACGGAGCGGTCTCTTGAAATTAAAGGGTCCGGGCGTTATGGGGGACATGGACCTGGTTGGAAACCCCCTCGTCGACTATGCGGTCTTAGTTTACCGACCAAAAATACATTCGATTTCTCCTTGGAAACTTTGGAGTCTTTTCGCAGAGGTAAAGACTCAAATTAAAATTGTTTAGTATTGATCAAAAATATCCTAGTTCACACCAGAATGATGGGTATTAAGAGTAATTTAAGAAAAAATTTAAAATCGGTCAACAGATACTCTTTAAATTTTTGCAACCATTTTGGAAAAATAATAGATAGATAACCGCACTTTAAGTTTCGACAACAGTTTTCGATGACACGCAAATTATTTTTTATAGATTTCAAATGTAGATTTGATACATTTGGGTGTTAGCTTTCACCGAAAAAAATTATCAAAATCGGTTAAATAGTTCTCCAGAAAATTGTGTCAAAGTGAGTCAAGACATGGTAAAATAAAAAATCTCAAACAATTTCCAAGTAAAATTTTTTTACAACCTTTTTTTTTTTAAAATTGCGCACATTTTATAAATATTCATGAAGTTTTCGACCAAAAAATTGAAAAACTGAGAATTTCTAAAAACTAGAGGGTCGATGAAAAAAATATTATATATAAAATTGTCGCGAAAAATAATTGTTTTTGTTTATTTCTGTAAAACAGAGTTTCAGATCAGCTTGAAAGTTTTACAGGATGTTAATAAGATCCTAATAGAACGTTTAAGCAAATAAAAATGAATGAAAAAAAAACTTTTCTGAAGGTATACAGTACCCTTAAATAATATGATCTGTTTTCCTGATGATAATATAGCATTTTATCAATTGGCTACATATTGTCATACTCTTCTAACGGAATCGACACTTCAAAGTCTGTGTGTCATACAGCATCGATTACAACCCAGAATACCTTTACGTTAGCGTGATTTGTGGACTGCTAGCTTTCGAAACCTCATTACTCTGCAATCGACAAGTGGGCGATAGCCGACCGCATAAATGCATAAAGTAATCTTAGAAATGTAATGGACGGTTTGGATGGGCCGCCCACTAAACAATACACATAGTAGGGTTGTCGAAAATATTATCGATATATTGAAATATCGATATTTTTGTCCAAAATGACGAATATCATTATCGCATATTTTTCAGAGGCGATATATTGGAAATTGAATATTATTTGGTGATATTTTTCGGTGATGTTTTTGTTTAAGCGTTCGGTCGCAATGTTGCGAATGACTTTTTTTGTGCTCTGGACATTTAAGACATTTATGTGGATATTTATGTCGTGATGCACATTATATGTACATATGTTTGTAAGTCTATAAAATAGGCATAAACATGCTCGAACATGTTCAATCTCCGGAAGCTTTAATGTAAATCAATTATAATTATGTTTAAAATCTTCGAATATTTTAGACGAAAAATCAACCAAGGCAGACATTAGTAGTGTATGCGATATATAATATTTATATATAATATATTGTAATATATAATATATATGTGTATATAATATTTGTAAGGATAAAGTAAAACAGGATTTTCAGCAAATCTATAGTTTTGCATGCGAAGCCATTACCACTACCATTTCAATTTGTGACATTTAAAAATTAGTAACTTTTGTTATTTTAATAAATATTTATTAAATCCACTTTTTTAAGCGCAGTCAGAATAAAGTTCTTATTACGGGTCAAATGACGCCTCAATTACCTCAAAAGACCCGTTCATAGTTGAGATCCGGGTTTTTATTGCAAAATATAGAAAATATCGATAATATCGATGTTTTTGACACCAAAATATTTATATCGAAATGATACTTTTTCAATATCGCCACAAATATCGACATAGATATTTTTAAAATATTTGACAACCCTAACACATAGTATGCGCTCTGGTAAAGTAGGTACTATACGACGTAATGTACAATGGAGTAAATGGTATATAGACTGGTTATTCGGTTAAAGTACTGCTCGTTGTGCGGTTTGTTATGTTATTTATTAAAGGCATGTTTAAACAATTTATAAGCCATTTCAAAATGGAATTCTTCTTGAGAATATAAAGTACTGCTTTAAGCCCTCTAGCGGCTTAAGGCCGAAGCTTTTCAAAACTCTGGCTGCAAGCAGTTCTTAAACTTTCTATGCTAACTGTTATAAATAAGGAAAAATCGAAACATTGAATTAAGAAACATTGAATATCGAAAAAACATTGAAAATGGACTAAAAAAATAGAACATAGAACGTAAACATGGAAAAGTTAAATAGAATACAAAATAATAGAATCAAACATCGAATAATAACAAGCTCGATAATTGAAAAGCTTTCCTAAAAATTTGTATTTGTGCAGGTATATAGTGAAAGCTCAAGCAGACATTAGGGCTTAGTTAGTGGGTGGTTGCTTGTCAAGTTGGAGTAGAGCTTTTTACTCAGAATACCTTCTTCTAAAACTAAGCAGTGCAACCAGTTTGCAAATGGGATGATGAATTGACTAGGTTTAAGTCCTTGCTTTTTAAATCATTGTTGATTCTGCCCACTAAAACATTTAATAATTTAATTTGAATTTCAAAGGCGATATGATTTATTTCTTTCTCTCTCTCTCTCTCTCTGTGCAAATTCACCAGTTGCCTGAGTAATGACTAACTAGCATTCTAAGAGTCGAATTCTAAACTTCAGTTTGCTCTTTTTGTCATATAAATCTACAAATAACAGAGTAAAGTGAAAGAGAGATAGTGACACATATTAGAATATAATATCATTCAGAATAATGGGACCCTACCCAAAAACTCCTTCAATAGGTAACCAGAGGCGCATACAGCAACGAGCTCCATGCTCTTTTGATCTTTCATTATTATACAATATCCTAAAATTGTCTTTTTTTTCTCCCCTATTCCTTTTCTATTGAGAGAGCGGCCCCTTTATGAAATGCTTAATCCTGTTTAAACACTAAAACCATGTTCAAAATATATCTTTCTGACCCCCTAGTTAAGTTGAACTATTTTTTAGTATTTTCCAAATAATTTTTAATTTATTCAACTGTCAGAAATAATAGTTTAGAATTTTACAAATATTTTAAATATCCATATAACATAATGATAGCATAATATCTCAGATATGATTGCTTTTGTGATAATCGTTAATGTGCTTGGGAATTTTTTTCTAAACGTCAAACGAAACGATATGCATGTTCTATATAATTATATGTGTGTGATCAGTATAATTTGTGTGGATTTCTCGCAATATATATATCTTCGCCATATACATAACGTGTAAAGTGCCTGGTGTAAATATTTAGAAAATCTTTCTTTTGTTTTTTGCCTATATCAAAACTGGAAACTGAAAACATGATACATAGCCACGTGCAAGTTGCATAGTCTATGTAATTAGTTTCTTTGTTTGAAGCCAATTCGATGGAGTTCATCTGATGATATTTATGTATATATTTATATAAGCGTAGCGCTAGTCCTCTGAAACATCGATTCCTTTGACAATTTCTTAGATTTTGTTTGTATGTTACGTTGATACTATCTAAATTTCGCTATGTAGTTTATATATCAACATTTTATAACATTTTGGTGCATTTTAAATGTTTCCTATAGTTATGCGAAATGGGCAAACCAAAATAAAAACACAAAAATCACATTTATATGAAGCACAAAAATTGTATGTATTTGTATTTCTTGTTGGCTAAATTGCGCTTTGTCTTTTACAATATCTAGAATATATATTAATAGTTCTATCTCATTTTCGTATTTAATGTTTAAGCTTAATGTTCAGTAGAATTTGTTTTAATTATTATTTCTTTTGTGGTTTCTGTTTGTCGATTTTGTGTTGTGTGTGTGTGTTTTAAATAACTTGAAGTTTATTTATCATTTTCGTTAAAAGTATATTTATAATTTAAGTATAATACATTTTGTACAGATTTAAAAATTAAATTTAAATATAATAAAATTTGATATAAAATGCAGGAAAACAGACACAAAAAAATAAAGGAATATTTGTATAGTATGTATAGTGGGGATCAGTTAACAAGTATTGGAAGGACATTACCAAAGTATAATACAGTTTAAAGAAGTAGGAAGTGCTCAAGTAACATATGTCTTTCAATTTTATAGTTTAGTGGTGGTCTTTGTGGGGTAACTTGGTAGCTTGGTCAATTTTAGGGGTATGTTTGGAAAACTGAATTTATATTGAACTAAGACTTAAGTTAGTTACTCATTAAGACCTGATGTATTTTATGTAAGGGCTGCATAAGGCTTTTTTTCGAGATGGAATGGGTATTAATGAATCTTCTAGTGATCATTACTAGAGTCTTATAATCGAAATTTATACATTTTCAGTTTAGTTTGGTATAAGATCGACATTGGGTCTGAGGAGGAAAAAAAATGTACTTGTTTTCATAAGTTGAACCAGAATATATATATATTTTAAATAAAATATGCCTAAGAACTGATACTAAGCTATCCACCTTAAGACAAGCTTTTGTTTTAGAAATTTTATTTATTAAATATTTAGCTCCTGTTCAAGTTTAGACTTTATATAAGACTTTACAAAGAACAAATAAATATGTATGGGATGTTTAAAAAATTAATTTAAAAACAATAAAATATTCATTTCTGAGCAAGTTTTTCATTTGAAATTTAGGATTTTGAATTGTTAAAAATAAAACGAAAATATTGAAATTAACTCCAGTATAAGACTTTGTATTACACATTTTAATGTATCATGATAGGCTTTAATATATTTAGTTTTTAAATAAACATGTTATATTGATCCCTTACAAAGTCTTTTACTCGAAGTGTAATCGAAAATAAATGTTTTAGATATTATCGTAATTTAGTAAAGCTAAGATTGAAGGTATTTTAGTTATTTAACTATTAAAAACGTTTTTCTATCAAAATATAAGACTTTTCTATTTTCACTTTCGCAAATATTCTGCGATTTGAAACCGGTTTTAGCACCAGCTTTGCTCACAAACCGCAAAACTTTTTGTAAACCGAAAATTTGATCATGTTAATATAGAAGATCCATCTCTACCCATTCCAGTAACTGGCCTGTACACATATCGCATAGAGCTTTCAATAGTTTAGAAGCATTTGAAGTCCTTTGCTTAGAGTTAAGCGCCTTTTTCTTTGTTTTTTAAGTTTTTTGTTGCTTTTTTTTGATAATTATTTTATGCATACGTAAGTAACGGTATAATTCAACATATTCTTGATGTTTGCGTTAAGTATCCATTGTTTTTTTTTTGTTTAATCTAAATTTACGTTCTTTTCAAGTGAACCACTCTTTGCCCTCGGAACCCTTCCCCTCCCCTAACCCTGCCAAGCGATCCTACAGCTGCACCTGGAATGTTTGCGCTGGCGCCTTAGGCGGTGAGATAAACGGATTGGTGCTATGCCTGGCCAGCGGTGAACGTGATATGGTGGTGGACACCGGCATGTCCGGTGACAATTTTTTGGCAGCTGCCACATTAGCTGCCCACTCGGCGTCAAAGGGATCCTCGGGTCCTCCGCCTCCTCCTCCTCCGCCGGCAGCCAAAGTCTGAGCCCTGCCCACATTGGCCAAGTAGGTGGGTCGTTTGGGTGGTGCGACAGCTGGTGAAGTGCTACGCACTACCTGACCCAGCCATTGCTCGGCATTGGGCAAATCTTCCTGAGTGGAGACAACCGACACTTCCGCGCTCTGCTCGGACCGTGTGGGAGACTGTGAGTTGAGGCTGTGATAAGTGGGCGTGGTTGTGCTTACGACACGAGGCGTTACCTGTGCGGTGGGCGTGGCGCTGTACGAGATTACTTGCTGATGCTTCTCCGCTGCAATAATATTCTGATTTACGCTGCGATTGTTATTGAAGTTTAGATCATCGCCAGCCGCTAACAGAGCATCGGTTTGAGTCAGCAGCGACAGACCCTGACTCAGTTCCTGGCAAAGTTGACTCACAGAGTCGGCGGCATTGGCAGCGGCAGCATCTCCTCCTGATTTAGCTGGCGACACCTCGGCTATGGGCGACACACTACGCAACGGCGTGTGCAGGGAATTCCCCGCGGCTGCTGCCAGGAAGGCCTTCTGACGATCAGCATTGGACGGAAGATCATTGACACGCAGCGACATTTGACGCTTAAATGGCGACTGACTACCAATTGTGCTTAGCCTAAACGAACTCTGTCGCTCCAACATGTTAGGCGTGGCATGAGGTCGTTCGATAGCAAATGGATTAAAGGGTTTCACTGTGGCCGCCGGAGGTCCTGGCATGCTTGTGGGCGGACCATCCACACTTCGCTCATTCGCTCCCACTGTGGCGATGGCCATACGTTCGGTCAACGTTTGCTGACGAAACGAGCCCGTGCGCGTAAATGTGGAATTCTTTGTGTCAAAGGTCATTGTGACACCGCATTCCTTATCCCGGCGTTGTTTGCGTTCCAGGCATACGGCAAAAGCACAGCCCACTGCATGTGAGAGACGCTCTCCGGAATCCTTGGAGGCCAAGAAACCATGACACATCCAACGACGTGTGGTGCCATCACGACAAATGTAACTAAAGCCACGCTCATGATTCCGATCCGGGGCACAAAAGCTGACCTTTTCGATGGTTTGATCCACAATCAGACCCTTGGTTTCATCATCTACCACACGTAAGCCATCGCCGCTGACATGAAGGAGACCACGCACAGGACGTCGTCGAGGATGCTGTAAAGAGAAGGTTCAAGATATTATTAGTGGTTTTGTTCAAGTTTAAATGGATGGGACGTGGAGAGAAAAAAGAACGGAAAATGCTAAATATTTGGAGGTGTCACAGAAATTGCTTCCAACCAAAATGGAACCCTAAACCAATTCTCGGTTATTCAGAAACAGATTCGGTTGGTTTCTAATCTCTCGTGTATTGTAGGGAAAATTAGTTAAATTTATCACCCAAACAATTTTAGTAAGAAAATTAGTTTTGGATATATAAATAATTGGATAAGAGGCGATCTATTATCTTCCAGATAGCTGCTACATATGGGCATTTCCTCAGAAAATTCCACCGGGATCGACAAAGTATTTAAAAAAAAAAACTAAAAACTAAAACTAACATGACATGAAAAACAAAAATTAAAATAAATAACATAGTTCATTTACAGCTTTTCTGATTCCTTACAAAAAAAAAATTATCCTGAATAATGAAGATAAGTGCTATTTAGTGCATTTTACTGCTACCAAAATTCTACCAAAAATAAAATCAAAATCAAAGACTGTTTTTGATTTGTATTTTTCTCCGTACTTTAAAGGCGAACGAAAGTCGCGTTCGCGAGAATAAAGATCTAGAACTAAAATTTTTTCTGATATATCCTTTTTAAAATCCCAAAAAAGACTAGTTAACTGTCCAGTCCAAATGGACACCGAAAATGTCCTGACGATCATCAAAAAATAACCTCGAACCAGTTCATGAACTGAACTTTTAAGATTTACGGATCTCCCAAACCCGAACCGACTCCCTTCGGTTCGAGAAAAGTTTTCAATGATTACTTAGTGAGTTTTCAAGAACTTAACCATTTGCTTTCGATGCAAAAATGATTCAATATAGGTCCGATTCGCGAAGTTGTTACTCTTCATAATTATATACTATACAATTTTCTCAGTAGTTCGACTAACTGGGACCCATGCTTGATATAAAATGGAAAATTAACTAATTAACTGAAACGGGTTGGATAGAAAAATATATTATAATTCCAACAATTGGAAAGCAACACGTTCAAGCAGAATTCCAGGCTGAAACGTGATTTCGACCCTTAGCAAATTGGAGTCCCCAAGGCGTTATTTGGCGAAATCAAAGTTTATAAGGAAAACTGTGTGGTCGTTTGAATGTGAATATGCAATACAAAAAGTCCGCTGATGATCAGATGTGGTTATCTTTGAAACAGCGATCGTTGTACGGACATACCAATTGCTATTCCAAATTGTTGTAATTAATCTCTGTTAATTCGTGTTCATTACATTGAATTGTAACTCTCCACCGACCTCAAGCCATCCAAATGCAAAACTTTGACAAGAAACAGGTCGGTAAAACCCATATAAAATAATTCCAAAACATTAACATTAAACATAAACATAAAAGCTTACTTGAGTAGAATGTGCCTAAAACAGTGGTGCACAAAATGCCAAAAGCCTATCCCATGGGATAGGAACTGCGACACTCGGAAAAGAGAGAAAGAACACGTCTGTTCTATAAATAGCACACTCAGCGGCTTGCTCTCTCACGCGGCGTGCGTTCGGCCTTTTCTTCTCTCGCATTTGTTTGTTTGCTTGTTGCTCATGTTTGACGTCATGACGTTTACTTCGTGTTTCGCTGCTACGCACACAAGCGCAAAGCTTGTTTGTGTGAGTTTGGACACCACTGGTCTAAAAGCATACATCCATAAATGTTTGCTTATAATTCTCAAGTTCTAAAATCCGATATAAATAGCGCAATTGTAATGTGCGGAGCAAATATCAAAAGTGTACGCAGCTTAAAATCAAAGAGACGCGCAGGTAATTTTAAATGGCTTTTATCTTATTTTTAGGTTGAAATTTGCAAAATCAAAAAGAAAAACCATAAATCAACAATTTTTATCCAAAAAAAAATGTTAAATTTTTGTGTAGTATAGAATATTTTAAATAATATAACCAAGAAAACAGTTTTCGGAAGCTTTTATATTTTAAAACTTTACAAAAGAGTTTCTTTTCATGTGAAGAATTGTGCCGAGCTAAATTTTTATCTCAGCTGTGTCTATACTCTCTGCCTTAAACATAAAGCTGATAGAAATTCACACTGAATTTTGGTGCTTTGCTCGGACTAGAAAAATATATGAAAGGTTATAAAAACAGATCTGTGTATTTTTTCATTCAGTGTGTTCTTTTTGCGTTAAATATTCATCTTGATTTCCCTTTTTTTTAACTTCTCTAAGCTGCTTTTACTTATTCGTCTACAAAATACAATTAAACTAAGTCAAACACTTTGATCAATCGAACAAACAAAATTGTAGTTTTTGTTGTCACCAGATTTAAATGAAATTAAAGATAGCATTTACTGATTCTCTTTTTCTCTCCACGCGTTCTCTTCAATTCTATAGAACTTACCCCTCTCAGCACCTTGAGTGCCTCTTCGCAGACCTGCATGCCGCGTGACTCAAAGACCTCAACACAGCCCAAATATTTCACTGAAAACGAACAGGTGGCCGAACGTACGGCCTCCTCATCGGCCTGCCATTGATGTGGTTTCGAGGACTCGGGCACACGATCCTTGCGCCTGCGAAACGAATCACGAAATGAGCGCCGCAGACGGTCCATTTTCTTGGGAGATTTTTTGCTAAACCGAAAAGAGGCGGATTTCTACAAAAATAAAATTACAACAAATTAGTTTGTAAAGTTTATAAAATTGATTGTGTAATAAATATATATTCTAGACAGAGAGAAACAAGTTTTCATTTAAAAGCAACCCTCGTTTTGTTGAACCTACCCCATTCTTGACATCACCGAATTTTCCGCGTGTGAAGCCGCGCTCGAGCGGCTCATGCGTGTGTGACGAAGAGTTTCCCATGGCTTATTCTTCTAGCACTGTCTCTTTCTGTCCTGGTTTTGGCGTGAGTAAAATAGTGACAATAGCCGTTACAGCTTTTTTTGCGTTGCCAGATGGTTTTTGTATTGCTCTTCAATTGCTATTGATAAATATTTTACTTTATTGATTGAGTGGGGCGCAAATTTATTTGTTCATTGAATTTGAGTTATGGATTTTGATTAAATTAAATTGATGACTCGCTGGGCTCGCAGGGATCTGTAAAAATGGCAAAGTGTTAGAGAGAAAAGTGTGTGGGGGGGCTTAGGTGGGTGATCGACTTATCAGCTCTGACGTTTTTGATATGCACCATAATGAGTGACTCAATACCTCGACACATAAAAGCTTTCAGGGCTTATCGAAATGTGTTGTGTTGCGACGCCCCCCAATTATTAATATCACAGCTGCTTACTTTCTTCCACAAATCCCTTGCGTTGACTGGCCATCAAGTAAGTACCTTAACACCATATCTAACTAACCATTCTCCATTGTATCGCTTATCGTAGTAGCGTACGCTCTCAACTGTCTCACGTAATTGTTTACACATTTTTTTATTTTTTTTTATTTTCTTAAAGTGTATTTATTTATACTTTGTGTGGCTTTTGTTTTACTTTGCTTTGCGTCGGCGACACAAACTGACGTTTTTGTGACTTTATCACATGTCTCATATTGCGGTAAACTCCGACGACTCCGACAACGACGGCGACTAGAATATGATAAATTTAGCAGGCAACAAGGCCCCCAAACAAATGTACAACTTTGGCAAATAAAACGTCTGATTTGATTTTGATTGAAAGATATGTACAAAAACAAGATTGTTTATTTGGGAATTTACTTTTAATTATTCTTTTTTAACATTTAACTGAAACGTGTGTACAAGTCTACCTCGGTCAACTGTGACAAGGCAAATCAAAATTAGATACATTCGAGGGAAGAGCTCAGAAACCTTCAGTTTTTTGCTACGTTCAATTTACTCGATTCAACTTTTATATTGAACATGATGAAAATATATACATTTGTGCGTGCAAGTAAGAAAACATTTTTTTTTAAGTCGTTTTTAAAACGATGGCGTCAATAGGATTATTTCGAATCGGACAGTGTTGCAGCCAACTTCATTTTGAAGTTTGATCATCAGGCTTTTTTTTCAGTATGTGCCGTTTTGGTGAAGTGAACACAACATAGTTTTTGTATATGTCAACTTTTGTGCCAATAAAACACAATTTGCGGGAAAGTTTACTTTTCTGTTTTCATTTAAAGAAAAATGTAGCTGAAGCAATTCATGCGTTTGAGCCAAGCATTCAAGCAAAGGCAAAGGCATTGAAACGTTGCAACGGGAAGTCCTACCCCACCTGCCGTATAGTTAAGATATTGCTCCTTCTGACTACTATTAGTTTTCGTCTGAAGGATCAGCACTTTTAATTTTTTAAAGAACTCATAAATTGGATCGATTCGTATATCGCATCAAAAGAAGCATAGTTTTTTTCGAAATGGTATCCAAAAATTTGCCAAAAAGATGAGTAGTAGTGAAAGTAGTGATAAGCGAAGGGCAATACTTTGAAAAATGACTTTGTAACAAATTCAGACTTGAATAAAAATTCTTTGAAAATTTGTAATGCAGGTAATAGTTTTACAGGATTGTTCATTGTTGTATTGGAAAAGTGTTATTCTCTTAATAATATAGTTCTCAAGCTCAGGAAATTTTTTAAAGATCTATAAAAAAGATTTAAGTAATATGAGAAATGAGTTTTACACATACAAATAGAAAGAATATATTCAGCATTTAAAAGGCCGCATGCCTTTTCCATTGAAAAGTCAATCAAAGTATGGATAAAGTCTAAAAGGTCTAAGGTCTCTTCACATTTATCCAATTACTCTAGTATGGAGCGAACAATTAAATATGGCTTATAATATGTCTATAATTGAAGTCATTATATTATAGATACTTAGTAGTATAAATAGAATACAGTGTTAGGACTTAAAGTTTCTTAAAAGAGCTGAACATACCCCAATTTTTTCTTCCCCTATCTTATCCACCTCACAACCCCCTCCCCGACACCCCCCCGATAACCTCCCCCACTTTCCTACACTTTCTCCCCCCCCTCTTGAGGACCCCACCAACACGACGTAATTTGTTGTTGCTTTAGAAATATTTTGTTCATTTGAATTGTTGTCTTCGCCGCCGTAAGCTGGCTCTACGAACCTCTCTTCTATTTATTCAAGAAAATAACAACAAATCCAAAGGCTTCTTCGTTTGAACTACATTTCAAAAATATAAATCTTATAAAAATATTAATAACTATTTGGCTTAAAATTCATCTAAGTTAATAATACTGTGACTGAATATTTAATTTAGACTATTTTTTTATCTAAACTCAAGCGTGCACTTGTATATATAATTTACCATATTCTTAACATAAACTTTAAACATGTAAAGGCATTTTTCTGCTGCCCTTGTAACTACAGTTTTTTTCCACGAATTTTGCTATAGATTTCTATTAACTTTCTGCTAATTGACCTCAAATTCAAGCAACTGAAAACACTGTCACCTATAACGTACGCGTTCCTAACTCACTTCGTTGGCGGTTTTCCCAACTAATTTCAAGTTTGTTGTTAATTTTTTATACAAACAAAATAAATGCAACAAGCTTGTAACTTTCTTCTGCGAAGGTGTAACTGTAAATGTTACATGAAAACCAGTTTGAACATTGTTTTTTGGGTTCTCTTTTACAATTTGTAGCGTTTCGGATGTTTTCTACACGTGATTAATGGGAAGGGCGTTGACTTTTTGAAACTAAGATGCTGTCTGACTGCATTTTTGTGGCTGTTGACCTGGCTAATCAAATTAGAGGTTATTGAGAAACTTATTGTATGTGGGTCATGCTTAAAGCATTGTGATTCTTGGGAAGCGGAAATGTTTTTACAAGAATTTGTTTTGTTTACAATAAGAATCAAGCTTTTTTGCTTATTTAGTGTAACTTGAACGTTTTATCTTGTCCACCTAAACCATTTATGGTTTAAAATATTGTATAATTCCACTTCCACTCAACGGAGGTAAACAAAGCTAAAGCAGTTCAGATTTTGTCGCATATAAATGATAAAAACTTGTTTGGAAAATCATTTAGTATAACAAAAATGTTACACAAATGCACTTGTCTATACATGATTCTGGGTTTTTTGGATCTAACACAGAATTATGATATAAAACCCATTATCAAAGACGGTAAAATCACAATATTTTAATAATACACATAATATTAATATTCAAATGTTTAGGACTTCCGGGATATTTGGATTTAACTACAGCTCCATTTCTTAAGATTGGCCTTGGTTACTATTTTATAGAAACTAGTTTGTATAAAAACTGGTTTGAAGCCTATGAGGATTGCCGTCTAAGGGGAGCCGAGCTGATCACTATAAACACCATTGAGGAATGGAATTCAATTATTAGCTACATCAGAGATATGGCACCTGTAACGGAGCAAGTGTACTGGAGCTCTGGAACTGATTTGGCCAACAAAGCCAAATATAATTGGTTTTCGAATGGGCAAGCCATTATACTAGATATCTGGTATCCAGGAGAACCAAATAATTTTCAGAAAAATGAACGCTGTATTGAACTGGGATATTTTAGAAATAAATTGGCGAAGGGAGGATTAAATGATAATAATTGCTATGCCAAAAAGGCATATATCTGTGAGGCACCTCAACCGAAAACGGTGTCATTTATTGTGTGGTAAAATTTATTTTTAAATATTTTAAAACAAAGTCCAAATTAATAATAATAAATTGATAGTCTTTAAGAGAGACATAAATATATATTTAAATTTGAAATGGTTTTTCTTAACTTACATTATCCGCTATTTCAGCTATAGATATTGACTTTTAGCAATCGGAAAAAATTGTCCAAAATTTTCTACAAAATGGCACTTTATCTCTTTTCGTTATAAAAAATGCCTTAACTATTATTTTTATCTATTAATTATTAATTCACTTGCTGACCACTTTTTTTTAAAGCTTTCAATGATTCATAGCTCACAAACCATAAAACCCATAATCACGCACTAAAAGTAAACATGATTTCATAAATGACAAAACTCAGGGAACTCTGTTGGTGATTGGGGCCAAACACCATCCGGAAGGGTTCATTCAACCATTCAAGCCCGACACGAAACAGGTTTTCACTCAACCAAGAAGAAAATTTATTTGTACTTGTTTATATCAGCTCTTAATAATAATAATAATCAGATACTCAGATATAGCTGCAGTTTACTTTGATAAAAAAAAACGACGAGATATTGTTTTTTCTTTACTCTTATCAATGTTTATTTTATATAATCAACTTGATATATTTTTATGAATATTAAGAAAAAGGTAATCAAATCAAAATGATCAAAGAATACAAAATAAACAAATAAATCATCAAGATTAGTTCAAAGAAAAGCCGTCGAAAGAATATAAAAGAGCAAAGAAGTGGAGCGGAAATATTATCTACTAGCTACACGTCTGCTTTAAAAACCATTTTAGCTTAGTTGAAAAATAAAAATTCTACAAATTGTATATTTCTCCTGTAAATCCTCACATTCTTTCCTGGGGGTTCCTCAACAAAGACACAAACCAACATTATGCACAACCTAATTGAAGTCATTAACATAATAAATTGAAATTTATTTACACATTTTTTTTAATACCTCACTAAACTAGCTGCCTGAAATGTATTTCAAATGTTTTTACATTTTCTTTTTTTTTATAAAAATTCCCACGACATAAAATAAATTATAAATTCCAACACTACCAAAACAGAAGCAGCCCGTAATCAACCCCTCCTCTTCCATATCAGGCCAAAGGACGCTAAAGAGGAAGCCACCAACATTTGGTGGTTGATAAATAAACTTCGTCCCTTGTACCTCTCTACACAAATGGCAGACACAAAACGTATGGCGGCGGCGAGCATAATTATAATTTCATATTAAGTACTGGCAAAAAAAAGGAAGCCATAAAATGTGTATCCTTTTTTTCAAGTTGTTGTTTGGTTCTGGCCCTGCTGAAAGCGTGTGAATTTACGAATGCATTTGGTATTGCAAGATTACAAAGATAATGGAGGTCTTGCAATTGAAAGGAAAGGAGGTACTTGAAAGTTGAAAAAAGAAAAGGAACTTGATCAGCTTGAATAGGTAAAAGTACAATTTAAAACAAGTGAGAAAGTCGGTCAAGCCCGACTGTAACAAACTCTGTACCTAGAGTAGAAGCTGAATGCAATGCTGGTGCTGCGCTCGTCTCTAAGTCTCTCTAGTTGTAAAAGGGTGGGGGGAGGTAAATTGCTTTTTCGCTCATAACTTGAGAACCGCTCATCCGATCGTTATCATTTCTTTGGCAAATCGATACATTTTTGCTATTTACTAACTATCTCTGATAGGCCTATCTTCATGACTGTAGGAGATATAACGTTTTTTCCAAATTGCGGGGGCGGCAGGGGGCGTGGCAAAAATTGAAAATAAACTTGATCTGCCTGCAAGTATAAGAAGCATTTGTCCCATACATGTCAAACCTCTATCTCTTACCATCTCTGAGATCTGTTTGTTCGTACGGACGGACGGACAGATGGACATGGCTATATCGACTCGGCTTTTGATGCTGATCAAGAATAGTCGGAAATGATTCCTTCTTCCTGTTACATACTTTTGCACAAACCTAATATACTCTATGTACCTTTGGTACAGAGTATAAATATTGAAAATAGTTTTTATACGAGTTGTACTTGGCGAATAAACATTTGGGGACTCCAACTTCTAGCCGAAAGTTATGAAATGTGTTTTTAAGGTTTTTACCAATTATGGTAATTTAATCTCGTGTTGTATCTGGAAAATCTTTCAAGCTTTTTCTTTGAACTTTTTAATATTGATCAAAATCAAGAACTTTTTACCTGAATCAAGTACACACGGTATCATGTATACGGTAAGTATAAAAATACTTGATTCACCATCCCACTCCACACACCCACAAACACACAACCCACCTGCTGCTGTGGCAAATGGGGAAAGCGGTTGAATTTGCACATACAAAATGTAAAGACTAGGCGTATCCAAAAGAATCTGCCTCACAGACAACATTTTTCTAGCTTTAGTTTTTCGAGTCGAACGTCCGTAAAAACGCTTCGTTCCATAAAATACTGCAAAAATATTTAAAAATTTTGAGCTCAACTCTTTAAAACAAAATGGTTTCAATTAAAGCTTTAGGCTGTTCCCTAGTGTCATTTAAAACTAATTCCTTTACAGTTAAGATGGCAGAAAATGGAAAGCTTTTTCAATCGGTTTAATTTACCCAATAGTATTTCCAAGACAGGGTCCTTGGTGACACGTCTATAAAACACACAGTCATTTCACCCAACAACACAATTCAACAATCCGTCAATTCAACACAAAAAAATTCAACACAAAAGAAAATCTTCACAAAACAATTTCAACACACGTCAATACAACACAAATTCATTTCACCCAGCACAACAATTTAACACACGTTAATTCAACACAAAACAATTGATTATGTTGAAATTGTATATGTGCTATAATTGTGCTGTGTTGAATTGACGTGTGTTGAATTGTCTTGTTTTGAATTGACGTGTGTTGAATTGACGTGTTGAAATTGTTTTGTGTTGAATAGACGTGGAACCGGGTCCTTGCAACTTTGGTTGCCAGTTCATGTCGACCATCGATAGAGGAATTTGTACCGAAACTTTCAGTTTTTGTTTAAACCAAATCCTTGGTTCCAAATTCAAAATTTTAATGTTTTGAACTGAGCAGTCCAGTCTTTTGAACGAACCCTTAGCTCTACAGCGGGTTCGAAATAAACCTTTTGAAATTTTTCAGAGGTTTGCAGAATTGGTTCAAACTAGAAGTGGTTGCGGCACGTGCTCGCCCCTGCTTAGCTACCCCGACACTAAGTAAACACGAAACTTTTATTTGTACATGACAAATTAAGCATAAATACAAGCTGATAAAGGCAAGTTGATATACAACAGGATAGCAAAAGTTTAATAAGACGGTTTTAGCTTTTTTTATCTCTTGTTAAACAGGGTCAAAGCTTTTGCAGAATTTCAAAGAATAACAGCTTTGATTCAATTTTAATTAATATTTGCCAATTTTATTTTCCATTGACAAATTAAATTAGATGCCAGACACTTTCCTAATTAATTCATCAACAACTCTTTTCTCTGGACCACAGGCATTAGAAGCAAATCATCGGTTTGATATGATGTTCATACTGTAAAATAGCGTTAGCGTGTCTACAGTATGGCAATTTTATTATACAATATTTTCTTTTTTTATTTGTGTAGCATTAAACAATTAACCCTGATGTTATGAGCAGAGGCGCAGTCAATGACTCTAGAATATCGGCATACACATCTGTATATATATATAGTAATTAAGATTGCATAACACTGCCCACAATTTGTCACAGATGTAATTAATTTTCAGCACTTGCCCCCCAAAAGGCCAACGACATTTGTTGATTAACAAAAATGGTTCGAACCTGAATTTGCTCTGCTAGCCTAACGAGTGCAAATCAGTTAGGGCCAAAGGAAGAAAATGGTCAACCCATTTTAATCAACATTCCACCCTTTCAATAAAGTCATCATCATCGATTGTTCAATATAAATTTTTGCTATCTGCATGCCTCTCGGTAGGCTATGAGCATATTTCCCACAGCCATCGTTCCGTTTTGGTATGCAAAGGATTATGCCACCTTGTGGGTGGGATTGAGAATTTTGCTGTCAGTAGACTTAATCAGATATTGTGGGTGTAATCATGCATTCAGATTAAATGGAAAGCACGTACGCATGAGCATGCTGGTTGAGCCTTTCGATGGGATTAAAAAGCAGATGCCTTCAAGTGGAATTAAAGATTCCAGAACTCTACCCCGCTAAGCTTTTCCAAACAATCACTCTCACCCACTAGAGCTGCACTTCCCTCTCCTAATCAAAAGCCATATTTACGATCCACAACAAACAAGAAAAAGAATTCGCCTCTCGAGTACCATAAATCACAGTGTCATGCGAAAACCGCTAGCTTGATGAAGGAAGTGCGCAGAGAGTTTGCAAAAAAGCCAAAAAGGTTTAAGTAAATAATGAGGCCAAGAAATTTCACAGCATCTGTGGCTGGGCATGCGAATTTATTTTTCGCTTTTCTTTTTGTCGTTTGGTGACGCATTTAACCGTCTTTATTTTCAGTTCCCTCACCAATTACGCCAATGACAAAAGCAGTCGAAAAAGGGTATGTGTGAGCAGTTTTTTGAACTCCGTGAGATTTAGGAAGGTAAAAGGAATCTTCAGGGTTAGTCAAGCATAGTTGTTTCACACGGAAGTAGAACGCACCCTTAACTAGGATAGAAGGAAGGACATTCCTATGCACCCATGCAGGCGAGTCCTCTAATTGCATTTGTTGAAATGCATAATTATTTGCTGTCAATTTGGGCGTTGATCTGACCAGCATGCAATTTACCTGAAATGGTGCTATATGGGAAAGGGAGTGTGGGAACAATGAGGTGTGAGAAAAACCAAATTGATATCGAGATGCAATGTTTAAGTATTTGCCAGATAGGTAGAGGAGAAGTAGGGGCTATGAGAAAAAACGTGAACAAATACCTAAAATGAAAGGTATTATGTAAATGCAAATGCCAATTGTAAAGTTTATTATTTCTAAGCAAAGAAATGATAGAAATATACCATTTTGATAATACTTCGCATAACTATTGTGTAGCCCAAATGTTTTAGTTCCTATGTTACAAGTTTCAATTAGAAAGACTGAAAACTAAGGGACTATTTTCTTAGTTCTTCCGCTCTCCCTATAGATAATAACGGACATCTTTTGAACATAAAATAAACGATTTCATTCTGACAACAGGACTAAAATTTTAAGTACGAATCAGCCTGAATTAAACGGATTGTCTTAGGTACGGAGAAAAAAAATGAGAGCAAAGGCAAACTTTTGGCTGCATTCTTTACTATGATTTGGTAGCAATTTCTTGGAAGCGCTAGATAGTTGTGTGAGCTAAGATGCCGTCGTCAGGTGTGTTCAGTATTCGAGTTAAAGTAGTAAAGAAAAAAATTTTTTGGAATGGTAACAATATCTGTTCACAGCATCTTTAAAAAGGGGTAGGGTGGTGTGGTCGGTCGTCTCTCCTCCTTCCCTCCTTACTCACCCTGCTCCCTTCTATAATTTTTTTAATCTCTCAACTTTGAGTTTGAGTCTAACCCTTTGGTTAGAGTAAGTTCCGAATTCCATTTTTTTAAGTGTAGATACGTCTGTAGAATATTCTGCAGTTAGAATTGTCAGCTAATTACGAGTGTTTTTTTAATTTAAATTAGATGGCCACACTTTTTTTCTCAGCTGTGTTTTGGTTCCATCTTTTATTTTTAAGTGTATATAAATTTGAAGCAAGAAATCCGAAACTTTGAAAGCATTAATAAAAGTTAGCATCATTCGAACCATACATACACAGAGGGAAAATACCGAGAACGTTGGACTCAAAACGAGCACAAACGTTGCCAAAAACAATGCATGAACAGGTTATCACTTCAAAACAACTTTTCTGAGAACGCAAAAACTCAAAATGAGTTGGTTTTGTTCCGGTTTTGAAAATATGATTTGAGTTGATATTGTTCCGTTTTCAAGAACATTTTAAACTCAATTGGGAAAAAAATTTAGTTGACTTTGGATCAGGTGTGAGCGGATTTCTTCCTCTTTAAATTTAAAGTAAAGGAAGGCACGGATCCTGGGGATATTCGCGCTTCGCTACCTCTCCTTCCACCCATATATTCTATTCGCTTCAACGAACCACTCCACCTGACTCGTTTCATTTAAGGTTTTTCAGAAAAACACAGAAACATTTGTTTGGGCTTAACTGGGATTTGAGCCCATTACTTTAAGCACTCAACGTATGGAATGTCGCGCCATCCCATTCAGCCGTTGTACATATTTGCTGATTCACATCTAGAGGGCTTTTTATGCTGACAAGAGAAAGATTAAAGAGAGAGCCAACTCGCTCTCTCTCTCTCTCTCTTGTATATCTCTCTGTTGAAACCCGGTTTTGTTATTGATTAAAGCAAATATTAACCGATTGAGAACAACTTTACTCATTCCAGGAACATTTGTTCTCAAGAATTTTTTTATATTCAGTTGAAGGCAACCCATTTCCTGAACAGGTTTCCATCCTCTGTGTTGAAAATAAGACAAGATTGATTTCATCAAGTTGGTCAGGTCCTTTTGCTTGACTTTAAAAACTTGAAATATTCAACATTCTGCACTCAGACTTAATGACTGTGTGTGGTTAGGAAATCTCTCTCTCTTTAATATAGTAAGGCCATTTGGGGACACACACTCACACAAAGGCTACTGGCAACCTAGCGTTGTTTCTTTGAAATTCTCTAGCGGTTATAACAGCGATGGCATGAGGAGGCAACTGCTGACTTGCAGTAGTCAGGCAAAGACCGCTGAAGATACTAGGAAGTTCATTAAACAGCGAATCGTTCAACCAGCCTCCTTTTTCGTGTTTAAAGTTATGTTAAAGCACAACGTGACCTTAAGCCGTCTAAAACTTGTTAGTTTTATTAACTAAATGTTTTTTTTATTTCTGGTCCTATCAAATTCTGTTAACACTTGATAAATTATTTTATATGCTTATAAGAAAATCTAAGACTAAAAAAAATATGCTTATAAGAGGACGTTGTGGTTCAAGTAAAGTTGTAAAGAAGAAGTAAGTACCACTGATTAGCGTAATAAACAAAACTCTAATTTGTTTCTTATTGAACGAATATAAAACGAATCCTTTTTGCTACATTTCAAGTGTCTCCATAATTTAGCCCCTAAATTTCCTAATTTTTCGATCTTAAAATCATTTTATTGCTCAAAATTTTATCACTAAAACTAATAAGAAAAGAAAATGTGATGATGCTACTGGAATATTGCTACAAATACTAATTCTCGAACGATTTAGGTCTTTGTCACAAATAGAGAATGAATAAAGCATTCTAATACAAGAAATAGAACGTTCAGGTACCTATACTATGACCTCTAAAGGAATTATGTTAGTAAGAATTATAATATAATATTATGTGGCCCAATTACAATTAATACAATAAATTTATTTTTCTCGCCATTATAAAAGTACAGTCCAATTAAAATTTGTTTTATTGTTTGAAAATGTCAAGTCTAAAGTCACTTCCGTCCAAATATACGTAATAATACTCTTAGCTAACTGCCTTACCACATCCTTTCAACAAATTCACTTGAGAGAAACCTCGAACTCAAGCGAACGGAAGTAATAAAGCAGACATACAAAAACAAAAGCAAGGACCCACAGTTTAAACCTACACTTGAGTAATTTTATATATGTATGTATTTATCTACTATATATCCCAAAAACCGAACACGAGGCATTTGAATAACAAGAACACTAAATGTTTGAATTGTTTGCATCTGCCGTTCCGCTGACATCTGTTCGTTCGCTTCTGCACGTGGGTTAAGTAAAGGAAACACATGCCGCCTCACCTAGCTCTATCTCTTTCTGTCTTTGAGTCAGTTCGTTGATTTGCCACGTTTTCAGGTAGACGCTTGGTTCGTGTCAAGGGATAATGATGTCTGCCTTCGTCCTTTGTTTGCTCACGACAGATGTGACCCAACTGTCTGCCCAAAAACAAGTCAAATCAATGTCGTAAGACACTTGGCTAAGAGTATAAAATGGAATTTCGACAGAATTTTGTTTACATTTCAAATGCAAATCATTTGAAAAAATGACTCAACACTTGGAACCTGTTCTTTTCATTTTGGTTTTAAAAAACCAGTTTGATCAAACTCTAAAAAAAAATGTAAGAAATCACTTAGCTTTGCATATTTCATTAAATATGCATAACTCATACAAGCGGTAAGTGGGGAAATGAGAATTTTCTTGGAAATTGCACTTATATGCTAAAGAATTTATAAGTCATTAATAAAATTAAAAGATATACATTTCTATAGGATTATTAAAAATTCTGAGAAATGTGGAAAAGAAAGATTCCTAATTTACTCAATGGATCATTGGCGAAGATTACCATTAAAAAAATTTAAAATGCGGCTTACGCTATTTCTTACAGTCTATCAGTTTAGTTAGTCATTATTATTATGTAGTTCTATGAACTTTGGTAAAGTCGAAGAAGAAACTAAATATACGAAATTGTTTGTGTGTCTTGCATTGGTTTATGCCGCTCTCTGCTATCCGCCTAATGGCTTTACATAGGGCATGGGCAACGTTCATCTAAATTCTCTAATTAAATATCCAGCTCTACCCACCTTGTAATCGTTAAAGAACATCTCGTAGTACTGTTAAATATGTTAAATACTAATGTATATATGAACCTTTTTTTTCTTCCACAGTAGACAAATAAACTGTCTGTATGCAAGGGGCTTTATCGTGACATATCAAACTGAAAAAGCTTTATTATTTGTAATATTTTGATAACAAGTTGATGCAACATTTGCACTGGCTGATGTGGCAGCAAATAAACAGTTGAATTTATTTGACAACAATCAACGAAGCTCAACGACGAATCTGCTCTCTCTCGCTCTCAATATGATTTCTATCAGCCTTGCTCTGATTATCAGGCCTAAATCAATTTAAAGGTGCACAAAACTGTGACAACCAGTGACAAAATTTCATTTGTTTATTTGCCAGAAATAAACTCGGCTCAACTCAGCTGTTACGCCTAAAAGAAGACAATGAATTTGTTAACAGCCCAGAAAAAGGGGGGGTTTTACGGCATGACAAAGAATCAATGAAAAGCGTTGACGTATGTAAATAAAAACCGTACAAAAAAACTATTCACGGAAAGAAGCCCCTGAGCTGCGGGTGTGTAAGGTGTGGGGAGAAAAAATGACACTAAAGTTGTTGTCCGCATTACGACATGTGATTTGGATGTGAAATATATGGACATACCCCTCAGTAAGTTGACAGGAAGGAAGCAAATGTTGTTTTGTTCGGTAACCAAAATACTAACCTGAAATTTACGGCAGGTGATGTTCAGAGAGGAAGTTTGTGTTATACACAAATGTAATTTCAGGATTTTTTTTTTTTTAAGAATATTAAATTAATAAGATTAATAAGAACATGTGCTTGGCGACAAAGGGCGTTGCTAAGATATGTCTTTGACTTAAGGATATCGAACTAAATTTTTGAAACAATGATAACTAAAAAAGTCTAGGGAAAACATAAATGGACTAAAAGGCAAAATACACATTTCATTGTTGAGGAGTAGTGTGAGCAGTGCGAAAGATGCAGTGAGGGAGCAAGTCATGAACATACCAGAAGAACACTTCGGGTTCAAAGTGGGCGGCTAGAGACAAGCGCATTATTTAAACAAAAGAGATGTTTACACCAGGGCTGCAAACCTCCTAAAAATCCGGAGGGGTGTACTCCCAGATTTGAACCCGAAAATTTAAGGGTTCAAGTTTCAGAGCTGGGAACTAGGTTTAGGTTCTAGAACGGGTCGTCTAATCGTTCAGAAAACATTACATGCACATGTAGTGTACTTCGCTTTTAAGACCTGCATATCTAAAATTCCAAAATGCTTGTCAAAGTGCTTTAGCATTGAAGATATTGAAAATTTGCATAAGATTAAAAAACAAAAATATTTTTCGAACCGAATCCTTTTAATTATTTTTGTGATTCGGATCAGGTTCGATTTCAGGCAGTTAAAATAATTTTTTTCGCTTCGGTATCGGTTCGTACTACCCAAAAATCTGGGAGACGTCGTCTTCAAAAGAGTTCGGCTCCGAACCGATTGTAAACACTGGAGCAATACTATAGCCGCACCTAGTTTTTTCAGTGTACACATAGAAAGAGTTGAGGTGGAAAAACTTTGCGATTTCATTTTGTGAAATTGTCGGAAAAATTGGTAGCTCCGACAAAGTGAAAGAGAAATTTTTGTAAGAACCGAAATGAATATGGAAAATAAAACACGGGGGACGTACGCCGAAGATAAATCAGCGTGACCAGCACCGATTAGTGAGCGCTGCAAGTAATTCATTTAAGAACGCTAATGAACTAGCAACTGAATGTGGCCTAAAAGTGCCTCGCTGAGCCATTGCACGGGTTTTAAAGGAATCTGAAAACATAGTGCGACAAAAACTGAAGGTGACAGAAAGGCCAGTCCGCCAAAAAGAACCCCGGATGAAATTCGCCAGAATTAACATGGGAACTGACTGGACAGAAATTATAAAACTTTATAGAGCAATGCAAACATTAATTTATCTTTCTAGATCATTTTCTCGGATGAGAAGAGGTTTAATTTGGACAGTCCTCATGGGGTTTCGCACTATTAGAGGGATTTGGGAGAAGATCCCCGGTTCTTTTCTAAGACAAATTTTAGAGGAGGATCATTAATGATTTGGACTGCGTTCTGCGAGAGTGGATGCTTGGAGCTGGCATTTCCAAGCACTTGTATGAACTGCAGAGAGTACATGGATATTCTGCCATTGAATTTGTTTGCTTTTCTTCGCGGTTGAAGGCGTTAAGTAAATTGTCCAACAGGACAGCGCATCAATGCACGCAACACAAGGCAATAATGTTCGGTTTTTGAAGTGACCCGCGTGCTTCCCGGACATGAATCCGATGGAAAACCTATGGGCGTTGCTAGTCCGAAGAATTTATGCCCAAAACCCCGAGTATCGAGTACTAAGGGGCTCAAATTGTAAATTACACGGTTAATTTTTGCACTGAGAGTGTTGATGTTTGTCTTTTCTTTTCACTTATTTTTAACGCTCTTTCAAACGGTATCGCAAAGTTGTCCACCTCTACTCTTTCAATGTGTGCACTGAAAAACCAAGGTGCGGCTATAGTATTGCTCCAGAGTTTAGCACTGGTTTTAACTCTGTTCTGTTATTCTTTACTCTGATATAATCAGCGGTGTCCCCGAAATTTCGTCCAAACAAATTCCAACCCAAAACCAATTCTCGGTGTCACAGAAATCTATTTCGGTAGATTTTGTTGGGAGATTTAACGAAATTCACCACCCAAAAAATTTTGATAAGCAAAATTAGTTTTGGAAATGTTTACATTATTTTTCTGCATATGTTGCATCAAATGAATTAAATATTTGAATTGCTTTAATATTAACATTTTCGTTTCGTTAAAAACATGAATAACACTGGCCAACAGCCATTTTGGTCCAGCCCTATTGATGACAAATTCTGATCCAGTTTTGTGCACTAATTCCAAAACTGGTCTCGGTTTTTCCCCATCAGCTCTTGTTTTCAAGATATCGCGAAAAAACCATTTTGCAGTATTTTTGGCTTTTAAAAAATTCTGGAGGTTACACCGAGCCACAATATCTGTATTTATGAGCTCTATGCGACAGTATACATATTAAGGTCGCCTAATAAAATCAATGGAGCATCATCAGCAAACCTAAAAGCGCCTAAATTGGCCTTTGAAGAGAAATATTCATCAAATTATAGCAAATTTTACAAACTTAATCGCCGTGTACCAGCCATTTGGGGTGCTTGCATTTTAATGAAAACCACTTTAGCATGCAGCCCAATGGTTCTTCTAATTTCACAAATTTTGTTGCATTTAAATCTTCTTGATGGACAAAGTTAAAAGCGCTTAATCCCGAAATAATGAATTAAAATTTATGGCAGGATAACTAGATTGATACAAAAAATCTGTATAGGAAATATTAAAAGACTACTTGATCTTACATAGAACTTACATTAATTGTCAGGCAAATGTACAATAACATTCAATCAGTACTAGATTCAAACAATTTTCCCGAAATTCATATTTGCTTAACCTTGCGCGAACAACATTAAAATTATATGAATTGGGCTACGCACTCACCATAATCTACGGATTAAGCCCCTTGTGACTATTATGATTTTAGTAAAGACTCTATTCGTGAAACGAATGTATATGTCGAGGAAGTTGGCCATTCTTATTATTTGGAGGAATGCTCATTCGTGCAAGGTAGTGCAAAAACTCGTTCCATTTCGCAAGCGAATAACTTTGTGAATCTGTCACGTCATTTGACGAATTTATCATAGGAAGACGTCTTAATTAAATTATGTAAAAAAAGTTCCCCACCACTTAAGGTAATTTTTTGTTTTCAATGGTAAATTGAATTTTTTCCATGATTCTGCTTCGGGACATTAAGGCATTTAAACTAACCAATTTTTCTTTTTACCCTTGCCCATGACATAACGGTGACTCCCGCAAAGCTGCGAACCATCAATACACCATTTTTCAAAAGAACTTTTTCAACACCCCAAGCAGTCACACATTTTTAATTTCGTATTTTTTTAATGAATTGTGCAACCAAATACAAAAGACACAATATGCAGTTCTTATGCAGATGTTTCTTGGCAATAAAACTCCATTTACACGACCTGATCGCTCAGATGAGTTTTCGTCAGACGAACACTGTAACTCGATAAATGCCACTCAGACGAGTGCTCAGGCCAAATAGAACCGGCTCTATTTCGTCTTATCGCTCATCTGAGTAGCTTCATGTCTACTCAGACGCCTTTTTACACTGTCAGACAGCAAATCAGACGAAAACTCAGATGAGGGATCAGGTCGTGTAAATAGACCTTAAATAAAAATCAAGTTTTTGGAAAATAAGTTTTTAGGTTTTTATCACTTTTTATTGCAATGAACTTATATATCTGCACTTTCTATTTCGTTAGCAGTCCGAATTGGTATGACAAAATCCGTTATTATGGCCCGTTAACACTTTCGCTTGACGGTTACCGGAATAATAATGCCAAGCTCTTGGAGGCATAAGCAAGGCAATATGATGCTTTGGTTACAGCCTTGTTAATATAAAAGCCATGGTTGAGCTCTTTCTCCAAAGGCACATCTTCACCTTGCTATGGGACGTTAAAATTTCATTCTTGTGAAATGTGCACTGGATGGGCACAATGCAAGCATCCGAAGTCACTCCAGTAATAGACAAGCATCTATAGTTTAGATAAATAGCGAATAGTCACAAGGGGCTTAATCCGTAGATTATAGTGAGTGCGGAGTACATTTGGCTCATTTGTAGCCCAATTCATATAATTTTAATGTTATTCTCGCAAAGTTAAGCAAATATGAATTTGGGGAAAATTGTTTGAATCTAGTACTGATTGAATGTTATTGTACATTTGCCTGACAATTAATGTAAGTACTATGTAAGATCAAGTAGTCTTTTAATATTTCCTATACAGATTTTTCGTATCAATCTAGTTATCCTGCCATAAATTTTAATTCATTATTTCGGGATTAAGCGCTTGTAACTTTGTCCATCAAGAAGATTTAAATGCAACAAAATTTGTGAAATTAGAAGAACCATTGGGCTGCATGCTAAAGTGGTTTTCATTAAAATGCAAGCACCCAAAATGGCTGGTACACGGCGATTAAGTTTGTAAAATTTGCTATAATTTGATGAATATTTCTCTTCAAAGGCCAATTTAGGCGCTTTTAGGTTTGCTGATGATGCTCCATTGATTTTATTAGGCGACCTTAATATGTATACTGTCGCATAGAGCTCATAAATACAGATATTGTGGCTCGGTGTAACCTCCAGAATTTTTTAAAAGCCAAAAATACTGCAAAATGGTTTTTCCGCGATATCTTGAAAACAAGAGCTGATGGGGAAAAACCGAGACCAGTTTTGGAATTAGTGCACACAACGGGAACAGAATTTAATACAAATAGGGCTGGACCTCACAAAAGTGGTCATTTTGTTGGCCTGTGTAATGTTACGTAAATATTAAAAACAACCTACCAATGCGCCCTCTACATATGGTGGCACCCTCAGTATACCAACATGGGTACCAACAAGAGCTAAAAGTTGCCAAGCAATATTTTATTATTGGCGCAAAAATATTTTTAAAGTTTTTTATTTTATCACAAAGTGATTGTTTTAGTGACCTTTTTGATTGAAAACCATAGAACTTTTTAAGCAGGCTCTAGGTCATTTAAGTTTTGGATATTGTCCAAAACTTGTTTAAGACACGCACAATTTTTGGAGAATATGAGTTAAATTTGAATTATAATTTAAAATTGCATCATAAAACATGCATATAACACAATCAAACAATTTTATTTAAACATTAAACTAACTTACAACTAGAAGATGACAAATTTTATTTTGCGAGAAAGGGCAACCCTGTTTATAGATACGATAAAAATGAAACATTAGCATGGACACAAACCTTCCAACTCGATTTTCAAATAAGAAAATGAAATCTCTTAAAGTTCTTGGACACCGAAGGATTTTTCAAGCGTTTTGCAAGCCAACCGAGGTAAAAATTTCTGTGTTAATATTTCTGTGACACCCCCGAATAAGTTTTTTTTTCAAACCTTGACCTTATAAATTTGCTCAGTTTTCGGTAAATTTTACTTTGGACACATATGACGATAGCAGCCCAACTAATTTTAAGCCCTTTTAAGCTCAATCTTCGGAATGAATTTAAAAATTCGCCAAATTGGAGAACTTCCCGGCCTTATTTGATTAAATTATTAGTGAATGAAACCATAATTTATCATGGCTATTTAGTCAAACATTTATCACCACTTCCCAAAAATTTGTCATTTTATTTGCCTTACTCCTAACTGGCTAAAACCAACTTCAAATGCACCATTTGCCCGTAACTAAATCAAACACAACAAGAAATAAGTAATTTCAAATCTCCCGCAACTGACACAACGGATATTAAGACCTTGGCATGTGAAAAAATGTAAAACCAACTTATTTCCCATTCGTGCCCTTTGACATTTGACAGGCTTTACTGCGGTTTTAGCTGAAAAACTTCTCAGCCCCCCCAAAACGCCAAGGCCAATTCCGCACGTGGATTGAGTAAAAAGCACTTGAAATGCGTGTTAAACTTTTGTCAAAGAATAAGAATAATATTTTTAGAGTAGGAGATGAAGTGAAAATTAAATAAGCTCTCGGTAAATGTCAAAATATGAAATAGAATTGTAGGGAAATATCCATTTTTCTCTTACAACTTTTATGGTTCTCATTAATTGCTAAGAAAAAATTGCCTACTAATCGCAGTCGACTTTAATGACAAAACGTTTACATGCATAATTAGCCAGGTTTAATTTCCTGTCTTAGAAAGAAAAGATAAAAAAACACAGAATAAAGAATTGCAATAAAAACAATCTCCATAGGGAAGACTCGACTCGACTCGACTCGACTCGATGGGGATGCCAACAGACAAAGACCGAAGGCTCCTGCTTAATGATCAAGACTTGTTCTGCCTGCTCCTTTTGAGTCGTGAGTTGTTGTTAATCATCTGCGTTGGCTGCATAAAAATAGAAAGGAAATTCCATGAAATTAAAGTTTTTATGTCCAAGTCATCTCTTTTTTTCTCTCTCTCTGAACTTGTCGTAGTTAGTTGGAAGTTGTTGTTGGATGCTAGCGAAAGCCAAGTGAAGTCGCCAGTTGCCAGTCGCGAGTCGCGGGACTCCAAGAATGCAGTTTGGCATAATCGAAAGGCAATGGTGATGGTGAGAAAAGTGGCGAGCAGCCGAGGAAACTGGTTTGGCAGTTCAACTGCACCCAGGCCACATTTGTGGCCAGCAACAACATTGTGTTCTTACTTTTTGCCGAGGCTTGTTACCAGTTTGAGTTTTGTTTTTTGCTTTTGTTATGTTTGTTGCGGGGTTTTCTTGGTATTCTTAACGTTCTGTTTTACTGATATTTCTTGTTGTATTTTTTGTTCAAGCCTTAAAGTGGCATTTAGTGTTAAAGTTTGTGAGCTGAGCTGAGATTAATAGGGCTAGCAATGTTTTTTTTTTTTAACAAACAACAATTTTAATCAAAACTTCACGTGGCATACTCTACGGAGATTAATTTCTTCTTATTTGGGTCAGAAATGGTCAGGTATGAATTAATGCTAGGAAACCCTCTTCAACCTGCTCTTTACTGAACTCATAAGAATAGATCACTTTGCTGTTCCATTGCGTTCGCTTAAATCAAATAAACTGAATTTCTTCTATTTTAAACTTAAAGCAAACACGATACGTCTTCTATGAATTCCAGCCTAGATGATTAAGCATAAGAGACAAGAGAATAGAAAACTCCCATGCTAGTTAAGCAACTCTCTTTCTAATTTCTGTAGCTTTCGCTGTCAGCTTTTTATTATTTTGTAATTAAAATTTATTTTTACCCACACTTTGGTTGCTTTTTTTATGCTACTGCTGTTCACCCTTTACTATAACTAATTCATTAGTCATTTGAATGGGAAATTTTGCACTCTGACAGTTTGGTTAACAAATGTATGCAATTGACACAATTTTAGAATAAATTAAAATAAATTTGCTAACCCAACATAACGTAAGAAAAACAAATAACACTATTTCCAATATGGTTATAAAATTATTTTATTTATTTAACAAACCAAACAAAGCCTTTAGTCATTAACAATCTTTGGCATGAATCATCATTTTTATACGTGAGAGTTTCTATAGACAACAGATCATGTGTTATATGCAACTACCTGCTGTTAATTGCAAAAAAGTTTTTTTCTTCGTTGTTGTTGTTTTTTTTATGCCCGCAAATTGCCATGTTCAAGTACAAATTAATGAAATTTATTATTTAATTTTAATGGGATTTGTGAGGGTCTTGGACGACCGTCTTAAAGTATTTAAATGATTTTATTTGTGTTATTTTTTAATTTTTTAGAGAAGGTGTGTTCCAATAAGCAACAAAAAACTGTGCCAGGTTTTTTTATGTAAATTGTGTCAGTTGAGACAGCTGTCACACAGTTTATGGAAGTTGTGAACTAAATGTTTTTAAAATTGTCCAACTGCGTTAGGGTTCAATCCATTGATCACAGTTGTTTGTTATCATTCATGTTTCAATTATAGTTTGTAATGAATCACAAAACAGCTGCTTTGGACAACTTATCAGAAAATGGATAAATCATCGAGCAATAATAAATATTTTTTAATAAAAATTTAAGCTTCTTTCTCTTTTAATGACGTTTTACTTAGTTTATATGACAATTATGATATTTTTCAAAGAAATAGAATATCGTCAAACTAATTTGCGGTGAAGTAACTGTCGCTAAAGCATCAGCAAATGTTTTACATGCTTAAAGCAACGTCATTTGCGGCAAGCTTTACTGTTTTGATTCTATTTTTACAAGAGAGCTACCGCAAGCCATTATATGATATTGCAAACTTATGACTGTAATACCCCATCCATTCCTGTTTCCCAGTAAAAGATTTGTCGATGTAAAAGTAAAAGTAATCTATTACCTCTTAAGCCTGAACCCAAACTCGACCTTTCCGTTTGTAAAAAAATTCGGTTCAAAACTAATATAAGACGATTTTTAAGTTTTTTTTTTATACGTGTCTTCATATTTAAGCTGGAAAAAATTATTCTTTATTCTTCCAAACTTGTTATAATACTACTATGAGAAGGGAGAGGAAAAGGATTGTAGTCTTTGGAATTATTCAAAAATGAATGCCATGATGTGAGTATTTATAAACGTATCGACATTTTACTATTAAGGTATTTTAAGAAATCGAATGATGGTCACACTGTAAGTTAAGATATAAGATGACGAACCCGAGGGTAGAACGGAGTAGATAATAGTAGTCAGACATACAGATAAAAATCCGTGTAAAGACATTGTAAATAGAAACCCGTGTAAATAAAAATAAAAAAAAAACGGAAAAACTCTCGTTTATGGCAGTCGAAATGTTGCAAAACGCTCATACATTAATCAATACGCGAAAAATATGGCATTGCGGACAATGCATCCAACTTGCATAGACAACATATTCGCCGTTGAGTTTTATTCAATCATATTGTTGACACTCTGATTATAATCACCTTCGTCTTTATTCCAATTATATGAATCGTATGAATAACCGCATAACCCAAGGCGGCGCTGCTAATAGATATGTGAAAGAGAGAGAGAAAGTGAGGCCGATTGGCCCGTCAACGCGGAGTTTTGTTTGATCGAACACATAAACGTCCAATCAAACAACTATAGCTCAACCGCTCGATGCGTTTGCCGGTATAAGCTAAATATGTTCAACGCAGAGTTTTGTACTAATTGTTCACATAAATGGTAGTTCAGAAAACTCTGAAACAAACGCTAGATGCGTTTGGCGGTACAAGGTGAATAGAAACAACGCTGAGTTAATTTTTTTTTAAATAAAAGTGATTTTCACAGTTCTTTTAGGCTGCCTTCACACTGTTCGACACATGACACATGATAGTCTAGTAGTCCTGTTTGTTCTGTTTTAACTTTGAACAGCTTGTCAAATTCATAGAATTTCATGGGGCAATGCCGGCCTACTAGATATCATGGGTCATGTGTCGAACAGTGTGAAGGCAGCCTTACTCGATAAGTTGAGGAATCTTATCCGATTATATGGGTTTATACACAACGGGATCAAGTCTCCGGGCCGAATCTCTGCAGAGTAGTTTGAATTCAATGAATTTAAGGGACAAGCCCAACAAAAGCTACCAAAATCAATGTGAGAGTCCCCGCAAGGCAAAAAAAGTTCCGGAAAACAACAAAGGCGCTACAGGGTAAAAAACCAATTGACTACCTTTTAATTGAATGTCTTGTCACACTCTCCATACTTTCCAGATATTGTATATTCAGAATACTTATTTTTTTGACAAAAAAAAATTGAGAAGGTATCATATACCTTCAGAAATATATCATATTTTTTTTTGAATCAAAGATTAAAGCAAAATTTTTCGTTTATACAACAACAAATTCTGTTCCTCTTTTTAAGTTTTCTTCACAAATAAGAACAAAAGATTAAAATTCTGAAAAATGTATTTACTTAAAATAATAATAAAAATGCTTTTTTAAAACCTCATTAAATTTAAAAAAAAAAATTCTGTGCATATCAAAAACATTAAAACCGATATAACTGAATTTTTACAAATGCCAAAGCCATGACAGTACGATTGTATGCAAATTTGATATAATTCATGGCATACACAAACTTGTTTTTTTTTTGCATTTGGAGAGGCGGCAGTCTAAAAAAATCCAGTTTCAGAGAGGGAGAGATTTTTTTTTTACCATAAAAAGGGGAGTTATCCAAAATGCGGCGAAATCCAAGCAAGAATTTGGTTTGATTTTTTGGTCGTATACAAATCCGGTTACGGCCTTATATAACTTTTGCCAACGTTTTGCTATTTTTCTCTTTAATTATTAACTTTTGCTTTGCTTATATTTATTTATTTATTTTCTTAAGCACTCCACACACACGTTTCAAGAACACAACGCGATAAAGACCGACGATCACCAAAACAGTTAAGCCGCTGAGGTAGCTGTCCCCCCCCTTGTATTAAGCTATGTGTAAGAATGTTTTAACGCGGACATTGGGACCAGGCACTGGCGCACACACAGACTGACTGACTGACACGTTCGCTCCGGAGTGGTTTGCTCGTTACGGCGGCTCAAATTGCTCTACTGTACAGTCCAGACTTGGCTGCCTCCAAATTCATTTCAGAGAGTGAGGAGAGAGCAAGAGCGAACCAGCGAGCAGCTGTTGCAGACACAAGCACACACACCACCAAATGTGGTGTATCTGTGAGTTTTGCTGTTGTTGGTGTTTTTTTTTTTGTGGATTTGCTCGGCTCTTCTATTGTGTGTTTATTTACTACCAACAACGGCATCCGCCAGTTACGGCTCTCGAGCTCTTCCTCTTACACCCTGGTTCAGTGACGGCAGCGATAAAATTGCGACGCGTTTTGTAGCCAACGTGTGCAGCTTGTAGACAAAAGAGAGAGAAGACTTTTGCATGTGGGTTAGGTATATTCATTGATTCGCTACCTTTTTCAGTGAGATCAAAACGTGGATTTGAAGGTTCTTGGAAAAATCAGTTTAATTTTGAAGATTTAAACAGAAAGTTTCTTAAGAAGATAAAATGCAATTTTAAGCTGTTAGTTTTATTGGCTTAAGTAGATAGATCAGGGATGCCCACACTTTGCTTATGGCAGGACAGACACCAATACATGTTAAGAAAATCTTGTGTCAAATAAAAACAACCATAAGTAACAGATGGAGAAAACACGGTTATAGCCGAATGACATGTGGGTGTTCTCGATATGTGTCTAAAAATGCAGTGTTCCTAGGATTAAAATAGAGCAGTAGTAGAACTTGCTTGGATATTATGCACAAGAGTAACATCCGACAGTTACATTAACAAGGAACCCTTAAGGAAATTTTTCGTAGCTTCTACGCAAAGCTTGACTAAAGCTAGGCTTGATCCTTTGGGCTGGGAAGCAGACAATAGATACAAGATAAAGAACTAAAACATATTTTAACCTGAGATACTCTGTACCTTTTTGAGGAAAAGTCAGTAAACAAATTAATTAATTATAAAACTGCCTTATAATAGTTTCGCAACAATACCTAAAAACCTATAATTTCTTCGAAAAAAATAGTTAATCGTCCGATTACAATCGCAAAAAACTATTTATATATACATTCTAAAATTTAATAATATTGCCGTAAAAATGAAATAAGCATAGAAGTCTGCTGATGAGGATTTGGGGACAAATCCGAAACAGTCTGTCCAGACATACCAATTGCAATTCCGATAAAAATGTTGAGAGCTATCTCTGTTGAATTGTGTTGATTGCATCAAAAAAATGGTAACCAACCATTGACCTTGAGCAAGCGTTGTAAAAAGCACAAAAACTTTGACTAAAATCAATGCAGGTCACTGATTAACATTTTTTTTACATTTAAAAAATGAGTTTTCTATAGAGATTTTTAAGTTTGTGCAAAAGTATGTAACAGGCAGAAGAAATCATTTTCTTCTAGAGATATTTAATAATCACGACTGTTTTTTCGATTTGTCGAAGAATTGATAAAGATCGGATGAACTTTTCTCAAGTTATTACAAGAAAGTTCGCTGCCGCGGCGGTGGCTCACTGTTTCAGTCCCAGTTCATCCAGATCCAATCACAGATCCAGTTCATCTATCTGGTTCACACAACATCCACAAAACACACAACAAACAATATTCAAAAAAAGTAGTGGCTCTATCAATGATTACCAATACTCAAATTATTTCCAAAAAAAAAAGCTACCAGCAGCAGTGGAGCAGCAGCGCTGCGTTCAGTCGCTACTGGGTACAGAGTACCGCGACTTTCTTACTTGTCATGCCCTTGCAAAGGGCAACTCAGGAAAGACGGCAACTCAGAAATATTAATTTCCGACCCTATAAACTATATGCATTCTTGATCAGGCCGACCAGCTGAGCTGGGTTCTGCTGGGATCAGATGACTATATCTTAAAGCTGCCATAGGAACCATCGGTCAGAAAATGGGTAGCATATAGCTGTAATAGGAACGATCGGTTGAAAAACTAGTTTTGGTAAGAAAAACTTTTTTGTTTTCAATGCTATCGCTCCCAACGCTCGTATTTATTAGTTTTCAATGATTTCACATAATTTCACCAAGACTTGTCGAAATCGGACAATAGGTCAGATTTGTCAGACCAAACGGATAGGTCAGAAAAAATGCTTAGTGAGAAAAACTTTTTTGTTTTCAATGCTATCGCATCCAAACTTGTTCCTGTTTCATGCTACCACACAGTTCTGCCAAGTTTGATTTAAATCAGATGACTATAGCATATAGCTGCCAAAGGAACGATCCGTCGAAAAAGTAGTTTTAGGGAGAAAAATATTTTTTTTTAACACTTTACACTTTTCAGTTATGAATATATTGATAAATATATTGTATAGCTGCCATTTAACAAACTGGCAGGCATATATCAAGCTCCAAGGGTATAAAAACTTCGGTCGAGCCGAAGTTAGCTTGCCTCTATTTTTGTTTTTAATTTTATCGTTTCTTAACTCAATTGTGAATTTAATATGACCAACTGTCGGATAATTGGTTTTAGTTGAAACAATTTTTAATTTTAACGCAATAGTTTTTCAACTCCGATATTTAAAAAAATTTGCTAGGATATGAAAACCTCGATTTTAATAATCATTAGTTTAATAGTTCATTATACATAGTAACTTTTTCGGAAATTCCTGATACCTTTTACCTATCTTTTTTCAAATTTATCGAAACAGAGAGCTAACAAAACCAACAAAAACCAGGTGTATATTGGCCACATAATTAAAAATGTCACCAAATATGCAATATTAAAATTTTTTCCATATCATTCAGGTTCATTCAGCATTCAGGTTGACCCAATTGCTATAGAAATAAGCATGGCGTTCAAGTAGTTTTTCAGAGTTGCCTTGCGTTATTTATTACCTTTCAGACTGCAGTTGTGCTTTGCATGTGACTTCCCGTGAGCAAGTACAATATTACTAATACATAATTTATTTAATTCGTTTATTTTATTGCAAACATTTTAAACTACTTATTCTGCCTACAAACTATTATTAGCTTAGAATAATAGAACTCACATTTTTTTGTTTTCGCGCCTTTATTTAACATATGCAGAAGCAAATCAAAAAAATAGAGGCAAGCTAACTTCGGCTCAACCGAAGTTTATATACCCTTGGAGCTTTATATGTGCCTGACAGTTTGTATGACAGCTATACTATATAGTGGTCCGATTTCGACAAATCTTGGTGAAATTATGTGAAATCATTGAAAACTTATAAATACGAGCGCTGGACGGACGGACAGACGGACATGGCTATATCAACTCAGCTCGTCATGCTGATCAAGAATATATATACTTTATGTGATCGAAGATGCTTCCTTCTCTGCGTTACAAACATCCGGACAATTTTAATATACCCTCTCCAAGGGTATAAAAATATCACATTTGTTGAACTGAATAATCGTCAAAAAATTTGAATGAATAAAAACATCAAACATCAAGAAGCAAAAAAACTAATTGAAAGTAAAGAAAATTTAAAGAATAAAATAATATGGTAAGTTCAAATTTACATTAATGTTTTCTGAATTAGCTAACAACCAAAATATTTCTGAACCTAGGTTCAGAAACCTTCTTAGCCCGAACCCAAAAGGTTCGATTTGTTTTTTACAAATAGATAAAGCAGCTTTCTAGCAGATGAGAAATCGTGACCAAATTGACTATAGATTTGATACATCAAAAACCAACATTGGGACTAGCACACTCAAAAAAAAAGAAACCGATTCGGTTTTAACAAAAACGCTTTTGATTTTATTTGCTCTTAAAAAAAATTAAAAAAGTGAAATTAAATTCTTCATTTCGTTCGTAAATTCGAAACTGACCGCTAAAAATTCAAAAAAAAAGAAGTAAAATTCTTGATTCAAGATAAAAAGTTTTAGTTTAAGATCATTTGGTCGGCAAAAACGAGCTCGTACATTAAGTACAAATATCATACTTATTTTAAGTTCTAGAAGAAAAGTACCGAATCGTTATGGAAATCAAGAGTTTGGGGATTTTTAGAAACGCTTTTGAATCAAGAAAATCCGTACTTAAATCAAGAGTTTTCTGGCTTATTGAAAGTTTGAAACTGAAAATTCTTGATTTAAGTACGAAGATTCTTGTTTTTTCGTTTTGTGCATCTGTGAATCTAAAAATTTGAACTTCAAAAATATAAACTAATCTAGAATAATCTCACTACCCGAAATATGTCATTTTTGATTTCAGCTGAGATACGTCGGTCTCAACAGTTTATTTAGTTCGATTTAAAAACTAAGATAACTAATCACTTAGATAATGTGTTTCCTGTAGGAACCATTGATATGTTCATAGGTTCTAGTGCTCATATGCCCCACTTAATTGAATGTAGAGGAATGAAAACCAGTTGTTTGGTTCTGCAGCTGCCAGTTCTTTTTACATAGGCCTCCTCTTGTCGGTTAGCATACTCGAAGTGATTGCGACAAGCTAAAGAGAGGGACTGTATAAGAGAAACCATAAAAAAGAGACTATTATTTTGATTCTAGCTGATATTATTAATAATCTTAGTTAAACAAACTGGTTATACAATGCTTAACAAAGAAAAAAAAAACAATCAGTAACCACTTATCGATTTGTATTAGTTGCCCAACCTAAATTCCGTGACAACAATGGCTAATGATCGATCGAGGCAGAGCAAGAGTTAAAACAGAGAGAGAAAAAGAGAGAACGATAAGACAAGGTCGTTGTTGCAAGAAGAAGAAATGGCCAGAGAGGGAGATAATTTAAGAGAACAGCTAAAAGAGCAACAACAAAAATTGCAATGCAGTTTGTATATAAAATCCAGGTAGAGACAGACCCCTTAAAATTCAGGTAAGAAAATCACATTTTCTCCAAACCCACAAAATGCACCCACCCATTCGTACCATTTAACCGCAAAAACTAAAATGAGAAAATGCAAAAACTAATTTTATTTTAGCCATTTTGCATTAAAATGTCTAGCTTACAGATAGAGATACGTACAAACAATCGCACTATGTGAGTGTGTGTGTGTGTGTGCTGCGGTGACCAACCACCCAACCTCCCCACACACAAAGTCGTGTAGACAAAAGATAAACTCTATAGACCCCATCAGACCAGACAATAAGTGCCCACCGACCCCCTGGCAAAATGGAGAATGGCTAAATGCAAGGGAATGTGAATGGCTGAGAAATCAATGTCGCCCCCATTTATATGAGTTTGGGATGGGCCACAGACAAAAGCCACATGTGCAACTAATCAAGAATTCAATCAAAATGCGCAAAATGTAGCATAATAAGATATCCCCGTACAGATGACTAAGCCAGGTGATAAATGAGATTTCAGGGTTATTATTAAAAAACAATTACAGTTTAATTACAAATCAATCAGGGTAAACTAGGAATAAGTCACAGTAAATTAATCAATTTAATTTATTTCACACTCTAAATATTCCAGCTTGCATGTATCTTCAAATTATTGGTACTTGTTTCTCTCTGTGTAATATATAAATACAAAATTTTGATAACTTACCCTAAAATTTTAATATATACTCCAATATTGTGGAACTGCTGCAAGTAAAAGAGAAGAAAGAAAAATCCGTTAATATTTTAAAATATTTATTTGAGCTGGCAACGCTTTATTAAGTGTCGCTCTTAAACTATACTTAAGAGCGCTGTCCAATGTCAGTGACAATTACTGCACAAAATAATAAAAACAAAACAAAAAGTTCCCACACTCATTAGGGTCATGAAGCTTATGACATTTGTATTTGTGGTCTCGTGTTCACAATTTGAGTGTGGAATGCCTTATGGCCATATGCTATGCTGGATGGCCCTAAGTTTTACAAACGGGGCCATACGAGGCGGCTGGCGCTTGAGTGGAGAGTAGATCTTGAGACGACGCGTCGGCGGTTTTTTGTTGAGTGACAAAACTTGAGTGGTTTAGAGAGGAAAGCTCTGTCAAGCAGGTAGAAGAGCTTTTTCAAGTTGAAGCTTGGCTTACGGTTGAATGAACTGAAGCTTGAATTGGTTGAATGGGATGCACTGAGAGAAAGGGGGCATACATTTTCAAGCCCAAGGCTGTCATCAAAAAATATTTAAGCCAAGTTCAATATTTAAATTTTTTAGTACTTTTCTTATCATGTTAGAACTATATTTTTTTTTTTTGGCTTATAAAATCTCCCACAGTATTGGCAGAACTTTCACACAATTCTTTTTTTATAAGGGTTGACAGTTTTTTAAGTATTTTCAACTTAGGCACACATTTCACACCCATTTGGCTTGTACAAACAATTAGCTAAGGGTTGCACTAGCCTTTACCCACCCGCTTTCCCCCACCACCCAGACTGACATAAGCCAAAGTAAATAAAAAATAAATTTTTCAAGTGCCTGGCAGAAGGTTCAAATGCAATTAAAAAGCATTTAGCAGATTAAGGGCAATAAAAAAAGAGATTGCTCTAAAAATAAATACTTTCATGCCGAGGAACCAGCATTAAACTGATATTTAATTGGAAGGCGTTGTGCACGGGGAGGAGAAGGAGCAGGGCGTGTGAACTTAACAAGCTGGGCAGTAATTCCATGCTCGATTGGAATTAAATTTGATTATGTTCCTCACAAAGTGGGTTAAAGGACACTAATTTATGGTCAAATTGGAAATCTATTTAGTTTACCTCTTGCCTTAAGGCTTAGTCGACTAATCAATAGCTGATGTTGTTTTGATTTGTAAACGTCATTTATGATGGATATAGAGCAGGGTTTCCCAATCAGAGCGAGGTGACTCTCTCCGTAACACACGGTGAACTATGACTTCGGCAAGCATTGCCCCAAGGGCTATGGCTGGGGAACTCCAATATAAAGCAATATAGCTAGCTGTTAATTGCCAAAATATTATCAACAAATTCAGGGTTAGTTGTGTGCAAATTCGTAAATAAAAGTGGCACTAACCAATTTGATTTAAGAGAATCGAAATTATGGTATTTTGACCCACCACAGATTTTGAGGTGTTTTTGAACTTTCGAAATACAATAAAAATCGTAAGTATCTTAGCAAAATGAACTATCTAATGTCTTTACAGCAAAGTTTGTACAGAAGACCAAAGCCAACCAGTGAGAACGAATATAGCGTCATAACCCAGATCTGACCTACTTTATCGACTGCTGGCCAGCGATTAAAAAACTGTTTGCTCTCTTGGTAAAACCTCGGCATGCGTTCGGCTTGCGTGGGTGTGAATAGAGAAATGTATTCGGACCCTGCAAACCACAGTGACGGTCTCTGCTTTATAATAAGCGGCATTATGCTAATGAGAACGTTTGGAATCAGTAGTGCATATCGGGACACTATGTTTATCTTAAAAGAGTTTAGGCGCTTAGTGTAATTTACATAAATTTACCCGAATTTGTGATTTAGCAATCAGATCAAAAACGTCACCAATTTGCAAAAAGATTTTTTTACTAATTTCGCCAACCTGATTTTAAATTCACAATATTACACTGTGCCACAAAATTCAACTTTTTTTATAGCCTGGGATTGGAACCAATAAATTGTGAAACTAGAGGCATCTAGTAGCAACTCCTCATACCCAGTTTTTCGCGTTTAATGGGCACATTAACACTAGCAACACACATCTGTTGCTGGTCAAATAAAGATGAGAGCTGAAATTTTGGAAAATTCACCAAAGATGAATAGAGTCACCACAATTGTTTCCGAAAAATAATCTCGGAGCAATGGGAGTTACCGCTGGTTTAGATCCATAGACAACCAAATGAAAATTGTATTTTTTTAACTTGATTGTCTAGGATTTTCTTACTTTAGTAGAGACAGACGTCATTTCAATTGTGTTCAGACCAGTGACTCCGAGCTCAAGTCCCAGCAGATTACGTAGTCAGTTTTAAATTAAATTTATTATAAGCCGTTGCAAAGCCAAGCTGTTGGTGGGTCCAATGGGACTTCTGCTCTTAATTCAGAACAAACTAATTGGATATAAAAAGTTAATAATACAAAATTTAGTCTTTTCATATTTAAATACATTTTTTTTTATATTTCAAAAAAATTGAAGTGTACACAGTTTATAGTTACGAATCCCGTATTTAACGCGTAATCTCTGGTAAATATTTAAAATTTGAGAGCATTTTTTCCTCAGTGTACATTATAATATTAATTATCTGGTCAGGAAATAAAGACACATTTAAGTCTCCGATCAAGAAATAATGAATTTAGGTAAGCATCATTCTTGACCAGACTTAGTTCTCTATTCTCTGGTCTAAATTTGAGCCGCTGACTAAGCCAGCCAGCCTCCGGTAATATCACATATGTATAAGAAACGATGAGGAGAGTAAAGATTTTGGTTAGCTGCACTTACTCTTTCTCTTTCGCTCTCTTTTTTTTTGTGCCCGTCAGCAATATAGCGGTTCAATGTTTTTATGTAGAATATTCATTGTAAAAAATAATATCAAAAAAATTGACGCTTGAAATTTTTACTAATAGGGGAAACCAGAAATTAAGCCGTATATTTGTTTCTTTTTTGGTACTGATGACCGGTAATGTTACTAACGGTATACGGTTACGGTTTAGAAAAATATAAAATTTTGGTACAGGTTTAACAGTTACAAATGTTGATGTGTTTTTAGCAGTTAAATGTTACGATTTCGGTTACGGTTTTAATTTCTGGTTATAATACTAATTTATTTTTTGTAACGGTTACACAATATTTAATGAAATTTTTTTTCAATTTTATTTTAAACTATTTAGCTTGAAATTTATGACAAAAACAATTTATAAGCCACCAATTAACGCTAATTCTTTTCCATCATCAATTATTTGCCTATTTATGGTTTTACTTGCTCAGCTTAATGAACATTTTCACAGCCAATTTGTTTTCATACTATCAACTTTATTGCGTTTTTTTCCCCTCATGTTCAACTGGCCAAAGGGGCAGCTGCTGAAAATGCGTAATGCAATTCCATTTTACAACATTTCTTCATCAGCATCATTTTCCTCAGTTTTCAGCGTCTTCCATTTGGTGGAATTGTCTTCCCACCGCCTCTGCAGCAGACAGCGAGGAATCATGTGCTGGCAATTTGAAAAGATGCCACTGCCCCACGGCTTTAGGAAGACGATGGAACGTGCCAAGTTACGCTGTATGTGGGTTGCAGATGCTAAAATTGCATTAATGCATTTTTTTGCCGTCTCTTTTTCTTTCCACTTACTTTTTCCGACAATTTCCCCTTTGGAGAAACGGGTGTGTAATAAATGTACCAGACAAATGTCAAATGATGTGGATTTGTACGCTGAAGAAAAAGGGCATATTTGTTTTGGAGCAAAATATATTATACACCAAAATTAATACGTTTTATGAGAAAACGATTAAATCATGATTGACCTAAATAAAATAATTCAGTAAAAACTTGTTTATTTTTCTGTGTTTTAAGGTCAAATACACAAATGCCTAAATACCTCAAACTACATCCGAATATTATATTTCAACTGAGCTGTTTCAGTATTCCATTTTAAATAAACCATTTTCCAAGGATTTTATAAGGTATCACACCAACTCTCCACACCAACAAAAATGTTCGCACACCCACGATTTCGAATCTTGTACAATTCCCACGGGAAATTCTGTACGGCACACGCGCCTTTATCAAAGCTTGCTTCCTCCTCTCTTTCTTCAACTCACAATCAAAAAACCAAAAACAAAAAGCTGTTCTCAGCACAATTACACTTGTATCCTTGGACATAAACACAAGCGCCTGCCACAGCGGCGCTAAAGGATAATGTGCCACACGCCGGCCTACAAATGCCAGGGAGTGTCCCCTGTCTTGCCAGTTCCCCACCACCACCACCACCCTTTAGGGAAATTGTGAAACGGAAATCATGCAAAAACGTGCCATGCACAAGTCGTGCAACAAATAAGAGAAAATTTCCTTGCTGTCTGGCGGTGACAGTTCTCAATCTAATTGCCGAACCAAGCTTCAAATAAGCAACAACCCCATCAATCTGTTCTAAGCCGCTAACTGACATATTAATTGCTCATAAAGCGTAGCGGCCAAAGTCAACCACCAAAAACCGCACGTTCTAATCACTGAGGGTGGAAACGCTTGCTGGTCAAGCGTTTGATAAGATTGAAAGTGAAACTTATGCAAAATTATTGGCTTGGGAAAAATTTGTTGAGTTTTTTTTTCAAATTTATCTTTGAGCTAAGCCCCTTGAAAGGTGGTCCCCACGCTCAAGTGTCGGTAACTTTCTGGCTCGCTGGCAGGAAGACTTAACGCTTCGATGATTTTTTGTAAAAGGATATGGGTGTGCAGAGGACGAGTGCTCTTCTGTTAAATTGCTCATTAGCTGGCTCACGAAGACAGCAAGGAAGTCATAACGTGAGAACGTACGAAACTTGCATCGATTTGGGAAATTGAGGTAGGTCAGGTAAGAATGATGAGTAAATCCTGTGCGCTTTGACTTATTTTATACAGTTCTTGAGGCAGATGGTATAGTGAAGTGATGTTAGCTCCATCAACTCTCGAGTGCCGCTGTCCGGTTGGCACCGGTCATGCATGCCAATTTTGCAGCTGTGTCCTTTGCTCTGCCTCCCCACACAACAGCTCCCTAAGTGAGCATCGGTCTCACTACCATGAGGTATTAGCCATCGAAGTATGTGTGGTGCCATGCCCCAAGATTTTCCGGCTATGCTCCTGCATGTGATTAGCGCTCTAGTACACTTGCTGAGTGTGAACTTTAGGACAACTAAGGGTTTAGGTTGAGCCGAAACAGATGCTCATCCACAAGTAGGCTCCACAACAGTGGGAAGAGAACTCTTCCATGAGGGCATCCTATAGTTGTGGTTACTTCACCTGCAACTGCAGAGGCTTTTCTGCATCGTAGAAGTGAATCTATTCCTTTGCCTACTGAGGGGCTTATTCCTCTTCTGAGTAGGGCATTCTTCCAGCACTTAGCAACCTACCAAACCAGGTTTATGAGCTAAAACTCCATCTTACTAATCTGCCTTAAGAATAAAGCAACACTGCTTGGAGTAAAGCAGAAGAAGTGGTTATATGCAATAGGGACTTTGAAAAGAGATTAAATCCTGAATCACTGCAGACTATTTTTCACATTTTTGCTCATAACTTGAAGAGCACTCATCCGATCCTTATTATTCCTTTGGCAAATTTATTTGTTTTGCTAATTACTAACTATCTCTAGAAGGCACGAATCATCTATTCTTAAAACTGTAGAAGATAAACCGTTTTTTCCGAATTGCGGGGGCGGGAGGGGGCGTGGCCAAAATTTGAAATAAACTTGATCTGCCTGCAAGTATAAGAAGCATTTGTCTCATACATGTCAAACCTCTATCTCTTACCATCTCTGAGATCTAGGTGTTCATATCGACTCGGCTGTTGATGCTGATCAAGAATATACATACATTTGCACGACTTTAGTATACCCTTTTTACTCTACGAGTAACGGGTATAAAAATACGGGTATCACCGTATTACCAGTGTAGTTTTACTATTATTTCTATATGAAATAATATATGAATTGAATTTTCTATGGTATACGTATGACATTAAATAAAGGTTAGGGTACCGATTTAACCCAATTTATTTATTTTAGGACCAAACAAGAGAACCTGAAATAAAAAAGTTACTATTTTTATAGACTAGTTTTTTTGAAAATCATTATTTGTCTTTGATTTTAGCACAATAAATATTTGATTTTTTCGTCAGGCATACTGACTTATGGAGCTCTTAAAGTCATCTTCTTTTGCTAAATCGAATTCTATTTATTATCCTACGTCCCACTTAATCTTGCGAATGTTTTCCTTCACATTTAGCATTTGAATGTAGGAGACGTGTGTGGCGCATAAAATTTTATCCATCCCTAGCTTTCAGCTGTCATTAGATTTACGAGCACGCCACGTGACATTGAAGCTCATTTTCCCTACGAAGGGGCGATGAAATCTTAATAAATTTCTAGACAAACAGTGGACAACATTATTCACCCCCACACATGCACACACTCATAAACTATGTATGAGCGTTAAGCATATGGTTTTAGTAAGCATTTGATTTATGTATGTCCGGGTGATAATAACTCAAAGGTCATAGCAAAATATGCGAAGCTTTTCAATTATTTGCCAGGCTTAATGCTATCAAAACATTTTGATTTTAGTATGTAGGTGGTGACAAATGACCTTCAAAAGTGGTGATAGCTTTAGGTAAAGTATTATATAAAAAAAATTTATATACCCATTAAAAGACTACTAATAACTTTCTTGGTATTCGGCAGGAACCGGTGTGTGCGCAAATGGCCTTTAAAAAATTAGGCATAGCTTTTTTATTTTTATTAGTTACTGGTTTTAGTCATGGCGAGTTCCGCAACTAAGAGAGAACTTAAAGCACTTGATACTGTGCGGGCAATCTTTTTTATTAATGGAGCATAGAACTCTGTTATCATTGGTAATGCAAGCTGTTTGGTATTTTAGATAGGGTATCAGATCAGTTCGAATTCCAAATGAGAACGGCTAACTTCACTTGTTTCAATAAGATATTGATGACATTCCTTAAGCTTTTTTCTCGCTCTACTAGTAACTTACGACGCATCTACACAGGAAGCTAATCCCGATAATAGGATTAAAATTTTAAGTGCAAGTCAGCCGGAATCTCTTAGGTACGGACAAACAAACTGAGAGCAAAGGCGAAAGAGTGCCTACACTCTTAACTATGATTTGATCGCCATCTCTCTTGCTTGTGCTTGATAGTCGTGTGAGCTAAGATGTCGTCGTCGTGTGTTCAGTCTTCGAGATCCAGAGTTCAAATCCCAGATAAGCTGAGGTAAGCAAACAATTTTAAATGGTAACTAAATAAAGCTAGAGCATCAAAAAAAGGGGTCACGGTTCGGTGTACTAACATTTAAGCAGATTTTTCTACTTCTTTGGTCCGATCTTCACAACAAAAGCGCTTAACGGCCTTGGTTGCTGCTAATAATGCCCACTAATCGATTTTGTTTTGTGCAAGCTGGCACCAGTTTTTCACACCAAGTTCTGCAATGTCTTGCCGCACCGGCTCTTCTCTTTTCCAAAGCCTTTCAACTGTACTGGTTTTTAACTGAAGCTTGATTATCTATACGGGTTATATGTCCTATCCAGCGCAGCCGCTGTTGTATTATGCGCTTGACTAGATTGGTATCCCCATACAGTTCGTCATACATTCGGATGCAAAACTCATCGCCAACTTTAAAAGGGTCATTAATCCTCCGAAGAATTTTCGGCGATCTGCTGTTAATGTCAACGCTTCAGCGCCCTATTGCTGAACTGGGAAGAATTATCACCGGAAGCCTCGAGCGGACGAAGTCATTTTGCTATTTACACAATTTACACATACTCAAGTCTAAGGCATGCCGAAGTTGAAGCGAAGAGAGTAAAGATGCCTTCAGTCGCTGGCTAGCCTTCAACAAAGAAGATTTAACATAGAGCACAGTTTGAAACGCCTCTCTTTTTTGAGTGATGTAAACTCCATTGTGACAAAGAGAAACTTATGTTGTTGTAATATATATTGCGTCGTGGGTTGAGGTAAAAATCTAGGCGGATTGCGCGGTTAAGTTATTGTCGTTGCTCAAAGTTATTGTCGACATAGGAGACCCGGTGAAGACGGACATGGTCAAAAAATACCTCAAAGAGCCCAAATGACAGAGAACAGCTGACTAAATCCGCGTGAAAAGTTTTCGAAGCAGCCAATTGTGCTTATATTTCAAAATAAGCCATAAATTATAGTTTAAATAAAGCCCTTGTTGGCCTTTTATTATTTAATTAAGGTTAAGTGTTTTTAAATCGTATAGTTGAATAAGATTTGTCTTTTTTAACGTGAATAAAAAAAATATTTTGGTTGTATTGTGTGACGAAAAGCCAAATAAAGTCGGACGCTTTTTTAAAATATTTATATCTTTTGTGAGTGTTTACGTTTTACGTCGATATCGTTTTTCTTCGTAGAGTGGTTTTTTGTAGAAAAATAATATTTTTTTTTTATCGCAAATCGTTTTTCGAAATATTTTTGAATGTGTCAAACTGACGATTTAAAAAAATGACCTACATCCTTGCCCCCCAAAATAAAAAAACTATTTCAAACGGGCATGAAAATTTTTGAAATTATTTTTGGTTTTCCCTTTAAAAAATACAATAAAAAATTTTTTTAAGGTCTTTTACTTGTTATTGTTGATAAGCCAATCAATTTTAATCAATTCCAGTTTAAATTAAATCTCCGCTGGGGACAATTCAAAATTTTCCCTAGAGAGACGTCCTCCTATTTCAAGTTTATGTAGTCCAACGGAAGTAAATTTAAAAGCTTACACACTTTCCTCCTTCAGACCATAAAAATATTAACTTTAGCAAAACGAACTTTATTTTATTCTGCACACCATTCAATTGGACATCCGGCTTTTATTATTGCTGGAAGGTGTGTTTGAAGGCAAACCGAAGCACTTCAAGTGCAATTGAAAAGCTAAATAACCACAACAACAAAAACAACTATACACTATACATGCATTGTACAAGTATGATGATGATCATCTTTGGTTGCGTTGGCAAAGGAAATGACTTTGGCGTGGTCGAAGGTAGAGATACAAAATTCTTAACTCAGATAGCAGATAGCAAGTGGGACTGTCTTGGGTCTGGCATTTTAGTTTATGACTCTGACTCTGCAGGAAGATTAAAATTGCAATTGGACAGTGTTGGTGTTAAAGTCGACTGGTGGGTGTCGGTTTCGGTTGCGGTCTCGGCACTTTTATGGATCATCATTAATCTTCCGCCAAAACCAAGAAATAAAAACCTAGCCTGACCACGCCTCAGCTTATGGGTTTGTCTGTTTATTGATTCTCGTTTGGTCGGGGGGGTGGATAAATAAAAGTAGTAGGAGGAACCTTCCGGTTAGTACCAAAAGTCAAGTGTACATTTGTCGCGTATGTAAACAAACCAAGTGATAAGTTAATTAATTTTATTACCAATTCAATGAAATGAAGAAACGTTGTTCTTAATGTGAGAGACACTAAATGAAGACATCAAATTTGGGTAAATGAGGCGCAAAAACGTTTGACATACTTATTTACCCTTGGCTTCTTTCAAGGCAATAGACAATAAAAGATTTCGAGTAAAAATGTGCTAAGGAATGCCAAATTTTGTTAAAAGCGAAAACTTTAACAGACCTGAAAGACTACAGAAAAAAAGATACAATCAAAATAATTGTGTTATTTGTTTTGATTTCCTAGGGCTGAACCCCTGAAACTTTTAAGATATTCCCAGGCCCATATTACACAATTCAAGTATGGCGACTGCATCAACTCTTTTGTTTTAACTAACTTAATGTTAATTAGCTACAATCCAAGCATGACCAAAATGACCCTTGGGGTACCTTTTCTTAAATACAAATCACTGGCATTTCCCAGGTGCAGCACAATGAACTGCAATCCCCTACAGCAAATGGGGAAACACATCAAAGTTGCATTCTTCTTCAAGTTGCAATTGATGCATCGTGTGTATCTTTGAGATACATTCTGTGTATGTGCTCTATGGTCATAAATGAGCAACCAAGCACAACAGCAGCTAGCAGTTACCTCCTCTTGGAGACTCAAATCGTGGTTCTTCTTCTTTCTATATATCGGGCTTGTTTGTCGCACCCACTGCGACGGAGACGAGATGACACAAACGTTAAGTGTGCATAACTTTTAGTAGAGCATGAAAAATTGTGTTTAATTTCATTTGTAGGCGAACGGCACATCTTGGGGCCAGAAACAGTGAGTGAGAGAGAGATACCCAGCTAGAGGGTGCAGTACTGTCTGATCATTAAGCAATTAAGTCAGGTAATCAGATTGCGAGACTAGTTAGAACATAATTTCTAATTAAAAATACGAGAAAATTGAATTTTTGAAAATACCACAGTTGCGCTACAAGCGCAGTTTGATATTTAAGCAGCCACACTCGCAACTTTGACTTCCTCTGAAATTTTGCACCAGGTTTTGTCCGCAAATAACAAAACTTTTGGGGAAGTACCTGCACTTTTAGTACAGGAATAAGGCAATTTTTTTATTCCTTCCCAATAAAGGGAACTATGTCCGGTTGCGTGGATTTTTATGGGGTATAAGTGAGAATTTTCAAAATATCAATTTTTGTATCATATTCTTTATTTACACACGCAGAATATTTTAGGGTCGCCATATTTTTGTCAGACTTGAAAATCCCTCTTCCAGCTTTGTTTAAAACAAGAAGTGGCGGCATCTATTGGTTAAATTGGAGAAAAGGGGGGGGGGGGGGGAGGAACGAAGGGGAGAGGGACGTTGGATGTTCTCGCAATCTTAAAGAGACCAGGAAAGACGCCCTCACAAAGGCCCCGAAGTAGCGTGAAAGAGGGGGACAACACGTACAGAAAAGGAAAGGGAAAAAACAAAAACGAACAGGCGCCAAAGCCCAAGGAGAAACGGAGAGACGGCGAAGAGACCCCGACAAAGTAAGAACACACCTTAATCACTGAGAAAGGGGAAAAAACGCGTTAATAAAAATTAAGGGTGAGACCAGGAGGGTTTGTGAGAAGTGTTAAGGTTTACAAGAGGCAGACGGTACTTAACCGGGACAAAGTTTTGTTTATGAGGGAAATAGGTCCAGAGAACAACGCTGACCGACGGACACGACGACAGGTAGGAGTTCGAGCAGACCGCGGAAAAAGCCCAAGCGCAACCCGCAAGGAGAAAAGCGAACGGGGGTGTTGACGACTAGTTTAGGACCTTTAAAGCGGGGTCAGGACGACGACGATAAGCTATGGAACCACTTTAGGATACACGGGGAGCGGAGAAGCCCAAAAGAAAACGAAGGGGGACTTGGGCGGGTGACAGACGGGAGGTGGACACGGCCGCGAAGAAGCGTAAAGGAGAAAAGAAGATGACCAAACCAAAGTTGCTACAGAATACATTATAGTCGGGCTAAACTACTTTCTAACTTGTTTAACCACACAGAGAAAACAAAACTTGCTTCGAAATACTTTAAAAGATATAGCCTTTTTTGTCGACCAATGTCTTCGAAAAAACAAGCAATGTTCAAATTACTTCAAACTTTAAACGCAATTATCTCAAAACCACTTTTTTCGAACTAGTTACTCTAGTTACAGTGAACCGATTTTGATAATTCAAAGTGCAATCGACGCAGAATTGTCACCATTCTGGACTGACCCTCAATCATAATTTTAAAAAAATTGTTACTTTTCTTTTTGTTACACTAAACAACAAAAAAAAGGGCCCAAAATCAAATTTTCATTTTTCAATGGCCGCCATTTTGTCAAAAAACTCATTAAACTTTTTTCGAGGGTAAGACCAGAATGTTTTTAGTTTTCATTTTACCTGGAGAGGTGAAATAGTGGCCGCCAGCTCTATAACCTTTTTGAAAACCCCCACTTTGACGGCCGAGAACTTTTTGAACAGCCCTCGTATCAAAGCAGTAAAAATTTGTTTGTTTACTCCAATCTGTTTGTAACATAATACAAAAAACAGAGTTGGAAAAACTCTTTGCGTTTTCAGATAAGATTTTTTTTAAAAAAGGTCCATAAAACAGCCTTGACTTGGAGAACACCCTCTTAATATATTCTAACCAGGGCATAATACTGGAACCGAAACCATTAACCGAAATAAACCGTTTCAAATCGCGTACCGCAACCGGAATCGGAACCGAAAGAATTTTTTTTTAGGAACCGAAAACCGTTTACCGTTATTATTGGACCGATATAACCGGAACGAGACCGAATCTTTGGTACTGGTACACAAAGCTCCCAGAATTGTATGAGATTTTAAAAGTCGTTTTTTCTGTTCCAGCTACGCAGGTTAGCGTGGCGTAAAATTTATAATGAAACCGCTAAGAAGTTGCATGGACTCAACCACATTGAATACAATTATGTTACTGCAAGCAAATCATAAGAATGCTATATGGTAGGTAGGTATTTCCGGCTGGCCCCATGTAGGGGGGCCACACATAGACCTTACGGTCCTCTTTTCAGGGTACCATTTCCTTCAGAAATCCTGTAGGATCTTTAACATTTTGGCAAATGCCAATAGTTGTTTGGGAGAGCTCTTGGCTGCCTCTTCCAGAGAGGTGAAGCTTGGGGAGTGCAGATGTTTTAGTCTTGTCGTGGCGATTGCTGGGCAGCTGCAGATATGGGGTTCTAGAGTGTCTGCTACTCTAGGTTCCTTACATTCCCTGCAGGTGACTGCTGTCGTGATGCCTAGTTTTATGGCGTGAGCGGCTGCTAGGCAGTGACCAGTTAATATGCCTATAAGCAATCTGCAGTCTCTTCTTTGCGGCTGCAGCGTATAGTGCGTGAGTTTTTTGTCTCTCTTCTTGCACATAATTTTAGAGATTCTGCAGCCGGTCGTGTCCTTCCACTTTTCCTCTGCTTCTTTCTCCGCTATCTCTTCCATCTTCCTGTATGGCGTCTGTAGGGAGATAGGTACGTTTAGTGTTGCTTCTCGGCTTAGTGCGACCCCGGCTTTTGCAGGAGTGTCCGCCATTTCGTTTCCATCAATGCCCTGGTGGCTGGGAATCCAGTAGATTTGCACCTTGCCGGAGGTGCTAAAGGAATCTATTGATTCTCTGCTTGCCAGAACATTTTTTGAGTTGATGGCGTGACTCTGCATTGCTTTGATTGCCGCTTGGCTGTCTACGTATATTTTGATTTCCTTATAGCGAAGACTTCCGCCTGGAATATAGTGCAGTGGTTTGGCAGTTTGTAGGAGAGTCTCAATTCCGGTTCCTTGCAGTACACGGCGGCTCCGACTCCTGAGGCCATCTTTGAGCCGTCCGTGAAAATGTGCGTTGCTTCCAGAGCCAGCCCTGTACGCCAGTCTTCTGGTCCCAGTAATGCTGATGCGCCTGTAAAGTTGGTTTTTGGGGTCATGTAGTCCGTGCTACTGTTGATCTCTCTGCCCACTGTGCTGTGTTCATAGCTTTGTAGAGCCATGGTGCCTGCCGCGCAAAGACGTTGGGCAGTTCTGTGTGCAGTGAGGCGTGCTTAGATGTCCAGGGGGTTGACACCTAGGATGTGTTCCAGTGCTTTTGTTGGAGTAGACCGCAGCGCCTCCGTTATGCAGACCAGTGCCTGCCGCTGGGCCTTTTCCATCAGCTTTAGATATGTGGACTTCTCTGTGGCTTGCCACCATACCAATATACCGTGTAGTAGTATCGGTCGTAATATAACTGATATGAAGAGCCAGTGCATTAGTCTTGGTGATAGGCCCCAAGTGCTGCTTAGCATCTTCTGGGACGCATATAGCGCATTGGTTGCCTTTTTCACACTTTCCTCCACATTGAGTCTCCAGGATAGTTTGAAGCTAAGTCCGGCTTCTGTGGCCCACTTTAGTAGATCTCTAAGAGTAGAGTCCGTAATTGAGCTGACAGTCGATGGGCATATTCCCATGATAATTATGCTTATGTCGTCGGCATATGCGGTTATCTTTGGTGCTTCCCTGCGAAATTTTTGAAGTAGTTCGTTGACCACAAGGTTCCATAGAAGAGGTGACAGGACTCCGCCCTGGGGCGTTCCGCCGTGAGCCTCTCTTGTCATGGTTGTGGTACCCCACTCGGCCTGTACTCTTCTGCAGCTCAGCAGGTTATATATCCAGGAGTCCAATGCCGTGTGTATTGCTAGGGCTCTTAGGCTTCGCATTATTGCTTCTGTAGTGACGTTAAATGCACCCGAAATGTCAAGGAATGCTCCCAGGGCAAATTCCTGATGGTACAGTGCCTTCTCGATGGTGGGTTACTGGGGAGTGTAGCGCTGTTTCCACCGATTTCCCTTTCGTGTGGGCGTGCTGGTTACCCTCCAAGGTCAGGTTCATGCTATATACTGGACGTATTAAATCCGAAATTAATTAAAAACCGAAATAGGTTCTAACCGAAACATTCATTTCGGGATGTACCGGTACCGGAACCGGAACCGAAATTCGTTCCTTCCTGCCCAGCGGCGCAAATGTCCATTACAAGTTCGATGTTCTCTTAAACACTTTGAAGGCTGGCAGCCTTCAAGTATCGGTTACTACTCTGTATACATTTACGTAAGCTTGGCCGTTTTCGTTGGCATACTGTATACAAAGCAGAATACTATGTAATCGGAAAAGTGGGCGTATAACAGAAAACACTTCGGCTTTAGATTACAACTCAATATACCATTTGAGAAAATGTTCGCGACGAAGTATGCGTTCAGTTCACCAACTTGTGGACTAGACTGGCCCTTAAAAATAGATTTCAAAATACCGGGCGGAAAGGGTTCGTTGGTCCCCAAAGAATGGGGGATGAGATTCGATTTAATTTCTAAAATTCCAAAAAAATTTTTATGTATTAATTCTTTTACATCCTTTTAGGGGAATATCATCAACATTTTAATTAAATGTGTCTTATTTTGTGAGTCAGCCTGGCCAGAATCATATCAAAAGGGTCAATGTCAAATTTTTTTGGTATTTTTTCAAAGAATTTTTAATACATAGAGATTTTGATTTTTGCTTTTGCCGGGCGGCAAAACTATCTTTTGGTCCCGAAAGATATAATAAAAAGTTTGGCTGCGATCGGACAATATTTAGTGGACGCGCTCTTGCCCTAAAAACCAAAAATTTTAAATATGCACCATATGATGATACGGATTAAATCTGCAAATTTGAAAATTTTTTTGATTTTGCTCTTTAAATCCTTTAAGGGGAATACCATAGCAACATTTTACATATTTTTGTTGATATTCGAGCGTAACTTGGTCGGATCTACAATCGGGCATTTTAAAAAAAATTTTTTCTGAGATTAATTTCGGATTTTATCTCTAAAATTTTCAAATTTTTTAAAGTGTTAATTCTCTTTAAATACTTTTTGGGAATACCAAGCAACAAATGTAAGATATTTTGAGAATAAATTTGGTAAGAATCATATTTAAAAGCACATTTTTCACATTTTTTTATAATTTTTTTTTTTTTTTTTTTTTGAGATAAAATAATATATACGAGATAGCTCTAAATATCGGACATTTACATTTAAATTTGCTATGATATTCTTCTAAAAGAATATAAAAGAAATAACACTAAACATTTTATTAAAAATTTTAGATATTAAGCCCAAAACTCACCCCATGCGCATATTTCAAATATTCGATTTTGAGGGCGAGGCGATTCCACCAACTGAAGTCCGATCGCGCCAAACTTCAATATCTATTGGACTAAAACGAAATTTCTTCCGCCCAGGCAAGAGCAAAAAATAGTCCGCAAAAAATTTATCATTAAAAAAACCCCAAAAAATGAGAAAAATAGGAGTTAGACAGTTTTGACCAAGTTTTCGCTCGAAAAACCAACAAAAATATTTAAAAGTTGCATGATATTCCGCAAAAGTATTTAAAGAGAATTAACACTTTAAAAAATTTTAAAATTTTAGAGATTAAATCCAAAATTAATCCAAATTTTTTTGAAAAATTGGCCGATTTGAATGATTCTGACCAAGTTTACGCTCGAAATATCCAACAAAAATATGTAAAATGTTGCTATGGTATTCCCCTTAAAGGATTTAAAGAGCAAAATCAAAAAAATTTTTTCAAATTTGCAGATTTAATCGTATTCATCCCATATTGGTAGCATTTTTCAAATTTTTGGTTTTTAGGGCGAGAGCGCGTCCACAAATATTGTCCGATCGCAGCCAAACTTTTTATTATATCTTTTGGGACCAAAACGATAGTTTTGCCGCCCGGGCAAAAGCAAAAATCAAAATCTCAAGTATTAAAAATTCTTTGAAAAAATACCAAAAAAATTTGAAAATTGACCCTTTTGATATGGTTCTGGCCAGGCTGACTCACAAAATAAGACACATTTATATTTAAAATGTTGCCATGATATTCCCCTAAAAGGATGTAAAAAGAATTAACACAAAAATTTTTTGGAATTTTTAGAAATTAAATTCGAATCTCTTCCCCCTTATTTCCCATATTTCATATTTTCGATTTTGAGGGCGAACGCGCGTCCACAAATGAAGTCCGATCGCGCCAAACTTTTTTCATATCTATTGGGACCAAAACGAACCCTTTTCCGCCCGGTATTTGAAATCAAAAAAAAAGTTAATATAGGGCCAGTCTAGTCCACACACTAGGTATATCGGATTGTAATAGGGATCAAAATTAAAAAAAACTTAAAAAAAAAAATTTTGTATGAGAATAGGAAGGTATTGAACTCTGGACCCATAACACAGAAACACATGGACGACGCGTCGTACGTCGGACGGTACGTTAGGTCACTTGACTATTAAGCATATGGGAAAACTGGCGACAAAATCATAATTAAGAATGTAAGCAACTGGAACTTTGCCGACCGAGGTGTCTTTTTTCAAAAGTCGATTGACACAAACATAACACAACTGTTATATATACACGAGCAACAACTCAACCCGAACTTAAACGTCTCTACACACAACTGTGTATTCGAAACGTAGCGAGAAATTCCCATTACGTGGGCACCTACTACATTGCATATTGTGGACCAGCCTCATTCACCTCGATAAATTATTGACAACCCTATCCAGCACTAGCTTAGGACCTTTTTTTCTACAACTCCCAGTTTATACATTACAGTGCTACTAAAACGCTATGCAAAATCCAATATATTCGGTATATTTTTTGAAGGTTAATGAAATCGTTAGACTGACACATGCGCTGCTCTTTAGGGTCAAAAATGCATACCCCTGACTGTAACATACACTTGCACAAATTAATTATACTCTTTGTACAGCGTACAATGTACACCAAAATTTATAATTAAATATAGTCAAGGGCACACTTAAGTTCGCTCTCTGCATTCATGTGAATTTATTGCATTTTTAGAGGCTAATTATTACTAACATTTTACCCACGCAATCAATTTCGTTCATTTCCTCTTGAAATTCCTTAAAATTTTCATGGAATCGCATGATTTCCTTAATTGAAATCATAATGCGCAAAGCATTTGCTTATATGCAAATTGTTTACCGCTATCCTACCCCAGAGCAGCAGAGACAAATAATTCATTCAAGTACACCCTCGACAATTTACCATCTTTAAATTATATTTGACATTTATTAATAAAAAATTGTTCATTGTGTCTGTTGTTGATGCAAAATGGTTAAAAACCATTTAATCTCCAAAGCCAGACACTTATTTTTCGTATATTTATAAAAGATTTTCGTATAATTTTTTATGGCATTTTCAAGTTTCCAGTTTAATTAGCAGATTTTTTTATTTTGTTTTTTTTGATTGTGCGAAATTCTAATTTACACACTTCAGACATGTTGCGTATAAATTTGGTTGGTCATGCATTATTGATGAACTGGAAGGTCATTGGTGTCCGTATCCAAAACACAAAAAAAAAGTGAATTGTTTTTCGAAAGGCATTAATAAGATTTTCACAAAAAATAAAAGCTTTTCGGTTGCTAACCGCTATCGTTGGCGGTGACGACTAACAGAGGTTTTTACTATACTTACAGACTTATTATGATTAATCATCACACAGACACTCACACAGGCATAACACCACATGAAAGCCTCGTTTTGGTTTCCACGCCCTGAGGTAAGGCAAAAATATGTATGTATTCGAGTATGATGAATAAAAATAATTATATTTTGAGCTCTTTTTTTTGCGCTGTGATTTGGCATTTTCATGGTTTAGAAAAAAGCTCTAGGCAATTAAGGTATTTTTTGTTTGGTTTTTGGTTTTATATTTAAAGCGTGGGCCTTTGACCCAAGATGGAACTCTATTGCCCCAAAATGTAAAACAAAACTCGCTGAATCACTTAAACTCACTAACACGTGCCAAAACACAATCTAATAACTAAAACTTTGTCCAAGAAAAAAGGCTTCAATTTCAAGCCAAGAAAAATACTTGCATTCATAAAAAGTAAACTTTAAAAGATGAACCAGGAAAAACTATTTCTTACTCAACTACGAAATTTGTATGCTCTTAAAAAAAACAGTTAGAGAAAAAGTGAGCAACAGAAAGGTTTTCCCAGAAAAAAAACTTTACTTTTTTGTGCATTTATAGTTATACCGCTACTGCACATTACCGTCAGCTTGATTTTAAATTGTTATAAATTCAAAGAACGATTGGATAAATGTATACTTAAATTTCCAAATACTTTTCAGGTAACTGCATAGGCATGCGATTTAAAATTTATCCACTTTTCTTTTAGTGTCGAAAAACGTACTTCAAAAGTCATTTGTGAGAGGCATTCAACTTATCCTTTTACATTTTTTTTTAAATCTTTAAAAACGTCTGCAAACATAGGTACCAGACGTGGAGATCGAGATTTATTTAATTTCTTTATTTATAGCGTTTCAAAGTGAATTTTGTCGGTACAGCAGTATACGTGAAAAATCTATGTTATTTAGCTGATTCTGCAACGATGTTGCGGAGAGACTGTGTTCATTGGAACAAGAAGAGCCTGAAATATCAGCTAATGGAATAAAACATTCTGAACTAAACCTAGTTAAATATCAAGTGTTTTGGGTTTCTAATGTGAAAAATTTCGATTTCTAATTTTTTTCGTTATAGGGCACACAGATGAAAAAACTTGTTCGCAAAATAAATTGCCTTAAACTCAAAATAATAGTCCATTTTTTCTTAAATTTTGAGTACTCAACTGCCTAACAGAAAAATATTAATAGCAACTTAGAAGTGTGGTAACAAGCTTCTACAGTAATGCAGTGCAATGCTCTGAGATTTTAAACTATGGTGCAGCAGGTCTTTAAATTGTTTATATTAAGGCAAGCTTCGATAAATATACAAAACAAGGCTGAAACTTCTAAAAATTGTACAGAACGTTTGGTTCGGAGGTAGGAAATTGTCGTAAGGAGGTCGCATGCAATTTACGTCAAAATGTCTTCTTTTACATCTTTAAAGTGAAAGGATATCCTTTTCTCCAGGGGTGCCCAAGTCCATTCCGCAAGCCACGCTTTTGCTGTTGTTGTGCGCAGAGTTATAACAAGCGCGTATGGCCTATGGGCTGCGTAAAGCAACTCTTATTACTCCACTCTTATTTTCCGAACGAAGGTTTCGTTATTTTCGCGTGCAGACCGTCAACAACAACTTCATATGTGCCTCTCTTCCCTCTCTCCTCCAGCAATGATGCTTATGCGTAGTGAGCTTAGGTTAGCGATTTGACCTTGCTCGCAGTGCCGACACACACACAAACATAAGCCGGGGTTCTCCTTCTGTTTCTTGTGGTTGAAGCTGCTCCACGCAAACGTAATCTCATTTTGGCACCCCTGCTCTACTCCATTGAATTGCCGTTTTAAAGCAGGGAATCAAACCCGAGCCAACTGATATTTTTGGAACCTAAAGGACCGAAATAACTCCTGTCTTAAGTGTAAAACGAAGACTTCGTTTCGGGGACTTCTGCGCAATTTTGCTAAATTGCAAACTTAAAAAGATTCTTTCCTATCAAATCCTTTGTATTGCGAAATAGAAAAAGTAGTAGTAGTAATAGAAAGTAGTATCTTTGAACCTAAAGAACATTGAGACAATTTTCTAGACCCAAAATACAATGAAATAAATCTTTAAGGGCCGATTTCGGTTCTCCCAGATAGCTGCTATGTGTCAGATAGTCATCGATTTAACACTGCTATTTGTTAGTTTATGTGACAAATAGCTCTATGTAGAAGATGTGAAATCGGCCTTAAGTCAAAAAACTACTGTGCAACTACTGCGGAAGTTATAGGACAATATCTCTATTCAATTATTGTAACCAATTCTTTTCAAACGCAATTTAATGAATAAAGCATCTCCAACACAAAATAGTTTATCTGAAAGTGGAGATAAATTGATTCAAATTTGTATTTGTGTGAAAAGAAACAGAATAAAGCAAATAGTTCAGTAGTTCTACAAGACAGATTTATTTTTCTGACCCGAAAACGCTTACAATATAAAAAAGATGTACATTAATAGTGGTCAGAAAGTTCGACTAAGTTCCCAGAATTGTATGAACTATAAAAACTTTATCTCGCTGCTCCAGCTATCGAACTAAGCGTGGAACGATTTTTTTTTCCTGGGTAAAATTTTTTAAGGTCACAGGAAAGAAATCGAAGGGATGCAAAAACAATGACCGCTATCCTATACCGTTACATATTGGAACGTACACTGAGAAAAAAAATTAGTCTAAAAGAACTGCAAACCTTTAAAATTTTGCACAAGGTTCGGGCCGGAGGTTCGGAAAGGTTTGGTACGCCGACCGATTCTTTAACTTATCGAAAATATGGTTTTGGTTTGAATCTTGGTTCAGAGCATTCTAAATCGCTAAAATATTGTTGCCTCTATTTTCGATGAATTTAATTTATTTTTGGTAAAGACAATGTATTTAATTTACTGAACTATTTGAGTTGAGTTGGACCACCTATATAGTGGTATCAGTTTTACGAGCTCTTCCAAAAATTATTGTTCTAAAAATCTTTTGCCTTATTTCCCTTCTCGAAGTCGTCATATTCCGAATTTGGATATGATTTAGAAAACGGATCTTCAGTAGATAGTTTGCGACCTATTCAAATATTAAGAAATTTAACTGAACCGAAAAGTTTTCCAATTAAAGGAGTTGTGATTCAGGTCCAGGAGGAAAACGATTTAGACAAATCGGACCCGAATAGAACCAGTTCTACGGGATCTTGTTCTGTACTTGTTTGCTGCCTTGATACAAATGCTGAGAATTTTAAGACTTTTGTAACTTAGCATGTATGGTGCGCGAGGTTTAAATATAAAAGGAATGAAACCAGCGTGCAGGGAAAACGGAATCCAATACGAAACTGTATACCTAAAAAATCGATTAAAGCTGAGAAAGGTATACAAGAACCAACATTTTGGAAGACAATTATTCCAACCAAGATTTGCAGAGACTAAATAGTCTACAAAATTAGACAATTGTAGCTAAAAGGTGATCGTCAGAGTTCACACAATCAGAATAGCGTACTTAAAATCTTATTTAAAATCACAAGTTCTTCTAGCAGTTTCAGTACAAACTTATATTTGTCGGGACAAAGTTCATTATGTTAAATTAAGACCTTTGCAACTAACTAAAGTTGAATAGAGTTCAGTTAGGTGAAAGCTATAACAAATTTCTAATTAAATGATTTCTAATTCTAGTATTTCATAATTAATCTAGGATGCTTTAGCAAACTCGAATACCGAAATAATAACCATTAAGGAACCGATTGCCGAATACATAAGATTCGGTACCGAAACTGAAATACAAGTCGTTTAAACTCCCTGCTTCATCACCAAGTGGCTTGACTCTTTCTCAAAAGCTTAGGGTATAAAAGAGCGACCATATGTCGAGCGCACACACACACACACATATATATAGAAGCGCCGCTGTCCGTTGCCTTGGCAATGTGACAAAAAATCCAAATGCAGAGGAAAAACGTCTGTCAAAGGCGAAGACTGACGACAAAACTGTTTTTTTTTTTTGTTTACACACAGATGGAGCAGAAAAATTGGCAACAACAAAAACAAAATATAAAGTAAAATGAGCGCCAAGCTCAGAATAGTAAAGAAAATCAATAATTCGGTGTTTTGGCCACCCGAAAAAAAAACAAATTGTGGCATGAAAAGGGGAGCACGTCCAAAATTGGAGCAAACTGAAGCAGAGCAAAGCGCGATTTGCGTGTGTAGAGAAACACGGCAAAACAAAAAAGAAACAGCAATTATGAAAATAAATATATAATTAAAGTTCAACTCACCTGTACAATTTGTTGCCTTTGTGTGAAGCTTGAAGTATTTTTGAACTTTTTGAAATCTTTATTTTATTTTTTCCTTTTGAAATGACAACAAACAAAGCAAACTCCAACTGCCGAATGACTTGAAGCGATTACACAACAAATAATAAAAACTTCACTCCACGAAGTTGCCGAAAGCCAAATACATGCTTGAATCAGCAGCGGAACGCTAAAATTACTTAATTTTCTCAATTTTCACAGATTTTCTTCGGAAAATATTTATAATAAATTATTTACCGGAGTTTTGCCACACAAAATCCACAAACACATCACATAAACATTTGAAGAAACTTGGCGTCGCCTGCCAAACTCCAACCAATCCGCAAAACGCTTTGTGACGCGAGTGGCGCGTACCAACAACTGAAACCGACAATCAAACGCGCTCGGGCTTCGTGTCTTGGCTCCAACAGTCGCCCCCAGTTAAACAGAGAGAGCAAGAGCGAGTGAGTGTAGCAAGCGTGGGGTGGGTTTTTCTGAGCGCTCAGCTGAGTGACTTATGCTTGTATGGTAACGGTACCTCCACAGGGAGTGCCAACCTACTTGCCAAAATGCAAATTTTGTGCGCCAAATTCAAAAAGTGTTTTATTTTTATGGTATTTCTTTCATCTCCATGATTCTTCCTGCGATTCTTCAATGTTGATTACATCTCCCGGCCGAACAGGTCCTTTCACCGTGCACAGCATTTGTACGCGCGGCAGTTCCAATAACTGTACACGGACTTCGGTAAACACACCGCGTGACCCTATGCGACCTAAAACTTTTATAACCCGACCTTTTGATGTTACGGGCTCCATTTTTCAAAATTTTGTTAAACGTTTAAAGGAAAGTTATAACGATGTGGAATTCTGGGATTATTTGCTTTTGGATTTATTAATATGTACTTTGTTTCGAACATTTTGTCACAGCTGTAAATCGAAGTTACCATTAAAATTTTATTTACTATTAGAATTACAACTATTTCGTAATTTAAAATGTTGTTACCTGCATTGATTTGAAAGGAACTCAGTTTTCTTACCTAGGTAAGGTGCAAGGTAAATGATAAACAATATGCCTAGGTAAGGTAAAATAAAAAGATTCAAAAAAGGCTCTTTTAATTCTGAAAACATGCACAGAGGAAAAAACTGATAACAATGGACTCAAGATGAGCACAAACGTTAAAAACAGTGCATGAACGGATTTTCTTATTTTGTGGTACAATGTACACATCTCAAGAATAAAATTTAGTAGATATGGTTCCATTTTTAAAACCTTGATTCAAAAGTTAATATTGTTCCGATTTCAAGATTGATTTTGGACCAGGTGTGAGCGGATTACTCCCATTTGGAGGGAATACGAACCTCTTTGGATTGGAAGGGAAGGGAGGCAAGGGTCCTTGAAATACTCTGCTGCTTCTCCCATCCATATATTCCATACGATCAGAAACATCTTTCTTGTACAACAAACTTCAACGACCCCACCTCCTCCACACCTGATTTCAAAAAATCACAGAAAAATATTTTCAGGCTTGACTGGGAATGGAACCCGGTACCTTGTGCACTTAACGTATGGAATGGCGCTCCAACACATTTAGCCGTTGCAGCCTTGCGCAGACTCACATATAGAGGGCAGCTTATGCTTGGTTGAGCTGACAAGAAGTTAAGTTACAAAAAATGAGAAAGAAACCAAAAAAAGAACCAACTCTCTCTCTCGCTCTCTTTCTCTTGTATCTCTCGCTGCGGAAATTCGGTTTTGGTGTAATATTATATTAGCAAATATTACATATCCAATTGAACTCAATTTTACTAATTCCAGGAAGACTTGGAACATTTTTTGTCAACATCTTGTTCTTGTGTGAAGTAGAAGGCAACTTATGATGAATATTAACTATTAAGTCTTAAATTAAAATAAGGTTTAAGAATGTAACCTTTTGTATTTTATATAATGAATGAATTCGCGGAACTATAATGTACCGCGATTAATACCATGGATGCCCAATAGTAAAGAATTTAGTGAAGATTATAAAGAATGTTTCAAACAAATAGTTAAATAGCGGAAAAATACCAAAGAGGATCAAAAATAGTAACAACGTCAAACAAACTTTACTCCCAATCAAATGTGGAAAATCATGCCAAAATCAATGGATAACTGCATTACGCAGCTGGAGGTTCTCCATGGTAATAACACCGCTAAAAACTTAAGAAACTGCTTTTCAACACCACAAATGACCACACATGACTACAAAGCCATGATTTTGACAATACAGAACCCCGAACCATGGATGACCAGTGCTGAAGAATATAGATAAAACATAAAGAATGTCTCAGTTCTACCACTTCAGCAGGTAATTTAGCGCAAAAGCCGGCTAGATGTAGTCCATAAGCCTTATTCAATAATATTTGCAAACGTCATTTACCATGGGTGACGCCAATTCAGACCCTTTCTGATATACCGCCTTTGATATGTGCGTACCCTTAATATACAGCACGTGACTTTTGCTCTGACAACTTCTTTAAGAACCCTTTGAGAACCCTTTGATAAAAAACGTGAACCGAGAAATCTGCAAAGCCACCAATAATCACTCCAAATCTTTGTATTGTTGCTTTAGCAAAACTTTCCTTTAAATTACTCAAAATATTGATCGCGAATTCTTAGGAACCATCGAAGGACAATTTAAATCCTGAGGTGACCCTTAATGTACTAATAATACTAGAACTAGAATACGATCTTGAATAATCAACACTGAGACAATCTTTTAAAATATTTATTAAATTCTTAGCAGACGATATGGAGGAACTACGGGAGCAGCTATACGGAGCACTATTGGAAGCAGATTGAGCAGCTCTAGAAGCTCTGCGCTTGCTTTGCTCCGATTGCTCCAAATATTTTGATAGTAGTTTTTTTTATGCTATTGACAAAATTGATAGCACGGAGCAGAGCAATAGTGTTTCAGATTTAAATTTGTGCTCCGGCTACTGCTCTGCTCTTTTCACATTCGGAGCATGAGCGGAGCATTTTTTTGGTTGCAATTGCTGCTCTATAGGAAGCATATCAAACCCTTAGTTATAACATGAAATTTTTTCTTGTATACCATATCGCTTTTTTAACAAAACAAAAGTTTCGAATATTTAGTTATCTATTCTGTTTCTTTATGATATAGTGATTTTGCCTCCACAGCTAAGAAGCTAGGTTAAATGGTATTATACTTAAAATAAACATTACGAATATTTGTATAATTAATTATTGAATTTAAAGATATGCAATTATCGGCCAGATAAGTTTTCAAAACAATTATTAATTGCATTCAAGCTTCCATAACTGCTATCGTAAAAGTCTTCAGAATCCTTTGAATTACAATGTTCAAACAGTTTTCAAATTTTGTGTAATTTCTTCGACAAGCCAGTCTTTAAGACACTAATGGTAGAAAATCGTCCTCAAACTCATTTTTAAAGTGGATCAGAAGTTTGTGTATTATCTAAGTTGTACAAACACTTTTTAAATTGTGTTTTTGCGCCAAAATATGTTGAATACTGTCATCAAAACTGATCCATCTTGTTGCACAAAGAGCTAATTATTGAAGTCCCTCTCCTGGTCTAGGCGCCTAAATTTTACCTGTTTTATTTTAAGACTTGTGGAAAGAAATCGGTCAACGATTTTCTAGTTCTGTTTTTTCTATTTGGTTGCACTTCATTAAAAAAAATACAAAATATTAAAAATGTGTAAATGCGTGTTGAGTTTAAAAAATTAGCGGCCTCCAAAAAAAGCTCTTCCAAAAAAAGATGTGTTTCTGGTTCGCAATTTTCCGAGAGTTACCATTATCTAAAAGAAAAGCGAAAAGCGGGAAATTGGTTAGTATTACTGCCCAAATGGCCATAAGCAGAATCATGAATAAATTGACTTTGTAAATATCTCGCCCATTTGAAAATAAGACATCGTGTGTTCAACGATCGAGTTTCGGGCCACGATAACTCTGCATCCATTAAGCCCTACATCATCAAAATCGGTTCAGTTGAACTTGAGAAATGCTGGGATCCACTTTAACCAGAGGCGGCCAAATGGAGAAGACAAAAAAGTGCGCTTGTGTTGGTGAACAAGAGAGCTCTCTCCAGACAACACGCGTTTTACTTGCAATGCAGTGCATCTCCGATTCACCCAACCATAACTTCGGCTCGATAAAATAAAATAATTTTAATATTCAAACATGGAATTGATGCGTTTAGGTGTTATCTTACACTGTAATTAAAATCGCTCCAACATTTATCGAGAAGTTTTGAGCAAAGTACGTCAAGACATGGTTAAAATAAAACTCTAAAAAAATTTCGATGTAAACTTTTTTTTAAAAGTTACTGTTTCATGCCTTTTTTAAAAATCTTTTGATAAAAAACAAAAAAATGGAATTTTTATAATACGAGGGTTGACGAAACTTTTTTTCATTTCGAGAGTTGGAAAAAAATGGATTTTGTTTGTAGTTGTGAAACATATTGTCGGATCTGCTTTAAATAAAAGAAATATCTAAAAAAGAAATTTTCTAGACCAGAAGATGGTACTAAGCTTATAAATTTTCTTAATTTTGTCTGCTGTTACTGTGGAAATTTGAAAAAACAGCAAAAAGATGGAACACCAGAATGACACTGAAAAGTTTGCGGATCCATGAAGAGCAGACCGAGTCGTCGATCCAAAGACAAGACTGAACAAGATCTGACATAAATAAAAATAATTTAAAATTTAAATAAAACATCAAATGAACATGAGATAAATTACAATAGACAACCGCCAAATTGCTAAAGAAGAATAGATACGACGAATACCTGTTCCGGTATTATTTATTTATTAATTATTCTCTATATATAAAGTAAATATTCGTTAATATGACTGTGTTTAATTTCATTCTAAATAAGAGAGTCTTTTTGAAGAAGGCGGCAAAGCTGCCGAAACGCGCAAGAGAACTGCTGAGATAAATATGATTTAACCGTAGCAAGAAAAACGGCCTAATACTATTTTTGGGAATATCACAGCAATTTAAATTTGCTTTCGCCAAGAAAGAATTGTTCTGTGATGTGTTCAGTAGAGTAGCATGAAAACTAAGTTCAAAGTGTGTGATGCGCATCAAAAGTGCCTTGGCAAAAAATTCCTTTGTTGAAATTTTAAAACTCTAAAAACTTCAGGCTTTACGTTTGTTCCTTTTAACTTCTGCACTCTAATTGGTTTACAAGATTTGGATGCATTATCGGTAACTGTGTCACATATTTGGGATTTAAGATTAAGGGTAAATCTTTATTCGCTTCTTTATTTAGTGACTGATCAGTTATTTTCAACAGTGATATTGAAATTTAAATTTTTCGAGACAATGCGAATCAAATTTTTCCACAAAATATCATCAGGTTGCTCTCCCCGTTTTTGTTTTCTCCTGTATCTTTGAGTGTTTTCTGACAAAACCATTACAGAGTGCGACCAAAAATTCTCAATATCCCTGAAGTGTAAAATTAATGCAATTAATATTGATACTTGGGGGCGGGAAAATCCCGTCCGGAAATTTCTTTGTCACTTACCAATTTAAAGGGAAATAAAAATTTAAAAAATACAGAGCTAAGGTAAAAGGTACACAAAATATCTATCAAGTTACAAATACCTAGGTACTTTCAAGCACTTTTTTTGAGATCATGTCCAAGTTTTAATTACAAAACAAATTTGAGAAAAAACAACTTTTTAATTACTGACAACCCATACAACATACCCAAACAATATAATAATAATTGAAATTGTAGTTTTAATTTCCCAAAAATGTTAATGGTATTTAGATTTACAGCTTAGCATTTCATTAAATATTCTGTTTACCATTTTCAGTTTGGTACACTCTCGAATTTACCTCTTAACAGCACATCTCTCATGATGCCAGCCAATTCTTCATTTTTCTGTTCTCGCATCTCATCAATAAGAGACTCACGGAATCCTGCATCCTTAGCTGGATCCTGAGGTATTTGTAACTGTTGCTTCTCCAACTGTAATTGTGGCACTTCCACACTCAAGCTGGCTCCAATACGTTCCACACTCAAGGCACCTGTATCACCAATCTTTGACCAACTATCCGTACCAAACCATATAGACAAGGCTTCATTATAGTCAGTGACATGTGAGCGAAAAGGATTGCTGGGACTACCAAAACCCAAATGACTTATGGTATCCCTTAAAGTTTTTGCCAGTCTGGGCAATTTTTGGGAATAGAACAGCACTGCGCCACCTATAAGATGAGCCAGTGAACGCAGGCAACGGCAGATGTGTTTCTTTAAAGCCGGATCTAAGTTCATGAAGACATCATATTTGCCACCGACTATGACCACGGGAAAGGGCAAAAGTTCAAGGTCCTCCTTATGCTCTTGTTGTCCTATTCTTGCCAGCATACGCTGTTCCAGCATGTCCTTCAACTCAGGCGTAGCCTGCTGTAGCATCTGTTGGGCTGTCTCCCTCAATCCTTTATAGGCACACTCCAAATCTGCCCAGACACGTTGTGGTTGCGATAGATCCAGCATTATAAAGACCGACAGCTGCTGTAAGCCATGTGTGCGCATGGGTACCTCCAGCAATTGCTCAGCATTATCCAGCGAACCCAATTCCCAGACATTCAGAACTTGAGCCGCTCTGCCGCTGCCCATTCGTCGGCCAAAGCTGTATTCCAGCGCCAGAGTGGGACGTGTGGTGTGGTCCTCTCGATCGAAAAACTTGTTAATGGCTGTTGATTTGCCCTGAGATTTTGGGGTTAAGCCATTATTTTAATAAATAAACTATTTTCTTTTCTTTCTTACCACACACTTGCTGCCCAAAACAAACAACGTTTTCTCCTTTGGCATAGCCGTGGCCTCCAATTCACGCAGACGTTGCTGCTCCTCGGCCAATTTGCCGGCTATATCTTGGATACTGGGTAAACCATTTTCGTTTAGTTCTGGGCTATTTTCAAACATTTTTAAAAGTCGTTTTTGCCAGTTGTAGAATATTTGCGGCAAACGCATTGCATGAACTGAAATGCGTATTAAGTATTGGAGTTGTGTTTGGCTTTTTTTGTTGTTGCCTTGGTAACGCAAACTATCTGGGAACGCTGCGATAGTTCTTTTTACGGTTGCGTTTAAAATGGTTAAATGGAAAGGGAAGTTCATGAGGTTCAGGGTTTTTTGTATTTTGGGTGTTACGGTTTTGTAGTATTTTTTAGACTCTTAATATATAAAGCTTATCACAGAAGCATTTTAGTGAATTTTTTAAAACGCATAGATCTCAAGGCTTAGTTGCGAAAAATCGCGAGAAAACGGTTTAAAAGGTTTTCAATTTATTTAAGGTATAAGTTGTAAGGAATCTTAACTGGTTTTAAGACATCCAAGAAATATTTAAATATACTCAGGACAGGAATTTAAATATTGATATCGGCTCTTATAGAGTTCAAAATTTAAAATGAAACTAGAAGGGTTTGAATTTTACAATTTTGGGGTTTAGTTTTAAGCCTGGAGAATTCGCAGATCAATGTGGAATAATTTTCTTCAATTTCAACACTTTTTCAGTTTATTATGTGGGTGGTAGTGATTCTAGATGAACACGAATCTGCTTTGGGAATTGTTCCATCACGGTCTGAATTTTTGATATTTTATTTGCTTAAACGTTCTATTACGATCTTATAAACATGCTGTAAAACTTTTGAGCAGATCCGAAACTGTTTTACAGAAATAAACAAAAACAATTATTTTTCCCGACCCTTTTGTATGTACATTTTTTTCATCGACCCTCGAATTTTTTGAAATTCTAAGTTTTTTCAGTTTTTTTTTTTGTCGAAAACTTCATAAATATTCATTAAATATCCCCAATTATGGGAATAAAAAAGTTTGTGGAAAAAAATTTTACTTGGAAATTTTTAGAGGTTTTATTTTTACCATGTTACCCAAATTTCGTGAGAACTGTTTAACCGATTTTGGTCATTTTTTTTCGATGAAAGCTAACACCCATCATCACGCATTAAGTCTATGTTTAAAATTAATCAAAAATAATTTGCGAGTCATCGAAAACAGTTGTCGAAATTTTAAATGCGATTATCTCGGAACCACTCTTTCCAAAATGGTTGCAAAAATTTAAAGAGTAACTGTTGACCGATTTTTAAATTTTTTTTAAATTACTGGTAAACCCACTATTCAATTGTGAATTAGGATATTTTTGATAGCTCGAGAAATAACGGAGCTTTACCAAATATAATGAGAAAAAAAAGTCGATTTTCGAAATGTTGACTTTTAAACCCTATAACTTTGCCGATCCAAAATATCCTAGTTCACTCCAGAATTGCAACAATTCTCAACAAACCCTCATTTTCAGTTTTACCTTCAGATTTTCCGTTCTCAAAAAGTTTTGGCAACCATGGGCCTATGTTTTAAATTTTTGGTTAACTCTGAACAGGAATACAACAACAATAAAATTTTCTTCATTTAATTTAACCGATTACCTATCAAATGAAAAAATCCGCTTGTTAATACCACTTATAGCTTTTAGTAATTTACTTTTTATGTAAACCTTAAAAAAATGACACCTGCAGGTATACAGTACCCTTAAAACTGCTAAAAATTCGCATTTGAAGCATTTTCCGGGTGTTTCGGGAAACGTTCATGTTGGATTAAACCTTTTGGAAAATCTTTGTACATGTAGTATTATTTCTTAGATTTTTTAAAAATTTTCCCAAAATGAGACTCGCTCCAAACGGTGCGCAGCAGTGGCGTAGCGTATGGTTATGCCGCCAGGAGCGGAAGTCGACATAGCCTACCCTACACCTTGAATCGTTATAAATATTAATTTTCTTTTCTTAATTAAAACTACATTTTTCTTATTAAAACTTTTCTGTAAACATACATGGGAGTACGCAGAATTTTGTTTGGGAAGGAGGAAGACCTAAATTGTTCGAGGTGTACTATTTTCTTTGTTGCTATCATAGAAATCTGTAAGTATTATTGGAAAACTGCGTAAAAATTTTTTCGAAAAACCGGAAAAAACAAACAAAAATTATTGAATTGAATTGATATTGAAGATCGAGCATGGTTTTCTGGTTTGATGAAAAAAGCTTTTTGAATTTAGTATTTTACTGCAAAATAACTTTCTTTATAGTCTTCCGTCAGAGGTTTGTAGTGGAGGCTAATATAATTGCACGGGTTGGCCGACGTATTTTGGAAACATAATGCATGCTAAAAGATTAAATTTGCCCAAACTGTTTAAGTCAATCCGTTCGATCTCAGTGGCAAAGATGCTTAAGTTTAAAAAAGTACATGAGATTTTGCTGCTCATTGGGCGCCATTAGACTTGGGCTTTTAAAAGCGCTATAATCTGAATATGTTAGATTAGAAGAGACAAAGGACTACCAACTATTTTAATCTGAGATTTTTAATATCAGTGGAAAAGTATTCAGAAATATTTAAACTTGGAAAAAAATAGATTTTATGAAAAATTGCCACATTTTTATACACTTGAAAAGTGTATTATAATTTTGCCCAGAAGTTTGCAACGCATAAAAGGAATCATCTCCGACCACATAAAGTATATATATTCTTGATCAGCGTGACGAGCTGAGTCGATTAAGCTTTGTCCGTCCGTCTGTCCGTCTGTCTGTTTCTACGCGAACTAGTCCCTCAGTTTTGAAGCTATAGAGCTGAAATTTTGCACAGAGTCTTCTTTTGTCTACACGCTGCTAATATGTAGGAACCGACGGGATCGGATGACTACTTCTTGTAGCTGCCATACAAATGATCGGTCGAAAAATGGGTTTTAATGAGAAAAACTGATTTTTTATACCCTTGCAAAGGTTATTATAATTTTGCCCAGAAGTTTGCAACGCACAGAAATATTCATTTCCGACCCTATAAACTATATATATTCTTGATCAGGGCGACGAGCTGAGTTGATTGAGCTTTGTCCGTCCGTCTGTCTGTCCGTCTGTCCGTTTGTCTGTTTCTACGCAAACTAGTCTCTAAGTTTTAAAGCTATAGAGCTAAAACTTTGCTCAGAGTCTTCTTTTTACTGCACACTGCTAATATGTCGGAACCGACCGGATCGGATGACTATATCTTATAGCTGCCATAGGAACTATTGGTCGAAAAGTGGGTTTTATTTAGAAAAATTGTGTGTTTTAATGCTGACGTTCGTAAACTCTGATTTACTAAAACATTTGCAAGGGTATAAGAACTTCGGCAAAGACGAAGTTAGCTTGGCCTTCTCGTTCTCAATATTATCGTTCTCAATCACGGTCATGGGTAATATTAAATGTTTTTAAGCTGATCTGCGAAGTTTGGTCGAAGTCGCTAACCGTTGGGACAAGCGTTTTCAAGTGTATAAAAACTTCGGCACGGACGAAGTTAGCCTTGCCTGTCTCGTTATACATATCTAAATCAAGGTTCCCCAAGAAGAGAGCGCTATAACGTGACTGTGTCTCTCTCTAACACACATTGATGTATGACTTCGGCAAGCACTCGGCAAGTAAGTTCGTGCTCCCGGGGCTATCGCTGGGGAACTCTGATCTAAATCCAAAAATTTGTACCTATGAGCAAAATCAAAACTTCGAGCTTGGTTATTCAGTAAAGTCATTCAATGCAGCTTACATTAAAACAAATTGTGTTGGATAGGGTACCTAATGTGTTCACAGTACCTACAAATGTAGAACTGACGTGCTGGGGGAAAAAGGACAATTGATTTGAATTCAGCGACCAAGTTTCTTTCTTTTCTATTGCAAAATTTTTCCTTTTTTGTAGACCTGTATTATTGTTCAATATATTGGTTTCATAAGAAAGAAAACATATCTTTGAAGGGCTTGATAGAAAGAAACCGGGCTGAAAAAGTGAGTAACCCTAGTGAGAACAAGACCAGCTAAGTCGAAGCTCCGTGTTTGAAAATTTGAAAAGTTAAGCTTAAAGGCGCTGCGTAAGCTTAATTGGAGTCACAAGTGGAATACAAGCATTGGAGTTACTCGGGCGTGATCGAGGACTGAAGGAATCTCAATTAAGACACAAAATCTTTTAATTACGGCCACAGGAGTCTCAGCGGCAAGTAACCAAAACAAAAAACAAGTAAGGAAGCGGAGTAAAAAAACACCCACACATAAGTCAGCGCAAATAGTGGGCTTTTACACAACTTCGAAAACTAAGCTTTTATACTTTGGCACAAGGGCGCCCCCTTTAGTTCACGTTTCCATCCTTAGTGTAAAAGTGTGGTGCATACTTTTAGGCTGCAAATTTGGGGTGGACCCAGTTAAAATATCTATAGCTAGAGAGACCTAAGTATGAAACGTACTCCTCCACCGAAAATGCCTTTGAAACCAAACAATGCTGATGATACTGCACTTAAGTCTAGCCACGAAAATGAAAAAAATTTTTCACCGATCACCCAAGCAATGCAAAAACGGAAGCTGGATAAAACGTCACCCGATGTACCGGTTGGAGGAATGTCGATTTATGACTTAACACGCATAATGTCAAATCTTCTCGACGACAAAATGAAAGATCTTCCTACAAAATCGGACGTCGAAAGCATCACCGAAGGAATCAGACAGGAAATGGGTGCTATGGCCACACAAATAAAGCAACTGGGAGACGAAAACGAGCAGTTGAGACAGGAAGTATCCACTCTGCGAATGAACATAGAGTCAGACAAGAAAATTATAAACAACTTGCTTGAGCAGCAGAAAAAGAAAAACATTGTGATTAGGGGAATGAACTCGGGTGAAGATTATAGGAGTGCTGTTAGAAACCTGGTAGATCAAAAATAAAATCTCAAACATGTTAAAATCAGAGGAGTTCGAAAACTTTATGAGCGAGACGGAAAATGGCCGTTTTAACGGAATGCGAGACACAAGAAGCCGCAGAACAAATCTTGAAAAACGCCTCAAAGCTGCGCGGTACTCGTCTATACATTGAAAAAGACCTGACTGTAGTCAGACAAGAAAATAAAGCGGCCCTTCTTGAATTAAGGAATCATCTTAAGTCCATCGATAGTACCAGGAAAATCATTGTGCAAAACGACAATATAAACGTTGGTGGGATCTGGATGGCTTTCAACTTTAATAGAGTCCTAATGTGTCAAGGAAAGCCAGCAGAAATCAAACTAAAGGAGCTGTATGGCGAAAAAATTAATGTTTCCTACATGTCCTTTGAAGGACTGAAGGAAAAAACGACATCAAAAAACTAGGAACATATAGAAAAATAAATTTAGAATATAAGCACCCAAATAATATTTCTCAATTAAATCTAGCTATAATCGATCCTCCGCAACAACGTATCACCTTCCCATCAGCTGACAACCCTCCTAAAACAGAACGAATTTGTATTTTGTCTTATAACGTAGCAGGACTTAAAAACAAACTTATCTTTAGCGAGTTCATGAAATATATATCGTCCTTTCAAGTGTTTGCGTTGTCAGAAACTTTTCTGAAGAGCGAGTCAGCCCACATGGAGTCACAACTTAAGGACCATGTACTTAAATGGAGAGCCGCAAGTAGATCTCACACAAAAGGAAGGGCAAGTGGTGGAATGCTTTTTGGAATAGACAAGAAATTGGTGGAAAATAATACTGTTCGATTTATTGAAATTGAAGAAATCACGCTCTTTAAGATCAGCACACGCTCAACAAACTACTATGTTCTCCCCGTTTACATTAACTGCAATAAATGGGATGTAGATATTGCCAAATTATATGACGTTCTCAATAATCCGGAATGCAAGGATAACCTGATGATTATTGGTGACTGTAATGCGAGGATCGGTGAAATGCAACTATGTGGATTTAACCCTCAGGTGGTGCCAAGCAAGTTATTGGAAAGAAGGGAAACGCGAGATAAAGTCTTAGACTCTAATGGCCGCAAGTTTATTGACTTGGCAGAATATTTTGGCTTCACTTTGGCAAATGGAAGATCTACTAGCGATGCAATAGGAGATCATACTTTTATAAGAGGTACTGCTCGATCCACGATAGACTATTGCTTGGTGAGAGGCGCGTGGTTAGAGATGCTAGAAGATCTAAAAATAAAAGAAATGATTTTTTCGGATCATATGCCCCTTGAAGCGTCTCTTTGCATCGACCAACAATCTTGCACTGAACAACTCACACTACTTCCAAAGCTAAGATGGTCATATAAACATGTAGATTCGTACAGAAGAAATTTAGACAGCATCATCGTCTCTTTACCATGTAACCTAGCGAACTCCAATCTTGATGAAATAAGTGGTCTCACTAACTGTATCACAAATTCAGCGCTAACCCAGAGTAGAAGTGTGGGAACATCTTTCAAACAGGAGTGGTACAACAAAAAATGTCAACTAGCGAGAGACAAATCGTTTAAACTGCTTGGAATCGCCAAGAGTGAAAACACGGAAGAATCACTGATTCGGTATCAGCAAGCAAACAGCTCATACAAGTACATTTGTCAAGAAGCCAAAAATCAGTTTTATGAAAAGCTAGCCGCATCTCTAGAAGATATTCGTGACAGCAAGTCGTACTGGAGCACCATCAGAAGACTAAACGGAATCTCTTTTTTAAAAGGCATAAAAGTGGACGCCGCGCAGTTGGCAATCTATTTTGGTAGTCTACTTAAATTTAGCCCGAAGCAACCCTTGGAGTATGCCCTACCTTATCTTGTAAATGAAATACTAGATGAACCAATTACAGCAGATGAAGTTTCTGGCATTGTCGTTAAATTAAAAGACAACAAAGCTCCCGGTCCAGATCGCATACCGGCTGAGTTCATAAAATTTGCGTCACCAGCATTTTTACAAAAATTGGCAGAAGCATACAACAATATATTGCAAACCGGAAAAGCCCCCAACAGTTTTCAGAAGGCCATTATATTCCCAATTTTCAAGAAAGGCGATCCACAAGTAACAAGCAATTACAGGGGAATTACTTTTCAGAACGCGTTAGCTAAAGTTTTCTCTGCAGTTCTCCTTGAGCGTCTGAGTAAATGGCTTAATACTGTCGATGTGTTAACAGAGTTTCAATCGGGGTTTCGAAAAGGATACTCCACAGTAGATAATATCTTCTGTCTGAATACCATTGCACGATAGGTTCGTTTAGACAACGACAAAAAACTCTATGCATTCTTCGTGGATTTTAAGGCAGCCTTTGACTCGATTGATAGAAGAACTCTAATGTATAAGCTGAGCAGAATCGGTATATCCTACAAATTTATAGAAACCTTGCAAAGTCTGTATGAAAGCAATGAAGCTGCTGTATGGGATGGCGCAAAGCTATCCGAATGGTTTCCTACTGAGTCTGGAGTCAAGCAAGGATGCTTGTTGAGCCCTGTTCTGTTTTCAATATTTCTGAACGATATAGTGGAGTACCTTCCGAAAGGACTTGAAATAAACGGCCTGGAAATAAAAACCTTGTTATACGCAGATGATATAGTGGTCTTCGCCGAAAGTCCTAAAGATATGCAAGACAATATCAATGCTTTGGATGAGTACTGCAAGGAGTGGGGCCTCAGAGTTAACTGCGAAAAATCAAAGATGCTAATTTTTAAGAAACATTGGAGAAGACTTGCGTCTGCTGAAAAGTGGCAAATGGGAGACATTGATTTGGATGTGGTTAAATCATATAAATACCTAGGAGTCTGGATCTATCACAATGCCGAATTCAACTTTCACCTCGGTGAAAAACTAAAAGATGCCAAAGTAGCGATAAATAGTACTTGGAGAATGATACTTGGCAAAAAAGAGGTCCCTACCAGCACTAAGTACAAGCTGTTTATTGCCGCAGTTCGGGCAATAATGTGCTATGGTGCACAAGTATGGGGGATACGACGATACGAGGAGGTGGAAAGTCTTCAAAGATACTTCCTTAAGAAAATCTTTCGTCTACCTCAATACACACTAGACTGGCCCTTATATTAACTTTTTTTTTTTGATTTCAAAATACCGGGCGGAAAAGGGTTCGTTTTGGTCCCAATAGATATGAAAAAAAGTTTGGCAGCGATCGGACTTCATTTAGTGGACGCGCGTTCGCCCTCAAAATCGAAAATATGAAATATATGGGAAATAAGGGGGATGAGATTCGAATTTAATTTCTAAAAATTCCAAAAAAATTTTTATGTGTTAATTCTTTTTACATCCTTTTAGGGGAATATCATGGCAACATTTTAAATATAAATGTGTCTTATTTTGTGAGTCAGCCTGGCAAGAATCATATCAAAAGGGTCAATTTTTCAAATTTTTTTTTGGTATTTTTTTCAAAGAATTTTTAATACATATGAGATTTTGATATTTGCTTTTGCCCGGGCGGCAAAACTATTGTTTTGGTCCCAAATAATATAACAAAAAGTTTGGCTGCGATCGGACAATATTTAGTGGACGCGCTCTCGCCCTAAAAACCAAAAATTTGAAATATGCTACCAATATTTGGGATGAGATACGGATTAAATCTGCAAAATTTGAAAAAAAAAATTTTTGTAATTTTGCTCTTTAAATCCTTTAAGGGGAATAACATAGCAACATTTTACATATTTTTGTTGGATATTTCGAGCGTAAACTTGGTCAGGATCATATCAAATCGGCCAATTTTTCAAAAAAATAATTTTTTTCTGAGATTAATTTCGGATTTTATCTCTAAAATTTTCAAATTTTTTTAAAGTGTTAATTCTCTTTAAATACTTTTTGCGGAATACCATAGCAACATTTTAAATATTAATGTAAGATATTTTGAGAATAAATTTGGTAAGAATCATATTTAAAAGCACATTTTTCACATTTTTTTATAATTTTTTTAATGTTTTTTTTTAAGATAAAATAATATATACGAGATATGCTCTAAATATCGGACATTTACATTTAAAATGTTGCTATGATATTCTTCTAAAAGAATATAAAGAGAAATAACACTTAATCATTTTTTATTAAAAATTTTAGATATTAAGCCCAAAACTCACCCCAATTATTGCGCATTTATTTCAAATATTCGATTTTGAGGGCGAGTGCGATTCCACCAACTGAAGTCCGATCGCTGCCAAACTTTTTATTATATCTATTGGGACTAAAACGAAATTTCTTCCGCCCAGGCAAGAGCAAAAATCATAGTATCGCATAAATTAATTTATCATTAAAAAAAAACCCCAAAAAAATTAGAAAAATAGGAGTTATGATATGATTTTGACCAAGTTTTCGCTCGAAAAATCCAACAAAAATATTTAAAATGTTGCTATGATATTCCGCAAAAAAGTATTTAAAGAGAATTAACACTTTAAAAAAAATTTTTTTAATTTTAGAGATTAAATCCAAAATTAATCTCAGAAAAAAATTTTTTTTTGAAAAATTGGCCGATTTGATATGATTCTGACCAAGTTTACGCTCGAAATATCCAACAAAAATATGTAAAATGTTGCTATGGTATTCCCCTTAAAGGGTTTAAAGAGCAAAATCACAAAAAAAAATTTTTTTAAATTTTGCAGATTTAATCCGTATCTCATCCCATATATTGGTAGCATATTTAAAATTTTTGGTTTTTAGGGCAAGAGCGCGTCCACTAAATATTGTCCGATCGCAGCCAAACTTTTTATTATATCTATTGGGACCAAAACGATAGTTTTGCCGCCCGGGCAAAAGCAAAAATCAAAATCTCAAATGTATTAAAAATTCTTCGAAAAAAATACCAAAAAAAAATTTCAAAAATGTACACTTTTGATCTGATTCTGGCCAGGCTGACTCTCAAAATAAGACACATTTATATTTAAAATGTTGCTATGATATTCCCCTAAAAGGATGTAAAAAGAATCAACACATAAAATTTTTTTTGGAATTTTTAGAAATTAAATTCGAATCTCATCCCCCTCATTTCCCATACATTTCAAATTTTCGATTTTGAGGGCGAGCGCGCGTCCACTAAATGAAGTCCGATCGCTGCCAAATTTTTTTTCATATCTATTGGGACCAAAACGAACCCTTTTCCGCCCGGTATTTTGAAATCTATTTTTAAGGGCCAGTCTAATACACACCGAACAGGATGCTATATCTGGAGACCGGATTATCGCTTCTGCATTTATATACAGCTAACCTGCACTTCGACTACATGCAAAAGGCATTATCCATGGAGGAAAAAAAGGGTACCTAGGATTTTGGCAGAGCACCTTTTAAATGAGCGACTTCAATGTTTTAGAGAGTGGGACTGTCTAGCCACGGATCACGGAGTTCAACTAAATCTTGAAGATAACGCAACATGGAAAACTTGGGCTAGGAATATTACGGCTAAAATGGACGAAGCATATAGGATGAAATTTGTTGAAGAATCCCGGAGAAGCTCAGAGCGTTTGATATATAGGCAACTGCATTACGACCTGGGAGAGAATAACTATTTCTCCGATGAGTTTCCCATTGAAGGAATAAGAAGTGTTTTTATGGCCAGAGGTGAAATATTAAAATTGAATTTCATTCCAAATGTCACGACGAATGATACAAACTGCCCACTGTGCAACTGGAGGGAGCAAGAAAATGTCATCCACTTCATCGGAGGTTGTCCTATTCTGCGGGAACTCCGGCAATCCGTTTTTGGAAAATGTACCCTTTTTCCGCACGAAGTAGTAGACATACTAAATGGCGCGGACTGGTCAAAGCTACATAGTTATGTGATCAAAGCCTTAGCATATAGAAATAGAATCATTAGGGTATTATTTTAATAGGGAAATTTTGTTTTTTATGTGTTGTATTAGTTATTTATATCAATTGTAGTTCTTGCTAGCACCAATTTCGCAAACCCAAAGCGCATGGCTGAACGATCTGGTATCTGGGGAAGACCCGGGAAGCCAGGTGTATTAAGCTACGTGTAGAGGGTGCGAGGCGGTGAGCGACAGACGGTCTTTAACCAAGTCGCCGAGTAAACTTTTAATTTTTTATTTATACTTTTTTTGTATACCATTACTTATATTTACATAAATCTTAAGTTATTCTATTAACAAAAAAAGAAGAAATAAAAAACCAACTACTACTACTACTACTACAGGGCTGAATAGCGATTAAGACAAACACAAAGTCTAAAAACTGGAGCATTTTTTTTTATTCGTCCATTGTAGAACAGCGATCCATTATCCCTTTAAAACGAATCGTAGTCTTTCTAAATTGCATTCAATTAATATTTATTTTATTACTTGATCTTAAAGTGCAGAATCTTGCAACGTTGTCAATGTTGAAATGACAACAGAGCCTAAATTATCCACCACTATTAATTGAAAAGAATTAATCAGTAGATATTTTCTAAGTATTTGCCGACATATTCTGCACCTCAAATTTGCCGGCCCTAAAAATTTGCCGCGCGCGAAGGGTCGCCACCCCCTAAAAATTTGCGCACAGATCCTCGGTCAAATTTTTGCGCGCAATCAAAGTCAGTTGATTAAGTAAAGTCCTGACTTATCGAAAATTGGTTTCAATTATTGATAGACCATTAAAGACAGAATAAATTGGAAATATGAAAAATATTCGTGCAGGTATGCCAAAAATATGTTTTGTATTCCGATTTGCTGATATTGTGTGTTTTGTTGTAGAGTTGGAAATTTTAGTTCATTTTAATGACCTAGTTCATTAGTTCATTTTTTGAACTATAGTTCATTTTTTGAACTATAGTTCATTTATTGAACTATAGTTCATTTTTTGAACTATAGTTTATTTTTTGAACTATAGTTCAATTTTTTAACTATTGCTCGTTTTCTTAACTATTGTTCATTATTTTAACTACTGAGGAAAATTTTAATACTGTTTGATACATAATACACAGTCGACTTGGTTTCGATGGATTTGTTGAGTTTGCGTGCGCTTAAAATCAGGGCTTCGGTACTTGCTCGCGCAGTTGCTCGGTCAGTTTGTTGAGATTAAACTGTTTTACTATCTACATAAATGTTAGCAGCGATTTCTTAATGTTGTTATAGCCAAAATGAAAAGTTACATCTTCATAGATGTCGCAGCCATGGATCACACATGTCGCGCTTGGGGAATCTTTACACAATCAGCGAGTCACCCTTAACCCGTGCCTCTTAGTAAATTCAAGTTAACATGTCAGCCAGTTGGGAAGCCGGCTCATTAATACCAATAGCGTTGGCACGCTTTACCGAAATTTTCTCCTCGCGTACGACTACCTCTAAACAAGAGAGTGTTACCATTTGGTTGGACCACTTTAGGCAAGTTCTTCGATCGTTCACCATTAATGATGGGCAGCAGTGAGAGAACTACACGATTGGCACCATAGATCACTGGATAGACGGAAGAGCCACGAATGATGTGTCTTAAGCTGGGCATATAAGTCCATCAACTGCAGACCTGTCATCTCCTGAGTTTGGTTATGCGGTTTAAATTTGATTCCCTCTGACGCCAAATCCTCGCAGCTGAAGGCTCCCTGTAATGTGTCAATGTCGTGGGTGCCCATGGCCACCAGGGTATATATTTTGGAGCAGCTTATCCTGCGGATCAATGAAACTTTAGCAGGACTCTTGGGTAAAGGACACATTGCAAAGCAAAGCGGCCACAGCATATGGAAGAATCTGAGCCGAGGAGGAGGCAACACTTAACACCTGCTGCTGGGTTGGCTCGAAAATCTCATACTTTGGCTTTGAGAAATGAAAGTCTCGAAGTCCTGCTATATGTAATTTTTTAAATGTAAATAGTTTGTTAAATTTATAGAAAATCATTATTAAATGCAGGCCCACTAGATTTTCATATCTCATGTATCAGACAATGAGTAAACGCCTCTAAATTTGCTTCAGTGGTAAAAAAAAATGAACTATAGTTCAAATTATGAACTATAGTTCAATTGAACTATAGTTCAAAAAATGAACTATAGTTCAAATGAACTATAGTTCAAAAAATGAACTATAGTTCAAATGAACTATAGTTCAAAATATGAACTATAGTTCAAAATATGAACTATAGTTCAAGAAATGAACTATAGTTCAAAAACTGAGAAATACATAGTTCAAAATATGAACTATAGTTCAAAACCAAGACCTAGTTCATTAGTTCTTTTTAAAGACTAGTTCAATTGAACTAGTTCATCAAAATCGGCACAACTCTATTTTGTTGAGTCTGTCCAATTGATGTGGGTGTATTTTTTATCACCACAAAGAGAACAGAGTATTAAGGCAATAAAACATCGTAGGAAATAGAGTATTGAGATATAAAAGGAGATACTTATAGGGTTTTCTTTTAGGTCGACTTTTTACGGGAGCATATTACAGCATTTGGGATCCCAAAAATTCAGCAGTCATTCCTTATGTTAATACGTCCGATAGGCCAAGACGGTTCTACTATCTTAGTTTAGGTTGGATAAGTTAAAGCAAGGTTCGCAGCTTCGCCAAACCAAGCTATCTGCTCCTTGTGCCCTTTTAAAATAAAATAAACTTATATTTTCGTTTGGTTTATAAATTTTATCATTTGGGCGTTACATAAAATTTACATGCACACATAGATTTATGACCGACTCGACTTTATAAACTAAGAATAACAAACCAAAAAAATAAGGACAACAACAATGAGGCGAAATTATAATTTTGTCTAAGATTGCCTAGGGCAATTGGAATACTCTCTTTTCTTTTCTGTTGCTAGTAGACCCAGATATCCTCCAGTATGGCATTATCTAGCTGCGGCGCCGGCAAGGCTTTTAAAGTGCGTAATGTTTCCATATAGAAGGTCAGCTCTGAGGTAACCACTCCATGCTGCGGGCCACCATTATTGTTGATATTCAGCTTGAGCAGTTGTTCCCGCAGTTTATCCTTGAAATTGCGATGAACCACCGAATAGATCTCATGTATCTGTGGTTCGGGTAAAACACCAGCAATGGCTTCATGCAGCTTTACCAGATGCCTTGAAATATGACGAAAGGTTTGCGAAGGAATGGGTGGTCTGGCATCCCAGGCATCCAAATGGGTGTTAACACGTTCGCAAACAATGCCCAGGATTTTATTTTCAATTTCCTTAATGTGACACTGATAGTCGCGTTCGATGGAGTCGTAGCCACTCAGAGAATGAAAGTGTTTTAGTAGTTTGGGTAATAACCACAAAACCAACTGCAGGGCACGTGAAACCAAGGCCAGATTGGTGCTGGTAATGGTCTTAAGACCCGCAACTCGCATGGCACCGGCACCAATGATCAACTGACAACTGCGCGAGTTGAACAGGCGCAACAGATCGATGATGTGGCGAGCATGATAGCTGGTCAGAAGGGGTACACGTTGTGAGCTTAGGACATACTCGTATAACATTTGTATCAGCAGCAGACAGGCACTGACCAAAGCGAAAGGCTGTTTGCCCTCAACTAGTAGAATGGGATGACCTCCATTCTGTGAGGATTTGTCTACTGCTCCGCCGTTAGAGATAAGCTTGGTGTGGCTGTTTAAATCCCCGCTGGCTAAACGTTCAATAATTCTTTGAAATTCAGCCGGTATATCCACCTGACGCCATCTCTCCTGATCGAGTAGTAAAGATAATTTTTGTTTCTTCTCCGCATGGAACTTTTGAGCAAATCTTGAGGCTTGAACTTTGAGGGCCAGTTGCAGGGGAACACTGGGTAGGCCGCATATCGACTGGGTGGTCTCACTGAACTGCTGTATAACCTCCTCCAGTTGTACCAGTTCCGATTCGCTGATTGTACTTCTTTCCAGACTCTGGGTGGACACAATGGTGGCACATCTCTCATGACAATAATGACAAACACTTTGCAGCAGCGAGTCCAATTGGGTTTTCAAATACTCATGGTGTTGCGGGCTAAGAAACGCCTCGGAATCGATCAGGTTAACTGCATCCTGTGCACCCACTGCCGCATCTGCAGTCTGTTGCATGATGCTCACTACCGCTTTGATTCTTTCCAATATGGAACTTAAGGCCTGACTGGAACGCTGTAAAAGCAATATCCATTCCTTTAAATTTAAATCCAGACTTTGTTCTCCCGCTCCGGTTAGGCTTAACTCCTGGTCGCCCTCCTGTTGGCTTAACACCTCAATAAGCAACTGCTTGATGATGGCCCTGATGGTGGCAATGGCCTCCTGCTGATACGTTTGCACAAATCCGAAATTCTGTTTGCGCAGTAAACCCATGATGATGCACACCAGCTTATCCTCCTCGGCGCACACACTGTCCGTCTCTTTGAGACCCTCCTCGCCCCAGGGACGATTTAGATCTGTGGCCACATAACGCTCAAACTCCGTGGTCAGCATCTTATCTATCAGTTTCTCCATTTCACTTAGCTGCATGGGCAAGTGCTTAAAGCAGTGTACACCCAGCAGTTCCGCACTTAAGATCTCCTGAGTGGTTCCAATCAAATCCAACGCGGCCACATAATCCTGGGTACCCAGGAGCAACTGCAGCATGGGATGTGTTTTCTGCACGGTCGCCATTAAACGCAGCTTATCCAAGACCAGATGATAATGTTGTCGCCGTTTGGCATAGAGCAAAACCTTAAAACTATCCACCACAGTGGTCTGTTGCAGTTGGCTCAAGGCCGAGCGCAGGTGACGCACTTGCTCGGTGGCCTCACCCATTTCGGCCAATATTGCATGCTGTGTGGTCATGGCATGGAAAAAGGCAGCCGATTTTTGTGACACTTGATGGGCTATGTTTACCTCGACCAGATCCAAGTACTGACTCAGTTGCTCTTGCAATTGGCGAGTGGTTTGGGTACGCGAGGATTCCGCAGTTTCCATATATTGGGGGAACACTTGCTTAAAGGTGGCGGCATGATGTAATTGCAATTGGGATTTTAGGAAAATTTCAGGCACGCTGCTTAAGGTGGTCGCCTGGCAGGAAGCTAAGGCCTCCTTTTCCCTTTCCTTTTCCGGCTGCTGCTGCTGTTGGCGTCGCCGAGTTTCGTGCCAACGATAGCGTTTGCCTATACTGCCCAAATAGAGGGCAAAATCCTGATGTGTTACGTCGGGCAGGCGGGCTGAGGCTGGTATCTGCTGCGCGGAACGTTCCACAAATTGTTCACCCCATTTCTTGGTAAATAAATTACTCTGCTTGCCCTTGGAGGGATCATTCAGTACGGCCGGCAAGTTCTGGGCAGCCGAATAGACACCCCATTCTGGTGGCATTTCTCGTGTGTGTTGATTAACATGATATTTGGCCACATGAGCATCATAATCCCGATCCGAGACACCGTCCAAAGGCAAGGAGGCGCAGACACCATTGAAGCCATAGCGGCAAACGTAGGAACCGCCCTCGCGTGTGCAGTGTCGGGTCCTCAAATGACTGAAAAAAACAAAAGTACAACTCTCTCTTTGTCCAGACTTTATTCAAACTCACCTGACAAATTCCGTTATGCTCTTGAAATGCTCTCTGGTGCAATAGTAGCAGCTACGCCAGCTGGGCTGACCACTCCCTGCTGTACTGGCACTCGACAGCTTCCTCTCAGAAGCAGCAGCAGCTGCTTCGTCAACTCCACCTGTCCTGGTCGCCATCTCCTCTCCTCGTAATGTTGACGTGTTATGTCAATGTTTGTTTTTGTTTTAATTTACCGTTGCCCTTGTTGTTGTTGTATTTGCTGTTACTGCTGCTGCCTTGTGCTCCATTTGACACAGCTGTTGCATTTTGTATTTGGCTCTAGCTACCACAAAGTGCTAATTTTATTAGTTTCATAAAAATATTTAGGTTTTGTCTATGATTAAATGACTTTTATGCATATCAAATGTATATATATTTGCGTTTTTAATTGAGCAATTGCAAAAGTTGGAACAATATTATGATGACGTACCGCAGTGTTGTAAAGCGGGGCAAGTGTGCATGATGAACGATACGGTCAGACGGGGTTGATGCGGATGAATGAAGAGAATTAAAGTAGTCAAAAGATTTGGAAGTTTTCAAATATTCAATAATAACAATTTACGATATTCAAAAATCGAGTTTTAATGCAGCGGAGGATGTGGAAACATTTTCTTTATGAAATGCATGTTCTGGACATTGATTGAGTGCCAGAAACATTTTTATCCCTTGAAAAATTATTAGCTGCATTGGCAACTTTTTTAGAGTGACCAATCATTTCTAAGTGCAAATACTTAGGATTTTTTATTGTTTGTTATCTTTGATCAGAATTTGTATAACCTACCGTGATAATAAAATTTTTATAGCCGTGAATAAAATTTTACAATAATTTGATTGATTTTCCATTTTAAGGACTTTCCGATACATAGTATTAAAAAAAAAAAACAGTCAAACACTCAAAATTTGATATTTAATTTAACATTAAAATTTTTTTTGACCAAATACAAAGTGACCCTAGCGAAGAAACTACTTTTGATAGCTTTTATTTTTGAAAAGTTCACTTAAAAACAAAGGAAAATCATTTTTGGTTCGATTTAATTCGATATCCGGTATATTCAAAATAATAGCCATTTACCGTTTTTTGGAAATAAAACTATTAATGGGGTGGCTGAGTCGATATATAATATCCCAAATACGAGTATAAATCATTTACAGATGATTTTGGCAATTGATTCCACTACTAGCCACATTTTAACCTTATTAATCTTGACTTTAATTAAATTTAAAAAAATTTTAAATTTCCTGATTTGTGTGACTCGTGACTTTGTTCACCTCGCTCACGAGCCCGAACTAAACGTAGCAGTAGCGCCCAATTCAATGACACGTTTACCAGAACTACAATTGACATCAAAAACATCTGACAGAAACAGTAAATTTTTCGGCGCTTCGCCGGCTTTTTGAATCTGTGCAAAAGTGAAGCCATTCAAATTCAAACAATCCAAATAGATAAATCTACACAACATGCGTATTTGGCGCAATCGTCGCTTCGCTGCTGTTTTATTGTCAATCATTTGGTTGACCATTTTACTTGTCTGCTGGCATCTCCTCACAAATAATGAGCCTGAAGATAATCATGAACAACTCAAGGAACTGCTCTGGTGGTCAAATAGCATGTCCTGGGACTATGATGAGAAACGTGACTGTGGCGTTTATAAATGTCGCTTCAGCAATAATCGTGAACGCTTAAGCCATGCGCATGTGAGTCAGTCAGTTGTAGACATCCGGCTGGCTTTAAGATTATCTTTCCCTCTCTCTCCCTCTCTTCCGCCACAGGCTGTGCTCTTCTATGGTTCAAATATGAAAACCCATGACTTTCCCTTGCCCCGGCAGGCCGATCAAGTGTGGGCCTTGCTCCATGAGGAATCACCCAGAAATGTGCCTTTTGTGCCTTTTATTGAATTCCTTCAGCATTTCAATTATACATCGACTTTTAGCCGCTACAGTGACCTGCCATTGACCACACAATATCTGCCCAGCTCCTTTGATCTCACCAGTATGGATTACGTTCATAGCTACGACTACAAGAAAAATTCATTTCCTCCAATCGGATCGGTGGTTTTTCTGCAGAGCGATTGTGACACAATGACTGGACGGGAGGATTATATCAAGGAATTGATGCGCCACATTCAAGTGGACTCCTTTGGCAGTTGTTTGAAAAATATGGATTTGCCAGAGAGGTGAGGTTACACTTTTGCTACATTGGCTTTAATTCAATCTTGAGTGATAAGAATTAATTTCTTCGATCTTCGGATTGAGTTTGGGTATTCTTATATTAAGTTTACGCCATTCTATTGTAGATATTCCTCATTAGGCCGATTTTCATTAATTAAATTAATTATATTTAATTAATATAAATTAATTTAATATATAATAAATTAAATTAATATTCATATTTCACTATTAAAAGTTTGTATCTTCCTTGTCCATTCTGGAATTTAAAAACAAAAAAATTTAAATTTCTAAAAAACCTGTAATGATCGCAAAGTTTTATACCCTGCACTGTGGGACAGAAATCTCTTTTTTTGGCCAAAACTTTGGCATTTCTACACCAGCCTTGCTAGGAAGCTCAAATTTTCGACGAAATAATCTTAAAATATTGAACTTTACGCCCATAATTTTAAATGCAACAAAAAAAATTTATAGGATTCACATTTTTGCTCATAACTTGAGAACCGCTCATCTGATCTTTACTTTGCTACTTACTAACTATCTCTAGAAGGTACGATTCGTCTATTTTTAAAACTAAAGGAGATATAACGTTTTTTCCAAATTGCGGGGGCGGGAGGGGGCGTGGCCAATATATGAAATAAACTTGATCTGCCTGCAAGTACATGTACATTGTCTCATACATGTCAACCCTCTAAATCTTACCATCTCTGAGATCTAGGTGTTCATACAGACAGACGGACGGACGGACAGAGGGACAGACGGACATGTCTATATCGACTCGGCTGTTAATGCTGATCCAGAATATGTATACTTTATATGGTCGAAAACGATTCCTTCTGCCTGTTACATACATTTGCACGACTTTAGTATACCCTTTTTACTCTACGAGTAACGGGTATAAATATGTCTTGATATGTCTAATCGTTTAAAAGATATTGACCCAAGCAGTTTTTGACCTTGACTGCCCAGCCTGTCGAGGATTTTCAGTCAATCCGACTACTCTCACCGACTTTTCCATTTATTTTACCTCCTCTTTAGATTCAATACATAAAACAAGGGCTGCGAACCTCCGAAATATCGCAAGGGGCTTACTCCGGGGCTCATTTCATACATATTTGGAATTTTAGTCATGATATTTGATGTATTATATATAATGTATTTTATGTATATGAAAATGTATTTTACTTTAAATGCAAAGGTAAATTTTATAATAATTTTAAGAAAGTGACTAGAAAAGTTCGACTTAATTACACAGGTTTAAAAGCTTTTGCAACAGAGAAGAAAGCAAACTTTCCATATGTATATTTAGTCGCTAAACTCAAATCAAAAATCTTGAAAAAAATCGATTTTTATTAAAATCCAACTATTTGAAAATCAATCATAACTTCGTGCTTGTGTTTCCTGTAACGTCATTTAATGCAACTAACATAAATTGGAAACTAATTATAATTGGAAAAGCTATTTCTTAACCGGTTTTGTATGACATATTCTTCGAAGATCTATTCTAAATCTAATCTAAATTTTTCGGCAAGTTCTTTAAATTCATGCCACATTTTTATACCCTTGGAGACGGTATATTAAAATTGTCCGGATGTTTGTAACGCATAGAAGGAAGCATCTCCGACTACATAAAGTATATATATTCTTGATCAGCATGACGAGCTGAGTTGATATAGCCATGTCCGTCTGTCCGTCTGTTTCTATGCTATCTCCTCCGTCAGTTTTAAAGCTATCTTAACCAAACTTTGCACAAAGTCTTTTGGTATAAATACGCTGCACATTTGTCGGAACCGGCCGGATCGGATGACTATAGCATATAGCTGCCATAGGAACGATCGGTTGAAAAACTAGTTTTAGTGAGAAAAACTTTTTTGTTTTCAATGTTATCGCTCCCAACGTTCGTATTTATAAATTTTCAATGCTTTTACATAATTTCAACAAGATTTGTCGAAATCGGACCATTACATAGTATAGCTGCCATACAAACTGTCAGGCACATATCAAGCTCCAAGGGTATATAAACTTCGGTCGAGCCGAAGTTAGCTTGCCTCTATTTTTCCTTTTAAGATATGTTCGAGAACGGCAAAGTTAACTATTAAAGCAGGGGAATATCTGTGAGGTTTGGCTTTCTGTTTCCTTCGTCTTCGTCGACATCTTCATCGCGGTCATCCGTTAAATAAGAATGTTCAGATTCTTTTAGATGCAAGTCGTCATTTAAATCCTTATTATCAATGCCCACAGTGTTGCGCGATTGATTACTGTCATCATCTCCTACACCTGCCTCGCCGCTGACAATTATCAGGTTGCTCTTGGTTCAGAGCGAAGACATATTTATGCATGGACGGCTCACAAAAAAAAAAAAAACAAAACTACTTTACTAAAGTTAAAAAATAATAGTTTATTTTTCAGTTAGTGCTAAGATCTCATACCGAACACGCGTAAGGTTTTCGTACAAAAAATATTATATTTTTTCTACATAAACGTTACGTGTGTTCGGTGTGATATCTTAGCACAAACTGAAGAAAGTCTTACAATAATCCTTCAATACGAATAATTTTCCTACGGATCCCAAAGAAAAATATCTAAAGGAGTTGTTAAGGTTGTTTGTCTGGAGTGTAGGACTAGTTCGAAGTTCGAACCCAGCATTTCCAGCAACTGGTCCCGATAAGATAGATAGATAGATAGATATATATATTTATTAAAATAAATATGGTACGGATACGCCGGCATGGATATCAATCCGTCTGCCGGTAGTGTGTAGACTGCCAAGTACTGTTTCGAACTACTACACCGGGGTTGCCCAGCTCGTCGCCAGATACCCGATCGTTTGTCCTCCACAGTATTGACATACACACACTATACATTTTTGTGAACATTTATATTTAATTAAATCTAGACATATTATTGAACAATAATTTTAGATTAAATACTAACAAAATTTTAAATTAAATACATTTAATAATGAATGCTTGAACACAATTAAACAAATTCGCTTATAATAAGTTTTCTATAAAGAATGGCCTTCTCTACATATCCTGCCAAATTGACCCAATTAACTAAGCCGTTTCCATTTAATACTGATATAATTTCTGCCTCACTTAGTGTTGGTTTTCAAAAATACAATAATCTAAATTCTTTGAGCACAGGACATCTTCCCAAAAAGTGACATATGTTTTCAATTTATTTTAAATTGCACAAGGAACATGTTTTATCTCCAGTTTGATGCGTACTTCCATTAAGCCATAGGAGGTCAGCACGAGCCTTAAAAATCCAACTAATCATTTTCCTCTGATATTTATCATCACAGTAAGTAACGCCTCTAGTGTAATCAAGATGTTTGTATATTCGATTTTCACTGGATACTGCACTATTTATATGGCCACCACGATCATTTTCTTTCAGTTTCATTAACAGCCTTATGCTCATATTGCACCACTTATATTTTGCCATATTTTCAACGAGTTCTAAGTCGCAGTGTTGTACCAGCCTCTTTATATCATCATGCCAAAATACATTTTTTCTAATTATTTGCTTTGTCAGGATATGTGGCAATCTACTTGCGTCATAGTCAAACATGACTCGCTGAATATATTTGAGGTGCAGATTGAGACCATATAAATATGCCTCTTCAACCCCAGTTTCTAGGCATAGTGTGTAATTTGGTGCGCAGTCTGGTAATCGTAGAATCCGTTTGATGAAAAATCTTTGCAACATATTAGTTTCGCTGAACCATGCATAGCCCCATACTTGCGCTGCATACATTTGCATTGCCCTCGCAGTGGACTGGAAAAGGTTCCACTTGCTACTCAAGTTTATATTCGGCTTATCATAGAATGTATTCCAAGTTGAATTGATCGCTCCCTTTGCTTCTACATTTCTGTTTTTTATATGTGGTCCAAGTGACATTCGTGGGGGTTAGGATTACGCCTAGATATTTATACTCCGAAGTGATTTTTATAAGGTTGGATTTGTAAAACCATTGTTCTGAAGCAGCCAATCTGCCCCCATTTCTAAAAACCATTATTTCTGATTTGGACATGTTTACTTCCATTCCCCATAAATCGCAATATTTCTCCAAACGTGTAATCATTTTCTGCAGAACATGTATATCGTCTGATAAAATGACAATGTCATCGGCGTAGAGCAATAATCTTATGTTAACGTCCCCGATATAGAGTCCACCTTCCAATTGATCATGAAGATCATTAAGGTACAACGTAAAAAGCAGAGGGAGAGTAGACAGCCTTGCTTTACGCCACTATAAGTTTGGAACTCCTCAGAAATTTCAGTCTTAGTCCACACAATGCTTTCTGTATTTTTATATATTTTTTCGAGAAAGTTCGCAATTTTGGTTGATATGCCCATAGTTTGTAATTTGTAAAGCAATAATTGTCTATGAACTCGGTCAAATGCTGCTTTGAAATCCACGAAAAAGCAATATACTTTTTCCTTTCGGCATTTTTTAGATGGACTATGGACGCTAAATTGTATACATTGTCTACAGTGGAATAATTTTTCCGAAACCCAGCTTGAAATTCATTTAGAATTTTATTTTCTTCTATCCAGGAAGCAAGACGTGCATTTATAATACCCATTAATATTTTTGCAGCGCAATTCATGAAGGATATCCCTCGATAGTTCTCTGGTGCATTTGGATCTCCTTTTTTAAATAATGGGAATATTACAGAGGTTTTAAAGCAATCAATATCGGTGACGTCATCGAGGATTTTATTATATACCGAAGCCAATTTATGAATATAGTTATCAGATGCATTTTTAAAAAACTCATATGGAATCCTATCTTGTCCTGGAGCTTTTTCTGGTCTTGTTTTCTGTAGCATGGATAATATTTCGTCCGGTGTGACAGGTTTATCAAGCTCAAAATTTGCTATTTCATTAACAGCGTATTGAATAGGTGCAATATTTTGCGACGGATTCAGCCAAGTTTGGAAGTACCTCTTAAAGTCTTGTGCGTTAATATGTGTTCCGATCTGAGGTTGAGCATTTCTTATTTCTTTGCCACAATCCACCAGTCCTTGCTGCTTTGAATACTGTTGATTTTGATTTCTAGTTTTTCATAGTAAAATAGTTGCTTATCATTGCACATCCTTTCATATTTTTCTTTGCTTTTGGTATAGTTAATTTTATCCCCAATACTCTGGGTTCTCCTATATTTTTTCAGATTATCAAATACCAAGTCCCTTTGCCTCATACATTGCGCATCAAACCATTTGTTTTTGTAGACTCTTTTGTTTCCCTTCTGAGATTGTACTGGATATGAACATTTTATTACTCTACACATGTCATTCAAACTTATGTCTGATTGTTGCAACATTGCTCTGTCCAAGTTGTAGTCCAATTTCTGATTATATGCTTCTTTAAGCGAATCTTTCCATTTCAGTTTAGGTAGAAGGTTCATACTTTGGATATTACACCCATCTACTTTTACGCTTAAAACCAAAGAGATTGGCATGTGATCGGACCATATTGCACTTTCCACCGAAAATTTTCCAACTTGATCAAGCATTTCATAAGATATTGCGCAGATATCATTAACCGACTGACCCATATTGCTTATGTATGTAAATGCTCCTTCTCTGTCGCCATTGGTTCTTCCATTTAAAATGAGTAGGCTGTTATCCTCGCAGAATTTCAAAAACTCCCTTCCGTTACCGTTTACTAGTTTGTCCTGTGATTCTCTACCATGTGTGCCAGCAGTAAAACTGTTAATCAAACAATTGTGTACAATTTGTTGCTCTTCGCCTATACGAATATTTAGGTCGCCAATAACTAGAGGATTAATTGGGGCATGTTGCATTAAAAGGTCCCGATAATCACAATCGACTGCAACGTTTGCCTTAGACAGACAATAATATTGGAGGAGTAGAAAAAATAACTCATACTCTAAAAAAATAAAAATAATAAAGCCTCCAAAAAGCAAATGACTCAAAAGGCTTCCAAAGAAACAGCACCAGGCAGATCTAAAGGCGAACTCAAGGTAAATGTCAGACGTGAATGTTGTATCTTACATTATAAAGCAGAGAAATTTTGTTACTTGTGCAGCAAGATAGGCGAAAAACTCCGGAATATTGTTGCTAAACAGATGTAATCTGTTGTCAGTGGCGTTCCGAGGCGGGGGCGGGGGGGGCGGCCCGCCCCGGGCGGCAAATTTTTAGGGGCGGCAATTTTTGAGGGCTGTGAGTTTCAGGGGCGGGAAGTTTTTGGGGCAGCAAATTTTAGGGGCAGCAAATTTCAGGGGCGGTAAATAATTACAAAATGTATATTGATTATTCTCTTAAATTAAGAAATAGTGGTATTTCTGAAAGTGATTTAGACTTTGCTGTCATTTCAATATGGAGAACGTTGCAAGATTCTGCAAGATTTATCATAGTTCGCGTCCATCTATTTCGCGATATTTTCCGAATTTTTGGAGCTTACAATTCTATACTGCCATTGAGTTATGTTTCCAAAAAACGTAGTCCAACTCATCCAATTAAATCAGTCTCCAGTAAAAACCTCTGCAGGCACCCTACAAGGAACGTTTTTTTGGAGTAAAAAACTAATTTCGAATCGCATTTGCCAACAAACTAGAAAACCATGTTCGACCTCAAAACAATTTTTTTTCGGCCCATCGAAGTCAATTTGTATTTAAATTTTGGTTAAGAAGATATGTAAAATACGTTTCCGCGGATTTTGCGAAAAAATTTTCGCCTGCGGCGCACCTTTATTATACATCCCCAAGAATTTTTTTCAATAATGATAGCAACTTTTGCAAAATAATACTCCCCTCACAATTAAGGCCTTCGTCATTCCTAATCAAAATCCAGCGTACGTCCCTTTATGTTACAGAGAAGTTTTTGATGGAAAGAATTAGAAAAACTTAATTGTAATTATAGAAAAAAGGTTAAAATTTAGGACTATTCAAGGGGGAAGGGGGGCGGCAAAGTCGACTTCCGCCCCGGGCGGCATAACTACACGGTACGCCACTGTCTGTTGTCCATAGGACAAGGAGACGAATTGGGGGTGTGTGTTATTAAAATTAAATCACAATTCTTTGTATATTGTCCCGGAGGATTTGATATATTTTTCCTATTTTCCTTCAAACTTGCTGATCACCATTCACTTATTTTATTCTCTCCCATTTTCAGCCTGCAAAAGGATTATCTGAACAATATCTATTCACCGGATCTACTTCGCTTTTTGGCCCGTTACAAATTTATGATTGCCATCGAGAATGGAGTATGCAATGATTATATTACCGAAAAATATTGGCGTCCTTTGGTCGTAGGTGTTATACCTATATACTTTGGTTCACCCACCATCCGGGTAAGTTTTTTAATTCTGTTTCATCATTTTAACTTTAAAATCAATTCGTTTATTTTTCCAGGACTGGCAGCCTCGAAATAAATCTGCCATTTATGTAGAAGATTTTCCAAATGCTGCAACCTTGGCCAAATATTTGGAGCAAATAACTGAAAGTCAATATGAATACGATTCTTATCGTTTCCACAAACTGAACCGAAAGCGAAAAATTGATAATAGTCGATTGTTGGAAAATTTGATAACACGCCAGTATTCCATAGGTGATTCGGGCTCGGAAAGTTCACTTTTCCGCAAGTTCGAGTGTTTTATGTGTAGAGTTTCGTTTTGGCATATGATTACAAAACGAGCACACAAATCGCACTATAATTGCCCCTTGCCACCAGTGCATGTGCCTTTGGAACATAGTGGAAAGGAGCCAAAGAATGCAGCCGATTGGCGTGCCATGTTCGAAGTGGGACATTGCCAGGCCAAGCTCTTGGATAACCTATTTCGAGCTAATCGAAAATATACACAGCGGGAGTTTGAAGAACAATTAATGAATTGGATGAATAAGAAAAGGTGCTAGCAAAAGACAATTCAAACACTTACATTTAATGAAAAACTTACCTCTTAAAAACTGACCAAAGAAGTTGATGTACGCTCGAATATACTTGTGACATGTTTAATTACTTAAAGTACAGTAGATTAAAACGAATATTGTGATCTAAAGATAATGTTTGTCTACCAATTTCAACATAAGTGCCTTTGTCTAAAATTTAATGCTAAATCAATGTTAAAAGCAACAGGTTCAAATAAATTATCTTTATTTTAAAGTATAAAAGGCGTAGTTAATATTATTACTTACGATAGCTCTAAATAGCATAAGTACTGAAAATTTGAGTAAAGGATTTTTCATTCTGTTTCTTTTTTTCTATTAACCTGACCTCGAGCCGGAGAACATACATCTTAATAAAAATAACTCGATAAAAGCCTTTTAAAGTATGCAAATTTTTGTTTCTTCCATAATTATCCATTTGATTGAGGTCAGTTAGGGTAGCTTCATACATAATTCTCATTGTTTAAAATAAAATAATGTTTAGCCAAATAATTACAATTATTTTCGGAAAGTATTTATAAGATTAGCATACTATGAATTCGTTTATCATAACATTTTAGCAAAAAAAATCGCTAAACAGTAAGAATTTTATTTATTTACTCGCCAATTGAACAATGCTTTTTACTGGCTACCCTAATTTTATCTTAAGGAATATGTGCATTTCCAAAAAAAGGTCCACCTGGGCCAAAAAAATTTAAGTGTTTAAAAACACTATCGGGTGTGTCCCAGAAATCTCTAGCGGTTTTCGTATAAACGTTAGCATTTCATATAAAAGCTGTTTGAATGTATATATTAAGGGGCTCAAAAATGCCCGGCTACTAGATTAGATGTCAAAAGTTGAGCGATTTGAAACCGCCTGCTCAAAGTCAAGTAGATTTGAAGCGTACAGTTTTCCTTTCACATAATCTAGTAGGCGGTCTGATTCTTGGCTCTTCGCAAATAAAGTAGTCTCAGTTTAGTATGAAGTGCAATCGTTTATACGAAAATCTCTTGAGATTTCTAGAACACCCCTGTATATTTGATCGAATAATCACAGGAAAATAATGAAATTAAACTAATGTGAGCTAATCTTACATTTACCAATTGGCTATTTTCGGTTTCACGGACGTGCTAACGCGTTTTTCTCATTTGGACATTTAATTTGCTTAATTTTTTGCCAAAAAGTGACTATAGATTACATGTATTTTCGCTATCTAAAATTTTTCTGATGGTAAAAGAATGCATAAGAAACCCTGAGAAACTATGCCAGTGCAATTAACTGTAAGTTTTTTCTTCGCATTATAGCAAAGACCACATAAATATGATGATGGAAAAAATGTCACGTTCGACATGTCACGTATCAACAGAGATAAATATTTTTTTACAAAAAATGTACTTAAGATTTTAAAATCAAATAATATACATAAATATAAATAAATTCTTGTTTTAATTAATTGGGTGGTTACCTTCCACAACTTTTAAAATTCTGGAAAAATGAGAGAAATTGTATCTGGGAACAACAACTGGACTGTGAAAGTGAATTTCAACTAGAAGTCTTAAATTAATGTTGTTAAAAATTTCTCTTAATTTTGGTGGTAACGGCTTGCACTCTAAAAATCAGAAAAACTATTTCGGGGAAATGTATACATGCCAGCTTTGACCAGAAAACAATTTGGAATTTTTTTAACGTATAGATGGCTCGAAAAAGGTTTGTGATTGAAATGATAAAAAAAATAATTGAGGGTTGGTACTAGTAGTATGTTTATAATAATGATAAAGTGTATCTTCCTACGTGTGCCTTCTTTCAACCGCTGCAACCGACTGCCTCCCTCTTGCTCACTCCGTTCGCCCTCAGAATGAGTACAGAAAAAGTAAATTTTAAAGCCTTGCGTTAACGAAACATACGGCAGGTTCACAGTTTGACATTTATGGATAGAAGTTACTTTGTTTTACCGGGAAATCAAAAGCTACCATGTTAGTTCGATTTAACGAATTGCTCTTTCTAATCAGTGAACCGAGGCCGACAAGCAACATACTAGGTATAGTTTCAATGAATCAGTAAAATTAAAATTAAGTAGGGGGAAAATGGGGGGTTGTGATCATAGTTTTCTTTTTTTTCAGTTAAAAGATGCATATAATTTTTCTCATCATTATTTTTAAAAAACAAATGTTTGGGATTTCGACATTTTGGGACATTTTGATAAGTTGTGAGCAACCCATTTAAAAGTTAAAAATTCTTGTTTTTAAGCAGTTATTCCTTATTAAATGAAAAAAATACAAATTTTTCCTATATTCTGAATTAAGAAATATTAAAGAAAAGTGAAAAAAGTTTTACGGCAGCGGGATTGTTTTCTTTTATATGAGAGAACTTTTTGCTGGTGGCTGTACTTTTGTTTGCCTTTTTAAATGTTTTTTTTACTTCTTTGGAGCGTTTTTCTTCTTTGATTTCGCATCATTACGGAAGTCAAAACCGACTTTTTAGCAAAGTAGCTCAAAAACCCCCATATCTCACTTATTTTAAGTTGACGTCATTAAACTTTTTGTATTGTATAGTAGGCTATGAGTTAAATGTGTGTCCTAATTTGTGCAACTATGGTGCTGAACGGAATACTACAAAACCAAAAGACAATTTTTTAATTTTTTAATTCATATTTCTATTAAAAAGGCAATTGACCAAAGATATATTCTTCATACTTACTTTTGGCATTACGAAAAATATTTTGATTGATATTAACAAGTCAAAAATGAAAGAAAAACCCTTGCAAAGGGTATTATAATTTTGCCCAGAAGTTTGCAACGCATAGAAATATTCATTTCCGACCCTATAAACTATATATATTCTTGATCAGGGCGACGAGCTGAGTCGATTGAGCTTTGTCCGTCCGTCTGTCCGTCTGTCTGTTTCTACGCAAACTAGTCTCTCAGTTTAAAAGCTATCGAGCTGAAACTTTGCACAGAGTCTTCTTTTTACTGCACACTGATAATATGTCGGAACCGACCGGATCGGATGACTATATCTTATAGCTGCCATAGGAACTATCGGTTGAAAAGTGGGTTTTTGTGAGAAAACTTTTTTGTTTTTAATGTAAACGCCTTCCGCTTCAGCAATTATTAGTTTTTAACGCTTTTACTCAGATTTGGAAGTTTTAGTCAAAATCGGATGACTATATCTTATAGCTGCCATAGGAACTATCGGTCGAAAAGTGGGTTTTTGTGAGAAAACTTTTTTGTTTTTAATGTAAACGCCTTCCGCTACGACAATTATTAGTTGTATACGCTTTTACACAGATTTGGAAGTTTTTGTCAAAATCGGATGACTATATCTTATAGCTGCCATAGGAACTATCGGTCGAAAAGTGGGTCTTCGTGAGAAAACTTTTTTGTTCTTATTTTAAACGCCTTCCGCTTCGTAAATTATTAGTTTTATACGCTTTTACACAGATTAGGAAGTTTTTGTCAAAATCGGATGACTATATCTTATAGCTGCCATAGGAACTATCGGTCGAAAGGTGGGTCTTTGTGAGAAAACTTTTTTGTTTTTAATGTAAACGCCTTCCGCTTCGCCAATTACACTGTGCAACAGCCAAAAAAACTACCAAACTACACTATGCGGAATCGATAGTGCTACCCGAACTGAGTAAAACCCTATCAGCGTTTGGCTAGATTGGTAGCACTTTTTTTTTTGTGGACCCCCAAAGTTTTTGAAATTGGGTGTGATAACAAAAAAAGGTGTCATCAGATTTGGGAATACAGCTCATTCAGTTTTAGTGATAGCTGCAAACAGTCTTCGGCAAAGTTGTAGCTGACAGTCCGCAGAATAAATTTTTCCTACAAAGATTTTCAAAAAAATTATATTTTCCGGGAGTTTTCTTAAAAAATTTTTTGAAAAATCGATTTTTTGTACTTTTTCGAGTATAACTTTTAAAAAATCAAAATTTTTGGCATACATTCTTTGGGAAAAATAAAGCTTTTGAGATAACAAACATCTGCTCTGAACAAGGTTTTACAATATGAACACTTCCACATCCTCTAAATCGGCCCAAAAAGTGTGTATATCCAATAAAAATCACTTTTTTGTTATCATTCTTCATTATGTTCTCAAGTTTTTTTTACCAAAATAGCAGCTAATTAATTTTTTAAGCTTTTAGAGCAAAACACTAAGCGTTTTACTTGTTGTAGTCCATGAATAAAATAAAAAATATAATTTTTTGGACGGTATCTTGAAAATTCTCCAATTTATTATTATTTTATTATATTATTATGTTATTGTTATTGTTGTTATTATAATTATGTTATTATTTTAACAAGCTAATACATTTTTTAACAAACTGAGATCGTATTAGAGTTAATCTTTTTATTTTATTTTAATTTTTTTATTTAATTATTTTTTTTTTATTTTATTATTAATTATTATTAAAAATATTAAATTTTAACTTTAATATGATCTCAGCTTGTTAAAATATTTTTTACAGTATTAAATTGGCAACATTTTTGCTGATAAATTGGAGAATTTCCAAAAAACCGTCCAAAAATTATTTTTTTCTATATTCATGGACTACAACAAGTAAAACACGTAGTGGTTTGCTCTAAAAGCTTAAAAAAAATAATTAGCTGCTATTTTGGTAAAAAAAACTTGAGAACATAATGAGAATGATAACAAAATAGTGATTTTTACTGGATATACACACTTTTGGGGCCGATTTAGAGGATGTGGAAGTGTTCAGATTGTAAAACCTAGTTCAGAACAGATGTTTGTTATCTCAAAAGCTTCATTTTTCCCAAAGAATGTATGCCAAAAATTTTTATTTTTTAAAAGTTATACTCGAAAAAGTACAAAAAATCAATTTTTCAAAAAAGTTTTTTAAGAAAAAATCCCGGAAAATATAATTTTTTTGAAAATCTTTGTAAGAAAAATTTATTCTGCGGACTGTCAGCTACAACTTTGCCGAAGACTGTTTGCAGCTATCACTAAAACTGAATGAGCTGTATTCCCAAATCTGATGACACCTTTTTTTGTTATCACACCCAATTTCAAAAACTTTGGGGGTCCACAAAAAAAAAAGTGCTACCAATCTAGCCAAACGCTGAAATGGTTTTACTCAGTTCGGGTAGCACTATCGATTTCGAATAGTGTTGCATGGTAGTTTTTAAAAAAGTTGAAATTTGTTGCACTGTGTTATTAGTTTTATACGCTTTTACACAGATTTGGAAGTTTTTGTCAAAATCGGATGACTATATCTTATAGCTGCCATAGAAACTATCGGTCAAAAAGTGGGTTTTATCAGAAAAATGGTTTGTTTTAATGCTGACGTTCGTAAACTCTGTGGTATTAAAACATTTGCAAGGGTATTTAAACTTCGGCAAAGACGAAGTTAGCTTGGCCTTCTCGTTTATTTTAAAACCGCGTTCTGGTGCACAAACTTAAATTTAATTTATTTGATACATCTAGAACGGTATTTATGTAATTATTTATATTCGAATTTTCTCTATAATTTCACTTACCGGTAAATATTGCCAGCGTTGGCTCGTGGGCATAGTGTGCCATTGGAATGCCGCCTTTTGCTCTTGTTTGTGTTCTTTATAACCAGACGACAAGCGATATTCTGGGTTGTCTATCATATCCCCCAAAGACTTCGTTGGCTTCGGCCTGACAGAAAGATTATCCAAATACTTAATATGATTTGCTCGTTTTGTCTTTCTTAGCCCTTTATCTTCTTCATGATTCAATTTGGGAATACTTGTGAATTTGGGCTTTCTCTTTCCTTCTTAGCAATTTCCATAGTGTTCCGCGATTTATAACCCTCAACATCTCCTACACCTGCCAAGCCGCTGTAAATTATCAGGTTTCTCTTAGTTCCCAGCGAAGACAGTTTTATACATGGACAAAAACCAAATTAGGACTAAAATACTTGCTTACTAAAAAACAAAACTGTTGTTATAATTTTACTATAACTTAAAAAAAAGTAGATTTTTTCTAATTTTTTAATAATTTGTTATTAGTATTCCAAGATCCTTAAGAAACAATTTCTAAAGAAGTGGTTAAGGTTGTTTGTCTGGAGTGTCGGATTAGTTCGAACTTCGAACCCAGCAACGTCTGCCACAGAGAATCAATAATATTGGGGGAGTAGAACAAATAGCTCATACAAGTTTGTTAAAGCTACAAAGCATAAATGCCTTTTAAAAAATGCAAAATTGTTTTCCTTAATAATTATGATGGGGTTCAACTAGATTTTCTTTCTTGGTTCGATTCGCGGTAAAAATATTTCGGACCTTTTGACCCCTCTCCTTCGCACCATCAAAATAATAAAACACAGGCAGTGTCTGGACCGCTGTTGAACAGTCTCCAAAATGTTAGGACCGATAGCACTAAAAACAGAAAAGTTTTTCTCACAAAGATTTTTGGTTAAGATAGCTTTAAAACTGACGGAGGAGATAGCTTAGAAACAGACTGCTTGTTTAAGTCGTTAACTTTTCAAGCATCCTTTTACACGAAACTTTTGATGCAGACATATCGAAAATTTAAATGTAGTCTTGAGTTGGTGAAGGATTACACAGTGTAACAAATATTGGGTGATCGCGGGCCGGGGAATGAGATTTATACCGGCTAAGGAATTTAAGCTGAATACAAGTAAATTTTCAAAGTTTTTTATATTACGTTCCTATTACAATTTTTAAGGGTCTTATGGGGTTTTTTTTTTTGAAAAAGTTTGATTTTGGCAAATTGTATTACACTTACGGAGTTTGAGCGCTACTTTTGCGTGCCTGATCAGAGTTTTTCAATCATTTTCATTTGCTGCTTTGCGCACACTGTTAGGTAGGTAGGTATTTCCGGCTGGCCCCCACATAGACCTTATTTTCCTTATTGGGGCTGGGTGCTTGTTTGGGTACCATTTCCTTTAGAAATCCTGGAGGATCTTCGACGTTTTGGCAAATGGCAATAGTTGTTTGGGGGAACTCTTGGCCGCCTCTTCCAGAGAGGTGAAACAGATAGACGCACTTTTTTAAAGATAAATTAAGAAATTTGTATTTGTTTGTTCGAAAACCTTTTAAGTTTTTTAAAAAGAAAAAAATATTTGGCTTCGAAAGCGCAGAAAGTCTAAAAAGAGTGCCTTTCAATCTTTCAAGAATCCGATTTAAGTAACTGGCGAAGATAACCTGACCCTACGATGGATACCGGGACACAACAACATTCCCGGAAACGAATTGGCCGACGAACTGGCACGCAATGGTGCAGCCACCGCAATGGTAGGGCCAGAACTAGGGTGGTCGAAAATATATCAAAATATCAATATATCGATAATATTTTTTTAAACTGATATATTTATATCGTTATTTTTTTTTTGACCAAATATCGAATATCGATTTTTTTTGGGATATTTTATGATATTTGTGCGTTGGTACCTCTTTGATCTGGGTAGCGAGCGCAAGCGCATTTAAGAGACAGAAAATGGATTCAAATTTAATAAAATCAAATTAGAGCGACATAAAAAAAGGCACAGCCAAGTGTAGTTTGTGCGGAAAAGTATTTGAAGCAAGCGTTTGCACGACCAAATGTCCCGTGTGTTGACTTTATGCAAGCCCAAGAGTCGCAAAATAGCGGGCTGAAGTTATACTTTAGGTTGCCACAAACATTATGGGAAAGTTATCCCTTAATATTCTGGAACTCGAATAAGGCGGCCATAACGGGACTATCCAGACTAGCCGTAAGGTATCTTATTCCTCCAGTGCCTTCGGAGCGACTTGCTTCTGCAATAAAATGCGCCATATGCGTCAAAGCGACGCGTCTTTTTAAAAACTTTTAAAGCCCTCTTCTGGTCTAGAAAATTTTTTTCCAAAATTTTTTTTTTTTTTTAGCTTAGATATTCAAAAATATTGTCCCAAAAGGATTTTTAAAAATGCAAAATACTTTAGATTATATAGCTTTATTTGTCGACCAATGACTTCTGTAAAACAAGCAATTTTCGAATTACTTTAAACTCATTTATCTCGAAACCGAGTTTTTCGGACTGGTGCCCACATTTTCTCAAGTTCTACCGACCCGATTTTGATGATGTAGGGCTTTATGGGCGCAGAATTAACGTGGCTATAGTCCCTACCAATGTATGTAAAAAAAATATATGTTGGAACGACAAAATCCAAACTAAAGACAAGACTATCTGGACACAAGTCAGACATTAAAAAACGCAGCATCATCAATACACCAAAAACAGCGCTTGCGGCCCATTGCACTGAGAGAGGCCATTCTCCAGACTTTGATGCCACAAGCATTTTACAACAAGAGAGCCACTACAACAAACGCTTTACTCTGGAGATGTTGAACATAATTAACTTGCCATCCGAGATCAGGCTGAATTTTAAGAGCGACACAGAGAATTGCGCTCACATATACAGACACCTACTTGACACAAACATTAGACGAAATTAGTTGAATATCAAACTCCGTGGTGAGCACTCGTACTTGTCCCGTAAATATGTATGTATTTTTGTTTATGTTTTTTGTTTTATGAGTTTTTTGTTTTATCTTTCCGCCCTTATAACTCTACTCCAATAGCGATTAGAAGACTAAAAATTTAGGAGAGTGAGTTTCTCATTGATGGTAACAGCATATTTAATTTTGGTGCTGATCGGAGTGGGGGCAGTTTTTGTATGCTTATTTTGCTATGCCCTTTAGCCCAAATATTGAAACTAAAAGTATTTAATATGTATAATACATTGAAAACTCGAGTCTCATGGAAAGTATTGTAATGTTTGCTTAATATAGACTATATATTTTTATTTTGGGTCAGAGTATTTCCTCTTTTTGGTAAAAACAGGAAAAAAATTAAAATATCAATTATATCGATATATCGATGTTTTAAAAGTAATATATTTAATATGATTTGATATTTTTTCAAATCAGAGAATATCATCGATACGATATTTTGAAAATATTCGGCAACCCTAGCCAGAACCCTACTGCGGCATAGGCCAACACACAATAAAAGGACTTTTAAGAAAGGAAGAGAATACGCTTAGAACAGCCTCCTGGGTAAACACCAAGGGAATGAGACAAGCTAAAGCATTAATAGTGAACCACGACCTCAAAAGGTTCCAAAAGTTAATCCAACAAGGAAAGAATGCCCTCAGAATTCTGACAGGGCTATACACGGGTCACTGCAGACTGAGGAGCCACATGTACAAGTTGGGAATAACAAACACCCAGCTTTGCAGATACTGTGAAGAGAAGGAGGAGTCCTCTGAGCATATACTAGCACACTGTGATGCCCTAGCGAGGCGCAGACTCAGCAGATTTGGGAAACACATTCTACACCCAAGCAATATCAAAAATCCTGGCTTTTGTACAGGAATTAGGGCTGCTAGGGGAATTGTTTATTCATTAGGGGGGCACAACAACAAATAATAATAAACTGGCGAAGATGATGGCTGCGTAATAGCTAAGAGCTACTAAATTAGATCTTCTGAAAACGCAACCGAAAGCACGCCTGTAACACACAAAAACCACACCACAGACGCCATTAAACAGAATACGATTAATTAGTTTCGATAACTTTCGAACTGAAACTCGTTTATTTCCTTTTGCCAACGACACAATTTACATCTGCCAGTGGGTGGTAGGCATCACTTCCTTCAGTTGTCCCATATTGATAATCCACATGCTTCCATTTTTCATCATGTCCATGGCGTTGATCATTTGTTTGGCTGCTTCCTCGGGCATTTGACGTTTAGCACTTTCAATGGCCTCCACCATTTGCTCGGTATGATGCCAGGTAACATTTTCCCTCAGATTCATCATCATCTCTGTATTGGTTAGACCCGGACACATGGTCATAAACATGACTCCAGTTTTTTGATAAATATGCTTATCAGCCATAGAGCGGGTAAAACCAATTACACCATGCTTGGCTGCAGCATAGACTGCAAAAGCAGGCGCCGGTTCAAGACCATACACAGAGGATATGTTGATGACCATGCCACCCAGACCCATCTGAGATTTGTCCATATAGGGCATGGCTTTCAAGGTTAATTGTATCATTCCTGTCTGAAAGTAAAACAGAGATAAGAATGCAAATTTCGGTAATTGTTCTGTTGAGTCTTACCAAATTTATGCCCATCGTGGTCTCTACATCCTTGTCGAGTAGCACATCCTGGCCATTGATCAGCACATCAATGTGACCCATCATTTCACCCACTGTCTTCATCGTTTGCTCAATGGACAGCTTATCCATCAGATTAGTTTGCATAAAGACCAGTTTAACACTAGAATTCTCGGCCTGCAGTTTCTTCATCATTTCCATATTCTCCATTTTATGCAAAACGCCCAAGAATGTTATCTTCTTCTGCATCAACTGCATCACAATTTGCCAGCCAATGCCAGTAAAGCTACCAGCATACAGCACTTTCTTTCCAGTCCAGTCGTACATTTTGTTTTCAGTTCGATTGCTTGTTTGACTGAGATGCAACAATTGTTTTGACTTTTTATACCCCAGATCCAGATGTGCCAAAATGCTGCTGATAAGACTTTAAGCTTTGTGACATTAACAAATATATGGTATGCTTTGGTGTTATCTTTGAGTTCTTTAGGTTAAAAGCTATTGCATTCATTACTGATGTTTAAAGGTGACGACATTACGTCTAGCTCTTATATGTAATCTTGGGGCAGCTGTTGTTATATGAATGTACGAATTTGGATTCAGTCAAGATAAGAATAGAAGATGAGGGTGTGCACTGATCAGTTCTATGGGAGTGCAACATAGGGTTTTACTATTAGATCCAAAAGTATTTATAGCCACATAGACAATCGATGGAATTGGAAAAATATATAGGAAATCAACCGAATTCTACATGGATAAGCTTAAAAATAAGGTTTGCGGGTGGGTCCTTTTTTTGAATTCATTTTTATGTTAATTCCTATCACCAAAAATACAGGCATGTTCTCAATTAAACTGGTTTTTGAAAAGTAAACCGAACGCAATTCCGCTTCGGTTCTGTTTTTGTGTTCTCAATTTCGAATGAAATTGCTCTCTTTTTACTTTTGCGTAATCATTCGCGCAACAGAGTACCAACCAAACGCCGCCAACAGACGGACTCGACTTCTGAACAACCCTTTCCTTAAAAAGGGCGTAATTTTGTCTGATATAACTTAACATTTATGTAAATTTCATTAAACTGTATCCGTGGGTTCCCAATTAGGTATTTAAAAATTAGAAAAATATATATTTTATTTTAAGATTTAGTAAAATTATTACAATAGTTTTGTTTTTAGTGAGCAAGTAAAATTTTAGTCCTAAATTGGTTTTTGTCCATGCATAAATTTGTCTTCGCTGGGAACTAAGAGCAACCTGATAATTGTCAGCGGCGAGGCAGGTGTAGGAGATGTTGAGAGTTATAAATCGCGGAACACTATGGAAATTGGTAAGAAGAAAAGAGAAAGCCCAAATTCACAAGTATTCCCATGGTGGATCATGAAGAAGATAAAGGGCTAAGAAAGACAAAACGAGCAAATCATATTAAGTACTTGGACAATCTTTCTGTCAGGCCGAAGTCAACCAAGTCTTTGGGGGATATGACCCAGCGGCGCAAATCGGCATTACATAATAGATTACTAATAGGTTACTTTGCCTTCAGTGTGACGGAAGTAATCGCATACAATCTGCATTACTTTGCCATGTGCATGGCCGCTTTGTAAACGGTGTGCGCACACCCTGCATTACTAGTAATAAAGGATGTATCCCAGAGCCGAACTGCCATCGGACTCCCATTACGAATGTGTACATTATTTTTAAAATTGTAATGCAGGATGTTCGCAGTCTGTTTACCATTCAACACACAATTTAAAAATCGTATACTCTGCCGTAAAGCACTTGTAATACGATTCAATTTACTAAAATTGGAAAAGTATTCGGGTGGGTAAAGCACTTGTTATACGATGCAATTTACTACTGATAGAGAAGTATATGGGTTGGTAATGCACGTGCTTTACAGTGAAGTGGGTAATGAAGTAGTAATGCAGTGGTTTTTCTTTTAGTTTACTTTAAATGATTTTATTGATTTTACTTGATATCAAAATATAATGTATGCTTTTCCAAAGCTGAAAATTGTTCAGACTTCAATTGAGAAATGCGGGGTCATCAGGGGGAATGTCCTTTCTCGTCAGCTTTTTAGGTATGGCCGATAATTGAATTTAGCTATTTAAATTTTTTGTTGGTTCGGCATAGTCGTGTTTTGAGCCTCCACTACTTTTGCCAATAGAATTTTTAACTTTTCGAGTCTGATTTCCCGACAATAATAAGTGTGAACACTTAAATAAACTAAAAACTAATCTAAATTCAAGTAACTCCTCGCCACGTATGTGTCAAGTCACTGCTACACTAACACATTTGTTCTACATACATATACAATTGAAGCAAAAAGAAGGAATGTCAAAAAAGCTTATGGACAAGGGGGGGAGGCACTAAAGCAAACGAAACTGGCATCGGCTCGTGTGTGGCACGAGTAGTTGTTTCTGTTTGTATTCGATTACAATCTCTCTGACGAAAAGCAGCGGTTGTATTGCATTACATTTTCGACAGTCGTAATGCATATTTTCCACAGAACACGTTGAGCTCTGCGCCGCTGGGTGATAGACAATCCTGAATATCGGTTGTCGTCTGGTTATAAAGAACACAAACAAGAGCAAAAGGCGGCATTCCAATGGCACACTATGCCCACGAGCCAACGCTGGCAATATTTCCCGGTAAGTGAAATTATAGAGAAAATTCGAATATAAATAAATACATAAATACCGTTCTAGATGTATCAAATAAATTAAATTTAAGTTTGTGCACCAGAACGCGGTTTTAAAATAAAAAAATAGAGGCAGGCTAACTTCGGCTCGACCGAAGTTTATATACCCTTGGAGCTTGATATGTGGCTGACAGTTTGTATGGCAGCTATACTATATAGTGGTCCGATTTCGACAAATCTTGTTGAAATTATGTAAAATCATTGAAAACTTATAAATACGAGCGTTTTGAGCGATAACATTGAAAACAAAAAAGTTTTTCTGACTATGACCTTTTTCTCAGACCTAACTTTTGTATGGCAGCTATACTATATAGTTGTCCGATTTCGAAAAGTTTTGGTGAAATTATGTGAAATCATTAAAAACTTATAAATACGAACGTTGGGAGCGATAACATTGAAAACAAAAAAAATTTTCCCACTAAAACTAGTTTTTCAACCGATCGTTCCTATGGCAGCTATATGCTATAGTCATCCGATCCGGCCGGTTCCGACAAATGTGCAGCGTATTTATACCAAAAGACTTCGTGTTTGGTTAAGATAGCTTTAAAACTGACGGAGGAGATAGCATAGAAACAGACGGACGGACAGACGGACATGGCTATATCAACTCAGCTCGTCATGCTGATCAAGAATATATATACTTTATGTGGTCGGAGATGCTTCCTTCTATGCGTTACAAACATCTGGACAATTTTAATATACCCTCTCCAAGGGTATAAAAAGGTTTTTCTTTCATTATTGAGTTGTTAGTATTAATCAAAATGTTTTTCGTAATGCCAAAAGTAAGTATGAAGAATATATCTTTGGTCAATTGCCTTTTTAATAGAAATATGAATTAAAAAATAAAACAATTGTCTTTTGGTTTTGTAGATTTCCGTTCAGCACCCAGAGATATACTGATTCATTTTTATATAGTTGCACAATTTAGGACAAACATTTAACTAATAGCCTACTATGAAATAAAAAAAGTTTAATGACGTCAACTAAAATCGAGAGCGTAAGTTAAGGTCGGCTCTAACCGACTTCGATATACCCGTTACTCATGAAAAAACATGTTTAACAGTGTTCCTGCGTTCCTTAGGGTGACCATCCGAAAAGTATGCAATATTTTTTTGGGTGGGTAGCGGGTGGGCTTGGTTCACTTTTTTGCTCATAACTTGAGAACCGTTCATCCGATCTTTATCATTCCTTCGGCAAATCGATTGATTTTGCTAATTTCTTACTATCTCGAAGGTACGAATCGTCTATCTTCAAAATTAGGAGATATAATGTTTTTTCCAAATTGCGGGGGCGGTAGGGGACGTGGCTAAAATTTGAAACAAACTTGATCTGCCTGCAAATAAAAGAAGCATTTGTCCCATACATGTCAAACCTCTATCTCTTACCATCTCTGAGATCTAGGTGTTCATACAGACAGACGGACATGTCTATATCGACTTATACTTTATATGGTCGGAAATGATTCCTTCTGCCTGCTACATACATTTGCACGATTTTACTATACCCTTTTTACTCTACGAGTAAGAGGTATAATAAGTGAGATATGGGGGGTTGTGAGCTACCTTGCCAAAAAGTCGGTTTTGACTTCCGTAGAGAAAATTTCAATGATGCGAAATAAAACAGCAAAAACGCTCCAAAGAAGTAAAAAAAACATTTAAAAAGGCAAACAAAAGTACAGCCACCAGCAAAAAGTGCTTGTAAATAAAAGAAAACAACCCTTATGCAGTCAATCAATTCTTAGTTTTCATTGATATTTCTTAATTCAGAATATGAGAAAAATTGCTAAGTTTTTCATTTAATAAGGAATACCTGCTTCAAAACAAGAATTTTTAACTTTTAAATGGGTTGCTCACAACCCCCCACAAATTTTCGAAATGTCAAAAAATCACTTCTATTCAATATGAAATGAAAAAACCCCAAAAATTTGTTTTTAAAACTAATGATGGGATAAATTATATGCTTAAAAGATGAAAAAAAAAAGAAAACTATGATCACAATCCCCATTCTCCCCTACTATATTTTAATTTTATTGATTCATGGAAACTATACTCAGTATGTTGCTGATTAGAAAGAGAAATTCGTTGAATCGAACTAACATGGTAGCTTTTGATTTCCCAGTAAAATAAAGTAACTTCTATTGATAAATGTCACAATGTGAACCTGCCGTATGTTTCGTTAACGCAAGTCTTTAATACTTACTTTTTCTGACGATGTTTCTAAATTATTTCTTAATAAAGAAAGCTCATTTTAAATACATACTGTATGCCCATCTAAATCCTTCTTCTAAAAAAACGTTAATATTGAATAATGTCATCTGTATTCAACTTAAACGATCTATTAGTTGTTGGTTTTGATAAATGCGGTTTAGTTTGTTATATGCTCTTTAACTGAGGTTATTTGGCCGTCTTCCTTTGCTGCAGTTAAAACATGTTTGAACTCAGCTGTTCTCCTACGCGTTTCGGCGAGCCTTTGCTTCCTTCTTCTTTTAAAGCGATGTTTTTACAAGATGATTTTCCATGTTCATTATTTTGTTTTCTCAAAGGACTTTACAAATAGTTATAGAATGTTCGTAATTTTTAAAAAGTTGCTTTCGAATACAAAATTTTACTTGGAAATTTTTTGAGATACTTTTTACTTTGTCATAACATATGCAAGAAATGTTGCTTTATTGCACTTAAAAATGAAAAGGATTTGTTTGTTTGTGCAAAAACATATAAATATAAGAAAAAGGTCTATCTTTTGTATGGCAGCTATACTATATAGTTGTTCGATTTCGACTGATCTTGATGAAATTATGTGAAATTATTGAAAACTTATAAATACGGAAGTTGGGAGCGATAGCATTGAAAACAAAAAAAGTTTTCCTCACTAAAACTAGTTTTTCGACCGATCGTTTCTATGGCAGCTATATGGTATAGTCATCTGATCCGGCCGGTTCCGACAAATGTGCTGCGTATTTGTACCAAAAGACTTCGTGCAACGATTGGTTAAGATAGTTTTAAAACTGACGGAGGTTATAGCATAGAAACAGACGGACGGAGGGACGCTGGTCACGCTGATCAAGAATATATATACTTTATGTGGTCGGAAATGTTTGCTTCTGTGCGTTACAAACATCCGGCAAATTTTAATATACTATATAATATTAATATATAAAAATTCACTTCATTCGTGCAATCGGCTAAGTTCCCTCATCGGTTAGTAGTAGTAGTTAAAATCAAATATAAATTGATAAATAAAAATAACGAAAGTTCAGAAAAATGTTTGAAATCTTTATTTGAGTCGATAGATCGATCTATATAATTTATAGTCATAGGATGATGGCATGTAAATGTTGACCGCGGCTGCACCTCAAATGGCTTATAAGCTGTGGTCAATATTGGCATACTCTCACAAAATTTTTGGGAAAACTAGATTATTACTCTAAATCTGTATAGGAACTGTAAAGGGCCTACTTGGTTCGGCATAAATTGTTATATGTTTACATGTAAATGATAAATTATATTTGGAAACAAGTAGCCTTTTCACAGTTCCTATAAAAATTTGAGCTACAAATCTAGTTTTCCTCCCATAAATTTAAATATGTAATTTCGTGTTTAAGAGGCTATAACTTTGCCAAATAAATTGATTTAATCGCCATAAAAATCACAAAATTAGATCATATGTTTGTCAATAGGCTCAGATGGCGAAAATATAAATTCAATATCTGCGCTAGCTTTAACGGGCTATAAAAATGCTAAAAATGCTATAAATCGAAAAATGTCTGTCTTTTGAGGCCAATTTAGAAACTTTCCGCTGTACTAATATAGCGGATATGATTTTTAAAATTTGCATTGATATGTACTTTATCGCGATTAGTTCATAAATTTAGATAATTATGCCTAGTGTGGCCTCCATAAATCTTAGAGTGCCAAAAAGTCGACTTTTTGGTTTTTCCGCGATATCTTGGAAACAAGAGCTGATTGAACAAAACCAATGATACAGTTTTGTTCAGTGAAGTCTATATTAACATAATCTGTTAAAATTAGACCTGCACCAAAATCACTGTTGGGCTGTGTTATGAGCCATCCCTAACATGTTTGATAGTAACATGTGAACGACTTATCGTCCATTTCCAATTCATTTCTTTTCGCTGTGTACTAATGATTGTATATAATATCAATTTGATCTAGAAAAAATATTATTTTTATATGCTTGCAAATTTCACTTTCATATTTTTGGTCAATACCATTTGAAGTGTCATATAGGCTTTTTATTGTTACGAAAAAATATCATATAGGGCCCTAGATGTAGAAAAAAATTTGATCCAACAGCTAATTTCTTAACCTCTCTTTCTTTTAAGGCTATGCTCTGTAAGCTTGCTAGCTCACTCCGTTTACCTTCACAAAACATTTAACGTTCTAGTAGGGTCTTATAAACATCCCACAAAACTTTTTTGACCATGTCCTGACGCACTTTGACCCAAATTTCTGATGAACTATTTAACAGACTTGAATAATTTTTTTGGTGAAAGCTTACACGCAATTGCATCGAATCCCTATCTGAAATCGATCAAAAATAATTTTTATTTCGACCAGAACAGTTGTCGAATCTTTAAACGTGGTTATCTCAGAACCACTTTTTCCAAAATGGTTGCAAAAATTAAAGAGCATCTGTGTGAAAAGCTAGAATTTTTATCAGTATATAATAACGACTTTTAAACTGAGACTCGACTTCGAGTTCACATAAGGTAAAAGAAATTTAGCATTATTTGGTAACGCCCTCTGCGGAGAAACTAGGGTAATTATCGATCGATTTGTCATGAAGACCGTGATTTTATACGTGGTAAAAGTTCACTAATTAATTTCTGATACACAGAAAAAAAAGATCACGATATTTAGTATCATACGGGTATTTTGAGTATCAAATCGGCCTTCATCTGAAATAAATATCAAGATGATATTAAAGCGTCCATATGTTTTGCGGGAAATAGTATCACATCGATATGAAAAATGGATATTTTTTCGATATTATTAAAGATAGGGCTGATCTTTGATCTTTTTTTTTTCTGTGTATGTTTACATATAATTTATTTATAAAATATAACGTTTGGACATTTCTTTTATGCTTATAAACTAATAAAATGTTTTCTTTTTGTCAGACAATCACAGATGTTTTATGCTAGGATGACTTTAAGATAAAAATTAAAAGTTAACAATAGTTATTTATGCCAATAATAAATAATCTCCAAGGCTCTGTCTTTTTTTTTTTTGGCAAGTTTAGGCACAGTTAACAATAAAAGTTTAGGTCATAGACAGCTCTCGATACCAGATCTTACACGGGTTTTCTCTGTCTTATTTTCTATTTTTAAGATCTGTCAAGAACTTTTACGACTTGCTAAACAAATGTAAATAAATATATGTAAATGCTCCTCGTTTTCAATACCAGAGTAACAGGCAATTGCTTAGAAAAACTATTAATGGCATGCTCAGGCTTAAATCTGCTGCACCGCCTCCCGGATTATCAGTTGATGCTGTAGTCGTGCTGCCAAATGGTCCAATAGTTGCACTAGTGGAGTTTTCTGCACGCGAATCGGGTACAAAGTCTCCACAGCTGGGGAAATTGGCGGGTACTGGCAGCATTTGATCATTGTTTCCCACCTTAAAGACCATGGCCATTCCAATTTCTGCATGGAATTCGATGTGACAGTGGAAAAGCCAAAAGCCCGGATTAGAGGCCTCAAAGCGTATGATGGTATAACCGCCATCTGGTACCGTAACTGTATCCTTGACAGGAGGATTATCTAGATTGCGCTTAAGCAGATTAAATTGATCCAGTTGTTTGATCTGTAAAAGTGATAAAGGAATTTTAAGGATTTTATGTTTTCACTTTTATCATTAAAGTTTATTTTGAATTGTGAAGAACAACTTACCATTTCGATAGTCACATTCTCACCCAGCCGCTCCAGACCCACCACACGAAAAGCATTACCATGCAAATGAAAAGGATGATTTGCATAGTAGGTGAATCCCTCGTCCACTATGATTAATTCCACCACCGCACCCAGGGGCACTTGGAGCACATGATGACACTTACAGAACTGCGTACGGCAATCGATGCCCTGCTCCATTAGACTGGTTTCGTTACAAAAATCCTCATCACTCAACTGATTTCGCGAGGGCAGCAACGCCATTGGTGGAAAGTCCAAGGTAATATGATTCAATTGAGGTGTGTACAAGCGATTCGCTTGGGTCATGTTCGTATCCATGCCATAGTAATCCTGATGATGAAAATCTGGATTGTCTTTGGCATAAAAATCATAGTACACAAAGAATTTGTAGTCCACCTCGGGCTGTAGAGTATCGTCATCTATACCCGAGACTTTGTCATAGATGGGTAACGCCCGCATCTCTGCTATAGTTTTGGTATCAGGATATCCAGGTCCACGATTCATCACATTCAACTCTATTCCCTCCGCTTTATGTGCATAACTCAGTTCTGCTTGTGGCTCCTCTGGAGGAGCACCTTCATAGCGCAAAATAGCCACCTGAAAGGCTGAGGTGAAACGTTCACTGCAGTCCATCAATCCCTTGAGACGTATCCAATAGTTGCCCACCTCCTGATTGGCATTCAAGACAAAGTCAAAACGTTCACCCGCATAGGTGACTATGGAGCCCACCTCTAGGGCTTCCAGATCATAACTATCCGAATTGATGGCCGTCATATTGTGCTTATCCACGGAGACAACAATGGGACAATTTAAATATTCCGCATTGATAATACGAAAACGGTACCGAAAACCACGTCTCACATGGTAGACCTGATGGGGTACCATCTCTAGAGGTATTTCATTCAGGTTACCCCTTCGCTGACGCGAATGAGTCTGATTCACGGGCAGCAGACGTGTCGTATTCACCTTCGCCAGACGCGCCTGACGTGGTAGATTTTGCACGATATCCACTTCCAATTTGGGAAAGAGGGATACCGCTTCTCTTCCCGTTTTTTTCTGATGCTCCAATTTGGCCTCGGCCCATATGCGATTGTAATAACGCCCTCGGCCGTTGATTAGCAAATTGTGAGGCTTATTATCTCCACGCGAATGATGATGATAGGCAAACACATTAACACCGGGCTCATGTATCCAATCCTGTATGACCATAACATGCTCGCTTAAATCAAAATCGTATAAACTACCATGAGGTTCTGCTGACTTGGGTTTACGTATAATCAAGGCCCCAAACATGCCATCCCCTCTCTGCATACCCGTATGCGAGTGCCAGAAATGTGTGCCTGAATTGTCGGCCGGGAAGCTATAACGAAAACTGGCATGAGGTCCAATGGGGCATTGAGTGATGTGTGGTGTTCCATCCATATAGGGTGTGGTCTTCTGATGCAAGCCATGCCAATGGATGCTAGTGCTTTCACCTAGCAAATGATTCTTCAGATCTACCACAATTTGATCGCCTTCACACACTTCTATGGCCGGACCAGGCATCATGCGATTCACCACTGTAATCCCACGTTCCAGACCATCGCCCATAATGCAATGCGGGCGAGCGCAGTCCGTGAGGTTCTGTGGACAACTAAAGCAAGCCTTGGAGAAGGTCTGATACCATTCCACCACAAATCTATAGTGACAGATCATGGGCTCCGCATTGGCCTGACAATCACGTACACAGGGATGTTGTCTATACCATTCTGGAGTCCAGATATCTGCAGATTCTTGCTCTTCCTCAAAATTATCAAATGGTTCGGCACGTGCCAGGGATACTGGTCGACAGGTGGTGCAACAGTTATGGGTTTCTATGCGATTGACGGGACAGTTTTCGGCCAGGGGTGGACAGTTCCGTTTGTAAGTGTTAATGATAATATGTCCATTCTCGAGTTCGCCACATTCCAACATGGTACAATCTGCATCATTGTGCCAAGATTCGCCCACTGCATACAAAGTGTTGTTGTACTGACAATGTGTACGTACGCATTCACCGCAACAACTGCCGGGGGTTTTACGCAGCTCCGAACCCTGGAAGAAGCAATAAAGGTGTGTGATTAATAAGGGGAACTTCTTAAAATTGTTAAGGGGATTTCTATAGAAAGATACACACTTGAGTGGTTATGTGGTTTTGGATATCAAAATACCTTTGGACTTGATCAAAGGCAGATTTTAGCGGAGAGAAAAAACACCGCTCAGTCAATGTCAAATCTTTAGAGAGCAAATAAAATGAATGAATTTAAAGATTTGATTAAAGATCGCTAACGGACGCTTACGAAACTTTGGCGGTTAAGACAAATTAAAGATACGCGAGGATAGTAATTATTTTATGCGTGTGTTGAATTGTTAGTGTTCATGACAAAAACACGACAATATTTTTTACAACAACAATTTTTTAATTACATACGGCTATGAAAACATCTTCACAAATAAAAAACTGTTAAAAATAGAAACACAGAAAAACACGATCCATTTGGAATGAATAGTTTTTGATGTCGAACATCTTGAGTTTTGGTACGGAAGATTTGTCCTGTCCTGATTTGAAAATAAGCTCTTAAACTACGCATCATGTTTTACATCACATCCAAGCTAACGTTACTCACACCTTTTTATACCCTTGCAAAGGGTATTATCCGATGTGTTCCAGAAATCTCTAGAGATTTAGGGGTCAGTTGTTTTTAAAAACAACCAATCCAAATGTCGGTGTTCCACAAATGTCGGAGATTTCATTTTTCGGAGTTAGCTTCGGAGTAGCTGCCAAAAAACAGCTAACTGAAAGCAATTGCGTTGTTGCTGCCACGGCAGGGTTGTTGGCTTCAAAATAATGTCAATAATTGTTGGATACAAATTATTTTTGAAGTTTCTAAACCAAATGCTGAAAGCATTTTTGGTATGCTCTGAGTTCCAAACTAATAAATAATTTTGAAGCCATTAATACTCAATTTTATCGGGTTAAGAATTTAAATAAACTCTTACCCGCCAAATAATTATTTTGTGTTGACAACCCTGTTGCTTACAAGTGAGTGGAGTGCACAAAAATAAATTCAAAAATGCCCGCGGTTGCATTAATTGCTTTGTATATTGCTGGGGGAAGGTCAGTGACAAGGGAAACAAAACCTTTCCAAAAGTTTTAGAAATGCTGCAATCCTTTTTTGATTTTTGATAAAGCGTAAGCTTCTTTTCTGCCGAGATATGCAACTGCTATTCCATATGGCATTACTGCCTCTTCCTCCGGAGTTAAGTGTTGCCACCATAAAATCATCCTACAACTTTTAAAAATTAAAATAAATGTAAAAAGCGAAGTTAAAAGTCACACCCCTGACAACTTGTCTTCCATTTCGTGATTTCAAATTATCGCCGACATAATTTATCGATAGGTTTTTGTTCGATACTTCATTAAATTATGCTATTAAATCATATTTTATTAAACTGCTCATTTATCCACATAATGTTGTTAAATTTATACTTCGTTTAAGAGTATAAACACTTAATTCTGAAAGAAAAATTAAAACTCCGAAAATTTTATTGTCAAATTTAAAGAAGTTGGCAGGTTTGCTTGTTGTTGCTTTCTGCAGCTGTCAGACCATTGCATTGTTTTGGTGGACAATATTTTAAAATTCATTTTTATTACTTAAAACATATGAAATCTTTAATAATATTAATGCAATTCGATCAGTTAAGCATTAAAGTTGTGTTCCTCATTATTTTATTTGACTCGAATTTCTTTATTAGCAAAACATAGGCCAAATGTCGCCAGAAAATGTGCAACATTTGAAAACAACCAAAAGAGGTTTCAGGAACACCGACAATTGCTTTTGGGTTGCTTTTGGGTTGTTAGAGTTTTGTAGAACACCGCCGTATAATTTTGCCCAGAAGTTTGCAACGCAAAGAAATATTCATTTCCGACCATTTAAACTATATATATATTCTTGTCCGTCCGTCTGTCTGTTTCTACGCAAACTAGTCTCTCAGTTTTAAAGCTATAGAGCTGAAACTTTGCACAGAGTCTTTTTTTTACTGCACACTGCTAATATGTCGGGACCGGCCGGATCGGATGACTATATCTTATAGCTGCAATAGGAACTATCGGTCGAAAAGTGGGTCTTTGTAAAAAAAACTTTATTGTTTTTAATGTAAACGCCTCCCGCTTCAGCAATTATTAGTTTTATACCCTTTTAGATAGATTTGGAAGTTTTGGACCAAATCGGATGACTATATCTTATAGCTGCCATAGAAACTATCGATCGAAAAGTGGGTCTTTGTGCGACCTTTTCAAGGGTATAATTATTTTAGTTGAAATGGGTCTTTTATTATTTTTGTTTTTGAAAGCTAGTGTTATTTATAGTTTTATTCTCAATATACAATTTTTTATTCTCTTCCAAAAAGTGTTTCATCTTTCTTAGTACTCACCACATCACAGTAAAATTCACTGCAATCCACCTGGGTGACGGTAATATGAGCTTGTGGATCCTTCTCTACACCCGCAGCGCATGTGTAAACCAGACAAGCATTCTGTGAGTCAAACCACACTGCACCCAGCTCCTTACGATAGGTATTATTGTGCTCCTGGTGTAGGCAAAATGTGCTGCTGCCTGTAAATAACAAATTTGGTAATTTATTGTTTGACTTGACAAAAATACACAAAATATTCGCATGGCTATAAAAACAAAGGTAAACAACACTTCTTTTGTTGTCTGTGGCAAACAAAAAAAGTCACGCGCTGGAGATACCTCATATACGTAATTTATAATTCTTTTAATTGAATGCCTTACGTCGAGAAACAAAGGGATATTTATTTTGTTAAGGAGTTAATATTATTGATGTAGCCTAATTGTCTTATTGAAACCCACAAAAGCTGGTTGATTAAGAGAATTAAAAAAACCCCAAACTTAATACACTAAGAGTACAAATAGACAATTGCATTATTGAATCAAGAGTGTTTGTTATCAACAGTACAGTGAATGTGAAAAATTTTGGTCCAAGAGTGAATTTTTTGATCCAAGAGCGCATTTTTGATCCCGACATTCTTGAACTCGGGACCTCGAAGACTACTGAACACACAGACGGCAGCACTTTAGCCCACTCGAATATCAGCCATCAGCAAAACCTCGAGTCAAAATCGTACTTAAGAATGTACGCAGTTGACATTTCGTCAGAAGCATTCGCTTAGAAATTGCGGAGGCCGTGGATCAAGTCTCAGGAGCATAGCTTTTCTTTTTATACACGTTACACGTAGAGTAAAAAGGGTATTTAACAGACAAAAGAAATCATTTCATTTCGGCATAAAGTATATGTATTCTTAATCAACATCAACAGCCGAGTCGATATAGCCAAGTCCGTCCGTCTGTCTGTATGAACACCCGGATCTTATCTAGCTGCCATAAACTTGAGAATAAGTACTTTCACAGTAAAATGATTTTTTAATTAACAATTAACTCGTTTTATTTTTGGTTCTTAGACATTGCTTGAGTGATTAATTTATAACAATTTTATGGCACAGTTATTTTTTTATTGGGTCAGCCAGTTAACTTCGTCATATCAGGCTTAAGCACTCTACAATCAGTTGGTCCCACCTTTTTTCTTACAGAGTACTCTTTACATTTCAGATTTAAGCCTATCCAAACTGCAAATGCAACCGGATCCCGGATCTGACTTAAATTAGCATTTTGCATACTGCACTGAGACGACACATGTCCCACATTTAAATTACAATTGAAGCAAATGACCTAACCAGTTCCAAGTCCAAAATGTCATTTGCAAATTAATTAGCTAAGCAAAATTGTATTAATTTAATATGTGAATATGAGATAAAATTTGAAGATCATTATGTTGTGTCTGATTATAAGTTCAAGCTATTCAATTTTTCATTATTAAAATTCTAGCTTAACTATTTTTTAGTGGCCTATGCTTAAAAGTGTTGGTTTCTGGCCTAGCCAAGATCAAAGTTGATTATTATATAAAAACAGCAGTCTACAATATTACACAAACATGCCGTCATGTCGTATTTTTCAAATTTTTGTAGCGTGTGAATCGGTTTTGATTGGCTTCATCTTGAAATCAGAACTATGTAGATAGTCCTCTCTACTTTACCACTAAATAAAGTTAAAGTAACAGAAGAAAAATGATTGATGATTCTAATTTATTATTTATAAATAACTTTGTTAAGAAATCGAACTTTTCCCGTTTTGAAACCGCAAGAACCGTTTTGTTTGTCGTGAGGAATAACCGGGAAGAAAGTGGTTTTCAATTCGGAAACGCGAAGCACTCAACCGTTGAGGGCGCCGGGTTGTAGGACAAGGTTCAACGAACCGCGGGTCCTCGACTGCGACCCCGTTGCGATGCTTCTTGGTACTCGTAGTTGTTATAGTGAAACAGTTTGACGAGGAAGTGCAAGTCGGAACCGGGAGGAACTGAGAAACTCTCCCGTTGACTAGCGTGTTGGTGTGGCGCCCGTAACGGATCACCTTTTTTTTTTTTGTTTTTTTTTTTTAGAATACACCCCTCTCTTTCTATTTGTTTTTCTACTTATTTTGTTGTTGAGGGGCTTTTACCTCTAATGCATGTATAAATAAGAGTTTCTGTATCACGGGTTTGAAGTGTCGTTTGTTTGTAGTCCGTTTGTGTGTTTTGCGTGGATAGGGAAAAAGCCGAATTTGTCGTTTATTTTACTGTTGTACAAAATAATATTAAATATTTTCACCCCCAATTTGTCTCTTTTTCCACATAATAAATTTTGTAACCATTTTACCCACTTTTTTACTATCATCTTTTTTGGGTTTTATTTTCGCTCTTTTGCCCTTCTCTACACTATTCCTTTTCTTTATCTTCTTGACTTTTGTTGGCTTTGTGTTTCGCGGTCTCCTCACGTTTTGTCCTTTAGTCTGATCTGGCCCTTTCTGTTCTTCAAACCATCTTCACCCCCTTTCTCTCTCAACCCTAAATCACCCACTCGTTTTCTACGACCAACATTTTTTATGTCTTTTTTGCGTGATCGCTTTCTATTGTCTTCCTTTTTTTTTTTTTTTTATTTTATTATCGTTTCTACATGTTCTTTGATTTAATTACTGGTTTGCAATGGTGTACGTCTTTTTATCATACTGACAGGCGGAGGGGTGGTGTGTGGATGGCGGTAATTCGTGCGTCTATTTGCGTTGTCATACCCCGACCACGCTCATATAAAGACCTACAGTGACCGCCCGCCCCAAATTTTCGTAGTTTACTGTGAGTACTAAGAACGGATTTTAATCGTGGAATGCGGGTGACTTTTTTTTATCCGACAAGTCAAACCATTTCCTATGTTCGCCCGCATACCCCTTCACCCCCTTGTAAATGGTGCAGTGTATGCGAACGTGCCCGTTACCCAAACCATTTCAATTACACATAACAAACATATAATTTTAACTACCCAGTCGAAATTCCGAAAGTAACATTTGTTTATTATCCGATCAGATCAAACCATTTTCAAGATCATAGGAACAACAATAACTGTGTCCATTTTCCGGAAAATCCCACCCACCATTTTATTTTTCACCTGCAAATGCGTCGCTTTTGTGTTTCCGTTTTGGAAACCGCCCGGGCCGGAAACCAGCAAAAAACATTTTTCATACGATGCGAAACCGATGTAAGGCAAAGAGAATATTTTGTTTTTAATTTTCCTTGATCCTTAATTTCTTGTAAGTTGTTTTATTAATTGGTAATGATAGTTATCGGAGATTGGTGATGTTAATGGTCGGAATACGGGTTTGTGTGTGATGGGTGATTAGTATTGAGTATGAATTGTCGTATAGTGGTAAGTTGCGAATGTTACTCATTATGTAATTTGGTAAGTAATGATGGTTTAAATGTTGTGACTTGAGCGAAGTGGACATAGGCTTGGTAGTTATTTGGTATTATGTGGGTGAATGTGTGGGATTGTGGTAAATGTGCGGAAGTGGGTTGGTGTGTTAGTGGGTGTGGTTGTTCTATCTGTTGAAGGCGCAGCGAAGCGTGACGGGGTGTTCGCTAGTTAATTTATAAATAAATTATTGGTATATAAAAAGAAAAGGTATATTTTGTCGGTCTAACCAAAATTTAATAATTTTTGTCCCTTTTGGGATATTGGTACTTCAATATTTTATATAAACGCGGGTTGCTAAGGAGCGATACCTGGAGAAAAGGAAAGAAAAGAAACGCCTTTTTAGTAGAAAAAAGATTGAGCAGGAAAGGCGCATGCGCGAGGAAGTCGAGATGTTATTCGGCATGAGTGAGACTCGAAAATTTTACCAAAAGATTAAGCAATTAACAGAAGGTTTCAAGCCCAGAGTCGCACAATGCAAAGACGAACAGGGGAATCTGGTCACAGATCCGCAAGTGGCGCTTAACAAATGGAGAAGTTACTTTTCCAACCTACTGGGAGGCGATGACGAACATGATGCCGCCTCTAGAGAAGTAACGATGCCACCAATCGACAACATAGAGATAGACCCCCCCGACCCAACAGGAAGTCTGTTTAGCCATACGAAGGCTAAAGAACAACAAGTCGCCAGGCGCTGATGAGTTGCCTGCTGAATTTTTCAAGGCTGGAGGCGATGAATTGGTAAGGTGCATGCACCAACTTCTGTGCCGTATATGGGTTGACGAAAGCATGCCCGACGATTGGAATCTAAGTGTTCTCTCTCCAATCTTTAAAAAAGGAGACCCTGCAGTTTATTATATTAAGATTTACATCCTAGCACGAAAAGTAATTAACTTATAAATATTGTGCTAGTCACAACAATAAAATACATTTGGCAAAAAACATGACGTTAGAAAACAATAAATTAGTTATTGTAACATTAAACATAATCCGATGAGTTCCAGAAATCTCTAGAGATTTAGGGCTCAGTTGTTTTTGAAAACAACCAATCCAAATGTCGGTGTTCCACAAATGTCGGAGATTTCTTTTTTCGGAGTTAGCTTCGGAGTAGCTGCCAAAAAACAGCTGACTGGAAGCAATTGCGTTGTTGCTGCCACGGCAGGGTTGTTGGCTTCAAAATAATTTGAATAATTGTTGGATACAAATTATTTTTGAAGTTTCTAAACCAAATGCTGAAAGCGTTTTTGGTATGCACTGAGTTCCAAACTAATAAATAATTTTGAAGCCATTAATACTCAATTTTATCGGGTTAAGAATTTAAATAAACTCTTACCGGCCAAATAATTATTTTGTGTTGACAACCCTGTTGCTTACAAGTGAGTGGAGTGGACAAAAATAAATTCAAAAATGCCCGCGGTTGCATTAATTGCTTTGTATATTGCTGGGGGAAGGTCAGTGACAAGGGAAACCTTTCCAAGAGTTTTAGAAATGCTGCCATCCTTTTTTGATTTTTGATAAAGCGTAAGCTTATTTTCTGCCGAGATATGCAACTGCTATTCCATATGGCATTACCGCCTCTTACTCCGGAGTTCAATGTTGCCACCATAAAATCATCCTACAACTTTTAAAAATTAAAATACTACATGTATTTTAAAAGCGAAGTTAAAAGTTACACCGCTGACAACTTGTCTTCCTTTTCGTGATTTGAAATTATCGCCGACATAATTTATCGATAGGTTTTTTTTTCGATACTTCATTAAATTGTGCTTTTAAATCATATTTTATTAAACTGCTCATTTATCCACATAATCTTGTTAAATTTATACTTCGTTTAAGAGTATAAACATTTAATTTTGAAAAGAAAATTAAAACTCCGAAAATTTTATTGTCAAATTTGGAGAAGTTGGCAGGTTTGCTTGTTGTTGCTTTCTGCAGCTGTCAGACCATAGCATTGTTTTGGTGGACAATATTTTAAAATTCATTTTTATTACTTAAAACATATGAAATCTTTAATAATATTAATGCAATTTGATCAGTTAAGCATTCAAGTTGTGTTCCTCATTATTCTATTTGACTCAAATTTCTTTATTAGCAAAACATAGGCCAAATGTCGCCAGAAAATGTGCGACAATTGCTTTTGGGTTGTTAGAGGTTTGTAAAACACCGCCGAATATAAGGAATAATCACATTAAGAAAATTATAGTTAAAATTAAGACATAATATTAACGCCAAAAACCGCGGGATTAGTCTCCTCCCCATCGCATATAAGGTTCTGTCCGGCATTAATTCTGAACGTCTAAAGCCGCTTGTTGATACACTGATTGGACCTTATCAGTGTGGCTTTAGACCTGGTAAGTCCACCACAGACCAGATATTCACATTGCGCCAAATCCTGGAGAAGACGTATGAGAGAAACAATGAAAATCACCATCTTTTTATCGATTACAAAGCCGCGTTCGACACGCCGATAAGGTCAAGGTTTTTCGAAGCCCTGTCTACTTTAGGTAATCCAGCAAAGTACGTTCGACTTTGCATGATGACGTTGAGAAGCACTCAAAGCTCCGTCAAAGTAGGAACGAACCTTTCCGAGCCTTTTGAGCAGGGTGACAGCTTATCGTGTGACTTTTTTAATCTGCTGATGGAGTATATACTGCGCCAGTGCCCAAATGCCAACAGATCGGGCACCATCTTTAATAAAAATGTAATGCTACTCGCATATGCCGATGATATTGACATTATCGGCAAAACCGAACGTGCAGTAAACAAGCCGAACTAATGGGTTTTGCGGTAAACGAGGACAAGACGAAGTACCTAGTGTCCTCGAAACAGAAGTCCACGCGCCTTGGGCAATCTGTTGCAATGGGAGAGTACAACTTTAAAGTTGTAGAGGACTTTGTCTACCTCGGAACGATGATGACCGGCGACAACAACATCAACCTAGAAATTCGAAGAAGAATTACGCTCGCAAACCGATTCTATTACGGGCAAAGTAGGGAGCTCAAGAGCAGAAACCTCAAGCAAAAAACACAAATAGCGCTAGGTAAGTCGTTAAGTCCCAGTCCATCAATACGGCGCAGAAGCATGGGCAATATCATCAGCGAAAAATTCTTCGTAGGATTTATGGACCTTTGAAAGTTGGCGAGGATTTTCGCATCCGAAGGAATGACGAACTGTATGAGCTCTATGGGGATACTAGTGTGGTCAAGCGCATTAAGCAACAGCGGCTGCGCTGGCTGGGACATTTTACCCGTATGGATGAACAAGCTCCAGCAAAAATGGTCTACAAGAGGAATGCGAAAGAACTGGGACAAGGGAAGATGGGTCGACCACCTCTAAGGTGGGACGACCAGGTGCGGAAAGACATTTCCAAGCTTGGCGTGAAAAACTGGTGCCAGCTGGTGATAATAACGAACATAAATAGCTGCTATGCTTCGTGACAATTTTGCTCCCATAACTTCAGATAAACCGAATGTAGTGAATATGAAACCGCAAATGCAAATAGTGAACATGCATACATATATATCAATAAAACAATTGTAGCCAATTACTATCAAAATTATTAGGTGAATATTTGAAAAATGAGAGTATTTGGTAATATTGTTGAAAATATACGTAATTTTAACTTTTAAGATATCAAAATTTATCCTATGAATTTTAAATTACCAACAAACAGATTTCACTTTAAAAAGCGCCCACTTCTCCAGAAAATGTTTTTATTTTGCAAAATATTCCTATTTGTTTAAATAAATATTTTAAATTATTTTATAATGTGGCAAAAAAAAAATATTTAAAATTCAAAATATTTTAATTCCATTTATGTTAAAATTTAAAAAATAACTAAAATTTGAAAATTCCAACTAAATAGTAGTAGAGCTAAGAATTTTCTCAATTTGTTTTTCAAATTTAAATATTTAATTTTTATTAGAAATGCTACACTACTCCACTACAAAATACTTATTTGGGTCCCTTCTGGAATACCGCTTAAGACATTAGTAATTTATTGAGTATAGCTGATATAACATTTCTCGGACCATCGATACAGAAAAACGTCTAGTTTATATGTGTACCGGCTGATAAGCTCAGCCAGGGATAAGATAAATTGGTTCTTTAGCCGGTTTTATTACGGACTAATCGGTCATAAAAAATCATATAGCTATATGTTCATTCAAAAGAAGTTTGAAGGAAGGTAGACTTAAGTTTTAAAATTCGTAAACGGAAAAACAAACAGGTGAATACGGACCTTGAGAAACCACTTAACCAAACCAGTCCCTAATTCTACGGCGGCTTTATCTCTTAAACAAACATTAAGGTTTTGCTTTAAGAATTTTGTAAACTGTAAACAGTTTATGGATTTTGCATTATTTATGTGAAAAACATCAAATCAACACTCTGGGCTGGAGAGAATGAAAAATGGTTATCTGTGGACACATGTGTGGATACCTCGTGCTGTTCAGCTACAGCTTGGCACTCTCTGGGTTGCTTGGCCTTTAACAAAATAAAAGCAAAAACAAATTGCAGCAGCTGTTTGGCATATAAATTATATGCGATTTTTACATTAACTCCGTTAGGGCCATTTAACCATTAACGCCCGCATTTATTGACTGCTTGTTGTCTGCCTAGAGTCAATGGGTCTCGTTATGATGGTCATTATGACGATTGCTTGTTTTGTGAGTAAGTAATTTTTTTATTTAGCAAGTGAGCGTCAAAAGTGTGTGTCAATTATTGTTTGCATTGCTTGAATAATGACGAATGCTAATGAAGACAAGCAGGTAGGCCAAGGTCTCTTCTTATTTTGCAAAATTTCTATAATTATTTTCTAATTTTCCAAAATATTCACTCACCTGTTAAGCCACAGACGTGACTCACAAACTGTAATAGTGCTAAAATTAACAGGCCTGTTAATTGTCTGTTCACACTGTTGGGCCGCATGCTGCTAATGGTTGACATCCACCAACTTTGTATTGTTTGAATGGCGCTCATTTTGTCATAATTATGGTTTAGAATATATTTAATTTGTGTTTTTTTTTGTTATTTATTTTAGGGTTATTTAATTGATAGGCGGAAATGTTTTGTGGATTTTTTGGCTGAAAATTAGACAATTAATGGTGTCTGTTAGCAATATATACATAAGTAGGAACTTAAATATATACTTAAAATTTAATACAGCTGCAGAAATATTTGATCAACTGCGTAATTTTTTAAAATTTAATCTAAATTGCTAAGAAACGCTTTGGCACGTTCACCAATGACCAAACATTTAAGATATATATAAGTTTTTATATTAACTTAAGTATGATTTACGGTTGACTGTAAATATCACTCATACGCTCTGTTGCTATTAGCCAGATGCCAGGCTTTGGCCTTGCCAATTGTAGGTCCTATCAGCACATGGCCAAGCCAGCTTACACAAACACACGCATGCACACACACAGACATAAAGCACGTACAAATTTAATTAATTAGCACGCTTTTCCTCAAACACACACACATACATCCACGCAGACTCACTCACGTCCGCCAAGGGGCCGCTTATGAGCGAAAAAGAAGCCTCAGACGAATGTCCGGCTGTACACCCTGGTGAAGAAAATGCGGACCAACAAGGCACACAACGCGTACATATACAGAAAATTGGGCATAAATTATGAAAAGCAACAGCAGGGAAGGAGACGACAGGCACAAAAACGAGCAAAAAACATCAAATTTCCGTAAATAAAAAAATGTTCAGGCGAAAAGTTTGACTCCACAATTCTTGAAACCCCCATAGTCTACATTGTGATGCTCTGTGAAGAGCAAATAATGGTTCATTTCACTCCTTAGTTTTAAGCTTTTTATTGTATCATACTATAGAGTGGAAGAGTAAGAAAAAGAGTAAGTAGAACGAAAAGTCACGTGTTAGGTTAAAAAAGACGGTCATTTAAAAGTTACATAGACAAAGCGCTCAATTTTGTTTTGATATCAGGGCATCCCATATATTTTGATGTTTTCACTCTTTGAATCAATGAACACAAATACAAGGGGAAATATATTTTTTCAAGTGTTTGCACTCAATTTATTCGTTCTACTTTCTTCTGAGTGTTAGTAAATTCCCTAATTAACTAAGACGCAAACCTAGTTTGAATTGATACGAGGGTAGGATTCATGTCTTTGCATATCAAACAAAATTTCATATTTGTTGTAATAGATTAAATTTATCATATAAACGCGCAAAAAATTTAAAAAAACTATTCCGAGGCGGTATTGAACCCACACTAACCTCTGCACTACACCAGGCCATACCAACTGACACTATGTCTCTGTTATATGTTGGTTTTTGTGACAGATGGTGCTATGTAAAAGATGTGAAATCGACCCTAAATGACATTTTTAAAACTCTTATGAGAGAATTTTTAATAATCTGTTAAGTGGCATAAATACGGTTTCCATTTTTGAACTTGTTAAGAATGGTTTGGGTCCACAAAACATTTTACTCCTTAGCTACTCCTTATTAGCAACCTTTATAGCAAATGTCAGAATCATAGATTAATGAATTTTTGTGATATGGCCTTAAATCACTATGAAATCATTTAGAGACCTACTGCGAGAAAATAAAATTATGTTTTTGAAATCAATTTTTTATCTGATATGATATATGTATATCAAATTGATATTAAAAAAAATTTTAAATCGATAATATTTTTTACATATCGCTCTCACTTTCTTCAATACTGGCAAAAATCCAAAAATACGACTTTTAACTTAATGATGCAGATATGTGTTTGTATGTGTACTATTTTGTGCAAAATTTCCACATTGATATCTCTTATACTTTTCACATGAGATCAAAATTTGTCGAAATATTATTTTACAGATTCAATTTCATGTTAATGCAAGAGCGTCATATGTCAGTTGTCCTGCAGTCGATACGAGACAATCATACCTCGGCTTTTAGTTAAAACAACATAGTTTCAAGTTTTATTAATGAGCATTTTAAATTTAAAATATTTTACTAGATTAACATGAAACTAAAAGAACCATTTTTTTTCTGTGATAAGCCCATTGAGAACTTTAAACGCGTTTTTCTCAAAATGGATTATTTTGAGTTATGCCAGTATTGAAGTAAGTGAGCGATATCATTTTAAATATCATTCTGAAACAATTTAAGTTCAATTTTAGTGAATATTATTATTATTTATCAGAAACATATTACCTTCTAGCTAAATGAAATAAAAAATTGATATATTTAAAAAGTTTATTTTGATCGGGTGAATGTCAAAAGTTATACGCTTAAATAACTTCCGAAATGCCTCACTCCATCTCTTCAACCGATTCAAAAAGCTTTGATTTTGGATTGAATCCAAATATTTCAAACATCAAATTACTAACCTACATATTCTGTTTTAAAATTCTGCTAAAGGTTAGACCGGAGTAGACAGATTTTTGAGTGTGTGTTCGATAAAAACTTTATCATATACAACACATAATTTTTCGCATGCAGTTCAAGGACAACCCCAATAAAGAAGAAGAAGAAGTATTTCCTTCTCAAAATCGCAGTATAACGATGTTGGGTTTGATTTCTATTCTTTTTGCCGGTCTTAATTTTGAGGAAGCTAAAAGTGATTGTGTTGAACCGAACTTCTTTTCATATATAGGGGGTTCGTTTTGAGTTTAGATTTGGAATGCTACAAATTGAAAAGGTTCTGTAATTGGTCCGGTTATTTTGCAATATCTATAATTTTACTTTAGCTTTATAAGTATTTTTAATTTCACTTCTTTTTCTTCGTATTCGGTGGTGTCTTTTTAACCAATATTTTTTTTCATGGTTGTTCTCATTGATCAAAATTTAGCAAAAAGGGTATGCAAAGTTGGTTATATCCAAATTTTTAGTTTATTAATTTTCTTTGTCATTTTTGATGCTGTTATTTATTTACTTTTTTTTGGCCAACACTTAAAGCGCATTAAAGATTTATGAGCTACCTTGCGGGACTTGAACCCAATGCACTACCGTTAATTAGAGATTAAGTCACCCCCTGTACATGGGGTAAGTTCATTAGCAACAAGAACGCAATCACAAACTCTTATGACAGATTAATTTGATACTAAATTTAATTTTTCACTTAACCGGAACTGCGGATGGCATTCTATAATTTACGAACTGAAATCACCGTCAGCTTTAATTGAAACGTATGTAAGTACAATATATGTTGCTGCAGACCTGTGGAAATGTGGTTTTTTTCTAAACGAGTTGGCTACGCGTTGTCTTCAATGGGTTTATTAACTTGACATTCAATCACTTTAATTAATACATCAAACGCTTTTGAGTCACGTGGACTTAGTCAGAGGTGAACTGCGAGAGGTAAGCTAAAATTAATTTTGAGTCTATAATTTAAAAATCCCCATGAAAATTATACCTGTAAATTAGCAGCCCACAAAAAATGTCCATAAATATTTATATAGATGATGTTCCTCTTGAGTGGTCAAAGCCAACAGTAATAAAAATTCCCCCTTTAATTAACATTCAAAAATCTTGAGAATTTGTAACAATGCGATTCAGAGTGTCGTCACTTGGCAAAATCTAAGTAGATCTCTATTATCTCGTAAATGTCATTTAAAGGCGGCAATTGACACACCTTTCGTTTAGTTGGGGAAAATTTTGAAAATTTCTGTTATGCGTTTCTTCTCATTTTACGATCAGTCTCATTTTTTATGGTTTATTGTGCAAAGTTTTGTTTATTTAGTTAAAGTTGTTGTAAAGTGTTGCATAATATTGAAACATTTGAAAGCTTGTTAATATTTTTGGTTTGATTGTTATCATTTCAACTTGTTCAGTTTTTTTTTACGAACTTATTGCAATTAATTTTGATATGTGGCTTGACCGCATTTTACTTTGTTGACTTGTTGAGGTAGGTGGAGAAAGAGTCGAAGATGATGGAATGATCAAACATACAAAAATTAATAAGCTGCTTAACTATGTGAAATGACGAGTGAAGTTGTCATATTTTATGTAGTTTATGATTATGTTGTGTGGCCGGGGGAATCCCCCAGTGGAATTCGCACATCCCGCTTTCAGGGAATTTCCTTATTTGGCCCAAGTTCTGGACTCTCGGTAGCCGGTTTCTTAAACTTGTCTGCACTTATTTACAAGACGAGGCTAAAAATATATTGAAATAAAGACCCAAAAACAAAACACAAAAAACCAAGCTTAATTTATGCTACGTGCCAACCAACATGCAGTCCAATGGCCACAACAATAAAGCTGAACTTTTGTTGCTGCTTTTCGCGTGCCTCAATTTGTTAATGTTTATATCCGAAAATTGAACTTTGATTTATGGAATTTATAAAGTGTCATGCTACTGCCTAGACAAGAATTTATCTTTTTTTTGTAATGGATTTTTCGTTTGTTTGTCCATGATAGAATTTTTTCACATTATTAATGGGTCAATTTATTTACATAATTGTGAGAATATTTAATGGGGCTTAGCTTTAATTTCAAGGACACATGTAAATTGAGCTAACAATGGTAGTAATTATGTGAACATTGCATGCGCGATGTGGTGAATAGTTTTATACTCTTATTGGGAGTTAGGAGTTTACACTAGTCAACAGAAAAATTCCAATACGAAACTAGTTTCCAGATTAATCCGTGTTTTAGTCCCTTGTTTTACTTGCGAAAGTTTAAAAATTAGTATTTGTCAATTTAGACATTATATACATTAAAATCAACAACAATACAAGATTGGAATATTATTGTTATTATACTATTTTGTTTTGACTTTATAAATGAGAATGACAGTTTATAAAGTAATTGGAAAAAGGGAACAACATTAAAGTAATTGTTTTTCTTAATATTACTTAAAAACAATTTATTTGTTACAAAGTATTTTAAACGTCTTTAATTTGGAGCCGCAACAAAATAATTTTTATTTCTCTACTTTGGTTTTATCACAAAATCTGTATAATCATTTGTCTAACACTTTAGGTACTCTGACAGTTAATTATTATTCTCTTTACGAGGTATATTTCCACAAGTCAAGGCTAAAACAATTGCACAACAATGGATTACAACGATGATGTTCAGAATAACGTTGGTTATATGTTTATTTAATGTGTATTTGGCCAATTGTTAATAAAATGTATATGGACCAATATAGCTGAACTTTTTTGCTCACGGGTTGAGTTTTTTTCACTGTGTTTTTTTTTGTTTTATGGTGAACTTATCACTTATGATATCAGTTAAGAACACACAATGCGCGAGATTATAATTTTGCAGCCCTTACAGTTTGACAAGCACTATAACAGCAATTGGCTTTAAATATCGATGTTCACCCGCCAAAGTTGAAACCGCAACTAACTCTGGTTGAATGCAACTAAAGCGCTTTTGAAGATCAAGGCAGAGAAGCAACCAAACCAACGTAACTTTTAGCCCAGTTTAATAACCAAAAGCGACGACTACGACGACCCTCAGGCTAGCTACTGATAACAGTTCAAGTTACGAACGAACGGCACGAAGATCAGCGAAAGAGAGAGAGAGAGAAGCCGGTTTAATTACCCTGCACTTGTCATAATGTTGACATGGCCCATGTTAACCAGTTAACAGAGCTCTGTGTATCATTTGATTTTTTGATTGGGTCCTATGTTAAGCATGTTCTGTCACAAGTAGCCGCCTTCCTGCTTTTCGCAATGTTTGATTAGAAAGATTCTTGCTATGTTCATTAGTTTCACTAGTTTTGGATTGCTTTTTTTTTGCATTTATTAAAAGTTGTAGCACCGCATATTTGCATTAACTGTTGCGTCAGACTTACTTATGTCTTGTTCAATTTTGATTGCTTTTTTTTTTCTATGTTTCTTTTTTCGATTTGAATCTATTTTTGAGAATATCGTTGTCAAGGGCAAAAATAGCTGTTCAATGAGCCAAGCTGATTAAACATTGATAAAAAGCAAAATAAGAATTATTTTTGGAAATTTAAAAATCGATTCCCTTTTGTCTTACATTTGAAATAACATATTAAAAATTAAGGGGATTGACAATTCCATAATTTAGAAATAAATTACCTCGATTAGTTCTAGGATTACTATTTAAAAACGGTAAGATATACTATTTTAAAAACGGTATTTTCAGTAATTGAATACGAGTTTACAAAAATCCTACATATTGTTGCTGCCCCAAAGTATCCACAAAGTGTGCACAAAATTGTCATTGAAATTCTATACAAACTACTTGCAAAGATATTACATATATAGATACCGCATCTCACACAAACTTTTTTTTTTCCAATGTCAGATCTCAAGAAAAAGGTTTTCTTATAGCCGTATAGTTAATTCAGAAAACGAATAACATAATTGCATTTTTGATAGAAAATATAAATTAAAAAAAAAAGATCTTTTGGTTATGTGACGTCAACTAAACAAAAGTGAAATATGGGGGGTTGTAAGCCACTTTGCAAAAAAGTCGGCTTTGACTTCCAAAGAGAATATTTGAATGATGCGTAATAAAACAGAAGAAAATCGCTCCAAAGATGTAAAAAATATACATTAAAAAAGGCAAACAAAAGAACAGCCACCAGTAAAAAGTGCTCGTATATAAAAGAAAACAAGGCCGCAGCCGTCAATCAATTTTCACTTTTCATTAATATATCTTAATTCGGAATATGAGATTAATTGTTAATTTTTTCATTTAATAAGGAATAATTGCTTAAGAACACGAATTTTAAACTTTTAATTGGGTTGCTCACAACCCCCCACAAATTTTCGAAATGTAAAAAATCACTTTTTTTCAATATTAACTGAAAAAAAACCAAAACCTAATTATGAGAAAAGTTACATGCATCTTTTAACTAAAATACAAAATATACAAAACGAAAAAATATTGATTTTTGGCGAAGTTATGTTCAAAATTAGAACTATTACCACAATCCTCCATTCTCCCCTACTATTTTTGCAATGCAAACCTTTGGGCAGTAGACAATTTGGTTGTTTTATTATTATCGTGGCAATGTTTTCGAAATGGTATAACTTCGCTTAAAATAATGGAACAATTCTTAGCAAGGCTGCAAACCTCTCAAATTTTGCAGAAGGTTCGGTCCGGGGCCCCGGAACCCCGCGGGGGCTCGAACCCGTTGTAAGGTCTAAGGTTCGGTTCGCGGACCGGTTCCTGAAACCCTTGAACCCTAGGTTCTGGTTCGAACCTCGGTTCGTTTAAATTAAAAAAAAATTGTTTTCATTCATTAATACTTATTTTTTAAAATAATATTTTTTATTAAATAATATTTTATTATTTTTTATTATTTTTGCTTAGTTTAAGTTAATGAGCATTATATCTTCTAAGAGCTCTTCATCTATACTAGCTCTTAGATCAGAAAGAACAAACTTAGTGTTAAAAAGGCTACTTCAACTGATACCTGAGCTGCTGGAACAGCAAGTATAGTCGAATTTCAATATTTCTTAAGTCCTAATTTTTTTAGCTTTCCAAAATTTTAAAACATTTGTCGAGGTATGTTCTCTTTTATTTGATATTTGTTTATTGCTTTCTTTTTGTTTCATAAATTTCGCTTCTTCGCAATCAAGCGTTGAGTCATTTAAAGTTGAATTTTGAAAACTATTATTAAGAAATTCTTTTGGGCGTTTTCTCATACATATGTGCGCTGCTTATTTTGTTAATTTACATAAACTGGTACAAATTTGATTTTGAAAATTGAAGAAATCGTGAATTTCATAGCATAAACGTAGTATATACCAGCAGATAAATTAACAAATATTTTTGAACCCATTCGAGAGGGTATGTATGAAATATGTGAAGTGCAAGTGTGTATGTAGTTTGACATTAGATATACACATTAATCGAGCTTGCGCTAATATTCTGATTATATGAATTTATTTACAGTCATAATAATGTGGGAATAAAATTAAAAGAAAGACGACTTTTTACAGTAAAGTCCGGAAATATGTATGTGCGTATATACGAGAACATCGTTGCAAATCGAATTGACACATATATGTATGTACATTAAGGTGGACGCCGATAAGAAATTTAACTGATACCATCTTAAATCTGTCATCTTATCTGTTTGATAATGTTTTAACCTCTGCGTAAGCCTTCAAAGTTTCCATAAATATTACGTATACGACACGTTCGCCGAATCGAAATTTTGTCGAGGAATTCTCCGTATCATTTTAAAAGTTGTCATATTTGAATTAAATCGAACAACAAACAAAAATGGAGCAGGAATCGCACGAATTTTTTGGTCGGTAAATTAAAACCTTATTTTGTCAAAGCGAGCCCATTTCCAACGAAGAGATGCGATTTATCCACGCTCTTATATGTACATTGTACATATGTGAAGATGTATGCTCGGTTACTAGAACAAATGGCTCATATTAAACGAGTTTAACCTTATGTTCAAAGCAGTGTCGATTTCATTCAAACGGCTTCCTTCCAAATTATCTAGTAACCAATTTAAAAATCTTTAGATTTCCAATATTTCCCTGTTCATGTCTTTGAAAAAAGGGTTTAATTTTGTAAACCTGAACCTAATTTTTTGGAAAAGTGGTCCGGTTCGGGTTCAGGTTCGAGGAGTCAAAAGTTTTAGGGATTTGGTTCATGGTCCGGATCGTCGGACCCAAAAAACCCGAACCGAACCGGTTTGAAGGGGTTCGGTTCAGGACCGGTTTGCAGACTTGATTCTTAGGGATATTTTTTTTTAAGTTAAGAAATAGTTATTTATTTTAAAGAAAGTCAAAACAAAATACTGAACTCCCTTCAAAACGCGTCTAAAAAGGGTTAATATATGCACTATTTGCAATTTTAAGCTGAAATTACTAACTACTGTTCAGCATGCGAAAATGATCTAGAATCAGCACCAACCCTTCAGTATACTAAACTTTGTTGCCTAGTACTATTTTCCTGAAGTCCACAGAAATATTTTTTTTACTTTTTTTAAGCATTTATTACGTATTACGTTTAATTACGTTTATGCACACAAAATTTATTGTGCTAAGTGCCCTTAAAAACATGCTATGGTGCAGAAGAGGAATAATTGAGAATCATATTTTTTTTATTAGGCTTAACACAACATTATTTTGTATACGCATAACTGGACCTTTAGTCTGGATAAATAAACAGTGTGGGTTATGTATTGCGCTGCCATAACTGTGCATCAATGTTGAAGTTCTAATAGATATATTTAAAAGCAAATTTAGTGCGCATACTTTGAAGTGCATTAATCATTATAAAGTAAGTGTGTAAAACGTAATAATACTCAGCAAACATTTTTATAGCAGAAAATACGAATTCAGTTCTTCCGGTTGGGTTCGAAATCACATAGCGGGCTCATTCTCATCTCTCTTTTGGAATCATACAAATATCTCTTTCCGTTCAAACGTTACGATTTTTGCAACTAGTTTTATAACTCTGGAACTATTTGATTTCCCATTTACTAGTTTACTAGTTTGGAGCTTTTCGAACCAAATTCATTTTTAGTTTTAATTTCTTTAATTTCTTACCACAAATTCTGTTCCGTGTATAGTGTAGCTCAACTCACCATACAGCCACTTACTCTCTCTCAGCGCGAAAGCTTTTCTCTTCTTTTCTCCTCAACTTCAAATTGCAGCATCCCGAGGCCTAACAAACGAAATGATGCGACAACGATGCCGACGACAACGGCGACAGGAAACGTAGTCATGTCCTGTTCGCAGGCTGCGCGCTGCGTTCAGTTTTCAGTTCGATTGTGGACGTGCGTGCGGCAACAACAACTGGCTTAGTCTTCGGACTGAACTAAGGACGTAGGAAACCACAAGAAAAAAGAAAGGAAAAAACACCATCGTAGGGAAATGTGTTAATATGTCAGTGGTGCTTCTGTGAAGAATCACCAACAATTTGACAGCACCGGTTCGCGTTTTGTGTTCTGTGTTGTTGTGTTTTGTGGAGTGAGTGAAAAGTACCGGAAAGTTTGCCCAAAGGATTAAATCATTCAACATTTGTTGAACGTAAGTTATCTAGTTTGTAGCTGTTGTTTTTATTTGGCTTTTGTAACTTCAACTTGAAGTCTCTCCCCGCAGCAAATCCTTTGTTTTCATGGAAACTTTAATGCGGCTAACAAACTTTTGATGTTGTTTCTGTTTTGTGTGTGTCTCTACCGCCTAGGGAGCTATAAAAGAAAAATAAATATGAAACAACTAAAATGTACATAGGTAGCCTTTTGTGTGTCAACTTCGAGTTATGTAGGCTCCGGTGGTCCTTTGTCACAAAGGTTGAAGAAAATTAGGAATACTTTCTACAGATACATAAATTGAAAATGATTCGCTAACATTTGAAATTAGTGTTACCCTTGATTTATTTATATATTACATATATATTATATTATATTTTGCATTATAAGTAATTGAAACGTTAGATAACTAATTTTTGACGAAGGCACTACAGTTCAGTACAATCAAAATTATTAAGTCATGGGATGGTTAAGAAAAGACGAAGTCTAATATTTTGTTTCTTAGGAGTTACAAAGACAGCAAAAAAAAACTTCAGCTGTAATAAGACTTAAAGGATTCTCCAAAGCAAAGTTGGAGAAAGCTACTTTCAAATTTAAAATTTCTATTCTAACCAAAACAATTTATATGATCGATACGGTTCGGAAACCATACGCAGGGTCCGTCAGGGTCTTGGAGCTTTTATTTTTTAAGTCCTTGACAGCTTTTTAGTTTTTATATTTTTGCAGAAAATATACAATCGGCTTTATGGGTCCAGTAAATCCTAAATTAGATAAGAAAATAATAAAAAGTAACGGAAATCCGTTTTCTAATAGCTAAAAAACTTTTCAGCATTTTTAGAAGCAATCAAATGCATACACTGTTTAGAGGATACACATTAAAATATATTTTTTTATTCTGAAAAGTAATCATTTGAAAAATATAGCATTTGATGCCACTGAGCCATTTTTACTGATTATCTAGAGCTTGAGCAACATTTTAATAGCTTTGTCTTAATAAAAATGTGTTCCTAGTTCTGCATTCTGAAAATTATATTTTCTAAACTTAAGAAAATTCAGTTAGGGTTTGGTTAAAAATAGTTTCTATATAAAATAGAAATTTTTCTGAAAATTTCTTTTGAGGGCAAGTCTACTAAAATTAAGAAAATGTCTTATAAATAGAAATTATTTCAAAATGTTAGGGCGACTTTAACTCCTGACTGATTTTTCTAAATTATAGTAAAATAATATTGTGAGTGTTCGTGCTTTGTAAATAAGCCTACATATTATAACCCAAATCATTGTTAACTGAAATACTAAACCCGATCTGCAAACATTAAGTAAATGATATTCTCAGGGTTGAACCAAACCCTTTTTGAATTTTGAGAGTTGTGCGACCTGGACAAAATTGACATTTTAAGTAAAGAAAATATAAGTATTATTTCCTAGGTGTTGATTACATCCATGTGCGAAAGTGCATTGATACGCAAATTCAAATTTTCACTCAGAAAATTATTTTTTCTAAATTTAAGAAAATACAGTCAAGGGTTGAACTCGCCCTAAAATAAAGAAAATATTTCAATATTTAACAAGCATCACAGATGTCCACTCCATAGAAGAGACAGGGAGTCAAGCAGGTCTTAGCTATTAAAAGTCGAATATGCGTGGGAAGAAAGTGCTGTGTGAGATACAGTAGTCTGTGAGATCCGTAAATCTTACCTACAGCCTTGATTATATGATCTATCCAGGAAAAAGTTTGATTGAGCGTTATACCTTGATTGCATACTCTTTCTACTATCTATTGAATTATTCTCAATTTTTACTTTTGGCAAGTATTCTGTTTCTAGTGCTTTTTTAAATATTACAAAACATTTCAATATTATCGAATATAAGCCTATTCCATACTTTTTAGGGGACTCACTTACTTAAGATAACTTACTGTTGGACACAGTAACTCATTTATTAATTTAAGAAAATGGACGTAATGGACGACACATAAATTTGAACATTATTAGCGTACATATAAACTATACATTCTGACAAAAATCATTTACACAAATAGAAATTCTATTCTATTATAGAATACAACAATAAACCAAGAACTGATCCCTGAGGCACTCCCCGCTTAAGAGACAGAAATGACTAAGAGGCGGACGATTTAACAACAGCTTGATGCCTATTGGTTAGGTAGGATCGTATTAGTTTTTGTGCAGTACTCGAGAAACAATAGAGACTTTTAATTTTCGTGCATAATATATCATGGTTGACGGTATCAAAAGTATGTCCAGCAAGATTTTGATATACACGTTACTCCTCACTTTGCCACGAAACCCTCCACAAGCACTGACTGACTTAAACACTATCCGCTAAGAAGTGGTACACGTTTTAAATAGATAATCCACTCGTTAACCATGTTCTTTGCCCAAATATTAGTTAACAGAGCATTAACCTTATTGAAATTATGTTAGCAGTAAGCGCATGCTGACCCAAATATAAAGCAGTGATGAAATTGTATATTTTTACAATTTATAGATATTGGTCATACACACTATAGTGTAAAACATAAGCTCGATGTCTTCAAAATTGTAGGAGCTTTCCAACATTTCCTATTGCAGTTGCGGAAAAAGGCTTAGAAAAAAAATTCAAAATAAGTCTGCTTGCAGACTATAGATGTCTACAGTTATAATACCATCAAATTTTGTTAGTATGTGTATCAAAGTCCCCAGCTGAAAAAAACCTTTACTCAAAGCGAAGACTGCTGATGAAGTATCAGTAGCTTAAGTTAAGCACAAAGATTTCGATATATATCTGACAGAAGTACCCAAATGCGATAACATAATTCTTTGACAGGGCATGACGTTTGAGTGGCGCAAGTCAACCTAACTGTGGTATACAGCAGCAGGAAGCCAGTTAGCAAAGCATTAAGAAGTGGCAACATTGTTGGAACCAATCCAATCCAAGGGTTTCTGTACCTATGGCCTTATCCTCAAGTTATTGTCATAGATGTCTAGAAATCATGGTGAGATGAACTTTCATCTAACTCAGTTCTTTTGTGGACATGGGTGTTTTAGGATCTACCTGGAATGATTTGGCCCTTACGTTACATGCTTCGAGGAAGGCCCTGTGGAGGACACCAGGCACACAGATTTGGAGACACATCGTTGTCTAGGCACATCAATGTTTCTCAATTTTTGAAAGTTTGGCCATTACGTATCCAAATAATATACAAAGTTTCTTAAAACAAAATATATATATATATATAGAATTATATAATTTACCTCCCTTTAGGGCTCTAGATCTGAATCTACTTACGAAGACTTTTTAAAATTATACAGATTTTTGTTAACCTTAATAATTTTGTCATTATTATCGTCCATAAAAAAGATTTACACCGTTCTAGAAGCTTTTGCATTAAGAAGAAAAAAACTTTAAAAAAACTATAAATTATTATTTTAGCTATTTAAATATTTGTATAAAAAATGGGTAAAGTAAAACAGAAAATTTTTTGGGGCACAAGCAAAACCAATTTTAATAAAGGTTTAGTTTTGCTGTTTCATTTAAACGAAATTGGCTTGAAAAGGTTACTTAGTGTCCTCAGGACCTACAAATGAAACCAAATCTAGCTCAACACATATTAATACATATGGAAAGTTTGCATTCTTCTTTGGTGCCTTCATTTGTAAACCTGTGTTATTAGTAAAGTATGTCTTAATATATTTACAAAGTGGTTCCTCGTCCTGTTTACGTTTGTTGAAGCCACGACTGCAAACCGTTAATGCAATAGATTCAAAACAATCACTTTAAGCTTTCTCCAAATAGAAACGGGCAAAAATATTTAAGATGCTTCTTGAAATCCTTTCCAAAATCGTCATATTGCGTATTCGAGAATTAAGTTAAGTTGAAAAACGACAAAAGAAATATCTTTAGAGAGGCAGTTTTCCAATTTCCAAGGTTTTTTAAAAGCACAATAATGAATGTAGTCCATAAGAGTTCATATAGACAAAGCAAGAGAATTAGTTAATGTCGGCTCCAATTGACTTCGGTATACCAGTTACTCATGAAAAGAAATATTAAACAGCATTCCTGTGTTCCTGGGGAGAGGTTCCGAAAAGTATTTAAAAATTTTTAACTCGGCTATTTATTATACGATATTGGCTGTTAATGCTGATCAAGAATATATATACTTAATGGGGCCGGGTGTGGCCCAGCGGTTTGTTTGCTGGCCTGCTGTGCGGGAGGTCGTGGATTCGATTCTGCTTTACAAAAAAGGTTTTACACCCCCCTGAGATTTACAAATGAATAGGTGAAAATTCACTTTTCAGTTTTGTGAAGGGGTTTTGGCCTGCTTTGATGGTATTTAGAGGCTTTAATTGTTTCGATAGAAATCCAATAGCTTGGAAAAGCCCCAATTAAAGGTTAGGCTTAAAACGAGTTCCCTATTTCATCATTCAATAAATAACAAATAGCAGCAAAGTTTTAACATGATTGAGTCATCCGCTTAACAATAAATTCTCTTCATCAAACAAAAATAATGGTAGCATATGTTTTCAAATCAAATCACTTCATTTCAGCTGTTGTCCATTTGCCTGTGCAAGCTATGTAATTATAATGTCTTGTCGTTTGCATTGCGAGTCATTTTCCAATTTGCCTTTAAAATATTCATATTGCTTATACGCCCCATTGCACCGGAGGGCAACGCTTGAAAGTAGTCAGCTGACTGCAGTTTTCTGAGTTTTGCAGTTCGATTACCAATTTCCCTTTCCCATTCTGAAATTACATTCCACTGACGAGGTCTTTTGTCGTCCATTTGAATTTACATTGCAAAACTGTAGGGCCAAACTACTCCCCTACTCTGTGTTAGCCCTTTGCCTTGTAAATCGCATGACGTGCAATAATCTGAGCAATTGTAGTTTATGCCTTAATTTTTTGTTGGCTGTACAATGTTTTATAGTCGTGTTTGTCTCCTTAGTGTGGCCCCATTAAACTGCAGGAAGGAAGGAAGGAAGAGAAAAGAGAAGAGTTCTTAATTACATCGTCTTTTATTTGCTTCGGCAACGGCGTGTGAGTTTTTGTTTGGATACCCAAGTACGAATAGTTGTCCCGCATATCTCAATTACGTTTCACAAGGGATTTCTCCCAGCCAACACGAATCTCTCATAAAAAAAAAACAAAAAACTTCTGATAAATGCGGCGAAAAGTTGGCGGCATTTTTAAGGGCTTTGTTCCTATTCCTTTTTTTTGGCACTTTCCACTATATACGTGTTTATGTGTGTGTGTGTATGTGTGAGACAAAAAAGGCACCAAAAAGTTGACACAATCACAAAAAAAAAAACTTTTTGCTTAGCATTTGGGATAGAAAGTGTTTTCCCAAATGTCTGCCAGACACAGAGCTAATCTGAAACCTTTTTTTTTGGAAAAAGTCTTTAAATATGAAAAAGAGACTGGGACAGAGAGCAGCTGATGTGCCAGATTTGCACGGTGCTTAGTTGCTGCATTCCCAAATGAACGATAAAATCTTTGGATGAATATCCGTCATTGAAAAATGGTCTTTATTGTGAAATTTGGAAACTTAATGTTGTTGTCTTTATGAGTGCCAAAATAGGAATTAAAGAAAACTAGAGAAAGATTGTAGCTCAGGGTTATAAGGGCTTAATACGATTTAATGCTCAATAGGGCCATTTGGCATAAATAAATTCTACGCTATATTGGAGTTGTCATTAGTTTATAGAAAATAAAGAAACCAATAAAAATATTTCGTTTGGGTTGAAAAGAATTGTTTTTATAATTTAATTAAATTTTTTCTCCCGTTTGGTCAATTTACTGAATAATATATCTAAGTAAAAGTGATTTGTAAAAAAATTTTGTTTATAACTATATGACTGTAATATAAAACAATATTTTAAGCACTTTTGTTTACAATTGAATGACAGCCGAGTACAAAATTATACGTACAGGATAACCCCTCGACTTGAAAAGGCAAGGAGTCCGAAATATTTGAGCACTATTAAAATCTTGGAACCAATTGAACCTAAGGTTCAGCCTTAATCGTTATGATGAATGTATCCATTGAATGAAATCATTATTTTGACTTACGTTTACTCCCAATTCTTTGTGTAACTCATGGATAAACATTCATAAAGATTTATTATTCATATCCTTAAAATAGCTGTCAGCCAAGGCAGTGATTTTTTTTACCAGAAAACATCACTCAACTCATTGGCAGTTACTTCAGTATTTTTTGCCAACTTTTTTTTTTTACTTTGTTTGTTTGAATACCTCCTGAACTGCAAAAGTACTTGAGGCAGATGGCTCTGAAAGCATCTAACTGCTGTGATTTATATGTATAACTTATTTTAGTGCTCACTTTGCTCTATCCCTCTCTCTGTCTGTCTGTTTGTCTGTCTATCTCACTCCTACTCTTATTCAAGATGTTCATGCTGAATGCCAAGGCAAAACTAAAATTTTTTTATGTTTGACATGTAAAAATATTTGAACTATGCTAAGGGGGAACGGCATTTGGCATTGGCAGGCTGTCTGAGAAAAACTATTTTCTTTTCATTTTTCATCGCTTGGCAAAGGCATGAACTTATGGCATATGAATGGAGCATGGATAACATATAAATAAGTCTTTGGGATGGTCCTTCTACTTATGTTGTTTATTTAGTAGATATTGAAAAAAAATTTCAATACCGTTTGAGTTTGTAAGGCCTGAGGAGGCTCCCGTTTTTAATTAAAAGCAAATACATTGATTTCTCCAAACCAAAACAAACACGTTTCCCAAACATTTTACAGAGGCTTAAATTCCAATTGGTTGTTTGAAATTCGCCCGGTAATGTTTGTTTAGTTTTTACCTGTAGAATTTACGAGTTTTTAGTTATTTTGGCCATGTCAATTTGGGTTGCATGTGTGTTTTGTGTTGGTGAATATTTTGTTTTAACTTTATGTAAAACAGATTTTTTGTAGATTTAATTACAAATATTTACGTAGGGGAGAGGACAAATGCAAATAATAACACATTTAATTAGCAGACTTAAAATTTGGCATAAGTTGCAGCTGTAATAACAATTAACAACCATTTTCAAACAAATCTAAGCTCTGTAGTCAATTCACCATTAAAATTTTTCAAAATAAATAAATAACATAAATAGTTTTGTTTGAATGTAGAATGTTGAGAGTTGCAGTATCTGAGCCACCATTTATATTTCAGAAGTTTTAGTGTCAGCACTACAGATGATTCAATTTTTATATCTTATATATTTGTCTGAGTATAAAACTTAAAATTTATATTCCTTTAGTTATAAGCTTTTAAACATTCACAATGTTCCAATCAATGTTTATTAATTAATGAAATCAACTTTTGTTTGAAGTTCTGATGACTTTCCCCCTAACTATCTAAGCCTTATCAATGCAATGACTCGACATTGCAATTAAGAAATGACATAAACATTCCACGGAACTTGCTTCGGAGTTGAGTTGACTTCACCGCTCCCGTTTAATTAAATTTTGCTATGTATTTTCTCTGCACTTAATTGTGTCAACGTCATTCACTCTAAGCGAAAACTCGAAGTGAAATGCAACAAGAACCAGCATCATCCACAGGAAAAACAGCGCTTCTGTTCTAACTGTAGGCCCCGGAAAGTAGGCTACACCCAGTCACTGGGTCACAGACATGAAAGCAGCTGTTGTCACTGACAGCGCTTTAACCCCTTAGCCCCTCGTGCCTTTTAACACCAGCCAACAATAACAACGCCAAAAAGGATGTAGAAGCCCCAGGCAATCTTCAAATTATGCTCAAGCTCAAGATTTTCCCTGAGAAATTTTTCCTGTTCACTTTGCTTTTTACGTTAAAAATTCTTCTTGACTTTTTCTGCGAAATTTTCGTAAGCCATTTTTCTTGTGTTTCAACTTGTCACCAGAAATTTTTAGTGGGTAACTTTAGACCATTTTTATCAATAAAAGTCTTAAAAACTTATAAGTTTTTGCAGCATTGGTGGGGTGAACAGAAAGTAAAGGAAAAAGGTGGAGAAGGTAAAATTTTTATGAGAGCAAAAAAAATAATTAAATAATGTCAATGGATTTTAAATTATTCGAGCCATGAACCTTGATTTAAAATTTTGTTTCTTTTTGTAAGTCAACAAAAACCGCTCGCACACACTTCGAATGAAAAATCTTAATGGAATTTGTCCATAATCATTAAAAATTGAATGTCAAATGAATTTTCCGCCATTAAAATAAAAATAGTGGCAAATGAAAGGTAGAAAAAGATGAAATTAACCTGCAAACTGCATTTATCACTTAGTGAGTCTAAGTGGGAAATGGCGGAAAATGCATAGGTTTTAAGTGAAAGAAAAATAACAAAATTATGTTAATAATTAATTAAGATTTGAAGGGCTTGTAATTGAAATACATTATATTGAGAAAATAATAAAAAAAATGTATACTAAATAATGAGTAAATATTTTTTGCACTAAATGTAGGTCAAGTGGATATTGATACTTAAAATGCAAATTATTCTCACCAAAATCTGCTCAAAGAGTCCCAGCTGAAGCATCGACTTATATGCCAACATTTGATTCTGTCGGTTTATTTGTCTAAAACGGTCAATAAAAAGCCGAAAGTCATCACTTTTGTACCGATAACACAATCGCAGTATTGTTTTTTGTGTGCGATTATTTGTTTTCTACCAATTCGTTAACCATTTCGATCTGCTTTTCAAAATGTGTCGTTTTCAGAGTTAAATATGTTTATTCCGAAAATTCTGAATGAGAGTGGAACTGTTAAAAGCGTGCATGAGTGTAAATTCACGTGTTTGTTGTGTTTGTTCTGGTACTTAATTGAAACATCGGTTCCGTATCGGTATCTAGATTTTTATATCGGCAAATAATCGTTCTATGCTTACTTGGGTAGTTGGAACCATCAAGAAGAGCTTTTGACTTTACATTAACTTACAATCTGACTTTATTTTACCAATATTGCTCTAAAAATCCTTGATCAGAAAACATTGATTTGTAAAGATACTGAATTTGGATTGTCCCATTTTTGCTGATATAAATACATACATATCGTCCATTAATTTAAGACTGTCATGACTAAAAATTTTTGTTGTTAATGATTCAGTAACATTCGTTAAATCGTGTTGTTTTATATACTTTTCTAGTGAGGTACGAATATGTCTTTATTTAATTTAACAACTTAGTTTTTATGATCAAACAACAGAGCCAACAGAGAAATTGAAACTCTGTTTTTTTAACAAGATCGTGCATTTTTATTGATGACTGTTGCTTTTTCTGTTGTGTTTGATGTAAGAGCGTACATTCTTCTCTTGAATAGCATTCAGACCGGGGTTTTTTGTTGCTTTAATTGAAACTAATTTTTGTTTAGTTTCAGCAACAAACAACGCCGTGCCTTGTGTTCCCTTACACATGTGTGTGCTTAAACGACCTTTATGATAATCAAACCATCAATATTAAGCTTTAAACTTTTTAATTGTTTACCTTTATTACCTATATTTTGGCTAGCAACCGATCAGTCAACACGTTCTTTAAAGTTTGTGAACCAGAACTCGATTTTATACTTTTTTAAAAAAGTTTTTTTTATTTTTTTTTGACTTCTGATTATTATACAAAACTTTTATCGTAATGCCATAAGTAAGTATGAGGAAAATATCTTTGGTCAATTGCCTTTTTGACAGAAATATGTTTTTTTTTGAAAATTTTTTTTTTTGTTTATGTGACGTCACCAAAAAAAAGGTGAGATATGGGGGGTTGTGAGCCACTTTGAAAAAAGTCGGTTTTGACTTCCAAAGAAAATATTGCAATGATGCGCAATAAAACAGAAGGAAAACTCTCCAAAGAAGAAAAAAAAAACATTAAAAAAGGCAAACATAAGAACAGCCACCAGCAAAAAGTGCTCGTATATAAAAGAAAACAAGCCTGATCGTATGCAAAATTGTTATTTTTTCATTTAATAAATAATATTTGCTTAAAACTGAATTTTGAACTTTTAATAGGGTGGCTCACAACCCCCCACAAATTTTTGAAATTTCAACAAATCGCTTTTTTTCAATATAAAATAAAAAATCCCCAAAAATTTATTTTTTAAATCTAGTGATGAGGAAAGTTTTGTGCATCTTTTACCTAAAATACAAAATTTACAGAACGAAAAAATATTGATTTTTGCGAAGTTGTGTTCGAAAAACAAAACTAAGATCACAACCCCCCACTCTCCCCTACTGAATTTATTAACATACAACTCTGATCTGAGAAATAGGATGTGGATCAATTCATGACTGATTTCATTACTGTATTCAGTATTACCTATGAAAGTTAGCCGTGAATACAGTACTGATATCCATACAGAAAAGAGCAAATGTTATAAAGTAGTAGATCCTGTCTGTGTTAAATTCATGACTGAAATGCATGTAAAGGCAGCCATGACAACTTCCGTACAAGCCATTTCAAAATAAGGCCGATTCAGCATTTATTCAGTACTGAGCCGAACTGAAGGGAAGAATATGGTCTTCAAAATTATGAAAATGTAAATTTAAGGATTTACAGCCCCAAGGGTCCAGGCGGCGGCCTAGCTTCTCTAAATCTCTTGCATAAGAGAAAAGACCTAGATTTTAACATCGAATCCGAACGGCATGGGTTAAAAATTTAGATTTTTCATGGCAAATTACTTCAGAGCTTTCGCCAATAATACCTAGCATAGAAAGAAAAACTTTTTTGATAAGATGTTTCGATGCTCTTGCACAACAGGCCAGCACACTAACCGATATGCTACACCCGGCCACATAATTTATAAAATAACACATTGGAAATAACTTGAAAGCTGAATTACGTGCCATACTTACTATCGCTCATATATTTGGACACAAAATTTAAATTTATTTTCCGATTGCCAATCTATTCTAATGAATAAGTATTTGAAGAATTTTAAACAATACTCTCTTTCTAGAACCCAAAAATCGAATCATATCTAATTAGTATTCATTCACTTGCCCTCTGAATTTTCATTAGATTCGCTTTTTCCCAGCTTATCTCATTCTTTATGCATTTGTATGTTCATCGCAAACATATTTCATTAGTATGTATGTATGTATGTATAAGCCCCCGTCTTGCCTTGCCACACGAAATAATAAATGGCATAAATTACAATTCAATTTCTTATGGTCTATTATTTTATGCCTAACAGGAGCCAAAAAAAAAAAATGGTGGCCACACCCACACACAGGCCAAGCCATAAAGTTAAAGCTTGTGCCAAATAGTAATCATATTTTCTGAATAAAAGCAACAGAGGAAACAACAGCAGCAAAACTTCGCTGGATAATCCCATTCGGTACAGGCCAATGATTTCTTATGCGCTGCATGTCGCATTTTCTCTCCCTTTTTTATTCATAATTCGATTTTTCATGCCTTTTCCTCTTGGTTTTGCCTCTTAAGCGCGCGCCATTTGCTGAGTCGCCTTTTCGCCAATGTCTTTGCGATTATGCTGGATGGTTGAAGGATGGGTGGATGGCTGGTTATGGGAGGGTAGGGGATGCTGGACAAACGAATAATGGATTTCTTGCTATTATCATGCTCCGATGCTTTTGAGCTTTTATTGTGGTGGACAGGAGCAGTGTGTCCTTTGTTGTTTCATTTTAGCTGCTTGTCATGGCATTTGTTAGGTGTGTTCTGTATGCCAAGTATTTCGTTTTGATTTCTCCAGTGATTTTGAGAGCATAGTTGGAAAAGTTTAAAAACTTTGCATCATGCAGCTACGAATAATGATTCGAAGTCATGCGAAGTATATTACTGCTTGTTAAAATAACAAAAAAAGTTTTTAATAGAATTGTAAATAAATTCAAAGCATTCGGTTGAAATTCTAATTTATAAATTTTTAGTAATTGAGAAAATTCGTATTTAAATATTTTTTGAAATTTGTTTTTGTTAACAACAAGGCAACTTCTTATCAAAACTGCCCCTTAAAGTAGACTACAATAATGAATATGCTTTTTGGTCAACGTTTTGCTTAAGAGATTTCGGTCTTTAGTAATAACTTGAATTTGCAAACTTCGTTTAGCCAACTCATTAATAAATTATTTTTAATGGAAAGTCAACTAAAGCTGCCTTGCTCATTTACAACCGCCCTGTCACACAATCAGTTTCTGTTTGGCTTTCCCCACACTTCTTCGTCCTGGTCTGCTTTTTGGCTGCTGCCTTGTTTCCGACTACAAGTGACCTTGCTTACAGAACGAGAAGGAACACTTCCTGACCATTGCGTTTTGCTCTCATCATTGCAGTTTGTCTCTAATTTAGCAACCAAATAAAGCACAATGCCACTCAATTTATGACTGAATATTCTCTATTTAGAGAGTGCTCTTCATCTTGCACACGATGTAATTGTTTTCTTTTTTTTTGTAATTGTTCTTCTTGTTGCATTTGTTTGTTGGCCCAAAAAGTTTTTCATTTAGTTTGCCATAGTTTCTGTTTTGCCTTTGCGCGTGCTGGGAAAAGTTTCATTTTATTTTTGTGTGGGGATGTGGGTGCCTTTGTTTTTCGGATTTTCAGTTAGCCACACACACACATAAACCATATTCTATGTCTATTTTCATTGCACTCAGTTTAGTTGGCTCTGTCTTGTACAAGCTTTTTAGTGTTGGTCTTATCGAGCCGAGCTTAATATGGCGTCTGAGTGACGTACTCTGTATTCAATTAAAATATGCTTTTCGGTGTACTTTATTTTTTGCTGCAAGTTTATAAGATTTGATGTTTATAAAGGCAGCAGAAAGCTGCTTGAATTTTTAACTAGTATTGTGTTTAAAACTAAATCGAAGTGAACATGAAGGAAATATGAAGGAATTATGAAGGAAATTGGACTAAAAAGTGAAATAACACAGATTGTTTAAAAACAAACTGAGAAAAAAACGTTTTAATTTAGAATTGAACAAAATAATTACAAAAAAAAAATTAAAATTGTTTTTTCTTTCTTAATCATCAGATATTTAAGTGCGGTGTCTGGCTTGTTTCAGAAACGAAACTGATTGTATCGAGCTAGTTAGACTTCTTCTCAGTGCGTGACTCCGTTACTCAATACAAGTTAAACAATACGACTTCTTCTTCTTATTCTTTAATGGCCATTACAACCGTTTGACGGTCTGGACCTCTGCGATTAAAGCTCTCCATTCGCTTCTGTTCTGTGCGAGCTGCCACCAGTTGGTCACACCAAGCTTGGCACTCCAATCGCCGCTTCACCCGCTGCTGTCATTGTCCATGCTTCTGCGCCATATTGCAGGACCGGGATGATAAGCGACTTGTAAAGGGGTATTTTTTTTTTTTTTTAACGACTTGGGGCTAGAAGAGTCACCCTTAATTTAGCATATCAATTATTTTGGAAACAAGGTTCGACATGCATATGTAATGGGTCCTTCTTTAAAGTAGTCGCAACATAGACGGATATGAGTCTGCATACAAACTGGTCAAAACAGGTACCACCATCGAACTCCTTTCAGAGAACAGCTTTTACGTCACAGTAGGGAACACATATTGGTTATGGTGGCGACCCTGACGGGTCACTGTCTTATTGGTAGACACTCAGCACGTCCAGGCGTCACTTACCTTGTCTTCAGCAGAAGTTGCAGGTACGGTGACGAGGAGGAAAGGGTACCACACCTTCTCTGCCATTTTAATTGCTAACAGGGAATACATATGGAATCGCCACAATTGAACTAATTAGACTGAGCTATGTCTCCGGTCTTAGTTTAAGAGATCCTTGCTTAATAGATCAGTCTTTCACAAATTCTTCTCTCAATTGTTTTTATAAAAAGGCACATTTGTCGGAACCGGCCGGATCGGATGACTATAGCATATTGATGCCATGGGAACGATCGGTCTAAAAACTAGTTTTAGTGAGAAAAACTTTGTTTGTGTTCAACGCAATCGTTCCCAATCCTCGTAGTTTTGAAGTATTTCTAAGCTTTTATATAATTCCACCAAGTTTTTTGGCTGCCAGCCAAAATATAGTTCTGAAAAAACGTCTTAGTTAGAAAAACTTTCTTGTTTTCAATGTTCCTTCAACCTTCCCAAACTTAATATTGATTAATATTATATGCTACCACAATTTTGCCAAGTTTGATTTTAATTGGATGACTTTAACATATGGCTGCCATTTGAACGATTGATCGAGAAAGCAGTTTTATTGAGAAAAATTTGTATTTATTTCTATGGTAGCGTCTTAACACTTTCCAGTTATGAACATTATGTGTTTCATCACAATTTTGGAAAGTTTGCTCAAAATCGGATGAATATGTCATATAGCTGCCATAAAATAAACCCGCAGGCATATGTCGAACCCTCTCTAGCTTCCCTCTATTTTTTTATCATTTCGAACTGATTTGAAAAGTTGTGAGTTAAGTAACGGGGGGGTTAAGACGTGCGATCCAGGAGCTCAGTCAAAGTCACCATTTTTACATTATGCGTTCAAGATATGATGTATTCAATAAAGCAAAATTTGTGTGGGCTTTGTTCGCAGAGGCGCCGTCCTGTTGTCTATGTCGCTAGATGTCTGAATTGACCTAAGCAAATCTGTTATCATGCCCAGATATCACTCTTCATTGACAGTTACAGCTATGACGTTTTTTCCAAATTGCGAGAGGGGGGCGTGGCAAAAATTGAAACATAAACTTGATCTGCCTGCAAGTATAAGAAGTTTCTGTCCCATACATGTTAAACCTCTATCTCTTACCATCTCTGAGATCTGTTTGTTTGTACTTACGGACATGGCTTTATCGACTATGCTGTTGATGCTGATCAAGAATATATATGGATTATGAAAATCGCCCCTTTTTTTGATCGAAATTTCATTTTAAATTTTTTGATTATTATCGTTGACTATTTGAAAAATTTATATTTTCATTTTCTATCCAGTTTATAATTTTTAAATATTTAATCATAACTACACTAATTTTATTTTCTTGTCTTCTATCGATATAAAGGATTTTTTCTTCTTTTTCTCATTTTTTAATTTATTTATAATTTTTTTTTCTTTATTAATTAATTTTCTGTAATTTTATTTTTATTTAATATTTTTTAAATTATTATAATTTTTTAACGATCGGGGTTCCATGACGCCACTGGCTTTAACTAAATTAAGTAAAACTACTATATTTATATTAAAAATTACTAGTAATTTTAATTAGTTTTCGAATACTTCAGACACTCTATTCAACCACAATTATTTCTTAAAATTTTCAATTCTGAAATCTGATATTGTTACTTCCTTTTTTTAATAATATACTATTTTGTTAATTAATAATATAATTTTAAAAAAAACATTTTTTTATATTTTCGTTTCGAAAAATTTAAAAATTGTATTATTTGAAGCTTCGCTTCAAATGTTAAGGGATTTTTTTACCAATGGCTTTGTAGCAAGCATTGAAAATTTAATTTTTCAAATATGTCAATTTTCAATCGACTTACCCGCGATTAAGTGTATTTCGCCAAATGTAATAGTAAACTTACTACAACGAAAAGTTTTCGATGGCCCAAAAATCCCTGTGACGATTTTTCATGGGATCCAAATTATTCATAAATTTTCTGATATTTTCTATATTTTTGATTCAACAGTATATTCTAGTCAGCATTATTTATCCATCCACCAAGTATGGAAAAGATCGGATGATATTGAAGCTATAAGCCAAACAAAACTCAGTGGCTCATCGTAATCGTCAGACATACAATTGAGCGCACATAGAAGCTATCTGTTTGGAAAATTGTTTGGTAATTGTACTATAGCTCGTCACTTGAATTATTGCACATAGAGACATCCCTTAAGCGTCAGCATTGTTTATTTTCTTTAACGAAATTATCATATTTTTCTCATATACAAAATAAATAAATTATATTGTCTTATTTTTTTGCCTGCTGCCATCTGGAAACAAAATCATTTACCATCCAAAACCAGCTCAAATTGTGCCTAAGAAAATGGACCAATTTATTATTCACTTTTCCACACACTTGCACATTGAACATCTTACAGAATGTACGGAAGAGAGGGGGTTGGGCTGTATGAGCAGCAAATCCTTGAATATTTCAAGCCTTAACAAGCAATTGATTGATTTTGTCGAATTGAAGTTGAGGCCAAAAGTGCCACTAACAGGCGGTGCACAATGAAGCTAAAGACAAAGCGCCAACTGGCAGCACTCAGCGAGAGTGAGTTGCGCCCCACTCCCCACTCCGTGCTCCTGGTGCTGTCAATCCTGGCTGCAGAAGCAGCCACTTAATGAATGGCAGGTCTCCACTAAAACGCTACCCAGATTGATGACGCACACTTGATGCTGTCTCAGCTGGTTCTGGTGGCTGGTTTTGGTTAGTGGGTCCAACTGCAATGCTCGTGTCAAGTGTCGAGTGTCCCTTTAGCTGCTGTGAGTAGCCGCTGATGACTCGCCTCGACTCCACTGACTTTTGTATGTCCTCCGCCTTCCATCGCACTTAACCAACATTTTGTCATTTTGACAGCGAACACATGGAGGTCCGGGCAAAAGTGCGGCCAAGTAAAAAATTTGCATAGTCAGCAAAGTGGCTGTAACAAAAAAGGGAATAATGTATATACGAGTATATACTGTGGTATATTTTACTTGCAAGTGCCCCCACTCCTCTCTATAAAATGCCGCAAAATGACTGAACACAATTTCTCTCTCTCTTTCTTTATGGCTTAACTTTTACTTTTATATTTTACATTTTTCACTGAAATTAATTTTTTTTTTTTCATTTCAAATTTTTTTGACTTGATGCCTAGCGGGCTTATGTGACGTATACGTAATTTCGGTGCGGTGACATTTTGATTTGGCCAAAAGTGAAATGATGAGTTGTGCTTTTCATTTAAAGAAGTTTATGGTGACATTTCCCCGAGCAAAGAGAAGACGTTTTGTGCTTTGGGTTGATATTTTAATGAATGTAGTGTCGAAATTTATTTTGTGTATAATTTAATTGGAGAGTTTTACAAGAATTTAAAATGGGTGATTGAATAAAAGGCCTTAGTCCTCAGGCCTTAAGTTGAGATCGAGTTTAATGTAAACAATTTTTCGAAACGACTCTTGATTTTTTCCAATTTCATATCCTAAAAACTTCGGTAAACACTCAGGAATGGAAAGGACGTTTATTGGTTCCCTATGTGCTTAAGCTGCCTTCTACACTTTTCAGATACATATACGTAAAATGGCAAAATTTTATGACTTATAGGGAGCGAGTGGCTAGCTCTAATTCCAGAAGCTGAATCAATCTTTATTTGATTTTTGATCTCTTTTAATACATTTTTGGTTTAATCCTGCAACGCATTGCAAGCCTTGCGTTGGAAGGTATTTGTAATATATTTGTAGCAGATGTGTTCCTTTTATTTTAAAATGTTGTAAGGTCTAGTCTATTTTTATGAGCTTAAGTCCCTAACGCAGGTACCGCTGTGCACTGTTCAAATATCATTGAACATTCTTATCAAACAGAACCTCTTTTATTTTATTAAAAAGGGCAAATTTTCAAAATATTTGTAAATATTTGAAATGAAATTACACTTTTGTCGGAGAGTAAAGGAACTTCTTTGTTGAAACGAATCTCTATTTTGAGCGTGGTTAACTCTACAACGCAACAAACTTTTATATTTTAAAACACGGTGGTTAAAGCAATACGGATACAGTCCAAAAATAACTGAAATAGCCCAAACGACAGCAAACAGCAGACTTGTATCTGAGAGAAAAGTTGTCGTCGGGGAAAATTCTTTTTTACAGAGTTTTTTATAGTATTTTCTACATACTTCGTAAGCTAATTCTTATATCCCTCGTTTCTCTCAGTCTCTTTCGTATCTTTAAGAGCCCATCAGCTAGTTCTAGATGAAACATTCGTTTTCATTTGATTAAAATAATCAATGTTCAACTAAAAGAACGCATAGTTGGTCCAATTTATCTCAACAAAAAGTAATTTATCAGCTGCTTTTGTAGCCAAGGTTCTTGCTATTTGTTTTAGTTATCAAAACTTTTTATAGTTTATCTCTGGCCATCAGTTAGGTAAAAGTTTATTCCTCTTTTTAAATTTTAACCTTTCGAAGCATAAAGTCAGCTGTCAATCATATTTGCATTCTTTTTGACACAGTAAAAGGAAATGTGTTTTTTTATATATTTCCTCATATCCTTTTTCTCTTTGTATTGAACTTCTGTAAGGCATGTGTGAGTAATAAATTGTATGGTTGACATGGAACGAACGAAAAGCAGCCGGTGTACAATTTGATTGAAATTTTTGACGCTCACCCCCCGATCCCTTTCACATATTTTTCGTGACATTGTTCAACATATAAGCTTTAAGTTGCAAATATGCTTTTATTTAAAAGTCCTTCACCCAGTTTCATACTGAAATTCCTCAGCATCGTCATCATCGTAATAAAAAAATCTAATTAAATTATCTACGTCAAAGCGGAATAGTTGTGCTTATGCAAAAGGCATTCTCGAAAGTACGTCATGGGATTATATACACACATTACTCTTAGATATTAACCCAATTTCGCCTGGTACTACAAACCTTGCCATACAAATTTTTCATTCCCTTTTATTTCCAGTCAAAGGCCAAAACGAATGCGCTCAAGAGAGGAAGGGAACGAGAGAGAGAGAGAGAGATATGCAAAGCAAAAACCACAAAGCCCCCGAGCCGCGAAATTGCAAGTGAAGAACCTCAGCTGTGAATTGAAAGTGGAAATGCAAACTTTGCTTGAGTGTTATTAGGAAGGACAGAGATTGCGTATACGTGGCGTGCGCGTGCATAATTTCGTTTTTTTTTGTATAATTTTTTATTAATTACCACCAACAACATAATCATTTCGAGGGCATGCTGCTGTTGTTGCCACAACTGTTGCATGCAACATGGATGGCGAAAATCGGATTATACTCAATGTGGGCGGCATAAGGTGAGTGACAATAATTAAAAGATAAACAAACATACATTTTTTGCTTTAATTAAAACTGTGCAAAAATCTATATAAACAAAAAAGGAAATTGAATGCATGTTAGATTTCAGACTGCTGACAAAGCCATGCATACAAAAATATTTTGTGGACACAATGAAAAACATTCTTTGAGGATATTAAAAAATGTGTGCATATTTTAATTAATATTTGCCAAATAGAAGAAATAACTTATAAAATATCTGGTCGAAAATCTTTTACAGAATTTGATTGTTATTTGCAAGAAAAACTGTTTGCCGCAGAGCTAAAAAAAAAACAATAATTGAAATTTTATATGATGCAGATTTTTGTACATTTTATTTAAATTTGTACAACATTTCGATTTATTCTTCATTCTCTGCATTAATTTCATAATTAAACAAAGCAATCTGTTTAGCTGTAGTTTTTATTTAAGTGCACTTTGAAGTTTATTGCTTGTAATTAAATTTTAGAGCTCAATGTCTCGTAAACTATTTCTTAATTTGCGTTAACATCTGACGCGCACTTAAATCTCTGTACTCTACAAAATAAAAAAAACCCCTATAAAGTGGTTAGGATGCTCTTTTTTACTTAATTTATTTATGGTTCAATCATTCAAGTATAATTGACACATTTTTCTTTTCGACCATAAATTTACAAAATTTTGAGTTTGTATGAAAATTTTAGTTATTGGTTATGACAGAAATAATCCAATGAAGTTGTTTTTAAATATTTTAGCTTGGCTATTTATTATCCGATCTTAGTGAAAATTTCGGGAATTATAAGTATTGCGATTGTATGTTTTATATTTGACCTCGATATCTTTAAAATTGTAAGAGTTACACAATGTTTTCAATTAGATATAGATATCTATACATACGGACGTACAAACGGACGGACAGACCGACCGACATGGATACATCGACTCGGCTGTTGATGCAGATCAAGAATTTATATACTTTACTAGCTAAACCCGCCGCGACTTCGTCCGCGTCCAAGTTTGGAAAAAATCGTAGTAAGTAGAAAAAATTGTATAGCTCTTTAAACACTAAGTTGGTATTTAATCTATTTGTAAAAACGAAAATTCTTTTTAATATCATTAGCTTCATTTGCTAAATTTTTAGAGTCTCAAGTTTACGGTTGATTAAAATAAATCAATCTGGAAAGAGGATTAAGTAAGGCGCGGAAAATGCAGTACACATATTAAAATCTATCCCGTACCGTCGAAAGGGACACAACCTAATTTTCAAGTCGCGCGAAAATGCCAGAATTCAAAATTATTCCCTTCCTGTCTTGTGAATGCTAAACAGACTATAGTATATTTTCCTTCCAAAGGACTATGTACTGAATTTAGGGTAAAGGGACATTTGATTTATAAGTGCGCACCTATATACATTTATTTAATATTAGATCTCCAGGATATTCTTTTCTGATCAATTTATGTAAATCAACGCAGTATAAGAGTATGTAACTATTTACACTTGTGTACCTATGTGTCTTTATTGCCGCATTACCAAAACAGGGAAAATTCATTCTTAATAATAGAAACAATTAAGAGTGTTGCGGTCGAGGCCCCGACAGCAAAATACCCTGTCCCAAGTAATGTGGTTCCTATAGCTTTGAATTCCATTTATTTTAAAATTTATTTCAATAAATGGGCAGGCGCACTTATGTACATATCTTCGGTGTTTTTGTTTGGATCTCATTGTGGTACACAGAATAGATAGATGTTGGGCCTCACTGAAAATATATTAAGTCACTAGGTTCAAACTTAAAAATTGTAGCTCTGACAGTTTTTCGCGGTTAGAAGAAGATGGAGGAGGAATTTGGCAAACCTGGAGCAAACTTTATCTGGGTACGGTGTACACCTACATACATGCAAAAATTTGTGGCTCTACCTCTTATAGTCTGTGAGATTTATCGATTCGGCTGTTGATGCTGATCAAGAATATATATACTTTATGGGGTCGGAGGTGCTTCCTTCTCCCTGTTACATACATTTGCACAACTTCATGATCCCCTTTTTCCCCTTTTTCCCATTTTTAATGGGAGAAGCAATTTTAACTTTTCTTTTTTAAAAGCGGTACCCTCTGATTTTTTACCTGCAAAAAGCTAATTTGAAAAAAAAAACTTTTTAGGAAACACTGTTGTTTTAAATTTTTAGGCGCTTCAATCGAGGCAAATGTCTTAGATTACACTAGTTTACAGCATTTCCGATCCCGACCATCTGCAAGTTATTTCGTATGTAAATCCATTTCCTGATTCCAAAAATCCAATCCGCAAATTTTTTTATGGGGCCGTTTTCGAGAAATCGCGGAAAAGCCAATTTTTCGATTTGTGAAAAAAGTACCTTTAGAAAAATGCGTATATCTTTGGTACCGGTTATTGCATTATGATCAGGTAATAATTGAAAAATGAATGTAAGGCGATAGACAAATGCCCGCAAGCATATCAAGATCATTTTTGCATCCAATTTGACGTCTTACATTCATTTTTCCACCTAAGTCAATCACAAAATAACTTAACCGGGTACAAAATAAATTTTGCAGGTCATAGTAGCCCTTAAATAGAATAGTTTGAATGGTTACAATGCGAACATAAAACAGTCAAACTTAGTCAATTTGCATAAAGTTGAAACCTGCCATTTTTTACTAAAATGCCAATAACTTCTTTATTCTTAATCGGATTTTAATGATTTATGTGGCGTTGCATTTTTAATAGATAAATCTTTAGCGCCCAGCCATAAAATAAATTTTACACAATTCTTTTCTTTGTGAAAATTGCACTTAAAATCCATCTTTTTTTAAAAAAGTGATAAATTTAATGCAAAGTTGTCGATATAAGCCTTTATAACGCCGAAGTCCAGCACCGGATTAAGAAGTAGTGTATCAACGAATGATAGGGCGTTCAATTACCTTCCAAGTAAGCATTACCTGATCATAATGCAAGAACCGGTACCAAAGATATACGCATTTTTCTAAAGGTACTTTTTTCACAAATCGAAAAACTAGCTTTTCCGCGATTTCTCGAAAACGGCCCCATAAAAAAAATTTGCGGATTGGATTATTGGACTCAGCGGAAGGACTTACACAAGGAACTGCTACCAAATGTTCGGGATCGCGAAATTTTTATTATTTTGTAAACTAGTGTTATTAACTCCCAGCCTAGTTTATTAACAAAGATTCGCAAATGAGAAAAGGAGACAGCTAATTTTAAGCAGACTGCTCACGACATGTGTGCCATCACTTTTCCGATCACGAACTACCACCTCTAACTACAGACGGACGCCTGGCACCCTGTGCGATAAAATCAATAACAAATTTTTTGTCTGCTAGATTTGTGTAATTTTAATTTGTTTATTTTGATATACGGTCTACATTGTGTTAAAGCTATCGATGTGTTTTTGTATGTGCCATAAGATTCAATTCAATTGGATGAGGCCATTCTCAATGTGATTTTTTATTGGTTTTTGTGAAAAAAAAACACACACACACATACACGCAGTCAGCGCGCTCTCACTCTCTCACAACTTATTTCACAACATTGCCTGAGCGCAGCAACCGTTATGTCCCCATACAAACTTTTCATTGGACTTTTCAGACACTTGCACAGTGGGCGATTTGGTCTCGCTAGCGGCATTTAATTAAAATTTTCAAATTTGAAAAAGCGTTAAGTTTTTCTCACAAATCAATAACAGATGCTTTGATGGGATTTTGGGCGGTTTTTTATAAGCTCTACGATCAGCTGATCATCAGCTGTGAGCTGTCAAACACAACATATGTTTTAGCAAGTGCTTTACAATATGTTTTCTTTGTTGTGCGCATTGATTTCGAGCTCCTGGGAAATTTACAATTTTTACTTGTTTTATTAAAAGTGTGGCTTTTTATTAACTTCAAGGTATGTATTACATAAAAAATCAGTGTTTGTGACCGGTCTATAAATGTGTTGCTCATAAAACGTAGTGGTAATTAAGTGTATTAACAACTAGCCGGCACTAGCGTGCACCTGTCGTTCGTGAAGTAGAACTTACAAGATTCGCACGGATTCGGTCTATCTTTTTTTTTAGCTGGAAGTATGAGTCATTGTGCGTCCAAAATGTGTAATATGAACTGCTATTACCTGCTAACCTTTAAATCATGGTACTTTTCAGAAACAATGTCGGTAGCAAAACGGGTACTTTTTTTACTATGGCATGAATAAGCGATCCCAACCAAGAAGTTTCTCACCATGGAAAACTTTGTATTTGGTACTATTCTCAAAAACCTTAAATATACTCAGGAGGAGCAGTGCGAGATTGGCAAAAAGCTGCGAAATTTTACTAGTAAGTTTGTAGAAAAGTGGAAAAACAGTGGAAGAAATAAGGTTTTTTTTTAAAACAGAAACCAGGAATGGCTAGATACGCCGTCAGTATTGATTGAAAGATCATCTTCCGAAATTGTTGGACGTCCACAAAAAGATATTTCGGAGTGTTGCAAAAAAACGCAAGTCAACAAATTGTCAGGCCTTACTGAAAATGTGCCATCAGAAGGATTGTTGGTAGCTGCAAGCTTCAGCTGGAAAACGTAGTGCTTCACAGGTGGTGTCGATGCTAAACGCCGTCAAAGAGTTTAGCGGTAAGATTTTGAAAACTATGAGTACCCCTCAGCGTCTACTGACAAAATTTTCTGATGAAAAAGCACTGGCGCTATTTGTAGATGTTGGACATACCAAGTACACATGGAATTTATCAAAGAGAGCCGCTAAAGGGCAAAACGCCGATATATATCCATGCTACGACAAACTGCGTTGTGCGAAAAAAAAAATGCTATCCTAGTGTCATCACGGTCACAGATCATTTCGTACCATTACAAAGCTTAGTGGACCATACGATTGCTAGGATTATTGAAGCACACCCAGAAAGTTTTCAAAACCATATTGAAAATATTAATAACACCCAATCAACTGCTACCTACAAATGGGGTTGTAATGGCAGCAGCGGCCATTCTACTTACAGGCAAAAATTTGATGACTTCGATGGAGACATGATAGATCAATATTTATTTTCAATTTGTATGGTACCATTGATAGTGCAGAAAGGACCGACAGTTTTATGGAAAAACAATCGGCCTTCTTCTACCCGATATTGTCGACCCATTAAATTACTTTGCGAGAAAGAATCGGCAGACTCGACTCGCAGAGAAATTGAAAATATTAAGAGCCAAATATTAAATATTTTTCCAACATTTGTGAGTACCTTAAAAATTGATCACCAATTTCATATGGCCATGCTTGATGGCAAAACGTTCAGTGTCATATCGGAATCGGCTTCGCAAACATGCGGAATCTGTGGCGCGACTCCCAAAAATATGAACGATCTAAATTTGGTGAAAAGCTTTCCTAATAATGGAAACCTATTTGAATTTGGCCTATCAAGTCTCCACGCATGGATTAGGTTTTTCGAGTGTGTTTTGCACATTGCATATAGAATACCAATACAAAAGTGGCAAGCTCGTGGTGCTGACAAGGATGTCGTTGAACAAAATAAAAGAAGTATTCAGCAGAAGCTAAGGGAAGAAATGCATTTGTTGGTGGATATACCAATGGCTGGTACTGGCAGCACGAACAACGGAAACACTGCAAGGAGGTTTTTCCAACAACCAAGTTTGGCTGCTCGTATAACAGGAGTAAGCTATGATTTAATGTATCGATTCAGCGTAGTCTTCCGAGCATTGGCTTGTGGATACGACATAAATTCGGACGCATTCGGATCTTACGCATTGGAAACTGCTGAAATTTTTGTTAAAGCATACCCCTGGTTTTACATGCCATCGTCTGTTCACAGAACTTTAATTCATGGAGCAGATATTATAAACCATTTTGAAATTTTGAAAAATTTAAATTAAAATTTTGAAATTAAAAAACAATTAAAAAAAATTTTAAAAATTAAAAAAAGAATTTAAAGAAAATTTTTTTTTCTTAAAAAATTCTATGACTTTTTTCTGAGCAGTGAAAAAAACCGTCTGAAGATATCTATTTTCGTTTAGAAGTTATTAATTAAATGCCGCTAGCGAGGCCCAATCGCCCACTGTGACTTGGGAGAAAAAATTTTCCAGATTTTCTTTCTTAGTACGTGCCTGCATAACTAAACGAAGGTCTTTGCCACAGCCGTTTGGGCTGTGCACGACTTTGCTGTTGTGTTTTCCAAAATTATTTCCATTAATAAGATTACAAACAGAATTTTATGCAGAGCGGCTAGAACATATTGAATTGCTTTGAACACACCCCTGCCTTCCATTATCCGACTGTGCTAATGGGATTTCCATTCTATAGTTTTCCCATAATTTGCTCAATCGACAACAAAATTTCATTCGGATTGTCTGGAAAATAACATGGGCTTTGATCTCTCCCATGAAAACATTTTCTTCTGCTTCGAAATAGGCAAAGAGCTAGCTTCTTATACGGCATGTTTCGAAGCTCTTAGCTGATCGGATATCGATATCACATAAAAGCTTTAAGTGCCGTTAGATGTATTGACTTCTAATTAAAAAAAAAATTGGTACCAATTCAGTTTTGAATATATTCCATCTAAATTTACAAAATCTCCCACTCGCGATAAGAGTGATTTTTCATCACCGCGCACCAACTGGACTTCTAGAGGACGTTTCAAGCTAACGAACAAGCGAACAAATATTCCAAAACCCCGTCTTAGGGATAACTCCAAGTTACAGCCTTGTAATTTACCGTTTGGGCTGTGCATAGAGTGCAAAATAGTGAATTAGTCAGGATAAACTAGCTACTATCTTTCAAATTCTTAGGTTTCGATGCAATCAACAAAAAAGTGTCACAGTTATATCTGACATTTGTCAATCGATTTGATTCAAATGGTTTTGTTTAAATGTCTAGTTTGAGACTAAAGAATTTAAAAATTTCGTTAAAGCTTTAATGTGTTTTACAGATGCACAAAAAAATTAACTAAATCGTAGTGGCAAGTGGTGAAGAGCATTGGCTCAGTCGAACCAAAAATTAGAAACCTTTTTTCTGAGCGATGCTAAATTTCGTTGATGACTTTTGCTGACTTAGAATTAGAGTAAACAAATATAAATTCAGGTCAATTACTTAAAACTGATCCTTCATATTAACAACCTATAAGAAAACTATTAGAATTACTATTTCAACATCATTTATTTTCAAATGTGTCCCCCATCAAGCAAAAATATATTAATTCTTCCACTTATTTCGGCTTTAGTTTTGCAAGTCAAACAACAAGCACTTCAAATACCCATAAAAATGACACATTTTCTTTCTCTCAATGTCCTCGTTCTCGGCTTAAAGGCGAGACAATTTTTAAACAGAAAAAAGAGAGAAAAGGGAAAATGTGCAAACAACTTACAACGATATATATACTTTCAATAGTACAACTAGCTGGGTGCATGTATAGTAACAATGTATTCTATTTTAATGTACGTACGAGTAGCATGCATGTGTGTGAGTTGTATGTTATTTGTGCTAAAAACGTCTGGAAGCTGACAGCATGATGCCAGTCAGCCGGCAGCTCTTGCTATGGCTGGCCCGTATAAGTATGCTAGAAAAAGCAGGGCGGAGCAGAGAGTGGGCTTAAACAAACATTCGAGTAGTGTGACATTTTACCACCCCCGCAACGAAACCACTTACCTTCATCCCTCTCAGGCTTCGTCGCATTGTGCATGCCTTGAAAATATGTCAATTTTATGGATATAAGCAAAAAGCATTTTATTGTTGTGATGTATACTTTTTTTGTGGTCACTCTGCAATTGCAATTGCGGTTGACCAAAAACAAAGTTGTTTAGGTTCTATATTTTTCGTATTTGTTTAACATTTCCAGTAAGCAAAACAATAACACACTTTGTCCTTGTTATTGATATCTACATTTTTTAACAGGATGCTTATATATATTTTGTATAGAAAACTGGAAGTGTGTGTGTTTTTTTTTTGGCAGGCATTTGTTGTGATTATGCCTTGCAAACAATGTAGAACAAATACACGTATCAGTTTCATGGTATCAAAAAAAAAAAACAAAAATAGGGGAACGGTTAGTTTGACAACAGGAAATGGTTCGACTCTATTTCCTGCCTCTCTCTATATTTTTCTCTCTCAGCTGGGACAACTCAAACCGAAATTGCTGAGTTATAAGAAAAACAAAAGCCAGCATTATCATCATCATCATTATCATCATCATCCGATGTGTGATACGTATGTGTGTTTGTGTATGGGGAAAGGCCTTCTGTATGTATTTTAAGGCGTGGCGTTGCGTTTATTTCACTGATGCTGCCTCTCGTCTGCTTGAACGCACTTTTCTGGCTGAGAGCATTTATCCAGCTACGGAGATTTTTGCGCCTACTAAATAATTTATTATTTTCTTAATGGGCATTGGGCGAGAGGTGCGTATAGCACTTTAATTTAAGTTTAGCTTTTAACCCAAAACAGAGGGCCACAAATGTAACCAAAAGCTTATAAAAATATGAAATATACAAACAACAAAATTATGTGAACCCAGAGAGATTTGGCACGGAAACTGGAATCGGCTTCCATTTAAATTTTTTTCTTCTTGATTGACAAAAACTTCGCGAATTCGTGAAGACAATTGATCTGGACTTCGAACTGGTGGGAGAGGGAAGTGCGTTATTGACGATAAATCGATTGAAGGATTGTTCAAAATATAAACCTTAAAAAAACTTCAAATAAAAAATGCTCTTACGGGGACTTTATCCCACGACCTCGGCGGCGCTTGTTGTTCGCTGAGAAAAGTGCCAACTGCTTGCATTCTTAAGAATGATTTTACCGCCAAGTCTTGCTTGTGTCTGATAGTCGAGTGAGGTAAGGCGCCGTCTTCCTTGTGTTCAGTCTTCAAGGTACCGAGTTCAAGGTGCAGTAAAAAAATTTCAAAATCAATCACTGAAAGCAGGTGGTGATGGGGGTGTCGTGTCTCCTCTCCTTCAAGAAGACCCATGCTTGAAATCAATAATTTTGTGCTGCGTTTTACTAACAATCATAAGGTTCTCAACATCTCAATTTTGGTTGGGGGCCTAAAGGGTCACTGCCTCATCGGCGGGCATGCAGCAAGCTTGGGCGTACCTCACAACGACTTCTGCAGAAGATACCAGATTGAAGAAGAGGAGGAGACATTAGTACATCTTATTTGCCATTGCCTTTATACGGAAGTATCCGTTATAAAGATTCTGACTCAACTAAAAGTCTTAACTTCGTCACAATGGTTCAGTCGGGAGGAACACCCCTTAGCTTAATTAGGGAATAATATGGTATCGCAATGGGCCTATCTTGGCCTAAGTGTAGGGACAGTAAGACTGTAAGAGCCATCTCAACCTAACCCAACCTAACCAAGAGGATCTATGCCTGGTTTGAAGCCAACTAAATTTAAAGCCAAGAAATTCCATCACAAAAATTAGTGCTTGACTTCAGAATTTTCGTTTTGGATCCAAGAACATTTCCGCCTTATAGGCTTTTCACACTGAGCACATCTAACATCCAACATCCTGAGTCATAAATATTTCCCATGGCGTAATTTGCCATCTTTGTAGCATTTACCTATTAGACATCGACCCACTTAACATTTCTACAAATCAAAAGTTTTAAAATGTTGGCATAGCAAATGGTTATTAAGCATTTAAACTCAGGATGTTGGATGTTAGATGTGCTCAGTGTGAAAAGCTTAGTACCGTACTTTTGTCATCAAAACTGCTAAATACACTCGAATAACATCGAATACACATGTAAAAAATGTAAAGGGTATAGCAGAATAAGCATACAAAAACTGCCCCCACTCCGATCAGAACCAAATTTAAATATGTTGTTACCATCAATGAGAAACTCACTCTCCTAAATTTGTAGTCTTCTAATCGCTATTGGAGTAGAGTTATGAGGGCGAAAAGGTAAAACAAAAAACTCGTTTATCTCAAGAACCGCTTAACCGATTTGAATGCGTTAAAAATATGTTATAAGTGTCCGCCACAGAATTCAGAAAATTATTTTTGCACATTTGTATTACCAATTCTTAGGCACAAAAAATATTATTAAAATTTTCAAATAATTTTTTCGAGGTGTAAATCGATTTCAACTCTAATAGTTTTTTGCTGGTAAAAGAATTATTGGAAAATTTCAATAATTTTTTTTGGGCCAAAGAATTGGCAATAAAAATGTGCAAAAATTATTTTTTGCATTGTTCTGTCGACACTTACAACATATATTAAACCCATCCAAATCGGTTAAGCGGTTCTTAAGATAAACGACTATTTTGATTTATCTTTCCGCGCTCATAACTCTACTTCAATAGCGATTAGAAGACTACAAATTTAGGAAAATGAGTTTCTCATTGATGGTAACAACATATTTAAATTTGGTTCTGATCGGAGTGGGTATGTTTTTGTATGCTTATTCTGCTATGCCCTTTCAGAAATTGCTTGAGTTTACTTCCATTGTGAATTCGGGTTTCATTAATAAACTGCAAACGGATGTAATTTATACAGATTTTCGCAATGCTTTTGACTTCGTCAATCATGATCTCCTCCTTCACAAATTGTATCTACTTGAATTTCCTCCTGACCTTCTCAACTGGATAAAGGCTTTTTTGACAGACCGTTCCCAGTGTGTCCGTTTCAATTCGACGCTTTCTGAGTCCTCAGGGTAGTCATCTTGGACCTTTACATTTTAATCTTTTCTTTAACGACATCCCTCATGTCTTGCTTCACTCACATTCCTTGATGTATGCCGATGACCTAAAACTCTGCTTTTCCTATAGCGAACCGATGTCTCCTCTCCTTCTTCAATTCGACTTAAATTCTCTGCATACATGGTGTTTGGTTAATTGCTTCCCACTAAACGCTGAAAAGTGTAAATGTATGACTTTTCATCGCAACTATACGATTGATGACAAACTTCTCGAACGCATTTACGTGGTTGACGATCTGGGCATACGCTTTGTCCCTAAACTAAGCTTCAAGAATCATATTTCTGTCATCTCTAACAAAGCAATGGGTGTTCTTGGATTTATCAAAAGATGGGCAAAGGAATTTAACGATCCGTATCTGACCAAACATTTATACGTCTCACTGGTACGACCAATACTTGAATATGGGTCGTGTGTTGGTCACCGCTTTACCAAAATTATCAAGACCAATTGAATCGGTTCAAAATCAGTTTTTAATTTTTGCCCTCCGCGGCCTCAACTGGGATCCCACCAACCATCCTCCACCATACGAGCATAGATTACGCTTAATTGATCTTACATCTTTTAAGAACCGTCGGACGTGCCATTGTGTGCTTTTTATTCACAAACTTTTATCAGGTGATATTGACTCTTGTGCTCTGTTATGCCAAATAAATATTGCGGTTCCTTTGCGTCTAACTAGAAATTTCTCTCCGATCTACCTACAGCCTTGCCCAACAAATTTGTGTATTATTTGTAATTTGTATTACCATCTTTTCTCTGCTCACTCTTCTGTGTTAGATGTTAGAAATAATTTACTGCTTTTTTTAATCGTACCCAGTAATGTTGACAGAACTTTGTCAAATCTAAATAAAAATATAAAAAAATAATCATTCTCTGTGTGCCTCTGATACAGAGTATAATAAAATCCATGCTCACAATGACCTTTAATTTTCCTCTAATCATAATACAGAAATAATTCTGGTGTTTCTTTTTTTTGGCTTAAGCTGCTGTCAGTGTTTGTGTGTTGTGCATGATGCTTATCATTGTGATTACGTGGCAGTTTTTGTTATAAAAAGAGCGAGCTCAAGGGACCAGCTCAGGGTACTAGGGATGAGCGCGTGAAAACATAACAATTTTTTAATTACTTCCAGGATACATTTTTGCTTTTTAGTTAAAGCGGACAAGGGAGGTGTATGAAAAGATAATCTCCGCTGTAATTTTTTTTTTAAACTACGTGAAACTAATTTAATTTTCATTTATGACCGCATAACTTTCTCATCTCTAGCTGGGTAAGTAGCAGCTCCACAGCTCATCAACGCAGACAATTGCGCTCTGATTGTATCAGTAGTACACACACCCACACATACAGGCAATAAAGTTGCCACTGTGGTTTGTCTTTCAACACAAATACATAATACTTAGTGCCGGTTGGTTGTTTGTGTTGTTGTTGTACATTTCCGTCGCCATTTTCTTTTCGGTGGCCTGTCCTTTTTGCTATTGTTGTGGCTGCTGCTTTTCGCCTTTCAATCTTTTTAGCCATTGTGTGCGAATTAAACGAAATGGCTAATGAAAAGTTTAACAGTCAATAAATAAACTGAGCAGCAGTCGCATCCGCCATTAGGCCAACAAAAGTATGGCAGGGGAGGGGAAGGAGGGATTGTTTGTTTGCAAGTTTGATTCAATTTTCAAAGAACTTTTTTTGTTGGAGTGCCAGCTTAATTGAAATATTAAAACTGAATTGGTACAAAATTTAATTGAAATTGAATTGCAAAGTTGCTTCTGAGTCTTAACTTAGTTAAATTCAGTTCGAAGATAATTTTTTTTTAAAGACTTTTTATATAAGATATTGTGCATTCGAGTTAAAGAAACATTTAAATATCAGTTAATTTAAGTACACAGTCAGGTCCTAAAACCAAAACATTTTAGTTTTTTAGCTCAGACTTTTTCATTACTACTAAAGTTTAATTTTTAATAAAAACGACTTAAGTTAAAACACTCTTTTACTTAAGATTTTTTTCCGAACAGTATCAAATAATTTCCATGCCATTCTCATCATGATTTTAATTTATTTAAATTCCTTTTCAATTTGATTTCATTTCAATTATATTTCAATTAAATATTTTAAGTTTTCAATGTAATTTGAAGTAACTATATGTCCCAATTATAGGCGACATTATTGTCAAACAATCTGAGTGACTTAGAGGACACCCAAATTGGGTAGCAAGGCAACTACTTCAAAGAAGAAGGATAAATGGTTTTAGAGCCAGAAGAAGACCTTTGAGAATTTTCCCTTGGCAAATTTCACGACGTATAAGAACATAACATCTAACTAACATTAATCTAACACCAATCTAAACATTAATTGTAACGTCAGAACTAAAAACTTATCCAGTACATCGTAAGTTACTCATGAAAAGTGACAAAAAAGATCTAAAAATGCATTTAATTTCAACCAAAACCAATTCACTTTACTTTCTTCAATTTGTTTTTGTTTCTTTAATTTATAATCAAATTCAATTGCATTTCTTAAAATAATTTAGTTCTTATAATCTTAATTCATTTCAGTTTAATTGTTTTCAATTCAATTTCAATCAAATTCAATTTAAACAACGAATCCCAGAACTGTAGCCAAAGTGTCCTTTGTCCACTCTCGCTGGATGGACAAATCGAAAACAAAAAGCAACAGCTGCGATAAGCATTTTGCGGTATTCGCTGCAGCAACAAAAACCACAAAAACAATGTGAATGCAAAGCGCTGGTGCCAGTTTCACAGCTCAAGCAGCCGCTTAGAACCAAGTGCCAAAGACAATGGCATCAGACGAGTCCCGAAGACAAAAGATATTGTGGCGTCTGACTTACTCAACAAAAACTGACAAAACCACAATTTAAACTCAACAGCTGCGCGTGTCCTGCACAAACAACAAGAACCACACAGTTAAGTGGCATCTTGAAGATTTCAGGATTCTTTTTTGTGGAAAGTAGGCAAAGCACTGAAACAATAAACGGAAATAGCAGAGTAATAAATAAATTTCCTGCTCCTTTGGCTGTTTTATGTTTGCCTCTTTGTCTACTTTATTGTGGCTTGGGCCTAACGCTTCATTAACTTTTTGGCTTTTAATATACTTGCACGACCAAAAATTCCCCAAAATGTTTTTGTTGCCTGTTGTCACTCACTCAGGCGTTCATTGAGCTCCATTTGGTAGCCCAAAGAGTGTTTGGGGCGTGGCTGAGGCGCGACGCGGCTTTGTGTGGTGGCTGTAGAAATTGGAAAACGTTTTTTTTTTTGCCAACGCGAGCGCAAAAAAGGGCTATAAAATAAATAATCAGTGAGAAGAAAAAAAAGCACGAAATGAAAACCTGCGACCGTTTGCAAAAAAAAAATCTATAGTTGCTACCTTAACCCTGGGGGGGTGTCGAGGTGTGAGATTGACACGGGTAATTTTTTTGTAGTGGTAAAGTTGAGCTGCAATTTTTTACAAAACTCAACCAACAAAAAAAAGCTTTTTTGATGAAAATTCATAAAATAATAACGGCGAAATGAAAGCTTTAATTGCTAGTGTCAATAAAAATAAATTTTTAAATTATCAAAGTAAATTGAAAGTGCAAAAAATAGTATAAAGAAAAGTATTTTCAGCATTGAAGACAAAGTATATTTAGCATTAGTGACAAGGATCAGTAAGTACTAGTTATCACACGTGAAGAGGCCCACTCGTGGGAACCACTTGAGCTCCTATAGGGGTGCCCAAGCCCATTCCGCAAGCCAGGCAATCGTTGTATTGCCGCAAGCCAGGCAATACGATTTACGATAGCCATAATCCTACATCAAACAACAACTAATTTATAAGTGTGTTCTTCTCTCTTTCTCTTGGAGCTAAGGTTTTGTTGTTGGCACGTGCAGACCTGCAACAACAATATTATATGTGACTCTCTTTTCTCTCTGCTCAATCTCTCAGGCAAATAAAGAAGCAACCACAGTTTTGCTTATGCTTAGTCAGCACACAATCAAAAATCCGCTTCCTCTTTCTATTTCTTGTAGTTGTGTACACTGAACGTAAAATACAAATACTTTTACGTTAATATAAAATTTTTTTCAACTAACTTTGATCGAAGAAGCATAAAAAACCAATAACTCCCTTCGATTCTTTCAAAAATTCTAATTAAGACGCCTCTGCTTTTGTGACATACGGAAACAATTTGTGTGCCAAATGAGAAATAATATTTTATTACCAAAAGCAAATCAAAGTGCGCACAAATTCACAATTACACAAACAGTCAAACAACCACAACAGAAAACTAGAAAAAAAAGCATTTCGATATAAACCAAGCACGTGTCATTGCCAAAGGTTGTCTTGATTCTCAACTACTTTTATCTAATCAACAAATAAAAAAAATTTTTTACAAAATATTATAATTGGAAAAAATGCAAGAAAATATTTCATTATCAAAATAATGTTTGAACAATTTTAAATCGACCGAAACATCGAAATACGAAAATGTGTGATAAAGAAATACCAAACTTTCATATGAAAACAGGAAAGAAAAAATTCAAGAAGTCAAAAAATGTATACCATTTTATATCCAAGTATACAATGATTAATACTTCATTTTTTCATCAAACTAAGTTATTCCCTGTGCCTCCCAATGGAACACGAACAAAAATGCTTAGACGTATGACTTGTTTCATTTTATGACAAAAATTTGCAAAATGTCAGAAGAGTATGGTTCATTTTTGGAGAAGTTTTTATATGCATATTGGAGTAAATATTCGATTCCAGTCTATATTAATCTAGCCACGTCCTGCAATGTTAAGAGACTAATTATATTTTATGTGAGACTAATCCAAGTAATCGTAGCGCGGAGGAATTTTGGTGCTACAGTTTAAATAAAGTACCGTGGAATCGTTTGGGGTTCTACGTCCCGCGTCCAGCTCTAATTTAAGAACTAAACCAAAAACTAAAACTAATCAAATATATGAAAGCTCACTAAAAGTAATAAACAGTGACCCTCAGTCGCCATAAAAAAGGGAAACAGAAATACATTTTACCTATGTCTTTTTTTAACATGGTCCTTGCTCAATCAAAGAGTTTTTTCAGTCTACTTTGTTCATTTGTTTCCGTGACAGAATCTGCCGAAAAAATCTTTTGCTCATGCATGTGCGTTTCGCGTGTGCCTCAGTAAACTGCAAGTGTGTATGCATGCTTTTGTCCTATTTTGTTCCTTTTCCTCTGTAAAGCTTTGCCTGCGATGAAATAAATGTATAACGCCACAACGAAAACGTGGCGCAACAACAACAAAAAAGACACTGCTTACGCTCAGCTGCTGAGTGCCAAACGAAGTTATTCGCATATTTTCGACCTCTTTGGCAATTTTTCTTTGAGATGCTAAGCAAAGGTCTGGTTAAAATTTCAGCAGTCGAAGTTAAACAGTTTGTCCTGTGCAGCAAATATAGTATATAGATTTTCTAATAATACTATAATAGACTCCCACACTACTTGTTTATCGAGAAAAACATGATATTGTTCAAATCAATTATCCTCCGATATGAAAATATATAAATTTTATGATTTTCAACATATCATTATTCCATTTTTAGTATAATTCTGAAACTACTTTTGTATATTAATATTATTTTGGATCAGAATGATGTTATTTTCTTGCCAAAGGAAACAGATTTTTTTTGAAAAGTTCACTTAAATCAGGTGAATATCAAAATGAGTGATCTTTTTTTTTCTCTGTGTAAGTAATGCTTTCTGTTTTGTGTTCACCCATTTTTAGGGTTAAACATACCGCTATTACTTCCACTTTGGCCGTTGTTTTCGCATCTGTTGGTTTTGTTTTGTCTATGTGCATGTTGAGTTTTTTTAAGCGTGGAACATTTTTAAAAGAAAACAAAAATGAACAGAACACAGCCACAAAATCATGTTGTAAGCCTTGTCAGCTGCCACACACACACACACACAAACACACGGCATTTTCTATGGGTGCTTGTGTCAGGGCTTCGTGGCACTTCCTTGCGTTCTGCGTTGTGCGTGTGTTATTTTAACAGCAATTTTAATGAAGCGCGAAACCGTTGAAATACAATTTGTAAAGCAGAGGAAAAGCTCAGCGGTTGCTGCTGGTTTCCACCAGCCAAGCAGAAGTGAAAGTGAAAGCATTGGGCATCGCCTGCTGCTAACAGCAACAAATAAAAACGGCTCGCTTTCGGCCTGTCTTTTGTTTGCGCGTTTGTGCGAGTTAATTAAAAAGGGTTTTGGGAACAAGCTCAGAGAAGAGAGTAAGAGAGTGAGTGAGAGAAATATTGTTGTAGATGGTGAAAGCCTACATAAATTTTAATGTAATTTAATCTCTGGACAACTCCCAAAAACAGAAGTTATGAGTGAAGTGCTAAATTCTGCTTGAAATCAGAAAGCAAAAGCATTATTCTTGTTGGGGAAAAATGTTTACAATTGCGCATTGCTTGTTTATGGAAATGACATGAATTTAAATTTGGTTATTAAGTTTTAAAAGTAAAAAGTTATTTATCTGGATAAATACTCACAAATGGGGCAATCCAAGCAAAAAAATAAATTTTCTGGCATGATGTCTGCGAACTGAATGATAATTGGCCCTAAGGGAGATTTTTGTCCTACAGTACTATGGTAATCCACATTATTTGTAGATCCTCAAAGTTTGGGTATTATCACATGGACGATAGTTTACTTATAAGCAGCACCGTAAAAATAGACCATGCGCAAGAGCGGCCGCAATCGTGAAGCGCACACCTTCAGTTCAGTTCATTTGGGACCTTACCTGAAAGATATCCTAATAGGCTCTTAGTGTAAGATCAAATCTCGCTTTCATTTAAAAGGGAATTGCGCAGAATAGTAAAAATTTTAAGTAGTATACAATTTCGCTTAAATATATACATAACTCACTAATATTAGTTCCATATTGTCTTGCTTATATTAAAATCAAATGTTCAAGATTCATGGGACCTTTTTGTCAAATGTTATGACTTCAAACCAAGTCTACGCTCAACACATACTTAAAAAAGAAACATGTAGTCAAGGGCAACAGTACGTATGAATGATATACCTTAAATCAAAAGTCGCACGGCTCTGAACATATACATAAGGAATTTTTTCCCAATTGACCTTTTTGTCACGCCTTCTATCACACGAAAACGCAACGTAAAATTGGGGGTAACCAGTATCCATAAAATCAAACTGGAACATATCACAAACTTGACAATTGAGGAAGTTGGAGCCTTTTTGTCAAGTTATCTCAAAAATATCGGTACGAAAAATTTGCGAAAAGATTCGATAAAAATAGTGTAGAGCTTCCGTAAAAAAGCTCCAACAAAGGTCAAACTTTGGGGTTAAGCTTGTGTCATAATAAGCTCCCTTTTGGGCCAATTATCATCCAATTCGGAGATATAATGCCAGAAAATATCTTTTTTTTTTTGCATGGTATGTCAAGACAGTATTTTGACATAGGGAAAAGATTCACGTAGTTTTTTTTTTAATTTCTAGATCCGATTTTTGTATCATTCCTAGAATAAGTATACAAAAGAAAGAAGCAAAATCTAGAGTCATTTAAAAATATAAAACATTTAAAATCCAAATTTAAAAGTCACAAAAAAAGTGTTTTGAAAAATGTCAAAACTTATATTTTCTCAGTACAGAAGCTCCCTGTATTTCCTCAACAAACTTTCCTACACAAGCTAATCCAAAGCAAACTTTCTTTTTCATTCATCGCTCACTTTATTTTGAAAGCTAACTGTTTGATTGCGTGCAAAGTTATGTGCCGAATTGTTTTACGTTGTGTCGTTCACTTGGCTTAGTATTTTACAGCATTTGCAGCTGAGTTGGTTTCTATTAAAACTTTTATGACTGGAAATGTCCTTGCCGCTTTTACCTCGCTCATATATAAAGTCATGTGTTTGCCTTCTTACCGGGCCAGTTTATGTCTTTGACTTTGCCATTTTTTATATTCTCTTGCTACTCTTTGTTGACTTTGCGTTGACTTTGTTTGCTGTTTTTGGCGTCGTCTAGTGCATTGCGACGCGGTTGCCTAAGCAAATATTTACGCTAGTTAATAGCCAAAAGCGTTGCCAGTGCAATGGCAACTCATCAACATCTGCGTCTGGTTTTTTAGCCTCGAGGAGTCTCCATTCCGAGAAAAACAGAGAACCGATTCCGAAATGCGCCTTCAGTGGTTCGTTCCTCCTGGTTCAGCTTGGATCTCAAGCCAATGCACAATACATTTCCACTTTTATGCACATTTCCGGTCTAACGCGTCATGGCCGTATGGCAACATGTGTAAACAGCAAAAGCGGCAGCTTCCACAAAAGAGTTCGCAATACTCGAGCTCACATGTTCATGTTCTTTTAAACGAACACTAGAGGACGACAGTCTGGTGCATCGTTGCATTTCAATTTGGAGTGGCATCAAAATGACGGCGAGGCACTCGCCATCATTGTCAACCCGTTTGGTTGTTGGTTGTTGGTTGAGTCGTTCGTGGGCAAAAAGTTTATTGACTGCGGCAGCAATTTTTTGCGCATTTTCACATGATTAGCGTTCTGTGGATGGTGCCAAAAATCGATAGTATCTGCAATGCTTAACAAACACGCAAGGGCATACTGGACCAAAATAGATCATTTGGCTTTAATTTAAATTGAGTGGGAATTCTGTTTATGGATTTAATGTGCAATTGTGAACTATATTTATTAACAAAAAATAACAAAAAAGAATTTATACACAAGGTGAGATAGTAAAAGGATAATGGAATACAATTGGCAATGAATTATTCAAATGAACAATCTATACAATTTTTATTGTAATATTTAAAAATTTTCTTTAAAATCATTAAATAAATATTTATTTTCTCATCAATTAAAAAAAAGGTATACAATATAAAGAGTCACAACTGATTAAACAAATCTTTACAAACTGTATTGGTAATTTATTATTTCATTATATTCTTCCTAATGCTAAGTAATGAGATATTTCAATTATGAGATTTATCTTCAAAAATAGTTAATATTATCTTATCAATTAATACAAATGTGTAACTTGTTCTTGCAAATGTTTGGTACATGGTCACCAAATGCCAAAAAATCGAAAAAAAAATTTTTTAAAAACCCCCCCCTTCCCCCCCCCCCCCCCCCCCCCCTCCCCCCCCCACTCGCCAGATTGAGAAAATACACTTTTCAATGAAATTAAATGGGCTTAAAGTGTAAAAGAGTATTTCCACTGTTTTTTTTTTTTTTTTTTTTTTTAAAAATTTTTTTTTTTTTTATTTTTTTTTTTTTTAAATTTAAAAAAAATGTTTTTTATAAAAAAACTTTTTTTTAAAACCATTTTAAAAAAAAAAAAAAAATAAAAAATTTAAATGGGACTGTGTTTTTTTTGTTTTTAAAAAAAAAAATTTTTTTTTTAAAAATAAATTTTTGTTTTATTTTTTTTTTTTTTTTATTTTTTTTAAATTTTTAAAAAAAAAATTTTTTTTTTTTTTTTTTGTTTTTTTTTTTTTTTTTTTTTTTTTAATAAAAAAAAAAAAAAAAATTTTTTTTGGAAATTAATTTTTTTTTTATTTTTTTTTTTTTTTTTTAATAATTTTTTTTTTTTGTTGTATATTTTAAATAAAACTTAAACTATAGAGTCGTTAACAACTCTGATTACTGTTGGTATACACAAACACGTGCGTAGGCCATCAAGCCAGCATCCAAATCGTTCGGAGTTGGGGAGAGGAAAAAGCAGGGAATAAAACCTGAACCGTACACCGAAAAGAACTCACTAAAACTCAAAACCAAAAACGGAATCAGCACCGAATTTTATAATTTTTTGTGAGTTCGCATCCGAGTACCATCCAAGGAATAGTGGACTCAAAACGAGCACAAACGTTACCAAAACGGTACATGAGCGGGTTTTCTCATTTGTACTACAATGTGCTCACTTCAAGAACAAATTGAACCCGCTACAATATGCAACTAACGTATGGCATCACGCGCCAGCACATTCAGCCGTTGTACACAGACTCACATCTAGAGGGCTACTTATGATTGATTGAGCTGACATAAGAGAATTCAAAGAGAGATCAATCTCTCTGTTGAAACCCGGTTTTGTTGTTGTTTAAAGCAAATATTATCTGATTGAGAAAAACTTGACTCATTTTAGCAAAAGTTTGAACCTTTGTTCTCAACATATTGCTCCTACTTTAAGTTAAATGCAACTTGTTTTCTGAACAGGTTTTTTCCCTCTGTGTGGGAAATGTCGGTAAGATGAGCTGAAAAAAACTAAACCGTGAAGCTTGCACTTAGTTTTGGGGGACTTCGAAGCAATTTGGTTATATCGTAAGGTTTCCAAAAAAAAATCTGGCTTAGCAAAACTTGTGTATTGTGAAATTGAAAATCGCAGCCTATAATCTTAAACCCTGATTATAATGTCATGATAACCTTTAAACGGATACGTACTTGAGTTTTTATACCCGTTACTCGTGGAGTAAAAAGGGTATACTAAAGTCGTGCAAATGTATGTAACAGGCGGAAGGAATCATTTCCGACCATATAAAGTATATATATTCTTGATCAGCATCAACAGCCGAGTCGATATATACATGTCCGTCTGTCCGTCTGTCTGTATGAACACCTAGATCTCAGAGATGGTAAGAGATATAGGTTTCACATGTATGGGACAAATGCTGCTTTTGTCTGCACGCAGATCAAGTTTATTTCAAATTTTGGCTACGCCCCCTCCCGCCAATGCAATTTGTAAAAACCTTCTACCTTCTTAAGATAGTTAGTAATTAGCGAAATGAAATGCCAAAGAAATGATAAAGATCGGATGAACGGTTCTCAAGTTATGAGCAAAAAAGAGAACCAAGCACCCCGCTACCCCCCTCCTACCATAAAAAAATGTTGCATACTTTATTAAAATTGTTCTAACATTGTGATTTTAAACAAGTAAGAAAGTCGGTTAAGCCCGTATTTATTATACTCTGTACCTGCAGTAGCAGCTGAAAGCAATATTTAGCAAGAAATTTAATTCCCCTTTGTTTCATATTGACAATTAGGATATTTAACCATCTCTATTTCCAATTCAATACGATTCGGCCCCTCATCAATTGAATGTTATTATTTTTTGTCACTCATTGAAGTGAGTGTCAAAACTCATTCAATTCATTTGAGCTTGAAGATGTGCTTTGATTGCAATAATGTTAGAACCAAAACAAAACATTTTACCGACACATAAGTTCAGGTTTGTGCCAGAACCGGGACCGAAATTCGATTCGAATTGACTACCTGAAAAAAAGTTAAACGCTGGTTTTCGTTTCGTTTTAACTTTTTGAAAACGTTCGGAATTTGGAGCAGTCGCGCATATTTATCCAACCTCTGTTTACTTAAACCGTTATCTCACATCAGTTTCCTTCTTCTACATTTTTTTTTCTACAACAGTTTTCCTGCCCAGCCGTTTCCCACTGAATTGAAAATCGCATTACAGCCATAAAATGGTGACGTGTCTGTAAAAGCATTTAGCCTGCTTAACTTAGGTAATAGGTTTGCAGGGGGAGTGCAGGAAGTGGTGGAAAATCGCAGTTAAATGCTGACACACACAACTGGCGCGCGCATTTTATAGGCAGTTTATTGGGTTAAGTGTGCAGCAATTGCATTTGTGTGTGTTTATGTGTGTTTGACTTTTGTGTGCCAGAAAATTTGATTTGCAGCTTAGGCGCTTACACACACTTAAGGCACATTGTCGTTGGCGCGTTTTCAGCGCGTTTTAAGACGCTTGCCTGGTAAATTGAAATTTTTAAGGCATACTTTCAGGCTGAGAGAAAATGTAATCCCTAAGCGTAAGCCTTTTGCCTACACTTTTACTTTTATGTCATCGCTGTCCTTTTTTCCGTCCATTTCCATTTCTTTTGCTTTCTCTCTTCCTTTTATTATTTGTCTCTTGGGTTATCTGCTTCGTTTTCAGGGCCATTTTACGTCTAATGATCAAGTGTGGCCACTTTTTAGTTAAAAAATTTTTGGCAGTCCTCTTTCATAACAATGAAATCGAGTGTACACAATGCGATAAAGTCAATTTCGTTGGCTTTTAGTGTCAGTCGGGGAAAAAATGTTACAGCAAATTGGCCTTCGCCATGTTATTTTTGCTCTTAAATGAAGTGCAAACGCTGAGTTATAGGCTTGTCGTAGCTGCATAAATATTAAACTTGACAGGATAATTAAAGAAGAAATTCACTGTTGTTTTTGATCTAAAATAAAAGAGATTTTCAATTATGCCTTGCACTACATAAAAACAAGCATGCTCGAGCGCACCTGTGCACTCGCCTCAATGCGCACGGCTGCGCTTTTGAGTATCCTTTTTTCTTAGCCCTTTGCATTTATGTTTTCTGTTTTGGCCACCTGCCATTTTGAGGGGATATTGCAATTGGCCATGGATCATTTGCAAATTTTCTACAGTTTTTCATGACAATTTTTTTTGAGTTTTGCTTTCGTCCGTTTGAATATGTATGAAATTTTGTTTTGTTGCAATCAACCGAAAATCAATTTACAATTTTTGCATAACACGAAAAAAGACAACTAAAGAGAATTGCACATTTGCCGTGTGTGGGGTTATTGAGATTGCATGGCAGCTTAAATTGAATTAAGTGTGAAAATTGCCGAAAAAACATGCAAAATTTGTTTCACTTAGCTAAAAATATTTGGACTATTTGATCTAAATGGTTTAAAAACAAATAACATTTCCCTACTATTTTTTCAATAAAAATATTGCTTACACTCAACATTTTTGAGCTGCACAATTCAGCTTTGGCCAGATAAGAGACATTGTCAATCACTTACAATGTCCTTAAATACTCTTATATCCTCTTATTGCTTCTTTTTATTGCGTTCATTTCTTAATCCAAAATTATTGGAAAATATTCTCAATCAATAGTTCAGCGGCCTTCCACGCCGCAACATTTATTCCCTTGTCGGTTTTCTGTTTAGCTTTGTTTATGGCACATTTTGAACTCAATGTCATATTTTACACTCACGCACACTAACAACATGTTAGCATGCAGCACTGCAAAAAAATACTGACTACTTTTTACACAACAACAACAACTACAAGCAAGTTGTTCGCCCAACCGAAAGGAAAAAGCTTAAATTTATTTGCATTTATTGGCATTTGCTTTGCCCCTTTTATCCTTTAGAGTAGCCATAACAAAAAAAAAGGACATGACATGCATAGCAGGAGGGATTTTGCCATTCACTAGGACGCACATACCCCCGCTCACTTATACAACTCAACTCCATCACCGACGGCAACTGAGCGTGTCAAGTGCTTTGCGGTTACGGCAAAAGTATTTTTTTTTTCATTTTGCCTATTTTATATTTAAACAAAATTGAATAAGCGCATTTGTACGCAATTTATTTAAAGTTTTTTTTATTATTGTACAATGTCAGTAAATTGCTTTTGGCTTTACAACAAAAGATACAAAGCACAAAATGCATTTTGAAAAAGGCCAAAGTGCTGTTGGTTTGGATTATATATGATTTATTTATGGCAGGGAGAAGAGGGAAGGGGGGAAAAGTGAAGAGGAAAAGTTGCTACTGCTGGGAAAGTTGCATTTTAAGTGAATTTGTTTTCTGTTTGTGAAAATGTAAGAAATGGGAAAATGATTTTTAGATGAATATTGAAGTTACTTTATTGTAATACCATTTGAATAAATGCAGATCTGCAAGGATCTGAATCTAAACCAAACCGAATGAGTAAATCGTGCTCAAGTATTAATCTAAATGTAAATGGACGTTACCGCACCATGTGCCGTACGTACATCATACAGTAATGTTAACTACTGTCTTAATAAGATTTTAAAGGGCATAGCAGAATAAGCATGCAAAAACTGCCCCCACTCCGATCAGCACCAAAATTAAATATGTTGTTACCATCAATGAGAAACTCACTCTCCTAAATTTGTAGTCTTCTAATCGCTATTGGAGTAGAGCTATGAGGGCGGAAAATTAAAACAAAAATCTCGTTTATCTTAAGAAACGCGAAACCAATTTGAATGCGTAAAAAATATGTTATATATGTTATGAATATAGAATTCAGAAAATTATTTTTCCACATTTTTATTACCAATTCTTAGGCACATAATATATTATTAAAATTTTCAAACAAATTTTTTCCGAAGTGTTGTTTTTTCAATAAGAAGTCCTTAACAATGTAAAAATTTAGCAGGGACATCGGGAATCGTCTTCATAGTAAAGGCCAATAAAACATGTGAACGGTTTTACAAATATATTTTATAATATTGAGCACACTGTAACTACTCACACAGAATTGACAGAAAATTTTCCCTTTTTCGCCTTTTAAGTTTATTTACAGTGTGCCTAATATGTATCAAATATCTATGAAAAATACTAATTTAATGTTTAATTATGTTTCACCATGAGGTACACTTGGGATGTGTTTGCAAAAATTATATGTTGTTAGGGACCTCTTCATGAAAAAACCAGCAAAAAACTGTAGGTGTCGCAAAAGGCTAACACCGTAAAAGAATTATTTGAAAATTTCAATAATTTTTTTTGGGCCAAAGATTTGGCAATAAAAATGTGCAAAAACTATTTTTTGAATTGTGCTGTCGACACTTACAACATATATTAAACCCATCCAAATCGGTTAAGCGGTTCTTAAGATAAACAAAATTTTTGATTTATCTTTTCGCCCTGATAACTCTACTCCAATAGCGATTAGAAGACTACAAATTTAGGAGAGTGAGTTTCTCATTGATGGTAACAACATATTTAATTTTGGTGCTGATCGGAGTAGGGATAGTTTTTGTATGCTTATTCTGGCTTATTTGGCCTTTCTCGACATCTGACAGCACTGTCCAACTTGGCGAATTTATAATTTTATTACAAATAGCTAATAATAGTTAATAGTTAGTAAATAAAAGCTCATCCATCATAATTATGCACCTCGCACAAAACGAAAATGAAATATTACTGTTAATATTTGCATTGAGCGTGTTGGTGTTTGTCATCTATTTTATCAATTTTTTAAAAGATAATCGGATAATGCGGACATAATTTTGCTCAAGAGATCACTTATGTGCTTATAAAGAAGGTTAGTCTAGCTTTCCATTTAAAGTTCAGGAACTTTTCTAAGCCGTAGTACACAGAGAAAAAAAAGATCCCCGTATAATGGATATTCAAATATCCACTTTAAGATCCATTTTTTTAAATATCCTTATCACATTTTGCAGCTCCTTTGGATGAAGAATAAAGATCAATGAAATATTTATTTCCTGATATATCCTTTTTAAGCGAAAAAAAAAATCGACATCGAAAATATCCAATGGATCCTAAAAAAGGATAGTTAACTATCCAGTCCAAATGGATAGTTAAATATCGTAAGGATCATCAAAAACTATTCTTTTTTTCTCAGTGTAGAGAACTTTTTTATAACTATGTATGTAAATGCACGAGGTCCATTCGCATATTGATGTTTCTTATAGCTTCATAAGCTGCACGCTTTCTTCACGACAAAGAAATGTCGCAGCGGTCCAAAAATCCATGATCCAGGCTTCAAATCAAAAACTTAAGTTCGATAAGTAAACGCAAATGTTTATCGGGGTCGAGTCCCTGGTCCGAACCTTTTTTCAAAATTTCACAGGTTTGCTATCTTGGTTAAATATATCGAGACGAAAAAAAAAACATTTTTAATCGGGAACAGGCAAGATATTATATTAACCGGGAACGACTCTACCATTCAATTATTTTGAACCAACTCTATGACTCGAAAACCTCCAAAACCACTGAATATCATCCCTGGTTCCTTACCAGTTTGAAAAGTTCATAATTGGAAACCTGTTAGGTACTATGTGTGGGTGCTTGTGTCTCCCAACCCAATCTTGATTTTTTGTTCATAAAATATATAGTTCACTTCCTCTTACACATTTTGGTTTATTTCAAAAATTTGTTTATCTCATTAAATCATTAGCCAAATGCAAACAAAATACAAGAACTGGCTTTGTTCATATATTAAATAAATCTTCTTTATATTTAAAAATTTTGATCGAGTTTATTTTGCGGTGCCTAAGAGTTCTTCTGCGCCACCTTGACAATAACGCTCTTGACCTCCGTGTAATTGGACAGGGCATATTCACCGTTCTCACGTCCATGACCGGACATCTTATAGCCACCAAATGGAGCCTGAGCTGATAAAGCATTATACGTATTCACCCAGACGGTGCCGGCTCTTAGTCCACCCACAATATAGTTGGCCTTATCCAGATCCTTAGTGAACACAGCCGCTGCCAGACCATAATCCGAGTTATTGGCGCGTTCTATCACCTCATCCAACTTCTTAAAGCGTATCAACTGCTGCACCGGACCAAAGATCTCCTCACGGGCAATGGTCATGTCATCCTCGACATCAGCGAATACAGTGGGCTCCACATAGTAACCACATAGATCTTCGGGACGATTGCCACCGGCCACCAGTTTGGCTCCCTGCTTTTTACCAGTCTTAATTAGTCCCAAAATCTTTTCCATCTGTTCCTCACTAATCTGAGGACCCTGTTCGTTGCTCAAATCAAAGGGATCGCCCACTGTGCGTTTCTTGGCCCGCTCCGCAGATCGCTCCACGAACTCATCATAAATCTTATCCTCAACAAAGGTGCGCGAGCCCGCACAACAGCACTGACCCATGTTAAAGAACAGGCCAAAGTGAGCCGTCTCCACAGCGTAGTCCATATCCGAGTCAGCCAGGATGATATTAGGTGACTTGCCACCCAACTCCAAGGTGACCCTCTTCAAATTTGTATTTCCCGAAGCCAATTGGATCAGCTTGCCAACATCAGTGGAGCCCGTAAAGGCCACCTTATCCACATCACAATGATTGGCCAGAACAGCTCCAGTCGCACCAAAACCAGGCACCACATTGACCACACCCTCTGGGAAGCCAGCCTCCTTCACCAATTGGGCAATATACAACGCTGTCAATGTCGTCTGCTCGGCCGGCTTAAGGACAATTGTGTTGCCCGTGGACAACGCTGGACCCAGCTTCCATGCCATCATGAGTATAGGGAAATTCCAGGGTATAATCTGAGCGCAAACGCCCACCGGCTCGTGTCGGGTGTAGGTAAAGAATTCACCATCCATTGGAATGGTTTTGCCATGATTCTTATCGGCCCAGCCGGCAAAGTAGCGCAAATTCTTAATGGCCATGGGGAGATCCACATTATACGACATGCTATAGGGTTTGCCATTGTCCAGGGTCTCCAGGCTCTAAATAAATGAAGATGAAAGGAAATAAGTAGAAACCATTTAAGCTTTTTCTGTTTGAAAACACTTACAGCCAAGTAAACCCGATCACGTTCCATCAGATCAGCTAGGCGGTAAAGCAAACGACCACGTTCTGAGGCATCCATACGACGCCATGGAGAACCGAGCCTAAAAAAAATTTCATAAGAAAAAGTGGCATGAAGTATGAACAAGCATTAATCTTAAGACTTTGATTTAAATCATTTTGGCTTACAAAATTTATTTAAGGGCTGCCCACTGCCTATGCGCATGCTTCGTAAAAACACTCACGCTTAGCACAAACCAAAACATATGGGCATTTCCATTCTGTCGAACGTGACCGTCGTACATATTGAAAATAAAAAAACCAAAATAAAACGAATTTTTAATTCGTGTTTTACTGAATAATATAGCACTGAGCAAGCACTTTAATAAGTGTTAAAGTGTATATCAAGTGAAATTCAGTATCCAAAATAATGGCAAAATTGGAAGCTATATAGAACGTGACAAAAACAGAAGTGTTTTTGGGGAGCAGCTATATAAAGACAAAGTTTAGAGAAACCTAACACAAATAGTTTTAATATCTTATAAATGAGTAGTTCTTTGAAATGTATAGTTATTATTTGATTTAAAAATCTTCAGTACATTTTTTGTAAAAAATATTTATCTCTGTCGATACGTTACTTTTTTTTCATCATTATATTTATGTACAATGTAAATGTTGGCTATACAGCTCCTACAACGGGACCAAGCCAAGCTTCTCACGATCTCTTGGCGTGTGTGAAGAGAAAGGGACCTACAGTTTAACGCCGGATCCGAACGGCAAAGTTTGAGAATTTGCTTTTTCATGGCTAGTTACTTCACAGCTGGCGCCAATAGCTGGTGAAGGTGACCGTATGTGTAAAAGCTATTTTCTAAAGAAAGAAAAAAACTTTTATTATTAGATGTTCAGAGGCGGGATCGAAACCACGACCTCCCGCCCAGTAGTCCAGCACACTAACCACTGGGCCACATACGGCCACATTATATTTATGTGGTTTCTGTTAAAATGCAAAGCAACAACTTACAGTCAATTGCTTTGTCATAATTTCTCATTCATGAACACACCTTTGTACAATCAGAAAGATTTTAGATAGCGAAAGAATTATAGAAATTACGCTGGCACGGCCGTAAAACCAAATATATATCCAATTGGGTTATAAGTAAATGTAAGATTAGCTTACATTAGTTTAATTAGATTCTTTCCCTATGAAAATTCTATAAAATATACAGGCCTGTTCCCGTTTCCGAATCCGATTGATCGGAATTAGAAAAAGCTGTAATATCTAAGAGACGATTAAAGAATTTGGGCGAATTTTTTTGTCGTCAATAGGGTCGAATGAAGGTAGCTAGGGTTCTGAAGTTAAAAGCCGAAGAACACAGTCGTTTTTTGGAAGCGAGTACATTTAACAATTCCGATTCCGCATGATTTGATCGGAATCGAAAACGGGAACAGGCCTAATAGTGTTTTTAACCACTTTTAATTTTTTGGCCCGGGTTGACCTTTTGGTGAAAATGCCCATATAGTAAAAATTTTGTATGTTTTCTATTTTCTCTTTCATTCTCTCCTTAATCTATGGCAAATCGAACCCAACAACAAATGTGTCAGCGAAGATTTTGTTGTGGGCGACGAATAATTTCATATGCATTGTAGTCTCTTTCTATTTCTTAGGATTGTATTATTTGTATTGGAGTCTACGCCGCCGTAAGCTGATTTGTATGACTAAAAAATTTCCTCTCAGGACCAATTCTTTGAACTGTCCTGTCTGATTCGGAACCATTAAATTAATATAATTTTGAAGCTGAGTACAGTACCTGTAACTCTTTTTCAGAGTAGAAATATATGTTTAGGTCTCTGTGATTGTTTTGTGCCCATTATGTAATATCTGGTGTTAAACTATACATATTTATATATTCCACCCCACCCTGTGATAAATGTTAAATGCATTAAAATACATAACTGTGGTTTCGTTTATGTAAGTTCTTATGAAATCAATAATTGGTTTTTAAAAGCCCTTTTCCACACTTACTTGAATGCTTGACGAGCTGCCTTGACTGCAATATCAACATCCTCCTTGCCACCACATTGAATTTCGGCAATGGTTTGTTCTGTGGCCGGATTGATGGTGCCAAACGTTTCACCAGTTTTGCTCTTGTGCCACTCATTGTTGATAAAAAGCTGAAAATGGGGGTTAACACATTATTAATAAATACTCAAACCAATTCACTTAAATCTCATATTGCTTTTAATGCATGTAATGAAAGACGATTATTTACCCAAGGCACTCCCCAATGGGCTTGATAAGCATTTGATTGCGGTTCATTACTCTGATCATCTGAAACAATCACCCCACCATCTTGCTTTGCCAATACTGATTAGTATGGATTGATGCAAGCATTTCAATTCTAAAAGTAGTTTTTGCCTAATCAACATAATGTGATGCGAAGACTGTTTTCAATTAACAATGTTTGTTATTTTGCTAGGGACACTTCAAAGGGTTGTTTCAGATTCGTCTTCTATAAAAACAATCCAGTAAAAATATACAATGTCCCGAATTTCGTTTTTCTTAACACAGAAAAAGTTCATCATTTGAGCGAAAACTTTTAAATATTGGAATAATGCACATCCCAAATAAATATATCAAGTTTCCATGTCATTTCTGCACCCATTCACAATTTAAACAAAATATTAACAATTTAATTGACTCAAAAAAAAAAAAAACAATTTATGCTAATTTGCAGGCAAACCGCGGCAAACCTATTTGAGAAAAGAGCCAAGAAATCGACAGAGAACGAAATGTGTTTGGTCTGGTTCAACGAGCGTCGGGGAGGGGCAAGTGACATAACAGCAAAGCGAACGACAAAATAGCGGAAAAAACACACAGTAAATAACAACAAAAACAGCCGGCGACTGAGAGCGCGATCCATATACTTACGGGTATATAATTTTTTTGCGGTTGCCTTTGTCTATTTTATTTTCTTGCCGGTATTTGCAGTTTGCTAAGGCTGTTTTATCTCCTTTATACTACTTTTTTCCTACTAATAAACATGTATGTAAGATCTTAAGCCAAATGGTTTAATTAACATAGAAGTGTATTAATGTTGAGTATTTTCATAGAGCCTAAGCAAGTTGTTTAAATGGGGTTGATTTTGCCAAATCAGCTGCAGTTTCTTTCTCAAGGTCAAGCAAACAAAAATTGTTTATGCTCTCTTCTCTTCTACTATCAAAGCCCATAAAGTTGTTGTTTTATTCTTTCTGTTGATAACACGCTCAAGTATTTTAAATTTTGCACGTACTTACCCCCGTGTAAAGCACTTCTGGTGAGGTTTGGGGAGCAGGCATCGACGAGTAATTTGCAAAAGCAGCAGCAAAGTTTTTGCTTTGAGCCCGCAACAAGGCGCCGGTTTTCAAAACGCGCTGCATTTTATTTTTTTTTAGTTTTATGAAAAAATAAATATAAAAAGGTTTATTTAACTCGAAGTCAAAAATGCCTGCTAACTGCTCAGCAGTCGACAAACAACTGAGTGAATTTTAACTCACGAATGCTTTGTTAGAGCAAAAACGCAGGGAGCGAGCAGTTGAGCGCTGATAATGCATAAGTATATAAATACGATGCTTAAGAGAATGCTCTTAAGAGAGCTAAGCGAGTAAAGAATAAACAGAATTTCTAAGAGTTGTTGACAGCTGACACAACGGAAAACAAAAACAACCAAAGTACAAATGTGAAAGATTTGTATGAGAAAGGAGAAATATGATTGCTATTAGACAGGGATGTTTTAGCGACAAACAAATGCAAAATTTGTAATATTTTGATATTATTTTCCGTATTTGAATATAGGTACATTTGTGCTGATTTGCTTATAAATTTATTACCACTCTCGATGTGCCACTAAAAATGGATGTAGTGCAGATTTTGACAATCGAATATCGACATGTAACAGACAGTCTGATAATTGCATCATTAGATATTTGTAGAAGAGATATTCCCTTTGGATACCACATATTTTGACATTCGAACAAAAGGGAACACCTGTCAATTGGTGCAAAAAATGTTGGACAAAAAAAAACCGTGATGCTTTAAATAAGCGTTTATCAAAAAAAAAACAAGCCCAAAAAGTGAGAGTGTATTGGAGTTGAAAAAAATTGATGACCTACATCAGAGGCGGCCAAATGGAGAGGACAAATAAGTGCGCTTGTGTTGGTAAACAAGAGAGCTCTCTCCAGACAACACGCGTTTTACTTGCAATGCAGTGCTCATCGACTCACACCGACTGAAAAGCTGTTTGCTCTTTTGGCACAAGCCTCGGCTAGTGTCGGTGTATGTAGCGAAATGTGTTCGACTCCTACAGGCCAGGAGTGACAATCGCTGTTTTAAGAAATCGTTAAGATTATAACTAATGACGGATGATTGGGCCCATTTAGCAGATAGTTCCAACTAGCGATTTACAATTTCTGAAGATTCTCTGCTTAATACGCCTGCATGAAAAAAATCGAAAAGTCGGTAACATTGAGAACTTAATCGGTATTCAACTCAATTTGTTTTCAGGAAACATGATGGTCAAATTTATTAATCACAATCGTTAATCACTGCATTCTGTAGGTGTAAGCGGCCATCAAAAATCTCATAACGCAAATCAAATTTTTCTGGTGAATGAGCACAAATCAAAACAGTAATCAGATTCAAAATAAATCGAATAAAACAAAAATCTCTGCATGTTCTTCAGAAAACCTGGTCACATAGCGACTAGTGAAACGTAGGACGAATAGTTTAATGCAGTACACTTAGAGAAAAAATAGAGAACTTCACTGTTGAATCAAGAGCATTCGTTCTCAAAAGTACCTCGAGGACTGAAACATACACAGTTGGACGGGCAGTTTATCCGACTCGACTATTCTCCATAAGTGGTGAATCCATATTTATGATTCAACGCGGTTGGTACTTGGCCGGCCGCAAGAGCCGAAAGAGAACTAACGGCCGGCCACTGTCATATTATATGACTCATATATGACAACAACCAACTGCGCATGCGCTGTCTCTCTTTGAGAGAGCTCGTCCAACGTAATTCTCTCAAAGTTTGCGTTCCCTCACTCCCCTTGTCTATAGAACAGAGTTCCCCAGCGATAGCCCCGGGAGCACGAACTTACTTGCCGAATGCTTGCCGAAGTCGCACTTCATTGTGTGTTAGAGAGAGACAACCCTGCTATAGAACCACATTGAAAATGAATATATCTTGATACCAAGAGCGAAATTCTTGAAAACTCAAGTTTTTTTTTCAAGAGCGTTCGTACTCAAATTATTCGTTCTAGTTTCCAATTAGTGTAAGCAACCATTTGATTGTCGGAAGTATTTAAAAATTTTAAAAACCAACTGCCAAAGACGATTAGTTTTGGCCCTTTTTTAATATTTAATCAAACATGATTAATCTTTATGAATCGAGATAGTCCTTGTCTTAGGCCCCCCGCACACAGGTAGCGGAGCGGAGCATAGCCTATCCGCTTTTAAAATCAAACACACTGAGTTCATAGAGAGCGCGCACACCAAAAGCTTAGCAATGCGGAGCGGAGAGAGGCTTATCCGCTGTAAACAAGAATGCTTGTTTATTTCCGCTCTTCCGCTGCCAATTTATTAGTAAAAATAATGTTCCCTGCCGAATTGTGGAACAATCAAAATAAATATTATACGCAGAGGTAGCAAATGATAAAATTATTTTTTAAATGGCAAAACAATATTAGCTTTCTGGTCAATAACAATGTCATATACTTAAATAAATTGTTTCATATGCATGATACAAAAAATAGAAAAATAGATTGCGTCGGATGTTAAAACCAAACTCCATTGTGACGTCACACACTCTTAATTTTGTAATTGTGGACAATTTTTAAAATGTCTGCTGCGGTAACGAAAGTGAATTAAAATCAAAGCAACAATAATAATTCATATTAATACATAGTAAACAATTAAAATTCTCAAACAAAGATTCTCATCGACGTTACTGAATTACAAAGTCATGCGTATGCGAAATGGTGCAAGGGATTGGACTACCTAGTATTCCATTTAAAAATGGTTTAATATCAGAGCTCCCAAAAAATGCTCCATTTTCACAGGCTGTCAGATAAAATACAGTCACTCTGAGACACTTTGAACTAGTGTAACGAAATGACATCTCACCTCAATCAATGAGAGATTTTTTTAGCTTGCTTTGCTCATGTGTTTCCTTGAGACACTTTGCTGCTCAGAATTTGTCGAAAGTGTCTTACAAGCATGTGTGTGTGACTCAGTAAACTATAATTGTGTGTATGCATGTATGTGTGCTTTTGTAAAAGGCAAAACAATACATCGACGCAGCTGATTGTTGGCATAATGGCATTAAGAATTATAAATTTTCCTGAGCCTTCATGTCCGTCTGACCGTCTGTTCGTCCGTCTGTATGAACACCTAGATCTCAGAGATGGTAAGAGATAGAGGTTTGACATTAATGGGACAAATGCTTCTTTTATCTGCACGCAAATCAAGTTTGTTTCAAATTTTGGCCACGCCCCCTCCCGCCCCCGCAATTTGGAAAAAACGTTATATCTCCTACAGTTTTGACGATTTGTACCTTCTAGAGATAGTTAGTTATTAGCAAGATGAATCGATTTGCCGAAGAAGTGATAAAGATCGGATGAACGGTTCTCAAGTTATGAGCAAAAAAGTGAACCAAGTGCATAATTTTTAAAATTTACAATACCTTAAATTCATCGCTTTTCACCGAATGTGGTATAGTATTTACTGGCCCACATGTTTAAAATTTAGAGGCGGTATTGACGGCTAAACGCCAAAAAGTGTTCGAATCATTTAATGAGGTCAAAGAGTACACCGGTGTGCAAAAATGCAAAGAAATGAAAGGCGAATGAGCAATCAAAATAAATACATAAATGCCCTGCAAATGGCTCCACTAGCCTCGAGAATTATGGATCATGTACGATTGAAAGGGCTGTCCATAAAAGAGGATATAAAGGTTATATTTGCACCCAAGCTCATATCGCTTAAAATTGTTTTGGCGACCAGACTAAATAAATCAGTCCAAGGAATTAATTTGCAAATAATTAAATGTACGTTGTTGAAGACTGAGATTGTCGTGAAGAAGTTAAGGATGATCCAGCTACTTATTGCTTACAAATAAGAATTTAAATTATTATACATCGAATATTGTATATTTTCAAACATATCTTATAGCCTATTTCCACTGAACAAATGAAGCTTCATTTCATGAAATGACAAGAAATGAAGAAAATGATATCATGTCTTCCATACGAATTGTCTTTTCATTTTGCCTTTCATTTCTGAAAAATGATGAAAAATGATGACATTCCCCACGAAGGAATCTGGTATTTTTTTAAAAAATACTATCTACTCTCTGGCATTACTCGATACTCTCTGGAAACGGAAAGTGTCATTACCAATAATTTGTTAATTTGAATTTAAATAGTAGGCGCAATTTTGTTTAAAATATAAATTAGTCAATAAAAGTTGTATATTTAGCTTTCTGTTGATAATTTAGGATGATAACAATGCGTTTGCCCCTGAAAATTTTTGTCATGACGGGTATGTTGTTTTTTGCTAAATATTCCACGTGAGTTTGAACGTGGCGCCTGTTATTTAAATCAAACTTTTCAGCTCTTTTTCACAACGAATCGTTGTGAATGTTAAACAAATGACAATTTGTCAATGGAAACGGCAAAATTTTTACAAATGAAAATGACAAGAAATGAAGCCAGTGGAAATAGGCTATTAATTCTAGTAGCTCAAGGTGAGTGTGTAACACAACAATAGAAAAGACACTTTGCTCGGACACTTTGCTTGATTTGCTCAGTTGCTTATGCTCAGCTGCTGACACCCGAACGAAACTCTCCCCATCAAACTGTTATAGTCAGACAGCTTCGTGTGTTTCTCTCATCGATTACTATGAGACAGAAAACACTAGAAAATCAAAATCTAGTGTTCTGTTCAGAGAGTGAGCTACTCTGTTAAATTTTTTCCTGTTATTTCGGTGAGCAGACAGTAAAGAAAAATTTGGTTGACCATATTTTGCGAGCTCTGTTTAATATTGATACTAAAAATTTTATGAAATGTTAAAAATCACCGCTTTGCTTTTTTAAATATTTCAAATATAGAAATTCTTTCTTCGAATAGTAATTTAATTTTAACAAAATATTGTAGGGAATATTGGCTTTGTGAATGCCAAACCTTCCATTTTGCAGCTCAAATTATCTCTAATGGATTTTACAGGATTTTTTTGCACCTTCATTAAGTCTTAAATAAATATAATCAATGTTCCAGACTGAAACTTTCAGTGTGGACCGAAATTATGCGAAACAAGTAATAGTTTAAGGTATCGATCGTGACGGGATAAGATTAAGTTTAAAATTGGAGTTCGAGATCGAGGCGGAGAAGTCTTAAATTAAATAAAATATGTTATTGAGTAATTGTTTTAAGAATAATTTGGAAATAGATTTGTATTTCGATTAAAAGAGAAAATGGAATTAAAATGGTTAAAATGTTTAAAGGCTTCGAGTCATCAGAAATAAAAATGCAAATTGGCAATTGCGTGGTAGCACTTTTTAAAAAGAAAACATTAAGATTATTTAAGCCATTAATTATATATAATAAAATTAAAAAATTTTTTATTAATCCAAAACAAACAAATATTAATAATAAGAAGAGTTTGGAAATCAGCTCTCTGTTTGCTTCCGCTCTCTGTGTGCGGTACATACCAAGCGGAGCACAGATGATCCGATTCTAGAGGATGAGCTGTGCTCCGCTCCGCTTTCTGTGTGCGGGGGCCTTGGAGTTACAATTTTCTTAGAGTAAACGTGCAATAAGAAGTTTTGAGTAAGTCTGTGCTTAAAATTGACAACCTTTTTAACAGAGATAATAACCCTTAATAAGCCTTAAATGTTGTTAGGGACCTCTTGATGAAAAACCAGCAAAAAACTGTCGGTGTCGCAGAAGGCTAACACCGTAAGAGAATTTTTTTCAAAAATTCAATAATTTTCTTTGGGCCAAAGACTTGGCAATAAAAATGTGCAAAAATAATTTTTTTAATTGTGCTGTGGACACTTGCAACATATATTAAACTTATCCAAATCGGTTAAGCGGTTTTTAAGATAAACGACTTTTTATACCCGTTATAAAGTATATATATTCTTGATCAGCATCAACAGCCGAGTCGATATAGACATGTCCGTCTGTCCGTCCGTCCGTCTGTCCGTCCGTCTGTCCGTCCGTCTGTATGAACACCTAGATCTCAGAGATGGTAATAGATAGAGGTTTGACATGTATGGGACAAATGCTTCTTTTATCTGCACGCAGATCAAGTTTGTTTCAAATTTTGGCCACTCCCCCTTCCGCCCCCGCAATTCGGAAAAAACGTTTTATCTCGTACAGTTTTGAAGATAGACAATTTGTTCTTTCTGAAAATAGTTAGTAATTCGAAAAATGAATTGATTTGCCGAAGAAATGATAAAGATCGGATGAACGGTTCTCAAGTTATGAGCAAAATAGTGAAGCCCCCCTGCTACCCCTCCTCCCACCCTAAAAAAAAATGTTGCATACTTTTCAAATGTCACCCAAAGGAACGCAGGAACACTGTTAAACATGTTTTTTCATGAGTAACGGGTATATCGAAGTCGGTCAGAGCCGACTTTAACTTATGCTCTCGTTTGATTTGTCTTTCCGCCCTCATAACTCTACTCCAATAGCGATTAGAAGACTACAAAGTTAGGAGAGTGAGTTTCTCATTGATGGTGACAACATATTTAAATTTGGTGCTGATCGGAGTGGGGGCAGTTTTTGTATGCTTATTCGGCTATGCCCTTTATCCAATACTATTTCGAGACTGACAGCTATTATAATCAACGCCTTCCGATCCGATCGGCTCCGACATATTAGCAGCTTGCAGTCAAAAGAAGACTCTGTGCAAAGTTTCAAGTGTATAAAAATAAATCAGAAAGTCGGTCTATTTTGCTGTGTATGTATTGTGCTGAAGGACCATAAAAAGTTTATTAACGATTACAAAGATAAGAAAAGAAAAATTGTTCAGAAAAAAGGTTGCCCTCAACTTAAGGTACGAACAAGACTTTCTCAAAAATTTTGAGTACAAATGTTCCAAACGTGCTTGAATGGTGTTTAATTTAATTCAACTCAAATACCACACAGAAAAGAACAATTAGCATCTTAGAAGTGGAGCTACATAAGTAGGCGTTGTTCGTTAAGTGCGGAAGATCCAGGGTTCTATTCCCAGTCAAGCCCGAATAAATTGTTCTGCTGTTTTCTGAATGATTTCAATGAACCAAGTGGATTGGATTAGTTAGTCGTTGAAGTTGTTGTATGGCAATGTCTTTGATCCTCTGAAATATGTACAGAGCAATAGCGTATATCCAGCGTTAGCAAATAATAGTGCCCTCCCTTCATTTCCCTTCCAATCCAAAGAGACCTTGATCTTTCGTCTTGAATCTTGTAAAGGCTGAATACTCTCACGTTAAAGTGATGCACTATAGGGAATTTTGCCAAATATTAGGCATAAACCCCTTTTCCAAAAGTGCTCAAAACTTAAATTTTTTTGTCTCACTAGACCGCAAATACATCAGTCTTCAATGTGACATACCTCGAATTTTGATTTAACAGAGCTCTGTTAAGTGAGCAGCTGATAAAGTCAGGCTATGCTAACGAATGACAGTTCAATGTTAAGTGAGTGTTTTCTGCAGCATTTTGCAATTGACAAATATCAACAAAAACAGAAAGTGTTGTAGAATTATTTTGATGTAATCTACTTGTTGTGGTTTGTATAATGTTTTAGTGCCTTTGATCTGTAAAAATTATTCGTGGCGTCCCTGTAGTTGAGTGTATTCGTAATTCATCTCACAAAAAAAAAAATTGGAAAGAAAATTCAACTTTGCGAAGCCCTACCAAATTTTTAGATTTTAGAGCTGTGACTTTATCCAACTTTTAGAGCTATCAGTTCTGCTTCTGAACCACTTTTTCTCATCCTCAATTATGTGCTATTCCTTGCAAAATTTTACTTTTTAGGAACAAACCTCATTTTATCCAATGCCTACTTGCATGCCATATGAAAAAATGTGACGAGTCGGGAAGATGTTATTTTTGATTGCTTTAGAGAAGGGTTAGGCCAAAGTCTTTCAGTCGCATATGAAAGATATTTAAAAGAAAAAAGGAAGGATAATTTGTGCAATTCTAGAGATGAATCGCGGAAATTTAACCGAACAAGGCATCAAATTGAACGCAGAAATTCTATTCTAAACCATTGAGCAGCACAGAGAGTCGTTCCCGATGGTCATTTACGCTAAAGCGTATTAGAGGTTGTAGAAATCAAGCTGCTGGAGATAACTTGGTAGAAGAAGAAACCACAGCTGCTCGTAACACAGTTCAACAAAATCCAACTTTTTTTAAAAGCCCGTCATAAGACCCTTAAATTATGATAAATAGCACCTCTGTTAGCATCACCTCATACCCAGTTTTTCAAATGAAGCCTCGGTTCGCGTTTAATGGATACTTTTGTACTTGCAACACACAACGACAACAATTTTAGCTTAGTTTTTAATGGCTTAAGATAAAATTCTCCAAAATTCAGTAAATATGGACTGGGTTATTGGGAACGACATATAAAATTTGCACTTAATTCGCGCAAACGGTTGAGGTACCTCCAGAAGGGGTTAAACCGTTGTTCTTGAATATCTTTGATGCTTACAGAGGTGCCGTTTTATCAAAATTTAAGGGTCTTATGCCGGGCTTTTTTTTTAGTGTTGTACTGTGAGTAAGAAACGACTAGCTGACCATGCAGCAGTTCTTAAGAAAGTTTCTATAAGGCAAAAATGATCCGAAATTGTTTGTGCTGGTATTGTGCAGTTAGAAATGACAGTAAGAACCGAACAGAGATCGAAAAAAATAAATGAGCCGCACTTTTTTTCAGGAATCCCGATATTCCATAAAGTTTGCGGCCGAAAAATATGTTTCTTATTAAGCGTCAATATATGGCATCGCAATGGGCCCAAAGTGGCCTAAGTGGGAGAGCGGCTCGTCGCTCTCAGCCATCGCAACCTAACCTAACCTAAGCGTCAATAATTATTGTCAATTATAATTGTACATTCATTCTTATGTAAAATAGCAAGAATGAACAATTTTTTCTTGTAAAAACAATAATTTATTTTTATTTATTTTTTTTAAGGCAGGTTGAAGTGCTACCACGCCCACTTATTTGCACGTATACACCAACGGTATACATAACATAAGGCAAAAAACTAGACCGCAATATCTTGCTTAGTTTTTAAGTTATTAATTAATGCCTGATTTTTGGGAAAATTCCCTATAGTGTGATGGCTTAAACAGGCCTTGTGCCTTCTACAAATTTTTGTTTATAATTTGTTGATCGTGATCTGAAAAGTGTGTTAAAATCATTTATTTCTTGGCATATGCTCAAGTTAAAACAAGATTAAATATAAGCGTTGTCAAGTAAAATTTCTCTTAACATTTCAAGTAATTTTCTCTGTTTATATGCTCTCTTCCACTTTGTCTGTCACTCTCTCTCTCTCTCTCTCTCTCTCGCTAAAGCTTTTCGATAATTATCCATTGTCTACTTTTCGGCTGCTGTCCGTAATCGTATCAGACTTATTTAATTTATTTCATACGCAAAATTAAAATCCTTAACCACGTCTGTCAAACTCACACAAAATTCCGAAACCGAAAACTAATTCAATGCATGTTGTACTTTCAAAATGGCTGCAATTCACAAACATTTGTGCTACTGCCATGGCCAATTACCATCGTCAAACAGCAGAATGCCAACAGCCGTCCAATAAACCTTAATGCCAATTGTTATGTGGCGGCGGCGGTGGTGGTGGTGTTGGTCCCATGTTATTGATGATGATTCTGTCCTCAGCCGAATAAAATATTTAATGCCCGAAACACACACAAACAACAACAAAAAAAAATCAATTGCACATGGACAAGCCAGCTCAGCAGCAGCAGCAGCAGCAGTCCAGCACTTAAATGTCAACGCGCGCATAAAGTTTAATGCACTGATTTGGCCAGCCTCTTGGCTGGCTGTGCCTGTTTGGGTTATAAATGGGAAAATGAAATTTAAAACAAATTTGCTGGAAATTACTTCAATTGAATTTAATTACGCTTGGTGGGGCGGCAGCTGCGTAAATTGTTGTTTTTTTTTTGTTGTGGGATGATTAAGTAAATTAAGCTGGGCTGAGGCAAGATACATATTTGGTTAATGACTTGATGGCTTAAACAGTATACTTGGACTGGGAAAATTGCTAAATCTATCAACAAAAATTAATACAAACCCCATTTAAGAGAAATAGAAAAATCAGTAAAAAGAATATTAGAGCCAAACGAGTATTTGTAAATATTTTGTTTAAGCCTTACCAATGGCTTTTCATTTTAATGTTTGTATGCTTTTAATTTTTGTTTTGGTCTCAATTATTGCGGCTAATGCATTGTTTGGTCTTTTAAATTGATAGACAAACCCCCAACCCTCACATCGATAACAACAATGATAGAAAATCCATTAATTTTCATATATTTGCCCTTGCTAATGCGCTGTCCTGTCTTATGCAAACATTCAAATTTATAGATGCCATTCAATGCCCTATACAAATTCCAGTAACGTGACCCACTTTATGTTGCCCAAAAGAAAAAACACTCTGCAAAGCTTAGTACAAAAAAAAGGGTCAGCAACAAAATATGCAAATGGCTTATGACTGGACTTTGCTTACACTTTCGCCTTTTTTCCGCTGTGTTTTTTTGTTTATCACTCACTTTTAACCCTTGAAACCCAACCGCAAAAAACAGGGCAAGCAAACACACACACACGCAGCACTAAGGAAGTTATGGTTTAAGCAATTTGTTAGATTATTTCGATGCGCACACACTCACTGGCCACTAATCTCTATGCAAATGCTTGCCTTCCTTTTTTTGGTCTTTCGCAGATATGAAACCTACAAGGCCACGCTCAAGAAAATACCCGCAACGCGTCTCTCACGACTGACCGAAGCGTTGGCCAACTATGATCCGGTGCTGAATGAATATTTCTTTGATCGTCATCCCGGTGTGTTTACGCAAATACTCAACTATTACAGGTAAATCCATAATTTAATCAAGTTTATGAGTAATCTACGTGCCTTGGCAATGAGGTAGACGCTGATTAAGACATATAAGTTTAAAAGGTGCAAAAGCAAAAATTTCAGATGGTGGTTCAGAACTTCTAGTCATAGATCTTCTGGACCTAATGGGGGCGTATGTGGTCAGGGAAAGCTTCTGATCGGTTCAACTTGGCGAACCCAGAGTGATCTTGGCTTACTACGTCTCAAGTCGACTCACACCTCCTCGTGGTGACCACCGGAAGCAGTGGCAATGCACCCGCATTCGCTGCTGACTAACGTGCCCCCCAGCGGCGCCCCCCCCCCTACAGGGTATAATATATAGGGTTAGTGCATCGGGTTTGGTACCCACCATCGTAAAAATCTCCACCAATGAAAACTGCGACTACAATGCCTCGGATACGGACCCCCCTGACGACGACCCACGCAAACGTTTTAAGGACCACGATTTGGGGATATGCACCTGGAATGTCCGCACCCTCAACAGAGACGGTGATGATATCGCCTTGGTGAAAGTCCTCAAAAAATATTCATCGGACGTTACCGCACTCCAGGAAATGCGATGGATTGGACATGGGAGCAAGATAATAACGCTACCAAAAGAGAAGACAGAACAGAAACCACCACCCCCCTGGGAGATACACTACAGCGGGCATGTCTCCAAGCACGAGTTTGGGTGCTGCTTTGCAGTGAGTGATAGACTGCGTCGCTCTGTCATCAGCTTCACACCAGTTGATGAACGGCTAGCCGCGCTCAGACTTAAGGCAAAATATTTTAATATTAGTCTTATCTGTGCTCACGCGCCAACATAAGACAAGAAAGACACGATAAAAGATGAATTCTATGAGCGCCTGGAACAACTATACGAGCGCTGCCCCGACCACGACATAAAGATCGTGCTAGGCGATTTTAACGCGAAAGTCGGGAGAGAAGGAGTTTTTGGATCGACAGTCGGACGATTCGGCCTTCATGAAACAACCTCCGGTAACGGAGAGAGGCTAATAGACTTCGCTGCTGGCCGGAACATGGTCATAAGTAGTACCAGATTTGAACACCTCGACATCCATAAGGCGACCTGGAAGTCCCCTGGTCAACAAACACGAAATCAGATTGATCACGTTGTGATCGACGGAAGGCATTCATCGAGTGTGCTAGACGTGCGTGCGATTCGAGGAGCCAACATAGACTCGGATCATTACCTGGTTGCAGCCAAGGTACGCACGCGGCTCAGTGTGGCACATGCCACACGCTCTGGCACACGTCGAAAGCTAAACGTCGAGAAGCTGCAATCACAAGGGACCTCTGAAGCCTACTCAGCTAAACTCGCCCAACTGCTCAGGGAAACCTCCCCATTCCCTTCCGATATATGCGAACAGTTGCAGCGTATATCGCACTCCATGAGTACGGCTGCCAAGGAGATACTCGGTTACTCCGAGCCCCCTCGAAAGCGGTCTTGGTACGACGAGGAGTGCCGACGCGCTACTGCAGAGAAAAATGCTGCCTACAGGAGAACTCTGCAGTCGAGAGTAACGCGTGCTGCTAAAGAGCGATACCTGGAGAAAAAGAAAGAGGAGAAACGTCTTTTTAGAAGAAAACAGTTGGAGCAGGAAAGGCGAATGCGCGAGGAAGTCGAGATGTTATTCGGCATGAGTGAGACTCGAAAATTTTACCAAAAGATTAAGCAATTAACAGAAGGTTTCAAGCCCAGAGTCGCACAATGCAAAGACGAACAGGGGAATTTGGTCACAGATCCGCAAGTGGCGCTTAACAAATGGAGAAGTTACTTATCCAACCTACTGGGAGGCGATGACGAACATGATGCCGCCTCTAGAGAAGTAACGATGCCACCAATCGACAACATTGAGATAGACCCCCCGACCCAACAGGAAGTCTGTTTAGCCATAAGAAGGCCAAAGAACAACAAGTCGCCAGGCGCTGATGAGTTGCCCGCTGAATTGTTCAAGGCTGGAGGCGATGAATTGGTAAGGTGCATGCACCAACTTCTGTGCCGTATATGGGTTGACGAAAGCATGCCTGACGATTGGAATCTAAGTGTTCTCTGTCCAATCTTTAAAAAAGGGGACCCTGCAGTTTGCGCCAACTACCGCGGGATCGCATATAAGGTTCTGTCCCGCATTATTTGTGAACGTCTAAAGCCGCTTGTTGATACACTGATTGGACCTTATCAGTGTGGCTTTAGACCTGGTAAGTCCACCACAGACCAGATATTCACATTGCGCCAAATTCTGGAGAAGACCTATGAGAGAAACATCGAAAATCACCATCTTTTTATCGATTACAAAGCTGCTTTCGACACGCCGATAAGGTCAAGGTTTTTCGAAGCCCTGTCTACTTTAGGTATTCCAGCAATGTACGTTCGACTTTGCATGATGACGTTGAGAAGCACTCAAAGCTCCGTCAAAATAGGAACGAACCTCTCCGAGCCTTTTGATACCAAAAGAGGTTTTAGGCAGGGTGACACCTTATCGTGTGACTTCTTTAATCTGCTGATGGAGTATATACTGCGCCAGTGCCCAAATGCCAACAGATCGGGCACCATCTTTAATAAAGATGTAATGCTACTCGCATATGCCGATGATATTGACATTATCGGCAAAACCGAACAGGCAGTAAGCAAGGCGTTTTCAGAGATTGAGAAGCAGTCTGAGCTAATGGGTTTAGCGGTCAACGAGGACAAGACGAAGTACCTAGTGTCCTCGAAACAGAAGTACACACAAATTGGGCAATCTGTTGCAATGGGAGAGTACAACTTTAAAGTTGTAGAGTACTTTGTCTACCTTGGAACGATCACGCTCGCAAACCGATGCTATTACGGGCTAAGTAAGGAGCTCAAGAGCAGAAACCTCAAGCGAAGAACAAAAATAGCGCTATATAAGTCGCTTATCATCCCAGTCCTGTAATACGTCGCAGAAGCATGGGCAATATCATCAGCGGATGAGGCGGCGATTGGCGTTTTCGAGCGAAAGATTCTTCGCAGGATTTATGGACCTTTGAAAGTTGGCGAGGACTTTCGCATCCGAAGGAATGACGAACTGTATAAGCTCTATGGGGATACTAGTCTGGTCAAGCGCATAAAGCAACAGCGGCTGCGCTGGCTGGGACATGTTACCCGTATGGATGATCAAGCTCCAGCAAAAATGGCCTACAAGAGGAATGCGAAAGAACTGGGACAAGGCAAGGTGGGACGACCAGGTGCGGAAAGACATTTCTAAGCTTGGCGTGAAAAACTGGTGCCAGCTCGCACGGAGCAGAAGCGACTGGCGGACATTAGTTGCAGCGGCCGAGACCGTCAAACGGTTGTGATGCAAGCATCGGGCCAATAAAGAAGAAGAAAAAGAAGTTACTTCCTCTTTATTAGATACAGCAATTTAATGCCATATCTAAGAATTTGTGTGTGCATTGCACACTGTGCAAATATTACAATATGAATTTAAAATATTGTTCATAATATAAATACGGATTTATATTAATTGTTATTTATCGAAGTCTCTTCCAATGTTTTCCTGCTTCTAATCTGTGGTCTTTTGACTGTGAGCGGTGTCTTTGCCCCGAACATGCTTCCACACCGTCGTTCAATGTCGTCAAAGAAATAAATGAAGATATAAGCGTGTTGGATTATTATCAGGACTATCCAAGATATCGGTTCGGTTCAACAATAACTATCCAGCCTATGACCACATTAAGTAACCTTTTTCAATGGACTACCAACAAATTTAATCTGAGATTTTTGTATCAGTAGTAAATATTTCAGAATTATTATTTAAACTTAAAAAAAAAAACAATTGTATCAAAAAATGACAACATTTTCTCAATTCAGATTCCTAAAATTTTAAATTCTCTTTGCCTTCAATTTCTTTATTTAATTAGATGGTTATCAAAATATTTCAGGTCTTACCACCCGATTTAACTCCGCTTTTCTGCTTATAATTCTCTTAAGCAACTTGTTAAACAATTTGTATAAATCTTTCGATTTTATGAATAATTTGTAGCTGGTTTTCACTTTGGTTTCTGGCTGTGGTGGTTGCAGGGAGACGGTTAATTGAGTTGAAAAACTGTTGTGCCAAAGGCTTTGTCTTTATTGATTTTTAGCTGCTTTAATCAATATTCCTAGCGAAGAGTGAGAATGGGTAAATTGGTCTGCTGACATTTTGTTTTCTTCATTTGCAGCTGCAGTCGCTAGGTACGGAGAACAAAACTTTCATTAATTTTAAACAACTTAAGTCATCACGACAGACAACGCCCGAACACCTCCAAGATAAATGAGCCTGCTAATGAGCGGGTCTCGTCCTTGCTAAGACCCGAAATAATAAAGTTTGTAAACTCAAAAGTTTGAGATTAATGGATGCCAAGGTACTGGCAGCGTTTTTTTTTTCCGCTTGGAATGTGTAATTAAAATGTTAGTTTGTGTATCGCCATGGAAGGACAGAATAAGCGGGAATATCGCTTTGATATGATACTTGATTATTATCGTGAACTTGATTTTCGATTGGGAGAAACAATTACGACCAAATTAAATGTTTTATTTGTTGCTTAACCTCCAACGTTGATTTATTTTAAAATCAACTTTAATATTTATTAATATTGGCCATACGTTATATAGCCTGTTGTGCAAAAGCCAATCGCTGAAAGAGGAAGTTGAGAGAGAGAGAATGCAAAAGTAGCCACTCACCATAAAGTAATTGAAGCTCATAAAATATTTCATGCTGCGGCGTTTAAGTCAATAATTTGCACGGCGTTTTATTTCCAGTTATTTTCCCTTTTTTTCCTGTTGGTTTTAGTGGTGTAAGTCAGAGACAATGCATGTGTAATTTTTCCGGAGAATTCAATCAACGATTTACGTGAAATGTCATGACAATAACTGCAATGCGTATTTTTAAATTAAAACAGAGTGTGAGTAGAACAAGATGAATTTGTAGAAGGTTCGACTAAATGATACGCTTTTGGTGGTCAATTTCGCAGACAAAAGAGGTACATTTATATAACGCTCACTTACTTCAAGACTGACATAACTAACATAATACGAATTTTGTGTTATACCGTGTTCTATATTGTGTAAAATTTTGTAGCTTGTACTTTCGATGTAAGATTAGGATCTGTCGCTATTTAATTTTTCAGCTTTATTTTCATGTTAGTAAACATTTTTAGTAGCTTTTAATTGATTCAGTCGTGCCACCTTAACGCATATGCTCCATAATACGGATCCATTCTTAACCAATCAATGCTGCAAACTTTTTCAAAACCGGTTCGGTTCAGGTTGTTTTTGGGTCCATACAACCTGACCATGGACCGGACCTTCTAAAATTATAAACTTCTAAACCTGAACCTGAACCCGAACCCAACCTCCTTTCTTTGAAAAAATGTATAATAAAGATCCCCAAAACCCAATTCCCCTTTTTTTTTTTTTTTTTTTTTTGAGAAAAATAGGGCTGTCGATACTTCAGATCCATTAATTTCTACAACATTTACAAATAGACGCTTACAACTATTATGTTGCTGCGAACTCATAGAAGAATTTCACATTAGGAAACTAATGAAAGTGTACAGACCCTTTTTGGTTTAACTTAAGATAATGAATTAGAATTGAAATGAAAGAATTGAAATGAATTAATAAACCTTTTTGAATAGTAAAAAAAAAGTTGACTTCCAGAGGGTTAATTTGAATTTTTGGCCGTTAATGGGCTAAATTCCATTTATCTCTATAAATATAAAAGAGAGTTTCCTGACTGAATGATTCACTGATTCACATACTGACTGATTGGCAATCATCGCACAGCCTAAACGGTAAGAGGGCTGTAATTTGGACAGGAGTTCTGTGAGTGGTGAAAGTGTGTACTAAGACGGAAAAATCGAAATGCGTGGGAAAAGTTTGTATGGGAAAAATGTTATTTTTTATCCGGTTGACTTGAAACTTGGTTTGTAAGCATAGTACGCGAAATATTTTGACACGTGTTTTTCTCGATTTTGAAAAATCCGCCCCCGAGGAAAATGGCCGGAAAATTCTGCATGCAAAAAACTATTTTTCATCCGATTGACTTTAAACTCGGTTTGTATGGATAAAATACGAAATAGTTTGAAATGTGAGTTTCCGACTTTGGAAAATTTGACCTGACGGTCGGAAAATTCTTATGTTCGATAAGTTTATGAACCGTTCCTTTCCGAACCTTTACGATGGGTTCGCACCTTTGGACCGAACATTCTACAAAATTTAAAATGTTTGCAACCTAAATTCGAGTCTTTTTTGCAGAGTCCAATAAGATTAGGAAGAATATTTAACTTTTTTACTGTATAATCAAATAAAAATGGAGGCAAGCTAACTTCGGCTCGACCGAAGTTTATATACCCTTGGAGCTTGAGATATGAAAGATTTTTTATCAGACCTATCTTTTGTATAGGAGCTGTACTATATAGTTGTTCGATTTCGACATCTTGGTGAAATTATATGAAATCATTCAAAACTTATAAATACGAAAGCACTAAAAACAAAAAGGTTTTTTTCACTAAAACTAGTTTTTCAACCGATCGTTCTTATGGCAGCTATATGCTATAGTCGTCCGATCCGGCCGTACCAAAAGACTTCGTGCAAAGTTTGGTTACGATAGCTTTAAAACTGACGGAAGCATAGAAACAGACGGACGGACAGACGGACATGGCTATATCAACTCAGCTCGTCATGCTGATCAAGAATATATATACTTTATGTGGTCGGAGATTCTTCCTTCTCTGCGTTACAGACATCCGGACACTTTCAATATACCCTCTCCAAGGGCAGTTCAGGTATTTCCCTTGCAGCACCCTTTGGACTATTGACAAGCTAGTGTCGTTGTTTTCTGCCAAATCTCGAACCCACACACTTAAAAAAATCTAGAACGAATAATTTGAGTTCGAACGCTCTTGAAAAAAATTTAGTCGCACTTGAATTTTCAAGAATTTCGCTCTTGGAATCGAGACAAATTCATTCTCAATGTGGTTCTATAGGCAAGTGGAGTGAGGAAACGCAAACTTTGAGAGAATAACGTTGGCCGCGCTCTTTCAAAGAGAGACAGCGCATGCGCAGTTTGTCATTGTCATTTGACCGTGGCCAGCCGATAATTATGCAGTCTTCGAGGTACCGAGTTCAAGTCCCAGGTAAGTAGGTAAAATAAAAAATTTGTATCTGCTATGTGAAATTACTTTTATCTATTTATTAGATAATGCTGAGCTTGAGAAAAATTTAACTTCACCCTTTTTAAATAATTTACATGTCCCCGAACTTAATTAAAATATTCTTAACTTATCCACTGAACTCAAAGTGTTATAAATTTTCAAAGACGAAATAAGTTGTCTTGTTTTTGATATTTCTAATATCGTTTCAAGATGTTAGGGTTTGTTTTAGACCAGCGGTGGGCAGCAGAAATAACGGAAAGGGTACAACAAATGATCGGGTTGGTCATTTTATTTTGACTCAACGCGATGCGGCATGTGTTTGTGGTAATACCTATTGCGTCGTAGAAATGGGTAAATAATCAGCCGGGCTAAAAGTGCGAAGGCCATGATGTTTTCCACCGCTTTAGACTAAATTTTTGTTTCTGTGTGTAAGTATGAACCAGGTGCACAATTGCTTTTCCAAAACGCCGAGACATAGGACATAGGAGGAAACACTGTGCAACCGACAATTACCGAGATTTTCTTCATACACTGAAAAAAAAATCAATCCATATGGAATCAAATCAATCCTAAGCGGTAATGAAAACAACGTAGTCCCGGATATGCTTGACCCGATCTGAAAAAAGATTGAGTTGATCCGACTTTTTTAATCCTTAGAAGGATTACATATATCCCGGGGTAATCCTATAAAAGATTGAATTGTGCAAAAAATTTGAGCACAATTTAATCCCAAAAAGCTGGATCATTTTATGCCTATTCTAGATTAACTTAAGCTCGATATGTAATATTGATTTGATCTCAGGAAAGATTTTTCCTTTCCTCCGCCATGCCATTTGCCATAGGATATCCTCATACATGTCAAAGACCGCCCACACCAGTTTTGGTTAATTAAAGACTTCTGAAAAACAAAGAAATAAATATCAAAATTTTTGGCTGCTCTGGGACTCGAACACACGACGATTTGCACTGAACAGGAATGGAACGGCATCTCATCGCACACCACCATACCCATTGGTTGTTGCAGCGTGTCTAAAAGGCTATTTATATTTCTTCGCTCTCGCTCTCTAATTTATGGACATGTGATCTCGAAAAGGATTGTAGTAAGCACATTTGGAATGATACGAGCTCGAAAGGAATGAACCAATCCTTAAAAGATTGAATTGTGTAGAATGTCCTGGAAATCGAGATTGAATTTTCAAGCTCGTGCCGGGCTTACTCCAAGATTTAAAAGATTGAAAACATCTCGTCGTTTTTTTTCTGTGTACATATTGGTGTCTGCCCTGAAAAGCGCACTCCTCTGACCAAAGTCATTTTAGCTTTTAAAAAAAAAAACAAATTTTTTAGTAAATATACCAAGGCGAGATGGACTAATACACCCATACTAATGGACAACAAATGATGGGTCCCAGCCAGCAATTGAGCAAACGTTATGCAAAAGAAGCTTAAAGTAAGCTTACTTTTTTCAGCGTTGTCGTATGGCATTCTTCGATTTGCAAATGTCGTTTCGGCGACTGAGAGATTCGTGCTCTCTCTCTCGTTCTTTTGACCTCTCTGGCGCTCTCTCCCTTAGATCTTTTTAGTTCTAAGCAACTGCAGCTGATAGGGCAAGCAAAATAAAATGTAACCTTAAGCCAAAGGCATGAAAAAAAAAATTGTGTACATCAGTTTAGTTTTGTTTTTTGAAGAGCGAAATAAGTAGCATTTTTATTTAAAAATATAAGTGCGCGGTTAAATTTATTTAATGCCAGCAGCATTAATATTTGGAAAAATTGAAAGCATATTATATACGACTGTCCACATCAAGTGCAAGGAAATTTGCTGCGGACAAAACTATAACATTCGCCACTGCCATTCGCCGTGAGTAACAATGATTTCTTGCAGTTCAAAGTCAATTATTGAGATTATATTTAAATTCTATTGTAGAGACTTTCACTCTGATATGAGGAACCATAAGAACCCACTTTTTTTACAAAATGCACCTGCAAATTGCTGGCGGAACACACACACCTGATCCATTCACATGTTGGAACTAAAGCCATCATAATGAAACCCTTCATAACGCTTACGCCTCGACTCAGGCAGCCAAAACAGATCATGCTCTGTCCACATTTGGGGGCAGCACCAACGGCGGCGAGAAAAAGTTGCATAAAATATTCAGCCAGCAACCAAAAAATAAAAGGACATTCAGGATATGCACACGTGAAACAGATGGCCGGGGGCCGAGTTTAAAATAAAACCAGGCAAGAGGCTGTCCACTGGCTGATATGGCATTACAAGTTGGCCAGCAAATGCAGACAAGGACACCACCCCATACCCGTCCATTCCCTGGCCACCATTTGCTGCAATTTGCACACGACACAAAAATGAAACAAAATCAGCAAAAAAAAGAAGAAATATATATATAATGGTTACACATGCAGCAGCAGGCCAAATAGTTGGTGAACATGAACAATGGGCCAAGGCAGCAGCATTGTGAATATGGCAGAGGGGCTGCTGGTGGCCCTAACCATGTCCGTCTCTTTACGTTTTGTATAATTATTCCACATAAATTTGGCAGTGATAGGAGAGGCATTTTCATCGCATTCACAAACTCTTACTTACTCTTACGCTTGCACCATTTTGGCCATAATATATTTGGACAGATGTTTGGCATGGTTCATGGGTTAGACAAGTTCATAAATTCGGTTGAAGGTGAAGTGCATTATTTATAACTTAATTGCTCTGACCAGGACAGCAATGAAGGTAATGAATGAGATAAGTGAAGGAATGGGATTCAAAGGATAATTGGCTGGAAGGGAATAGGTTAAAAATGAGATCAATAAGCTAAGCAGCTCAGTGGTAATGTAAGAGTTAGATATGTTTTTATTATCGCTTTTAGAATCTAACGATGTAAAATAAAAAATTGTGTGGGATTGCAGAACTGCTCATGTTCGACTTATGATATGATATTTTTATGAAAACAGAAGAACTAAAACATCCGGAGCGAAGGAAAAAAGGTTGAAGGGGATGGAACTCCATTTATTGTCGTGGGGTATAGTTGGTCTTGTCGAAAATAACTTATAGTGGGTATGCTTAATTTACTCTTACGGCTTTTCTACACCTATTTTGGGGAGAAAAGCTTCTCTCTATTTGAGTCGGCCTAGCCTTCAACTGCATTCCCTTCCTCACATTTTTTTAACAACAAAATATCAATATCGAAATGATACTTTTTCAATATCGAAAACATATCGGATATATATGTTTTTTAAATATTCGGTAACCCTACAGAACGTATATCTCTTGATCTCTAACTCTAACTTGTTCCCATGATTTTGCATTTGTGTTTGCAGAACTGGCAAGCTGCATTATCCCACAGATGTTTGTGGCCCCCTTTTTGAGGAGGAGTTGGAGTTCTGGGGACTCGATTCCAATCAGGTGGAACCCTGCTGTTGGTCAACTTATAGCATACATCGCGATACGCAAGTGAGTATCTTTACCATAACAAAATGCTTACCTCATTATATCTTTCATTTGTCTCCTTCCATCATCTCCCCCAAAGAACACCTTAGCCATATTAGATAAGCTAGATATTGAAAATGAGAAGCCCACGGAAGAGCAAATAGCACGACTATTTGGCTTTGAGGAGGCTTTAAGCAACGGTGAGCTTAATTGCTGGCAACGTCTGAAACCGAAAATCTGGGCCATGTTCGATGAGCCCTCCAGTTCAACGGGAGCTAAGGTACTTTATACAATAGTAATAGAATAGTAATAGAACTCTTTTTCGCCAACAGATTGTGGCTGGCATGTCGGTATTTTTCATATTTGTTTCTGTGATATCATTCTGCCTGAAAACCCATCCTGGTTTTCGTGTGGATCTGCCCACCAGCTATCAAACCGCTAGTGGAGCTGCACCGCCTGGTTTTTATCACGGCATGCCTCAGCACACGCATCAGTATCATCAGCACAGTATAAAGCCACCTAGCGGTAGTATTGGTCCCACATTTCGTGTCACGAACTACACGAGCTACAGCAGGGGCAATTTCACAGCCGCCCAGGCCACCCCCATAGCCAGCATGAAGAGTAACAATCAACGCCAACGACTGAAAAGAGACACGAATGACAGTACATTCAACGAGTTTTTCGAAGAAAATCTGGGAGGCAACGATGACAACAAAGGTCGACATGGTTGGATCGAGACCTATGGTCAGCCTCATGAGGCTTTCTTCTATGTGGAATTGGTGTGCAATGTGTGGTTCTTCATTGAGGTGGTCATCAGGCTGATTGTAAGTAAAAACGGCGAGGAGGGAAATCCCATGATGATATTTGATAATGCTGTAAATTTCAGGTTTCGCCCAATTTGTGGCAGTTTATCAAGTCGCCCGTCAATATTATTGACTTTACCGCCACCTTGAGCTTCTATACGGATGTCATGCAGCGCATGGGCGAATACACGGGCTTATTGGAGGCCTTCTCTATAGTCAGGATTATGCGTTTGTTCAAATTGACGCGGCATTCACCCGGCTTGCGTATCCTGATACACACCTTCAAGGCGTCGGCCAAGGAATTGACTTTACTGGTGTTCTTCCTGGTGTTGGGTATAGTGTTTTTTGCCAGTCTGGCGTACTATGCCGAGAAGCTGCAAGACAATCCCGACAACCAATTCAAGAGCATTCCACTGGGTCTTTGGTGGGCCATTGTGACAATGACCACCGTGGGATATGGCGATGTGGCGCCCAAAACATATCCGGGCATGTTTGTTGGAGCTTTGTGTGCTTTGGCTGGTGTCCTGACCATAGCATTACCCGTACCTGTTATTGTTAGCAATTTCTCCATGTTTTATTCGCACACACAGGTAAGTGGAATTTCATAATGGTACACAGAGAGAAACAGGGGGTACTTTTTAAAATAAAATGAATTTGTTACAATGGAAGAGAGAAAAGAAAAAATGCACATTAGGTTGAACCCCATGAGTATGAAATTCTTAAGGTCATGCTCTCACCCATCTATCTCCTGGGGTTCTTGACTTCATTTATGTCTGTTTCTCTCTGTGTAGCGGTCAACCACTATGGTTTCTTATATATTTTATACACGATTGCAGGCCCGTTCCAAGCTGCCCAAGAAGCGGAGACGTGTTTTGCCTGTGGAGCAGCCGCGTCGTAAGCGTGAGCCACCGGCTCCGCATCGTGGTCGAACGAACGCCATTAAACAGACGCCACCCACAGTGCCGGGTTTGGTGGCTGGACACCATTCGGGCGGAGGTCAACCTTCGGCAACCACGCCCATGTTCAAGGATGCATTTGGTGGGGCTAAAATTGGTGAGCTGACCCTCCAAGCCTCACACTGCTCTCTCACTCTATGTTAATGTTATAATTTGTGGTAAATTGTTGTTGTATTTTTCATTTTCGTTAATGTTGTTGCTGTTGGCTTTTTTGCGTGCAGATGTTTAAAGAGCAGCCTCAACTTACACGCACACACACACACACACTAATACACAAAACAGGTCACACACACACGCGCATATATACACTCGTACATCTATTTTATACCACATGCTGAGCTGCTTCTTGCTCTCCCCTTGAGGCCAAACTAATTTCATTCAATTTCTTGTTTAATTATTTTATTATTTATGCACCCTTCATCCTACTACCCCCACCCACACTGAGTTAAATACCTTAAGGGTCTTTGTGGAAATTTACATTTTGCTGAGCATTAAAGACACATCACACATGTCAGTCTTGAGCAAACACGCTGTGATTTAAGTTGAATGCAAATGTACAAAATTTAATCCTTGAGTAAAATGATTTGTCATTTCAAAGCACAATATTTGCATGGCAAAGGAAAGCCTATAAATGTCAATGAAATGTTGCATAAATATATAAAGTGAAATGAAATTATGTGCAAGTAATAGTTGTGGCCGTCTGTGGCCCAGTGGTTAGTGTGCTGGACTGCTGGGCGGAAAGTCGTGGGTTCGATCCCGCCTCTGAACATCTAATAATAAAAGTTGTTTTCTTTCTTTAGAAAATAGCTTTTACACATACGGTCACCTTCACCAGCTATTGGCGCCAGCTGTGAAGTAACTAGCCAAATGATTTTTATACCCTTGCAAAGGCTATTATAATTTTGCCCAGAAGTTTGCAACGCATAGAAATATTAATTTGCGACCCTATAATCTGTATATATTCTTGATCAGGGAGACGAGCTGAGTCGATAGAGCATTGTCCGTCCGTTCGTCTGTCTGTCTGTCTGTCCGTCTGTTTGTCTGTCCGTCTGTCTGTCTGGTTCTTCGTAAACTAGTCTCTCAACTTTAAGCTATCATGCTGATACTTTGCACAGATTCTTCTTTTTACTGCGCACTGCTAATATGTCGGAACCGACCGGATCAGATGACTATATCTTATAGCTGCAATAATAACTATCGGTCGAAAAGTGGGTATTAGTGAGAAAAACTTTTTTGTTATTCAAGTTACCGTCTCCCACTTCAGCGATTATTTATATTATACGCTTTTACACAGATTTGGAAGTTTTGGTCAAAATCGTATGACTATATCTTATAGCTGCCTTGAAACTATTGGTCGAAAAGTGGGTTTTATTTAGTAAAATTGTTTGTTTTAATGCTTGCGTTTTTAAACTCTGATGTATTAAAACATTTGCAAGGGTATTGAAACTTCGTTAAAGACGAAGTTAGCTTGGCCTTCTCGTTTTTTCCATTTTTTCGGTCAGCTTGATCCATATCTCAATTTAGAAAGGTTTGAGAAAGTAAAGCAAGACTTGAATTGAAATGTATGGCAGCTATATGATATAGTCGATCCTCATGATGTTGACATTTTTTAAAAGCTTGATAAATATAAAGCACACGTGCCAAGTTTTAATCACAAAGCTTTGAAAGTGACTGCATGGCGAAGCTTTTTTCAAGGGCATCTTTTTATTTGTTTATAACTTCAAAAACTCGTAACTTTTAAACTATAAAAGTCGCCATATTTTTGAAAACACCAAAATTTAAGTTATGTTTAGTGCAATAAATTGTATGTTCTCAGAAGCTATAATATGTTGGTTAACACTGAGAAAAAATTATATATAATTTTTAGCAATATTTACTTAAGATTGTTAAACAATTTAAACATCTATAAAATTATTATTTGAGTAGATACAGTAAAATTCTTTCCATCGATATCAACTTGAGACCTGTCCGATAAACCAAACTTGAGATATCACGTTTTTAAAAAACCCATTTTTTCGTTTTTGTCGATTTTTGAAATTTTTTATAATATTAACAAAAAAATTTTGTGCAAAACCGCAAATTAAATTAAATTATTTTTTCGGATTTTTTTTTATTAAAATTAAAAATAAAAATTTTTTTAGCTGTTCGGTTTATAAAAGAATGACCCATATTTTCGACAGAACAGGTTGAGCTCTGCTTCGCTGGGTAGGTTCTCCCTCTATTCTGCTTTTTAATTTTTAGTAGTTTTTAATTACATTTTTGGGTTAGGTTATCTTGTGATTATTTTACTAGTCCTCATAAAAAGGTTGATGGTAAGCTCTAAAAGTTTACGACACAGCAGCAAAACACATAAGAAAATAATTTACACTCTTTGATGATTTACACCCCTGATGTATGCTGGGGTCGTAAAATTTTACAGGGTAAAGCTTTGAAGTGTTGTAGAATTATTTGAAGTATCGACTAAAAATCTTGTATTGTGTTATGAAAGTTAGCTATGTGATTGACTTAAGCTGCCTATACCCTTATCATACGTGTATCTCCAAGTAGTAAAAATTCTCTTCACAGAAACTGTTTTGAAATGGAACCAATACTTTTTCTTCAAAGCAAAAGAGACTCAAAATTTTGTAAATATTTAGGGAACTTTTCTTATAGTCGATGTAGCTGCTATGTTCGACAAGTGTAAATACAGCTTTAATAGGCATTGGCTGAAAGGTTACACAGAAAAAAAAACGTCGAGATATTTTCAATCTCTTGAATCTTGAAGGAAGCCTGGCACGAGCTTGAAAATTCAATCTCGATTTCCTGGATATTCTACACAATTCAATCTTTTAAGGATTGGGCCATTCCTTTCGAACTTGTATCATTCCAAATGTGCTTACTACAATACCTTTCGAGATCACATCGCTCACTTACTTCAATACTGGCATTACTCAAAAATACGATTTTTGACTTATTGACGCAGAAATGTACGCTGTGTTGTGTACTATTTTGTGTAAAAATTTTCTTATTGATATCTCTTTTACTTTTTATGTGAGATCAAAATATGTCGATATATAATTTTAAAGGTTCATTTTTATGTTATTGCAAGAGCGTCATATCTCAGATGACCTGCAGTCGATATTGCGCAAACAAACTTCGACTGTCAGTTAAAGCATCATATTTTCAATATTGATTATGGAGCAATTTGAATTTCAAATATTTTACTAAATTAACTCAACACTAAGAGAATCATTTTTTCTGAGTTAAACCCATGGAGAACTTTGAACGCGTTTTTCTCAAAATGGATTATTTTGAGTTATGCCAGTATTGAAGTAAGTGAGCGACATGTTCGAATCCCAGTGGAGCCAAAAATTTGTATATTTATTTCTTTGTTTTTTAGAAGTCTTTTATTAACCAAAACTGGTGTGGGTGGTCTTTGGCATGGCGGAGGAAAGGAAAAATAGAGTTATCTTTCCTGAGATCACAGCAATATTACATATCGAGCTTAAGTTAATCTAAAATAGGCATAAAATGATCCAGTTTTGGGATTAAATTGTGCTCGAATTTTTTGAACAATTCAATCTTTTATAGCATAACCCCGGGATATATGTAATCCTTCTAAGGATTAAAAAATTCGGATCAACTCAATCTTTTTTCAGATCGGGTCAAGCACATTCGGGATAACGTTGTTTTCATTACCGCTATGATTGATTCGATCCCATATGGATTAATTTTTTTTTGAGTGTAGGCTTGTCGCCTTGGAGTTTTGGATATCTCTAGTTTTGGTGTGGGACAGAGCATATGTTTTTATAAAAAGCCCAAAGCTATTGCTGAAATCAGAAAACAAGAAAATTAAAAATTATTCGTCTGCTCCTGGGATCAAAATCACGACCTCCAGAGAAGAGTCAAATCCTTCAAAAATACGACTCTTAAGTAACAGCTAACACAGCTACCAAGACTGCCAAAAACAGCTTGTTTAATATAACAATTGTTTTGATGATTCACGAAAGAAGCTTGGCTTGGCCCCTTTGGAGCTGTATATCCAAGGGCTTCGAGTGATTGCAAAACGTTCATACTTTAATCCACATCCGAATAAATTTGATTTGAACTCAACAGATCAAATTTGCATACACAAATATGTTCGCTGCTGGTTATTATTTAATCAAACCTTGTTGATGCTCTGATTATACTCATGTGCGTCTCCCGTCAATGCGGATGTTTGTTTGTTCGTCGTCTGGTTCTCAGACAAACTAAACCGTCCACAAGAATTGACAGCTAATTCCGATTGGGGCTAGCGTTCGGCTATTGTGACTGTTCAACGCCAAAAAACGCCGGTCACACTGCACTGTCACCTCTGATTTGTTTGCATTTGAATTGTTTTATGAATTGACTTTTTTTTAATATTCAGGAATATATGAAGGATATATAGAATGCAAAAGCCATGGGCAATGCAAATTACGTTAATCGATGATTTTTGTTGTACTTTTGCTGCTGACATTCCGACGGGTGGGTGTCGAAAAAGCTACAAACTATTTTTTCTGCTCCTATGCTTATGCACCTTAACAAAGGAAATGCCAAAACAAAATATTAAATAGAAAAATTTCTCTCAAATCTGTTGGCACCAAAGGCCTTTGTTTTGTGAGTTATTTTTATATGGGGTTTTTTGTTTTGGCAGTTGCATTGTTGATGCGTATTCTAAGCTTTACCCCGTCGAAACTGATTCATCTGTTTCTGATTGTCAAGTTAGCGGAGTCATTAGCTTTCCAATGGCAATTCATGCCGGAATTTTAAGAAATCTTTCCGACAACCTTTTTGTTATATCGAGTTAATACCTGTCCGAATAGATTTAGTTTAGTCTGATTACAAGGCTTAAGCAAAAATCACCTCGTATGTGATAAGGGGCTGAGAGAGCTGACAGAAATGGAAAAGAGAGAGATTGAGCTAAATCGCTAGAGTTTAAGCAGGGCCAGCAAAATGTATAATGTAGAAGCCCTAAGGTCGATTTTCTTGCAAACATGATCAATTAAAAGACTCTCACTCAACCGCTCGATGCGTTTCGCAGTACGATTTTATTCATCGCTGAGTATTGTTGATTCATTAAATGTGAGTAGAAGTTTTTGTGTATGATGCAATCAATAAAAAAGAACATTTTTGCAGATGGTTAATTTCCCATTTTAAGTAAACATAAATATGCTGGTACGTTCTTTTGGTAGGAGAGACATGTTTGCTTGTTTAATGTACAAGTCTATCTACTTTCAAAAATGGTACATAAAAATATGCTTAGGCATATTCTTAAATAAAAGTCCATTGCTTAGTCTCTTTTTCTTGCTTCTGACGTGTAATATTGAATCTAGTTTTGAAACCAGACTCCCAACTCCTAAAACAATAATTGCATTTGCAAGGCGCTCACAGTTTAATATATAAACCGAACCGAAACATGTTTTATCAGCGATTCGGGTATATTCATAATTTTAAAAATGTTGTTTGCACTAAAAATTGCTTTCCACATATTTTTTAAAATTTTAAAGTTTATTTAATTTTAGTTAAAAAACTCTTTCATTTCCATATGGGACCCTTAAATCGCCCAATTTTCAGCCGCTTTATTTATTTAAATTCAATTAACTTAATTCCTTGTTTATTTTATTGGGGATATAATAAAACAACCGTTTTTATTTCTCAACCAGCTTCAGTTAATTGTTGATTGAATGAAAAGAACCGCAACAAGAATAAATTGATTAATGAAAGCTCACGCTCACCATTTTGTTTGTACATATTTATATTTCGGTGTATTTCTTTTTTGAAAATGGAAATTTCCCCGAGTTTTCGGTCAGTGGATTTTGTTTGTTGTTCTTTTTTTGTTCTCTCTCTATGTATGTATGTATGTATATATGTGTGTCTCGTATATATATAAATATTTAATGTATGTCCACTGTATCTGTATGTGTTGTATTGGTATCAATGTATTGTATGTGCGTTCGTATGTAAGGCAATGTGAACGGTGTCAATGTGATTGGCCTGCATCATCTGCATAGGCCAACTCTGGCGTCGTCGATCCAACAAGTGCCTGCCCCGCCCCCTGTACATCAACATCAACATCCAATACAACAACACCACCACCCATCCGCCCATTCACTAGGTTATGGACACGGCCAGTCATTGATGACGTCATCATCGCTGACCGGGTCAGCTGCCTCTGCAGCAGCCTCAACAGCCGCTGGTCCTTCGTTCATCAGTTGTAAGTGCTAGAGTCGTTCCTCATCTCCCCACTCTCTCTCTCTCTCTCTCTCTCCACTTTGTGCATGTCATTTTGGCTACTTTTGTAGGCATTCCCCTGACTTGTTAAATTTATCGCATGTCATAAATTTTGTTGAGTGCCATAATAACTTTGTCACTTCCAAGTCCACTCAATAAAATGCTCGCAAAATGTGCAACTTTTTATGTTTGTTTGCATATTAAAAGCTTTTCTCCTTATTTTATTTTGACTCTTTTTTATATTTTTCTGCCATTTAACTTTAATTACAAATTTATTATGCTTGCCGAATTGCTTGTTCTTTTTTTTAATGTCATATTTCATACGTTCACTTATCGTCAAGCAAAATTGAAAAACTTTTTCCATTTGTCCGCCCCCGACCAGCCCAAGCACTAGAAAAAGTGTGGAAAAATACTCTGAAAAACCTGTAGGAAAAAGTACAAAAAATATATATTCAAACTCTTCTAAAAATTTTGCGCTTGATGTGCATTTTAATTAAAGTGGCCAAAACGGCTCAAGGGTGCAAAACTTACGAGCTGAAAGTAAACCCTGAAGCCGACATTTTGTGGCTCTGATGATGATTAATTTTTTTAAGCTACTTTTAAGCTGTGCAAGAAAGCAAGAGAGAAACTTGTACAAGATGCCAGTAAGAAGTTGGCTGATTAACTCAACTTATAAAATGTTTGACATGGTTTGAAAAGGTAATGCTTACAAAAGTGGTAGAGAAAAATATATGAAATGGAAATGTAGCTATGAGATAAGTGGTTTAAAATACGAAGCTTGTACAGCAAGAATTACTTTTTCGAGAACAATGTACTATCATAATCAGGTAAATCGACTCAGCATGTTCAGTCTTTCAAGCAAAAAAACTAAATATGTAACAATACTTCTTATAAATAGAGACAGTTTTGAATAGCTCATCATCATCCAAGCAAAGACAAAGTCTCCTCCTACGCGTTTCGGTCGCATTTTGCTTCATCTTTTTGTTCTGAGCTTGGCTTGGGCTTAAATATTCAATGTCATCTTACATAATATTCTACTTAATTCATACCTTTAGACATGTGCAAAGAAAATAAATCCGAAATATCCGGTCTTAAATCTATTGCAAACGATGTCAGAGGTCGGCCGATCTCGGATTTTCTTGAACCAAAAACGTAAGGATTGATTGAGTAGGGCTTTTTACTCCCGAAAATCTAGTTTTGATCACGTCTTTAGATCGGAGCTCGAATTTGGCGTATTTTTTATACAGCTGGCGTAAAACTTATCTTATTCGGATTCGTCTTGATCCCACATTCGGAGCCAATCAAGAAGGTCGGATTCTTACTTAATTTGATTTCGACATCGGCTTAGTGCAAGAGCACCCGATTTTATTGGAGCTGAATATATGAATTGATATATACAGGTTTCGTCCGGAAAGTAATAGGACTGTTTTTCTTTCGCCGCGACTGCACTTCGGAGCGTGCGCGCACCGACTGGATTCGGTAGAGGGCGTTCCTAGCTAACGAATGAGGGGCTGGTCCGTTATCCCCGAGCACCGGGAGAGTTGTGAGTGGTGCAAGCCAAAAATGCAGCAAGACTAAATTCTGTGTGAATCTCGTTAAATCTGCGACAGAGGCGTTTGATATGATCAAGCAGGCTCACCCAGATGTGGCAAGCAAAAAGTGGTGTGTTTCGGTGGCACAAGGCCTTTTTGGAGCGCTGGGAAGCGGTCACCGATTGTGCTGGAAGATCTTCGACTTCGACAAACACCTACAATGTGACTCGTGTGCGCAAAGTTTTGAACTCAGACCGTGACTAAGTATTCGTTTAATTGCCCAGATGTTAAGTTTAACAAAATCTGTGGTGTATGAAATTAAGAAGGAGCATTTGAACATGCGCATGGTGTACGCGAAGATGGTCCCAAAAGAGCTCACTGACGACCAATTGCGGTGAGCTACCTGACCAAGGCCGGTATCCCAACGCTTCCGCAGCCGCCCTACAGCCCTGATGTGCTGCAAAAATGTCAGAGATTCACTTGAACTACTATTCAAACTCGCTTTGATCCCAAGATCAGCAAGAGCACTATCGGGGTTGACACAGTAATCTCTAAAGATTTTGCCGACGGTTGGTTTCTAAATCTCTCGAAACATCCTTTGGTGCCATAGAACATTGAGGGATATTATTTTCTTATTAGAAAATTTAGTTAGAAGGTTTATGATCCAGATAACGTCATGTGAAATATCGTAGCAAACTAAAAATTTATCTTATCTGAGTATAGGCCCTTAAATATAAACACTTTCTAACAGCACATGAGCATCAAAGCAAAGCCAAGGTGTTTCTTATTATATGAAATACTGTATCGAAACGAATTTTTCGTCGTACTCCGTATGGGGCTTAAGAGTTAATTTTATTTTGTATGAAAAATCTTGAAATTTAAGTCCCATTTCTTAAAAAAGTGTAATCAAATCAATAGTTTTGTAGTAAATATGTAAGTCGGTATGGATTGTTTTTTTTATAGTGTCGTATTTTGTATACTCGTCTGATTACATGTATATTTTCATTTTTTCGTGTGTGCTTACAAATTCAAAAGACAAAATAAACAGGAAAACTATCGAGCTTCGCTTGCGAAAAAGTGTATAATCAATAAGTGCCTACGCCACATCGACAAAGTGTTCACGATTAATAAAAATTGCGAAGCATTGCGGAGACAAAAATGCAATAGCCTCGCACCTGATAACAACTGGACACTCAACAGAATTTGACATTGTCAAAAACACCGGGGAGTGTCAAACGAAAAGAAACTGATACTGGAGAGCCTACGCCTACAAAAGAATCAGTCATAGGAGGTGGCTTTTAAACCACCAGCGCGCTGAAACTCAAAACCAATTCATTCAAGGCTCTTAAATGACATCTGACTCTTTTCAGTTTGGCAAACTTTTCTACCAACAGCATTAAACATGGCCCCGCAATTAAGTTAATACTGGGGGGCCTAAGATAGCCTTCTCACTCACAGTTAAAAATTCAAGTGAAATGCAATTATGAGTCCCTCATTTAAAGTTTAATGTTCCCTTGCGGATGTTTTTCGTCTTTTTTTTCTTAGCTTTTTCCGTGTTAAAAATGCATTAAAAAGTGTTGCATACTTTGGCACGTCTCTGTGCATATAAAATGGACACAGCCACCGCCTCCGCGCTAAAGGCGAATGACGTTTCTCTGTTTTTCTGCCGGAAATGCTGGAGAGCGCGAACATACGGCCACAGGGAGGTGTGCAACTTAAGTCAAGCATTTGCTTCATGCAAATTACTGCGGTCAGACCATTTTGCTCCATGGAGCATAAAAACACTGGCAACTAAATCATTAGCAGGCATTCTTTTGTAGGCAACAAGAGCCACTACAACAACAAGCCTCTCTAGTGGTCATTAAAAATAAAAGTGTTGCACCAAAGGCGTGATGAAATGTATGGAGAAGAGTGCAGGAATGAAAGAATTTCAATTAAAAAACACGAAGCTGCATCTTCCATACGTTGTTTAAATACACTCGCATACCTTTAAAGTTCTCCCCTATCAAGAGTCAGCGTAAATTAATTTTAATATTTAAAATTTTGGCGTTTACTGAAATAAAAACTGCACAAGGTAAATATTTTTACACTGCTGCTGAGTGGCAGTGCAGCGCTTTTAAAGTCAACTTTTAATTGCATTAAGTTAAATATTATTTCGCTTCACCTGAAGCGCGATGCAGCTCTTTTTAAGTACTGACCTTCGGGGTGAGTTTTCTACTGAAATGGTTGGTAATTTGAGCTTTTCTATAGATTTTAATAATAGGAATGTAATTTTTCCATTTTGATTTTAATAAATTTCGTCAGTGACCGGACTTAAGAAAAAAAGAAACGGGTAACTTCACTCTATCAGTTCTACATGCCACCAACAAGATATAATAGTCAGGAGAAAGCTGACTATTGAGTTTGACTTTGACAGTGGCGGGGTGTTGCACAGCGTTTAGTGTGTCTGGGACGGGTTCAATCCCGCCTCGAACCACCTAATAAACAGTTTTTGTCTTTCTTTAGAAAATTGCTTTTACACATCTGGTCAACTTCACCAGCTGGCGGCGTCAGATGTTTCACCTTCTCGTTGAGCTAATTTACCTTCAGTTTATCTCTGACGACTTGAAAATTTAAAAAGGGTGATGTGACATTAAGTGGACTCAATGTTAGTTTACATGTTTAAAGTAGAACTACACCCACAGCCTATTTACATGGACTCCCCAAATGTTAAGCCTTATATAAATTCATAGCTGGAAACAAGCAGAAAACGTTACTTCGGCCTTTTCATCCTTAATCTTTCGAATGAAGCTTTTCATAACTTAGCATGTCCACAGAGGCAATAAGTCTGCAACGTAAGCAATGTCCCTTTTAATATGCTATACAACACTTCTCTCTAGGTGAAGTTATTTTTCCGTTTTTGTGTCTAACCCCCAAACAGAGAACTTCCGGAGTCCTCTATTGTCTATAACAGATTGGTCCTGAGGTCTGCACACAAAGAAAAATATGAAAACTTTTTTTGAATATTATCTTTAAAGATCAATGGAAGCTCTAGGAATCATTTTGGAAATACAGTTAAAGCAGATAGAATGACTACAGCAGATTAAATATTGATAGATATTAGCGAAAAAAATCATTTTTGATTTCGGTGGAGTCTTTTAGTAAACAGTAAAGCTGCGTTTACACTTATATCACTCATACCCATGAGACATGATAATTTAGAAGTCTTGCTTTATTCTTATTTTTATTTATTTAACATCCTAAAGGCCTCTTCGCAGTTGGGAAGTTACAACAAGTAAAGTAAAATTGTCAAACAAAATGTGGAAAGTAATTTTACATTTTAGAGCCACAAAAATAAAAAAATATACATTGAAAATTTACAAATTTAATAAGCATAAAATCTATGTTTCTAGGCAAGAAGAGAATTTCCTTGAACACAAGATACAGATATAGGGTCGATTTCACATCTTCTACAAAGAGATATCTGTCACATAAACTAACAAATAGCAGTGTAAAATCTATGACTATCTGACACATAGCAGCTATCTGGGAGAACAGAAATCAGCCCTAAATAAATCTAACTGAAATTATTTTAAAACAATAAAAGAAATAAACTTAAATTGAATTTAATAACTAATTCTTTACCGTTCCTTACTTTGAAAGTAGAAATTTAAACTGCGGAGCATTTACTATTAAAGTTAATTTCAAGAAATGGCAAGCTATTAGTATTAATCGTTTTGTTACCTATTACCAAGCATTTTGATTTAGCTGGATTTGTGATTTCGTTTAGCCCAATTATTCACTTTTAAATTATCACTGTTACATACTAGAACACACTCGGCAAACTTGGACATAGTACAACTGACCAGTAGTTGTACTTCAAAGTAAGACAACACTTACAAAAAACAGAAGCGGTCGTAAGACTCATCCCTGTGGAACACCACGTTCATGACTAGGTGTGTTGAAGGGTATTCAATGAAGAGGCAGTGTATGTGGTACTTTTTTGTCGTCGATTCCAAAGGTTGTTATATATTAAATGCCACATAGTTTATATTCTTGATCAGCATGACGAGCTGAGTTGATATAGCCATGTCCGTCTGTCCGTCTGTCCGTCCGTCTGTCCGTTTGTCCGTCCGTCCGTCTGTTTCTATGCTATCTCCTCCGTCAGTTTTAAAGCTATCTTAACCAAACTTTGCACGAAGTCTTTTGGTATAAATACGCTGCACATTTGTCGGAACCGGCCGGATCGGATGACTATAGCATATAGCTGCCATAGGAACGATCGGTTATACAACTAGTTTTAGTGAGAAAAACTTTTTTGTTTTTAGTGCTATCGCTCCCAACGCTCGTATTAATAAGTTTTTAATGATTTCACATAATTTCACCAAGACTTGTCAAAATCGGACAACTATATAGTATAGCTGCCATACAAAAGTTAGGTTTGAAAAAAAGTCTTAGTGAGAAAAACTTTTGTTTTCAATGTTATAGCTCCCAACGCCCGTATTTATAAGTTTTCAATGATTTAACATAATTTCACCAAAATTTTTCGAAATCGGACTACTATATAGTATAGCTGCCATACAAAAGTTAGGTCTGAAAAAAGTCTTATTGAGAAAAACTTTTGTTTTCAAAGATATCGCTCCCAACGCTCGTATTTATAAGTTTTCAATGATTTTACATAATTTCAACAAGATTTCACTATATAGTATAGCTGTTATACAAACTGTCAGGCATATATCAAGCTCCAAGGTATATAAACTTCGGTCGAGCCGAAGTTAGCTTGCCTCTATTTTTTTTTTTTAAATTCACGGTAGAATTCTGATAAAATGCAGGTCATTTATATTATTATAGATTAAAAATTTTCCCCTAAGAAATTTATCCCAAAAGAAAATAATAAAATTCCACGAGTTTTTGTGATTGTGAATTGTGATTTAACAGAGCCAGCTGCTACAGTCAAGTCAAGGGTACTGTATATTTTAAGGTGTCGTTTTTAAGGGTTTACAAAAAACTAAATAACGCAAAAACCATAAGCGATATTACCAAGCGGGGTTTTTTATTCGATAGGTAATTGGTTAAATAAAATTAAGAAATTTTTGTTGTTGTTTTTGTATTCCGGTTCAAAGTCGGCCAAAAATTGGACACATTGGTTGCAAAAAATATTAGGGAGGGTTAAATGAAAACTAAATATATTATAAATGTGTGTGAAGAGAAAAGGTGGTGATGTTGTGTTGCGGGGTATTCTTTGTTGGGCGAGAAAAATAAAATAAAAAAAAAAAAATTTTTTTCCTTTTTAAATTTTACCATTTTTTTAGTATTTTTGGTATGTTGAGGAGAATATTAATTTTTATTTTCTTTTGTTTTATTTGTTTCCAAAAAACAAGATAAAAAAGGTTTTAAAAGTTCTTAATATATTTGGGTTTAGAACCAAACAATGTACAACATATAATATTTTAAATTATAAAATTACCATGTGTTTAAATTATTCTATTTACGACACCACTGGTTTAATAAAAATTCATACATATAAGATGGGCGGAAAAATATTGATTTTGTTTATTTTTGTAAGACATATTGTTGGATTTGCTTGATAGCTTGCTTAGCATGTTCATAATAGAACGTTACAGCAAATAAAAGAATCCAAAAGAAAAAATTCTAAAGGTATACAGTACCCTTAGCTAACAAATTTCCGTTTAATGCCAATGCAGCGATTTGCCATCCAGATTTATATGTCTCATAGCTAGTCCGCCATCTTTAATTGGAATTTTATGTTCGTCTGACTTGAATCTGTTTTACCATTATATTCTTAAAGATAATTTTATATCTAATTAAGTTAGTTATTGGAAATGACTAAATTGCCTGCAAGTAAGTTTGTTCCCCTACCACATTTTTTGGCCCAAAAAAGTATGCTACACTTTGGGTTTATTTCTTACATTTTTGGCTTAACTTTTCTTGCATGTGTTCCATTGCCATTATGACAAGTTAAAGGATTTTTTTTACACACTCGCTCGTCAAGTGCCTTTTTGTGATAGAAAAAATAAAAAATGTATAGATATTAAAAATGATTTCACAACTTTTCACTTTTTTTTGCACGAAACTTTTTATCAAAATGTTAGCTGCGTTGCCATTTCTTTGAAAACTTTTATTTTCACTTTGCTGCTGTTACATTGTTTACTTAAGGAAACGCATTCTTCCCTTATTTCAGCCGACTACTTGAGTGTGCCGCCCGTGCAGAGTCTACAGCCACGAGCGGCAACGACTGGACATGATTTTATGCTGCCGCTACAGCCAAAACTTTTGGGTCCGCTGGGTGAGTTGATAATTTTTTCGCAAAGTTTCCCTTGTGTCTGATAGATAATTGCGTTGAAATGTGGAAAAGGTGGAGTTCAGAACATAGTTGAACCCACTTGTCGGCGCACGCACACACATCCATTGTGTGTGAAAACTTTTCTCACTCGACCGCAGATAAATATGCACTTCAAACCAATATTAGCCCGGCGGGAGACCGAGGCGAAGACTTTTCCCCACTCACTTGACTGAAGCATTCACAGATGCCTGCACATTGTGTGCGGGCGATAAACCAATCGCTGACATGTATGCACTTCCGTTTCCGTGTCCGCATCCTTGACTATTCGCTTGACTACTTTGCAAATTGAAGTGTTTATTGTGTGTTAGCTTGGCACAAATTAAAGATAGAAAAATTTAAAAATCTTTGACTTTGCTTCCATTTTTTCAGAACGAAAGGATCAGCATCCACTGCAGTTGACTGCTCACAATTTGGTCTCGGATACGCATCAGTTATATGCTGCTGGTCACACTCATCCGAATAAAACCGGCACCGTTTTGAGTGTGCCGCCCACTTTAAGTATGACCCACACCCAAATGCCACCTGGCATGGCCAGCATGGGTCAACGAACACCGAATCTCAGTTATCGTGCCACCCATGCAGCTCAGTCGATCATACAACAGCCCATACCTCATCCACACCAGGCCTCCGCGAATTGCAACGTCAAAATCTCAGTGCCCGGTGAGGAGTTGCGTGCACCTAAGGTCACTTTATTGGATGATCTCAGTGACGAGATTAACTCATCAACCGATGATTGTGGTGACTGTTGTTTGGTGGAGGATAGCGATACTTATGAAGCCATCGGGGGTGGTGGTGGTGGTGTTAACAATGGTCGTTTAATGGTGGAGCATATAGAAGATGAGGATGGTGAGGGAAGTGGAGCTGGTGGGGATAGTGGCGATAGTATGGGTGGCATTTATATAGGGCCTGGCCATTGATTGTCAGCCATTAAGTGGGAGTTTCCCAGCTAAGAGTCGAGAAATTTTAGAGGCTAAGTCAAGTGTATAACTAGTTAGAATAATGCTTCTAAAACTTTAAGTGGTTTCAGTACAGTTGCTTGAGAACTGTTCAAGGATCTCTAGTGTGCGTCCTTGGTTAAATTTAAAAAGAAATGGAGATTACTTAAAAAAGTTTACTCAATTTCAAAATTTAAACATAAAACGCCATACTTCTACAACTGACAGTTTACTCTTCAAACTGTAATCCTAAAACTCTACTTACAGAATACCACACTAAATGTTAATGTTGCTTGAAATTTGTTTTGTGAATAACCCTTACATGCTGCCAGAATGATATGAATCTATGATCCACATATTCCACACAAACCCCTGCTGCTACTGAGCCGAGTAAAACTTGCTAGTTTGACGTCTAAAAAAGTTGTTAAATTATTAATATCTTAATTTGTATTAAATAAATAAATTACATAAGATCTATTGCTTCTCAAACTATAATTTGTAAGGGCAATTCGGCTATAACCATTCTCTTAGGATAGTTTCAGAGCAATGCTTAATTTTTATACTTTAGCAGTGCTTTTAAAACTAAACCAATACTTAAGTGTATTGCTCAGACAATTTAGATAAAGCTTATCTTTTATGAAACATCCAGCACTGTGCTTCTCAAACTATTTGTTTTAATTATTTTATGCTTCCTAAACTATGATATTGAATGTATCTCCTGAGCAATTTGGCTTCACCTATTCTATTTCGACACTTTCAGAGCAATGCTTCTCAAACTATCATTTTCAAGTTGCAGCTGGAGAAAATCTTTGCGTTTTGATTGTAAAAATATTTCTTTTTCTACAGCAAGACAACAACATCCGTTACATTTGTGTCTCAGTGTCCTGATAACTGTCATGTTGACAACTGTCATTGACAGAGATATATATATACATATTTCTACAAATGCAGACCACGTCCGAGTCTGGACAACAAGACAAAGCCATTTTTGTTGCCAACCAAGCAGCCACTTTTGGTCTGTGGCTGACACATCAAGGTGTTTAAATGTGTGTGTGTGCTAGTAAATCTTGGTTGGGAACCAACTATAAATTTCCACACTTGACTTTCATGCACCATTCCCACCCACTGCCACTCCCACTCCCTCAGAAAAAGTGTCACTGGGAATGTTTAGCTGACACATTGACTGCCACCATTTCAATGAACTTACACAACAGAAAGAAGAGCCAACTTAGTTGACGATAGCCAAAATGGCGTCGACATGGGTTGACCTTGTAAATATACATAGTATATATAGTCTAGTAGTCCTCTGGACAATGTTAATTGAAAACCAAAACAACTTTAAATCTCTCTTTTTTTCTCTCTGCTTTGCTCTCTGTAAATAAAGCAACACAAAGCAAACAAAAAACATATTTGACTTTAACAAACAAATTAAGGTTCAATGGTAATTTTTGGTCCAAATATTTATAGTTTTTTGATGTGCTAAGTACCAAAAACAAAAGAAAAAGAAAAGAAATTAACATTTTGATCATTCATTAAGTAATTAAAGTTTCATTTCTCTTAAAATTCTTGCAAATGTTAAAATATAAAATAAACTAACAATCTAAAAATGGAAGCAGTCAAATAACAAAATAATTAAACTAGGAAAAATTGTTTCAAAACAAGTTAAAATAAATTTTAAAATTGAACAAACTAAAAATACCTTTTTGCTTAGCAAATATTTTAGTTTTTAGTTAAATCTAGTTGGAAAGAACCCATACATATAAATATATATATATAAATATTAACAAAAATCACCCATCGATAAGCCAACTAAAATCCAAGTGAAACCGCAGGTGAATGAACCAACTTTTTGAATGTAAATATTCAATTTAAAACACATTTCTAGACAATTTATAAAGAAACCAGAAAACAACTAAAGCGAATTTTTAAATGTTGAAATATGAAACTAAACTTAAAAAAAAAACAAACAAAACAAAAATTGTGGTGTGTGAACAAATTTCCAATTTTAAAAAATAAATATGAAAATTCTGTGAAAATACTTTTCTTATGCTAATTCAAGTTCAATTTCCCAGCCACAGCAGACTTTTTAATTTTAAAGGCAAACACACAGTTACTCTCACTCTCAAGCCATAAACAGAGGATCAGGACCTGAGGATTGAGTAAGGCCGCCTATAATCCTCACCCTCATTTGCCCATTTACAGGAAAATTTATGTTGTTTGCCACCTTGGCAGGAAAATGGCCTTCAACAACACAGCACAAAAAAAGAAAGGAATGAAAGCGAAAAATATGGGCAACTGCAAGTGATGGCATCTAATATAGACACTTAACCACTTACAACCACCCAGCCACCCCACACACGTACACACTCCGTTGGCACATCAAAGCGCAAATCCATTAAGCATAAACCAGGTAAAGCAGTTAACTATGGACAAGGAATGCGAGCAAGGAATTAGGACCAGGCGAAAGTTGTATACACTTTCTATCAGAGACTAAACCCGAAACGAGTAATGGTCCAAAGGAACAGAGAGTATTTTAAGTTTGTGCAAAAGTAAGTAACAGGAAAAAGGAATCAAATATTATATATGTTCGTTAGGGTGGACGCCCATAAAAAAGTCAACTAATACCATCTTAAACGATTACTTTTACTGTGTGCATAATAAATTTAGAAATAAAAAAATTTTAGATCATGCTTTAACCTCTGCGAAAAGCCTTCAAATAAGACACGTTCACTGAATCGAATATTTGTCGACGAATTCTTAGTCTCATTTAAAAAGTTGCCAAATTTGAATTTAATCGAGCAACCAATAAAAATGGAGCAGGAATCGATTGTATTTTTGGTAGGTAGACAAAGCCTAAATTTTGACAAAGCGAGCCCATTTTGCGTTTTATCCACGCTCTAATATGGGACTTAATGTGCAAATGTTTGTAACAGCCAGAAGAAAGCATCTCCGATTCTCGATCAGACGAGTCGACAGAGCCATGATGTGTAACAGTAAAACCATGTTAAGTGACCATTTGGGCTACCATGGGCAATTCGCTGAACTCTGAAGACCGCTCCGTGGACACCGTTTTGAATCTATTAAAGAGATTAAACCCGAAACGAAGAAGGAACTAAAGACTATACCGGAAAAGAACTTTGCAGCATGATTTTAAAATTGGAAAAACATTGCCACAAGTGTTATGCATTCGGCGAACACAACTTTGTGGGAAATGAAATGAATTAACAAGAATAAACAAAGAGTATTTTAATTAAGGGGTTATATACAGTTAGGAGGTCGGAAAAAAGGCATTTTTGAAGAATTTTGTCTAAGCAAACTATTTGGTTTATTGATTTGAAACTTGGCAGGTATATTATAACAACCTTAAACTATATTCACATTTTTTTTTTATTGCCAAAAATAATCATCGGGAACGTTGATATTGCCAATTTTGCAGAGGTCCGCAAAAAAAAGGCCTCTTGCGGTGAGCACGATATCTCTGGACTGGATCATCTAAAATGCAAAAACCAAATAAATTTCATTAATAAAATGAATAATCTAGTGATTAATCGAAGGAATTAGCAAAAATGGCGGCTACTCAAAGCAAAAGGTTCGATTTTCGACCAAAATTCGGCTCTTTAATTGTTTAGAAAAATGAGAAATTTTCATCGGATCGGGAAATCCTTCGATTAATTACTAAAAAATATAGTTAGGAAGCTTGTGTTAAAATTTCAGACCGATCGGTTCAGCCGTTTCTGAGAAATCTTGCTCACCGAGTTTGAAAACACCGTTTCGAGAAAAACGCGATTAAAGTTTTGAAAGCACTTGACATGTAGTTAATTTTTATACCCTTGCAAAGGGTATTATAATTTTGCCCAGAAGTTTGCAACGCATAGAAATATTCATTTCCGACCCTATAAACTATATATATTCTTGATCAGGGCGACGAGCTGAGTCGATTGAGCTTTGTCCGTCCGTCTGTCTGTCCGTCTGTCTGTTTCTACGCAAACTAGTCTCTCAGTTTTAAAGCTATCGGGCTGAAACTTTGCACAGAGTCTTCTTTTTACTGCACACTGATAATATGTCGGAACCGACCGGATCGGATGACTATATATTATAGCTGCCATAGGAACTCTCGGTCGAAAAGTGGGTCTTCGTGAGAAAAACTTTTTATTTTTAATGTAAACGTCTCCCGCTTCAGCAATTATTAGTTTTTAACGCTTTTACACAGATTTGGAAGTTGTACACTCTTCTCCTCATCCACTGAATTGCAACTTCTTTTTAACTATACTCTTTGTTTCTTTTTATTCCATCCCCCCCCCCATCCACTTATCAAAATTTAATTAAAGCCGCCTATATTTTGTTCTGTACAAAAAGATATACAATTTTTTTTGACAAAAATTGATTAAACGTGCTTAATTTAAGGTAAATCAATAATATCAAATATTTTGATTAAAGTAAAAGCATCTTTTCTGCATTTTTTATAAAAAAGTTAAATTTTTACTGCGAAATTTAATTAAACCCAGTCTTGATAAAATTAAAAAGGATACAGAATAAGGATAATAAAAAATCAATTTATAATGGACTTAACCTCCAGACTTATTTATGAGCTCGAAATACTTTATGTGGTCGAAGATGATTCTTTCAATGCGTTACAAACTTCTGGGCAAAATTGTAATACACTTTTCAATTAAATACATATATTTGGCCACAGTCCGATCAAAGAGCTTCGATATTTTGCTAAGCTTATCAATTGGTCGATAGTTAAGTACGACACCCAGGAGCGACCGGCCTGCATTGTGATGGCATTGAGAATATTGTTATAAGCGGCTCACAGAGCCAACCAATAAAGTTTTGCAGACAAAACGAAGAAATTCCACCACAATCTGGATAATTACTGTCATCGCAGCGAGTCGCACCTTCTTCAGAATTTCCGCGGTGCTAAGAAATAAAGGGTATGAGGTAACAGGCTATTACTTTTGATTATATCCGTAAAATAAAAAAATACTATTATGTTTATTATAACAAACGGAATTACCAATCATTACGAGTATTTATGCTTGTTGTAAGAGTATAACCAACAAAAAAAGGAATCCTTGCCGAAAATGAAACGCGACTCAGAAATGGGCTTTGTGCTACTGCGGCTATTCCCCCGTAGCTTATCTACAAAGCTCGCACATACACTGGTCCATGCATGTGTGCGCCGCCCCAAGAGTGTTATAAAGTAAAAGCCAGAGAAGCAACAGAGGAGGCTGGTCTGCTCATAAGCGGGCATAAGATTAATGAGCCACACCTGCCTGCTGACAAATTACTTGGCATAATTCAATGTGACCCGCATTTCGTATACTATATCTAACAAACATGCAACATATGTAATTTTGTGCTTGTCTAGAAAACTTTCTTACCGGCAAAGTGCTGGCAAATTTATGCAAAATAAATTATTTGCAAATTTCAAAGAGAAAAACACAAGTTGAGAAGCTTTTGAGTTAAAGTGACTCCAGCGAATCCTGCAGCCTAAGCTGTTGATTTATGCCTGACTTGATAAAATGTCGCATATCCGGTTTTCGGTTTAGTCTTTTGCTACCGAAAATGGGCGGCCCAGGCAAATGAAATACAATTTTTTCTTTTCCTTTTTTTGGTTTATTGTTTGCGAAATTGAGACAGGCGGGAAAGCATTTTTAGGAGATTGTGTAGAGTGGGCTGTGGTAGGGAGGGGTGACAAAGGGAGGGGGGCTGAGCTATGATAAAAGCCAACAGAAGTAATCAAAGTTAGCATATGGCGGCGAAGGCTGCTGCTGCCTAGAAATGCATGGCAATCTGTAAATGTGTTTTCTGATTGTTTGCAACTGTTGTGACACGCCCACTTTTATGTGCCGCCTTTTTTTGGCATTCGAATTTTTATGTATTTGAATGTGTAACAAAGTTTGTTATGGCAATAGAATTTTATATGGCTAACAAGGGCCAGAATGGAGCCAGATAGATACAATTGGGAGGAACAGAATTTAACTTCAAATGACTTAATTAAAGTTTTTAAATAAAATTGGAAATAAACTTCGCAAATGATTAAAAAAATAACTGTATAGGCTATCTTCTGCTGTTTTTCAAATGAGAAACAGAACTGAAAGTAATTTTTGTTTCTCCTTTATTTATTTGAGCCAAAAAAACGGCTTTTTTACGACAACCAGAAACAATCTATATCACAAGAAAACTTACCAAACAGAACTAAAGTAACTACCCTTCACAGCCGTGAAAGTCCTAGTACACAGAGCCCAGATATTAAGACTACGAACACGATGTAAAGCAATTTCAAAGCATTTGATTGCAAAAATTAATACACAAAGGCCTTTTTGTTTTTGGCGTTTGTTGCTGATGACGAATTTTGCTACAAGCCTGCCTTTGGGATTCCCAAGCGGTTATAGCAATTTTGTCATGAGGTGACTTCTGCCAACACACCAAGGACAGGCAGAGACAGCTGATGATTGAATTGGTTTTCATGAAATAGCGTTATACTGTCAACCAGCCTCCTTTGTGGTGTTGTGCGTGTCTTGTTTTAGACAAGTTTTGGACAATATCCAAAACTTAAATGACCTAGAGCCTGCTTAAAAAGTTCTATGATTTTCAATCAAAAAGGTCACTAAAACAATCACTTTGTGAAAAATTAATATATACTGCAACTCGAAATACTAATAGACAATATCAGAACTAAACAATCTAAAAACCCAACATCAACGACTTGTACCTAAACTTATATGGAAAGAAAAACTACAACCGCAGAATAGCATGAAAGGTAAGTCAAACATAGAATCTAAAAAACAAGAAATCCCCGAATGACATATAGCGAACATTTGCCGAATTATAAAATCTTCAAAATATGCAAGACAAGCAGGGACCAAAACATTCCCTCAGAACAAGTGGTTTGATGTCCAATGTGCGACGCTTCGAAATAGTGTATTTAATGCTCTTAACAGGTACCGAAACTCTGACGATGTTGATCACAAATTGGAGTATTTGGACTTAAAGAAAAGATTAGACACCCTGTGCAGCATAAAAAAGCCACAGTTTATTGCAACCAGAGAGACTAAATTAAATGATGTCCAAAACAGTAAAGATTTGTGGACACGCGTAAGAGAGTTGCGATCACAGACATACCAAATTGGCTCGGACATACTTGGCAGCACTTTCAAGGACTACTTCAGAACCCTATTAGACACAACAGGAAATATAAATAGAATGCACTACGCCTTAATGCTAAATAGGGACGACGAATTGGATAGCTACATAACAATAGAGGAAATAAAAAACACGTTACGAAAAGTCAAAAGCAATAAGGCACCAGGGGACGACATAGTGCCGTACGAATTTTACGCAAGTGCCCCCGACGGACTGTTATTAGAGTTGGCGAAAATATATACAAGAAATCTAAACAGTGAAGATCTAGACGACGCCTTTATAAATGCACAATTTTTCCCGTAGATAAAAAAGGAAGCCCAAACAATGTCAAAAACTACAGGAACATCTCGTTTATGAACTGTGGAGCAAAAATAATGATGGGAGTCTTAAATGATCGACTATCGGAATGGGTGACAAAATATGATAAACTAAATGAGTATCAGGCACGATTCCGCAAGAAGTACTCTACAAGCGACAACATCTATAATCTTGCACAATAGTCAAATTCACATTCTCAAAAAATAGGAAAACTTTATTGAAAAAATATATGCAGTATCCAGCAGCGCAGAAAGGAAAGGAAGCCAGTTGTTGGAAAGTTTTGAAACTTATAATGGAGTTAAGCGGGGATGCTTGTTATCCCCTTTACTATTTGCATTATATATAATTGATCTCTATGAAAACCTAGGTGGTGGCCTTTACTTAGACGAATTAAATATCAGGCTCCTGTTATATGCAGATGATATCTCGCTGTTAACTTCGACAACTTTCGACCCAGGTCAGTTTCTGCTATTAAATTCGAAAACATTCGACCCAGGTGGATGAAAATAGCCGTAATGGATCAGCTTAGACCCGTAATATGCTTTAGATATTCAAATTTTCCATAAATTGGGAAGCTAGGTGCAATGGTTTAGCCTAATGAGGTCGTAGAGTACAATATTTAGTTTTAAATAGTTAATCTTTGTATGGAGTCAATCTCTGCTGTTAACTTCGACAACTTTCGACCCAGGTGGATGGAAATATCCGTAAAAGATCAGTTTAGACCCGTAATATGCTTTAGATATTCAAATTTTCCATAAATTGGGAAGCTAGGTGCAATGGTTTAGCCTAATGAGATCGTAGAGTACAATATAAAGTTTTAAATAGTAATTCTTTGTATGGAGTCAATTTCTGCTGTTAAATTCGACAACTTTCGACCCAGGTGGATGAAAATAGCCGTAATGGATCAGTTTAGACCCGTAATATGCTTAAGATATTCAAATTTTCCATAAATTGGGAAGCTAGGTGCAATGGTTTAGCCTAATGAGGTCGTAGAGTACAATATTTAGTTTTAAATAGTAAATCTTTGTATGGAGTCAATCTCTGCTGTTAACTTCGACAACTTTCGACCCAGGTCAGTTTCTGCTGTTAAATTCGAAAACATTCGACCCAGGTGGATGAAAATAGCCGTAATGGATCAGTTTAGACCCGTAATATGCTTAAGATATTCAAATTTTCCATAAATTGGGAAGCTAGGTGCAATGGTTTAACTTAATGAGGTCGTAGAGTACAATATTTAGTTTTAAACAGGGATGCAAACCACTTGAAAATAAAGACCGGTTCGGTTCAGTGGTTCAAACAGTTTATGAACCGCCGGTTCGGTTCATTGCATGGTTTTTGGGGCTTACTGAAACGCGGTTTCGGTTCGGTTCGGTTCGCTCTTTATTTATTTAATTAACTAAAGAAACAAATTTTTGATACGAGTATTCCGATAATTCATTAACAAAGACTTAGGGTTTCAGTTAATCGGGTTATTACAACATTTTGACGGCAATTTCCATATGAACGTTATCATTTCGTTTTGAAATCCTACATCTTTTCATGTCAAGTGACGAAAACATCGTTGGTTGTTTAAAAACTTTGACGGTTTGAAATCGACTAGTGAAAGCCAAGCGGATCAAAATCGTCTAATAATTACTATTTTCTTTTGACCTGATATAAATTTAAAGCATTCATTTAAGCAATTTTAATTCAAAATCCATAAGTTTATTCGGAAATCGACGTCGATATGTGGAACACACCCTATTATACAATATACATTTATTTTTAATAAATTCTAAATTTGATTTGATAGATCTTTAAGACAGGTTCATTTTATGAAGACATTTCCATTTGAATAGTTTTATTATACTTGTATATGAGATTTTCAAAACAACAGGGAATAATATAGATTTTAAAAACTTAAATTAACTTCACTATGATGTTAAGTTAAGACTTTATAATAATATATGTTCTAGTATATTTTCATCGATATTAAAAGACTTAAGAGCGTCTGACAAAACAAACTCCAATAAGTTGATTTTCCTGGCAAATATTCCATTTAATAATCTTTAGATGTTTGGCAAGTATTTCCAACTCGTCTTTACTTATCGAGTTCAAAAAATTGTCCGTTATGTTTTCATTAACGTTTTGAACTTTGTTGTATAGGTATTATCAATAAATGAGATTTATCTATCATTTTTCATTCTTCTGATAGCAAGTTTGATTCCTGGAGTCTAGGAAATCGAATTCAAAAACAAGCATAGCTCTTTTTTCCAAAGCGTTGACAATTACTGAGCTATGTCGTCCTCCTTTTTTCAGCATGAACTTTGCAGGCCTGCCAGCTATAAAGCCAATTTCAAGCCAATCTTAATTAAAGATAAAAAGTTAACGTTTGAGTTTTAAGTTGACCCCTACGGATAATACAATCAAGACCTGGCTTATTATAATTTTGGGTCCTTAGCAAATTTAATAAGTTTGATGTTTTTAGCTTTTTACAACTCTGCTTTTCCAAGTATTTTCGCAATATTTTAAAGCTAATTTGCTAATTTTGCTTACTATTCGCAAGTAACTCAATACCTGGCTGAAGTGAACCGAACCGAACCATTTTATTTTTCGGTTTTTGGTTCGGTTCAGCATTTTTGAAAACACACCGGTTCGGTTTACGGTTCGGTTCACTACCGAAAAAAGCGGTTCGGTTCGGTTCAAAACCGGTTCGGTTCAGAACCGGTTTGCATCCCTGGTTTTAAATAGTTAATCTTTGTATGGAATTAATTTCTGCTCTTAAATTCGACAACTTTCGACCCAGGTGGATGAAAATAGCCGTAATGGATCAGTTTAGACCCGTAATATGCTTATGATATTTAAATTTTCCATAAATTGGGAAGCGAGGTGCAATGGTTTAGCCTAATGAGGTCGTAGAGTACAATATTTAGTTTTAAATAGTAAATCTTTGTATGGATTCAATTTCTGCTGTTAAATTCGACAGCTTTCGACCCAGGTGGATGAAAATAGCCGTAATGGATCAGCTTAGTCCCGTAACATGCTTAAGATAATCAAATTTTCCATAAATTGGGAAGCTAGGTGCAATGGTTTAGCCTAATGAGGTCGTAGAGTACAATATTTAGTTTTAAATAGTAAATCTTTGTATGGAATCAATTTCTGCTCCTAAATTCGACAGCTTTCGACCCAGGTGGATGAAAATAGCCGTAATGGATCAGTTTAGACCCGTAATATGCTTTAGATATTCAAATTTTCCATAAATTGGGAAGCTAGGTGCAATGGTTTTTCCTAATGAGGTTGTAGAGTACAATATTTAGTTTTAAATAGTAAATTTTTGTATGGAATCAATTTCTGCTCTTAATAGCCGTTAAGGATCAGTTTAGACCCGTAATATGCTTAAGATATTCAAATTTTCCATAAATTGGGAAGCTAGGTGCAATGGTTTAGCCTAATGAGGTCGTAGAGTACAATATTTAGTTTTAAATAGTTAATCTTTGTATGGAATCAATTTCTGCTGTTAAATTCGACAACTTTCGACCCAGGTGGATGAGAATAGCCGTAATGGATCAGTTTGGACCCGTAATATGCTTTAGATATTCAAATTTTCCATAAATTGGGAAGCTAGGTGCAATGGTTTAGCCTAATGAGGTCGTAGAGTACAATATAAAGTTTTAAATAGAAAATCTTTGTATGGAGTCAATCTCTGCTGTTAACTTCGACAACTTTCGACCCAGGTGGATGAAAATAGCCGTAATGGATCAGTTTAGACCCGTAATATGCTTTGGATATTCAAATTTTCCATAAATTGGGAAGCTAGGTGCAATGGTTTAGCCTAATGAGGTCGTAGAGTACAATATTTAGTTTTAAATAGTTAATCTTTGAGAATTTGCTGTTAAATTCGACAACTTTCGACCCAGGTGGATGAAAATAGCCGTAATGGATCAGTTTAGACCCGTAATATGCTTTAGATATTCAAATTTTCTATAAATTGGGAAGCTAGGTGCAATGGTTTAGCCTAATGAGGTCGTAGAGTACAATATTTAGTTTTAAATAGTTAATCTTTGTATGGAATCAATTTCTGCTGTTAAATTCGACAACTTTCGACCCAGGTGGATGAAAATAGCCGTAATGGATCAGTTTAGACCCGTAATATGCTTTAGATATTCAAATTTTCCATAAATTGGGAAGCTAGGTGCAATGGTTTAGCCTAATGAGGTCGTAGAGTACAATATTTAGTTTTAAATAGTTAATCTTTGCATGGAATCAATTTCTGCTGTTAAATTCGACAACTTTCGACCCAGGTGGATGAAAATAGCCGTAAAGGATCAGTTTAGACCCGTAATATGCTTTAGATATTCAAATTTTCCATAAATTGGGAAGCTAGGTGCAATGGTTTAGCCTAATGAGGTCGTAGAGTACAATATTTAGTTTTAAATAGTTAATCTTTGTATGGAATCAATTTCTGCTGTTAAATTCGACAACTTTCGACCCAGGTGGATGAAAATAGCCGTAAAGGATCAGTTTAGACCCGTAATATGCTTTAGATATTCAAATTTTCCATAAATTGGGAAGCTAGGTGCAATGGTTTAGCCTAATGAGGTCGTAGAGTACAATATTTAGTTTTAAATAGTTAATCTTTGTATGGAATCAATTTCTGCTGTTAAATTTGACAACTTTCGACCCAGGTGGATGAAAATAGCCGTAATGGATCAGTTTAGACCCGTAATATGCTTTAGATATTCAAATTTTCCATAAATTGGGAAGCTAGGTGCAATGGTTTAGCCTAATGAGGTCGTAGAGTACAATATTTAGTTTTAAATAGTTAATCTTTGTATGGAATCAATTTCTGCTGTTAAATTTGACAACTTTCGACCCAGGTGGATGAAAATAGCCGTAATGGATCAGTTTAGACCCGTAATATGCTTTAGATATTCAAATTTTCCATAAATTGGGAAGCGAGGTGCAATGGTTTAGCCTAATGAGGTCGTAGAGTACAATATTTAGTTTTAAATAGTAAATCTTTGTATGGAATCAATTTCTGCTGTTAAATTCGACAACTTTCGACCCAGGTGGATGAAAATAGCCGTAATGGATCAGTTTAGACCCGTAATATGCTTTAGATATTCAAATTTTCCATAAATTGGGAAGCTAGGTGCAATGGTTTAGCCTAATGAGGTCGTAGAGTACAATATTTAGTTTTAAATAGTAAATCTTTGTATGGAATCAATTTCTGCTGTTAAATTCGACAACTTTCGACCCAGGTGGATGAAAATAGCCGTAATGGATCAGTTTAGACCCGTAATATGCTTTAGATATTCAAATTTTCCATAAATTGGGAAGCTAGGTGCAATGGTTTAGCCTAATGAGGTCGTAGAGTACAATATTTAGTTTTAAATAGTGAATCTTTGTATGGAATCAATTTCTGCTGTTAAATTCGACAACTTTCGACCCAGGTGGATGAAAATAGCCGTAAAGGATCAGTTTAGACCCGTAATATGCTTTAGATATTCAAATTTTCCATAAATTGGGAAGCTAGGTGCAATGGTTTAGCCTAATGAGGTCGTAGAGTACAATATTTAGTTTTAAATAGTTAATCTTTGCATGGAATCAATTTCTGCTGTTAAATTCGACAACTTTCGACCCAGGTGGATGAAAATAGCCGTAATGGATCAGTTTAGACCCGTAATATGCTTTAGATATTCAAATTTTCCATAAATTGGGAAGCTAGGTGCAATGGTTTAGCCTAATGAGGTCGTAGAGTACAATATTTAGTTTTAAATAGTAAATCTTTGTATGGAATCAATTTCTGCTGCTAAATTCGACAACTTTCGACCCAGGTGGATGAAAATAGCCGTAATGGATCAGTTTAGACCCGTAATATGCTTTAGATATTCAAATTTTCCATAAATTGGGAAGCTAGGTGCAATGGTTTTGCCTAATGAGGTCGTAGAGTACAATATTTAGTTTTAAATAGTAAATCTTTGTATGGAATCAATTTCTGCTCTTAAATTCTACAACTTTCGACCCGGGGGGTGAATAGCCGTAAAGGATCAGTTTAGACCCGTAATATGCTTTAGATATTCAAATTTTCCATAAATTGGGAAGCTAGGTGCAATGGTTTAGCCTAATGAGGTCGTAGAGTACAATATTTAGTTTTAAATAGTTAATCTTTGTATGGAATCAATTTCTGCTGTTAAATTCGACAACTTTCGACCCAGGTGGATGAAAATAGCCGTAATGGATCAGTTTAGACCCGTAATATGCTTTAGATATTCAAATTTTCCATAAATTGGGAAGCTAGGTGCAATGGTTTAGCCTAATGAGGTCGTAGAGTACAATATTAAGTTTTAAATAGAAAATCTTTGAGAACTCTTTGTATGGAATCAATTTCTGCTGTTAAATTCGACAACTTTCGACCCAGGTGGATGAAAATAGCCGTAATGGATCAGTTTAGACCCGTAATATGCTTTAGATATTCAAATTTTCCATAAATTGGGAAGCTAGGTGCAATGGTTTAGCCTAATGAGGTCGTAGAGTACAATATTTAGTTTTAAATAGTAAATCTTTGTATGGAATCAATTTCTGCTGCTAAATTCGACAACTTTCGACCCAGGTGGATGAAAATAGCCGTAATGGATCAGTTTAGACCCGTAATATGCTTTAGATATTCAAATTTTCCATAAATTGGGAAGCTAGGTGCAATGGTTTAGCCTAATGAGGTCGTAGAGTACAATATTTAGTTTTAAATAGTAAATCTTTGTATGGAATCAATTTCTGCTCTTAAATTCGACAAACCCAGGTGGATGAAAATAGCCGTAATGGATCAGTTTAGACCCGTAATATGCTTTAGATATTCAAATTTTCCATAAATTGGGAAGCTAGGTGCAATGGTTTAGCCTAATGAGGTCGTAGAGTACAATATTTAGTTTTAAATAGTTAATCTTTGTATGGAATCAATTTCTGCTGTTAAATTCGACAACTTTCGACCCAGGTGGATGAGAATAGCCGTAATGGATCAGTTTGGACCCGTAATATGCTTTAGATATTCAAATTTTCCATAAATTGGGAAGCTAGGTGCAATGGTTTAGCCTAATGAGGTCGTAGAGTACAATATTTAGTTTTAAATAGTAAATCTTTGTATGGAATCAATTTCTGCTGTTAAATTCGACAACTTTCGACCCAGGTGGATGAAAATAGCCGTAATGGATCAGTTTAGACCCGTAATATGCTTTAGATATTCAAATTTTCCATAAATTGGGAAGCTAGGTGCAATGGTTTAGCCTAATGAGGTCGTAGAGTACAATATTTAGTTTTAAATAGTTAATCTTTGTATGGAATCAATTTCTGCTGTTAAATTCGACAACTTTCGACCCAGGTGGATGAAAATAGCCGTAATGGATCAGTTTAGACCCGTAATATGCTTTAGATATTCAAATTTTCCATAAATTGGGAAGCTAGGTGCAATGGTTTAGCCTAATGAGGTCGTAGAGTACAATATTTAGTTTTAAATAGTTAATCTTTGTATGGAATCAATTTCTGCTGTTAAATTCGACAACTTTCGACCCAGGTGGATGAAAATAGCCGTAATGGATCAGTTTAGACCCGTAATATGCTTTAGATATTCAAATTTTCCATAAATTGGGAAGCTAGGTGCAATGGTTTAGCCTAATGAGGTCGTAGAGTACAATATTTAGTTTTAAATAGTTAATCTTTGCATGGAATCAATTTCTGCTGTTAAATTCGACAACTTTCGACCCAGGTGGATGAAAATAGCCGTAAAGGATCAGTTTAGACCCGTAATATGCTTTAGATATTCAAATTTTCCATAAATTGGGAAGCTAGGTGCAATGGTTTAGCCTAATGAGGTCGTAGAGTACAATATTTAGTTTTAAATAGTTAATCTTTGTATGGAATCAATTTCTGCTGTTAAATTCGACAACTTTCGACCCAGGTGGATGAAAATAGCCGTAAAGGATCAGTTTAGACCCGTAATATGCTTTAGATATTCAAATTTTCCATAAATTGGGAAGCTAGGTGCAATGGTTTAGCCTAATGAGGTCGTAGAGTACAATATTTAGTTTTAAATAGTTAATCTTTGTATGGAATCAATTTCTGCTGTTAAATTCGACAACTTTCGACCCAGGTGGATGAAAATAGCCGTAATGGATCAGTTTAGACCCGTAATATGCTTTAGATATTCAAATTTTCCATAAATTGGGAAGCTAGGTGCAATGGTTTAGCCTAATGAGGTCGTAGAGTACAATATTTAGTTTTAAATAGTTAATCTTTGTATGGAATCAATTTCTGCTGTTAAATTCGACAACTTTCGACCCAGGTGGATGAAAATAGCCGTAAAGGATCAGTTTAGACCCGTAATATGCTTTAGATATTCAAATTTTCCATAAATTGGGAAGCTAGGTGCAATGGTTTAGCCTAATGAGGTCGTAGAGTACAATATTTAGTTTTAAATAGTTAATCTTTGTATGGAATCAATTTCTGCTGTTAAATTCGACAACTTTCGACCCAGGTGGATGAAAATAACCGTAAAGGATCAGTTTAGACCCGTAATATGCTTTAGATATTCAAATTTTCCATAAATTGGGAAGCTAGGTGCAATGGTTTAGCTTAATGAGGTCGTAGAGTACAATATTTAGTTTTAAATAGTAAATCTTTGTATGGAATCAATTTCTGCTGTTAAATTCGACAACTTTCGACCCAGGTGGATGAAAATAGCCGTAAAGGATCAGTTTAGACCCGTAATATGCTTTAGATATTCAAATTTTCCATAAATTGGGAAGCTAGGTGCAATGGTTTAGCCTAATGAGGTCGTAGAGTACAATATTTAGTTTTAAATAGTTAATCTTTGTATGGAATCAATTTCTGCTGTTAAATTCGACAACTTTCGACCCAGGTGGATGAAAATAATCGTAAAGGATCAGTTTAGACCCGTAATATGCTTTAGATATTCAAATTTTCCATAAATTGGGAAGCTAGGTGCAATGGTTTAGCCTAATGAGGTCGTAGAGTACAATATTTAGTTTTAAATAGTTAATCTTTGTATGGAATCAATTTCTGCTGTTAAATTCGACAACTTTCGACCCAGGTGGATGAAAATAGCCGTAATGGATCAGTTTAGACCCGTAATATGCTTTAGATATTCAAATTTTCCATAAATTGGGAAGCTAGGTGCAATGGTTTAGCCTAATGAGGTCGTAGAGTACAATATTTAGTTTTAAATAGTTAATCTTTGTATGGAATCAATTTCTGCTGTTAAATTCGACAACTTTCGACCCAGGTGGATGAAAATAACCGTAAAGGATCAGTTTAGACCCGTAATATGCTTTAGATATTCAAATTTTCCATAAATTGGGAAGCTAGGTGCAATGGTTTAGCCTAATGAGGTCGTAGAGTACAATATTTAGTTTTAAATAGTTAATCTTTGTATGGAATCAATTTCTGCTGTTAAATTTGACAACTTTCGACCCAGGTGGATGAAAATAGCCGTAATGGATCAGTTTAGACCCGTAATATGCTTTAGATATTCAAATTTTCCATAAATTGGGAAGCTAGGTGCAATGGTTTAGCCTAATGAGGTCGTAGAGTACAATATTTAGTTTTAAATAGTTAATCTTTGTATGGAATCAATTTCTGCTGTTAAATTCGACAACTTTCGACCCAGGTGGATGAAAATAGCCGTAAAGGATCAGTTTAGACCCGTAATATGCTTTAGATATTCAAATTTTCCATAAATTGGGAAGCTAGGTGCAATGGTTTAGCCTAATGAGGTCGTAGAGTACAATATTAAGTTTTAAATAGTAAATCTTTGTATGGAATCAATTTCTGCTGTTAAATTCGACAGCTTTCGACCCAGGTGGATGAAAATAGCCGTAATGGATCAGCTTAGTCCCGTAATATGCTTAAGATATTCAAATTTTCCATAAATTGGGAAGCTAGGTGCAATGGTTTAGCCTAATGAGGTCGTAGAGTACAATATTTAGTTTTAAATAGTAAATCTTTGTATGGAATCAATTTCTGCTCCTAAATTCGACAGCTTTCGACCCAGGTGGATGAAAATAGCCGTAATGGATCAGTTTAGACCCGTAATATGCTTTAGATATTCAAATTTTCCATAAATTGGGAAGCTAGGTGCAATGGTTTTGCCTAATGAGGTTGTAGAGTACAATATTTAGTTTTAAATAGTAAATTTTTGTATGGAATCAATTTCTGCTCTTAAATTGACAACTTTTACCCAGGTGGATGAAAATAGCCGTAAAGGATCAGTTTAGACCCGTAATATGCTTAAGATATTCAAATTTTCCATAAATTGGGAAGCTAGGTGCAATGGTTTAGCCTAATGAGGTCGTAGAGTACAATATTTAGTTTTAAATAGTTAATCTTTGTATGGAATCAATTTCTGCTGTTAAATTCGACAACTTTCGACCCAGGTGGATGAAAATAGCCGTAATGGATCAGTTTGGACCCGTAATATGCTTTAGATATTCAAATTTTCCATAAATTGGGAAGCTAGGTGCAATGGTTTAGCCTAATGAGGTCGTAGAGCACAATATTTAGTTTTAAATAGAAAATCTTTGTATGGAGTCAATCTCTGCTGTTAACTTCGACAACTTTCGACCCAGGTGGATGAAAATAGCCGTAATGGATCAGTTTAGACCCGTAATATGCTTTAGATATTCAAATTTTCCATAAATTGGGAAGCTAGGTGCAATGGTTTAGCCTAATGAGGTCGTAGAGTACAATATTTAGTTTTAAATAGTTAATCTTTGAATGGAATCAATTTCTGCTGTTAAATTCGACAACTTTCGACCCAGGTGGATGAAAATAGCCGTAATGGATCAGTTTAGACCCGTAATATGCTTTAGATATTCAAATTTTCCATAAATTGGGAAGCTAGGTGCAATGGTTTAGCCTAATGAGGTCGTAGAGTACAATATTTAGTTTTAAATAGTTAATCTTTGCATGGAATCAATTTCTGCTGTTAAATTCGACAACTTTCGACCCAGGTGGATGAAAATAGCCGTAAAGGATCAGTTTAGACCCGTAATATGCTTTAGATATTCAAATTTTCCATAAATTGGGAAGCTAGGTGCAATGGTTTAGCCTAATGAGGTCGTAGAGTACAATATTTAGTTTTAAATAGAAAATCTTTGTATGGAATCAATTTCTGCTGTTAAATTCGACAACTTTCGACCCAGGTGGATGAAAATAGCCGTAATGGATCAGTTTAGACCCGTAATATGCTTTAGATATTCAAATTTTCCATAAATTGGGAAGCTAGGTGCAATGGTTTAGCCTAATGAGGTCGTAGAGTACAATATTTAGTTTTAAATAGTTAATCTTTGTATGGAATCAATTTCTGCTGTTAAATTCGACAACTTTCGACCCAGGTGGATGAAAATAGCCGTAATGGATCAGTTTAGACCCGTAATATGCTTTAGATATTCAAATTTTCCATAAATTGGGAAGCTAGGTGCAATGGTTTAGCCTAATGAGGTCGTAGAGTACAATATTTAGTTTTAAATAGTAAATCTTTGTATGGAATCAATTTCTGCTGTTAAATTCGACAACTTTCGACCCAGGTGGATGAAAATAACCGTAAAGGATCAGTTTAGACCCGTAATATGCTTTAGATATTCAAATTTTCCATAAATTGGGAAGCTAGGTGCAATGGTTTAGCCTAATGAGGTCGTGGAGTACAATATTTAGTTTTAAATAGTAAATCTTTGTATGGAATCAATTTCTGCTGTTAAATTCGACAACTTTCGACCCAGGTGGATGAAAATAGCGTCTAATGAGGTCGTAGAGTACAATATTTAGTTTTAAATAGTTAATCTTTGTATGGAATCAATTTCTGCTGATAAATTCGACAACTTTCGACCCAGGTGGATGAAAATAGCCGTAATGGATCAGTTTAGACCCGTAATATGCTTTAGATATTCAAATTTTCCATAAATTGGGAAGCTAGGTGCAATGGTTTAGCCCAATGAGGTTGTAGAGTACAATATTTAGTTTTAAATAGAAAATCTTTGTATGGAGTCAATCTCTGCTGTTAACTTCGACAACTTTCGACCCAGGTGGATGAAAATAGCCGTAATGGATCAGTTTAGACCCGTAATATGCTTTAGATATTCAAATTTTCCATAAATTGGGAAGCTAGGTGCAATGGTTTAGCCTAATGAGGTCGTAGAGTACAATATTTAGTTTTAAATAGTTAATCTTTGTATGGAATCAATTTCTGCTGTTAAATTCGACAACTTTCGACCCAGGTGGATGAAAATAGCCGTAATGGATCAGTTTCTGCTGTTAATTTCGACAACTTTCGACCCAGGTGGATGAAAATAGCCGTAAAGGATCAGTTTAGACCCGTAATATGCTTTAGATATTCAAATTTTCCATAAATTGGGAAGCTAGGTGCAATGGTTTAGCTTAATGAGGTCGTGGAGTACAATATAAAGTTTTAAATAGTAAATCTTTGTATGGAATCAATTTCTGCTGTTAAATTCGACAACTTTCGACCCAGGTGGATGAAAATAGCTAATGAGGTCGTAGAGTACAATATTTAGTTTTAAATAGTTAATCTTTGTATGGAATCAATTTCTGCTAATAAATTCGACAACTTTCGACCCAGGTGGATGAAAATAGCCGTAATGGATCAGTTTAGACCCGTAATACGCTTTAGATATTCAAATTTTCCATAAATTGGGAAGCTAGGTGCAATGGTTTAGCCCAATGAGGTTGTAGAGTACAATATTTAGTTTTAAATAGAAAATCTTTGTATGGAGTCAATCTCTGCTGTTAACTTTGACAACTTTCGACCCAGGTGGATGAAAATAGCCGTAATGGATCAGTTTAGACCCGTAATATGCTATAGATATTCAAATTTTCCATAAATTGGGAAGCTAGGTGCAATGGTTTAGCCTAATGAGGTCGTAGAGTACAATATTTAGTTTTAAATAGTTAATCTTTGTATGGAATCAATTTCTGCTGTTAAATTCGACAACTTTCGACCCAGGTGGATGAAAATAGCCGTAATGGATCAGTTTCTGCTGTTAATTTCGACAACTTTCGACCCAGGTGGATGAAAATAGCCGTAAAGGATCAGTTTAGACCCGTAATATGCTTTAGATATTCAAATTTTCCATAAATTGGGAAGCTAGGTGCAATGGTTTAGCCTAATGAGGTCGTAGAGTACAATATTTAGTTTTAAATAGTTAATCTTTGTATGGAATCAATTTCTGCTGTTAAATTCGACAACTTTCGACCCAGGTGGATGAAAATAGCCGTAATGGATCAGTTTAGACCCGCAATATGCTTTAGATATTCAAATTTTCCATAAATTGGGAAGCTAGGTGCAATGGTTTAGCCTAATGAGGTCGTAGAGTACAATATTTAGTTTAAATTGGTAAATCTTTGTATGTATTCAATTTCTGCTGTTAAATTCGACAACTTTCGACCCAGGTGGATGAAAATAGCCGTAATGGATCAGTTTAGACCCGTAATATGCTTTAGATATTCAAATTTTCCATAAATTGGGAAGCTAGGTGCAATGGTTTAGCCTAATGAGGTCGTAGAGTACAATATAAAGTTTTAAATAGAAAATCTTTGTATGGAGTCAATCTCTGCTGTTAACTTCGACAACTTTCGACCCAGGTGGATGAAAATAGCCGTAATGGATCAGTTTAGACCCGTAATATGCTTTAGATATTCAAATTTTCCATAAATTGGGAAGCTAGGTGCAATGGTTTAGCCTAATGAGGTCGTAGAGTACAATATAAAGTTTTAAATAGAAAATCTTTGTATGGAGTCAATCTCTGCTGTTAACTTCGACAACTTTCGACCCAGGTGGATGAAAATAGCCGTAATGGATCAGTTTAGACCCGTAATATGCTTTAGATATTCAAATTTTCCATAAATTGGGAAGCTAGGTGCAATGGTTTAGCCTAATGAGGTCGTAGAGTACAATATAAAGTTTTAAATAGAAAATCTTTGTATGGAGTCAATTTCTGCTGTTAACTTCGACAACTTTCGACCCAGGTGGATGAAAATAGCCGTAATGGATCAGTTTAGACCCGTAATATGCTTTAGATATTCAAATTTTCCATAAATTGGGAAACTAGGTGCAATGGTTTAGCCCAATGAGGTTGTAGAGTACAATATTTAGTTTTAAATAGAAAATCTTTGTATGGAGTCAATTTCTGCTGTTAAATTCGACAACTTTCGACCCAGGTGGATGAAAATAGCCGTAATGGATCAGTTTAGACCCGTAATATGCTTTAGATATTCAAATTTTCCATAAATTGGGAAGCTAGGTGCAATGGTTTAGCGTAATGAGGTCGTAGAGTACAATATTTAGTTTTAAATAGTTAATCTTTGTATGGAATCAATTTCTGCTGTTAAATTCGCCAACTTTCGACCCAGGTGGATGAAAATAGCCGTAAAGGATCAGTTTAGACCCGTAATATGCTTTAGATATTCAAATTTTCCATAAATTGGGAAGCTAGGTGCAATGGTTTAGCCTAATGAGGTCGTAGAGTACAATATTTAGTTTTAAATAGTTAATCTTTGTATGGAATCAATTTCTGCTGTTAAATTCGACAACTTTCGACCCAGGTGGATGAAAATAGCCGTAATGGATCAGTTTAGACCCGTAATATGCTTTAGATATTCAAATTTTCCATAAATTGGGAAGCTAGGTGCAATGGTTTAGCGTAATGAGGTCGTAGAGTACAATATTTAGTTTTAAATAGTTAATCTTTGTATGTATTCAATTTCTGCTGTTAAATTCGACAACTTTCGACCCAGGTGGATGAAAATAGCCGTAATGGATCAGTTTAGACCCGTAATATGCTTTAGATATTCAAATTTTCCATAAATTGGGAAGCTAGGTGCAATGGTTTAGCCTAATGGGGTCGTAGAGTACAATATAAAGTTTTAAATAGAAAATCTTTGTATGGAGTCAATCTCTGCTGTTAACTTCGACAACTTTCGACCCAGGTGGATGAAAATAGCCGTAATGGATCAGTTTAGACCCGTAATATGCTTTAGATATTCAAAGTTTCCATAAATTGGGAGGCTAGGTGCAATGGTTTAGCCTAATGAGGTCGTAGAGTACAATATTTAGTTTTAAATAGTAAATCTTTGTATGGAATCAATTTCTGCTGTTAAATTCGACAACTTTCGACCCATGTGGATGAAAATAGCCGTAATAGATCAGTTTAGACCCGTAATATGCTTTAGATATTCAAATTTTCCACAAATTGGGTAACTAGGTGCAATGGTATAGCCTAATGAGGTCGTAGAGTACAATATTTAGTTTTAAATAGTTAATCTTTGTATGGAATCAATTTCTGCTGTTAAATTCGACAACTTTCGACCCAGGTGGATGAAAATAGCCGTAATGGATCAGTTTAGACCCGTAATATGCTTTAGATATTCAAATTTTCCATAAATTGGGAAGCTAGGTGCAATGGTTTAGCCTAATGAGGTCGTAGAGTACAATATTTAGTTTTAAATAGTTAATCTTTGTATGGAATCAATTTCTGCTGTTAAATTCGACAACTTTCGACCCAGGTGGATGAAAATAGCCGTAATGGATCAGTTTAGACCCGTAATATGCTTTAGATATTCAAATTTTCCATAAATTGGGAAGCTAGGTGCAATGGTTTAGCCTAATGAGGTCGTAGAGTACAATATTTAGTTTTAAATAGTTAATCTTTGTATGGAATCAATTTCTGCTGTTAAATTTGACATCTTTCGACCCAGGTGGATGAAATAGCCGTAATGGATCAGTTTAGACCCGTAATATGCTTTAGATATTCAAATTTTCCACAAATTGGGAAGCTAGGTGCAATGGTTTAGCCTAATGAGGTCGTAGAGTACAATATTTAGTTTTATTTTTTTTTTTTTTTTTTTTTTATTAAAGAGAAGGTTAACAATAATATTCTTAACCTACTACAAATTTTTGGAGGAGCGCTAGCTGCCAGGGCTCTCGGCTCGCCTTTAATTGTTATAGTAACTTAACTTATGGGTTGAAATTTAGATTTTTCTCAGAAGTCCAGTTTTTGTTATGTATTCGTATACTAAGTTGATATTTGAAATCGTTGGATCCTTTAATGCGTTTACAGGTGCAGAGGCAAAAGAAGCCCTTACCAGGGCGAGGGCAGGGCATTCGGTTAGAATATGTTGAACTGTTAATGAATGGGAGTTGCATAGACTGCAGTTTGGTGGAGACTGCCCTTCAAGAAGGAATTGATGAGTAAGTTTCGTGTGTCCTAGTCGAAGGCGAGTAAAGATACGCATGTGTGGAGTTTTTGCTTCAGGAGGGTATCGGGGGGGCTGTGCCAAGCGCATTGAATTGGCTGTAGTGGTGAGTTACTCCGAGCCAGTTCGAAATGTGCTTATTTTTTTGGTGATTGGAGATGACGCGAAGTAGATCAGCCTTTTCCATTATAGTAGGATGTAGCACAGTGTCTGTTTGAGCCAGCTTTGCTGCTTTATCTGCTGCTTCATTCCCTGGAATACCAACGTGTCCTGGTATCCACATAAGTTTTATTGCATCTTTGTCGATCAAAATATCTCTGATTTGCGAGGCTATTATATGTGTATTATTCGGGTTTTTAATTGCGGCTATAGAAGACATGCTGTCCGTGCAGACAACGTGGGGATTTCTTTGTTTTGATGCATATATGGTTGCTTGTAATATCGCGTAGGCTTCGGCTGTGTATATGGAACAGAAGTTGTTGATCCGGCCGGATACTAGTGTTGTAGTAGGGTTCTCGACAACAGCATATGCAGTGTCAGCCGCAGTTTTGGATCCGTCAGTGAAAAGATAGGTAGCATTTCTCAGGTCCTCCCTGTTAGTGACTTCTTTAAAGAGTTGTCGGTAAGATGCTGGACAGGTATAGTTTTTCCTGTGGACTTCGAGATCAGTTATAAAGGCATTAGAATCTATCAGCCACGGTGGACTCCTGTTAGATTGTAGAAGTACTGATTTGGGATCCAGGTCCAGATTACGTGCAAGTCGAAGGCATTGATAAATCAATGATTGTTTTTTCGGTATCCTTTTCCGTTTTATTGCTTTTTGGACAATAGCGTTAATGCGCTTGTTGGAGCTAAGCAGCAGCCTAGGAATAAGTCTTAACGTGGAGTCCCGAACTTTATCTTCTATTGAGGGTAGGCCAGCTTCGGCTAGAACCATTTTCGTCGGCGAGGTAGGAAAAGCTCGACTGCTCCGTTTGACAGCGGTGTGGTAGGGAGGACCGATCAGTTTAAGGCTAGTTTTGCAGGTTTGCCCGAAAAGTGGCAAGGCGTAGTCAATTTTGGAGAGAATGAGTGCCTGTGTGGCGTTTATCATGCTATTTCTATGAGTAAAGGATTTTTGAGTGGTGAGGTACTTAATAATATTAAGTCTGGCAGCTAGGCTCGATCTTAAATATATACAATGTTCCCTAAAATTAAGTTTACGGTCAACTATAAGTCCAAGGACTTTTAGATTTTTCTCAAGAGGTATAATGGAATTGTTGTATGAAAGTTCTGTCGGACTACAGTTTCGTTTTTTGCATATATGTAGCGTCTTACATTTATCTATAGCTAGACTAGCACCTGACGATAGGGACCAGTTGTTAATGTCTTCTAAGATGTTCTTAAAAATATTATTTACAGTGTTTATATTCTTATTCTTTGAGAAGATCAATACAGCATCAGCATATAAGATGTGTTCCATGTGATTATGCTGCTAATTTGATTAAATGCTATTATGAAAAGAGTTACCGATAACGGGGAACCCTGAGGTATTCCGTTATACAGAGAATATGTGTGGGAGTAGGTGTTGTGTATTCGGACTGAAAACTTTCGGTTTGTTAGGAATGACTTGACAATATTAAATATTTTGGGACCAATTTTCATCTTGGCTAGTTGAGACAATACCATGTGTATACCTATACGGTCAAAAAGCTTTCTCAAAATCAAGACTAAGGACAGATACGTGATTCCGTGTAGAAAGAGCTGTAGTGGAGAAATGTTCAAACATTATTAGTGCGTCTATAGTGCTGTGGTTTTTTTTAAAACCAAATTGCAGCTCACTGATGGTGCGTTTCCGGGAGGTATACCACATAATCCGCTTAGAAATAATTTTTTCAAACAGCTTACCAAGGCAGGGTAATAACGAAATGGGTCTATAGTTAGTTAGTTCTGTCGGACATTTGTTGGGCTTGGGGATTGCAATGATGGCAGCACATTTCCAACACTGTGGAAAAGCTCCCTGCTCAAAAATGGTATTGAATAATTGAACAACTATAAGCTTAAGGCCTTCTGGAATGTTCTTCAACATTGGATAAGATATTTTATCCATCCCAGGAGATTTTCCTTTTACAGCAGAAAGCGCACATTCGTACTCAAGTTTTTCGATTTTATTTTCTATCATCTGGGCGAGTTTCGCAGGTCTGTGATTGTAGGTTGAATTTAAAGTATTAAGTTTCTCTTCTTTGAAGATAATATTAAAGTTGCGATCGTGGGAATAATCCGACCAGAAGTTTGCGAATGCGTTGGCGATTTCTTTGTGGTCCTGGATTGGACCGTTAGGGCTATTTATCAGGTTGATTTTGGTTTTGACTGAGGTACCAACAATCTTTTTGATATTATACCAAATTTGTTTGGGAGTAGACGAAGGGCTAATAGTTTCAGTAATCCTTTCAAAGCTGGCAGCTTTGCTTTCGCGACATTTTGCTCGGAATAATGCTTGGTGTTTTTTGTAGTTTATAAGGTTTTCAAGGGATTGCCTTTTTTTTGTATTTATACCAAGATTTTTGTTTGTTTGTTCTAAGAAGACTTAGTTCAGAGTTCCACCATGCAGTAAGCTTGTTGGAATATGAGGGTTTGGTTTGAGGTATATTATAGTGGGCTGCCGTGCGGATAAGTTTTTGTATGCGGGCTGTTTCTTTGTTTATGTTTGTTCCGATTTTTAGTTGTTCTGTTGTTTTATCGAAAAAGGATCGGTAGTTAGGCCAGTTAGCGTGATCGGTTAAAAATTTACTTTGAAAAGGGATATTTTGTTTCTGCCGAGTGACGACTGTTGTTTTTAGAGGGAAATGGTCACTCCCATGGAGGCTATCGAGGGTGAAAGATGATATATGTGGTAGAAGGTTGGAAGAGCAAATTGTCAGATCAACATGGGTAAATGTTTGATGAGTAGAAAAGTGGGTTGGTTGTCGATCATTTATACAGCATAAATTATTGGTCATCAGAATATTTTCAATTAATTTTCCTCTATGATTGGAACGGGGAGACCCCCAGAGTGGACTCCAAGCGTTGAAATCACCCATGATGACTACTGGAGGAGGGAAATTTTTAGCTATGCAAGCTAATTCGATAGTGGAGAATTGTTGGTCGGGCGGAATGTATAAATTAACAACATTTATTTTGAGACCAATATTTATTTCTATGGCCAAGGCCGAAATGTTGGATACTATTTGGGTTATTCGATGTGGGATGCTTTTCTTAATAAGGAAAGCAATTCCTTGTTTGTTATTATTAATATGCGGCAGGTTATGAAAATAGTGGGTGTATGAATTTGATGTATTTACGCTGTTATTTAGTTGTATGTGTGTTTCTTGCAATGCTATCAAATCAGGGTTTTGCTCTTTAATTAGCACCTGCAAATCTAATAAGTTGTTAAGTAGACCATTAATGTTCCATTGTAGAATAGAAAGAGTCATTGATTAAAAATAAAAGGAGAGATTAGTTTGAATTGTTTAATTTTTTTGCAGGTGGCTAGACCAATATTCGACTTTGGGTGAGCAGCGCGTACGCGGTTATGATGACAGTACGTCATTGCAAACCCGACGCGCCGCTCACCCAGAGCCAAAAGTGGACAAGAGCATTGATTAGGTAGAAAGATCTTCGTCTTCGCTGACATTCATATCAGTCGAAGAGAGTTCTTCTTCAAGAGAGTTTAGTGTGGAGTTATTTAAGTATTCGGTGGGTGAATTTTTTGAGAGAGTAAGGGCCGTTTTCTCATGTTGCTGTTTTTGCAAATCTAGGTGGATTTGCTGCATTTCGTTTGCTCATGTTCATGGCTGACCATCTAGATGAATTTCGTAGCAATGTACTTCATCCTCATTGATTTGAAAACAATGTACATGACAATTCATATTAGGTATTTTTATGTGTGCACGCATATGGTCACACTGAAAAATATTTGAAAACTTTAAACAACTGCTGCTAGAAACAGTTAAGTTTGAATTGTTAATAAATAAACCAAAAATTGAAAATATTGTATGTGCATTTGGTATACAAGACACCTGCAGACATTGCTGAAGAGACAGACGCGCTTACTAATTCCCCTAGGTCATTGCTTAAGCCGAGTTCACACAGGTAACTAATTTGGCCAAATTGTGATTAAAATAGCCTTGATTAATAATTTTACTGTATTTAAAACATTAACTATGGTTTCATACGCAATAAATTTGATCAAGAAAGGCTGAAAAGTTCCTTTATTTGGCCTATATAGCCAAATTTATATCAAAATTTGTCCAAATTTATATCAAAATTTGGCCAAATTATTTGCCTGTGTCAACTTAGCTATAGACCTTTTACTTAATCTCCAATCACAGTAACAAGTGTTTCCAAACAAAAAAAATTGCTTTCATTTTCAAAATTGGCGCGCAATAGACGTATCAACAAATTAGCGATGGCACAGGGGCTGCTAACTTTCTTTTAGTGCTATGGCAGCCCAGCCGGTGTGACCGTGACGCAAATGCCCAAATTCATAATCAATCTACATGAGACAACCGATTGCACAAAATCCGCCCAGTTGCGAAATCTAGGTGGATTTCGATTTGAGCAAAAACAGGAACATGAGAAAACGGCCCTAAGTGTGTTGTTTGTTTGAGTGTTAATTGTTGTAATTACGCTATTTGCGTTCAAGGGTAGAGTTGATGTGATGTTGTTTGAATTTTGTAAGAGAGGTTTGTGGATTTTGTTTAGATGAAGAGAGTTGTTTTTGGAATTGCTTGGTGTGGGATAAGGTGTGGTTCTTGGAGTAGCGGTTTCTTGTTTGTTGGTTTGTTTTAGTATTTGTTTTTTATTTTCTTTATGAGCAGCGCTGCTGGCAGCCTCTGCATAGGAGAGGGAAGGGGATTGGTTTTCTGCTCGATTTAGAGACATAAATGTCTGCTTGGCTTCTTTATAAGTGCATTTGGTTTGACATTGGATCTTTAATATTTCTTTTTGTTGGATAAATTTGGTGCACTTGTTGCTTGAGGCAGCATGTCCATCGTTACAGTTAACGCACTGGGTGCGAGTGCATTCAGTACCCTCATGTAGCGGTTGGCCACAATTGACGCAAAGTGGTTGGTTAGAGCAACGTTTGATTGTGTGTCCGAATATTTGGCAGTTCTTGCAGCGCATGGGATTTGGAGTATATGGCCTTATTTTTACTTTGTACCAAGAAATCTCCATTGATTCGGGAAGGTGATACAGGTTAAACGTCAGCAGAACTACTCCGGAGGGTTTGATTATGCCGTCGATGGATTTGGTGAATTTGTAGACTGCTGTAACACCTTGGGGTCCGAGCTCTTTTAATATTTCTTCTTCAGTGACATTTATTAAACAGGGAGCAAAGACAGTCCCTTTAGTGGAGTTTAAGGTTTCATGAAGGGCACAATTAATCTTACAAATTCCAACCAGTTCCGTAGCGGTAAGGAACTTATTGGCGGAGTTTGTGTCTTTTGTAAGGAGTAGAAGCCTTCCATCCCGAACCTCAAAATTATATATCCTTTCTTTTTATCTTTCCGCTTTTTTATTTTTTATTTGGTTTTTTTTCTCTTCCAAATAATATTTCAGTTTTACTTCTGGAGAAATTATTGGTTTATGGAAAGTTTTTTTTTTTTTGGGGGGCTTTTTTTTGGGGGTAGCAATCCAAACCGATTGTCCCCCAGGTTAGGCAGCCCAGGGGGCATAATGTAAACTATAGAATTCACGCACGCGATTAGTTTACCTTAATCACCGTGTATGCAAAAAAAAAAAAAAAAAAAAAAGGATTGGAGAAACGGTTTGTTATTGAACGAAATTATGTGCGCGATCTTTTTAAAGTATATCTCCACACCGCGAGGGATAGCCGAAGACTGTATATTTAGTTTTAAATAGTTAATCTTTGTATGGAATCAATTTCTGCTAATAAATTCGACAACTTTCGACCCAGGTGGATGAAAATAGCCGTAATGGATCAGTTTAGACCCGTAATACGCTTTAGATATTCAAATTTTCCATAAATTGGGAAGCTAGGTGCAATGGTTTAGCCTAATGAGGTCGTAGAGTACAATATTTAGCTTTAAATAGAAAATCTTTGTATGGAGTCAATCTCTGCTGTTAACTTCGACAACTTTCGACCCAGGTGGATGAAAATAGCCGTAATGGATCAGTTTAGACCCGTAATATGCTTTAGATATTCAAATTTTCCATAAATTGGGAAGCTAGGTGCAATGGTTTAGCTTAATGAGGTCGTGGAGTACAATATAAAGTTTTAAATAGTAAATCTTTGTATGGAATCAATTTCTGCTCTTAAATTCGACAACTTTCGACCCAGGTGGATGAAAATAGCCGTAATGGATCAGTTTCTGCTGTTAATTTCGACAACTTTCGACCCAGGTGGATGAAAATAGCCGTAAAGGATCAGTTTAGACCCGTAATATGCTTTAGATATTCAAATTTTCCATAAATTGGGAAGCTAGGTGCAATGGTTTAGCCTAATGAGGTCGTAGAGTACAATATTTAGTTTTAAATAGTTAATCTTTGTATGGAAACAATTTCTGCTGTTAAATTCGACAACTTTCGACCCAGGTGGATGAAAATATCCGTAATGGATCAGTTTAGACCCGTAATATGCTTTAGATATTCAAATTTTCCATAAATTGGGAAGCTATGTGCAATGGTTTAGCCTAATGAGGTCGTAGAGTACAATATTTAGTTTTAAATAGTTAATCTTTGTATGGAATCAATTTCTGCTGTTAAATTTGACAACTTTCGACCCAGGTGGATGAAAATAGCCGTAAAGGATCAGTTTAGACCCGTAATATGCTTTAGATATTCAAATTTTCCATAAATTGGGAAGCTAGGTGCAATGGTTTAGCCTAATGAGGTCGTAGAGTACAACATAAAGTTTTAAATAGAAAATCTTTGTATGGAGTCAATCTCTGCTGTTAACTTCGACAACTTTCGACCCAGGTGGATGAAAATAGCCGTAATGGATCAGTTTAAACCCATAATATGCTTTAGATATTCAAATTTTCCATAAATTGGGAAGCTAGGTGCAATGGTTTAGCCTAATGAGGTCGTAGAGTACAATATTTAGTTTTAAATAGTTAATCTTTGTATGGAATCAATTTCTGCTGTTAAATTCGACAACTTTCGACCCAGGTGGATGAAAATAGCCGTAATGGATCAGTTTAGACCCGTAATATGCTTTAGATATTCAAATTTTCCATAAATTGGGAAGCTAGGTGCAATGGTTTAGCCTAATGAGGTCGTAGAGTACAATATAAAGTTTTAAATAGAAAATCTTTGTATGGAGTCAATCTCTGCTGTTAACTTCGACAACTTTCGACCCAGGTGGATGAAAATAGCCGTAATGGATCAGTTTAGACCCATAATATGCTTTAGATATTCAAATTTTCCATAAATTGGGAAGCTAGGTGCAATGGTTTAGCCTAATGAGGTCGTAGAGTACAATATTTAGTTTTAAATAGTTAATCTTTGTATGGAATCAATTTCTGCTGTTAAATTCGACAACTTTCGACCCAGGTGGATGAAAATAGCCGTAATGGATCAGTTTAGACCCGTAATATGCTTTAGATATTCAAATTTTCCATAAATTGGGAAGCTAGGTGCAATGGTTTAGCCTAATGAGGTCGTAGAGTACAATATAAAGTTTTAAATAGAAAATCTTTGTATGGAGTCAATCTCTGCTGTTAACTTCGACAACTTTCGACCCAGGTGGATGAAAATAGCCGTAATGGATCAGTTTAGACCCTTAATATGCTTTAGATATTCAAATTTTCCATAAATTGGGAAGCTAGGTGCAATGGTTTAGCCTAATGAGGTCGTAGAGTACAATATTTAGTTTTAAATAGTTAATCTTTGTATGGAATCAATTTCTGCTGTTAAATTCGACAACTTTCGACCCAGGTGGATGAAAATAGCCGTAAAGGATCAGTTTAGACCCGTAATATGCTTTAGATATTCAAATTTTCCATAAATTGGGAAGCTAGGTGCAATGGTTTAGCCCAATGAGGTTGTAGAGTACAATATTTAGTTTTAAATAGAAAATCTTTGTATGGAGTCAATCTCTGCTGTTAACTTCGACAACTTTCGACCCAGGTGGATGAAAATAGCCGTAATGGATCAGTTTAGACCCGTAATATGCTTTAGATATTCAAATTTTCCATAAATTGGGAAGCTAGGTGCAATGGTTTAGCCTAATGAGGTCGTAGAGTACAATATTTAGTTTTAAATAGTTAATCTTTGTATGGAATCAATTTCTGCTGTTAAATTCGACAACTTTCGACCCAGGTGGATGAAAATAGCCGTAATGGATCAGTTTAGACCCGTAATATGCTTTAGATATTCAAATTTTCCATAAATTGGGAAGCTAGGTGCAATGGTTTAGCCCAATGAGGTCGTAGAGTACAATATTTAGTTTTAAATAGAAAATCTTTGTATGGAGTCAATCTCTGCTGTTAACTTCGACAACTTTCGACCCAGGTGGATGAAAATAGCCGTAATGGATCAGTTTAGACCCGTAATATGCTTTAGATATTCAAATTTTCCATAAATTGGGAAGCTAGGTGCAATGGTTTAGCCTAATGAGGTCGTAGAGTACAATATTTAGTTTTAAATAGTTAATCTTTGTATGGAATCAATTTCTGCTGTTAAATTCGACAACTTTCGACCCAGGTGGATGAAAATAGCCGTAAAGGATCAGTTTAGACCCGTAATATGCTTTAGATATTCAAATTTTCCATAAATTGGGAAGCTAGGTGCAATGGTTTAGCCTAATGAGGTCGTAGAGTACAATATAAAGTTTTAAATAGAAAATCTTTGTATGGAGTCAATCTCTGCTGTTAACTTCGACAACTTTCGACCCAGGTGGATGAAAATAGCCGTAATGGATCAGTTTAGACCCGTAATATGCTTTAGATATTCAAATTTTCCATAAATTGGGAAGCTAGGTGCAATGGTTTAGCCTAATGAGGTCGTAGAGTACAATATTTAGTTTTAAATAGTAAATCTTTGTATGGAGTCAATCTCTGCTGTTAAATTCGACAACTTTCGACCCAGGTGGATGAAAATAGCCGTAATGGATCAGTTTAGACCCGTAATATGCTTTAGATATTCAAATTTTCCATAAATTGGGAAGCTAGGTGCAATGGTTTAGCCTAATGAGGTCGTAGAGTACAATATTTAGTTTTAAATAGTTAATCTTTGTATGGAATCAATTTCTGCTGTTAAATTCGACAACTTTCGACCCAGGTGGATGAAAATAGCCGTAATGGATCAGTTTAGACCCGTAATATGCTTAAGATATTCAAATTTTCCATAAATTGGGAAGCTAGGTGCAATGGTTTAGCCCAATGAGGTCGTAGAGTACAATATTTAGTTTTAAATAGTAAATCTTTGTATGGAGTCAATCTCTGCTGTTAACTTCGACAACTTTCGACCCAGGTGGATGAAAATAGCCGTAATGGATCAGTTTAGACCCGTAATATGCTTTAGATATTCAAATTTTCCATAAATTGGGAAGCTAGGTGCAATGGTTTAGCCAAATGAGGTCGTAGAGTACAATATAAAGTTTTAAATAGAAAATCTTTGTATGGAGTCAATCTCTGCTGTTAACTTCGACAACTTTCGACCCAGGTGGATGAAAATAGCCGTAATGGATCAGTTTAGACCCGTAATATGCTTTAGATATTCAAATTTTCCATAAATTGGGAAGCTAGGTGCAATGGTTTAGCCTAATGAGGTCGTAGAGTACAATATTTAGTTTTAAATAGTAAATCTTTGTATGGAATCAATTTCTGCTGTTAAATTCGACAACTTTCGACCCAGGTGGATGAAAATAGCCGTAATGGATCAGTTTAGACCCGTAATATGCTTTAGATATTCAAATTTTCCATAAATTGGGAAGCTAGGTGCAATGGTTTAGCCCAATGAGGTCGTAGAGTACAATATTTAGTTTTAAATAGTAAATCTTTGTATGGAGTCAATCTCTGCTGTTAACTTCGACAACTTTCGACCCAGGTGGATGAAAATAGCCGTAATGGATCAGTTTAGACCCGTAATATGCTTTAGATATTCAAATTTTCCATAAATTGGGAAGCTAGGTGCAATGGTTTAGCCTAATGAGGTCGTAGAGTACAATATTAAGTTTTAAATAGAAAATCTTTGTATGGAGTCAATCTCTGCTGTTAAATTCGACAACTTTCGACCCAGGTGGATGAAAATAGCCGTAATGGATCAGTTTAGACCCGTAATATGCTTTAGATATTCAAATTTTCCATAAATTGGGAAGCTAGGTGCAATGGTTTAGCCTAATGAGGTCGTAGAGTACAATATTAAGTTTTAAATAGAAAATCTTTGTATGGAGTCAATCTCTGCTGTTAAATTCGACAACTTTCGACCCAGGTGGATGAAAATAGCCGTAATGGATCAGTTTAGACCCGTAATATGCTTTAGATATTCAAATTTTCCATAAATTGGGAAGCTAGGTGCAATGGTTTAGCCTAATGAGGTCGTAGAGTACAATATATAGTTTTAAATAGAAAATCTTTGTATGGAGTCAATTTCTGCTGTTAACTTCGACAACTTTCGACCCAGGTGGATGAAAATAGCCGTAATGGATCAGTTTAGACCCGTAATATGCTTTAGATATTCAAATTTTCCATAAATTGGGAAGCTAGGTGCAATGGTTTAGCCTAATGAGGTCGTAGAGTACAATATTTAGTTTTAAATAGTTAATCTTTGTATGGAATCAATTTCTGCTGTTAAATTCGACAACTTTCGACCCAGGTGGATGAAAATAGCCGTAATGGATCAGTTTAGACCCGTAATATGCTTAAGATATTCAAATTTTCCATAAATTGGGAAGCTAGGTGCAATGGTTTAGCCTAATGAGGTCGTAGAGTACAATATTTAGTTTTAAATAGTAAATCTTTGTATGGAATCAATCTCTGCTGTTAAATTCGACAACTTTCGACCCAGGTGGATGAAAATAGCCGTAATGGATCAGTTTAGACCCGTAATATGCTTTAGATATTCAAATTTTCCATAAATTGGGAAGCTAGGTGCAATGGTTTAGCCTAATGAGGTCGTAGAGTACAATATATAGTTTTAAATAGAAAATCTTTGTATGGAGTCAATCTCTGCTGTTAACTTCGACAACTTTCGACCCAGGTGGATGAAAATAGCCGTAATGGATCAGTTTAGACCCGTAATATGCTTTAGATATTCAAATTTTCCATAAATTGGGAAGCTAGGTGCAATGGTTTAGCCTAATGAGGTCGTAGAGTACAATATAAAGTTTTAAATAGAAAATCTTTGTATGGAATCAATTTCTGCTGTTAAATTCGACAACTTTCGACCCAGGTGGATGAAAATAGCCGTAATGGATCAGTTTAGACCCGTAATATGCTTTAGATATTCAAATTTTCCATAAATTGGGAAGCTAGGTGCAATGGTTTAGCCTAATGAGGTCGTAGAGTACAATATTTAGTTTTAAATAGTTAATCTTTGTATGGAGTCAATCTCTGCTGTTAACTTCGACAACTTTCGACCCAGGTGGATGAAAATAGCCGTAATGGATCAGTTTAGACCCGTAATATGCTTTAGATATTCAAATTTTCCATAAATTGGGAAGCTAGGTGCAATGGTTTAGCCTAATGAGGTCGTAGAGTACAATATTTAGTTTTAAATAGTTAATCTTTGTATGGAATCAATTTCTGCTGTTAAATTCGACAACTTTCGACCCAGGTGGATGAAAATAGCCGTAATGGATCAGTTTAGACCCGTAATATGCTTTAGATATTCAAATTTTCCATAAATTGGGAAGCTAGGTGCAATGGTTTAGCCTAATGAGGTCGTAGAGTACAATATTTAGTTTTAAATAGTAAATCTTTGTATGGAATCAATTTCTGCTGTTAAATTCGACAACTTTCGACCCAGGTGGATGAAAATAGCCGTAATGGATCAGTTTAGACCCGTAATATGCTTTAGATATTCAAATTTTCCATAAATTGGGAAGCTAGGTGCAATGGTTTAGCCTAATGAGGTCGTAGAGTACAATATTTAGTTTTAAATAGAAAATCTTTGTATGGAGTCAATTTCTGCTGTTAACTTCGACAACTTTCGACCCAGGTGGATGAAAATAGCCGTAATGGATCAGTTTAGACCCGTAATATGCTTTAGATATTCAAATTTTCCATAAATTGGGAAGCTAGGTGCAATGGTTTAGCCTAATGAGGTCGTAGAGTACAATATTTAGTTTTAAATAGTTAATCTTTGTATGGAATCAATTTCTGCTGTTAAATTCGACAACTTTCGACCCAGGTGGATGAAAATAGCCGTAATGGATCAGTTTAGACCCGTAATATGCTTTAGATATTCAAATTTTCCATAAATTGGGAAGCTAGGTGCAATGGTTTAGCCTAATGAGGTCGTAGAGTACAATATTTAGTTTTAAATAGTAAATCTTTGTATGGAATCAATTTCTGCTGTTAAATTCGACAACTTTCGACCCAGGTGGATGAAAATAGCCGTAATGGATCAGTTTAGACCCGTAATATGCTTTAGATATTCAAATTTTCCATAAATTGGGAAGCTAGGTGCAATGGTTTAGCCTAATGAGGTCGTAGAGTACAATATTTAGTTTTAAATAGAAAATCTTTGTATGGAGTCAATCTCTGCTGTTAACTTCGACAACTTTCGACCCAGGTGGATGAAAATAGCCGTAATGGATCAGTTTAGACCCGTAATATGCTTTAGATATTCAAATTTTCCATAAATTGGGAAGCTAGGTGCAATGGTTTAGCCTAATGAGGTCGTAGAGTACAATATTTAGTTTTAAATAGTTAATCTTTGTATGGAATCAATTTCTGCTGTTAAATTCGACAACTTTCGACCCAGGTGGATGAAAATAGCCGTAATGGATCAGTTTAGACCCGTAATATGCTTTAGATATTCAAATTTTCCATAAATTGGGAAGCTAGGTGCAATGGTTTAGTTTAATGAGGTCGTAGAGTACAATATTTAGTTTTAAATAGTAAATCTTTGTATGGAGTCAATCTTTGCTGTTAACTTCGACAACTTTCGACCCAGGTGGATGAAAATAGCCGTAATGGATCAGTTTAGACCCGTAATATGCTTTAGATATTCAAATTTTCCATAAATTGGGAAGCTAGGTGCAATGGTTTAGCCTAATGAGGTCGTAGAGTACAATATAAAGTTTTAAATAGAAAATCTTTGTATGGAGTCAATCTCTGCTGTTAACTTCGACAACTTTCGACCCAGGTGGGTGAAAATAGCCGTAATGGATCAGTTTAGACCCGTAATATGCTTTAGATATTCAAATTTTCCATAAATTGGGAAGCTAGGTGCAATGGTTTAGCCTAATGAGGTCGTAGAGTACAATATAAAGTTTTAAATAGAAAATCTTTGTATGGAGTCAATCTCTGCTGTTAACTTCGACAACTTTCGACCCAGGTGGATGAAAATAGCCGTAATGGATCAGTTTAGACCCGTAATATGCTTTAGATATTCAAATTTTCCATAAATTGGGAAGCTAGGTGCAATGGTTTAGCCTAATGAGGTCGTAGAGTACAATATTTAGTTTTAAATAGTTAATCTTTGTATGGAATCAATTTCTGCTGTTAAATTCGACAACTTTCGACCCAGGTGGATGAAAATAGCCGTAATGGATCAGTTTAGACCCGTAATATGCTTTAGATATTCAAATTTTCCATAAATTGGGAAGCTAGGTGCAATGGTTTAGCCTAATGAGGTCGTAGAGTACAATATTTAGTTTTAAATAGTAAATCTTTGTATGGAATCAATTTCTGCTGTTAAATTCGACAACTTTCGACCCAGGTGGATGAAAATAGCCGTAATGGATCAGTTTAGACCCGTAATATGCTTTAGATATTCAAATTTTCCATAAATTGGGAAGCTAGGTGCAATGGTTTAGCCTAATGAGGTCGTAGAGTACAATATTTAGTTTTAAATAGAAAATCTTTGTATGGAGTCAATCTCTGCTGTTAACTTCGACAACTTTCGACCCAGGTGGATGAAAATAGCCGTAATGGATCAGTTTAGACCCGTAATATGCTTTAGATATTCAAATTTTCCATAAATTGGGAAGCTAGGTGCAATGGTTTAGCCTAATGAGGTCGTAGAGTACAATATTTAGTTTTAAATAGTTAATCTTTGTATGGAATCAATTTCTGCTGTTAAATTCGACAACTTTCGACCCAGGTGGATGAAAATAGCCGTAATGGATCAGTTTAGACCCGTAATATGCTTTAGATATTCAAATTTTCCATAAATTGGGAAGCTAGGTGCAATGGTTTAGCCTAATGAGGTCGTAGAGTACAATATTTAGTTTTAAATAGTAAATCTTTGTATGGAATCAATTTCTGCTGTTAAATTCGACAACTTTCGACCCAGGTGGATGAAAATAGCCGTAATGGATCAGTTTAGACCCGTAATATGCTTTAGATATTCAAATTTTCCATAAATTGGGAAGCTAGGTGCAATGGTTTAGCCTAATGAGGTCGTAGAGTACAATATTAAGTTTTAAATAGAAAATCTTTGTATGGAGTCAATCTCTGCTGTTAACTTCGACAACTTTCGACCCAGGTGGATGAAAATAGCCGTAATGGATCAGTTTAGACCCGTAATATGCTTTAGATATTCAAATTTTCCATAAATTGGGAAGCTAGGTGCAATGGTTTAGCCTAATGAGGTCGTAGAGTACAATATTTAGTTTTAAATAGTTAATCTTTGTATGGAATCAATTTCTGCTGTTAAATTCGACAACTTTCGACCCAGGTGGATGAAAATAGCCGTAATGGATCAGTTTAGACCCGTAATATGCTTTAGATATTCAAATTTTCCATAAATTGGGAAGCTAGGTGCAATGGTTTAGCCTAATGAGGTCGTAGAGTACAATATTTAGTTTTAAATAGTAAATCTTTGTATGGAGTCAATTTCTGCTGTTAAATTCGACAACTTTCGACCCAGGTGGATGAAAATAGCCGTAATGGATCAGTTTAGACCCGTAATATGCTTTAGATATTCAAATTTTCCATAAATTGGGAAGCTAGGTGCAATGGTTTAGCCTAATGAGGTCGTAGAGTACAATATAAAGTTTTAAATAGAAAATCTTTGTATGGAGTCAATCTCTGCTGTTAACTTCGACAACTTTCGACCCAGGTGGATGAAAATAGCCGTAATGGATCAGTTTAGACCCGTAATATGCTTTAGATATTCAAATTTTCCATAAATTGGGAAGCTAGGTGCAATGGTTTAGCCTAATGAGGTCGTAGAGTACAATATTAAGTTTTAAATAGAAAATCTTTGTATGGAGTCAATCTCTGCTGTTAACTTCGACAACTTTCGACCCAGGTGGATGAAAATAGCCGTAATGGATCAGTTTAGACCCGTAATATGCTTTAGATATTCAAATTTTCCATAAATTGGGAAGCTAGGTGCAATGGTTTAGCCTAATGAGGTCGTAGAGTACAATATTAAGTTTTAAATAGAAAATCTTTGTATGGAGTCAATCTCTGCTGTTAACTTCGACAACTTTCGACCCAGGTGGATGAAAATAGCCGTAATGGATCAGTTTAGACCCGTAATATGCTTTAGATATTCAAATTTTCCATAAATTGGGAAGCTAGGTGCAATGGTTTAGCCTAATGAGGTCGTAGAGTACAATATTAAGTTTTAAATAGTAAATCTTTGTATGGAGTCAATCTCTGCTGTTAAATTCGACAACTTTCGACCCAGGTGGATGAAAATAGCCGTAATGGATCAGTTTAGACCCGTAATATGCTTTAGATATTCAAATTTTCCATAAATTGGGAAGCTAGGTGCAATGGTTTAGCCTAATGAGGTCGTAGAGTACAATATTTAGTTTTAAATAGTTAATCTTTGTATGGAATCAATTTCTGCTCTTAAATTCGACAACTTTCGACCCAGGTGGATGAAAATAGCCGTAATGGATCAGTTTAGACCCGTAATATGCTTTAGATATTCAAATTTTCCATAAATTGGGAAGCTAGGTGCAATGGTTTAGCCTAATGAGGTCGTAGAGTACAATATTTAGTTTTAAATAGTTAATCTTTGTATGGAATCAATTTCTGCTGTTAAGTTCGACAACTTTCGACCCAGGTGGATGAAAATAGCCGTAATGGATCAGTTTAGACCCGTAATATGCTTTAGATATTCAAATTTTCCATAAATTGGGAAGCTAGGTGCAATGGTTTAGCCTAATGAGGTCGTAGAGTACAATATTTAGTTTTAAATAGTTAATCTTTGTATGGAATCAATTTCTGCTCTTAAATTCGACAACTTTCGACCCAGGTGGATGAAAATAGCCGTAATGGATCAGTTTAGACCCGTAATATGCTTTAGATATTCAAATTTTCCATAAATTGGGAAGCTAGGTGCAATGGTTTAGCCTAATGAGGTCGTAGAGTACAATATAAAGTTTTAAATAGAAAATCTTTGTATGGAGTCAATCTCTGCTGTTAACTTCGACAACTTTCGACCCAGGTGGATGAAAATAGCCGTAATGGATCAGTTTAGACCCGTAATATGCTTTAGATATTCAAATTTTCCATAAATTGGGAAGCTAGGTGCAATGGTTTAGCCTAATGAGGTCGTAGAGTACAATATAAAGTTTTAAATAGAAAATCTTTGTATGGAGTCAATCTCTGCTGTTAACTTCGACAACTTTCGACCCAGGTGGATGAAAATAGCCGTAATGGATCAGTTTAGACCCGTAATATGCTTTAGATATTCAAATTTTCCATAAATTGGGAAGCTAGGTGCAATGGTTTAGCCTAATGAGGTCGTAGAGTACAATATAAAGTTTTAAATAGAAAATCTTTGTATGGAGTCAATCTCTGCTGTTAACTTCGACAACTTTCGACCCAGGTGGATGAAAATAGCCGTAATGGATCAGTTTAGACCCGTAATATGCTTTAGATATTCAAATTTTCCATAAATTGGGAAGCTAGGTGCAATGGTTTAGCCTAATGAGGTCGTAGAGTACAATATTTAGTTTTAAATAGTTAATCTTTGTATGGAATCAATTTCTGCTCTTAAATTCGACAACTTTCGACCCAGGTGGATGAAAATAGCCGTAATGGATCAGTTTAGACCCGTAATATGCTTTAGATATTCAAATTTTCCATAAATTGGGAAGCTAGGTGCAATGGTTTAGCCTAATGAGGTCGTAGAGTACAATATTAAGTTTTAAATAGAAAATCTTTGTATGGAGTCAATCTCTGCTGTTAACTTCGACAACTTTCGACCCAGGTGGATGAAAATAGCCGTAATGGATCAGTTTAGACCCGTAATATGCTTTAGATATTCAAATTTTCCATAAATTGGGAAGCTAGGTGCAATGGTTTAGCCTAATGAGGTCGTAGAGTACAATATTTAGTTTTAAATAGTTAATCTTTGTATGGAATCAATTTCTGCTGTTAAATTCGACAACTTTCGACCCAGGTGGATGAAAATAGCCGTAATGGATCAGTTTAGACCCGTAATATGCTTTAGATATTCAAATTTTCCATAAATTGGGAAGCTAGGTGCAATGGTTTAGCCTAATGAGGTCGTAGAGTACAATATTTAGTTTTAAATAGTAAATCTTTGTATGGAATCAATTTCTGCTGTTAAATTCGACAACTTTCGACCCAGGTGGATGAAAATAGCCGTAATGGATCAGTTTAGACCCGTAATATGCTTTAGATATTCAAATTTTCCATAAATTGGGAAGCTAGGTGCAATGGTTTAGCCTAATGAGGTCGTAGAGTACAATATTTAGTTTTAAATAGAAAATCTTTGTATGGAGTCAATCTCTGCTGTTAACTTCGACAACTTTCGACCCAGGTGGATGAAAATAGCCGTAATGGATCAGTTTAGACCCGTAATATGCTTTAGATATTCAAATTTTCCATAAATTGGGAAGCTAGGTGCAATGGTTTAGCCTAATGAGGTCGTAGAGTACAATATTTAGTTTTAAATAGTTAATCTTTGTATGGAATCAATTTCTGCTGTTAAATTCGACAACTTTCGACCCAGGTGGATGAAAATAGCCGTAAAGGATCAGTTTAGACCCGTAATATGCTTTAGATATTCAAATTTTCCATAAATTGGGAAGCTAGGTGCAATGGTTTAGCCTAATGAGGTCGTAGAGTACAATATTTAGTTTTAAATAGTAAATCTTTGTATGGAATCAATTTCTGCTCTTAAATTCGACAACTTTCGACCCAGGTGGATGAAAATAGCCGTAATGGATCAGTTTAGACCCGTAATATGCTTTAGATATTCAAATTTTCCATAAATTGGGAAGCTAGGTGCAATGGTTTAGCCTAATGAGGTCGTAGAGTACAATATTTAGTTTTAAATAGTAAATCTTTGTATGGAATCAATTTCTGCTGTTAACTTCGACAACTTTCGACCCAGGTGGATGAAAATAGCCGTAATGGTTCAGTTTAGACCCGTAATATGCTTTAGATATTCAAATTTTCCATAAATTGGGAAGCTAGGTGCAATGGTTTAGCCTAATGAGGTCGTAGAGTACAATATTTAGTTTTAAATAGTTAATCTTTGTATGGAATCAATTTCTGCTGTTAAATTCGACAACTTTCGACCCAGGTGGATGAAAATAGCCGTAATGGATCAGTTTAGACCCGTAATATGCTTTAGATATTCAAATTTTCCATAAATTGGGAAGCTAGGTGCAATGGTTTAGCCTAATGAGGTCGTAGAGTACAATATAAAGTTTTAAATAGAAAATCTTTGTATGGAATCAATTTCTGCTGTTAAATTCGACAACTTTCGACCCAGGTGGATGAAAATAGCCGTAATGGATCAGTTTAGACCCGTAATATGCTTTAGATATTCAAATTTTCCATAAATTGGGAAGCTAGGTGCAATGGTTTAGCCTAATGAGGTCGTAGAGTACAATATTTAGTTTTAAATAGAAAATCTTTGTATGGAATCAATTTCTGCTGTTAAATTCGACAACTTTCGACCCAGGTGGATGAAAATAGCCGTAATGGATCAGTTTAGACCCGTAATATGCTTTAGATATTCAAATTTTCCATAAATTGGGAAGCTAGGTGCAATGGTTTAGCCTAATGAGGTCGTAGAGTACAATATTTAGTTTTAAATAGTTAATCTTTGTATGGAATCAATTTCTGCTGTTAAATTCGACAACTTTCGACCCAGGTGGATGAAAATAGCCGTAATGGATCAGTTTAGACCCGTAATATGCTTTAGATATTCAAATTTTCCATAAATTGGGAAGCTAGGTGCAATGGTTTAGCCTAATGAGGTCGTAGAGTACAATATTTAGTTTTAAATAGTTAATCTTTGTATGGAATCAATTTCTGCTGTTAAATTCGACAACTTTCGACCCAGGTGGATGAAAATAGCCGTAATGGATCAGTTTAGACCCGTAATATGCTTTAGATATTCAAATTTTCCATAAATTGGGAAGCTAGGTGCAATGGTTTAGCCTAATGAGGTCGTAGAGTACAATATTTAGTTTTAAATAGTAAATCTTTGTATGGAATCAATTTCTGCTGTTAAATTCGACAACTTTCGACCCAGGTGGATGAAAATAGCCGTAATGGATCAGTTTAGACCCGTAATATGCTTTAGATATTCAAATTTTCCATAAATTGGGAAGCTAGGTGCAATGGTTTAGCCTAATGAGGTCGTAGAGTACAATATTTAGTTTTAAATAGTTAATCTTTGTATGGAATCAATTTCTGCTGTTAAATTCGACAACTTTCGACCCAGGTGGATGAAAATAGCCGTAATGGATCAGTTTAGACCCGTAATATGCTTTAGATATTCAAATTTTCCATAAATTGGGAAGCTAGGTGCAATGGTTTAGCCTAATGAGGTCGTAGAGTACAATATTTAGTTTTAAATAGTAAATCTTTGTATGGAATCAATTTCTGCTGTTAAATTCGACAACTTTCGACCCAGGTGGATGAAAATAGCCGTAATGGATCAGTTTAGACCCGTAATATGCTTTAGATATTCAAATTTTCCATAAATTGGGAAGCTAGGTGCAATGGTTTAGCCTAATGAGGTCGTAGAGTACAATATTTAGTTTTAAATAGTTAATCTTTGTATGGAATCAATTTCTGCTGTTAAATTCGACAACTTTCGACCCAGGTGGATGAAAATAGCCGTAATGGATCAGTTTAGACCCGTAATATGCTTTAGATATTCAAATTTTCCATAAATTGGGAAGCTAGGTGCAATGGTTTAGCCTAATGAGGTCGTAGAGTACAATATTTAGTTTTAAATAGTAAATCTTTGTATGGAATCAATTTCTGCTGTTAAATTCGACAACTTTCGACCCAGGTGGATGAAAATAGCCGTAATGGATCAGTTTAGACCCGTAATATGCTTTAGATATTCAAATTTTCCACAAATTGGGAAGCTAGGTGCAATGGTTTAGCCTAATGAGGTCGTAGAGTACAATATTTAGTTTTAAATAGTAAATCTTTGTATGGAATCAATTTCTGCTGTTAAATTCGACAACTTTCGACCCAGGTGGATGAAAATAGCCGTAATGGATCAGTTTAGACCCGTAATATGCTTTAGATATTCAAATTTTCCATAAATTGGGAAGCTAGGTGCAATGGTTTAGCCTAATGAGGTCGTAGAGTACAATATTTAGTTTTAAATAGTTAATCTTTGTATGGAATCAATTTCTGCTGTTAAATTCGACAACTTTCGACCCAGGTGGATGAAAATAGCCGTAATGGATCAGTTTAGACCCGTAATATGCTTTAGATATTCAAATTTTCCATAAATTGGGAAGCTAGGTGCAATGGTTTAGCCTAATGAGGTCGTAGAGTACAATATTTAGTTTTAAATAGTAAATCTTTGTATGGAATCAATTTCTGCTGTTAAATTCGACAACTTTCGACCCAGGTGGATGAAAATAGCCGTAATGGATCAGTTTAGACCCGTAATATGCTTTAGATATTCAAATTTTCCATAAATTGGGAAGCTAGGTGCAATGGTTTAGCCTAATGAGGTCGTAGAGTACAATATTTAGTTTTAAATAGTAAATCTTTGTATGGAATCAATTTCTGCTGTTAAATTCGACAACTTTCGACCCAGGTGGATGAAAATAGCCGTAATGGATCAGTTTAGACCCGTAATATGCTTTAGATATTCAAATTTTCCATAAATTGGGAAGCTAGGTGCAATGGTTTAGCCTAATGAGGTCGTAGAGTACAATATTTAGTTTTAAATAGTAAATCTTTGTATGGAATCAATTTCTGCTGTTAAATTCGACAACTTTCGACCCAGGTGGATGAAAATAGCCGTAATGGATCAGTTTAGACCCGTAATATGCTTTAGATATTCAAATTTTCCATAAATTGGGAAGCTAGGTGCAATGGTTTAGCCTAATGAGGTCGTAGAGTACAATATTTAGTTTTAAATAGTTAATCTTTGTATGGAATCAATTTCTGCTCTTAAATTCGACAACTTTCGACCCAGGTGGATGAAAATAGCCGTAATGGATCAGTTTAGACCCGTAATATGCTTTAGATATTCAAATTTTCCATAAATTGGGAAGCTAGGTGCAATGGTTTAGCCTAATGAGGTCGTAGAGTACAATATTTAGTTTTAAATAGTTAATCTTTGTATGGAATCAATTTCTGCTGTTAAATTCGACAACTTTCGACCCAGGTGGATGAAAATAGCCGTAATGGATCAGTTTAGACCCGTAATATGCTTTAGATATTCAAATTTTCCACAAATTGGGAAGCTAGGTGCAATGGTTTAGCCTAATGAGGTCGTAGAGTACAATATTTAGTTTTAAATAGTTAATCTTTGTATGGAATCAATTTCTGCTGTTAAATTCGACAACTTTCGACCCAGGTGGATGAAAATAGCCGTAATGGATCAGTTTAGACCCGTAATATGCTTTAGATATTCAAATTTTCCACAAATTGGGAAGCTAGGTGCAATGGTTTAGCCTAATGAGGTCGTAGAGTACAATATTTAGTTTTAAATAGTAAATCTTTGTATGGAATCAATTTCTGCTGTTAACTTCGACAACTTTCGACCCAGGTGGATGAAAATAGCCGTAATGGATCAGTTTAGACCCGTAATATGCTTTAGATATTCAAATTTTCCATAAATTGGGAAGCTAGGTGCAATGGTTTAGCCTAATGAGGTCGTAGAGTACAATATTTAGTTTTAAATAGTAAATCTTTGTATGGAATCAATTTCTGCTGTTAAATTCGACAACTTTCGACCCAGGTGGATGAAAATAGCCGTAATGGATCAGTTTAGACCCGTAATATGCTTTAGATATTCAAATTTTCCATAAATTGGGAAGCTAGGTGCAATGGTTTAGCCTAATGAGGTCGTAGAGTACAATATTTAGTTTTAAATAGTAAATCTTTGTATGGAATCAATTTCTGCTGTTAAATTCGACAACTTTCGACCCAGGTGGATGAAAATAGCCGTAATGGATCAGTTTGGACCCGTAATATGCTTTAGATATTCAAATTTTCCATAAATTGGGAAGCTAGGTGCAATGGTTTAGCCTAATGAGGTCGTAGAGTACAATATTTAGTTTTAAATAGTAAATCTTTGTATGGAATCAATTTCTGCTGTTAAATTCGACAACTTTCGACCCAGGTGGATGAAAATAGCCGTAATGGATCAGTTTAGACCCGTAATATGCTTTAGATATTCAAATTTTCCATAAATTGGGAAGCTAGGTGCAATGGTTTAGCCTAATGAGGTCGTAGAGTACAATATTTAGTTTTAAATAGTTAATCTTTGTATGGAATCAATTTCTGCTCTTAAATTCGACAACTTTCGACCCAGGTGGATGAAAATAGCCGTAATGGATCAGTTTAGACCCGTAATATGCTTTAGATATTCAAATTTTCCATAAATTGGGAAGCTAGGTGCAATGGTTTAGCCTAATGAGGTCGTAGAGTACAATATTTAGTTTTAAATAGTTAATCTTTGTATGGAATCAATTTCTGCTGTTAAATTCGACAACTTTCGACCCAGGTGGATGAAAATAGCCGTAATGGATCAGTTTAGACCCGTAATATGCTTTAGATATTCAAATTTTCCACAAATTGGGAAGCTAGGTGCAATGGTTTAGCCTAATGAGGTCGTAGAGTACAATATTTAGTTTTAAATAGTAAATCTTTGTATGGAATCAATTTCTGCTGTTAAATTCGACAACTTTCGACCCAGGTGGATGAAAATAGCCGTAATGGATCAGTTTAGACCCGTAATATGCTTTGATATTCAAATTTTCCATAAATTGGGAAGCTAGGTGCAATGGTTTAGCCTAATGAGGTCGTAGAGTACAATATTTAGGTTTTAAATAGTTAATCTTTGTATGGAATCAATTTCTACTTCAACCCGACAACTTTCGACCCAGGTGGATGAAAATAGCCGTAATGGATCAGTTTAGACCCGTAATATGCTTTAGATATTCAAATTTTCCATAAATTGGGAAGCTAGGTGCAATGGTTTAGCCTAATGAGGTCGTAGAGTACAATATTTAGTTTTAAAAAGTAAATCTTTGTATGGAATCAATTTCTGCTGTTAAATTCGACAACTTTCGACCCAGGTGGATGAAAATAGCCGTAATGGATCAGTTTAGACCCGTAATATGCTTTTAGATATTCAAATTTTCCACAAATTGGGAAGCTAGGTGCAATGGTTTAGCCTAATGAAGTGTAGAGTACAATATTTAGTTTTAAATAGTAAATCTTTGTATGGAATCAATTTCTGCTGTTAAATTCGACAACTTTCGACTGGTGGATGAAAATAGCCGTAATGGATCAGTTTAGACCCGTAATATGCTTTAGATATTCAAATTTTCCATAAATTGGGAAGCTAGGTGCAATGGTTTAGCCTAATGAGGGTCGTAGAGTACAATATTTAGTTTTAAATAGTTAATCTTTGTA